>OY757049.1:1331519-2663038 GCA_963582015.1 Xanthorhoe designata
TCACAGGTCCAAAGATATTTAAGAATAAAGTCCCGAAGGTTTGAGCAAAATATAAATACGCATATCGCTTATTAAAATCAATCTAAGCCTATCAAGACCAAATAAAATTAGCTTTCAAAAGTGGCAATTCGGAGTGTCGCAAAAGCTAAACTAAACTAACTAAAATTAATGCCATCCTTTTTATTCCCATCGCTATGAAAGGGACGGCAACATTTTTGGTTTGTTAAGTTTAACTTTTGCGATACTCCGAATTGCCACTAAAATCTACCTGAAATGTGCTAATACATTTAGCTGTTTCGCCTAGCATTTTAAAATAGCAATCATTTTAGATATATATATTACGTAACTATATATCGCTGCGTTATCAATAATTATAATATATGAAAAAGTACAAAATACTGAAGTACCGAAAGCAAAAATAGTTGCAACAAAATGTAATGCTAGGAATCTCGACATTGATAAAATTGTAACACGACGATGTCTGTACATAATATGGAGTGGACGATCTTTCTTAAGGTGGGTACTGACCGGCGTTACGGGGCGTAATGTAACGTGTTACACCGCGAGCATTCGTGCAGTCAGTACGTCGTGTTACGGGGAAACCAGCGAGTAACTCGATGCGTAACACGCTCGATGCGAATGTTACATTACACCTCGTAACGTTGGTCAGTATAGTCCGCGCCACGTAAAAAGAGCGCTGGAAAAAAGTGGAGGGGGTATGTTTGCGCATGGCTACACTCGCGCACGAAAGTACTAATCCTATTGTATTATTGTAGCCGGGCGGCTCGGCTAGCGCAAGCTAGTATACACCGTTTTAACACCCTGATAAAGACTACTTTTGTCAGTTCAACTGTTGACAATAAATATTATGTGTGCGTAATAAATATTTTACTCATTTCAACATTTATGTCACTGTCTTTCATGAATAAAAATAATGACTTGACTTCACTAACTTGAATTATAATGACATGGAAGTGCGTGGTAGGCTAAGCAAAAGCCGGCGAAGCCAAAATAAAGAAGAAGAAGAAATTACTTAGATGAATATCATTCTTGGAATTATTATTAAAAACATGTTTTAGTCAGTGTTCATTGTTAAATTGAATTAAGTAAGTACCTACAAAATTCAGGTATTGTTGATACATTGTTTTATTATCATCAACAGGATTTTTAGCAGCCTCTCTCTTCATAAAACTATGTACCTACGTCATAAATCATTTTTCTGATATTTCTATGTAAAACCATTTCGTAAGCGAAAACTTTTGTACGCGATGATATTTTGCAAACGAATTTGACGTAGTGACAGCGCGGGAAGCTAAGGACTGATGACGAACCAATAGCATGCGCCGAATCAATGACAGCGTTACCCCTTCACCCCGCGCCGCAGTCCACACCACCAATCGGACCTAAAAATCGACTCTGCGCAGCTTGTCAGCCAGCGCTCTTTTTACGTGGCGCGACCTATACCCACCATTAGAGCAAGAGAAGCCAAAAAAGTGTCTTATAAAATAAAAAATAAGCATAGTGTTAAGACCAAGTTTACATATTGTATGCGATATGATATAACTCGCGCAGATAGAGAAAAGATCTGTAAATGGCGTCCGCTCGCATGCGTTCTCGCTCACTCTCTATCGCTGTCTATACTCACACAGTAAAGTACGCGTTACAAAAAAATTGTCAAAATTATACAAAAAAATTGTCAGTCAGGATTCGCTTTCCACGTTTGATTGTTATTTATTTTCGTTAGGTTTTTGTTACGAACGTTGACATTTTGTGATTGATTGACAATGGCTTCACGAAAACGTGGAAAGATTCTTCACAGTGATGCACGTGCGATTGTTTACAACGTTATAAAATACTTTGACGAAGAGAAGAACTTGGAGCGTTATCATCCGTTATAGTATAGCGCCGCACGCTCAGCGATGGCGACTAATTTATCGATGGCTACTATATCGAGAATAAAGAAAGAAGGTAATTACATGGTACCTACACATTATTTTACGCGGTTGCTTTATTGGCGTGACCAAGATAGATAGATAAATCAATTTATTTGAAGATGATTAGCCTTATTTTTTTTTATAAGTACCTCGATTAAGCTAAATCCTTTTTTTGTGTCTTGTAGAGAACTAATAATCATTTAGCTAGGCAGGTACCGCCTGTCTTGTTCAAAAACCAGCAACAACAAAAAAAGTCAATAAAAATCGATGTTTGAGAACTTGTTTTGCCAACCGTGCGTACCTTACTCGCCGCCATTTATAGATCTATTCTCTATCTGCGCGGGTTATACAAACAGTCAGTCATAGACATGTATACCCACGATCGCCAAATGACTTTTTAGGGTACCTTACAAAAAGGGTAAAAACGGGACCCTATTACTAAGACTCCGCTGTCCGTCTGTCTGTCACCAGAGGCCGTACTTGGTATCAACGAAAACGATGTTTCGTGTCAATTTTCGGTGTCAGCTTATGTTGGTGGATACTGAATTCGTAACAGTTCACCAACATAAACGGAACCCAAAAATTTACACGATAATTCGTTTTCGTTGATCCCAAGTAAGGCTACGGTGATAGCTAGACAGTTGGCATTTTCACAGATGATGCATTTTATAAAACATATGCAAATATGTATCACGAATTTTACCTTTAATATTCGCCCGACGTTTCGACCGGATTGCACCAGCCGTGGTCGCGGGAAGACTAATGTATTTTAAGTGTTAACTGTGATGTATCAATCAATTCTTACAATGTCAAAATACAGCGTAATGGTCAAAATGACTGTAACGAATATATTTTGTGTTTTGTTGACTTTGACGTGAAAAAAGTTTGTTGTCGGGATTTCAACAATCAAAACAAGTTAGTGACTTAGCACTTGCGTGATATCTTTCCCACAACGTTGGCGAAGATCTTGGTCATCGTGAAAAGGGCCCTTTAGTAATTAATATAATCAATTGACAATCGTGATTAGTACAAAGATCTTGAGTCCTCAGTCTATTAGAACTTTTAAAAGTTCGTAGTTATCTAAAAGACGCCATCATCTTTTTTCGTTTTACACAAACGCGCAGAAATTTTTAAAGCACTTGTGATGTCCTTTCATCAAGTCATTCTAAAAGTTTAACAAAAAATCTTTAGATATTCTCTTTGGAAAATATAATGCGGGCACACATATTAGTGTTGGAACGTGTTGGTTCAAATTTAAAACACGAAAACGAAGCGCTCGTAGTGAAGCTAGCTAATGCCGGGTTCCTATATCCAACTAACGGATGTCCGTAGGTCGGTCGTCATAGCAACGTTGTTATCTGTCAAAGTGTCATACGTTTTGTGTTGTATAAACAACGTTGCTATGACGACCGACCTACGGACATCCGTACGTTGGCTATAGGAACCGGGAGTTAGACGTTCTTGATAGATCGTTAAGTTAAGCAACGTTCTGAGCGGTTACAACTTGGATGGGTGACCGCAAGTGGCATTAGTAGCCGAGCGCTTCGGAGGGCATGTAAAATTTTCGGTCCCGGCTTTCAAAGTCGATAAGCCATGACGGAGGCCCTTAGGCGGAAGAGCTAGAAACTCCGTCACTAGTTTTCCACTTGCTCATACGAACTTACTTTTATATTTTAAATAATTTCTTATCTCAAAAAGAATATCACAAAAAGATATTGATATTCTCATTCATACGATTCAAATGCTTGCTATCGTGGAAGGCTAGGCTGATGATAATAAATACTGGTGGTATATCTACCTAAAGGGGCGTCTAAACGGGCTATATTTTACGACAATTTGTGGCTGCAATACTGTGGCCGGCAACATTGCTAGCAATACCAGCCACACTATGCAATATTTTTAGGATGGCCCGGCATTATAGCCACATATTTTTTTGGTATGTCAAAATGTTTTTATGTGCAGCCGGCGTGTATTGCATATACATATACATACTATTGCAGCCATATTGCAACATGTTGCCTGCAATTGATAGCTCAGCCATAAAATGCACTAAAATGTTTTTTTGATGGCTGGGCAATGTTTGCCAATAATTGTAGCCACAAATTGTCGTAAAATATAGCCCGTTTAAACACCCCATAACAAATTGTTCGAAAACGCCACAGTACCTAGGTACAATCCAACGGTAACATGACGTTTACTCGACTAGACTTCAAGCTAAATTCGACCTTGGCGACATGACAATATAGTGATGTTCCAACGTGTTCGGCGGAGGTACGATGGGCGACATTGGCATGTAGTCCCCCTCAACTGCATCTCGTAAATCAATGCATTCATTGTTCAATATCTTCTCGTGACTATTCAGTAGAAGCTGCACTATTTCCTGAGGTAGAGACAACGCTGCGACAGTATCGTTGAATTCGATGGAGACGTCGGTGTTGAAGCGGTCTAAAAACTCGTCGTTCCCTTCTAAACACTCAACGGACTTCGAACAGCGGTTGGTAGCGATCGCGTCGCGTTCTGTGTCGAGGAACTCGCAGCTCTTGCTGTCTTTGCCCGTTATTTTGAGGTTCTTCATCTTGCGACTGACCTTGAAGCTTTTGAAGATGTCTCTGGAGGGAGTGAAGTCGAATTTCTTCTTTTTCGTCTCGACGTCCTTCTCTTTGTTCTCTGATTTGGGCGAGACGGCGGTGCGGGAGTCGCTTTTGAGTCGTTTTCTGGATGTTAAAACAAACATTTATTTCTCTTCAGTAGTATTATACATAGATCATTTCTTATGATTTGATAGTTTGTTTACTGTTCTGTTCTACTTTGGATATTTCAATTGACATGCGCTAATGAGATTAAAATGTTAGTCGCGGCGAGTCTCTTCGAGTAGGGTTGAGGGCATACTTCCTTCATACATTCATACTTCTATCACACATTCCGCTTCTGCCCACGCGCCTCGACTCCGTCTCGAGTCTTAGGCTCGTATTGTTAATGTCCTAACATCTGACTGAATGTATCTATTCATGATTCACTAACAACAATAAATGGTTTTGAATGATTATCATTATTCTGAGTCTGCTCACTCACTCAGGCTTGTGTCTTCGCTCAAGCATCGATTTTTTGACAGTTCATTATGGAAACTGAGCGATCAATCACCGCTAGAGACACGGTTCAAGCTTAAGTATAAACTCTGACGAGCCTTAACCGTGTGAGCGACTCTCCTTAGACTGATCAAACTAATGAGAGTAGACATGGTGGTCACCTGAAAGCGCTGAATGCTTGTCGTGAGCGGTCCCACCGCGGCAGCGTGCGTGCGCTCAGCGCCGGCGCCGCGCCCGGCAGCGAGCCCGGCAGCGAGCCCGGCAGCGAGCCCGGCAGCGAGCCCGGCAGCGAGCCCAGCGAGCCCGCGCGGCACACGGCGCCGCGCCACGACGCACTGAGCCCGGCGCCGCTGGGGAACAACCAATTACATTATAGCCCTGCTGTTTCTCACTGCGACGTATCTGCCCACAGCGTAGCTCGCGTGCTATTCGGATAAAAAAGTATCCTGAACCTCCCTAAAGGCTCCCCACCATGAGGCGGCACGGGCGGCAAGCGCAGCGCTAGCTCCACACACTATACTTACCGCTCCATGGTCCGTGGCGGCAGGGGCGGCGGGCGGCGGCGCGCGGTGCCGTACAGACACTCCCCCACGCACTCGTAGGCCGGCTCCCCACCATGGGGCGGCACGGGCGGCAAGCGCAGCGCTAGCTCCACACACTATACTTACCGCTCCATGGTCCGTGGCGGCAGGGGCGGCGGGCGGCGGCGCGCGGTGCCGTACAGACACTCCCCCACGCACTCGTAGGCCGGCTCCCCACCATGGGGCGGCACGGGCGGCAAGCGCAGCGCTAGCTCCACACACTATACTTACCGCTCCATGGTCCGTGGCGGCAGGGGCGGCGGGCGGCGGCGCGCGGTGCCGTACAGACACTCCCCCACGCACTCGTAGGCCGGCTCCCCACCATGGGGCGGCACGGGCGGCAAGCGCAGCGCTAGCTCCACACACTATACTTACCGCTCCATGGTCCGTGGCGGCAGGGGCGGCGGGCGGCGGCGCGCGGTGCCGTACAGACACTCCCCCACGCACTCGTAGGCCGGCTCCCCACCATGGGGCGGCACGGGCGGCAAGCGCAGCGCTAGCTCCACACACTATACTTACCGCTCCATGGTCCGTGGCGGCAGGGGCGGCGGGCGGCGGCGCGCGGTGCCGTACAGACACTCCCCCACGCACTCGTAGGCCGGCTCCCCACCATGGGGCGGCACGGGCGGCAAGCGCAGCGCTAGCTCCACACACTATACTTACCGCTCCATGGTCCGTGGCGGCAGGGGCGGCGGGCGGCGGCGCGCGGTGCCGTACAGACACTCCCCCACGCACTCGTAGGCCGGCTCCCCACCATGGGGCGGCACGGGCGGCAAGCGCAGCGCTAGCTCCACACACTATACTTACCGCTCCATGGTCCGTGGCGGCAGGGGCGGCGGGCGGCGGCGCGCGGTGCCGTACAGACACTCCCCCACGCACTCGTAGGCCGGCTCCCCACCATGGGGCGGCACGGGCGGCAAGCGCAGCGCTAGCTCCACACACTATACTTACCGCTCCATGGTCCGTGGCGGCAGGGGCGGCGGGCGGCGGCGCGCGGTGCCGTACAGACACTCCCCCACGCACTCGTAGGCCGGCTCCCCACCATGGGGCGGCACGGGCGGCAAGCGCAGCGCTAGCTCCACACACTATACTTACCGCTCCATGGTCCGTGGCGGCAGGGGCGGCGGGCGGCGGCGCGCGGTGCCGTACAGACACTCCCCCACGCACTCGTAGGCCGGCTCCCCACCATGGGGCGGCACGGGCGGCAAGCGCAGCGCTAGCTCCACACACTATACTTACCGCTCCATGGTCCGTGGCGGCAGGGGCGGCGGGCGGCGGCGCGCGGTGCCGTACAGACACTCCCCCACGCACTCGTAGGCCGGCTCCCCACCATGGGGCGGCACGGGCGGCAAGCGCAGCGCTAGCTCCACACACTATACTTACCGCTCCATGGTCCGTGGCGGCAGGGGCGGCGGGCGGCGGCGCGCGGTGCCGTACAGACACTCCCCCACGCACTCGTAGGCCGGCTCCCCACCATGGGGCGGCACGGGCGGCAAGCGCAGCGCTAGCTCCACACACTATACTTACCGCTCCATGGTCCGTGGCGGCAGGGGCGGCGGGCGGCGGCGCGCGGTGCCGTACAGACACTCCCCCACGCACTCGTAGGCCGGCTCCCCACCATGGGGCGGCACGGGCGGCAAGCGCAGCGCTAGCTCCACACACTGGAAACCACAACAATATAAGAGTGCTTAAAGAGTACCAGGGCAATCGGTCAACGACAGAATGGACCAGTCGACGTCGATTGATAGCTTATCATAAACTGTCATATTGACAATTAATTAAGTCGTGACGGCGACCAATTTGGATATCGCGACAAATAAGGCAATAGCCTAACTGGTTACCACAATACAAGAATTAAGTTTCTTAGCTTGGGACTAGATAACTCTGTGGGAATGTCTTAAGATGTATAAAAAATTTATTAAACCAAAGAAGTTTGCGCTTGCCCATCGTGGAGCAAATGAATATTAACTTTTTAAAGTAAATAGCCAAGACCTATCAGTAAGTTCTTTCGTTCGTATGATCAAGTGGCCAACTCTGGTGACGGAGTTTTTAGGCCGCCTAAAGGCCTCCGTCATGGCTTAAATCAGTAAGTAAAGTATACCTTCGCGAAGCTCGGGTCGCGCGACATCTTGCAGTAGATGGAGTCGTCTTGCGGCGGCACTTCCGAGATCTCCTCGTAGATGCCGGACGCTATGGACGCCAGCGACCGACGGTCTGACATACTGAGGGAAAAGTTCCTATGAGATACTGACAAATTGTGGGCATAATAATAACAATTCAATAGCCACAAAATAAGTAGACAAAAGGCAATTCTATCTTCTACAATGCGAGCACCACACAAAATCAAAATGTATTTATTCAGTACAATCGTTTATTGACCACTTTGACATGTCACGTTCTTAAAACTAGGTGATTCTACTGCCTGTTCCAACGCGACTCCCTACACCACATTGGACATATTGGAGTGTGCTCCGTTTGCGGATAGTCAATGTTGGAACTTGGAACCAAGTTGAAGCCAATGTGTGGTGCCCGCATTACGGTCATCAAGACCCATTGCAAATGTCAGAGTGTGTTTGGAACATGCCTATGCAGTAAACTCCTTCAAATAATTGGATTCTATTTAGAAAAAGTTCAGTCTAGATACTATTATTAAATTGCACTTTTGAAGAAACGAAATTGTATTTTTTAAAAAGATAATGTTGAGTGTAGGTACCTATCATCTGCAATGTGCGCAGGCGCAAGGTCACCCGCGCCGATGCAGCGCGACAGTTGCCCTTCCGGGATACGCTTGCAATCCTGGAACAACACAGAGACAGGATGTCAGGATCATCATCAGCATCTTTCTGACCTTATCCCACATCATGTTGGGTCTGGAATTGAAGTGTATATGTTGGGCCGACCCAACATGTACACTTCAATTCCCCCTATCAGCCGTAAGCTCAATGAAACGGGACGATAAGATATCTACCTACATGCAGCGATTCATTGGGATAAATCTATGTTAACTGCTGTACTGATTTTATATGAAACTACCTTACTCGTCCGCGGCTTCGCTCGCGTGGTACCTACCTTAAAATATAGCCTATCCGAATATTTATATATATCCGAATATATATATTTAATCGGAATGTCCATGCTACACATCGGTGAAAGAATTTTGGAAATCGGATGAGTAGTTTCGGAGGTTACCCCAAACAAAGGTTATTAAACAGGTTTAGGTTTATTAAACAGTAACCTTTGACATGACTAGATCCAGATCATCCAACGACACCTCAGAAGGGCCACTGTACCAGCTGCTTCTCCGAACATCACCTGAAAAAAATCACAATTATAATAATCATGATCATTCATCAAACTTTAAGCCATGACGGTCATTCAGGACTTTACCCATAGATGGCCTAAAACTTCCACCATCACACTACAAACTCATGAGTTAAAACATCCATCCCATTCATCATCATTCTCCTGCCCTTATCCCACGCTAAGTAGGGTCGGCACAACATGTTTTTCTCTTCCACTCACCTCTATCACTCAACTCTGATCTCACTCCTCTTACATTCATATCCTCTTTCACACAATCCATCCACTTCTTCGGCCTTCCTCTACTTGTATACCCATCCACATTCATACTCATAGCTCTTTTGGTAGTATGATTTTCATCCCTCCTCATTACATGCCCATACCTTGCTAATCTAAAACATCCATCCCATTGTGAAGTAGTAATTTTATGTGATGCAAGTGAAAAGGGCAGTCAGTGCAATAACTTACCCAGGTTTATTTATTATTTTAGTGTTAAACCACACTTAGGTATTGGATATTTCATTTTAAATGAAAAATCTTACTAAAAGTTAAAGGCTCTGGCAGGATTCGAGCCTGCGTAGATACAAGCGATCGCTCTTAAGCCGAGCTGCCTGACCACTAGGCTACGAACCCTGTAAGCCGAGGCCTGAATTTTATAATTAAATAAATTACCCAAGTCCATATCGCTGCATTTAGCGGTGCGTAGATCGCCCTCGCTCTTGCTAAGTTTCCTGTCGGCGCGCGCCCGCCCCGACCTTATCGTCGTCACCAGCTCAGCGGCCAGCGGAGACGTCAGGTGCAACTCCCCACCGCCATTGTGAAATTCACTACAACATACAATATATTTTAGACATTATTATATTTCGTCGCTTCATTCTTCAGTTATAAAACAAGGTATATAACTTCGAATGAAGCGTACTCATATAATATCGATCGAACTTCACTTTGTAAGTTTGTTTGATCATACATACGGAACACACGGGAAATTACAATCATAAAAATATAAGGCGTGTGCTATTATAATGTCTAATACAACTCGCGATAGTTTTGAATGTGATATTTTAGACAGATAATTAACTTGGGAAGGACAAGCAAGGAAGATGGAAGATGTGGGATGTCACGGGCATTTCACTACATCTAAGCTGGGGATACACATGCCCGTAGCTTGCACACTAGCATACCAGCTCCTTGCAAGTGCCAGCTACAGTCATGTGTATTCACTTACTGGCATGCCTGTAACTGGAAGCGAGCTAGTTGCAAGTAGCTAGCACAACATTTGATTTTCTTGCATGCCCGTTGGGGGAGGGTCGCGGGGGGCTGCTAACCTGGCACGTGTGAACAGACGCGACAGCTACGGGCATGCCAGTAGCTGTTGTGCAATAGTTTTTCTCTCTATTGTTGGTTTTTGTATTTAACATGGCACGATGGGGCGACGAGAAAACTATACAGTTCATTCATTTGTACAGAGAATACGAATGTCTTTGGAAGCCGACTAGCCCGCTTTACAAAAACAAAATAGCACGTGGCAATGCCTACAGCAAAATACAAGAAGAATTAAATCTGACTGTTTTCAGTCAGATTTAATTCTTCTTGTATTTTGCTTAAAAATAAAATCAAAAGTCTTGGTCGCAAGAATTGGTACGAAATACTCTCACGAACTGTCCTGTGTATACGCAAGGGTAATACTGGCATGCCAGGGCGCAGTATGCATGCCAGTATTACTTGCAAATGTATCCGCAATGTGCCAGTTACTCGTACATGCCTGTAACTTTCATGCCACCTACTTTCCCAATTTACTGGCATGAGTATCCCCAGCTTATGATTGTGTTACTTACATTATACATCAAGTCAAGATGTTAAGATAAATAGTGATTGTGAATGTTTAAGAATGACATTCAAATGCCCTGTTAATATGATTTTGAGTTAATCAGATGAGTAAAATTCAAATGATGGGTGACTTAAATCAATATAAATAATTTAGCACAAACCTATAAACAAATATCAATGAATTATTCAAGATTTTGAAGATGACTGAAGAAATGATTAGCTAGCTCATTTTGAAAAAAGTTAATAAAGTACTACTTATCTTTCCTTTTACAAATTCAGTCAGACTAATCAGATGCTTATGTTGGTGCATAGTTCTCAAACATATTAGATACATATTTAAAAATATTCAAAGAATATTATTTTCACTATAATAATTGTAACTGGTCTTTTAATACCAGAGTCCCTTAATCCAGTGCAATAATAGGAAGGCAACCAACCTATCAACAGTGAGAATACATGTGCCGTTCCTGTCATTCTCTGTGCTAAGTAGCACACCAGCCACATGTTTCCACTCCACGTGAACAGCGAGCTTCCGACTGCGCGATACTAACACTCCAGAGGGGGACACGGTGATGGTGCAGTCCGCACCATTCAACCCACACTTACGGGAAAATTCCGTTATGTTCACGGAGACTGAGTATGAATCTTTAAGCAAGCCATCAGTGTCTGAAAATGATGCATGAGTTTAAGGTAATTTTGTATGGTGTGTCAGTTTTACAAATAATTTTCAATTTCAACATTTCAGTCAATAGAAAATCATATTGCTGTATTAATAAATACAAAATTACCCCAAATGAATAACAAAAATGGAAGAGTTAGGTACAGAATGAAATGTTCTCATGTCCCTTCCACACAATAGGCTTCACATAGGTATGCAACTTAAGTGTGTACATTTGCATTCAATGTAATGATGTCAATGCTCCCTTACAGAGCACAATGATGTAGCATTTGAATGTTGTTGCATGGATTTTTGATGCACCAATAGCTTACTGATTATCTTAGATGTCACAGAATATGTAATGAAAACTATTAGAATAACATTACAAAATAGAACATGAATCATTAACAAAAACATGTTGACAAATAAGCTGTAGGTATGATGCATTTGCACTTCCCATAAATTTATTGCATTTTTTTTGTACTATGAAGGTAGTTTACCCATCAGTTTATCCACATTCATGAGAGATCTGAGTTTCTCCATCCAGTTCAGGGCATCTTGGAGCGAGGCAGCAGCGAGCAGCACCCGGGGCTTCCGAGGCTCGTTAGCGGGGAACACGGCGAAAGCGTGAGGCCGCGTGCGAGATTTCGCTCGCCGCACTACGAAGCCCGAAGGCAAGTCGATCGTGCCAGCTGATGCTCCAGCCTCGCTGCAGTATACAGCCAAAATACCACCCGAAAACGTTGGACTCGGACGCAATATGCACCACTGTCGTTTCCACGACTGCCGAGAAATTATTTATTACAAACTAGTAGAAATTATATAGCAAACGAAACAAAAATAGGTCGAGATATTACCTTAAATGGATTCAGACCGAGATTGGACTTGAACGGATACTTCACCTCCAAGTATCCGGACATTGCGATAGGTTTTCCTGTTTTCACAACACAAATATCATGTCTTTTTAGCACATGTGACCGACCAAACAACAATGAATTTTATTTGTTTACAAAAAATCCATAGCAGTGTTGCAGTGCAGGTTGCTCAATCGAAATGATGCGACACGAACGAAACTAACAGTTCGAACGGTACCGATAAATCGCCACAATGTGTGTGTACTGTGTACCGTCTGATCGTAACGATTTCTCGTAGCGTGTATGTCCACTTTAAGTAGATAGTAGGTTACTACGTGTTATTCCAAAATAATAGTCTAATAATCGTCCATCAAGGTCATAAACTTATTTTATAGTGAATTATTCCTATTAATTCGTAATATTTGACGTTTCACATCGCTTCGCTACAACTAGCTAGAAGTGATATAGTTGGAAGCATTGATCCATAGACAAACTAGTAGTTCTTACTAATAGAGTTTGGCCGTTGGAGTTCAAAAATCGATGACAAAAACCGGTTTTGTTCGATTCGGTAATAAGATTTATAGTTACTAAAAAACCTAATTGGTTTTCATCGATTCAGTCCAATAAAATCGGTTCAACGCCTTGGCTGCAAAATCCCATTGTGCTGTTGGCTGATTCTTTTTAACGCTTTAGTTTTAAGTTCTGTAATGTTAATCGAAGGTGTAATAAACAAAGACATTATACTCTATAACTAGACTGTGCACGAAGCAAAGCTTTGTACCTACTGTCTTTGGTAATAAATAATGGTCTTTTCTTGGTGTGTCGTGTTCATTGACAATATTTCCTTCCTTCTTCTGAGGTCGTGTTGGTTGGATATAGCTTCCACTGACATTTGATTACCCCCGGTTCCTATACATCCATGTATCCAACGTACGGATGTCCGTAGGTTGGTCGTCATAGCAACGTTGTTTATTCAACACGAAATGTATGAGACTTTTTGACAGATAACAACGTTGCTATGACGACTGACCTACGGACATCCGTTAGTTGGCTATAGGAACCCGGCATAGGTACCTACATAACCTTGATGACAGGAAGTCTGGTGGCGTAAAGCAAAAGACAGTATGTAGGTATTCAGAATTTCAAGTTGTATTTAATTGGCATTACAGTGCAATATAAATTGACTGGGCCGAACTTAGACTCTACGGGCGGTCGCATTATGAACAATCGTTACGAAAGAGCTAAACAGACGTCATCAACAGCACGTAAAACAGAGGTAGGTACTTAAGTGATATTTTTGACTACTGCGATTCTAATCGCAATAACTACGTTTAGGTAGGTATAAGTGGCAATTCTGAGTGTCGAAAAAGCTAAACTACCTACTAAAATTAATGCCATCCTTTTTATTCACATCGCTATGAAAGGGACGGCAACATTTTTAGTTAGCGATAGAGAAGTAAAAGAAATTGATAAGCCCAAATATATTTAACGTTATACGTTATGAACTTCGTAAATCTTTTGTAAAGGCGGGGGTGCTCCAACGCAGAAGCTAGGACCATTCGGCGGCTTAGCGGGAATCCCTCGGCGGTTCATGCGACACACATGCTCCTCTATGCGCCGGCGCACGGTGTCGGTCACGAGATCACTAGAAGGATTCGTGTAGTCCAATCCTGTCCACAGTCGTTCGGCTATGGCACTCGTACGGGGCCAGCTACTATTTAAAAATTAATAAAGATCACTTTAGAATCAATCAATTGTGAGCTACAGGTAGGTAACTACTACCTACAAAAATTTCAGCATCCAAACGGGGTTGAAAAAATATTTCTTATGATCAATCTCATGACAAATATCGCGAAGCGCAGCCCGGCTTAATGGTGATCGCTTGTATCTCGTGGGTTCGAATCCCGTCGAAGCCGTAAAAACTTTTAGTAAGATTTTTCATTTATAAAAAAAATAAAAACAAACTTACACACTGAGAATGTTAGTATCATCAACCATTTCGCCCCACATGCAAGCCTCTCCTCCAACGATATCCTTCAATCCAGAAGAGCTTTTGGTCTTGCTGTAAACCATCTGGCGAGGGTCAGCTTTGTAGAAATCTTCCCAGGAGCTGTGGAGGTATTCATCCAGGTACCAAGCAGATGAAAATAAAACATAGTGTCCTGCTTTTAAGATCTGGAACAATTTAACATTAAATGTAAGTAGGTAGGTATTAATTTAAATGACATGAAAATGAAAAAAAAATCGATCGGTAGGTAGGTAGGTACTTACTTACCTACACATACCTACCTACTAACGGCCGGTTTCAATATTAAACTTACGAATGATCGTAGATTGATCGCCATAGCAACTTTGTTTAGACAACAAGAAATGTAGGACACTTTTTGACAGATAACAATATTACTATGGCGACAGATCCACGGTTATTAGTAAGTTGAATATTGCAACCCGGCCTAAGTGACTTTCAGACTACGACCTATACTTACCTAAAGACTATAATTATACCTA
Organism: Xanthorhoe designata; assembly: GCA_963582015.1. NCBI lineage: Eukaryota > Metazoa > Arthropoda > Insecta > Lepidoptera > Geometridae > Xanthorhoe > Xanthorhoe designata. Next base: position 1,346,268 of record OY757049.1, read on the forward strand.
GGTACTTACTTTGACCATCTCCTCAATCCATTGATATTTCCACACCTGAATAATTGTTTTTCCAACAGGGAGCGCGTCCATGTCAAATACTTCCTAAAAATTAATAAAAAGCTTTACGTTTACATGTAGTAGGTACCTACCTATCTACCTACCTTAATCAATGTTTAGGAAGTTATAGATAAGTAGTTTAGATGTTTGTATTTCTGTCATATTTTACCCGCGTAGGTACAGTAACCATATTGGGCAGGGTCGACCTTTCTTAAACTTTCGCGATCACTATTCATGCTTATAATTTCCTGATAAAATCCTGTAAATTTCAATTTATAAGCATGAGGGAGACCTCTCCCTGCATTGGGTACCTAAATCGGGCTGTGATGATGATGAATGATTTTTATAATGGTTGACCATTTAGGTATTATAGTACCTAGTGTCAGATAAGTAGATACCTACCTAAAGCTTATCAAGTTATTGATCCTATTGTTCATAGTACCGACCTGCCACACAATAGGTTTTGATCGCGTCGGCAATTCTTCGAATGCTTTTTTTATGAAGTAGCCCTGAAGTTGATTCATCCTTATTTTTTTATTCTTTACAAAGTCTTTGACGTGCGGGTTGGAGGCCCTGAAATAAAAAGTAATTCTAATAAGAAGTACCTACTTACCTACCTATTGTTGCCGTCCCTTTCATAACGATCGAAATATAAGGGATGGCGTCAATTTTAGTGCTGTCAAAATAGTTTGAGTTTAGCTTTGGCGCCATCCCGAATAGCCACTATTGTAAGCCTATTCAGTCTGTTTCACTGTTTCAAACTAAAGAAGAAAACACCAATACACGAGACGAATATAATTATTAATATTATGCAGTGCAGACCATACAAACATTTTGTCCCGCAGCGGGGATAGAACCCACCACCTCTGCGTCTCAGGCGGGCTTTCACCCACTATGCCACAGAGGTCGTCAAAAAAAGCACTGCGGCTTGAGCAGATCGGTTTGATCAATTTTGCAAATTCAATCAGAACAGAATCGAAAAGGATTGCTTTCATTTTCAATGATTAATTTTGTTCATGAGTTAATACTTAATTATCATCACTATCAAGGAGTTTGTGAGTTTATAGAGTCAGGAAAGGGCAAGCAAATGACAGCTGATCACCTACCAGCAGTCCGTCCGAACCTCATCACCACCAATATGTAAAAACTCATCCGGAAACCATCGGGACACTTCTTGGAATAGCTGTCGAAGTACTGCGTAGGTTTCATCCTTGGTGGGGTCAAGAGGGCCAAGGTCGACAACCTTATTGAACTTGTAGCATTCTGTGAGAATACTTGGCATCGCTTCACCCCACGAACGCGTGTGTCCTGTTCAGGAAATTATCTCATTAAACCACATAAATGTATTTATCCTGTAGGTTTAAGTTCTGGGTACCGAGCACGAGTTTAACCTTATGTATGTACCTATTATTATTATTATTCAGCCATAATCGTCCCACTGCAGGGCAAAGGCCACAGGTATGTACCTATGCTTGTGGGAAACACCTGAAGGAATTGAAACAGGTATATACCTACCTAATAGGTATAATTTTACTTTCCTTGAGGTCTTATGCGGGCACCACACATTTGCTTCAACTTAGTTCCAACATTGGCTACGAATAGAATGGCAATGCTCCGTTTGTGTCCAATAACCGTCCAAGATCGATCTTTACATTGGAGTATTGGAACCAACACGTTCCAACCCTCCAATGTGTGTGGTTCCAGCCGTTACAAGCACTTAATCCGGTGAGAGGACGTAAAATGCCATTAAATTAATAATTATTTGATAAGGCGTATGTATTTACCAGGCACGTCGATTTCAGGTACGACTCTAATACCGCGGTCTCTTGCAAACGCTACCACTGAACGGATGTCTTCCTTTGTATACACCATTGAAGGGAAATACGCGCCCATTTCACTAGAATTCACAGACATGATATTTTATTTTAGTTTACCATTATTAACCAGCAGTGGGCCACACACAAGGGCCACAACTGAACATAGAGCTATCACATTTATGCAGCATTACACCCTGTGTGTGCAAGCCAGGTGAAAAGGTCTTAGGACTTTTGACACTCGGAGAGGCACAAAAAACAGGCATTAAAAACGTATCGAAGAATCACGACGCAAAGACGCGTTAGACGTGGGGAGGATGTATCTTGTATGTTTTGACGCATTTGTACCCTCGCCTTACGTGCCTTCTGTCTGACGCCTAAGTTTTTTTTTATCTTTTACTGTCGACCTTTAGTAAATCGTCTTCGAAATCGTTTTCGACACGTTTTGGAAATAATAAAATAAGGTGATTACACGATAAGTCCTGTAAATTAGTTTAGATTATGTCCGACCGAAGATCGCGAAAGTTTAAATTGTACGTTCTGCGCATCAGCATAGTTTTATCGGCATAGTTTAGCGCATCGGAAATAGGGTAGGTACCGACCTACATTGTCAGCCCCCTGATTGTGTGCACTTGTCTCACAATCAGGGGGCAGAGTACTTCTATCATTTACTCTAGCTAGATCCTGTTTCGTATTTTATACAAGGGTATTTATACAGATTAAATTACGTTGACCATGGGTGGATTTTATTTAAATTAACCTACCATGCAACATGATTTTAATAAGATCGGTTGAGCGTTTAGCGCGTTCCGTGCCGTGACACACGTACGTGGCAAAGTTGCAGTAACGCTACGGCCGGCCGCCGGCGCGGCGCCGCGCGCCGTAGCGTTACCGGCCGTAGCACGCGTGCTCTAGTATTGTTTTATCTGTGCTCTAACTAAAGGATAGGGCCGCGGCCCTATCCTTTAGTTAGAGCACCGTGCTGTGCCGGAAACAGAAAATATACTATGGCATAAAAGAAAATTAGCTAGGATTATACCTCAGATTAGGGAATCGTTTGCTTTGATAGGGGAAGCTTTGGTCGTCAATAATATGCCAGTGTAGTACGTTCATCTTATTCATCGCCATGGCATCAATGGTCTTGTAGATCGTGTTAAGGGAGAGGTAATGTCGCCCCGTGTCTATAAGTAGACCTCGATGTTTGTACTGGGGGTAATCCTCTATCGTCGTGGCATTTATGTATATTTCCTGAAAGCGTAACTTATAAAGATACAGAAAACAACAGTTACCTACCCCAAACCATAATATTGTTTTATGAAAAAAAGGGAAAATAGGTTGGTGCATACAAATCCACCTATACTATTTTAGATTAGATTAGATAGAGGTAGGTACTAGTATTAATGTAGGTACCTGCATGTACCTATCTATACCGAGTCAATGCGCTATTAGGCAATTATCTAATCTAGCTATCTATCTAATACCTTTAATTAAATGAACAATTCTTGTATGTAATACGAGTTTATTATACTTATAAAAATCTGAATCTCGGAAACGGCTCCAATGATTTTCATGAAATTTAGTATGCAGGGGGAGATAAATTGATCTAGCTAGGATACATTTTTAGAAAATAACAATTTATCCGTATTTTTAGGCAATGAAAAAATATGAAAAAATAGGTAGGTAAGTACCGAATATAATATACCTACGAGTATTAGTATAAGGCACAAAATAAATTATCTGTGTGTTCAACATAGAACAAAAGTAGGTAGGTACCTACTTACCTACCAATAATACTTACGCTGAAGTCGCTAGGGAAATAAAACAGTTGTGCAAATGTTTCCAGGCCACGAAGTATTCCCCACACAGATTCACTTTTCAGGATACTGGTTTGGCTGACAGTCAAACTATCTGAAATTTGATATACCTTGTTGAAACTATCTAGCTTGTTAATTAGTATAAGCTGGAAGTCTACTGGGGTAATGCACTGTTGAACACGTTTAACCTGTTAGGTTTCACTCATGTCAACTACCTAGGTAGGTAGGTACTCTTACCCTGGTGATCGTAAGTTGGTGCTTCAACCAACTTGCACACCACCGATCAAGCAATCGAGCATAATTAAAAGCACTATGTTTACCACCGATGGCACGGCGTATTGTCTTTAGGCACTTACCAAGAACAATGTAACCTTTTTTTTCTTAATTTTATTGGGGACTAACGACTTTTAAGGTGCGATTAAACGGCGCGCAAACACGCGAGCCGAGCATGGCTCCGCTCGTGATTCACCGCGCCACGCGCTTTATAAACAACTGTTTAAACACCGATCAAAGGCGCGCGCCATCTTCGGCTCGGCTTGTGTTAATACGCGCCGTCTAAACAGATGGTACAGAGCGCGCGACGAAGGAAACCCATTTTGTTTTTTACTCCACGGCCACGGACGGATCGTGCTACCCCGCGTCGTTTAAACGAGCACGCTTGCGTCCGAAGGCCGAGCCGCGCCACGGATGCGGTGCAGCTCGTGTCGTGCGTGTTACAGCGGGCCGTTTAACCGCACCTTTACAATAGTCCCATAAAGAAATAATAATTATTTATACTTAAATAATTTTGAAGATTAAATCGGTTATATAATTTTAATTTTGAAAATCACTATTCATGAGAGATATAAGAAGTGAATGCAAAAAAGCATTGAAACGAAAATAACAAAAGTAATAAACATTATTGCATTTTTTTATTTTTGTGCGTTTTCTCAAAGCTTAGGTAGCTTAGGTAGGTAGGACTTACTTACATTTTTCATTCATTTCATAGGACGGTGTCGTCTCACATTCTGAGGATAGATCGACTATTAATTCTTTTAATATGCCATTAAATTCATTTTTCTTTTCCTTTGGTAGATAATTTTCGTTTATATACTTTAAACTTTGAAACAGTTCAAAATCACGAAGTATCAGTTTGTATCGCTGCAGAGCATTGGTGATGAGATCACACGAATGATTTGGAACCTGTAGAAAAGATTTGGGTTAAAGTTATGCTCAACTCAGGATTTCTAGGCTTCTTAAAGGAAACTAACTCTTCCTGATCATATTAAGTAGGTATATGAACTTCTTAGTAGCAAGCCAGTTACCTATCTACCTTCTATGGTTTGGTTAGATATTTGATATTATTGTAAATAGGAAGTTTCGCATTATCCAGCCAGACCGTCGAATTTGGGGGGAGGGGACTTCCCCCTGTGAAGAGGAGCAGTAGAATCACCTAGTTTTAAGAACGTGACATGTCAAAGTTGTCTAATATACGATCGTAGGTACTGAATAAATACCTACATTTTGATTTTGCTCGAGAGTGATAGAGTTGACCTCGTGTGTCGGATCTGCCAGTTATTTTTAACCAAACCTACTGCAGAAAGACTTCTCAGGATAATACCTTTCAACCATAAAAATATGGCTGCGCAGTTCGACGGTCCTATACTTAGTGCATTTAAGCCGGTACGGTAGTCGTGTATCATTATCAAAGATAGTAGAAACTAGACTAGTAGAAACTGTAAGTATGATAATTGATAAATCATCGAAACTGTTGAAAAACTAACAAATATTTAAAAAATGGTCTCCATGGATTTACCCCCTGATGCATATTGGTTTTGAAAACCTACTTTAGCTAAAACGGATATTAAATCTGTTGCTATCTCTTTTTATTGACATAAGAGTAACAAGAAAAAATTATATTTTAAATCTAGTAGGTAGGTACCTATATTAAGTAGGTAAATTGACAAATCTTTATGAAAGACCATTAATGTCCATGGCCACAGAGAAAGTAAGCACTACCTACGTTTTATCCATGGCTGTTATGCTGACTTATGGTAGGTACCTACCCTATAATAAAAAAATTACCTACCTACCTAGGTACCTATATTGTTGTTTGTAAACTAGCTAGATTAGATACCTACCTAACTCTGATAAATACGTGTTCATGAGCTACTTTTCTTATCACAAAGCTAAAGATTCTTAGAAATATTATACCTAAGCACTAGGTAGGTACCTATGTACCTACCTAAATAAAATAAGACTTACGGTAACTTGCAGTTTCGATGATCGAAGCGCATAAAATATTTCACTTTTCTTTTCCGTTTGTGGTGCAGGCCAAACTTCCCCTTTTGTTGGTGGGTACTTTACACTAAGCGGCGAAACAAACGGTTGACCAAATAGAAAAATAATAATAATAACATGCATGTTGACACAACCAGCTGACGTGCGCGACATAATCCAAATGAAGCTTTTTTTCACTATTACATGCTCTTTGCTTTTTTTTGTGGTTACCTACACAATTAAACGTAGGTACTTACCTAGTTGTTACATTCTATTTGGTTACAATTATCATTTTCATATATTTTATTGATCAGCTATAACAGTATTATCAGTAGGTAAATCTTATCATAAGATAGGTACCTACCTAATACCTACAAACAACTGATAAAGCTAATCAATAGATATACCGATATACCTATAAATAAATGCAAGGCCGGTTTAAAACCAAATAAACCAAACAGTTTTATACGAAAAAAACCGTTGAAAACAGTATAAACTACTTTTTTCGGTTTAAATCGGGCGTATTGATGACTTGTTTTGTTTGTATCTCAATGTAAACTACATTTTTTTGATATTACCTACCGTGTGCGTTATTACCACGATAAAATAGCGTTTCCGCGCTCTTTTTACGTGGCGCGACCATGGCGCGAGGCAGGTTCCTCTGTGTATTCTGTGGTAGAGTACAACCATATACGTAGTATCTCTACCTAATCTGTGACAACCATGGATGTATTACATTACAACAGGGTACAACACAACACAATGGCGGTTTTATTTCACTGTATAGTAAACGTAGTATTATATTCTCTTTGGTATTATACCTATTTTGTTGGCCTGCAATGCCTGCATCAATCAGCCCACTGTGTAAAAATGTTGAATTGAATCGATTCGATTTCTAACTAGAAAGATCGAGTTCATGAGTCGATTACTTTCGGAATTTACCGTTTTTCGTTTCGTACACTACACTACACTATCCGGGCGTGGTGTTGTGCGCCTGCGCGACGATTTCGCATTTTTCTGTTTGAGTTGAGAAGAGAAATGAAGTGAGCCGTTGAAAGACCGCCCTTGTTTGTTTTTAAACGAAAAATTGTATGTTTTTCAATGAATTCTAGTACAAACACGTAGTAATATGTTAGTATACTTTGTGTAAATGAATCCTGTGCTATCAGCAGAGAGCTTTACATGTTGTTTGATACAGAAACAAGGAATATTCATGGGCGTTAACTTCAGACTGTAAGTGGGTAACTTTTATTAAATTAAAATTAGGGTTATTTCAGGCTATACCTAGTTTGTCCGTCAACTTCTAGGGCTTTGATGGTACTCAGAGGCATTACTTTGTGTATGCTTCACAGTGGTTGTTTCTAAAGTACCTAGTAGAAATTATCTTCAAAGTTTTGAAGAATTCAACCCAAATCTATTCTCTTGTTACAGGTGTTTATAAAAGACTGAACTATGAATCTCAAAATATTAATAATCTCGTCATCAGTGCTTCAACTGTGCATAGCACAGGAATATGTCCCATCAACTTACAACCCCGAGAACCAGCCCAGTCCAACCAATGACTACTATAATTCGAACACACCTTCAGATTCTAGAAATGAGAACTCTTATGATCCAAACCGAAGATACCAAAATCCCAGTAGTACACAGTATGACATGAATCGAAATCCATATGATAAAGATCCAAGGTACAACCAGTTTGAGAACCGAAATGACCCAAAGTATCAAAGTCCGTACAATCCGGACAACACTCCACGACCTAATTGGGACACCGGCAGGACATACAGTACTGCTTACAAGGGAGCTGCCTTGGAGACTGAAAGTGTAATTATAACGGAGGCGTAAGTTTTTATTTGTTGTCCAACTAAATTGAATGAACCACTGACTTCTCTGCAGTATTTTTTTAGTGTCATTATAACAGAGGCGTAAGTTTTTTTTTGTTGTCCAACTAAATTGAATGAACCATTGACTTCTCTGCAGTATTTTTTTAGTGTCACTACAAGAGGTGTAAGTTTTTATTTGTTGTCCAACTAAATTGAATGAACCATTGACTTCTATGCAGTAAGTTTTTTCTCATGTGAACAATTTACTGAAGTCAATAGTGAGGTTCCAGTGCCTTCAAATTATTGTAACCAGAAACATTAACTGTCACATGAGCATGTTGCATGTCACATGTTGGAACAGGCATTAGAATATTTAAGCATGTAAAACGAAACTTCAGTGATCCTTGAGGACAAGAATACATAAAATTGATTTTTCTTTCTTTCTTTCTGAGCACTGCAGACAAAAAATACCTGAGTATTGTGAATAATATAAAGAGTGTAGAGTAATTTAATAGCCAACAGAATAAGGTCTTATGGTTGCTTATTTTTCACAGAACATACTTCATTGTAGCATCACGCATGGTCCGACCAGGTCAGATATACAAGATATCCGTGAACATCCTACAGTCTAGTCTGCAGATGACTGTCCGAGCGTCTATATCCTGCAATGGGGTGGAAATAGCTGATGTGATACAGCGGGTGAAGCAGGGTGTGCCTGAGATTTTGAATATGAGGGTAAGGCAAACTTTTTTCCGAAAAAAAGGAAAGTACCAAGAAGTAGTAATTGTTGCAAGTTTAAATAAAAAAAACCATATACAAAATATGGTCTTAATCATAAAGATTTGTCAATCTAATATAGTTTTTGTTATGTATTTGACAGCTGATTAATATTATTATTTGTGTTTCTGATTTGTGGGTACTCAAATAAAGATTAGTTTTGTTATGAACTCGAAATGGCGTGTATCTTTTAGTGGCGACTGCGGTAATTAATTGCAATTGGACGAAAATGGCATTCAATTTGACAAATCTGGTGTTACCTGGACCTTTTAACGCTAAAAGTGATGTGTGGTGTGACTATAAGGACCAATTGATTTGTGCCCTCGACACGGCGGGTCTCGTACGCGGCGAGACAAAAGACGATGATAAATCGCGCTCATTGTTTTTGTCGCAATGTGGAAAGGACACTTACGCTTTAATTGCGTCCTTACTAGTACCGTTACGCCCGACACAAGTGAAATTCAATGACATTTTGACGGTCTTGGACAAGTTTTATGAACCAGAGGTGAATGAAATTTTGCAAGCAGGCAAATTTCATAAACGCGTTCAGTTGCAGAAAGAAAGCGTGCAAGAATTTACGGCCGCAATAAGTGCTTTGAGTGCTAAATGCAAGTTCACGGACATTAAACGCCAATTACGTGATAGACTCGTATTAGGGGTGCGAGATGAACGTTTGCGCCGGGAGTTGTTGAAAACCAAAGGACTGTCATATGAGACAGCCGTGCAGATGTGCCTCAATCACCAGGCGACGTTTGAAGACATGTACCCCGGGCGCAGCCAAGCCGCATCGCAGCCTGCATCCAGCGCCTCGGCCTCGCAAGCCGAGCCAGCCGAACGAGCCGAGCCAATGGATATTGGTAGAATTAAATCCAATGACTGCAAGCATTGTACGCGGATACACAAGGCGGGCGAGCGATGTACTTTTTGGAAGGCGAAGTGCTATAAATGTCAGAAATACGGCCATATTGCAAGAGCCTGTGACAAGAAAACTAAAGTACACCAGGTGATAGATGATGAGGAACCCTCCTCAAGTGAAGATATGATGGGAGTCTACATGTGTTCGGATAGTTATAGACCTCCGATTACGGCGAATGTACGCATAGATAATGCAAGTTTGATGATGGAAGTAGACTCGGGAGCTTCTCGTAGTATCATATCGGAGAAGACGTTCAACAAGTTGTGGTCGACACCTCCTTCACTTCAAAAGACTACATTGAAGCTTGTCACATGGACGCGAGACTCTCTTAAAGTACTGGGAGTAGCAAATGTACATGTAACCTTAAGTGAAAAAGAAGCTCACTGTGAATTAGTGGTTGTATCTGGCGAGGGACCTAGCCTATTAGGTCGTAACTGGTTTGAACTACTAGATTTAAAAGTAACTGGTTTATATTGGACGAAGGATGATCTGGTGCCATTCATGAATGAGTTTCCTGATTTGTTCAGAGAAGAACTAGGTTCATACAAAGGGCCTGAAGTTTCACTTCATTTAAGGAATGACGCAAGACCACGTTTTCTGAAGGCCCGCACAGTGCCTTTTCCAATGAAAGGACCAGTAGAAACAGAACTCAACAGATTGGTAGACATCGGCGTGCTGACTCCAGTTAGACACTCAGAGTGGGCTACTCCATTGAGAATAGTGAAGAAGGATGATGGATCTTTGCGGATTTGCGGAGATTATCGGTCTGCAGTCAACGCGTCTATACAAGTGGATAGGTATCCACTCCCAACATCAATTGAAGCTTTTGTAAAGTTAAGTGGAGGTCAAATTTTCAGCAAACTTGACCTGAAGCAAGCGTACACCCAGCTGAAGGTTGATGAGGAGTCAGCCAAGTTGTTGACACTGAACACACCAATCGGCCTTATGAAAATGAATCGCCTTGCATTTGGTGTAAATGCAGCCCCATGTATTTTCCAAAGAGTAATGTCATCCGCGCTTGCCGGCATGGAGGGCGTGGCATGTCTACTAGATGACATAGCGGTGACTGGTGTGACGTTAGAACAACACAATCAGAGGCTCCGTCTGGTAATGGAGAAACTAAATGAGATGGGTTTCCGTTTAAATAGTAAGAAATGTATATTTGCTGCCAAGAGTATCTCGTTTCTGGGACACATGATTGACGGCGAAGGACTTCATCCGGCACCTGCAAAAGTCAAGGAGATCCAGGAAAAACCAGCTCCGACGGATAAGGAAACCTTGAGAGCTTTCCTTGGATTATATAATTTCTATCAAAAGTTTCTACCCGATAGAGCAACTTTGCTGGAGCCGCTGTATAGGTTGCTAGAGTCGAAGACGCCATGGAAGTGGACAGAACGCGAACAAATGGCATTTGAAAAGGCAAAGCTTCTACTATCATCGGATCTCACGCTGGTGGGATATGACGTGAACAGAGAGTTACTGCTCATTTGTGACTCATCAGAATACGGCGTGGGTGCTATCATAGTACATGTCATGGACGACGGGTCTGAAAGACCAATCATGATGGCGTCGCGTACTCTACAAACGCATGAAAGGCGATATGGGCAGATTGATAAGGAAGCACTGGCAATCATGTTTGGATTGTTAAAATTCCACGACTTTTTGTTGGCACGCAAGTTTTGTATAATAACAGATCATAAGCCATTGGTGGGCTTGTTTAATCCAGCAAAACAGATACCTGACCAGATCTCACCAAGAATGTTGCGTTGGTCTTTGAAGCTATCTTGTTATGAGTACACAATAAAGCATAGGCCAGGAAAATCTATTGGAAATGCAGATGCATTAAGTAGATGGACTGCACCATCTACAGGGACAGTAGACGAAGAAGGTTTGAAAGAAGTTTTGTTGTTAGAAGAACAACCTCAGGGATGGAATCTAAGTGTGGAAACTATTGCTACTGAAACAAGAAGAGATCCTGTTTTGCAGAAAGTTTCATTCCATGTACTTCATGGTTGGCCAAATAAAAATACAGACCCAGCCTTACAGCCGTTTTGGACGAGAAGAGAGGCTCTTTCACATAGTAAAGATTGTTTACTGTGGAGCAACAGAGTCATAATGCCTGCGAAGCTACAAGAACAGGTATTGAAAATTTTACATGCCCCTCATGCGGGTATAGTCCAAACTAAGGCATGCGAGAGGTTATGTGTGGTGGGTTCAGATGGATAATCAAATCGAACAGTTGGTGGCCAGCTGTGAACAGTGTCAGTTAGTGAGAAACAGTCCTCCGAGAGATCCACAAAGTTGGATAATGTCTGAAAAACCCTGGCAACGGGTACATATTGATTTTGCTGGACCGTTTCATGGAAAAACATTTTTTGTGCTGATTGATAGCCACAGTAAATGGATGGAAGTAGAAATTGTTAACTCTATGAGTAGCGGAGCTGTAATAACTGTGATGAGAAGAATTTTTGCTTCACAAGGGTTACCAGAAGTGGTTGTATCAGACAATGGCAGAGCGTTTACTTCGGATGAATTTAATAATTTTTTGAAGAAAAATGGTATAAGGCATCTACTATCCCCTCCATACCACCCTGCGACTAACGGGCAGATAGAGAGAGCTATACAGACTTTTAAAAATAAAATTAAGAAATTTGAAAACCGAAATTTACCCTGGAGCGAAATGTTGAACAAGGCACTTTATTACATGCGCACAGTGCCGAATAGCGTAACAAACAAAACTCCAGCTGAGATGCTCAACGGCCGTAAATATAGGACGGCGATGTCCTCTCTTCACCCAGACAGCGCGGCCAGCCACGGCGAGCAGCAGCTGGCGGCGGCGGCGCAGCGAGCCCTCGCGCGCTCCTTCGCGGTCGACCAACCCGTACTCATACATATGTACGGGCCCGGAGAGAAGTGGCAGAAGGCCACGGTCGAAATGGTCGAAGGACCGAGCTCCTATAGAGTGAGGACGGAAGATGGTGAGCTCCATCGTAGACATGCTGACCAAATACTGGCGAGAACTGTACATGCCGAGACACGATTAACTCAGAGCAGAGCTAGGGCAGATTCCCAAGATGCACATACTCCTGATGAGTTGCCTGAGTTGATAGATATACCACCACCAGAGATGTGGCCAGACATAATAGGCATACCAGATAGCTCTTAGTGATAACTACAGATTTCTTTGTTTGCTTATAGTTATTTTCATTTAAATTACCTTTGTTGGGGATTATAATTTGTGTATTAATAAGTGTAAGGGTCTTGATTATAAAGGGGAGATATGTTATGTATTTGACAGCTGATTAATATTATATATTTGTGTTTCTGATTTGTGGGTACTCAAATAAAGATTAGTTTTGTTATGAACTCGAAATGGCGTGTATCTTTTAGTTTTGAAAAACGTTTTTTTCTTGTTACTCATAAGTCAATGAAAAGAGATAGCAACAGAAAATACATTTTAGCTAAAGTAGTAGGTATAATATTGTGTTGTGTATATCATGTGGGTAGTTATAGAAACATTGTAGTAGTTGACTTATATATTCTTTCAGTTCATTGTTATGTGTCGTTTTGCTACATAGCTCAATAAACAGATTTACATAAATCTAGACTTTTAATGAACATAATAAATATGATGCAAATTTATCCATTTAGCTTCTGAAGATCGGAAAGAATATGTCTACTGCTCCTTGTTGAATATGTCTGTGATCATAATTATGTAGTTTTCATTATCACGTTAAATTGTCGGTCCTGGCTTTTAAAGTCGTTAAGCCATGAGGCCTCACTCACTCACCCGAGTTGGCCACTTGCTCATACAAACAAACGATTTAATTATTGTTGTAATACTCAGGTACCCGCAACTACGATCCCGGGTGATTACAAGTTGCGCGTGGAGGGTTTATACCTGGACACGCCGTTCGGAGGACGTGCCTTCACCAACGAGACGCAACTCACCTTCTCCAACCGATTCATGACGATCTTCATACAGCTCGACAAGCCTGTTTATATGCAAGGACAGACTGGTGAGTTGTGGGGCTAGTTCATTATAATTTTTCGTCCATGTTTGTATGATTTGCAAATATTTGTCTCAAGTGGGTGTTTTCTATGTATAATAATAATATTTACAAAAAAAAAATGTATCTATGTAGTATATCAGTCATCTGGTTACCATAGCATTTGTCGGTCCCGGCTTTTAAAGTCGTTAAGCCATGACGGAGGCCTTTAGGTGGCCTTAAAACTCCGTCACCAGAGTTGGCCACTTGCTCATACGAACGAACGAACGAACCATAGCACTAGCATTAAATTGCTTGGCATGGGACTAGATGACGCTGTGTGGAATGTGCAAAGATATTATTTTATTTATTTATTATATTTTGCAGAACTTTTCCACAATTGACAGTGTCACAGACCCTATTTGTATAATAATAACTCTAAAACGAAGTCTTTTCTAATAAAAAATTGTGTTTCAGTGAAATTCCGAGTGATACCGATCAACACAGAGCTGAAAGCGTTTGGTCGCGCCATCGACGTGTTCATACTCGACCCGAACCGACGTATCATGAAGAGATGGCTCTCCAGACAGGTATGATTTCTGTATTATGAAGTATTACGAAATGCGCAGCTTGTTTCATATAAATACTAGCTGCGTCCCGCGGTTCCCGTGGGAATATCGAGATGAAAAGTAGCCTATTTTATAATCCAGGGTATAGCAGTTCTGATGCCAAATTTCATTAAAACTTGTCCAGCAGTTTGAGCGTGAAAGAGTAACAAACACACATATTTACACACAAACTTATACCTTTATAATATTAGTAGAATGTTTTTCTCATTTTGGTTATCCATTCCTATTCTCTTGCAGATTAGTACTTAACAGGTTTCATCAAAATCCATATAAAATCTTGTATCAAGTTATATATAGTATTTGATACTTTCAAACTTTCCATAACAATAAAAGAACAATGCGCGTTAACACATTCATGACATAAAGTGTCGCCTCACTATTGTGTGACCCGAGCCTTGTGACACAGAGTAGGCACCAGTTGTTGTGCTTGGACTATTATAATCACGTATCGTATTGCCCTTGGGAGATGTCCGCTTTCGAACAGAATGTCGTGAATAAATTAATGAATGAATGAAAATATACTTTATTCTTAGAGAAAGTAAGAAATAGAGCGCTGTTTATGTCTTTCTCAGTCACAAGAACAAAGAAGATATACAACATTCTTGTGAGTAAAAGAGACAAAGCATTAGATCTTTTGTCCCTCGTCGCGTGCCGTTTTTTTGTATGGCCGGCAACTTGATGCGCCGAATTTTGTATTACGAAACTATGGATTCATTGCAACTTTTGTCCCTCTCGGCGGCACGCTCACTGTTCGTCCAGGTACTATACTATAGATTCAAAAAGACATTTTTTACTTACATGAGAAAATATTCTAAAAGTAGGTAAGTTTAAGTAAGTAAAGTAGTTGTCTAAAGTCACGGAAATTAGGTAACATCAATTTTTTTAGCAGGTCTACGTAAGTAGGTACTCGTTCAAAGCATTTAAACCAATATGTATATAGGTACGATTTATACATACAGTTGAAAGTAGTATATTTTCTTCGTTGACTTAAAATACAAATGATTTATTTTATTTATTTTAGGGATATCCAACTTAGGGTTACACTGTACATGCATCAATTGATAGCCAAATATTAGAAAATTAAAACTAGTGCTCCCATAATTAAAGGATATCACAACATGCATTAAAAAAAACCATCTTAATTCTTAAACGGCACAGGGCCGATTAGAGTGGCGTTTGAGGGAGGAGGCTTATACCCAGCAGTGCTATCATTTGAGCTGCCAATTATGATGATCTTAATTCTAAGTACTTAGATAGTAGTGGCAATTCTGAGTGTCGCAAAAGCTAAACTAAGCTAACTAAAATTGTTGCCGTCCCTTTCATAGCGATGGGAATAAAAAGGATGGCAATAATTTTAGTTAGCTTAGTTTAGCTTTTGCGACACTCAGAATCGCCCTCAATAACTATATATAGTAACTATCTACTTAGAATTAAGATGTAATTAGGTACTTAACTAACTGTTAGGTAATTATAATATTAAAAATTCATTTTCAAAATGAATCTGGCCTCACAGTAGTAATTATTGGTATTATTTCAGAGTAACTTCGGAACCGTGAGTCTCCAGTACCAGATGTCGGACCAGCCGCTGTTCGGCGAGTGGACCATCCGCGTGGAGGCGCTGGGGCAGGTGGAGGAGACCAACTTCCTGCTCGAGGAGTACTATCAGACCAGATACGAAGTCAGTACCACTGACAGACACTCACAATAACCTAGCTATCTTTTTTGCTTACTATCTGTAGCTTCCAGGAGGAATGGTGGGAAGCGGCCGGTGATCGCGAGAAGTGGAAGGATATGGGGGAGACCTTTGCCCAGCAGTGGGAAACACAATAGGTTAAAAAAAAAAAAAAAAAAAAACTAGCTATGTATGGAACTAGCTTACTCACCCGCGACTTCGCTCGCGTGGTAACTACCTTGATAAAATATAGCCTATGTTCTTTCGGAAAGTCCTTATAATATTATTATAGATAGATATATCTATAGGTCGCGCCACGTAAAAAGATCGCTGGCTGTCAAACTGCGCAGTGGTCGATGATTGGTGGAGAGGTGTTGCGGCGCACTTCATACCATTGATTTAGCGAGTGCTATTGGTTCGTCAGCGAGAGAACACAGGCGCAAACATACCCAAGCTACTTCCCCGACCGCGCTCTGTTTACGTGGCGCGACCTATAAAAAATAAAATAATAATAATAATAAATATCCTTGGACATTCCACACGGCGTCATCTAGTCCCAAGCTAAGCTAATGCTTGTGTTTTGGTAACCAGATGACTGATAAACTACATAGATACATTTTTTTATGTAATGTGCAGGTGAACGTGACTATGCCCGCGTTTTTCTTCAATTCTGAGCAGTACATCCACGGCCGCATCATGGCTAACTACACGTCCGGCGCGCCCGTGCACGGGAATCTCACGCTGAAGGCCACCATCCGACCCATACCGCAGTACCGACCACAGTACTATACAGAGGTAAGATAAAATAAATAAATAAATATATATCCTTGGACATTCCACACGGCATCATCTAGTCCCAAGCTCAGCAACTTAATGCTTGTGTTATGGTAACCAGATGACTGATATACTACATAGATACATTTTTTTTTGTAAATACATACATACTATAGATAGAAAAACATCCAGACCCGGAACAAATATCTGTAGAAGATACAAACATTTGTCCCGTGGCGGGGATCGAACCCGCAACCTCCGCCTCTCAGGCGGGCCGTCGCCCACTGCCACAGAGGTCGTTACGGAAGATGGTGGTAAAATTAGAAAATTTTATTAAAAATACATACATAGGCCTTTATATTTACTAGATGATTTATACAGAGTCAGGAGGCAAGCTTTGCCTACACTTAACGGGACGCTGTAGTGCCTGGGACATTGTTGAGATGGAATAGGCTTGCCCAGCACCTAAACCATCCTCTCAGCTTAGCGGGACATATTCACAGGAAAGACAGTGGTCAATACGTGTGGGGCTGACTAGCCGCGGGTTTCCTCACGATGTTTTCCTTCACCGTTTAGAGCTCGTGTTAAAATATACATTTTTCGACACGAAAAGTCCCAATTTTATTAAACCGACTTCAATATCGTAAGAATAGAGAAATTCCCTGCACTCTCGAGTTACATTTCTGTTACACTCCGAAGATACTCATCAGCTCCTCTAATTTTTTTATGGGATCATCTCGGGAGTGTATTCACTCCGAAGATACTCATCAGCTCCTCAAATTTTTTTATGGGACCATCTCGGGAGGGTATTCTTTTAATCAAAAGTGTTTTTTTTTAAATCGGTTCACTATTGACGAAGAAATCGGTGAACATACAAAAAAAATACATACAGTGAAACATAGAACCTCCTCCTTTTTAAAGTCGGTAAAAACACATTTATACACAACATTAATCTTGTACAGGGCCAGTTTAACAACATGGGACGAGCAGGAAGCGTTGGCTATGGCAACAACCAGTACACAAGAGGTGAGTTTATTCAAAATGCCTCCACTTGAATTAGGCATTATTTTTCAACTAAAAATGAAAAATCTTATTAAAAGTTTTACGGCTTCGACGAGATTCGAACCCGCGAGATACAAGCGATCACCTAGGCTGCCTTACCACTCGGCCACGAAGCCGTAGACGCCGAAGTCGAAACTATTAGTGATGATATTTCGGTTTTCAAGAGTTGACAGAGATGACTAATTTTGAAAAACCATTCTACCATGTTCCTATCTGTCAGCTATATATAAAAACCTCTTTTGTTATCGAAAATAAACATTTATTAGCACAAAATTGATTGTGTCATGCTGTTTTGTAAAAACACATTTTGTGTTTGCCGCCAAAACGCTCGCAAGTATCATGGCGCTTGTTTACCTAGGCGTGACGTCATCCCCTCTGATTGCTGTTTATATATTACTAGCTAACTTGCCCGTGGCTTCGCTCACGTGGTACCTACCTTGATAAAATATAGCCTATGTTCATTCGGAAAGTCTAAGCTACAAATAGGTGAAAGAATTTTTGAAATCGGATAAGTAGTTTCGGAGATTACCCCAAACAAACAAACCAACTTTACCTCTTTATAATATTATTATAGTATAGACATTGCGCTTACTGTAACCCCTTGTTTTGACAGTCCGTCCTAACTACAACCCGTATATCTACAACGAGAGCGGCTTCACATCCCAGTACGACCCCAACGGGCACCACGAAGAGACTCACTCCCGCGCCGGCCAGCCCAACCAACTGGACCAGCATGACTGGTTCTACGACCCGCAGAAGGTCGTCACTAGGATGTTCAACTTTGTGAGTATTATTTATTTATATTGTTTTTCGGTTCTTATCGACTCGACTTGTATAAGTCGGTTATTTAATGATGAGCACGGGCTTAAGCCAAGTGCACATCATGCGCTATTCATGCTATATTGATGGGTTTATATGGGCAAAGACGATTAATATCTAGAAGACAGACAAAGGCCATACACAAAATCGTAACCCTAAAAAATAGCCTGAAAACTCTAAAACATCAATTTTATCCAAGAAATTTCAATTACTTTCTAGTTAAAAATGTTTAAATATTGAATATTGTTGCTACCTACTACTAAGTATTGAAATTTCTTGGATAAAATTGATGTTTTAAAGTTTTCAGGCTATCTGGTACTGCGGGATCGGGTTACGATTTTGTGTATGGCCTTTGTCTGTCTTCTAGATATTAATCGTCTTTGATATGGGGTTTGATGGCTGCACATCGCTGACGAGGTCGCTTTCTAAAAAAATTGACTCACAATCCTACAGGTGTTTAAAATTACTGCTTTTTGGAGTAATGCAAAAGTATGCTTCGGTAAATCGAGCGCCTTATTATTGTTTTAAACAACAACAACATTATTATTTTAAGCCTCTTGTGTCCCACTGCAGGGCAAAGGCCTCCCTTCTCTTTTTCCACTCCTGTCTGTCTTCAGCGATAATTTGTGAGTATCACAAAAAAAATTAAATGAAATAATGATCATTGTATTCCCAGGGAGCGGTAGACATTTCTTTCAGATTGTTAGCCAATTTTAGATTCTTTTGAAGATGTCTAAGGGGGTAGTCAGAGGTATGTCACATATTTGGTACATGCCCACATTTTGCAGAAGTTAACTTCCTTATACCTTCTTATACCTACCTAGATAGATTAACACATTATTTTATACCACATGGACATTAATTTAAATAATTACAGACACAGAATATAATATTTATTATGTTAAGGCCTTAATATAATTAATATTAAACACACAAAGTTTTTAAATGTCGTCCAAAGGCACTGAGTATATTTGCCTATATTATTTATAACTTGTGTTCGAGTCCTCCTCGGCTCCGATTGAGTGGACTGTATTTTAGGGCTGCAGATGGTGGGAGCAGGCAGTACAAAGAAAAGACGTCGGTTACTAGTTTAAGCTTGGCAGGGTCTGGGAGCGGTCGGGCAGAGCTTCGCCTTGCGAATTGCCATTTGAGAATTGAGAACTTGGTTTTGCACCGAAATGTGCGAACCTATATTTGAAGTCCCGCCTGGCCACTCCATACTACTGCGGCAGCGCGTTTTTATTAGAAACCACTGAAAAACTATAGTCTATCTCTCTCTTACATTTTTCTCTCTTACTCTCTAAAAACTACCCAATCATAGGTCCCGATTTTACACGAGGAGGTGTGGTGCGAGGTGACCTGTTTGACCTTCAGAGATCCTTACACGTGCCGTAATACAAGTACCTACTTAGGCTACAAGGGCCAGGACAACCTTAAGCCTGGACCGTCCTCCCGTTCCCTAGGTAGGTATTTGTCTGACCCGGGCACCCCTATCTCGACTACCTTTACCTTCCCTACCTACTTTACCTCTCCTACCTACTTCACCTCTCCTACCTACCACCACCCTCTCCTCCGGGAATAAATAAGACCACCCACCAATTGAAGTTTTATTTATATCTTAACACTAAACCCACCCCTGCCTACCCTTCTACCCAAACTCTAATGCAAGGTTAACTTTATTATTACTACTAATGACTCTAAATTATAAAGAACGACTCGAACGGTAGAAAGGCGGCCCTAACGAGGTCCTACTATTACTTATAACTACTTTGGCCTTGCCCCTGCCTACCTTTTACCCAAAACTTACTCCTAGGTTAATAATTTACTAAAACAAAGACTCTAAGTTACAAAACATGACTCGACTGGTAAAAGGCGGCTGGCAAGGCCCTATAACTATCTTAACCTAAATGACTCGACTTTTTATATTGCTATTGAAAAATAGTCTTAAAAGTAGCCTAACTTAAACAATTCAAGTTAGCTATGTGCGTCGGCGCCCGCTGATGGTTGTTGTCGTGCACATTCTCCCGCCGTCGCCGTCTCGCGATCCACCGGAAGCACGACGATCTTCTTCGTAGGTCGCCTCCAGGTGTGTCCTGCGCTGGTGATGATGTCGACCACGCGCACCTCGCCGTCCTCGCCGGGGTGTACCGCCGTCACCTTCCCTCGTGGCCATGTGTTGCGGGGCAGATTCTCGTCGCAGACGATGACAAGATCACCGACCTCGGGCGGCTTGCCCGTTGTGCGGGGCTCCCGCCGGTGCTGGAGAGTAGGGAGGTACTCCCTCAGCCACCGCCGCCAGAAGTTATCAGCTAGGCGCTGCGCGCGCCTCCAATGCTGCCTTGCGTGCTCGTCATCTTCGGAGAATGCCCCCGGGCCGGGGACATGACTGTTGGGGCCCAACAGCAGGTGGTTAGGCGTCAGCGCCTCGGGGTCATTGGGGTCAACGGCCACGTGAGTGAGTGGCCGCGAGTTGACCGTCGCCTCGACCTCGGCGAGCAGTGTAGCCAGAGTCTCGTCGCTCGGGCTCCTCTCGTGCAGTGTGACTCGTAGCGCCTCCTTGACAGAGCGCACCATGCGTTCCCACGCGCCTCCCATGAAGGGCGCGGCAGGAGGTATGTACCGCCAGATGATTTGGCGGTTCGTTGCATCCTCTTCAACGGCCTCTACCCAGGCTGCCTTGAGCTCGCGGTCCGCGGCCTTGAAGCACGTCGCGTTGTCGGAGTGGATCTCCCGCGGACAGCCTCGCCGCGCGATGAAGCGGCGCACTGCCGCGACCGCTGAGTCGGCGCTGAGGGATGCGACGACCTCGAGATGGATGGCTCTGCTGGTCATACATGTGAATAACGCCACGTACCTTTTTTCATTATGACGGCCCACTGTCACTTGTAGTGGCCCGAAATAATCCAATCCGACGTAGGTGAATGCGCGCATGTTGTGCGCAAGTCTCGCAGTAGGCAAGTCGCCGGTTGCTGGCGCGCCTGGCCTCGCTTTCTTCAAACGGCAGCTCATACAACTCTTGATTGCGGTCTTGACGGCCGGGCGGATCTTGACTATCCACGCCCTCTGACGTAGTTCGTTGACAACCGTCTCGACGCCTCCGTGATGTAGCTTCTCGTGCACGTGTTGAATGTAAAGCTTCGTGTAGGCGTGCTTTCCATCTAAGATGACCGGGCTCGCCGCCTCTTCGGAAATCTCTGGCGTTTTACTTACGCGTCCGCGTAGACGGAGCGTCCCGTCGGCTCCTTTGGCGATGCTCAGCGCGTCCAGTCTTCCTCCGCGCGGTGTCGCCTCGCTCGGTGATCGGTCGATCTCGTCCGGGAAGCTCTCTCGTTGGCTGCTCAGCACCCACAGCCGCTCAGCCTCGATGAGATAGTGAGCTTCTAGACCGACGTACTTCACCTTGACGACCTCCGCTGTCGGACGGGTGACCGCTCGTCGCGCTCTCGTTGGCTTCTTCTTACGCCAATCGCCGTCGCTTTCGGGGTTGCGAAGCGTACGCTTCCGAACTGCGGCTACCTTCTCCACACGTCGATTGCGTTTCTCGCGGCATAGCGAGATGAATTGAAGAACTCGTGCCGTCGCTCGTATCAGTCTCAGCCACTTGGAAAATCTACTGACATCGGGTAGATGACCTGTCGGGTGACTGACCTTCACTGCTACAGCTGCTAGGCACCTCTCTTCTCCGGTATGTTGCGGCGGTTGCGTCGGCGCCTCCTGCGGCCACGCTAGCTCGGCTTCGCGTAGGAAAGCCGGTCCTACGAACCATCGGTGGCTAGCGTCGAAGCCCTCAGGCGTCGCGCGCGTCGCGTCGTCCGCCACGTTCTCCTTCGTAGGCACCCACCGCCATTCAGACTGCTTCGTAGTCTCCTCGATCTCCGCCAGTCTATGCGCGACGAAAGTCTTGAAAGCGCGCGGCTCGGCCCTTATCCACGCTAAGGCTGTGCGCGAGTCGCTCCAATAAAATTTGCTTTCTACCTTGTAGTCGTGCTCCTGAAGGACTGTGTCGGCCAGGCGCGTTCCCAATAACGCCGCCTGCAGCTCGAGTCTTGGAATGGAGATTGGTTTCAGCGGAGTAACGCGGCTCTTGCCGGCCGCGAGCGCCACGCTCACGCTGCCGTCGGCGCGCGTCATGCGCCAGTACACGGCGGCGGCGTAGGCCTCCTCGCTCGCATCCACGAAGGTGTGCAGTTGATGCGTAGCGGCCGGCTCGTAGTCATAGCACCGCGGTATTCGTAACGATGCTAGGTTGTTCAAGCTAACGATCCAATCTCGCCATCTCACCTGAAGCTCCTCTGGCAGCTGATCATCCCAGCTGATCCCGTGCCGCCATGTGTCCTGCATCAGCCTCTTCGCCGGCGTCGTGACGGGTGATATCAACCCGAGCGGGTCGAAGAGCGACATGATGATGCTCAGAGCTTCCCTCTTCGTGGGCGTTTTGCCCTCGAGTATGGCTGTTGGAGTTCTCGCTGTGTTTACCTTGAACTCGATGTGGTCTTCGCGCACGTTCCACAGCAGGCCGAGCGCCTTCTCGGTCTCGCTCCCGCCGATGACGACTGTGCGGTCGCCAGAATGCGCCGCCAGCTCGCTGATCGTCCTCGGGTCGTTGGAAGCCCAGCCTCGCAGCTCGAAGCACGCCTGCCGATGCACGAAGTCCACCTCCTTATTGATTTTCACAGCTTCTTCTAAGGTCAGAAAACTCGAGATATAGTCATCCATATAATGATTCCTCTCGATCGCTGAAGCTGCAGCGGGATGTTTATCCGCGAAGTCCCGGGCGTTCCTGTTCTTGATGTACAACGCCGTACATGGTGACGATGAGGCCCCGAAGATGACCGACGTCATCCTGTACTCCTCGGGGGCCGTCTCACCTCTTCGGTCTCCGCGCCAGAGGAACCTCAGGGCGTCTCTATCGCCCGGCTGTATCCTCACCTGCATAAACATCTCCTTGATGTCGGCTGTCACGGCGTATGGGTATTGATGAAAGCGCATTACCACTCCAGGTAAAGATTGAAGCAGATCAGGTCCGGTCAGCAGCATGTCGTTGAGGCTCTTGCCGGCAGACTTGGCAGCGGCATCGTGCACCATCCGTATCTTGGGCTTCGCTGGATTCACCACGGCGAAGTGCGGCAGATACCACGTGCGGCCCTCTGTCGGCGGCGCCTCGCAGCGCTCAGCATAGCCAGACACAAGTAAATTATTGACACGTTCACAGTACTTAGCTTTGAGGTCCTCGTTGCGATCTAGTTTCCGCTCCAACGTGACTAACCTTTTCATTGCGTCTCTGTAGTTATCGTGTAGGTTCACCGTGTCGTCTCGCCATAAGAGTCCGGTCTCAAAGCGCCCGTCGGGAAGCCGTCGGCTCTTTTCATCGAGCATCCGCACGGCTCTAGCTTCCGGGTCGCTCACCGGCTTGCGCTCTTGAATGCCCAGTGACTCTAATCTGAAGAAGTTCTTCATCGCCTCGTCCAAGTTATCCGCAGGGCGCGCCGCTGATACATATCCGCAGAAGTCGGATGATGCGTCGCCGTCGGAGTAACTGCATCCGTGTAACACCCAGCCGAGCCGCGTGAGTGAAGCGACGGGTTGATCGTTCCGTCCTTGTTTGATTTCCGTGTTCACCAACAGATCCCAGTTGTTCTGCCCGATCACCACCTTAGGCTGTGCGTATTCATACGTGATATCGTCCAGTATCGGGGTCAGGTGCCGGCATCCGCGCAACTCTCGCGCCGGGATCGCTTGCGTGATGAAATCTAACCTTTTGATTGTTTGAGCGTCGCGCAGAACGTGCTCCTTCGCCTGGTTCTTTCCTCGGATCCTGAGGCTGACTGTTCTGCTATTCTCATGTTTTGTTTCTCCTCCATTCGCGTCCCGTATCCAGAGCGTATCTCTGGGCCCCTCTATGCCCAGTAGCTCGGCGATCGACTCTTCAATAAACGTACACGTACTTCCATCGTCGAGTAAGGCAAATGTACTTACAGTTGCGCTCTTGCTTACAAGTTCGATCGGTGCTATCTTTAAATACGCTCGCCGCTGACTACCCCTTCGCTCCGGCCCTTCTGGCTCGGACGCGCACGCGGATATTTCAGCTCTCTTGGGCGCTCCTCTCTCTACCGACTCTCCGTGCAACAATATGTGGTGCGACTTACCACATCCGCCTCGTGAGCACCTCTTCGCACCGCACTGGTCGCGGCGATGCTTCTCAGCGAGACACTGGTAGCAGATGTGATACTTTCTCGCCATCGACCACCGATCCGGTAACTCCGCCTTTATGAATTCAGCACAATCGACCAACCTGTGAGGCTTGCTGCAGCGCGGGCATCGTCGCTCGTCGGGGGCATCTACTGCCGAGTAGATTCTCTCAGCCTCCTTGCGCTTGCCCGTCCTGAGAAGCTGCGGCTTCTCTTCAGCCACCTCGGGCAGCGCGTACGCCCCGCACTTGTCAGCCTCTATGTTCAGAAAATTGGATACCTTTTTCAACTCTGGCGTTTCCTCCGTCTTGACGGCAGCGAAGTCATACCACTTGTTGCGTAGTATAGGGGAGAGCTTTTCCAGCACGCTCCGCACCATCTCTGGGCTGTGGAGGTACTTCTCTCGTCCAAGGGCCTCGACGGTGGCCACTACGTTGGCCACCTTCCCGGCGAATATGCATAGATCACGTGCACTATCGCTTACCTTGGACAGATGTTTGAGCCTTTCCATTTCCGCCAGCACCAGAGCCTCCGGCCTCCCGAACCTCCTCTCTAAGGCCTCCAGCACGGCCCCGGGTTCGGGATGGCTTATGAGGAGGCTGCCGACGGCCTCCAAGGCCGCTCCCTTCAGGCTTCTCCTGATGCGGGCCACGTTCTCCAACTTGGAGAAGGACTCTTCAGTGTCCTTATAGGCTGCACTGAACGCCAACCACCCACTAACCTGACCGTTAAAGATGGGTAGCTCCTGCATGTACTTCGGGGGGTCCCTCCTTGTCGCAATGCGCGACAGCGCCGCCGTCAACGCCTCCAGGTCGACGACAGGCCTCTGCGGCGCGGCGGGTTCTGCACCCATGCCAGGTCTCTCCATGACCTGACTCTGCCGCGCGCTGAGGTCCTCCTTGGGCGCGCTCGGGGCCTCCTTCTGCACCAGGTCCGGCGGCTGCGGCGGCTCTGTGACGGGCCGCCGCGCCAACCACTCGCTGACTCGTCCGGACGCGAGCTTGGTCTGCTCGCGGTCCTCCACCTCGTCGCCGTCCTCCTCGTCGGACGACTCCTCAGCTCGCCTGAGGCACTCCTCGGCGAGCTCCCTGGCGGCCTTGGCTGCCGCCGCCTGCGCCTGCGCTTCTGCGGCGAGCAGCTCCGCCAGCCTTGTTTTCGCGTTGGCCACCTTCTTCCTTTTGGAGACCGCTGACCGCTGTGAGCGGGCCCGCGCAGTCCCGGGGTCTTCCCTCGCCGGCGCCTCCTCAGCGTCGACAGTCGCCCGGGTTGCCGTGACCTCCGTCTCCTCGGTCGCAGTGGTCTCCTCCGTCTCGGTGGTTCGCTCCGTTGAAGTAGTCTCTTCTGTAGTGGCTTCCTCAGAGCTGGTGTTTGGGGTCTCGTCTCGACCCTGACGGCTCCTGGTAACCGGCATGATGATGGTACTGCTGCTCCTGTGCTGGTAGATGAAATCCGGCTGCCGAAGGACCAAATGTTCGAGTCCTCCTCGGCTCCGATTGAGTGGACTGTATTTTAGGGCTGCAGATGGTGGGAGCAGGCAGTACAAAGAAAAGACGTCGGTTACTAGTTTAAGCTTGGCAGGGTCTGGGAGCGGTCGGGCAGAGCTTCGCCTTGCGAATTGCCATTTGAGAATTGAGAACTTGGTTTTGCACCGAAATGTGCGAACCTATATTTGAAGTCCCGCCTGGCCACTCCATACTACTGCGGCAGCGCGTTTTTATTAGAAACCACTGAAAAACTATAGTCTATCTCTCTCTTACATTTTTCTCTCTTACTCTCTAAAAACTACCCAATCATAGGTCCCGATTTTACACGAGGAGGTGTGGTGCGAGGTGACCTGTTTGACCTTCAGAGATCCTTACACGTGCCGTAATACAAGTACCTACTTAGGCTACAAGGGCCAGGACGCCAGGACAACCTTAAGCCTGGACCGTCCTCCCGTTCCCTAGGTAGGTATTTGTCTGACCCGGGCACCCCTATCTCGACTACCTTTACCTTCCCTACCTACTTTACCTCTCCTACCTACTTCACCTCTCCTACCTACCACCACCCTCTCCTCCGGGAATAAATAAGACCACCCACCAATTGAAGTTTTATTTATATCTTAACACTAAACCCACCCCTGCCTACCCTTCTACCCAAACTCTAATGCAAGGTTAACTTTATTATTACTACTAATGACTCTAAATTATAAAGAACGACTCGAACGGTAGAAGGGCGGCCCTAACGAGGTCCTACTATTACTTATAACTACTTTGGCCTTGCCCCTGCCTACCTTTTACCCAAAACTTACTCCTAGGTTAATAATTTACTAAAACAAAGACTCTAAGTTACAAAACATGACTCGACTGGTAAAAGGCGGCTGGCAAGGCCCTATAACTATCTTAACCTAAATGACTCGACTTTTTATATTGCTATTGAAAAATAGTCTTAAAAGTAGCCTAACTTAAACAATTCAAGTTAGCTATGTGCGTCGGCGCCCGCTGATGGTTGTTGTCGTGCACAACTTGCTTGTTTTCAGGATGAAAAGTACCCGTTCTGGATGATCAAGCCTGACCCCACGGAGTATGGACTATATCACAATCAGAATCCTAACTACAACACCTACACCACTCCGTCTACTTACTACACCAACTCATACTATGATCAACTGCCTTACTTGAGATTCGTAAGTTGTACCTATTTTTACCTTTATGATAATGGAATGGATTATATGAAAATCTTATATCTAATCTAATATAAACAGCCCACTGGATCTCATGAATATATATATATATCCCACGAAGCGCTCGTGGCGAAGCTTGCTAAGACGTTCTTGATAGATCATCGAAGTTAAGCAACATTCACTACTTGGGTGGGTGTAGTACATATTTTCACCTGAGCGCTTCCGTGCTTCGGAGGGCACGTTAAATTGTCGGTCCCGGCTTTTAAAGTCGTTTAGTTAGTCGATTTATACAGAGTCAGGAGGCAAGCTTTGCCTACACTTAACAGGACACTAGTGCCTGGGACATTGTTGAGAAGGAATAGTCTTGCCCAGCACTTAAACTTTAAACCATCCTCTCAGCTTAGCCGGCCATATCCACAGGAAAGACAATGGTCAATACGCGTGGGACTGACTAGCCGCGGGTTTCCTCACGATATTTTTCCTTCACCGTTTAAAGCTCGTAAATTTTTCGACACGAAAAGTCCATTGATGCACGGCCGGATTCGAACTCACGACCTTCGGATCGAAAGTCGAAGTACTTATCCACTTGGCCAACACGGCTTATACAAGTATTTCAAATAAATCGCATCTCTGATGATATATTCCAGTTCAACGGCACCTACGACTTCAAGTACCCGATGTCCGAGCTCGCTCAACTGGTGCCGACCCTGGACGGAGTGGAGGTCATCATCACCGCGTCTGTGGGGGACCCCTTCCTCGATGACGTCATAGAGGGCTACAGCGTCGCCAGGATATTCAACTCCTCGCTCGCGGTCACCTTCCTTGGAGGGACGCCGCAGGTCTTCAAGCCGGCTATGCCTTTCGATGTCTATGTGAGTATAGCTCGCGCCACGTAAAATGAGCGCTGGCTGTCGAACTGCGCAGTAATCGATGATTGGTGGAGAATTGATTTGTTTTTAAAATGTTTATTCGAGTTTATTATTATATGTAGAGAGATCATGGGGTTAAAAAGTTGCTAAAAACATCACATGTTTTTTTGGGGCGACCCCAGCATCAGTTCGTACTTAAAAACTTAGGCCTTTACATCTTTACTAGATGATTTATACAGAGTCAGGAGGCAAGCTTTGCCCACTTATCAGGACACTGTAGTGCCTGGAACATTGTTGAGATGGAATAGGCTTGATTTGGCTTTTTCTTTAAACTGATCTTGTATTGAATGTAAACTATCACTCCCAGATGGTGGTATCGTACCACGACGGGTCCCACCTGCCTCGCTGGCAAGCGCGCGGGGTCTCGCTCACCGTGCAGGTCTCCGTGGAGGGCCGGGGCGGAGCCCTGGAGGCCCAGCAGCCCCAGCTGGTGCCCGGACACGACGCCGTCTGGCATCTCAAACTAGACCTCTACAAGCTGCTTAGTGAGTAAAATATGCTGTATTAATCTAAACTTCAGCCAAATTCCACGTCATGTTTGTAAGTAAACTGTCACTCATAGTGACGCTTCCTAAGGGTTGGTTTTTTACAGAGTTGATACCAATTGATCACAAATGAGAAGTATGTATAAAAATCAACAGAAAGGAAGTTATTTTTAAGTTAGGATACAAACATTGTACGTCGAATTTGGCTGAAGTATAGATATCTTTTTGTGACGATTATAATGAGCACGACATCCTTAAATAAATTGTCGTGCTTTGAGACATATCATGTTCTACTCCATAACTTTTTACATAGCAGATTATTGACAACAAGAAACACACAGGAACAAAAAATATCTACACTAAACTACTAAATAAATAAAAGGAACTGTATTCTATCCAAAATATAGACTAATTAATGATAGAAGTTCCGGTTATGACAATACAATATGTTTCAGAGCTGGAGAACGACCCTAACTTCCGCGAAGTCCTGAACGGCGTGACGGGCGTCCGGCTGAGCGCGCAACTGCTGGACGCGGCGGGCGGGCACGCTAACGCTGAACTGCACTTCCTGCCGCACTACAGCGCGAGCAAACAACATCTGAGGGTCTCCACTTCCACCACCGACCCGAGGGTCAGTCACATTTACTTTTTTTTTTTTCTAACCTGTCATGTTCCACTGCTGGGCAAAGGTCTCCCCCTTCGACTTCCACACACACACATTAACTTATATATTTCATTTATTCAAGAACAATGTAGGTACATCGTATTTGAAATTCATTATAATACAAACTTATGAAACATACAATATTGAAAAACGGAATCAACTATTATTAACTTGGAAATCATGTCAAAATTATAATAATGTCACAATTAAGAATATGATAAAAGTTAAAATTAAGTACCTACTGTTATTCTAAATGATTTTAACACTCCAAAGTGAGGATGGGCCCTTATCGCTGAAGACAGACAGGAGTGGAAAAAGAGAAGGGAGGCCTTTGCCCTGCAGTGGGACACAATAGGCTTAAAATAATAATAATAATAATGTGAGGATCGATCTTGGAAGGTGCATTGCCATTGGCCATTCTATTCGTAGCCAATGTTGGAACCAAGTTGAAGCCAATGTGTGGTGCCCGCATAAGAGTAAAGTCCAGGGGGATTGGATTAGCATTTAAAACCAACCCCATTAGCATTTAAATATCCCAAAATCCTAATCATTGAATAGGTACGGACGGCCAAAAATGTGGTCTACCACTACGGTTGAGGTTCATTTGAACGTCTTCAAACAATATGAAGTGGAAATTTCTTGAAAATTTTTAGAATTCTCGCAAGAAAAAGTCAACCTTATCGACAATTAGATCTCACAGAAACTTTTTCAAAACTGGTAGACTATTTTCTTGGCTGGGAAACAGACGTGATCATCATCATATATTTCTTCATATTGATATTATTTATATCATTTTTTTTTTTTTTTTTTACCTATATCGTCCCACTGCTGGGCAAAGATCTCCCCCATATCCCTCCAACCATCTCTGTCCTTCGAGATTTCCCACCAACCTCTCTCGAAGGTGTCGAGATCGTCCCTCCAACGCTTCCTTGGTCGACCACGACCTCGCATCCCGACGGGCTGCCAATTGGTAACGGCATTTGTCCAATTATCGGGATGCATCCGAGCAATTTATATAGAATAGAATAGAATAGAATAGAATAGAATAACATTTATTTGGCAACAAAATAATATTTCATTTAATTTTTCATTGAACAGGTGAATGAGTACATAATATTCCACGTGCAGAGCAACTTCTACATGGAGTCGTTCAACTACGTCGTCATGTCCAAGGGCATTATTCTGACCAGCGCGCAGGAAATCATGCAGGTACATTTTCATTTTTTCGTATTTCTATTCTTTTTTCCTTTTTGATCAAAATGTTAATCCATCATCATCCACAGCCGATTGATACTGCTGGCTGTAGCCTCCCTTCGTAAACGCATAATAATCCGGTCCTGCGCTGCGCTGTGCCGAGCCAGGAATCGCCCGCGACTAATCTTATGTCGGGTGGCGTGCCAACGGACCACAGCTTAAATGATTAAATACTAACTTTAATAGGCTACTTCAGATAGTACATAAATAAATATTTCAGGAGGGAGTACGCACGTTTGCGGTGACCGTGTCTGCGGAGATGGCGCCCGTCGCCACGCTGGTGGTGTGGAGCACGGAGCGACGCGGGCACGTGCTGGCGGACTCGCTCACATTCCCCGTCAACGGCATCTCTAGGAACAACGTGAGATATTTTAACCTACTTCTAAAAAATCTCAATTCGTGTTTTTTTTATTCTTCGGCGTCAAGGGCTTCGTGGCCGAGTGGTAAAGCAACCCGGCTTATGGGTGATCGCTTGTATCTCGCGACCATTGATTAGTTAATTTTGGAGATGATCTGTTTTCATGACTCTGACTTGGACTTGACTTTACAAACTTGAATTAAAATGACACGGTAGTGGCTAAATGCGTGGCAAAAGCCGGCAAAGCCAAAATAAAGAAGAAGAAGAAAATCTGTTTTCAAGAAACCGGGTGTTATAGGTCGCGCCACGTAAAAAGAGCGCTGAGGGGAAGTAGTGGGGATATGTTTGCGCCAGTGTTCACTCGCTGACGAACCAATAGCACTCGCTAAATCAATGCTATGAAGTGCGCCGCAACACCTCTCCACCAATCATCGACCACGGAGCAGTTTGACGCTCTTTTTACGTGGCGCGACCTATACTTTAGTTTTGATAAGGATTTATTGATCTGTATCTTCTATGTATAATTCCAGTTCACGGTGTTCATAAACAACCGCAAACATCGCACGGGCGAGCGCGTGGAGGTCGCTATATTCGGCGAGCCCGGCGCTTACGTCGGTCTCTCCGGGATCGATAACACATTCTACACGATGCAGGCTGGAAACGAACTTACCTACGCCAAGGTAAAACTCCTTTACATCTTAACTTTATCTATACTAATATTATAAAGAGGTAAAGTTTGTTTGTTTGTATGTTGGGGTGATTTCCGAAACTACTCATCCGATTTCAAAAATTTTACCGTTGCTACACGCATGGGATCGCATTTATTGTTTTGCCATTGGGGACCACAACCTGTTTAAAAGTAATTGTACAGTCGCCAGAAAAATCAAAAGCTAATACGAGTTTTTTTTTTGCATTAATACTAGCATAATGTTACTGATTGGTGAGACGAAGCCGGCGATCGCAATGCTTGGAAGTTGATGGGGGAGACCTTTGTCCAGCAGTGGGACAGCATAGGTTAGAAAAAAAAATGTTACTGACGTGCCCGTCAATGGAGAGCCTTGGAGACATGAGCTCTTCGTATTCTGTATCACTTCAAAATCATCATCTTGCTTCCAAAATCACAACACACAATCTTTCAACAATATCAATACTTCCCAGGTGATATCCAAGATGGCGCATTTCGACGAGGCAACAAACGGCACATTCGCGTACACCTGGCGCTCGCACTTCGGCGACGCTGATGACCTTGTTTACTTCCCTTCATCGACTTTTGGTATCGATGCTAACAGGACTTTTGAGTGAGTGTTGCACTCTTAAAATTAGCACATCTTTTAATTCGTTTGATGTAAAGATCAAATCAGCATGATATCTAGTAAAATTTCTTAAAGTTACTTTCTTTTCGTCGTTGCGGGTAGTTTACCAAAAATTGGTCTTAACTTATTTTGGCGTCAAACACTCGATTTTTTTTAATACATGTATAATAATAATTTAGAAATGTCTCTTAGACAGTGTTACCGTTATAACATTTTGCATTTTGCACGTATTTTCTCAAAATTGTGGGCTGTCATTTGTTTTGTCGTGAACGGAATTTGACAGCTTTCGGATTACAAAATCATCGCCAATATAGACAATATAGTTGTAGTCTTGTTTTTGTCTTTCTTGTGTTTTTTTTACACACGTAGATGTGCACAATGTTCTACAATGACATTTGACATTTGAATGTAGACGTTATTTCGTTTGTTTTAATGTTCAATGTCGCTTGTACGCAAAAAAGAAAAACTCTGCGCACTACGTAGCGTGCGCCGAGTTTTGGCGTTTACATTTTATTTGTCTGATTGTGGCTCTATAATACATCTCAATGTTTCTTACTCGTGTTCTTTTACATATTTATAATCGTTATCTGTACAGGTTCGCCGGTCTCGTGGTATTCAGCGACGTGGAGGTGACCCGACGGCCGAGCTTGTGCAATTCCTCGCTCGGCCTCGGAGAGTGTCTGGAGGGCGGCTGCTACCTGCTCAGCAAGCGATGCGACGGCACCAACGACTGCAGCGACCGCACCGATGAGTCTAACTGTAAGTACTACACTAGAAAGGACCATAACCTCTACAGATATTCATCATAGTTACCCTTATTGAACTGAGATATAAATCATACTATCTCCTCTTATAAATAATCTTATCTTACTATAGCACACTCTCGAGATGGTCCCTGATCTGATGAGGATCTTCGGAGTTATAAACAGAAATGTAACTCGAGAGTGCAGACAGTAGAATCCCTTAGTTTTAAGGACGTGACATGTCAAAGTGGTCTATAAACGATTGTACTGAATAAATACATTTTGAGTTTAATTTTGCAGGAAGTTTCTCTATTCTTACGATATAAAAGTCGTTGTAATAATTTGTTTAATTTTGCCACTAGTTAATCTATACTAATATTATAAATAGGTAAAGTTGGTTTGTTTGTTTGGAGGTAATCTCCGAAACTACTCATCCGATTTCAAAAATTATTTCACCGATGTGTACCATGGATTCCGACCACCGTTCCGAATTATCATAGGCTATGTTTTATCAAGGTAGGTGCCGCGCGAGCGAAGCCGCGGGCGAGTAAGCTAGTAATTATAATAATGTAATAGCAATAATTTAAGTAATTGTGTTTGTATCCAGGCGAACACACGGACTCGTTCGAGTTGAGTCACTTCCGCAAGTTCCGATTCAACCGCGTGCAACGCCAGTACGACAACGTGTGGCTCTGGAAGGACGTCAACATCGGCCCGCACGGACGATACGTCTTCACGGTGGACGTGCCTCAGGTTAGCACTACAAGACACTACACTACAAGACATCATCATCATTCTCCTGCCCTTATCCCACGCTAAGTGGGGTCGGCACAACATGTTTTCCCCTTCCACTCTCCTCTATCACTCGTCAACTCTGAACTCACTCCTCTTACATTCATATCATCTTTCACACAATCTATCCACTTCTTCTTCGGCCTTCCTCTACTTGTATACCCATCCACATTCATACTCATAACTCTTTACTACACTACAAGACATGACGGAGGCAAATGCAAGAAAGGACGTGCCGCCGAGAGGGACAAAAATTGCAATGAATCCATAGTTTCGTAGTACAAAATTCGGCGCAAGTTTCCGGCCATACAAAAAAACGGCACGCGATGAGGGACAAGAAATCTAATGCTTTGTCTCTTTTACTCACAAGAATGTTGTATATATTCTTTGTTTTTGTGTGACTGAGATAGAAATAAACAGCGCTCTATATCTTACTTTCTCTAAGATCTCAGCAACAGCACACTAATTTTGTTGGGTTATGGTTTTGTCAAAAAAGAGTTACTTTTGCTATCTTTTCTGTGATTTTATTGTGATGTACAAGAATGTCCGGCACGTACAAGAATATAATTATTTCAGATCCCAGCTCACTGGACCGTGTCTGCGTTCAGTATGTCGCCAACTCTCGGGCTAGGAATGCTGACGGAGCCTTTACATGTAAGTGCTATTAGTATTGCTATGTGCTATTGTAATTATTCGTGGCGAAGCTTGCTAAGGCATTCTTGATAGATCGTCGAAGTTAAGCAACGTTCTGAGCGCTTCCGTGCTTCGGAGGGCACGTTAAATTGTCGGTCCCGGCTTCTAAAGTCGTTAAGCCATGACGGAGGCCTTAAGGCGGCCTAAAAACTCCGTTACCAGAGTTGGCCACTTGCTCATACGAACTTACTTTATTTTATTATTATTAGTATTATTTTTTGTGTTAATGTCATTGTTCTCGTGTTAATTTGTACACTACCGCTTCTCTTTTCGCACCTATCCAGTACATACAAAGGGTGCCTGGAAGAGATCGCTCTTAGCGATAAGGCCGCCCATTGTGCTTTTTATTATAAATTATTTGTTATCTTCCTTTATTTGTTTTCTTTTCTGTACAATAAAGTGCTGTGTAAAAGTGTTTCTTCTTCTTCTCAGTTAAGTAGTATAACAGTCATCTGGTTACCATAACACAAGCATTAAATTGCTTAGCTTGGGACTAGATGACGCCGTGTGGCCAATAAAATGTCCAAAGATATTTATTTATTTATTGCTTTCTTTATAAATAAGAGCTTTCTAGTAGCTTCGACGGGCTTGCAACCTGTCACGTATGGAATGTTAACTTCTGCAAAATGTGGGTAAGTATGTATTTGGACATATCTCTGCTTTAGATAGACATCTTCATAGGATTTGAGAATGGCTAAAAATGATCTGAAAAAAATGCCTACCGCTCCCTGGAAATTGGTCATGATTATGAGAGAATAATTTATTTACAGAAATTTAACTACTACATATCTGTAAAAAATACAATTAGAACCAGTTGATGATCATGTTTTATTCATATTTTTAACTGACTTAAAAAAAGAGGAGGTCTTTTCTTCTTATTTTATTTGAAAACTGGTGCATCCCGTGTAGTATCCTATTCAGGATCTGATGATGATTTTCAGAGTTGGAACAGGCATTAGAATCACCTAGCATGTAAGACGAAACATAAGTGATCCTTGAGGTCCTACAAGAATAAATGATTTTTCTTTCTTTCCTTCTTATGAACAAAAATGCTCCTCGAGAGTGCTGAAAATTGCTCTCTTACAAAATTGAAGTCAGTTTATTTATTTTTATTTTATTTTCCCTTTTGTTTATCCTTTAGTACGTGGGCGTGCTGCCGTTCTTCATAAAAGTGGAGGGCCCCGATCAGTGCCGGCAGGGGGAGCAGGTGGGGCTGCGCGTGGTCGTGTTCAACTACACGCCGCAGAACCTGGAGGCAGTGGTCGTGTTGGAGGCCTCGCCCGACTACAAGTTCGTGCATGTCGAACAGAACGGAATCGTAAGTATTGATATACTTATAGCTCGCGCCCATTGAGATGTATTAAAGAGTCACAATCTAATAGCTGACAACACTCAAAAAATGTGCGAGCAAATTCAATGTTCTACAATGACATTTGAATGTAGACGTTATGTCGTTTGTTTTAATGTTCAATGTCGCTTGTACGCAAAAAAGAAAAACTCTGCGCACTCGGTGCGCAGAGTTTTGGCGTTTATATTTATTCGTCTGATTGTGGCTCTATAATACATCTCAATGGTCGCGCCACGTTAAAAGAGGGCGGTCGGGGAAGTAGCGGGGGTATGTTTGCGCCTGTGTTCACTCGCTGACGACACTTTTTGACAGATAACAACGTTGCTATGACGATCGACCTACCTACGGTAATCCGTACATTGGAAATAGGAATCGGGCATATGTCACCTGCGGCCTAGCCGAATTCCCATTTATACTGTCGATTTTCACCGCACGGCAGAAGCGCTCGTGGCGAAGCTTGCTAAGACGTTCTTGATCGATCGTCGAAGTTAAGCAACGTTCTGAGCGGTCACTACTTGGATGGGTGACCGCAAGTGGCATTTTCATCTGAGCGCTTCCGTGCTTCGGAGGGCACGTTAAATTGTCGGTCCCGGCTTTTAAAGTCGTTAAGCCACGACGGAGGCCTTTATGTGGCCTAAAAACTCCGTCACCAGAGTTGGCCACTTGCTCATACGAACGAACGAACGAACTATTATAATTTAGTTATATTTACAGTTTTATGAAATAAAACGACGTGCTCGATGTGTAAAACGGAAGAGAGTTTATTTTTATATAGACATCCGGTACTGACTAATAACATAGACAACACGCTTTGCTATAAACTAAATAAAGGTTACATTCACCAATTAGTACCTATTTTGAGATCAAAACAATACGAACCGCACGGCTGAAAACGTGTGTCTTTAGTCACCCGTGTAAACCCCCTATAAGAAATGAATGCAATACAATAATCCTCCAGGTTCGTTCGTACAACCCGCGCACATCGTTCGGCGAGCACCAGTTCTTCGTGTACATCCTGTCGGGTGACGCGGCCACCGTCCACGTGCCCGTGGTGCCGGCGCGGCTCGGGACCATGCGCGTGCGCATACACGCCGCCACGCTCATGGGCACGCATCGCTACACGCACACTATCCTCGTAGAGGTAAGATACGACGACTTGTAATCTGTCTGATGCTAATAGGGAAATAAGGATGTTATTTTTTTTTTTTTTTTTTTTTTTAATTATTAGGAAAACTTACAGCTAGACAAAGAAAATAGGTAAAAGAAATAACTTAACATGCACCTATTTTGTAGGTACAGGTTTGCTGAAGGCCAATTAAAAGTTATGTTGTATGGTTGCGGGTTCGATCCCCGCCGCGGGACAAATGTTTGCATGTTCTGCAGATATTTGTTCCGGGTCTGGTTGTTTTTCTATGTATAATATGTATGTATTTACAAAATAAAATGTATCTATGTAGTATATCAGTCATCTGGTTACTATAACACAAGCTTTCAATTGCTTAGCTTGGGACTAGATAGGAGCCTGAAATGTGGAAATCCAAAAAATATGTAAATATGTCCATAAAATCATCAAAATGTCATCACAAAATATTAATTATCCCCTATAGAGGTGAAAGTAAATAAATATGCTGACAGATAATAATGTAGCAGTGCAATGTAAAGCTTTTCAACAAATATTGGAATATTCCGTTTTTTTATCTAACTTAAGACTCAAATATTCATTTAGTCGGTAAATAATACATGACAAGACAAGGTGGTATTTTTGAGAAAACAAAAGTTATTAGCATAAAAATTAGATTATGTTTTTTTTTCTCGAATATAACAATTCAAATTGATTCCTTTTTCAATTTTAAATTTCCGTTGTATCTGCCTACTAAAGAGGCGTGATTTTATGCCTGTATGTAAAATTGATTCTAGTCTAACTGCACATTTTATTATTACTAGTAATAAGTAACTCATTTGACTTCCAGTCCGACGGTCTCCCGCAATACCGGCATCAGTCAGTCGTGCTCGACCTGTCGAACCGAGCGTACGTGTTCCAATACATGCACGTGAACGTCACGGAGACGCCCATCATTCCGTACGAGGTGGACCGCTACTACGTGTTCGGCTCCAACAAGGCGCGTGTTTCCGTGGTAGGGGACGTGGTTGGTCCACTGTTCCCTACTATGCCGGTGAATGCGACTAGTTTACTGGATCTTCCTATGGTGAGTTGTTGTGACACTTATTTCTAAGTATTAACAAAGACGATTAATATCTAGAAGACAGACAAAGGCCATACACAAAATCGTAACCCTGAAAATGGCCCAAAACGGGAGTTTAAAGTAGATGGCAGCACCAGATAGCCTGGAAACTTTAAAACATCAATTTTATCCAAGAAATTTCAATTACTTTCTAGTTAAAAGTACCTACAATTTTTTTTATATTGAATATTGTTGCTACCTTACTTTGTTTAATACCATTAATGCCATTTTTTTGGTTCTTAGAATGAACATTAGCAGTCCTTACCTATGGTTATACTTAATGGTCTCCCTTGGTTATACTTATAGTTATTATTTCCCTTCCCAGGACTCTGCCGAACAGACCATGTTCAGTTTCGCTGCGAACATGTACTTCACCCTGTATATGCGACTCATCAACCAACGGAACCGCACGTTAGAGCGAGACGCCTTCTACCACATGAACATCCTGTATCAGAGACAGATGTCTTTTATGAAGCCTGACGGGTCCTTCAGTTTGTTCCGTAGTGACTGGTGAGCAAATAAATACTGGCAAACCCGACAATGGTGTCAATTCAGTTGTCGTCAAAACTTAACTATACTTAATTTGACAGCATTTAAAATGTTGCCGTCCTTTTAATAACGATCGAAACGAAAAGGATGGCATACATTATTTAGTGCTTTCAAATTAGTTTAGTTTAGTTTTTGCGACATCTGAATTGACACTGTCCTTACAATATAAAATATATTTAGACTCTCATACCCAGATGAAGATTCGTCGGAAGATTCGAAACATTGTCGGTATCTAAATCGTGTCGGTATCTAAATCTTCCTCAGGAACCAATCAGCGTCGAGCGTGTGGCTGACCTCGTTCTGTGCGAAGATATTCCAAGACGCTTCCTTCAACGAGTGGGAGAACTTCATCTATATCGATCCTGATGTAAGTTTCATCACTAAACCCTTTTTATTTTTTACACTTTTAAAATAACCTAATCAATGATCTAATCACATGACAAGTGTCAAATGAGGAACAAATTTTACACGTGATTTGACCGTTATTAGTTAATTTTTGAGACGATCTGCGTTCGAGAAACCTTATATTTTAACAATCAACCAACTGTTATTTTAGCTATAATAGATATATATTAGACATACCTACCTATATATAATATGGTACTTACAACAGTAAGTTTAATTTAAATTGACCAAAGTGATTATAGTTATTGCGATTAGCGTCGCAGTAGTCGGAACTATAACTATCTCTGTTCCACGTGCTGTCGATACGTCTGTTTAGCTCTTTCGTATTGACTGTTCATAATGCGCCTAAGCCTAAGTTCGGCCCGGTCAAGTTAAATTGCGCTTACTGTACTTTGATATATCTAACCTTATCATCATCATCACGTGCAGCCCGTCTCATCCCACTGCTGGGCATAGGCCTCTCTTCGCTTGTGCCAACCTCCCCTATTCTGTACCAGTCTAAACCATGTACCTGCTGATTTGACAATCTAACCTTATATTCTCAGGTAATATCAATGGCAGTGGCGTGGGTGCTAGACCATCAGACACCGGAAGGAGCGTTCTACGAAGTAACATGGATGCCGAACAGAAACGAGAACTCTACCATCGTAGTGCCTAAGAACAGCACGCTGTACCAACGGGAGCTCAGTCGAACGGGGTGGAACAATATGAATTATACTGAGGTACATTACATAAACAATTTGAATTATACAGAGGTACGTTAGATAAACATTCTGAATAATACTGAGGTACATTACATAAACAATTTAAATTATACACAGGTACGTTAGATAAAAAATTTGAATTCTACAGAGGTACATTACATAAACAATATGAATTATACTGAGGTACATTACATAAACAATTTGAATTATACTGAGGTACATTACATAAACAATTTGAATTATACAGAGGTACATTACATAAACAATTTGAATTATACAGAGGTACATTACATAAACAATTTGAATTATACAGAGGTACGTTAGATAAACAATTTGAATTACATTGCTACTACTACTACTAGAGTTGATAAAGGTTGACTATATGCTCCTGGTGCTTAAAAAATCACTTGAAAATATGATTAAATTCTCCTATAGATAAACAAATTGAATATTATTTACAAATTGGAAACTATGTTTTTTGTTGCAGACTGCGGATTCCATAATAATGCAGCGAAATATTACACTAACGGCCCAAGTCGTCATCACACTGGAAACTGTCAAGAACCTCAAGGATATCGGAGTTAGGGAGGTGAGTTGTTTGCTGGAGCAAATGCTGAGTGGTAGCCTTATTTTCTTGTCACTCGATTGTCAATAAGTGTTTTCATTTGTATGTTACCCATGTTTATGTTGATGGAAAATAAAAACTTTTTCTATTCTATTCTATTCTAAACTTGATAAGAAATTATACATATGAGAAAACAATGTAAAACAGAAATTCACATTTACTGCCGTGCTTTCTGGACTCGCTCTAATTTGATTACCAACGTAACTAACTATTGAATAAGGAACTGTTTTCTTAGAAAATAAATCACGTGCCATTCGCGCTGTCTTTCACATTTGCACATGGGGTCGTCGCCATGTACCTAGTATAGTACTGAACGAACAGCGAGAGGGACAAAAAATGCAGTAAATCCATAGTTTCGTAGTACAAAATTCGGAGCATCAAGTTTCCGGCCATACAAAAAAGCGGCACGCGATGAGAGACAAAAGTTATAATGCTTTGCTTCTTTTACTCACAGAATGTTGTATATATTCTTCTTTGTTTTTGTGTGACTGAGTAGGGAATATATAGCGCTCTATTTCTTACTCTCTCTAAGGTCGCCGCCAGTATAGGTCGCGCCACGTAAAAAGAGCGCTGGCTGTCAAACTGCTCCGTGGTCGATGATTTGTGGAGAGGTGTTGCGGCGCACTTCATACAATTGATTTAGCGAGTGCTATTGGTTCGTCAGCGAGTGAAAACAGGCGCGAACATACCCCCGCTACTTCCCCGACCAAGCTCTTTTTACGTGACGCGCGCGACCTATATCTCTCCTCCTCCGCACCGGTAGTGGGTGCACCGCCCGGCGACGCTAACATCTGTTCACCTGATGTTTGTTCCGGGTCTAGATGTTTTTCTATCTATAGTATGTATGTATTTACAAAAAAAAAAAATGTATCTATGTAGTATATCAGTCATCTGGTTGCCATAACGTTGCTTAGCTTGGGACTAGATGACGCCGTGTGAAATGTCCAGGGATATTTATTTATTTATATTTATAACATGTTGTCGCATGTTATAAATATAAATAGTAACAGGTTGGCATGGTATGGCCATGTTATGAGAAGAGAAGAATGGCATGTAAATAGAAGAGTGCTTGATATGCATGTGGATGGATATATGGGTAGAGGTAGACCAAGGAAAAGATGGATGGACTGTGTGAAAGTTGACATGAGTAAGAAAGGGGTGAATGTTGAGATGGCGGCTGATAGAGGGAAATGGAAGAAGAATACATGTTGTGCCGACCCCACGTAAGGTGGGATAAGGGCAGGAAGATGATGATGAACATGTTGTCGCAGGGTCTGAGCGCGCGCGTCGTGTCTGCGCAGCAGCGCGGCGTGTCGTGGCTGGAGCGGCACCTGCAGCTGCTGGACGAGTTCGGAGACGTGCTGCCGCTAGCGCTCGCGGCCTACGCGCTCACCTTCAGCAAGGCTCCCAGCGCTGAACACGCGTACCGGCTGCTGAGGCGCCGTCAGCGGGCAGAAGGTACCTCATCATCATCATTTTCAGCCTGTGTCAACTCACCGCTGGGTGTAGGCCTCCTCCAATGACCGCCACTCGTTCCGGTGTTGAGCCGATCGCATCCAGGTCTTGTTGGCGACCCTAACAATATCATCCACCCATCTAGCAGGTGGTCTGCCAGCTCTGCGTGTATTCCCCCTGGGATTCCATTCTGTTAAGGCCCTACTCCACCTGCCGTCACCACGTCTCGCCAGATGTCCCGCCCACCTCCACTTCAGTCTCATGATCCGGACACCAACGTCTTGGACCTTGCTCGTCTCCGGATTTCGGTGTTCCTGATCCTGTCTATAAGACGTATGCCTAACATGGAGCTCTCCATAGCCCGTTGTGCAACCTATATGCGTATGCGTTGTACAGTTTCTTTAGTGAGCGTCCATGTTTCGGCGCCATAAGTTAAGGTGGGCAGGACCCATTGGTCGAATAACTTGGTCTTAAGGCATTGCGGTATTTTTCGGGCCTTCGAAATATCTTCGAGCTTACCGAAGGCCGCCCAGCCCAATTGTATACGCCGGGTTATCTCCTTTGTGCGATGCCGTGTTTGTTTAATACGAAGATAATAATTCTTATTTCTTCGCAGGGGTATGTAAGGCCCGGGGTTTACGACCTACGCTCTTTACCCCCGCTTCAACTTTAGGGGCGGCCTGGCTCATGTAGTGTCGCCCAGAAGGCGGTGACGGTGACTGCTGAGATACCCATTAGTAAACCTAAGACCATGCACTTTTCGTACAAACAAACAAAATTACCACAAACGTTCATATAAATAAATATAAATATCCTTGGACATTTTCACACAGTGTCATCTAGTCCCAAGCTAAGCAACTAAATGCTTGTGTTATGGTAACCAGATGACTGATATACTTCTTAGATATATATTTTTTGTAAATACATACATTATTATAGATAGAAAAACATCCAGACCCGGAACAAATATCTGTAGAACATACAAACATTTGTCCCGTGGCGGGGATCGAACCCGCAACCTCCGCGTCTCAGGCGAGCCTTCGCCCACCGCGCCACAGAGGTCGTTCAGAATGATAACTCATATCGAAAAACATCTCATTCCATATTCCCTTCCAGGTGGCTTAGTGTACTGGGGCAAAGAGCGAGTCCCCCAGCCTCCCACTAAGATGGAGAACCAGAAGCCATTCCTGCTGCCCCGGCTGCCGTACAAGTACGACTCCAACAACATAGCGGCGACGGCGTACGCCTTGCTCACTTGCATGGACCATCAGGATAATAATGAGCCGATTGTGATGTGGCTCAATACACAGAGGCTGCACGACGCCGGCTGGGCTTCCACTCAGGTGAGCAAAATATACATTAATGCCGGGTTCCTATATCCAACGAACGGATGTCCGTAGATCGGTCGTCATGGCAACGTTGTTATCTGACAAAAAGTGTCACACATTAATTTGTGTTGTATAAACAACGTTGCTATGACGACCGACCTACGGACATCCGTTCGTTGGATATAGGAACCGGGGGTTAGTAACCTTTACAAAACTGTGGGACATAAGACAAGAGTCTTGAAAGGTCAGATATAATATTAGTATAGATTATTAATGGAATGCTGGCGCTGCGAAAATCAACAATCCAAGCATAAAAATAAAACGATGGCCATCATCGAAAAAGGAGAAGTAAATGTTGTTTATTTTTTCGAAATAAGTGTTTCTTTGTTTCAAATATATTGATGTTCAATGTATTTAAATACTAGCTGCGTCCCGCAGTGTTACCCGCGGTAAATAGTTCCCGTTCCCGTGGGAATACCGGAATCAAAAGTAGCCTATTTTTAATCTAGTGTATAAGCAATCCAAGTCCAGCTGTTTGTGCGTGAAAGAGTAACAAACACACATACACACAACCTTTCACCTTTATAATATTAGTGTGATCTTTACAGGATACATACATAGCTCTCCGCGCGCTGATAGAGTACACTAACCGCAAACGGTTGAGGGACGTGAGCTCGCTCTCCGTCACGGTGGACGCGGTGGCGCTCAAGGAATCACGAACTATTACTCTGACGAATGATAACCTAGCCGTTATGCAGTATATCGACGTAAGTAAACATCTTTATCATCATTTCAGTCAAATTTACACGCACATGGCGCAGTGGGTGTAAGCCCGCCTGAGACGCAGAGGTTGCGGGTTCGATCCCTGCGGGACAGATGTTAGTGTGATCTGCACGTATTTGTTTCGAGTGTGGGTGTTTGAG
The DNA here is from genome assembly GCA_963582015.1 of Xanthorhoe designata. Lineage (NCBI taxonomy): Eukaryota > Metazoa > Arthropoda > Insecta > Lepidoptera > Geometridae > Xanthorhoe > Xanthorhoe designata. The sequence continues at coordinate 1,390,325 of OY757049.1, forward strand.
ATAAAATATAGCGTTCATTCAGAAAGTCAATGCTTCACGTTGGTGAAATAATTTTTGTAATCGGATGAGTGGTTTCGGAGACTACCCAAAACATACAAACAAACACAAGAACAACTAAGTCGAACCAGTCTTCCCGCGACCACGGCTGGTGCAATCCGGTCGAAACGTCGGGTGAATATTAAAGGTAAAATTCGTGATAAATACCCGTTTGCATATGTTTTATAAAGAACAACTAACTAAAGTAAAACTTTATCCACCCAGATCCCAGAAGCCTGGGGCACGGTGAAGGTGACGGCCCGAGGCGCGGGCTACGCCATCCTGCAGATGTCCGTCCAGTACAACGTGGACATCCCGCGCTTCCAGACGGCGCCGCCCGTGCGGGCCTTCGACCTGCTCACCTCGCAGCACTACTACGGACGGAATCAGTCGCATATAGAGTTCCAAGGCTGCGCCAGGTACGCACTATCCCTAAGGCTGCGCCAAATTTGTTCTACATTATATTCGCACCCTATTAGCCTACTATTATAAATGAATCAAAAGTTGCCTGTTAAGCCTGTTCGGTCGTTCGTTCGTATGAGCAAGTGGCCAACTCTGGTGACGGAGTTTTTAGGCCGCCTAAAGGCCTCCGTCATGTTAAGCCTGTTAACGCTCAGATGCTAATACCAATTGCGGTCACCCATCCAAAACATGACCCCTTAGACCATTGCTTAACTTCAACGATCTATCAAGAAATTCTTAGCAAGCTTCGCCACGAGCGCTTCACCTTACTATGAAAAGAGGCGGTCGCCTGTGCGCGCCGCTTATTATAGGTACATACTCCCCAACACTGATCTTAAATCCAAAGCTTCGGAGGGCACTTTAAATTGTCGGTCCCGGCTTTCATGGCTTAACAACTTTTTTTTGTTAGGGCCTTTAGGCGGCCTAAAAACTCCGTCACCAGAGTTGGCCACTTGCTCTTACGAATGAACACTGATCTGTGCCATATCCTCAGATCCCGACACTGATCTGTGCCATATCCTAAGGTTCCGACACTGATCTGTGCCATATCCTCAGCTCCCGACACTGATCTGTGCCATATCCTCAGCTCCCGACACTGATCTGTGCCATATCCTCAGCTCCCGACACTGATCTGTGCCATATCCTCAGCTCCCGACACTGATCTGTGCCATATCCTCAGCTCCCGACACTGATCTGTGCCATATCCTCAGATCCCGACACTGATCTGTGCCATATCCTCAGCTCCCGACACTGATCTGTGACCCTCAGATGGACGCTGACGGAGGAGTCCCCGCGCTCCGGGCTGGCGGTGCTGGAGGTGGCCATCCCCACCGGGTACCGCGTGCAGCAGCAGGCGCTGGACGCGTACGTGCTCTCGCGCCGCGTGCCCGCGCTGCACCGCGCGCGCTACCGACCCAGCCAGATGCTCTTCTACTTCCACTACGTACGTATGCCTCGCGACCATTGAGGTACTATCTATAGCGTGCCCGCGCTGCACCGCGCGCGCTACCGACCCAGCCAGATGCTCTTCTACTTCCACTACGTACGTATGCCTCGCGACCATTGAGGTACTATCTATAGCGTGCCCGCGCTGCACCGCGCGCGCTACCGACCCAGCCAGATGCTCTTCTACTTCCACTACGTACGTATGCCTCGCGACCATTGAGGTACTATCTATAGCGTGCCCGCGCTGCACCGCGCGCGCTACCGACCCAGCCAGATGCTCTTCTACTTCCACTACGTACGTATGCCTCGCGACCATTGAGGTACTATCTATAGCGTGCCCGCGCTGCACCGCGCGCGCTACCGACCCAGCCAGATGCTCTTCTACTTCCACTACGTACGTATGCCTCGCGACCATTGAGGTACTATCTATAGCGTGCCCGCGCTGCACCGCGCGCGCTACCGACCCAGCCAGATGCTCTTCTACTTCCACTACGTACGTATGCCTCGCGACCATTGAGGTACTATCTATAGCGTGCCCGCGCTGCACCGCGCGCGCTACCGACCCAGCCAGATGCTCTTCTACTTCCACTACGTACGTATGCCTCGCGACCATTGAGGTACTATCTATAGCGTGCCCGCGCTGCACCGCGCGCGCTACCGACCCAGCCAGATGCTCTTCTACTTCCACTACGTACGTATGCCTCGCGACCATTGAGGTACTATCTATAGCGTGCCCGCGCTGCACCGCGCGCGCTACCGACCCAGCCAGATGCTCTTCTACTTCCACTACGTACGTATGCCTCGCGACCATTGAGGTACTATCTATAGCGTGCCCGCGCTGCACCGCGCGCGCTACCGACCCAGCCAGATGCTCTTCTACTTCCACTACGTACGTATGCCTCGCGACCATTGAGGTACTATCTATAGCGTGCCCGCGCTGCACCGCGCGCGCTACCGACCCAGCCAGATGCTCTTCTACTTCCACTACGTACGTATGCCTCGCGACCATTGAGGTACTATCTATAGCGTGCCCGCGCTGCACCGCGCGCGCTACCGACCCAGCCAGATGCTCTTCTACTTCCACTACGTACGTATGCCTCGCGACCATTGAGGTACTATCTATAGCGTGCCCGCGCTGCACCGCGCGCGCTACCGACCCAGCCAGATGCTCTTCTACTTCCACTACGTACGTATGCCTCGCGACCATTGAGGTACTATCTATAGAGCCACAATTAGACACCGATTTTTAAGTACCGGCTTAAAAAATGGTTACTCGAGGAATTATACAACGACAAGCGACAAGCGACATTGAACATTAAAAAAAACGACAAAACGTCATTCTATAGGTACGTAGAACGTTGCTCGGACATTTTTTTAGTGTTGTCAGCTATTAGATTGTGACTCTTCAGTTGTTTTTTTCTTTAGTATAATAACTCAATGGTCGCGTCACGTAAAAAAAAACGCTGGCTGTCAAACTGCTCCGTGGTAGATGATTGGTGGAGAGGTGTTGCGGCGCACTTTATACCATTGATTTAGCGAGTGCTATTGGTTCGTCAGCGAGTGAACACAACCGCAAACATACCCCCGCTACTTCCCGACCGCGCTCTTTTTACGTGGCGGGACTTATACACACTTATAAAGGGGGATGTCAAAACCAAGGATCGAAGAATCAACTCCTGATTCTGTCTGAAACACATTTCATTAAGATTAGCAATAAGACCGCCCATTGTACATCATTTAAAATATTCTGTGTTTGTTATTTGATGTATGTACCTAATGTAGAATTACGCTGAGACTTGACCTTTTCAGCCACACTAAATTCCACCCGGGCTAATGTTATTACGTAGTACATAAGTATCTTCACTTAGCATTTTTCTTTTTCTTTCCTGTGTGTGCTGAATAAATTATTTCTATTCTATTCGATTCTGATGTCCATGTGGTGTGCAATAAAGTGTTAATATATCTATCATTAACTAACATTGTGTTTATTTGTGCACCCACAGTTAACCCCCGAGCCAACATGCGTGAACTTTACGATCGAGCGCTGGTTCCCCGTAGCCAACATGTCGCGGTACCTGCCTATACGCGTCTACGACTATTATGCACCTGGTAAGTACATACATACATACATAAAATCACGCCTCTTTCCCATGGGGGTAGGCAGAGACCACGGATCTCCACTTGCTACGATCCTGACACACTTCTTTCGCCTCATTCACTCTCATTACATTCTTCATACACGCTCTCCGGTTAAGGGTACTTCGGACCTGGCCTTTCTCCAAAATGTCACCAATTTGGTCCAAATATGTTCGCCTAGGTCTTCCCCTTCCAGATGTCCCACTTACACCCAGTTAAATATATTGTTTTAAGCTTGATATCTTATTGTAAGGTTCTTCTTGTCGTGTCACTAGTTCTTTTGAACTAGTGTGGTGAAAGGATTTTGAGACAGGTTAGGTTGGGTTGTACGGGGACCACGGAAGTGACAGGCGATGTAGGGAAAATATGTGCAAATGGGGCTACTGCGGGGTCTCCATTTAAGAGATGAGCCTTGTTTGTCCATTGCCCTGCCTGGAGGACCTAACAAGCTATAGAAGTAACAGTGGCGATGTTTTATGTGTTAGTGTTTAAGTTGTTTTATTTAGCCATTGAAACGTAAGAAGAATAGAGTAGTCAGATGCACACTTAATTGGTAACATACATAAAATCACGCATTTTTCCCATGGGGGTAGGCAGAGAGCACGGATCTCAACTTGCTAGGATCCTGACACGCCTCATTCACTCTCATTACATTCTTCATACACGCTCTCCGGTTTAGGGTACTTTTGACCTGGCCTTTCTCCAAAATCATTAGTAATATGTTTTCATAACACGTATTTTCCAGAACGATTCAACGAGAGCATATTCGATGCGCTGCCAACCTACCTACTGAACATCTGCGAGGTCTGTGGTTCATCCCAGTGTCCTTACTGCGCGATATACAACGCGGGCGCCAGCGTCACCCTTGCGCTACCCTTGCTTCTAGCAGCCTTCATTCTCACTCTAGTGAGGTGGACAAGATATGTATAACTTTCTGAACATTTTGTTATATTAGTGATTAAAATAACACACGGGAAATATTTACAGTTTACTTACCATGAACTTGGTCAAACCATTTACGCGGATAACTTGTATTTATTTAACTAACTTGGCAGTGTCTTAAACGGGTATGAATGACTAAATATGTACATACATTATTTTTACACGGTATTTTTACCCTAGAATCTTGATAATAGACATTCAACCAATATGATTAGGTACTTTAAATCGTTTTATGAGCTAAGTGCATAGACGACATCTCATGTACGATAGGATCAAAATCGTAAATCGATAGTCAATCGTAATCAAAATCGTATCGATAAACAAACACAAGTGTGTGGAATGATCTTTCTTCCAAAGTCTAAATAGCCTGTATCCAAGATGTAATTATTTTTATATGTAATTCCCGTGTGTTATTGTATTGTAATAGTGAGATAAGCATAAATGACATGTATATGACAAAAAACAGGCTGGAACTAATGAATCTATCTCAATTTTGATTTAATCGATTTATTATCGAAATCATTCGTATCTACTTTTTTTTACTTTTTTATTGAAAAGTGTCATTTTGACAAAGAGCTATCAGAATTGAGATCGATCTAATAATACCCTAACTAAATATTTAATTTTTTTAAATACGCTCATTACTACAGGATGGTTAATCGCTATGACCCAACAAAACGTAACGCTCCAAACTCAGCATTAACGCGCAAAATACAAAACGATAACGCGTGACGAGCTACGTTTTGTCGGTTCAAATAACCACCCAGAATTGGTTATGAATTTGATGTTAATCATCTTGAAAATCAGGCTTTAGAATGAAAGTCTTGCTTGTTGCAATAATTCAAATTAAATTGAAGTTGTGTCAAAATCACACATAAGTGGCAATTCTGAGTGTCGCAAAAGCTAAACTAAGCTAACTAAAATTGTTGCCGTCCCTTTCATAGCGATGGAAATAAAAAGGATGGCAATAATTTTAGTTAGTTTAGTTTAGCTTTTGCGACACTCAGAATTGCCCCCATAAGCCATGTAAATTTAGCGAGGCTTTAAGAATTTTTTTAAACATAATAGATAGATTTCGTATCTTTGTTACGTTGCCTATAATAGTTAATTTAAGTCACAGTTGCATGCATTTAAAAAGTGACAAGCTTTGAACAGTCCACTATTATATGAGATGACATCACATTTTGTAACTGATTTATAACATTTTTTTATCATGTACAGAAACTTATATTAATGCTACAAACTTTCATATCAATAGATTCAAAAGTTTGATATTAGTGGCAATTCGGAGTGTCGCAAAAGCTAGACTAAACTAACTAAAATGAATGCCATCCTTTTTATTCCAATCGTTATGAAAGGGACGGCAATATTTTTGGTTAGTTAAGTTTAGCTTTTGCGATACTCCGAATTGCCACTATTGTTTCATATCTCGGAGTTTTCTTCATAATTCATTCAAGAGACTGCATGAGTGATTAATTAAATTGAGTAATTATAAAAGATTGACACAAAAAAAAATACGCACACTTTGTGTGACAAAATTACGAAAGTATGATGTTTTAAACAATTGTAATTAGTAATTGAAATGAAGTTATCAATAAATTTAGTAAGATAAAACTTTTGGTTTGTCTAAAATTTGTATTGATGTTTTAAAGGTTAATAGAGGATTCAACTAAGCCTCAAGTGAGCCTTTAATAATCCACCTAAATAGTAAGGACTTTGAAAATATGATCCTTCAAAACATCTAACTTAAAAGAATTAACAATTTATATTTATAAGTGTAACCAGGCAACTTTTATGTCAGAGAATATTGTATAATTAACCACCGTTAGACGTTAGTTTGCTTAAATACCTCTGCTATTGTACCCTTTTGGTCTCATTCCTATACTGATATAATTTACTAGTTTTCTCTCCATTCCAGTGTAGTAATAAGTAGTGTTCATTTAGAATAGTACCATTACTTTTGTTTGATAGGATAAGTATTATTATTATATATGTATTATGCTTTACCGAAAAGATTAGAAAAATAATAGAATGGATTTTTGCTAAAACTGTATCAAATTATTACAATACCAAAAATATGTTTCTAAAGCAAATACTATGCAAATTTTCTTCACCTTTTCGGTCAGTTAATATATAATTATTATGTGTAAGTTTAAGCCTAATCGCCGAATGAATCATTATCATTGTTTATGTATAAGTTGACTGAAAATTTAACAGCTTCTGGCAGCTATCTCTTTTTTTTTGTATTTTGGTTGCACATTTAGTCCTTACCATACCTTCGATAAACCAGCTGATTTTTTTTATTTGATTTATAGATGATAGAAACTTTAACATAACTTTATGCTTTTTCCAATCCAACTCTTAATAATATGTTCCACGCATTTATGAATCTCAACGTAGTACCTATTATTGTCTCTTAATTTCTGTGGTGCTGTCCGCATTTTGCTTTCCTATTTTATATTTTGTAACGACATATTCTTCCAAGTTTACGAGAAAATAAAATTAATGTAGCATGAAATGCATACCTACTTGCCTTAATGACAAAATTTAGGGTTACTATGATGAGAAAACGTTCAATTCTAAGTACTGTGTGTACTATTTTATTTACAATTAACTATTTACAAAGTCTTTTGTCCAAATTAAGAAGATAATTATGCATATCTAAAAAAATATAAACTTATATTAGAACGGAATTCAGACAATACTATTTTATAAATTATCAAAATGAAGTGTATGACTATAGTTTTAATGTACTTATATTTTATTTTATCTTGTAATTTTTTTAGACATAAGTTTAAATATCAAGGAAACTAACTGGACTGTATGTATGCAGCTTTAGAATATTTTTTTATTATAAACTTAATATTGAATGTACAAAATCGTGAACTACCCGTCCATTAAAAAGAAAATTATATCCATTAAATTTATATATAGTTCTGGAAGGCGTTATACCAAATGAAGTATTTACGAAACAAAGAATCTCATTTCGAATGCCATGTTACTTATTTAGTTTCCGTCCAAAATTACCAATGACTTGTTTTACTTTTTTCTTATATTGTTTCAAAAACTTGTACTAAGTGGAGGACTTGTTGTAAGTAGTGTAGAAGAGTGTAAAAATGTGTAATATCTGTATTGACTCTTCATAGATTTATTTCCAAATAAAACATTTAAAAATCTTTTGTTTTCAATAATTTCTTTACTTCCCAAATAACTAATCAAAGCAAGTAAAAGTTACGAAATACTGCAGTTTAGTGAGCTATTCCGTGTTTTAGCCAATGCCAGAGCAGATTACTCCCCTTGTTGGAAAGTATTTTGTCTCCCAAGCAAAGGGTTTAATAAGAATTCAGTCTCGCAGAGTAAAATTCCAAATAAACTTTTAGCTCTGCAAATCAAGGCAGTTATTCGCTATGACAAGTTTTTAAATTTTGTAGTTAACTGATCATAGACTTTTCAAAAACATCATTTCGCAGCTCGCACACCACGCAAACTCAAAAACATAATGTTGATATGGGTATCGTTTTAGAGTGATTTAAGGGTGCTGATTAAGAATATGACATCCTTTTTATTTATTTTTAATCCAAGATGGCGGAATATAAACTCAGACTCACTCAAAACTAGGTGTACAAAGAAAAACAATCACTTATTTTTGTAAAACTTTTTATTTTATTTATTCCTACAATATTGCTATAACAATAAATACTTAGAAATCACACTATGCATCAGCATTACTGCCTTTTCTTGACTGGTTTTGCTTTAGCAGCTGGTGCAGTCTTGGCCGCACCTCCACTGAACAGTGAAGCTATCATCTCAGACATCTCCGGCATCTCGGTCATCTTAGTCAAGTTGCCAATCTGCTTCAGATCCTCCTTGGTCTCAGGGTCATTCATCATTTTTGGCAGAATCATGATCAAGAGAAGCGGCAACACCATCATAATCACCATAGGGTTGAAAAGGAAGTCTGTCATCCTCCATTGCTCACGGACTTGAAAATATCTGAATTTGGATAGTGCTTTCATTCTGAGTGGGTACGGAATTTGAATAACTTGAGATGTCTGAATGTAGTTTACTCTTCGAGCTCTGAACTTTCCTTTAGAGTTGATTTCCACCCTCACTGGCTCGTACATATAGTCAGAGTTGATGACTTCGACAACATACGAGCCTGAAGGAACATTATGTATGACGAACGTGCCATCTTCCCGTACGAAACCAATGTACTCTCCACTATTAACGTGCACTCGCGTGTCGACCTGCCAGGGTTCATGTTCTTGTTCCTCTCCTGGGATCACTTTCCCTTCTATGACATACCTGCTACTCCCAACTTCCTCATCGGAATTGATCGCACCAAACACATTCTCAAAAGCAAAGATGGCAATGAGACTGAAAATTAATTGTTTCATGTTCACAAAAGCTGTGACTGATATCAAAGAGCGTATGTAATACTACGCTGATATTTCAGTGCTTTTTTTCTGGATCAAGTCGTAGAGAAAATTTCTGCGTTATACAGTTTTTCTATTTGACTAAAATTAAAATGTAGGTACCAAAAGTATTTTCATGAAATTCCGATGGATGGATGCGATGACTGACTACTGACGTTAATTTAGCAATGACAATGACAGACAAGACAACTTTACTTAACGTTTATCCATTCAATATCTATGGTATTTTATGTTTATTGGCAAGTATTCATGCATTTCCGTATCCTTTTTGATTTTTTTTTGGTTCCGGTTCAAAGGGAGCGGTAGGAAAAGTGCGCGAAAATCAAATCATTAGATTCCAACTCATGCCGTGTGTAGAATTTTAAGTTATTGTAATACGTCATGTCGGTACGATATAACAGCAGCAGCTGCAGCCCCCTTTGGATACCAAGTTCTTTGCAGCAGCAGCCTATGCGGTTCTGTTTGTTAACCCTCTCGGGATTCGTTATTCTTGAACCAACTTCGATTGTCCACTACAGGGCTTATGCCTCTCAAATTTTGGGATACGTTAGGCACGCCAAAAGATCTCAAGTAGTATAAGCCTTTACTCACAGTTCGTAGGTATTCATAACCATTGCATGTACTTAGATAAATTTCACACCCTATTGGTAGCTTTGACTTTATTGTGCTACTTTATGAGATTCCCTTTCGACTCGAGTAGGCAAATTTATTGTGGTGGTTTTGTTTGTCGTGCAACTTGTGATTAGCGAATCCTTTCCCTTCTGTAGGCCACACATAAAACGTGGTATGCGTGAGCGACAGACTACCTACTACAGGTTCTCTTGATTTGTATTTATGTAGCGACCGACGGTTGTTTTTAGGACAGCATTCTAGCAGGATACGTTAGTTTGCCAAACATGTACGGACAATTTGCAGGTAGCACTCTTTCTCATATTGGTTTACAAATAACCACACTAACAGTATAACAAAATTAACTACATCCTAATTATATTTTTAAAGGAAGCTGCTGTTGTCCCTACCTTTAACCATGTACCTACTTTATCTGATGAAAGTGTTTTGGTGTAGGTAATGTGAACTTCAACTTGGACACTCAGGACACAGTTGGCACAACTGATCTTCGCTAACTACAATGTTGTCAGTTTTTACAAATTTGGGATTTTGGGCAGGATTGGGGCAAAAGCAGTTCGTTCCAGCTGAAGCCATTCATAAACAAATCATCAAGAACAGAGCCTTACTAAAAAAACAAAGATCCGTTGCGCCTTCCGTACCTAACTTCACCCAGCATTACCTGGGAGATCTGTGTAGTGTTTTCAATGATAGGTCAGGATGGAAACTGTTTATAAATAAGGCAAGATATTTATTAATTATCTCCCACTGTAGGCTGAATAACTTTAATTAAAATTAAGTATTACAGAGGCACATCGACAAGGATAACAACATAAAAAAATCTGATTGATGTAGGTATGGAATTAACCACTGTATTCTCCACATGTAGCAGGATCTCATAAACAAAGGAATTGATCTAATAAAGTAAATCACCAATCGTGACAGTGATAGCAACGCGGCGCCAGCAGGAACTCTACTGATCAGTACAAGACGTACGTCGCGGTCGGGTCACTTCGGGGTCTCCTCTCTTCATTGAAAACTCATTGTACGCCAGCATCCAATTTATCTCACGACAAAAACATCTGTACAAAATATATTAAATACATCTGCATGCTAATAATATGTAAGTTCGCTACTTCTTCAACAGCGATCACGATTATTAAATGATTTAAACACAATAACTCCACTTCCTGTGCTAGAACAAACATTAAACTATAAACGAACCTCGCGCCTGGAGACCTATATACAAGTCAACATTTTAAAACTCATACTCTCTTCAGTCACATGTACTCTGCTGCTTCTAATTTGTAATTCCTTTGCATCAATTTCCGTGCGGTCTTACGAGACTTACGATCTATCGCATATCGCGTCCTTTGCTTATCATCCGTGCGTGGCATCATAGTATATTATTTAGAATATATAGGCGAGTGCTGTGCGAGGTCGGCTAGTTGTTCCGTTCCTCGTCGCAGTCGCGGGAGATGTGCCCGGGCTTTCCGCACACGTAGCAAGTCTTGGTGCCGTCCGGACAGTTGCGCGAGATGTGGCCAGACTTGTTGCAGTTGTAGCAGGTCTGAGTGGCCGAGTCGCGCCCGCCCTCGGGGCAGTTGCGCGCGATGTGGCCTGTCTTGTTACAGTTGTAGCACGACGGCTCGTCGGGCGACTGCGCGCACTCGCGCGCTATGTGCCCAGTGCCGTTACATCTGTAACAACGCAACACACTAACATTACAACATCTCCTATACCTCTCCTGTAGGGCACTACACGCAATTTTACCGTCCGATTTTTGACTGTCCATGTGACAGATATATATCTCTGATAAGTTAGAAGGGGACAAAGACATTTGAAAAAGTCGGAATACTGAAAATTCTGGGTAGTGCACAAACGCACTTACTGCCTGCTAACACTGCCCTCTGCTCAAGCTAAAGTTGAATGGAAGTCCTGTCTTACGCTTATGTTTTAAGTTTAAAAAAAAAATCTCCTAGCTTTTCCAACAAAAGACGGGAAAATTCATTCTTCGGAATTTATTAGTGACTAGGAGCTTGGGCTATATTGGAAAGTCTACTTGCAATCAGAGTCAGTTTTCTCAACTATAAAGCAATAGGAAAGAAACGGAAACTAGAAAGATAAAACAAACTTTGGTAAGGTGATAATAATTAAGGTAGGATAATCGTCACAATTACTAAAATGTTGTAAGACAGATGTATTTTACCATATTGTCAACAACCTAACGATGTGCAAACTATGACGCTCTGACACATCTGAGTAAATACGTGTCGTGGTGACGAAGCTGGTATTGCGTTCAGCTCGAGTTGGAATACAAGACTCTGTAAGGTCACGGTCGGTATTTAAGTATTATAATATTTTAAAGTATTATCAGTTTTTTAGAAACTGGATCGATTGACCTTGAACTGCAGGTCAATGAATGCTAACGATCGCTTCTAAAGAACGGTTTACGAAACAGAATATTACCCATTCGTTTCACAAAAACTGAACGCACGCGAAGTCAAAAGAATAAGCATTAGCACAACCCTTCGCGAAAAAAAATACAAAATGTCACGACACAATCCCCAATTTATATTAATTCTGAGTCCCCAAACATCGGAAACCGGTAGGCTGTATTATCCACCGCACTCGCAGGTGCAAATTTATGAGCAAATTTGAGAAACTTTAGCTAAAATAAAAAGCAGGTGCATCGATGCTGATGGCAATTTAACCTGATGTTGTTGGCCGTTACACTTTATAAAGGATTAACAATGTAAGCTACAGGGTAATACAATTAAATTGTCTACTCTCAATATATCTTCTTACCCTGTAACTGCCGCGCAGCTGGCCAGGATTGCGAATGCTGGCAGAATCTAGAGGAGACATGAGGTCCAGAAGAACAGTAATATTGATCTGTGGCAACGGTCAGCTTCCTCGTTGCCGATCCAATTCCACGTGTCCGCAATTGTTTACCTACCCTGCTGTACTACTTGTAACTAGTAGATTGACCTGATGCGGGCACACATTGGCTTCAACATCTTTCCAACATTGGCTACGAATAGAATGGCCAATGGCAATGCTCCGTTTGTGTCCCACATTGGAGTGTTGGAACCACCACGTTCCAACATTCCAATGTGTGGTGCCCGCATGAGAAGGTTTAGTAGTTGTAATGGATGACCTGTACCAACGATCAGGATCTCAAATGCTGGAATTCCTTCAGAAGACTGGGACTCTGGGAGACCAAGATGAACAGATCTTTAGCAAAAGCAAAAGCCCTTCTTCAAAGTCCTACGCGAAAACATAACCTGGGATTCAGATGAAAAGTAATGCTATAATCACCGAGCAACGGTCAGTTTCCACGCTGCCGCTGCCACGTGCACGTATCGATTGTCTAACTCCAAGGCTGTGTCCACAGTAGGCAAACTGTTAGTGGCCGACTGAGTGAGCCGCAAATTTGTAGCAAACTGAAATTTGAGTTAGCTGTAAACTCAGATAAATTTTAACCATATCGCCGCGTCGCCCCGACTGGAACCGGTTTTGCTGTGCTGTGAGTCGGCCACTACTGAGGCAGTCGGCGCGCGTAACGCTGCTTAAAACTAACGGTGTAAAATGAGCGCAAAACTAGCAAACTGTGGACACTCCATTTCAAATATATGGAAGGGCGTACTAAACCGATATGCCGGCGCCGCAAACTCAGTCGGCCGCTCACAGTTTGCCTACTGGGAACACACCTAAAGAAATAAAAACTTGGGATTGAGAAGAATGGTAATGTTATAATGACCTATAGCAACGGTCAGCCTCCTCCTTGCAGTCCCTTGCGAAGTGTCCGGTGCGGTTGCATTTGAAGCACTTCTCGCGCTGCCGGCTGAAGCCCGAGTCGCCGCGTGGGGCTCCCCCGCCGCCGCCTCCGCCCTGCGTGCACTCGCGGGCGAAGTGCCCCGTCCGGTTGCACTTGTAGCATACGCTCGAACTCATCGCTGTAACAAACGAAATTCAATGAAATAGTGACAAACGAAATTCAATGAATGATTATAACTGATGTTAGGTTCGTATGGAAAGTTAACTTCTGCAAGATGTGGACATGTACCAAATATGTATTTGGACATACCTCTGACTACCCCCTTAGACATCTTCAGAAGGATCTAAAAATTGCCTAAAAGATCTGAAAGAAATGTCTACCGCTCCCTGGGATACAGTCGTGATCATATTTCATTTCTTTTTTTTATGTTCTATTCCATACTTAGGCGGTAATCGCGCCTCAAGCAGTTTCCGAGGCCGCAATTTACAAATAATTTTAAAAACGCTATGAAGTGGTAAGTAATTAATTTGACGTGAATTGTGTTTGTTCTGATAGTATTTTTGTCATAAATTCTAATTATTGGCCTTCTCTTGATTTCTAATCTAGGTACTTCATTAACGTCATAGTGAATCGGCAAAAAATGATAAATAAATTATGAATAATGTATTGTTTGTCACGCTCTCTCAAATAAAATATTACGACATCAATAATATACAGGGTGAATTTTTGAGACGGGACAGTAAGGGCAGGTACCTTAAACGTTATAGTTACAGGAAAACGTTTTTAGGAGACTATCCATTAATTTTTAAAATATTCTGAACTGCATTTACAGATTTTGGAAAAAATGTACAGTCAGCAAGAAAATGGACATTTTACACAAAAACTTTTTTTGATGCCAATCGATCCTGTTTCTTATAAGGAACAAAAGTCTCTACTAGACCGACTGAGGTTTGAGTACTAGAAATGTCAGAAATCGCGAAAAACTTTTTTCTGAATTGTACGGTTTATACGGAAATACGCATAAGATAATTAGTGAGAATCCTAATAGCGAGTGTCTAGCTGGCCTCGTGGCTTACTGTACCTAGAAGCAAAAGCGCCTACCTAAGTAGAAAATCATCAAAGTTGCATCGATAATCTTTTACAACATTAGAATTGAAACAATTAAAATAAAATAAATCATTTTAATATGTTGTACTTTAGACACAGACAGAAATAACTACATGATGATCTAGATGATCTACGAAATAAATTGCTCAAAATGACATTTTAATAAAATTACATTTTTTAACAAGAAGTATGTAGGTACATAAATAAATTGCAACTAACAATCTAGAATTCAATTTCTCTTAACAAACATAACAATGACCTGAAATAAACCAAGAATTCTAATTGAATTCGAAGTTTGAAATTTAAAACTTTTTTTACTGACCTGTTTTTTTCAGCCAGCCTTTTTTTTCTTTATATCGGATTATAGCGGATCTACCCATAACAAAAAGTTTGACTAATTTTGAAGTTTGGCTCTTTTACCGAAATGTATGAAAAAAGTTTTTTGCGATTTCTGACATTTCTAGTACTCAAACCTCAGTCGGTCTAGTAGAGACTTTTGATCCATAAAAGAAACAGGATCGATTGGCATCAAAAAAAGTTTTTGTGTAAAATGACCATTTTCTTGCTGACTGTACATTTTTTCAAAAATCTGTAAATGCAGTTCAGAATATTTTAAAAATTAATGGATAGTCTCCTAAAAACGTTTTCCTGTAACTATAACGTTTAAGGTACCTGCCCTTACTGTCCCGTCTCAAAAATTCACCCTGTATATTATATACGAGTAACTATTCAATTAGACCACGCATTTTCCAACAAATGAAAATATCTCTAACCCAAAATGGACAACAGAATATGCGTAACCTTACCCCTGACCTTGTAACAATGAACTTGAGGTCGTTCCCCTCAACTATCTCCTTCGCACCAATTACTCCGTCGATAAGTGTGACAGAGTCAATCGTCTGTTTTTAGAGATTCGATGAAGGTCTGATAAAATAGCCACTGAACTAACATGGCTAATTGGCCGTTATCAATGTGGCCATGTGGAGAGCACACTTTATAGATCTACTTTATACACACGCAGTAGACGAAATTATTATCAATCATGTAGTCAACTATTCTTGGTTCTAATCAAATAAGCTGATTTCTATTCAAAAACGAAGAGTTTCAGATGAACGCGTAAAAGAAATGGAAGATTAATTATAAATTGGACGCATCTAGAGCAAATGGAAAAGTAGTTGGTACATTCCCCTAAGGGAATAAGACTAGTGACAAGACACAGGTGCACAAAGTAGCGCGCATTTTCATTATTAGTCGAAAAAATAAATTTTAAAGTTTTTAAAAGCAGTTTTGATGCCAATTTGATTGACCTCAAAAGTAAGTTTATTGGCTTCTACATTTCAACAATCGTGTTATTTTATTTACCGAAAATAAACAAGAAACACTATAAGAAAGGTCAGGGATAACTGAATCTATCGCCACATTGCAATTGAATGCTTTACAAGTACAAACTTTGTCTGTTCTGATGAAGTATCAAAATGGTTTGGTCAGACAAAAAACATCAAGTATGATTACCACAACTTTGCCGTGACCGTGGCGATTGCCAATTCGGAAAACATAGAAAATCACTAACTCTCTAACAAGTTTACAATTTCGGAGAAGCCAGACAAAATTATTCCACTTTGTATCAAATCAAATGGCCAAAAGCGACACATTTAGCGACCTCGATATTATTGATTGTGGTTGCGACAGTTACCGCTGTAGTTATGTTCAATAAATAGAGAAATTATAATAATACTATATGTATTTTACAGTTTAACTGTAAAATAACCTTTGGAACTAAACTGTAAAATATATCGCTAAGTTGGTAAAACTTCATGAATAATAAAAACAGTCCAAACAAATGCATAGAAATCTACTTAAATCTTTTAGCATTAATCATCTTCCAAATCATAGACAAAGGCATATCAAGGGCAAGTCCAACCAAACATCATGCCATATTTTGATAAGAAATTAAGATGCAGTCCTTAGTTGCTTGCTTGGAAGCTTACCACTCTATGGAATCATACAGTGTAGGTAGAACAATACATATCAAATCAACCAATATGTATTACACGGATTACACCCTATTAGAAGAAATGAGTGAATTTTGACATAACGGCTGATAGTGGGAAATGGAAGAATGCATGTTTGTGCCACTCTGTGTCTGTAATGTAGGATAGTGGCAGGAAGATGTAGCTTAAATGAGTCTTAGATTCTCTTAATCCTTCCTACATATGGCCTTATTCCTAGCCTAGACTAGTTATAAGTATAAAAATACTCTAAATAACGATATTTATACTATAATTATGAAACTATATTTATTATATTTTACAAAAGCCGGATTAGTTTACTCGCTAATCCTGACTTAATAATACTAATTCTATCTATTAGTCCTTAGTAAATTAGTTTTCAGAGCAAACCAACTATGTAAGTTGCACCAGTAAAATGTTAATGCAGAAAAACAATTGTAAATGAAAATAGCGAACAAGGTGAAAGTAGAGAAAGTCATCATGATAACTAGTGCAGAGCGTGGCAGTTTTGTTACAAATCGTCAATTTTCATGTAAAAAAAGCATTTAGCATGTTTTTAATAGCAACTTTTACAGGCAACTCTATGTTAAATGCAAAAACTAATCAATACTAACTAAATATGTAGTAGTTTCTGTAAATTAATGTAATCTACTGCATGTCTTTATAATTACATAATATTATGATTATGAGATTGGAAAATCCTGAGTACCTAAATATTTTACTAAGGTTTTTAATATTTTTTTTGTTTTATATAACTTACGTCTTACTTGTTAGCTCCTATGGAATTATTTCTGAAGAAAGTTTTGTAAAATCCAATTAAAAAAAAGTTTTGAAAAGAAAAATGTCTGATAAATCTAGTTGGCTGGCTTACAAGATGAGTTTTAAGTTTGTTCAACAAACAGTTTTCTATGCAAAAAAAAACATAATTCACAATGGAATGTTAACTTAATTAAAACATCTATTTATTCTTACTACCCTCTTTTACATCTTCAAAGATAGATAGATAGACTTGTTTATTGACACACTTACAGCACAGATAGGTAAGAAAATAGGTAAGTACACAAAACAGGAGGGAAAGGATTTCTATTTCAAGGATCTAAGAAAGTATATCATTCCATGATCTTGTAAATTACATATTTTTAAATGTTATGGCTACCCAAAACCCATACAATATTTCATTTTAGCATTTTAGGAGAAGTATCTACTTAATAATAAATATACAGGGTGTGTGAAGTAAAGTCAAAAAAGCTAAATTAACCTAAGATTGGAAATCTCAACAAATCAATTGAGTTAGTTGATGCGATAACAAGAATTTATTCTCAGAATGAATTTCCACTTCGCAGCAGCAATTATAATTACCAGCTTTCTAAGAACTGTGGATATCAGCGTGAAGGTGCTATAATTCATTCATGATTATTGATTATTATAGATTGGAAGAATTTCAATAACCTGAACAAATATAAAAAATTAAAATAATATAAATAAACATGATGTGTTCTCGCTAATACAAAGAATCTGAAAATTTTTACCCATCTGGTTTTTTTTTTTAATTATGTCATAACTAGTGCAACTACATTTATGAAACTTGGAAGGATGTTCATCTTTTCGAATTTTTGAATACTTATGAGAATGAAGCCACTGAAGGAACAAATTTAAATCAAACATGTAAATATGCAGTATGTTGTCTTACTGTAGAATAATTACTCTCCTATGAAAAAAGAAAGTGAATACTTTGTTACTGTGTATTTGTTTATTCACAAACATTGTATAGTAGTAATAGTTGCTTCCATGATGATACAATGCTAAGTTAGGTTGAAATATTGCTAAGAATCACTCGGTGTGGTGGCAGCAATACAGAACATAACCTAAACATAGTGTGAAAACACATAACCTGCCATTGTCCATGTAGACATGACAATTCACTAAACTGGATATTACTGCAAGTATGTATGTATCGTGTTAGCTTATTAATTATACATACATTCCGCTTCTGTTCATAGTACATAGATGCGTCATTGCCTAGCGCAATAAAAAAAAAAGAAAGCTCAAGACAGGCAAAGGAATAGGAGCTACGAATCTACTACGTGTAGCATTTTATCAAACTGCACAATGCTACGAGTAAAGCAATGAGTATTCCGATTGTTTTTCACTGAAGAAAACACGTTGAAAGCTAGATTTTACCTCAACGAATGTGTGTCAGTAACTCGCTGCTTGTCAAAGCGACCATCAATGCACAACCTATACCTGATTTTGCGTTTGAAACGTATAGATGTATAAATTTCACTGGGAGAATCTGCTGACGAAGTTGATGATGCTCAATTCAGCAGCTATTACAAAGAAACACAGCTGTAATATCCGTAGAATGGAAAGCAGTTGAACCACGTGTAGAGGGTACCGGTAACGCGCGGTTTCACAGAATGTCGCACTTTACACTTACCGATTAGTTGTGAAACTTCTTGAGCACTTAATTCACTAATATGTTGATCGTTTTACGACCAATTATTCAGTAAGATACAGGAATTAGTTGTAATTTAGGATGCTTCGTTAGCAAGAAAGCCAGCCACCATCACTACGAAATCGTAAAAGACATTTTGATCATAGACAACAAAACTAAATTAAAAAAAATCTGATCAAACGCCATAGCGTGACTCTAAAGTTTTATAAATTTTAGATTGTTTTGACTAATATTTTTAAATAATCAGACATATTTTCTAAATTAACAAAGAAAAAAATTCTTGAATTTCATTGGTATAATGTGCTCGAATAAAGAAAGAAAATTTTTATGTAAGACTGTTTAGCGAGAACAATATTGGCTTGTCTATGATGAACCGGTTTTATTAACCAATAGGAGATTACTAGTAACCAATAATATCCTATGTCAGCAGCCTATCATTATCTAAACCAATAGAAATAACGTTAGATTATTTTTTGCGATGATTGATACAATGAGATTTGCTTTTTAAAAGTTATGCGAAGCGAAAATACATATCCATGGAATGCGAGTTGCGTGCGTTGCGACCTAATAGAGTATCATGAAAAGATAGCGTGATTCGAGCCTTGAACAGCGTTTTAATTTAGTAAAGTTTTCTTTCACAGTTCAGTCAAAGAGCATGTATAGTTCAGTCAACTCAAGCAATCACCAACATCAACGTACATTTTCCAAAACGAGTGTTTTAGTGAATGTGTAATAATTTGGTATTTGTGTACATTTATCTCAAAATTGTATTATAAATGACGTGATAGTGGCTAAATGCACAAGCCGTGCGAGGCCAAAAAAAAAAGGCCTGCTGCTGATCGTCTCGTCACTGACAGTGACAGTCACTGATCGTGTGCGACGTGCGTGTACTGTACAATTTCTGTAATGTTTTTGTTGTAATTTTCATTTTTATAACGCAAGCAAGCAATGTCCGCTGAAAAAAGACCTACTGATGAGGAGAAGCCTCAAGACGCAGAAGAGGGCGACGATGACGGCTGGATAGGTCCAATGCCTTCAGAAGCGGCTGCACCAAAAACCAAAAAACGAAAAGGTGCTCATTTTACCTGTTTGGTTTGTAATACTTTGTGACCCGCTAAAAGTTACGCTAAAAGATTACTAAAACCTTGTTGATTCATCTCGTATACTTACATCTGAGTTCGGTAATAATAAATTTGATGTATTTTTCAGTTTTGGAATTTGAATCCCTGTATCTCGAAAACCTGCCCTCATCAGAAACTTACGAGTTCAGCTACATGCACCGTGATGTTGTCACTCATATCGTGGTTACGAAGACTGACTTCGTAATCACCGCCAGTCAAGATGGACACTTGAAGTTCTGGAAGAAATTGGTATGCTATGGTCTATTTTTGTGGACTTCGCACAATCTTTTGAGTCCTGTTAGATGCAGTAAGTACTAAATAATGACCTCAAATTTTCAGGAAGAGGGCATAGAGTTTGTTAAACACTTCCGTTGCCACTTGGCACCAATAAGTCACATCGCAACTAACAGCACCGGCACCTTGCTCTGCACAGCCTCTACCGAGAAAACTGTGAAGATCTTTGATGTAGTTAATTTTGGTGAGTATTTTTAAAAATAGGAGCTAGTTTGAGTAACTGAGATTTTAACTAGTAGGTCATTGTGAATTGAATTTTAAAAACAATAATACTTACCTAACTATTTGTATGTCATGACAATGACTGAATATGCTGAGCTATTTTTTTTTTTTTTTTTTTTTTGGACATTTCACACGGCGTCATCTAGTCCCAAGCTAAGCAATTTAATGCTTGTGTTATGGTAACCAGATGACTGATAAACTACATAGATACATTTTTTTTTGTAAATACATACATAATTATACATAGAAAACACCCAGACACGAAACAAATATTTGCAGATCATGCAAACATTTGTCCCGCAGCGGGGATCGAACCCGCAACCTCTGCGTCTCAGGCGGGCTTTCGCCCACTGCGCCACAGAGGTCGTCAAATATGCTTTTGACTTAACCATTTATCTTTATCTTTAACTGTATCACTATGACTAAACCTTGGATCAGTCATTTTCATGCCTAAACAATGACCACCATTACCAAATAGAGTAAATAAGTTTGTTTATTTACTGACTGACCAACTCTGGCTACAGCAATTTTGCACCAGCTTTTGTCAACCATTTATCTCTCTGCTACACAAAAGTGCATTCTACTCTTACCTATTCTTTTTATGACATCTGCTTAAAAAATCTATCAAGAATGCCTAAAGCAAGACACACTACTCATGCTTATCCAAGGTGTAATGTTTATGATCCATAGTTTAGAGTAAAAGATACTTAGGCCGGTATTCAGAGACCTGACTCAAGCGTCGATCTGTGCTTGAGCGTCGATTTAAGTATCGTTTCTTATTCAAGAACGTTACTTGAGAGTAGTTTTGCTGATCAGAGTTCAGCTGAGTCGAGTTCAGCTGAGTCGAGTTCACCTGAGTAATTCCTTATTCAAAAACCTCAATCAAATGAAATCGATGCTTGAGTTTGACATTTTTCAAAGGAATCTGAGTAAATGCTTGAGAGTGGTCTGGACCACGCTTGAGCATTTACTCAGATAGCATTTTTGTTTTGTTTTCAGTAAAAATAGATAATATATTCGATTCGTTGTATTTTCGAGGTCATCTAAGCATGCTAGACTAACGGACACACAAGACAAGACTTCAAAATATGCATGGGGACCTTGTTTCTGTTTCATACAGACAAATGTTATAAGGACTTGTGAATTTATAGTTAGTATTAGCACAGATAAAAGTACTATTAGTTTAGTCTTGGTAGGTAGGTACTCATAAGGATTACTTACCTACTTTATTTATGTCGAAAATTCTACCTACGTACATAACCTAAACACATTTGGTTTGGCTGGGGTAAAATAAAAAATATATTGACAAAACTACCATAATGTTTTTATTTAATATTTTACACACACTTATTTAAAACGTATTAAATAAAGTTTATAGGAGTCACGGGAAACAGCTAATCGTTAGATCATGTCCAGGCTAAGCTTGTTGAGAGAGATCCTTCGTGTCTCGTCATCTTCAACGAGTGCTGGTGCTATCTTCCACAACGTTTGTGTCTACAAACACTACATAATGCATCAGACCAGGGCAAGAAGCACTACCGCCGATAACCAAGCAGTATTACCTGTCTTTGGTCAAAGCGTAAAAATAAATTCATTGATTTCACATTTTCATCCCGCGATTTGGCGATTGTTGAAATTTGATTGACTTGCTTGACGACTGACGTATGAATGAATGAATTTGTCAGTTTTCTAAAGTCGTTCCGTTACACGTTATTTTTACTTCACTTTCGAGAGTCGCCATTAATTTTTCATCCAGGCATTTTGAATTTCTGCGTATAACGGAATGGAAGTACAAAATAAATTAAAAATGTAAATGAGAACAGACTGAATTCATAAACAAAAAGGAATCGACACTTGAGACTCGATTTAGCTGAGCATTTACTCAAGCAACGTTCTTGAATACAAACGATACTTAAGCAACGAATCAATGCTTAAGCAGAGTTCCGCTGAACCGAGTTCAAATCGACGCTTGAGTCAGGTCTCTGAATACCGGCCTTAATATCTTAATTTCTGATAAAAACTGTTGCATTTGTTTCAGACATGATCAACATGATATCAATCGATTTTGAGCCTTACTGCATAGAGTGGGTCCATTCTGCTGGGGACCCCATATCTGCATTGGCTGTGTAAGATTTTTCAATATAGCTTTCAGTTAGTTTTGTGAACCTGAATTATTATCTGTTAGTTAAGTGTTATTTTTACGTGACGCGGACTATACCTGCTTTCTTGACTTGATTAGTTTCACTATCTTATATTGTACTAGCTAACTTGCCCGTGGCTTCGCTCACGTGGTACCTACCTTGATAAAATATAGCCTATGTTCATTCGGAAAGTCTAAGCTACAAATGTGAAATAATTTTTGAAATCGGATGAGTAGTTTCGGAGATTACCCCAAACATACAAACAAACCAACTTTACCTCTTTATAATATTAGTAGTATAGATTTCTATAATAACACACAACATGTTACCTTCATTTTAATAAAATATTTATTTTGTCTTGCCAGCTCAGAAAGGCATACAAACAAGATCCACGTGTTCGACGGTACACAGTCCTCCGGCACTCCACTCCACACGTTTGAGACGTTGCATCAGAGCGTGGTGGCCACCATCAAGTACAATCCCGTGTACGAAGTCGCTGTGTCGGTTGATAAAGCAGGTAATATCGCATTTTACTAAAGCTTATAACATATACATATTGTCTAATCGCGTCGTACACACTTGGAATGGTTTACCAGACTCAGTGATCAGTGCCCCCTCAGTGAACTCTTTTAAAAATAGACTGGACAAATATTTAAGCGCACTGACTAATAAGATATACACGCATCAGCTCTAAGAGCTGCCTGTGTATTATAAATAATAATAATAATACATGTAAACTTTAACTCAGGCCTATACATCTTTTACTAGATGATTTATACAGCGTCAGGAGGCAATCTTTGCCTACACTTAACGGGACGCTGTAGTGCCTGGGACATTGTTGAGATGGAATAGGCTTGCCCAGCACCTAAACCATCCTCTCAGCTAAGCCGGCCATATCCACAGGAAAAATACAATGGTCAATACGTGTGAGGCTGACTAGCCGCGGGTTTCCTCACGATGTTTTCCTTCACCGTTTAAAGGTCGTGTTAAAGTGCATAGAAAGTTTTCGACACGAAAAGTCCATTGATGCACGGCCGGATTCGAACTCACGACCTTCGGATCGAAAGTCGAAGTACTTATCCACTTGGCCAACACGGCTGATATGTAAACTATAAAAGAATAGCATAAAAAATATCTTGAAAAATTTGAATGACCGTTGAAAGATCGTCATATATATATTTTTAGTTGTGTAGACAACGTTTCTATAGAGATAGATCAACGGTCATCCGTACGTTGGATATAGGAACCGGGCTTAATGCCCCGCTCAAGTAAATAGTACAGTTTGTAACTGTCAAGCAGGCCTTACCGGCGGTAAAAAATACCGGTATATAAAATACCGGTTTCAATCCCTGCTTACCGCTACAATGTCTTCCAGGTATCGTCGAGTACTGGACAGGTCCGAAGCACGAATACCAGTTCCCTAGAAACGTGAAGTTTCAGTCCAAACTCGACACGGACCTGTTTGACTTCGTGAAGAATAAGACGTACCCGACTGCACTCGACTTCTCGCCCGATGGGAAGAAGATGGCTTCTATCAGCTTAGATCGGAAGGTAACATACACACAAAATTTGCAATAATCAGACTAACTTTCCTCTGCAGGCTCGAACTCGCAGTTTCGCAAATGTTTTTATGATCTGTAGAGGTACAAACCGAAAACGATGCATCGTGCCAATAAGAAGAAGAAGAAGAAACACTTTA
This sequence comes from Xanthorhoe designata, assembly GCA_963582015.1. Classification (NCBI taxonomy): domain Eukaryota; kingdom Metazoa; phylum Arthropoda; class Insecta; order Lepidoptera; family Geometridae; genus Xanthorhoe; species Xanthorhoe designata. Next base: position 1,414,717 of record OY757049.1, read on the forward strand.
TTGTACACAAAAGAAAACAAATAATTTATTTTATTTATTTATTTATAATTTAATTTAAAGGCAACGCCAACAGTACACATAATTACATTTTATAAAAAACATTCAAATAAAAATACTATGATTATGTGTACCCATTACAGGCATGCACAGCACTATATAATAATCATTAATAATAATCTATAATTAATTATAATTAATAATAGCAAAGACGATTAATATCTAGAAGACAGACAAAGGCCATACACAAAATCGTAACCCGATCCCGCAGTACCAGATAGCCTGAAAACTTTAAAACATCAATTTTATCCAAGAAATTTCAATACTTAGTAGTAGGTAGCAACAATATTCAATATTTTAACATTTTTAACTAGAAAGTAATTGAAATTTCTTGGATAAAATTGATGTTTTAGAGCTTTCAGGCTATTTTTTAGGGTTACGATTTTGTGTATGGCCTTTGTCTGTCTTCTAGATATTAATCGTCTTTGATAATAGTAACCAATAATCACAGGTCAGCTTATATTGGTGGAAACTGAATTCGGAATTTAACCAACTTATGCGGACCTGCAATAATTGTCACGATGCATCGTTCTTGGCTTATAGAGTTTGCTATAATTTATTTTAGAACGAAATTTTTTTTTTAACCAACTTAAAAAAATGAGAAGGTTCTATAATCTATCATTTTCATTCCTCTGTATTCTGCGGTTCTATGTTCTACTGTATGTAATTTTAATTTTATTTCTGTACCTATCTTCACCAATTATTCATTAAGTAAATTTTTCCGACATTGTTTTTTCTATTGTGTGTGCTGAATAAATGTTTTATCTATCTATCTAAAGTTTATAACAAAATAAGGATGTTTGTCTGTTGATATAATAGGTTCGTGTGTTCAATTTCGTGTCAGGCAAACTGAGCAAGGTGTTGGACGAGAGCCTGGCGCGCTTCCAGGAGTCGCAGCATCAGACCCAGCACCTGCCCAACATGGAGTTCGGGAGGAGGTACACACTGACTATTCTGGATGTCGCCAAAACTTAACTAACCTATTTTGACAGCACTAAAAATGTTGCCGTCCCTTTCATGACAATCGAAATACAAAAGGATGGCGTTGATTTTAGTGCTGACAAATTGGTTTAGTTAAGTTTTGGTGACATCCAGAATTGCCACTACTGACCACTTTAACTTTTAACTTTGAGTAACTCTGTTTTTTTTAATTAGATAAAGTAGAGTTGATTTCGTATTAAATATATTATACACATGAACGGGTCCATGTTCAAACGAAAATGGAAAGTAAGTTAAGCTGGGCATATCAGTCGAACCGCGCTCCGCTTCGCTGCCCTTCGCCGCTCTTTTGGTGTGAGTTGAGCCTTACGATTCTCTGTTTTGTTAAAATAAAAATATTTTATTTTCATTTAAATTGTTTCACCAGAATGGCGACGGAGCGTGACTTGGACAAGTCCGAGTCGGCTCACCTCGCGAACGTTCTGTTCGACGCGAGCGGTCACTTCCTGGTGTACTGCACCATGCTCGGCGCCAAGCTGGTCAACCTCGCCACCAACCGCTGCGTGGCGCTGCTGGGCAAGCCGGAGAACTTGAGGCCATTGCACCTGGCACTCTTCCAGGTAAACCTACTGGCCAGTTAGTTTGTTCCAGGTAAACCCACTTACGGCTAGTCTCAATAACCTATCTATCTTTGGTTTTGCTTACTGCGGGTAGATATTTGACATTTCTTACAAACAAAAAACGTCAAATAGCTTCTGACAGTAAGCAAAACCAAGATAGATAGGTTATTGAGATTGGCTATTAGTTACTTTGTGTATTATCATCGATCATCTGTGCACATGATGATCGATGCCCGTCTCATCCCACTGCTGGGCCTATCTTCGCTTGTGTCAACCTCCCCTATTCTGCGCCAGTCTAAACCATGTACGACCTGCTAATTTGAATGTCGTCGGCCCATCGAGCGGGCGGACGACCTACTTTTACTATTTATTTTTAAGGATACCCAACATAGGGTTACACTGCACATGCATCAATTGATAGCCAAATATTAGAAAACAAAAACTAGTGCTCCCATAATTAAAGGATAACACAACATGCGTTAAAAAAAAACCATCTTAATTCTAAGTAGATAAATAGGTAATTATAATATTAAAAATTAAATTAAAAATGAATTCGAATCTGGCCTCACAGTAGTAATTATTGGTATTTCTTTCCTACTGTGATGTCAGACTCGAAATGCTAACATTTATATATTTTAACCCTACCTATTATTTACATATTTTTTTATAACCCTCCCGAGGACAAGGTGAATTTCGATATTGGGATAAGGGCAGGAAGAAGAAGAGGACACCATTCGGTGATCACTCTACTCCACCTGTCGTCACCTCGTCTGGCCAAGTGTCCTGCCCAACTCCACTTGAGCCCCAATATTCGCTTACTTACGTCGAAGACTTTGGTTAGCTTGCGAATTTCGATATTGGGAATTCGTTCTAGAAGTGTAATGCCGAGCTTGGCACGCTCCATGGCCCCTTGTGTTACTCGCATTCGGTACACAGTCTCCTTGTGAGCGTCCATGTCATAGACATCTTCAAAGGATCTAAAAATGCCCAAAAATCTAAAAGAACATATCTACCGTACCTTGGACATACAGTCGTGATCATAATTCATTGTCTCTGCCTTCCAGGGTCGGACCAACCAATCGAAAGTGGCAACAACTCTTGAAATGGAAGGCTCAGAAAACCCCACCCTCCTCAACGTTAAGACGGACCCCACACTCTTCTGCACAGCTTATAAGAAGAACAGGTTCTATATGTTCTCACGAAGGAGTCCGGATGATATAAAGAGTCCGGACGCAGACCGAGATATCTTCAATGAGAAGCCGTCTAAGGAGGATATTATATCGGCAACGGAGGGTCAAGGTTTGTTTTTAGCGCCTTATTCTGCTTCACTTTAAATCGGTTTAATGAAAATGTTAATTTTGCCACTTGTTTTTACTTAGCTTGTCATTGAGGTACAATCTATAGAGCCACAATCAGATCAATAAAATGTCCGCGCGAAAACTCGGCGCACGCTACGTAGTGCGCGGAGTTTTACTTTTTTGCGTACAAGCGACATTGAACATTAAAACAAACGTCATAACGTCTACATTCAAATGTCAAATGTCATTGTACAACAACACTCAAAAAATGTCCGAGCAAATTCAATATTTGCTCGGACATTTTTTGAGTGTTGTCAGCTATTACATTGTGACTCTTTAGTATAGTAACTCAATGATGAATGTATAATCCAGGTGTCCAGCGTCTGTACGAGCAGGCAGTACTGCACACGTCTCTGGGCGACATCCACCTGCGACTGTTCGGCGCGGACGTACCCCGGACCGCGGAGAACTTCTGCGTACACGCCAGGAATGGATACTACAACTCGCACATCTTCCACCGCGTTATCAAGGGCTTCATGATACAGACCGGAGATCCTACGGGTAAACTCAGGCTCAACTCACAACAAAAGAGCGGCGAAGAGCAGCGAAGCGGAGCGCAGTTTCAGTGTCATATGAATTTCAACTTTATTTTCATTACTATAATACTTATTATCGCATGAGAAACTCGAACGAGTCGCGTGGATGCCGCGGCGCCGCGGGAATTCCGGCGAATTCGAAATTTCGAATACGCGCGTCTTCTCTGCGATAATAAGTATTATAAGTAAGTAATAAAAATAAAGTTGAAATTCATATGACACTGAAACTGCGCTCCGCTTCGCTGCTCTTCGCCGCTCTTTTGGTGTGAGCTACCGTGCGTCTACACCGCTGTTATTTTTTTAACGACCTCTGTGGCGCAGTGGGCGAAGGCTAGCTTGAGACGCGGAAGTTGCGGGTTCGATTCCCGCCACGGGACAAATGTTTGTATATTCTACAGTTATTTGTTCCGAGTCGGAATGTTTTTCTATCTATAATATGTATGTATTTATAACAATAAATAAATATATGATCACGACTGTATCCCAGGGAGCGGTAGACATTTCTTGCAGATCATTAGGCAATTTTTAGAACCTTTTGAAAATGTCTAAGGGGGTAGTCAGAGGTATATCCAAATAATTGTATGTATTTAATTGTGTATATCAGTCATCTGGTTACCATACGCCCCGATTCTATTTTGAAAACGCGATGGGCCACACGGACATACGTCCGATCACACGGACCCAGGGTCTCGACCCCAAAAGGTTAAAATATGTAAACCCTATTGTTTAAGCAAACAAATACTTAGACCGTTCCTTTTTATGCAGTTTCCCCCGAGCCCCTCAGCCGCGGAGAGGGCATCGGCACTTGGCCGTTGACACTCAATCAATTCACATCATACTTAATATTACCAATATCTTATAACCTATTTGTAACTGTACCAAAAGCAGCAAATTTATTATTAATATACATATAAATTGTTGGAGCGGAGTTTCATTCCAGACCAGAAGCCCCAATCCCCCAACACCTATTCTGATTTACATACTTTTAGTTGTTGTTATTTTATTGAATGATTATAATAATATTTGTAAACAGGCACAGGGACTGGCGGGGAGAGTATATGGGGCGGCGAGTTCGGGGACGAGTTCAAGCCGCATCTGAAGCACGACCGGCCCTACACCGTCAGCATGGCCAACGCTGGACCCAATACTAACGGCAGCCAGTTCTTTATCACATTAGCACCTACGGTATGTTTTATAAGAAATAATGTTTATTTCGTTACAATTCTTCAAAACGGACGTCAATTTTGTAAGGAGTGCAATTTATTGCACTCTCGAGGTGCATTTCTGGAAGGTTCTCGTCAGAGCCACACCAAATTTATATACACTACAAAGATTTGCTCTCACCCTTGAAACAAAATTTTATATTATCATTTTATCAATATACTTTTTTTTTATCAATATATTTAACCCTACACCCGAATACTGAAAATTTATTGTAAGTGATACATATCTATGACATTATAACGTTTGTCTACACAAATCTGATAAAACATACATTTACGGGTATTTATCGCTATTTACCTTTATTTAATTTTATCCTCTATAAATAAAAATGTCTACCGCTTCCGGAGAATACAGCCGTGATCTTATTTCTTTTCATTTTTATATTAAATGTATGTTCCAGCCATGGCTCGACAACAAGCACACCGTGTTCGCTCGCGTGGTGAAAGGCATGGAGGTTGTTCAGAACATCGGCTCCGTCAAGACCAACCCCAAGACTGACAAGCCTTATGATGACGTCAGAGTCATATCTGTCACTGTCAAATAAACAGAAAACACGAACATCTTGGAGTCTGAACACCAGCAATGGCAGAATTGTGGTAATAAAAGTCGCAGTAGCCATAAAAGAAGTGAAATGAACACCAGCAAACACAACTATCAAGTCTTTAACTAACACCAACAAACTAACGATGTTAGAATATTACCATGGACCTAGTATACGTGGACTGACAGCCAGCGTGCCAGAGGGACAAAAAATGCAGTGAATCCACAGTTCCGTAGTAAAAAATTTAGAACATATTCCGTCTTAAGAAAGAGACGGGTGATAAGAGACAAAAAGATTATGCTTTGTCTCTTGACAAGAATTTTGTAAGTAAATGTTCTTTGTATTTTGGGACAGAAGGAACATCAAACACTGTAAGTATATGTATTGATAACTCTTCTGATTATAACTCATAAAAGCACAATTACCTCGCAAGAAGTTACCTTACAGCAGCCACAATTAAGTAATCTTTAGTAATTACGGCGGCAGGCTAAAATCTTTCTCATTATCATAACACACCTCATACTTTTAAATGCTTTCACAGGATTTTATTTAGGTACCTCTTATATATTATACTAGCAGACGCTCGCGACTTCGTTCGCGTGAATTTCTTCGTAACCTAAAGAAGGCTGAAAAAATTGTATTTTTACTCAATTTTTGGAGTTTTTTTTTAAATTCCTGAAACACGTGACCAACTTGAATTTTGTTTTTATAGTATCCAAACCGAGTTTCAAGCCAATCTCACCTCCTATTCATACGTTTCACCTCGAACTTCGACACTGCTGCATTTTACCCTTTTTATACACAAAGCGATAGAGTATTCGACCTAAAAAAGTATCAATCTAGGATTATGATTTTGTGTTCTAAAGATAAGTTAACGTAAGTAGGTAGGTATGTTGAATTTGTAGAATAATAAATGAACTTCCTTTGTAAAATGTTTTTTATTTCTTTTTCGAAATTACATTTCGGTGCACATTTCTGTAACTTTTCTGAATAGGTACTTACCGACATGATGGCTGCCAATGACAGTAAATAACATTGGTGTTCTAAATAAAAAAATATCTTAACTTTCCTTTAAAGGGTAAAAAAAGATGTAAATATCTCAACCAAAATAGGTTATAGCTAACATTATCCTCTTGTGAGAAAGTAATATAAAGAAATAATAATAAAAGAGAATTGTCCATACCGTAGTGGGGAAAATACACAGAGAAAATATCCCAGCTTCTTTGGGAAAATACCGTTAGTTTCATTTATTGTTGAAAGCGCCATCTAGCGCTGAGTAGGTGTGAGTTGTCGTATCCATGATTTGTTTTATTGTGGCGCTATTTTTACTCGTAAATTTTATACCTATTTTGATCTCTAGATAATTATTTATTACACCTTCGAATGACATTACAGAACATAATACTTCCTAATATTTTAATGATCAGCATATATTTTTATATAACAGCGGCTTATCTTGTTTACTATAAGTATAAATAAATATATTTACTTACTAAGTTATTTTTTAACTAGGTATATTTACAATTTATTTTACCTAAGTAGGTACAATACATTTGTCCTTTTTTAATCTCAGAAACTCGGTTCCAAAAAAATATGTAAGTAGGTCTAACCTACCTACTTTGGATAGCACCCTAACATAAACATGCTGCAGGAGATAATAAAAGAAGGCAGATTTCAAAATCACTGTGAAATCAAATCATGTTTGGATAGGGAGCTTTACCTATTATTTTGTCTGCAATTTCCTACTACTAGGTCACAATAACAATTTTTTAAAAATACGTCTAAGTTTAAGGTACACTGAGTAGGTACTTATAAATAATAGCAGTTGTTGAACGATTTCCCGGCAGACTGTAAAAAGCTCCCCTATTCTTTCTAGAATAATAACCTACCAGCGGACACCAAGTTACCTTACCTACCTACATTGTTTTGTTTGAATGAACAAATGTAATCTAGGTACCTACCTAGTTAGTAAATAATTATCACCAATACCAGACACTCGAGGTTGTCCTATTATTCTAAAAAAGTTGTCTAAAATTTTGACTTTAGCTATAATGTGCCTAGTTAGTGTGAAACGCACCATGATAGGTAGGTGGTACCTACCTACTCTACCTTCCACAAGTCATTGAATCGTTTTAACTTTACTTTATGTTCATGTTTTTTTATTTGATTCCAAGTCAATTTACCACCTGGGTGAGGCCGCCAATTTTTGCTGATTTCGAAAAAATAAATCTCCGCCCTCAGTATTTTAAAAAGTATAGTAACTATCTGATTTTCGATAACCGTGTTGGATTAAGCATCTAAAGGGCTCGGAGAGACATTACAATTACTTCAGTTAACACAGTAAACTTAAAATATATTACGAATAAAACTTGAAAAATGGTAGAAAAATCACACAATAATGGGCATCCGCCGAGGTAAAGGTACACTTCAACGGTCTCTGTAGCAATAAGTTTATGAGATATTTTGACATAGCTGATATGATATAAAAGCTTATATAAATGGCTATTATTGCTTTTAATTTGACAACGTGTTATCACAGACTTTCTTTTAAAACTTTTCTAAATAAGTTTTTCGTTAAAAACCCTACTTCAACGTCACTTTGTCAACGCTACCAATATTCTTCATGTCTAACAGGGCTGAGAGTCAAGGAGTTTAAAATCGGGAGGTTGCAACACTGAGTTTCTATAATCTATGGACAGAGAAATAGCAGCCGCCACTTTTTTTGACAGTTTTGCAGTGAACCGTCAGAGTAGGCAGGTGTACACAGTTTTTTTATAGGAAGATTTTTGTGCATAGGAATGTAAGTATAAGTGTTTCACTAAAAACAGTCAGTGCATCATGTGAGTAGAAGTAAAAGCCATGTTTGGATCTATAATTCAACTCAAATCGTGCATTATTCACAGAGATTTTTAACGTTTACTTCAACGTACCGGTGGCGTACAAGTAAATATTCGCTACCGTTTGGTGCTTCAACGCTATTGGTAGCGTCGATATTGGAATGATGAATATTATCCGAAAAATATTTTTGGACCTCCTAAGTTGGGCCACCCTGTATATTATATAATAATGTGTAGTTAAATAAATTAAATTAAATAAATGGACAAGTCTACGCAGACCTAAACAATTATTCGTCACTCTTCTACGTCACCGACGCGTAGAAGTGACAACGTTACCAACATAATACTTCTGCGCTACATCAGTAAAAATTGGCGGCCTCACCCACCTACTGGATTTTGGGACTTGAAAAAACCAAGGTCACCTTTACTAACATAACAAAAAGCAAACAATACGATTCTTCATAAAACGAAGGAATTTTAGGTGCATTTTATTTTCCTTCTTGGTTATCTTGTGTGTCCCATGAGATGGGTATATGTTTCTGTCTCAATCAGACTCCCCTCCCGCGCCACCCGCATAAATTTCCTTGCCCTGCTCGGCGCGGTACCCGCCTCTACGCCTCGCCCGATGTCTGTTTCCATTGAAACGTGAATTACCTACTTATTAAAATTATTTGAGTTAGTGGCAATTCTGGATGTCGCCAAAACTTAACTAAACTATTTTGACAGAACTAAAAATGTTGCGGTCCCTTTCATAACGATCGAAATAAAAAGGATGGCATCAATTTTAGTGCTGTCAAATTAGTTTAACTAGTTAAGTTTAGGCGACATCCAGAATTGCCACTATTACCTACCTATTCTAAAATAGGCATGATGACTAATTTTGGAAAACCATTCTATTAAGTGCTTATCTGTTATCTTTTTATAAAAAAAAACCTTTTTTTTTATTGAAAATTGTTAGCTCAAAATAGAGTTTTTAAAATCATATTTTATGTTTGTCGCCTAAACGCTCGCAAAGTGTCATTTTGCCTTTTTACTAAGGCGTGACACACACCAAGTTAGGTTGATCAAAGTTTTCAAACGAAACTAAAGAACAAGAAAGTGATTTTACTTAGGCGTGACGTCTTGCGCTCTAATTGCTGTTTTACAAAACATGGCAGAATGCTGCTGCTTACTATAATAATTGTTAAGCTTTAAGTGTTTTTTATCTAATAATTACCATACGTTATAGCTTTCAGAACTTAATAAACGAATGGAATAAACCAATAATCTTATGTTTTAAGAATTTATCGTTGAGTACAATGGAAAAGGTATCGTCGATTCTCGGTAATCGCACGAAGTCGTAAACAGCCCGCTGCGGCCTCGCGCTACGCGACGAAGCCATTAGCCAATCGAAGCAGAGCTCTCCATCGTATCACGTCATTTTCAACCAACCAGAGCTCGAGAATATCACGCAATTTCTAAATATAGCTTATCTGAGTCACGGAATAAAAGCAGTGGTTGTATCTTGACAATGTTTAGAAACAAGTAGAACGTCAAGGGTAGTGGACGTGCGTTGCCGCATGATAAACTTTTGAAGTTCGCGCAGTGAGTTCAGTGATACCGGAACGTTAAGTGCATACACATGGTTCGAAACTCCGGTCACGGCATGGAGACTACTTTTTATGACGAGCAGTATCCCCTCAGCGGACCCGTGGACAACCTAAAACGGCCCCTCACCTTGGATGTGGGGCGAGGCGGCAAGCGGGCCCGACTAGGTGCGCCAGTTCTTTCCTCTCCTGACCTACAAATGTTGAAGCTCGGCTCGCCGGAGCTTGAGAAACTGATCATCCAAAACGGCATGATCACGACGGCGACCCCTACTCCCGGCGCTCAGGTGCTATTCCCTGCGGCGATTGCGCCCACAGAGGAACAAGAAATGTACGCGCGACCATTCGTTGAGGCGTTGGACATTCTGCATCGCAACCAGATAGAACAACCGATCATGATGGGCCGACGAGTGTACGCTGACCTGGATCGACCTTTGGAACGGTACCCTACACCTATAGTAAAGGACGAACCTCAGACCGTCCCAAGTGCTTCCAGCTCGCCACCTCTTTCCCCTATCGATATGGACAGTCAAGAAAAAATAAAATTGGAACGAAAGAGACAAAGGAACCGAGTGGCAGCGTCTAAGTGCAGGCGGCGTAAGCTTGAGCGTATCTCTAAGTTGGAGGATAAAGTGAAAATCTTGAAGGGTGAGAACGTGGACTTGGCACAAATGGTGGTAAAACTGAAGGATCACGTGCACCGGCTGAAGGAGCAGGTCCTGGAGCACGCCAACGGCGGCTGCCACATCGACTCGCACTTCTGAGCGCGTCGAGCGCCGCTCCTCCACATTCCATGCTAGTCGCGCCCGCTAGGACGCAGCATACAAAGCAATTTGTGATCTTAATTTTACTGTGTAAATTATTAGTTGGTAAACATTAATGAATAAGGTGTTAAAGCGTCGCTATGTCAGAAGGCAGGGGGTGAATCGTTAAGTTTGAGAGATTAGGTTGCCAGTGAAAGCGCCGCTGTTGGGGCAGAACCTCCGCTCGAGGTGAGCGATCCAGGGTGGTTGTTTGTTGTAAACTACTTAGAAGGATGTACTTAGCGCGAGTCACAATTAGTAAGCTTGAGCTTCAATTGTATGTTGCAGAATATTTTGTTTTCCTTGTATCAGTATTGCGTTGTCTCATTTAGTGTTATGTAGAAACTAGAAAGGATAATCATGCAACATCATACGTTTGTGGACTGACTGAACGAGGTTGACGCGACGTTGCCAGTTTTACGGAAAATTTCCCGTTTGTGCGTTGTTGCCGTACTTATCTTTCCATACTGGGTTTTCCATTGTTCATTGTTTTATATATATTATTAGCATAACGATATTATTGTTTGGTTGACGAATATAATTAAATGCTCGTTTAAACAGTTTATGTTAGGCTAAGTTCTGTCTTGCTTCAACTTAGCCAAAGCATTGTTGATAAAAGAGAGAGCGCAAATGGAAAAACTGGCAACAGCGCGTTGTACCAAGTCACGAGCGGATGTTCTGCTAATTAAAATTCCGCCTGCGCCGCCCTCGCGGAATGGCGGCCATGTGTTCAACATTCGGACGTTCCGAATCACGATTGTTGCACAAGGTTACCGATTTTCGGTGGTTATGAATTTTCGGCTCCATCAATATCTGGAACAGCAATGTTGGCTTCTTTGGGAACTAAAATGTGTGTGAGACTGAGAGTATGTGAGAGTTTGTGTGCTTAGCATTAGCATGAAAGAGAGAGCCATGCAATACGCATAGTATTTCCCCAATAAAAAATGAATTTCTCAGAACTGACCCGGTGCTCTATATAATAAGTGGACGTGACTTTTGTAACGTAAGACCGTCCTGATGAAAACTGTATGAATGGTGAAAAAATCGTGTTGATGCGATCGTCTGAAATGAGATAGAATGCGAGAGATGTATTTATTAGTGAGAACGTTTATCTTTTAGGTGAAGTAGCAATCTCGAGTGCCTACGCTTTGTAAACTAAAGCCTTTACATTATTTTTAAATGTTTTTGTTACCATAATATTATGCTACAGTACATTGTTCTGTATCATTGTCTTCTATAGGTTATTATTATAAGTGATTTAAATACCAATTAACAAGTTGAATTGTTATAGAACATATTATAAGGGTTCGACCGTGTCAAATTATGTGAGACCTAAATGCTACTCAAAACCTCACGGTCAATGGCCCAATTTGTATTATTTTTATAAAAAATTCTTCAGAATGTTAACAGTAATTGTAAGTTTAAAAGAAGATAAAAAACAGTTATACTAAAATAATATATTTCTATGAATTTAACAAAGAATATTGTTTTATACGAAATACATATTGTATGATAAAAAAAGAAGAAATAAATTATGAAGATTATTATACCATTTAATATTTACTTTTATTTACCCTTCCTGGAACATACAAAACAGTATTTAAGCATTCCTATGCAAGAATAGTTCAAAATAATGTCAATGTGTAGGTATACTATGCATTACTTAATATTTATAATAGATAGTTCATACTTTTATTCTGATGTTAAAGAAGAAATTCAGCAACTTAAAGTTTAGGAATACTCTGTAGGTCCATAGAATCTGATTAGTGATGGATGATTAAACTCAACTCAGGTCATTGGACATCCGTTGTAATCATTACAGATGTATTGATCAACACCTGCCGGCTTACGTAACAATCTAAATGATTTATTTAGGTCAGTAAGTAAATGCTTTGCTTTAACGTCAACCAAACCTACGCATTGTTCTTTCCAAAACATTTCTCTATTTACTAACACAACCGTGTTTATAGATTATACATTTCTTATTGTCGTTATGTAAACATTAAATGTTCATATAGTTATATTTTACAAACCACTGCTTGACGTGCCTTGTTCTCTCTTATGCGGGCACCACACATTGGCTTCAACTTGGTTCCAACACTGGCTACGAATAGAGTGGCCAATGGCAATGCTCCGTTTGTGTCCAATAACCATCCAAGATCGATCCCCACATTAAATAATACTTAAATAAAACGTTCCAACCTTCCAATGTATAGTGCCCGCACCGCACTACTATAGAAATTACTGAATCGTCATTTTTCGCACGGACTTACTAAGTATTATTATTGTCAATTTGGACTAGTTCCAATGAAAGCGATGTGTGCGGTCGTTTGCCCATCGTGCTCTATTGTAGTTACCCATGAGTCATTTCACTAGAAAAATGGCTTTTGGGACTGATGAAAGAAACAGCAGGACAAGACAAGTGTAAAGACCTTTTACATTGCATTGTGTAGCGCTTTTGTGGCTCGACTCTTTGTTCTGATAACGAACGACTGACACAAATTACACGAGTACCGTGAATACTTGTAATTGCCTTCATTAAAGGCTTAATTACTTAATTAGTCTTTGAACAGTTTGAACAACTTTATTAGTTTGCATGAGATTAACTAAATTAGCATTAAATAGGTACCTACATCACCGAAGTTATGGACGAAACCTAATCTATTTTACGCTGCCTTAGTGTCCCAGTCATTTTTATATTCTGCTGTTGAGAAATATTGAAGTACGGTTGGTGTGAATTTATAGAAGTAAGTATTTAGGTACTGTAGGTACCTACATTAAATGTAGCTTAATTTAATGAAAACAATAAGGACAATACTCATGACTCGAGTCAGGTCACCTTCAACTCGAGTCCAAAATCGGTCAGAACTAACATAACTAACTTACTGGTGGCTATTCTGGATGTCGCCAAAGCTAAACTAAACTAATTTGTTAGCACTAAAATTGATGCCATCCTTTTTATTTCGATAGTTATGAAAGGGACAGCAACATTTTTAGTGCTGTCAAATTAGTTTAATTTAGTTTTGGCGACATCCCGAATAGCCACCATTGTCTCCGATTGATCAGACAGGTGGTGTGCTATATCCTAGGTCGCTGTTTAAAATAACACTCAATAAAAAGAAAAAATATATATTTTTTCAACTGTTAGGTAGATAATTTTAAGTGTCACCATCTATTTGTACCTACTTAATAGAAATAATAAAAACTTAGGTAACCAAGTACCTAGATAAATTTACTGCTAAGTAATTATATTAATAAAAATTTGGTTTAGCAATAAACCAGTTTAGTAGGTAGGTAAGTAAGTAGGTAGGTACCTAGGTTATTTTTGGAGGAAAATTTTATTCATTATTATGCCGGCTATTGGAATACCATTTACCCTTTATAATTTAGTTAAGGGTAAATAATAAAGTAAAGGAAATAAAGACATAACAACCTACCATTTAATTAAATATCAAAACAACTAAGTAAATACTTCGTATAACTTGTAGGTACCTACTATTATTTACTCTATGGTATTACTACGTAATTAAGCCTCTAGGTGCTATTTTTTTGTTTTTAAATGTCGGCATTTTTATAAGTAGTTTCCTAAATCTACCAGAACTATTCGTATTTTATTTTACTAGAAGTTTACTTTTGAATACGGATCCGTAGTGACAGTATTATTTTAGATCATAATCGTATAATAATAATAATAATTTATTTAATAGGTACCTAAACATAATGATATTCCTACCTACTTACCTACTAATATGTAAAAATTAAAAAAATGAAAAGTAGGTAAGTACCTACATGTAGGTACTTACTTACCTACTTTTCATTTTTTTAATTATTTTTTTTTAAGTAGGTAACTTCAAATCTATAGTTTAGTAAGAATCAGTCTTTTTTTCAAAATTGGTAACTTTGGCAATAAAAACTAAAATTCTAGTTCTCTTAATTCTGCGTTTTAAATTACGAACGTACCTACTTACTTTGTGTACTACAATCACATTTTCCTGTTCAAAAATACATTTTCATGACCTCGAACACTCAATTGATTTACCGGTCGTTTTTGAAACTGCCCGCTTTGCTTCAAGACCACAGCATGCTTCTAGGAACGACTGGCGAGCCTCCAATATATGGGATGAAATGAAACCACTGTTATTGAGTTGGAGCATCTAATAGTACTTAGGTAGTCTGTGGTCGGAGCAGAGTAACAGCTTATAGGGATTTTGAGACTAAAATTTAGGGGGATTTCGACAGTAGGTATCCGGTCAGAGTCAGAATCACCGAAAGCACAAACTTTTTCAGTGATCACTTTGTTATTTATTTAACCTAGTAGGTAGGTACCTACCTATCTTTACCTAACCATAAAATAATACTAAGGGTAATATACTTAATAAGTATTAAGTAGGTAGGTACCAGTGCCGAGAAGGTCACACTACAGAGCAAAAGTCAAAAGTACAAAGGTTGTTTAAGTATCTATTACTAAGTACTTACCTATACACCCTATAGTAGGTACTTTGACCCATAGATACAAATTACAAGTCAACATAATTAAATATCCTTTGGTCATTCACACAGCGCCATCGAATCATAAAAGCAATAATAGTAGGTAGGTGACTGATGAATTTGATGATAGGTACCTTACCTACCTGTAGTAAGTATAAATATTTACTTAAGTACTTACTACCTAAGTATACCTACATATTAGGTAAATAAGTACCTAATTTAATAAGTGTAAGTACCTACCTACTTAATTAATTTTACTATTATCCATTAAATTACATGTAGGTAGATAACGTATTTATGTACCTACCTACCTACCTACCTAAGGGTTTTTTTAAAACACACAGATCCAGAACATCGAATCGATCGAACGATCGATCGAACCCCCTTCACCCACTGCGTCTTAGGAACCACTTGAAACTTTTTAAACGACTACCTACCTACCTACGCTACGATGATGATGAGAGAGACCTATTGTAAGGGGCAATGCAATAAATTCGCCGAATTGGCCTTCAAGTTCAAACCGTCGGCGTCGGTCGTTTGATCGTCATTCGCGTGACCCTATATTTTGGAGTCTTTAAACTCTATTCTAAACCAAACCTAACCTACTTACCTTTATCTTGCCTAGATATTAAAATGTAGTGTTTACTTTCTCTGTGGCGTTTGTCAACCTTTCCCAGGACCATGATAAATAGCTAGGTACGTCAGGCTACGTGTCAGTTGTTTCAGCCCGCGTTTAAATATTGCATTATTTTTGCAATTTGCAGGACAAATTATTATTTTTAGATTGCATTATGCATAGGTAAGTAGTTAAAAAAAAAACATTAGAACTTAGCGGAACCGTTTGCGTCAGCCTAATTTTTTTTTCGTACTTTGTGCCTAAATTCTAATTTAATATAACAGGCAACATCACTGCGAAGATTTGATTGAGGTGCTGATCTAATCGAAATACATAAAGTGTAATCCCATAACCCAATGTCAAAGTTGATTGAAAATATTTGCATACCGTGACATTTGCGACTCGAGCGAGACTTCGCGAGAGCCTGTAATCTTGGATCACGATTTATGTGTGATCCATTCACAAAGTATCTACCTACTTTGTAATATTGGATCCATCAAACGTGCTATCAAAATAAAGTTTTTATACTACCTGCTCGTCAATGGCATTTATGTGTCATGCAAACCTTTCCTAAAGTAAGTCATTAGGTAACAGCTCCTCGGTCTAGCCGGCACATAATGTTGTATGGAATATTAGTCTAAGATCCCGTCATACAACGACCTTCACCGAGATGTTTATTTGATGAAACGTATTTTATATGTAATTTAATATGTAAATAAATATATTGCATATGGGTTGGCTAACAAATTTCAGTCCAGTATATGCTTAATTAAAAAAAAAAAAAAAATTTCATTTCACCGGTATTATTAATAGATAAATTCTATACCAATCGAAAGTCTGAAGCCCATAGAATATGCAAACGTTGGGTTGCCTATTCTTTTCCGGTCACAACTCTCGGGCAGCCAGGTATAAACAGGTAAATAATATTAGCATTTTGCACCGATCTGATTATTGAATTAAAATTAATTTATAAATGAATAATAAATTCATAAAAAATTAATAAATTAAATTAATTAAATTAATAGTTGTGACCGGAAAAGAATAGGCAACACAACGTTTGCATATTCTATGGGCTTCAGACTTTCGATTGGTATAGAATTTGACTAATATTTATACCGGTGAAATGTTAAAATTTTTTTTTTTTTAATTAAGCATATACCTACTGGACTAAAATTTGTTAGCCAACCCATATGCAATATATTATTTACATATTAAATTACATATAAAATAAGTTTCATTAAATAAACATCTCGGTGAAGGTCGTTGTATGACGGGATCCTATACTATATCTTTCTTCCCCTAGAGAACAAAGTGATTTGAATTTGGAATTCAACCCATGTAGTGGTGCTTGACCGAGGTTGGTTTCAAAAAAGTTTTGATGGAATGAGATTTTATTCTGATTTAGGCTGTATGTTATCATTTTCTTTGCAGTGCCTACAAATAAAAAAAAGAAAAACATAAAAACTTTTTACGAACTTCATTTTCACGCGCGCGCCAAGAAGGATTTGTTTAAAGTTAGAATAATAATCTAGTAGTTAGTTCGACATTCGAATAAATTCTTGATAATGATTTTCGTAATAAAATTTCGTGTTTATATTTTTTTTAATTTGTAGGCAGTGCAACAAAAATGATAACATACAGAAAAACTCAGAATAAAATCTCATTGCATCTAAACAGTTTGACATACAACCACCTTTATGTAGGTACTTTCTGTATAACAGTCATGGTTTCAATTGCCTCGCAGAAAGTATAAAAAGTAGTGTATGCATCACTGGCTTAAATGTGTATTTGTCTTGGGCGATCTTGAACCCCTCGTACTCAGGATTCTAGCCTCTCTAGAATCCCTCTTACTCGGGGTTCAATATAGCGCCCGCTACATAATACACTAGTTTAAGCCCTTGTTGCATAAACTACTACATATAGATATGTTTGGTGCTTGTGTGGCTAACATAAACTAACACAAACAAACAAAAACTTAAGCCTTAATTTAATAATTAGGGACATTGTTGAGATGGAATAGGCTTGGAATACAAAATTACTATTTTATACAAAACTGGAATACCTAGGTAGGTACAAACAAACAAACTTCGACCACAAAGACCTTTCTGATTGCGCGGGTTAATGTACCTAAGTACCTACCTAACTTCCCACAGGATCAATCATTTTTTCAATCTATAATAACCATTTTTTTAGAAGGTGATATTTTTTATGTAGGTACATAAACGTGCCTTCAAGTTCAACAGATTTGTTCTAGGAAGTTAATTATTAAAGAACAATTTTAATTCCTAATTCTGTCTACCATTCAATTTACTACACAAAAAAATGTAACAAACGAGTAACGACTTTGCTAATGAATTATTTCCTGAACAATGCTACCTGCCTTCGACTAACAAAGGAACATGAAAAACTCCTTTAGATACATTTATATACAAACGAAATGTCAATGACTTTGCCCAAAATGTTCTGTGGCGAAGCAGACACAGCAGAAGGACTTGTGGTACACGTGTTCGTGTCACGAGTTGTACCTATGGTAAGGATCGTGTAGGTTGGATTTGATGTACCGAACTCGGTTGTAGCCAGCCAACACACATTGTACCTACGGTCGGCCAAGAAAGTGCTCTTCCAGTTTTGACAAAAGTTTCTGTCAGATCTAATTATCGATAAGGGTAACTTTTTCTTGCGAATATTCGAACTTGACCTAGTATACCTAGGTACCTAGTATTATATTATATTAATTTAGTTCTTTGCTTTTATTGATATTTGCTATGTGTACCTACATTTTATTTATCAACTACTTATAATGATTTGGAAATGGTTCTGTCATGTTGTAGTAAATAAAGAATATTATCAGTGACATGACAAACGCATGACGTAAATTTAGTAAATAGAGCTTCAAAATTCTATTGCAAGTAGAAATCGACCTTGTTGTTTCATGTCATGACGTTCAAATTACTTCAAATGAAACTCAAATTTGTAGGGTGGTAGACCACATTTTTGGCCGACCGTACCTACAATGTTCTATATCACTTGAAGTAGGTAAGGTAAATCAAATTAACGCAATTTGTCTTCATTGGTTTGTCAGCGAGGGTGTGATACAAGATGAAGTGCTCAAGACGCCATTCATGTTCATCATGTATATTATTTAGCCACTACGAAATAATAATTGTAACAGTTTATCGTTTTTATCATTAAAATCTTTATACCTACCTAAGCGTTTTTTATCATTGATTTCTTTATCTGGTGATTTTTATAATGAGATGTGGACGAAGATAAGCAATAGCCGAAAAATTAACTGATTAGATAGAACTGATTTGTTCCGGGTCTGGATATTTTTTCTATCTAAGTACCTATACCTATTATGTAAGTATGTATTTACAAAAAAAGAAAAAAAAAGTAGGTATCTAAGTATTATATCAGTCATCTGGCTACCATAACACAAGCATTAAGTTGCTTAGCTTGGGACTAGATGACGCCGTGTGGAATGTCTAAAGATATTTATTTATTTATTATTTAAGTAACCAAATTCGTAAGTGATCTGATTACAGATTTTTTCAGTTATGTTCCCTTTATGTCATGATTATGAATGACGGATAAGATTTTTACATTGCATGCAACTCGTGTAGGGTACGTGTAAGTCTCCTTGTTTTGGGTTGCCACGAATAGGTACTTCAGCCGTGCAGAAGAATGGGTAGCATCGCTCAGTGTCGGTGGAACGTAATACAAACGCCTACCAAAGTACCAACAGACAGACGGCTTATTTATTACTGTTGACTGATTAGGTAATGGAAAGAGGGGGCAAGGTTGATGTGATTTGTTTCGCGTCAGTTTTATGATAACTTTGGGGTTTCAATTAATATATTTTGTCAGTTGGAGTGACTTTTACTCAACTATGGCACCCAAAGAGCATGTTAATGGCACCTAAGTACAAAGCTCTCGAATTGGAACTCGAATTGTGCCTAACCATTCTTTCCCCCTTGTATAGCAATCTACCTAATATTTTTGGATTTTTTTTATAAGTAAATAACATTCTTAAAACCTGCAAAGGTTCCGAATTATTCTTGAATTTAAGGACTTGCAAGTTTATGACGAACTCAGAATACATTTTTTCTGTAGGTAGTATCTATTCTGAGATGACGAAATTGGTAGGTACGAAATTCGAACTCGCGCACGGCACGGCACACGGTTCCGTTTGACCGATCCAATTTGATTTGAGAGTTACCGGCCTTTATTTGACTTCAACATTTTAATTAAGTAGGTATTAATCCTTATCGTCGCGTAGGTACGATGATCCATTTCAAATGCTACAAAAAGTTTAATGTCCTACAGTTCATTCCACCCAATGCCACCAGGCCAATGCGGTTCACTATTACAACTGAATAAGGTTCAAACTGTAAATGTTGGAGATTTACAGCGTAATGACTGGTAATTCGGACAATGATGGCTAAAGCTCATATTCCCCATGTAGGGTAGCCATATTGTCGGGGTCTCTCGACAATCATGCCAAAAAAAAAATCCTAAGTACATTACTGCAAGGAAAAAGGTTTATCTACCTATTCAAATGTTTGTTATTAAATATTTCTACTCTGTACCTAATGGTTTAACACAAAAAAAATGTCTCGATACATCGTCGAATTCCCTAATGTAGGTAAGTACTTAGGTGTATTAATTGGCCTAGGATTGATATTTGTTGGGAAGTCCCTGTGTTATACACGGGACTTTTCAACAATTATTTATGTAAATACCTATTCAGTAAATAATTCCAACCCAGAGGACACAAATCAGGAATTCGGAACACATGGTAACCCCACCTATTTGGGGCTATAAAGAGGTCCATAATGAGGTCGATACGGGCATAGGGGTCAAGTGAATGTCTAAGAAACTTAGACGCGTACAATATTTGTCAATGATTATTATCTTCTGGCTATCACGGTGCCTGATAATGATAACGCCGGACAATGTACTTCTATGGTGATTTCCATTTGCACACGTACCTACACGTAGTAGGTAGGTACTTGACAGAGCAAAATTAAGTAGGTAGGTAAGGTGCCTTCTGGTAAGATCGGACAAGTAGTAAGTCCGGATACGTCAAATAACTACGTAATTAGGCGATATATTTAAATTAGGGCAAAATCGCCTTACGCGCAATTTTGTTATGCCCCTCCCTTCAGCCTGCATCTAACTCTACGACCAGCCAGATGTGTGTTATCGTCGTTCTTGTGAAGGATGGACCAAAAGTGTAAAAGGGAGATGATCCGATCTTTTACCTCAGACTTTTACAAACAATTTGGTAAGTCATTTTTGTTTATTTTTGAAGTTTCGCTGTTTTATCAGTATGCGCGTTGTAAAATTCATTGATTAGTATTATACAATCGTGTCTAAGACGTTTGTAAACGGAGATCCGATCTTTAGCCTCGGAAATTTCAATAGGTGAAGTTCGGACTATAATCAGCCGGTCTTTCCCATCACAGTGAATCTCAAACTTTTTTTACATGCTTTTAATTTACTTGAAAATTACTATGTAGGTAAGTTGTTCGTATCAAGATTTACTAACCATGTTTTACAAAATTTAATGATGATTGTTTGAGTAGGTAGGTAGTTAAGGCGCGAAAGCGTATCAAACAAATCCATTTTCACAGTAAGTATAATATTTGTTATGATTAAGATGTGAGGATTGTGTTCTAAATTTATTAAACTTTACAGATTCGCCATGCCCGTAATATCACAGCAAGCAACGGCTCCTAATATGTAGTTCTTATTGAAGGTTAATCTAAAAGTTAATACTTGAAAAACATAAAGTTAAAAATGATACTAAACGATATTAAATAAACGGAACGAATAAAGTGGATTGATTAATATTTTTTGTTATTATTTGAGTTTGAAACTGCATGTTTCAAAACTGACTTCTATTTAATTAATTGCCTGACTGCTATACGACAGAATAGCTTCTACTCCTTCGTAGCTTAGCTTGCGTTAGTAACTGAATAAAAGAAACATAAAATTGCTAAGAATATTGCATAGGATTTAATAAGCACATAATATATAAATATAGTCGTAAAACTTTGAGAAACACAAAAATCTGAGTTTTATGCATGCGGGGTAAGATCGGACATGAAGGGTAAAAAAATGTATTAAATCGTAGCTACAACTCAATTTTGACAACAGATTCAATTCATTTTTTTATATGTTCTTTCTTAGGTAAGTCCGAATATTTTCTTGAGATAGAGCTTATTCTAGCTGTGACAGAGGTGGTTTTATTACACAGTCCGGTCTTACCTCAACAAGGTCCGATCTTTTCCTTGTCATTCTGAATAATTATGCTCGGTTCTATCATTCATAAAACATCAACCGTTGTGTTTATCTAAACACTAAAACTATGAAATGAAACCTCTGTATTTTTACTTTAGTTTAGACGCTATTGCGTTAGAAAAGAATAACCAGAGGTGATGCAAAAAAATATTTTCTAACACCCTTGAGGTTTTCTGAAAAATAGTCCGATCTTACCAGAACGCACCTTACCAATAGTTAGGTACCTATGAAACACCATTCAATAAAAAAAATTTTATATAAGTAAGTAGGTACCTAAGTACTTACTTACTTTTAGGTATTTTGGTGTTGGTATCTAAGTATATCCTGTTCTATCAAGTAAAATATTTTACTTACAGTGGTTCTTATAGGTAGTAGGTAGGTACGTCCCGGAATCAATAACCAACCATTTTAGATCATTACAAAGCGGCTAAAGTTTCGCCAATTTAGCGTGCGTGGGCGCAGCCAGACAAGGAAACTTGCTGCTGCTTTCTCTACAGACAGTAAATGCGTTTTATGGAACGCACCTATTAGTGTTGTATTTCAGCCCTGGTAAGGGCAGATTGGTAAACAGGAGATGTAATGTACCTACTTATGTATTGTATAGTAGGTACCTATTTATATTCTATAATGTACCTACCTACGTACCTTTAGTAGCACTAATAGGTAGTGGTATTAGTGGCAATTCGGCGTGTTGCAAAAGCTAAACTAAAGTAACTAAAATTAATGCCATCCTTTATTCCCTTCGCCATGAAAGGGACGGCAACATTTTTAGTTAAGTAGCTAAGTTTAGCTTTTGCGATACTCCAAATAGCCACTATTACTTACTTACATACCTACCTACTTAAGTAAGTAAATTAAAATAAATAGGTACTTAAGTAAGTACCTACTTAATTTAAGTAAGTACCTCTACCTACCTACATAGCTACTTCATAAAAGTGTCAATAACCCGAATTAAGATCACTATAGTACTGAACGTTACGATTATTATAAATGACGAATAAGTAGGTACTTATAATTTTAAGAACTTTTTGACACCTTGACCGAAATATTAATACCTACCTACCTAACTACCTTTAAGTAGGTATGTTTTTTTATCGATATCTTACGTAATGTAGGTAGGTACTACGACCACAGATAAAAGAGCTACGACTTAATGTGTTTTTTACTTAGGAAGGAAGGCTCTAGGTAAGGTAAGTAAGTAGGTACCTACCTAATACAGATGTCGCCAAAACTAAACTAAACTAATTTGACAGCACTAAAACTTAGTTTCGTTTTTGCGACATCTGTCCCCTGATTGTGTAACTTGTTTCACATTGTATCCAAGTTGTATCAAAGCAAAATTCACAGTAAATCGCGAAAACAACTGTCAAATATGACGGTAATTAAGTAAGTTACTTACTAATTTACTTAATCAGCGTTAAATCTGACAGTTATTTTCGCGATTTACTGTGATTTTTACTTTGATACAACTTGGATACAATGTGAAACAAGTTACACAATCCAGGGGCTGTACCTACTGACACCATTGGCTACTTCACTCTAGTGACGTAGAACTGAACATGGCTGGATCGGACCTGTCGTGTCAATCTTATCAAAGCTCTTCCACGTAAATGGGTAAGTAAGTAATAAATTGTGTTATCATATCAATCGAACGACACTTCAACCGGAACGGAAAGTACTTACCTGACTATCAAACCATTTTCATGGAATATTAATAATAATATAGGTAGGTACTTACCTACTTACTAGGCTAGGCACCTACTTAGTAAGTAGGTATTCGCTAGATAAGAAGGTAGGTAGGTACTTACTTTTAAGTATGAAGGTACCTACAGTAATCATTCAGGGAAGTATATAAGGATAAATTTGGAAAATAATTAGGTAACTACCTATGGGCTTCCCTACATTCATTTTTCCATGAAACAATATTGTCACAAACAAAACATACCTATTATAATAAGTAATATAATACCTACTTAAGTACTTACCTACTTACTTAAACTAATTACTTACATACTTACTTAGGTACCTACTTACTTACTTAAATCTTACCTACTTACATAGGTAAGTAGTACCTACGTAAGTAGGTAGGTAGGTACTTACCTAATATCCATTCCAAAATAATTTACTTAACTTTTATACTTACTTAGGTACCTATACCTACCTAATCCTTTTCTACTAGGTAGGTACTTAAATACATTTTTTATTCTAAATATTAAATAGGATTGACCCAAATAAATAGGGAAAAACCAAAAGTCTGTGCATAATAATTAATTAGGTACCGTGAAACATGCCAACTTTGCCAGCATTTTTCAAATAATTTCAATTTTTGGATATTTTTTCTATGGAAACGTAAGTATTTTCTTTTAGCATCTGCAATTAAAAGATAATGAGCATGTATTATTTTATCAGATTTTATTATTCATCAATATTTAATTAAGTATTTTATTCATTTTGATGGCGGGCAAAGTTATCTGGACTTTTTGCCAACATTACCCACATTGATTTTTGACGCAACTAAGGCCTCTATACAGATGGCACAAAGTCCAATACAAGAATTTTGGCAAAAATGGCGTTTACTTTATAAATGAAAACGATACCATGAAAGGTTTCCTACCAAAGTGGCTGGGCAAAGTTACCCTAACTTTTTTCCTCTTTTTCATACAAACCGCATTTCGCTTTTTAAAAGAACTAGGGTTGGCACATCTCAGTAAACTGATCTTAACGTATTTTTCTTCTTTTTCTGCAAAGTATTGTAATTCGCTTTTAAATTTTAAGCAGGAATTCACATTTTACCAACTTCCTTGAAGTTTAGGCCAATATAAGTGGCAATTCTGAGTGTCGCAAAAGCTAAACTAAGCTAACTAAAATTGTTGCCGTCCCTTTCATAGCGATGGAAATAAAAAGGATGGCAATAATTTTAGTTAGTTTAGTTTAGCTTTTGCGACACTCAGAATTGCCCCCATAATCTACTTATTCCGATCACTGGTAATACTATAATAGGTACTATAGAATAATAAAAATAATAAGTTTCGTAAGTGCCAACCCTAAGCTTATTTTGATGGCGGGTAATGTTGTCAGTAGTAGATCGCAACATCACTGGGTAACTTTACCCACCATTATAACTTTAGTTTTAAAAGACCTTCAGCAATGATAATAAAATACAATACTCTTATAGTGTTTTTGTATAACATATTATAAATTAAACTAACCTGTGTTTTCGCCATCACGCACAATTAACTTTAGAACTTGTACTAAAATTTGCCCGCGAAAATACGCACCACATTCTACAAGTTCTAAAAAGTGACTGAGTGAAGTTAGCGACACACCTGATAGACTGTGTTACTAGACACATAACCTACTTTCTATCTAAGTCAATAAATGTTACTATAGTATTCCGAAACTTTTGGAATTTAAAGATTTGCTTAAAAATTGATTTTCGGGCAAAGATACCCTTGGTGGCAAAGTTGGCATGTTTCACGGTAGGTATATTATTATATTGTAATTTAATTTTGTTTTAGGAAAGTAAATCTTATTGTACCAGAATAAGGCTGAGTGAAAGCTACATTACATTGTAGCCGGTCGGAAATGACCCCATTTTTGCAGCTGTTGCACAAATTATGACACTAGCCTTGAATTTTGATCCTAAGATTGTTGTCAATAAATATGAATTCGTTAAGTACCATGAATACTATACCTACTTACTAAAAAAACTAAACTACTTACTAAAATATAAGTACCTACTTAATTATAATAGGTACCATGGAGTCCATTTTAATAGGTACCTAATACATACCATGAATTTGTTTAGGTACCTATGGTAGGTAATTACCTTCCTACTTACCTTTATTCCTAGAAGAGATGTAATAAAGAGTCACAATCTAATAGCTGACAACACTCAAAAAATGTGCGTGCAAATTCAATGTTCTACAATGACATTTGACATTTGAATGTAGACGTTATTTCGTTTGATGTAGACGTTATTTCGTTTGATTTAATGTTCAATGTCGCTTGCACGCAAAAAAGAAAAACTCTGCGCACTACGTAGCGTGCGCCGAGTTTTGGCGTTTACATTTTATTTGTCTTTTTGTTTGGTTGAACCACATTATTAATAGACGTCATTGTTAATAGACGTAGAGCTTCTTGGAATAAAGGAAAATATAGTTTCGTTAGTTTCACTTCAGAAAGCGGTAAATGTGTGCAAGCCATGTCAGTTTCGTCCTGTCCGTAGTGGGTCAAGGAAAAGGCGCCCGCCACCACGCCACAGCCACGTCTCGAGTCAATGGTTGGTAGGGTATCGCTGGTTAAATGCTAAGGTAGGTACCTACTTAGTAGGTAGGTACCACAAATCAAAATTCATGAAAATTGTTTTAATAAGTAGGTACCTAAGTAGGTACCTACCTACATACAAGAATGAGATTAAAAATACTTTTTTTATAGTAAGAGTAAAAGACACTTAATTATAGCATTAAAAACTACCAAAAAACAGTTTTGTCTTGTCACAAACAAAGTAGCAACAGCAATAAACTTACAAAATTAATAATATTAATAACCTTATTTTATTATTATGTGGGTGTTACCTACATTAAATGATTAAACACAAAAACATTACGTAGGTAAGTAGGTACCTGGGCGGATTTCACAATCGTTGTACGCAGGGAAATTGCATGTCCTATGACTTCTAACTGGTTTATCAGTGACGCATTGCTTCAAAACACGTGTTTGTAACAAATAAATTGAAACGTTATATAATAAAGTATTAAAAAACACATTTATAATAACTGCAAAGCCTCAATCCGATTAAATATAAATTAAATGAAAAAAAAAACATGCTAAATCTCACATGTCCACACCACATTTTCAGATTCAAGATGAAAATTTGTAATGTTGTGCTTCTCTTTGATATTGATACGATTGTTATTTAAAAAGATCATATGTCCAAGATATTAGATTCAACTTAATTACTTGGTGGTTAGAGTAAAATATTAAAATAAAACACAATATTAATCCGACTCTAAAATCCGTTCACGCGGAAATTCCACAATACGTCACTGCGTGTTTTTTCATGTTCCAATGAAAAAAGTATTATAGCTGGGATTTATTTTAATAAATGGCAATATTCTAAGCCTAAAATTAACTTCTACATTTCATTTTGGTCAGCAATATAGTCAGAAAACTAAGCGAAAAGCGTGAACCGTCACGTGGCACAAATTGTAATTCCATTACGAACGACTGTTTTTAAAGGTAATACTCCTGTTTGAAGTCGATTTTTATATGTTATATGGTAGATTTTTTATTTAGTAATGGTATAATATGAGTAGAATATGCAAATTCTCTTTAGTTTAGGATTAATTTTCAATAATTCCCGACCGGGTAGACATACGTCACATCTATTACGTAACGTATTGTATAAGGGATCGCAAAAAGTGATGTAATGGAATTCATAAGCACTGTGTACAATGTATAGCAAATATTTCTCATTTTTTAAACTTGATTCAATCCAACTGTTTTCTATAAAACTGAAAACCAGTTTTAAAGAATTAATAAGAACAGAAGACGGTAGTTTCAAAATGTATACCTACCGTCTACTGTTTTTATGTTCGTGTTATTCAGATTAAAATATTAAAAGAATGAGTTTCGGTAGTTTTTAAATGAAATATGGTAAGTAGAGTGGTAGGAACGTTTTTTAAGAGGGATTGCCTTATGTACATTCTATAAATATATCATCATTTACTAACACTTGGTACCTTATACGTAAATGTCACCATAATTATAGTATATTTCATCTATGCCATCTACAAGACTACAAGATTTTAATTTAATTAGATTGTTATAAAAAAATGTAGACTAAGCTTAATAGTTCCTATACGTCATATCTCATTCCTTTTACGTTACATGTCCTACTTTGGTTGTGTTATTTAAACTGTTTAATTTTGTATAATTATAGGTTATATGCGGCGCCAGGTTACTAAACAAAAGGATAAATAGGCACTTGTTTAATTTTTCACATATTTATATCATTATCTGGCGTATGAACCGCATAAAAGACCTTGGTGTAAGGGCTAAGGTACCAAAAAGTGACGTAATTTTGTTTAGTGCTCCAAATTACAATTAATTTAAACTGCTTAGGTTTTTATCACACCTATAACAGAAGCGAGATTATATATAAAATTAAAATAATTAATGCCGGTATCAATACTACAGGCCACTTTTATTTTATAGGTAGGTTTATTTGGTGACGTAATGGAAGTTCTCATGGACCGAGCACACATTGAGCTTCAATTTATGTGAAAACTAATGAATATCTAAAGTAAAATGTTATATTTTCCTATAGTCTCATTATTACTTAATCAAATAAAACACACTTTATCCTAAAATAAATACTTTTAAAAATGTGGAATTCCATTACATTACGGACAACTTTCAAGAAATCCGCCCACCTACTAGTTTTTATTGGTAGAACTCTCAGAAGAATTCATTTATATTGTCAATGGTAGAACTATAAACTCAATAATTAAGGCCTTATAGGATGTCAGAAGGCGTCAGAGTGCTTCAGTTTATCCTATACTATATCTACAATACTGTATTATTCACTTCAATTTTCATAATTAAACGGCTGTCACAATGATGGCGGATGACTCACGTGTTCACATCCAACAAAAATATGACTCCGTGACAAATTTGTGTTAACGTCACTTTGTCCTTATTCCAAACAGATAGAGTTTAATTTGGAATAAATGTTTAATTTTCAGAGGTAATACATTTGCAATAACACAAATTGTACGTGTTTGACCTATTTGCCATTTTGCTCCCTTGTGGCATGGCAGTTGATAATATCACATCCGTTGGTAATGAAAAGTATATTTTGTTTACTTTATCATAAAGTACATTATCAAAATAACCTTCATGGACCAAAATTAGGACTGACCATAGCCTACGTACGCCCAAAGACGTTGGTCCTAGTAGAATCACAGAATAAGTTTGGTAAAATTGGAAACAGTTATAATACCTAGTTGATTTTTAGTTTGGTTGTCGTTTTCCTTGTTGTTGATGGAACGATTGTTGCTGTTAGTGGTTGACTAGAATCAACACCATACAAAAAGGAGTGAATCTGGGTGCAAAAGCTAACAAGATAATAAAACCAGCTGCAAGAATCACAACAAACGCTATTAATGGCACGTATTGACTGTTAATCACGACAAGGATAAATATAGAAGAGTGTTTACGTCTCTCAAGGCGAGGAGGCTGTATGTTGCATCATTGTAGCGAGAGACAGCGGCATTGTAGTACCTTACCTACTGAAATGGTACAGTAGGTTAGGTACCATCGAATATTTAAGGTGATAGGCCGGGTCTTTCTCCATACAAACGTAGACAACAAGCCTCAGACAGAAACTTCTAGACGCACTAATCTCTTTGTCCGCAGCTGGTAGATACGGCAGTGTTGATAAGCCAGGCCACCTGCGTATGCCATGCATCGCAGACCAAAGACGTTGGTCCTAGTAGAATCACAGAATAAGTTTGGTAAAATTGGAAACAGTTAATAATACCTAGTTGATTTTTAGTTTGGTTGTCGTTTTCCTTGTTGTTGATGGAACGATTGTTGCTGTTAGTGGTTGACTAGAATCAACACCATACAAAAAGGAGTGAATCTGGGTGCAAAAGCTAACAAGATAATAAAACCAGCTGCAAGAATCACAACAAACGCTATTAATGGCACGTATTGACTGTTAATCACGACAAGGATAAATATAGAAGAGTGTTTACGTCTCTCAAGGCGAGGAGGCTGTATGTTGCATCATTGTAGCGAGAGACAGCGGCATTGTAGGTACCTTACCTACTGAAATGGTACAGTAGGTTAGGTACCATCGAATATTTAAGGTGATAGGCCGGGTCTTTCTCCATACAAACGTAGACCCTTGTTTCCTCCCTGGATTCTTGCCTCCTTTCTACTTGAAGCAATAGTGATATTGATTTGATGGTCTCTATCTTGTAAAGTTTCTGCAGCCATCTCTCTGGCTAGATGTAGAGGCAGCCTTGTGTATTTCAGTGCTCGCTAATGGATCGCTAACTTCCGTTGTTGATTTTGTTTTTTAACTCGATTTTGGCTCTAATAGACAGGTACTGTAGGTAGCCCAAGTAAGTAGGTGCTGCTTAAGAGCCTACATAATGCCAGCTCAAATTCAATATTTCCCCTCGCCTCACTGGCCGGCCGTGCCGCGCATTCGCAGTTATCTCACTCGCACAGTTCACCACGCGGCCGGCAGAGGTCACGCGCACGTACGAGTCGACCGTACGTTTGGAAATAAAATGAAACTATTGTAGAAAACTAGCTGCGCCCCGCGGTGTTACCCGCGGTGAATAGTTCCCGTTCCCGTGGGAATACCGGGATCAAAAGTAGCCTATTCTTTAATACAGTGTATAATCAATTCTGGTACTTATTAAATTTCATTCAAATCGTTTAGCAAAAAGAAAGAGTAACAAACAAACTTTGGTAGGTACATTACATACTTACACACACACAAACTTTCACCGTTATAGGTAATATTAGTGTGATAGGTCTAGGTAGGTATTGTAATTACGTACCTATATTCATTTTCGAATCATACTGCAAATCATCTGTTGACAAACTTGATGTTGATTTTTTTTGTTGACATAATCGTCAATTGTCCTAATGTTATTATTATTTATAAACTGGCATGATTGTTGCTAGCCATATTTTTTTAAAAGCACTGAATAAATAATTTTATCATATTTTATGAGTTTAATTTTAATTATGCAAGATGATAATAGTTTATTATGGAGATCAGATCGGATAAATATTAGGATAGATACAATTACTAACACAATTGCAATCAAAATCACGACAAAAACATCTAATACATCTGACATAAAATTAATAATTTTGTTATTGATAGGTACTTACTTACTAATTTTCCTAGCATGAACAATTGATTTAACCTGAATCTAACATTACAAAGGGAATAGTGTTTTTCAAATAAGACAGCGATTCACAAAAATTATACACACTCATTTATTTCTCAAACCGGCATATTTCGGGCACGTGGTGGGTCGAACAGCTCAGGCAACAATATGTTTGCTTTGTGTCCAATGGCATTTGCATTCTGCAACAAACACAAACAATTAATAATGTTTTAGCTATCCACATTATTTTGGCAGTCCACTATTATGGTTATAATTATTATGAACATAAATAATCACGCATACAAACAGTTTAGGACAAATGACGATTTTAGCTATTCACATTATTTTGGCAGTCCACGATTATGGTAATAATTATTATGAACATAAATAATCACGCATGCAAACAGTTTATAGAACAGGGTGAAGCCTTCAAAAATAATGAAAAGTAAAATTAAATCACAGTAGAATAAAAACCATTGAAAAAGGATGAGAATATTATAAAAATTAAAAGAAAAAATATTTACGGGCGATCTGAGGTCGGGAAGGGGATGGGGGTGAGCTTTTAAGGGTAAAAAACGGTTTATCTCGATTTCCGGCAAAACTAAAAGTTCTATGAAAAAAAACCAAATGGCAAAGTTGTAGGTAATAAAAAGATCTAAAACTTTTGCATTGACACTTTTTTCACATAACCTCAAAATTTATGTGATAAATTCTTAAAACCAAGTTTTTGGTTTTTTATTTGTATCTTTTACAAACAAATTATTGTTTTCACGAAATTTGGTGAAAACTTACCTTTTTATGTCCCAATTACGGTGTAATTTATTTGATTTGAAATATTCATTTTATCACCTTATTTTTAATTAAAATTCGAAAAACCACCCTAATTTTCAATCTAAAATTCACCTGTCAAAATATCAGCTTTTTTCAAATAGTTGGTGTGCTTTCTGTTCATGATAATATCTCTACTTTCCGATGGTGTAAAAAAATGTTTATATTACTACAGTAAATCTTCTCAGAAAGTAGTAGAGATTTCAATGAACAGAAAGCACACCAACTATTTGAAAAAAGCTGATATTTTGACGGGTGAATTTTCGATTGAAAATTAGGGTGGTTTTTCGAATTTTAATTAAAAATAAGGTGATAAAATGAATATTTCAAATCAAATAAATTACACCATATTTTTGACATAAAAAGGTAAGTTTTCACCAAATTTCGTGAAAACAATAATTTGTTTGTAAAAGATACAAATAAAAAACTAAAAACTTGGTTTTAAGAATTTATCACATACATTTTGAGGTTATGTGAAAAAAATGTCGATGCAAAAGTATTAGATCTTTTTATTACCTACAACTTTGCCATTTGGTTTTTTTTCATAGGACTTTTAGTTTTGCCGGAAATCGAGATTAGCCGTTTTTTACCCTTAAAAGCTCACCCCTATCCCCTTCCCGACCGCAGATCGCCCGTAAATTATTTTTCCTTTAATTTTTATAACATTATCCTCCTATTCCAATGGGTTTCATCCTACTATGATTTAATTTTGTTTCAAAAGCTATCGACAATGGTCTATTAGGACAAATGACGATTTTAGCTATCCACATTATTTTGGCAGTCCACGATTATGGTTATAATTATTATGAACATAAATAATCACGCATGCAAACAGTTTAGGACAAATGACGATTTTAGCTATCCACATTATTTTGGCAGTCCACTATTATGGTTATAATTATTATGAACATAAATAATCACGCATACAAACAGTTTAGGACAAATGACGATTTTAGCTATCCACATTATTTTGGCAGTCAACGATTATGGTTATAATTATTATGAACATAAATAATCACGCATACAAACAGTTTAGGACAAATGACGATTTTAGCTATCCACATTATTTTGGCAGTCCACGATTATGGTTATAATTATTATGAACATAAATAATCACGCATGCAAACAGTTTAGGACAAATGACGATTTGAGCTATCCACATTATTTTGTATGTTGAAAAGTTTTATGAGTAAAAAAGTACGTATGTAAATATTTAGGTAAGTAAGTAGATAGATATTGGTAGGTACCTACTTACTGATCCGAAGAAATATTATCCATAACAAAGTCATTTATTAGGTACCTACTCATATCTTCAGTTTGTACTGTTGTATCACATTGTTCTGACAGCAGCTGATGTCGTCTACTTCTGAAAATATGAACACCAAGGTAAGTATAATAATAGGATTAAACGAACTAAAAGTGAAGTTCTATCCTTATTATTTAATTTGCTTATTCTGGAATGACCACTTAGTAGTACTCGCTGCTCTCGCTATATATCGCGTGTCCAAAGTGTTGCCCTGCAACTAAAAAAAAATTTTTGATGCCTGCAACACAACCAAATCACATCATTACGTTCAGAGATAAATAAATGAGTAGACCCATGGGAAGAAGCTATGCGCATGATAGCTTTGGGATGGGTAGGGAAATTCTCATTCCAGAATAAGCAAATTAAATAATAAGGATAGAACTTCACTTTTAGTTCGTTTAATCCTATTATTATTTTGCTTTGCTTATTCTGGAATGACCACTTAGTAGATGTTTAGAGTTAAACATTAAAAACCCATTCAATGTAGTAACATTATACCTAAGTACTTAATTTATTACAAATGATACTTCCATATTAAATCACCAAGGTAAGTAGGTAGAACATTTACTATGGTTTCTACATTATACTGTTAACTAGAGGCACCCCATATGCCTTAACAAAAGAAACTTGAAAATCTTTACTATTTGAAGAGTTCTAAACTAATACCTACAATTAAATTGCTTTGCAAACATCCATTATCAAGAGGTTCACCCTACTGACTTAAAAACGCTGTAAGGACTTGTCCCACCGAGACCTTTCTACTGATAAACTAGGATGTGGCTCTCTTAAGAGGTCTCTTAAAAAGCCATTTGTAATTAATATTTTAATAGTTCATCATCACATCTTAGTTGTTTAGTACCTATTTACCAATCATATGAAAGGTATTTTAAAAGACAATAACTGGCTTGGCAAGATACATCTGCTCCAAGCAGTTGATTTCTTAACTAGGTAGGTATATAACAAAACAGAACTCTGTTATAACTGTTAACATTTAGTGTTTGGACTCTGCTATGTAGGAGTCAAAAACAAAGCCGTCTTTTTAATCAAAATTTTCTTAATAAGAGAATGCCACTGTCTTATGAAAAACAGAACCATAATGTGGCTCCTATGCTCCCAATCCCAAGTGGCTTTATATTTTGGCACATAGGTTTTATTCTTAAAATTCCTTTAGAACCACGTTTAAGGCGACCATCTGTTTCAAAATGATTAATAGATTATGTATTAAAAGTGACAGACAAAGCTAAACAATTTGCAGTTTAAGAAGCACCTTTAACAAAGACGGTCATTAAATAACCAAATTAAAAATAAAACATAAACACTATTTTCTGATTTCCTAACTTACCATACCTACTGCCACTATTTTTCGAATCCTAGTTTTTATTTTTACTTTTATTGCGCTTTGTCCTACCATTATTCCCTTCATAATTATTATTGCCTAATAACAAGCCCCCTAGGTAAGAAGAGTTGAGTTGACTTTGAATAAAGATTTTATAGATTTTCACAAGGTGCAAAAATGTATCTAAACACGCTTGATTACTCTTGAATACCCATACCTGAAAAGGCCAAATTAGAAACAATAAAATACTTATCTTTAACTTTATAAGTACCTTAAGCCTTTTATACCTTTTAAGTAACATACGTAATCATTTTTAAAGTGACATTCACTTTTTTAAAACATGTAGAAATGCATTAAAGAAAAGTTTCTTTAATTCAAAGTAGAAGCACTACCATCCAAGTAAAAGGATTACCATGTCAAGCTATAGGTACAATCGGTATATTTCTCACATTTTTTATTTAGCCTTAAGCAAACAAATAAATGTCTGGAGGACCAAGTGTCCACAATCCTTACAAAAATGTACTGGCTTTCTTACTTCTCATTCTGTATCTTGATTTGAGTGACAAGATTCAAATTTAGTTTTTGTATTGTCTAGATATCTATGTTAATACTGAAAATTGCCAGGTAGGGTCATTAAATTGAGGAATTTGACTATTTGGATGAACTTACTTAATTTTAACCATATTTTTAAGTATGTCTCAACCTCTAAAATGCATAACACTTCCATGCAAAAAATAATAATAATAATAATAACAATAATACCTAATATTGCTTAAAGGTACCTAAGCTACCTTTCGCTTTCATAATATTTCATTACAGAAATACATCTAAACAAACCTAACGTAGGTCAACTTTTTTCCTAGGCTAGCAAAAACAACTACCAACTATGTTCTGATCTTATTCTGCCAAATAAATAAAAATAAAACTTTGCTTCATCGGTTCGTTTATTTTCATTAATCTACTCTCATAGTACCCCCCCCCCCCACAACGTACCAAAGCTATGAAATTTTATTTTTACAAAACCATAAGAAAATATTCACCATAATATTTTTATTTGTATAATAAAAGTAGGTACCTACTTAATTAACAACTTTATTATTGATATTATTTAATGATATCCAAGGAAATCAATTTCTTTAAATAAATAACTACTCTAGTAAGTACCTTGTTCTCTCATTATGTTCTATGACCCTCTTGTAAATGTAAACCCATTACTAAGAAAGTATAATATCCATTTATTTGATTAAATATTTTTATAGTTTGAATTAATTGAATCTAATTAGTATGATTTTCCAATTCTATTTTACACAAAGTAAAACCAATTTTAATTAGCCTTGTGTTTAAAGTAAGAAGTTTCAACAAACTTAGTTATATAAGTTTAAACTCATCTTAAAATAAAGCTAAAGGTACCTAGTGTCCATCCTTTTTAGGGGATACTAAATCATACATAGTACCTATGTACTGGACCAAAATTAATCCTATTCAGCTTTGCATTCTGATATGACACAATCATTATTTGATTTAAAAGTTTTATTATCCCTTGTGGAATAACAATTTTTTAGATTTGGTTACATAATTATTATTATGTGGCATAAGTGATTGTTCAGGCAAAGCATGAAAAGTTATCCTTTTAACCAACTAAGATAGTGGAATCTTGTGCAATTCTGTCCCATCCAGCATCCATAATAAATAAATACATACCTTAAAGCACACCAACAAAACAAACCTCCACGGATATTTGGCCCAGCTTTTGTTGGATAGGTCTGGGTGGTGGCATAAGCCCGTCGTTTGGCTGTTCTGGTACTTATGTTAGGGCTGTTGGTAGTTCTTTATTTTATAACCAACCATTTTTATAGAAAAGCTTCCTAGCTTTTATAGGTCATTAGTATAACTAGGGCCAATTCTTATACAGCTTCTTCCTCTAAAAAATGTAATAAATACCCAATGTGTTCATTGGTAATCTCTTTCCAACGGAGAGAGTGCCATCTTGCCTTTGAAAGATATTTTTGGCCCAGTTTTGTTTCATGTTGACTGTCTAATTTTTGTTTTATGTTCTTGAAGAAGTCTATGTCATGCTTTTGCTGTTAGGTTCAGAATACCTGATAATTCCACATTTAACTTTGGAGCCTCCCACAGTTTGCCATTTCAAGGGGTTTTTATTTCATTGTTTGTCAACTTTAGTCCGACTTTTTATTAGTAAGGATTCCATTTGAAAGTCCTTGTCTTAAAGGCTTTCCCGAGGCTTCAGCTGTTGTTACCTCTTTACTCTGAGGTTTTAATCTCAAGCATTTCTAATTCAAATTTCAAAATTGACCGTCATAAGTAAGATTAAAAAATCTAAGTTCTTCAGAACAAGCATACCCTGTATGAGCTGTTTAAGTCACTCTCTGCCACGTACAATTGTAAAACACACAATTTGTAGTCACAATAGGTAGTTAGTACTTTAATGTTGGTTCATTTTTTAGATTTCTTGAGTTCAACCTCCTCAACGGAGAGGATTATTATATATACATATTTTATTACATGTCATGTTAGGAACTGTTTGCATGATTCTCTTAGTAGGTGCACCACCCCTCCACCGGAGGGGATACATATTGTACCACAATACATATTTTATAACATTATAACATGTTGAGAACCTTATTGTTTGCTTGTTTCTCTTAGTAGGTGCACCACCCCTCCACCGGAGGGGATACATATTGTACCACAATACATATTTTATAACATGTTGAGAACCTTAGTGTTTGCTTGTTTCTCTTAGTAGCTACGTGCACCACCCCTCCACCGGAGGGGATACATATTGTACCACAATACATATTTTATAACATGTTGAGAACCTTATTGTTTGCTTGTTTCTCTTACTAGGTGCACCACCCCTCCACCGGAGGGGATACATATTGTACCACAATACATATTTTATAACATGTTGAGAACCTTATTGTTTTACTGTACAACCCTTTCAACGGAGGGGATATAATATTGTTATGTTCCTTATATTTACTTGTTCCACTTTATGTACAACCAATCCAACGGACTGGATACTTAATGTAACACAAAAAGTATTATTTTACGTGTAAGGTAGCTACTAAGGATTTCCCCGAAAAAAGCTCACGATGTACCTGGAAAACAAAAAACAAATCGCCCAAAAACGTTGAACTTGAAGGTTAGGCCATCAAGATGGCGATCGGCCTTGCCGATTTCACAGCCAGCCACGGTTGGTGAATTTGAAAATTTCTTGGGAACAATCGTTATTATTGAGACTTTTTGATAAATAAGTAGATGTCTTACCACTCCTGTGTGGATTGTATAATAACGTAAAAAGGGATAAAATAGCCCTTAGCTTCCATTACTTTCATCCTTGCGCCTTTCCAATTTTTCCAACATCTTGGCATTTTGACCAGCTCTGGATGTTATCCACACTTTGCAAATGACCACTATAACTTATTAAACCACTACAACACAAGATTTCGGAAAGAAACTATAATTTCTTTGCTTTTGAAAATTTTCGATAAAAAATCGACGACACCGCGAGTGAACGCGAAAGAACGAATGATGTGATTTGGTTGTGTTGCAGGCATCAAAAATTTTTTTTTAGTTGCAGGGCAACACTTTGGACACGCGATATATAGCGAGAGCAGCGAGTACTACTAAGTGGTCATTCCAGAATAAGCAAAGCAAAATAATACTTGTATAACTAACTAAACTTTCAAGGTAGGTATCTGGCTTACCAATGTTGTTACCTACCTAAGTACTTACCTACCTAAATATAAGTAAGTGCATTAGGTAGTTTTTATATGACCTGTCTATATCTATACTAATATTATAAAGAGGTAATGTTGGTTTGTTTGTTTGTTTGTATGTTTGGGGTAATCTCCGAAACTACCTACTTATCCGATTTCAAAAATTCTTTCACCTATTTGTAGCTTAGACGTTCCAAATGAACATAGGCTATATTTTATCAAGGTAGGTACCACGTGAGCGAAGCCACGGCCAAGTTAGCTATAGTAGGTAATAAAATACCATTATACTTAGGCCACTTTTTATCGTTTTCATAAATTCAATCATGCCCGTAGGTACCACTCGTAAAGTCGTAAGTTGGTACTATGATAAGATTGATAAGTATGTAGGTACCTACCTACCTACGAATGAAAAATGATCATCATTTTATGTGTAGGTAGTATACGTAAATGCCTACTCATACCTACCAATAGTACCTACCAGTAGGTCTAGGTACCTACTCCTATACTTATTGCAAAATTCTGATCACATTATTTATGTGTAGGTAGCCAAAATAAAATCAAAAAGGCCTAGGTATAAGGCCTTAATATAGGTAGGTTAGGTACCATTAAAATTATTTTGCTTTGCTTATTCTGGAATGACCACTTAGTAGTACTCGCTGCTCTCGCTATATTTCGCGTGTCCAAAGTGTTGCCCTGCAACTAAAAAAAAAAATTTTTTATGCCTGCAACACAACCAAATCACATCATTCGTTCTTTCGCGTTCACTCGCGGTGTCGTCGATTTTTTTTTTTATCGAAAATTTTAAAAAGCAAAGAAATTATAGTTTCTTTCCGAAATCTTGTGTTGTAGTGGTTTAATAAGTTATAGTGGTCATTTGCAAAGTGTGGATAACATCCAGAGCTGGGCAAAATGCCAAGATGTTGGAAAAATTGGAAAGGCGCAAGGATGAAAGTAATGGAAGCTAAGGGCTATTTTATCCCTTTTTACGTTATTATACAATCCACACAGGAGTGGTAAGACATCTACTTATTTATCAAAAAGTCTCAATAATAACGATTGTCTCATTGTTCCCAAGAAATTTTCAAATTCACCAACCGTGGCTGGCTGTGAAATCGGCAAGGCCGATCGCCATCTTGATGGCCTAACCTTCAAGTTCAACGTTTTTGGGCGATTTGTTTTTTGTTTTCCAGGTACATCGTGAGCTTTTTTCGGGGAAATCCTTAGTAGCTACCTTACACGTAAAATAATACTTTTTGTGTTACATTAAGTATCCAGTCCGTTGGATTGGTTGTACATAAAGTGGAACAAGTAAATATAAGGAACATAACAATATTATATCCCCTCCGTTGAAAGGGTTGTACAGTAAAACAATAAGGTTCTCAACATGTTATAAAATATGTATTGTGGTACAATATGTATCCCCTCCGGTGGAGGGGTGGTGCACCTAGTAAGAGAAACAAGCAAACAATAAGGTTCTCAACATGTTATAAAATATGTATTGTGGTACAATATGTATCCCCTCCGGTGGAGGGGTGGTGCACGTAGCTACTAAGAGAAACAAGCAAACACTAAGGTTCTTAACATGTTATAAAATATGTATTGTGGTACAATATGTATCCCCTCCGGTGGAGGGGTGGTGCACCTACTAAGAGAAACAAGCAAACAATAAGGTTCTCAACATGATATAATGTTATAAAATATGTATTGTGGTACAATATGTATCCCCTCCGGTGGAGGGGTGGTGCACCTACTAAGAGAATCATGCAAACAGTTCCTAACATGACATGTAATAAAATATGTATATAATAATCCTCTCCGTTGAGGAGGTTGAACTCAAGAAATCTAAAAAATGAACCAACATTAAAGTACTAACTACCTATTGTGACTACAAATTGTGTGTTTTACAATTGTACGTGGCAGAGAGTGACTTAAACAGCTCATACATGGTATGCTTGTTCTGAAGAACTTAGATTTTTTAATCTTACTTATGACGGTCAATTTTGAAATTTGAATTAGAAATGCTTGAGATTAAAACCTCAGAGTAAAGAGGTTAACAACAGCTGAAGCCTCGGGAAAGCCTTTAAAACAAGGACTTTCAAATGGAATCCTTACTAATAAAAAGTCGGACTAAAGTTGACAAACAATGAAATAAAAACCCCTTGAAATGGCAAACTGTGGGAGGCTCCAAAGTTAAATGTGTAATTATCAGGTATTCTGAACCTAACAGCAAAAGCATGACATAGACTTCTTCAAGAACATAAAACAAAAATTAGACAGTCAACATGAAACAAAACTGGGCCAAAAATATCTTTCAAAGGCAAGATGGCACTCTCTCCATTGGAAAGAGATTACCAATGAACACATTGGGTATTTATTACATTTTTTAGAGGAAGAAGCTGTATAAGAATTGGCCCTAATTATACTAATGACCTATAAAAGCTAGGAAGCTTTTCTATAAAAATGGTTGGTTATAAAATAAAGAACTACCAACAGCCCTAACATAAGTACCAGAACAGCCAAACGACGGGCTTATGCCACCACCCAGACCTATCCAACAAAAGCTGGGCCAAATATCCGTGGAGGTTTGTTTTGTTGGTGTGCTTTAAGGTATGTATTTATTTATTATGGATGCTGGATGGGACAGAATTGCACAAGATTCCACTATCTTAGTTGGTTAAAAGGATAACTTTTCATGCTTTGCCTGAACAATCACTTATGCCACATAATAATAATTATGTAACCAAATCTAAAAAATTGATATTCCATAAGGGATAATAAAACTTTTAAATCAAATAATGATTGTGTCATATCAGAATGCAAAGCTGAATAGGATTAATTTTGGTCCAGTACATAGGTAAATGTATGATTTAGTATCCCCAAAAAAGGATGGACACTAGGTACCTGTAGCTTTATTTTAAGATGAGTTTAAACTTATATAACTAAGTTTGTTGAAACTTCTTACTTTAAACACAAGGCTAATTAAAATTGGTTTTACTTTGTGTAAAATAGAATTGGAAAATCATACTAATTAGATTCAATTAATTCAAACTATAAAAATATTTAATCAAATAAATGGATATTATACTTTCTTAGTAATGGGTTTACATTTACAAGAGGGTCATAGAACATAATGAGAGAACAAGGTACTTACTAGAGTAGTTATTTATTTAAAGAAATTGATTTCCTTGGATATCATTAAATAATATCAATAATAAAGTTGTTAATTAAGTAGGTACCTACTTTTATTATACAAATAAAAATATTATGGTGAATATTTTCTTATGGTTTTGTAAAAATAAAATTTCATAGCTTTGGTACGTTGTGGGGGGGGGGTACTATGATAGTAGATTAATGAAAATAACCGAACCGATGAAGCAAAGTTTTATTTTTATTTATTTGGCAGAATAAGATCAGAACATGGTAGTTGTTTTTGCTAGCCTAGGAAAAAAGTTGACCTACGTTAGGTTTGTTTAGATGTATTTCTGTAATGAAATATTATGAAAGCGAAAGGTAGCTTAGGTCCCTTTAAGCAATATTAGGTATTATTGTTATTATTATTAATTTTTTTTTTTGCATGGAAGTGTTATGCATTTTAGAGGTTGAGACATACTTAAAAATATGGTTAAAATTAAGTAAGTTCATCCAAATAGTCAAATTCCTCAATTTAATGACCCTACCTGGCAATTTTCAGTATTAACATAGATATCTAGACAATACAAAAACTAAATTTGAATCTTGTCACTCAAATCAAGATACAGAATGAGAAGTAAGTAAGCCAGTACATTTTTGTAAGGATTGTGGACACTTGGTCCTCCAGACATTTATTTGTTTGCTTAAGGCTAAATAAAAAATGTGAGAAATATACCGATTGTACCTATAGCTTGACATGGTAATCCTTTTACTTGGATGGTAGTGCTTCTACTTTGAATTAAAGAAACTTTTCTTTAATTTAATTTCATTTCTACATGTTTTAAAAAAGTGAATGTCACTTTAAAAATGATTACGTATGTTACTTAAAAGGTATAAAAGGCTTAAGGTACTTATTAGGTAGTTAAAGATAAGTATTTTATTGTTTCTAATTTGGCCTTTTCAGGTATGGGTATTCAAGAGTAATCAAGTGTGTTTAGATACATTTTTGCACCTTGTGAAAATCTATAAAATCTTTATTCAAAGTCAACTCAACTCTTCTTACCTAGGGGGCTTGTTATTAGGCAATAATAATTATGAAGGGAATAATGGTAGGACAAAGCGCAATAGAAGTAAAAATAAAAACTAGGATTCGAAAAATAGTGGCAGTAGGTATGGTAAGTTAGGAAATCAGAAAATAGTGTTTATGTTTTATTTTTAATTTTGTTATTTAATGACCGTCTTTGTTAAAGGTGCTTCTTAAACTGCAAATTGTTTAGCTTTGTCTGTCAC
The DNA here is from genome assembly GCA_963582015.1 of Xanthorhoe designata. NCBI lineage: Eukaryota > Metazoa > Arthropoda > Insecta > Lepidoptera > Geometridae > Xanthorhoe > Xanthorhoe designata. Next base: position 1,457,178 of record OY757049.1, read on the forward strand.
TTTTAATACATAATCTATTAATCATTTTGAAACAGATGGTCGCCTTAAACGTGGTTCTAAAGGAATTTTAAGAATAAAACCTATGTGCCAAAATATAAAGCCACTTGGGATTGGGAGCATAGGAGCCACATTATGGTTCTGTTTTTCATAAGACAGTGGCATTCTCATAATAAGAAAATTTTGATTAAAAAGACTGCTTTAATTTTGGACTCCTACATAGCAGAGTCCAAACACTAAATGTTAACAGTTATAACAGAGTTCTTTTTGTTTTGTTAATACCTACCTAGTTAAGAAATCAACTGCTTGGAGCAGATGTATCTTGCCAAGCCAGTTATTGTCTTTTAAAATACCTTTCATATGATTGGTAAATAGGTACTAAACAACTAAGATGTGATGATGAACTATTAAAATATTAATTACAAATTGCTTTTTAAGAGACCTCTTACGAGAGCCACATCCTAGTTTATCAGTAGAAAGGTCTCACTGGGACAAGTCCTTACAGCGTTTTTAAGTCAGTAGGGTGAACCTCTTGATAATGGATGTTTGCAAAGCAATTTAATTGTAGGTATTAGTTTAGAACTCTTCAAATAGTAAAGATTTTCAAGTTTCTTTTGTTAAGGCATATGGGGTGCCTCTAGTTAACAGTATAATGTAGAAACCATAGTAAATGTTCTACCTACTTACCTTGGTGATTTAATATGGAAGTATCATTTGTAATAAATTAAGTACTTAGGTATAATGTTACTACATTGAATGGGTTTTTAGGGTTTAACTCTAAACATCTACTAAGTGGTCATTCCAGAATAAGCAAAGCAAAATAATAATAGGATTAAACGAACTAAAGTGAAGTTCTATCCTTATTATTTAATTTGCTTATTCTGGAATGAGAATTTCCCTACCCATCCCAAAGCTATTATGCGCATAGCTTCTTCCCATGGGTCTACTCATTTATTTATCTCTGAACGTAATGATGTGATTTGGTTGTGTTGCAGGCATCAAAAATTTTTTTTTTTAGTTGCAGGGCAACACTTTGGACACGCGAAATATAGCGAGAGCAGCGAGTACTACTAAGTGGTCATTCCAGAATAAGCAAATTAAATAATAAGGATAGAACTTCACTTTAGTTCGTTTAATCCTATTATTATTAGGTATCTGTTTCAAGACTTTGAAGTCCTTAAAAGTAAAAAGCAAAAAGTACAATTACTTCAATGTAGTTATGCATGGCATGGTCATTGTAAGTAAGTACCTCCTACTTACCTAGGTACCTTTGTAGTTACTTATTTATTCGGACTTGTTTTACTTAAGTATTTATAATATTTTCTAGGTTAAGCACTTACCTATTTGTTAATTAACTCGCAATAGGTATACCTACCTATTCGGTAAAAAATAGGTCTAACAGTTCGAGTTAAGGTATGTAATGCTAATAAATTACTTAGGTATTAAGTATAAGTATTTTAGTTTTTAGATGGTGAAAGCCGTGAGTGTGATACGTAGGTACGTGTCACAAACACAAAACAGGAAATGATTTAGGTTAGGTAAGTACCTACCTTACAATTGTACAAAAGCGCTAAGCGTATTATATAATCTGTGGTTTGAGTTAGTGTTAGTGACTAAAAAGAACAAGCTTTTCTGTTCCGAAGTCCGAAGTCAAACATAACACGCCATCTACCGGTTTATTTCGTCAACTCAAAATGGTGAAATCTTGCACAAAAATGTTTCTTCGGTTTGGACAAAAGGTAGGTGGGTAAGGCCGCCAAAATTGTCAATTTTTTTGTGTGACTTTTTGTCGTTTTTTGTTGCAGTTTCTTATGGTTAAAATATTCAATAAATTGTTGAGTATACCTGAATTATAGGTATACCGTCGAAGAAATAGATGATAGACCTCTGCTATATTAATAATATTTCTACGAAAATCCTTAAAATAACATTTTTTATTAATAATTTAAATAAAAAATGTCTCTTGCTTTTGTGTTACGTTTTTTTTTGTGTGACACGTTTTTATCCCAAAGCTACTATTTAAACTACCAAAGTGCAAACCACAGTATTAATACGGCAACACTGTCATCCAAACAATTGAAAAAAAAAATCCAGCTCTTTTATTTCGCCAGTGAAGGAACATAAAGTGCGCGTCACTTTTTGCGGTTGTGTTCATAAAAAAAGTTTTATTTGTGATTTTTGAGGTAAGAAACAGATTTTTGAATGTTATTGTATTAAATTATTTAGCAATGAGGTCAAAAGTATACTTAAAATCGCCCATTACGGCCTAATTATAATAAATAACCGAGATATGACCTATAATTGTTTTAAAAATTTCGCTTTTGTGTTGCATTTGTATTACATTTATGTCACTTTTTTATTATTGTAACACAAATGTCGTCACTGGAAATATCACTTAACGTAAGGGACAACCCCCTGTTTTTCAGGAGAGCCAAAATAAGTTTTTTTTTTTGGAAATTGATCTGTATCTCTTTTTCCTGACGTCCGATTTGAATACTTCCAAGAGCAAAGTATCTTAGTTTTTCAGCACCTTTCTTACTATTATTTCAAAAATGTGAAAAAACTTATGGTTTAGGAGATAGCCTGTCCCTTACCTTAAAATTCAATGTAAAGCTGTACCTTACGTTATTCAAAATGAAGGTAAAAACAATCTGCGATGATGTAAGGAACAACAAATTAAATGAAGTAATAGGTTAGATTAGCGTAAGGGTCTTTTATTAGTTTCCATTTGTTGTAAGTACATACAAACCTAGTAATATCACCCTTATTACTATCGTATTAGAGATCAAACTTTTTCGTATGTAAGAAGAGAATAGAAATTACCTGACCAATTAAATCTACAATTTTCTATTTCGATGCCAGTTTTTCCTCATAATTAGACTAATTATTATTTATTATTATTAATTAGGTTTTAAATATTAGATAATCAGCATAGTGATTTAATGAACAAAAATATATTTATCACACCTGAGTGAGTAAACAGGAGGTTTTATAACGGCTTTGCAATTAAACGCAGAACAACAAAGTATAGGTACTTATTTAAAATCTTTAATGGTATGGACAAGTACTAAAAAGAGAAGAGGTATATAAATATTGGTAAAAAGTGCTTTATAAATAAAGGATTAGAGTAGAGGTAGACCAAAATAAATAAATAAATTGTACGTAACTGTATTAAGAAGGAGGTGTTGGTACCAGGACCAGATGTGAGAGTATGAAAATGAAAAATTGGAGGCTTTGCTAGATCAAAACTCGTGCCCAATGCAAGAAAAGCTTGCAGAATCATTGGGAGTAGACCAAACAACAATTTCTATACGTTACAAAGCCGTTGGATTCAGTCAAAAGCATGCAATTACTCCAAGTGATTTTAACGTAAGGGACAAAGCATTTGTTAAAGATACCTAGAAGTCCGTTACGTTAAATATTTATGACTATATCTGTCTAGAACTTGTGAAAATATGTCAATTTTTTTGATGTAAGGGACATTTTTTTAAAGATATCGAAATTCTGAGTATGCCAGTCGATAGAGCGTCGAATTTTAGATCGAACTGCATATCGTCACTGGAAATATCACTTAACGTAAGGGACAAACCCCTGTTTTTCAGGAGAGCCAAAATAAGATTTTTTTTTTGGAAATTGATCTGTATCTTTTTTTCCTGACATCCGATTTGAATACTTCAAAGAGCAAAGTATCTTAGTTTTTCAGCACCTTTCTTACTATTATTTAAAAAATGTGAAAAAACTTATGGTTTAGAAGATAGCCTGTCCCTTACCGTAAAATTCAATGTAAAGCTGTACCTTAAGTTATTCAAAATGAAGGTGAAAACAGTCTGCGATGATGTTAGGAACAACATATTAAATAAAGTAATAGGTAAGTTTAGCGTAAGGGTCTTTTATTAGTTTTCATTTGTTGTAAGTACATACAAACCTAGTAATATCACCCTTATTACTATCGAATTAGAGATCAAACCTTTTCGTATCTGTGTATGTGAGAAGAGAATAGAAATGACCTGACCAATTAAATCTACAATTTTCTATTTCGATGCCAGTTTTTCCTCATAATTAGACTAATTAGGTTTTAAATATTAGATAATCAGCCTAAAAATATATTTTGACACCTAGTGAGTAAACAGGAGGTTTCATAACGGCTTTGCAATTAAACGCAGAACAACAAAAATAATATTTAAAATCTTTAATGGTAAGGACAAGTACTGAAAACTGTGCACGACAACAACCATCAGCGGGCGCCGACGCACATAGCTAACTTGAATTGTTTAAGTTAGGCTACTTTTAAGACTATTTTTCAATAGCAATATAAAAAGTCGAGTCATTTAGGTTAAGATAGTTATAGGGCCTTGCCAGCCGCCTTTTACCAGTCGAGTCATGTTTTGTAACTTAGAGTCTTTGTTTTAGTAAATTATTAACCTAGGAGTAAGTTTTGGGTAAAAGGTAGGCAGGGGCAAGGCCAAAGTAGTTATAAGTAATAGTAGGACCTCGTTAGGGCCGCCCTTCTACCGTTCGAGTCGTTCTTTATAATTTAGAGTCATTAGTAGTAATAATAAAGTTAACCTTGCATTAGAGTTTGGGTAGAAGGGTAGGCAGGGGTGGGTTTAGTCTTAAGATATAAATAAAACTTCAATTGGTGGGTGGTCTTATTTATTCCCGGAGGAGAGGGTGGTGGTAGGTAGGAGAGGTAAAGTAGGTAGGGAAGGTAAAGGTAGTCGAGATAGGGGTGCCCGGGTCAGACAAATACCTACCTAGGGAACGGGAGGACGGCCCAGGCTTAAGGTTGTCCTGGCGTCCTGGCCCTTGTAGCCTAAGTAGGTACTTGTGTTACGGCACGTGTAAGGATCTCTGAAGGTCAAACAGGTCACCTCACACCACACCTCCTCGTGTAAAATCGGGACCTATGATTGGGTAGTTTTTAGAGAGTAAGAGAGAAAAATGTAAGACAGAGATAGACTATAGTTTTTCAGTGGTTTCTAATAAAAACGCGCTGCCGCAGTAGTATGGAGTGGCCAGGCGGGACTTCAAATATAGGTTCGCACATTTCGGTGCAAAACCAAGTTCTCAATTCTCAAATGGCAATTCGCAAGGCGAAGCTCTGCCCGACCGCTCCCAGACCCTGCCAAGCTTAAACTAGTAACCGACGTCTTTTCTTTGTACTGCCTGCTCCCACCATCTGCAGCCCTAAAATACAGTCCACTCAATCGGAGCCGAGGAGGACTCGAACATTTGGTCCTTCGGCAGCCGGATTTCATCTACCAGCACAGGAGCAGCAGTACCATCATCATGCCGGTTACCAGGAGCCGTCAGGGTCGAGACGAGACCCCAAACACCAGCTCTGAGGAAGCCACTACAGAAGAGACTACTTCAACGGAGCGAACCACCGAGACGGAGGAGACCACTGCGACCGAGGAGACGGAGGTCACGGCAACCCGGGCGACTGTCGACGCTGAGGAGGCGCCGGCGAGGGAAGACCCCGGGACTGCGCGGGCCCGCTCACAGCGGTCAGCGGTCTCCAAAAGGAAGAAGGTGGCCAACGCGAAAACAAGGCTGGCGGAGCTGCTCGCCGCAGAAGCGCAGGCGCAGGCGGCGGCAGCCAAGGCCGCCAGGGAGCTCGCCGAGGAGTGCCTCAGGCGAGCCGAGGAGTCGTCCGACGAGGAGGACGGCGACGAGGTGGAGGACCGCGAGCAGACCAAGCTCGCGTCCGGACGAGTCAGCGAGTGGTTGGCGCGGCGGCCCGTCACAGAGCCGCCGCAGCCGCCGGACCTGGTGCAGAAGGAGGCCCCGAGCGCGCCCAAGGAGGACCTCAGCGCGCAGCAGAGTCAGGTCATGGAGAGACCTGGCATGGGTGCAGAACCCGCCGCGCCGCAGAGGCCTGTCGTCGACCTGGAGGCGTTGACGGCGGCGCTGTCGCGCATTGCGACAAGGAGGGACCCCCCGAAGTACATGCAGGAGCTACCCATCTTTAACGGTCAGGTTAGTGGGTGGTTGGCGTTCAGTGCAGCCTATAAGGACACTGAAGAGTCCTTCTCCAAGTTGGAGAACGTGGCCCGCATCAGGAGAAGCCTGAAGGGAGCGGCCTTGGAGGCCGTCGGCAGCCTCCTCATAAGCCATCCCGAACCCGGGGCCGTGCTGGAGGCCTTAGAGAGGAGGTTCGGGAGGCCGGAGGCTCTGGTGCTGGCGGAAATGGAAAGGCTCAAACATCTGTCCAAGGTAAGCGATAGTGCACGTGATCTATGCATATTCGCCGGGAAGGTGGCCAACGTAGTGGCCACCGTCGAGGCCCTTGGACGAGAGAAGTACCTCCACAGCCCAGAGATGGTGCGGAGCGTGCTGGAAAAGCTCTCCCCTATACTACGCAACAAGTGGTATGACTTCGCTGCCGTCAAGACGGAGGAAACGCCAGAGTTGAAAAAGGTATCCAATTTTCTGAACATAGAGGCTGACAAGTGCGGGGCGTACGCGCTGCCCGAGGTGGCTGAAGAGAAGCCGCAGCTTCTCAGGACGGGCAAGCGCAAGGAGGCTGAGAGAATCTACTCGGCAGTAGATGCCCCCGACGAGCGACGATGCCCGCGCTGCAGCAAGCCTCACAGGTTGGTCGATTGTGCTGAATTCATAAAGGCGGAGTTACCGGATCGGTGGTCGATGGCGAGAAAGTATCACATCTGCTACCAGTGTCTCGCTGAGAAGCATCGCCGCGACCAGTGCGGTGCGAAGAGGTGCTCACGAGGCGGATGTGGTAAGTCGCACCACATATTGTTGCACGGAGAGTCGGTAGAGAGAGGAGCGCCCAAGAGAGCTGAAATATCCGCGTGCGCGTCCGAGCCAGAAGGGCCGGAGCGAAGGGGTAGTCAGCGGCGAGCGTATTTGAAGATAGCACCGATCGAACTTGTAAGCAAGAGCGCAACTGTAAGTACATTTGCCTTACTCGACGATGGAAGTACGTGTACGTTTATTGAAGAGTCGATCGCCGAGCTACTGGGCATAGAGGGGCCCAGAGATACGCTCTGGATACGGGACGCGAATGGAGGAGAAACAAAACATGAGAATAGCAGAACAGTCAGCCTCAGGATCCGAGGAAAGAACCAGGCGAAGGAGCACGTTCTGCGCGACGCTCAAACAATCAAAAGGTTAGATTTCATCACGCAAGCGATCCCGGCGCGAGAGTTGCGCGGATGCCGACACCTGACCCCGATACTGGACGATATCACGTATGAATACGCACAGCCTAAGGTGGTGATCGGGCAGAACAACTGGGATCTGTTGGTGAACACGGAAATCAAACAAGGACGGAACGATCAACCCGTCGCTTCACTCACGCGGCTCGGCTGGGTGTTACACGGATGCAGTTATTCCGACGGCGACGCATCATCCGACTTCTGCGGATATGTATCAGCGGCGCGCCCTGCGGATAACTTGGACGAGGCGATGAAGAACTTCTTCAGATTAGAGTCACTGGGCATTCAAGAGCGCAAGCCGGTGAGCGACCCGGAAGCTAGAGCCGTGCGGATGCTCGATGAAAAGAGCCGACGGCTTCCCGACGGGCGCTTTGAGACCGGACTCTTATGGCGAGACGACACGGTGAACCTACACGATAACTACAGAGACGCAATGAAAAGGTTAGTCACGTTGGAGCGGAAACTAGATCGCAACGAGGACCTCAAAGCTAAGTACTGTGAACGTGTCAATAATTTACTTGTGTCTGGCTATGCTGAGCGCTGCGAGGCGCCGCCGACAGAGGGCCGCACGTGGTATCTGCCGCACTTCGCCGTGGTGAATCCAGCGAAGCCCAAGATACGGATGGTGCACGATGCCGCTGCCAAGTCTGCCGGCAAGAGCCTCAACGACATGCTACTGACCGGACCTGATCTGCTTCAATCTTTACCTGGAGTGGTAATGCGCTTTCGTCAATACCCATACGCCGTGACAGCCGACATCAAGGAGATGTTTATGCAGGTGAGGATACAGCCGGGCGATAGAGACGCCCTGAGGTTCCTCTGGCGCGGAGACCGAAGAGGTGAGACGGCCCCCGAGGAGTACAGGATGACGTCGGTCATCTTCGGGGCCTCATCGTCACCGTGTACGGCGTTGTACATCAAGAACAGGAACGCCCGGGACTTCGCGGATAAACATCCCGCTGCAGCTTCAGCGATCGAGAGGAATCATTATATGGATGACTATATCTCGAGTTTTCTGACCTTAGAAGAAGCTGTGAAAATCAATAAGGAGGTGGACTTCGTGCATCGGCAGGCGTGCTTCGAGCTGCGAGGCTGGGCTTCCAACGACCCGAGGACGATCAGCGAGCTGGCGGCGCATTCTGGCGACCGCACAGTCGTCATCGGCGGGAGCGAGACCGAGAAGGCGCTCGGCCTGCTGTGGAACGTGCGCGAAGACCACATCGAGTTCAAGGTAAACACAGCGAGAACTCCAACAGCCATACTCGAGGGCAAGACGCCCACGAAGAGGGAAGCTCTGAGCATCATCATGTCGCTCTTCGACCCGCTCGGGTTGATATCACCCGTCACGACGCCGGCGAAGAGGCTGATGCAGGACACATGGCGGCACGGGATCAGCTGGGATGATCAGCTGCCAGAGGAGCTTCAGGTGAGATGGCGAGATTGGATCGTTAGCTTGAACAACCTAGCATCGTTACGAATACCGCGGTGCTATGACTACGAGCCGGCCGCTACGCATCAACTGCACACCTTCGTAGATGCGAGCGAGGAGGCCTACGCCGCCGCCGTGTACTGGCGCATGACGCGCGCCGACGGCAGCGTGAGCGTGGCGCTCGCGGCCGGCAAGAGCCGCGTTACTCCGCTGAAACCAATCTCCATTCCAAGACTCGAGCTGCAGGCGGCGTTATTGGGAACGCGCCTGGCCGACACAGTCCTTCAGGAGCACGACTACAAGGTAGAAAGCAAATTTTATTGGAGCGACTCGCGCACAGCCTTAGCGTGGATAAGGGCCGAGCCGCGCGCTTTCAAGACTTTCGTCGCGCATAGACTGGCGGAGATCGAGGAGACTACGAAGCAGTCTGAATGGCGGTGGGTGCCTACGAAGGAGAACGTGGCAGACGACGCGACGCGCGCGACGCCTGAGGGCTTCGACGCTAGCCACCGATGGTTCGTAGGACCGGCTTTCCTACACGAAGCCGAGCTAGCGTGGCCGCAGGAGGCGCCGACGCAACCGCCGCAACATACCGGAGAAGAGAGGTGCCTAGCAGCTGTAGCAGTGAAGGTCAGTCACCCGACAGGTCATCTACCCGATGTCAGTAGATTTTCCAAGTGGCTGAGACTGATACGAGCGACGGCACGAGTTCTTCAATTCATCTCGCTATGCCGCGAGAAACGCAATCGACGTGTGGAGAAGGTAGCCGCAGTTCGGAAGCGTACGCTTCGCAACCCCGAAAGCGACGGCGATTGGCGCAAGAAGAAGCCAACGAGAGCGCGACGAGCGGTCACCCGTCCGACAGCGGAGGTCGTCAAGGTGAAGTACGTCGGTCTAGAAGCTCACTATCTCATCGAGGCTGAGCGGCTGTGGGTGCTGAGCAGCCAACGAGAGAGCTTCCCGGACGAGATCGACCGATCACCGAGCGAGGCGACACCGCGCGGAGGAAGACTGGACGCGCTGAGCATCGCCAAAGGAGCCGACGGGACGCTCCGTCTACGCGGACGCGTAAGTAAAACGCCAGAGATTTCCGAAGAGGCGGCGAGCCCGGTCATCTTAGATGGAAAGCACGCCTACACGAAGCTTTACATTCAACACGTGCACGAGAAGCTACATCACGGAGGCGTCGAGACGGTTGTCAACGAACTACGTCAGAGGGCGTGGATAGTCAAGATCCGCCCGGCCGTCAAGACCGCAATCAAGAGTTGTATGAGCTGCCGTTTGAAGAAAGCGAGGCCAGGCGCGCCAGCAACCGGCGACTTGCCTACTGCGAGACTCGCGCACAACATGCGCGCATTCACCTACGTCGGATTGGATTATTTCGGGCCACTACAAGTGACAGTGGGCCGTCATAATGAAAAAAGGTACGTGGCGTTATTCACATGTATGACCAGCAGAGCCATCCATCTCGAGGTCGTCGCATCCCTCAGCGCCGACTCAGCGGTCGCGGCAGTGCGCCGCTTCATCGCGCGGCGAGGCTGTCCGCGGGAGATCCACTCCGACAACGCGACGTGCTTCAAGGCCGCGGACCGCGAGCTCAAGGCAGCCTGGGTAGAGGCCGTTGAAGAGGATGCAACGAACCGCCAAATCATCTGGCGGTACATACCTCCTGCCGCGCCCTTCATGGGAGGCGCGTGGGAACGCATGGTGCGCTCTGTCAAGGAGGCGCTACGAGTCACACTGCACGAGAGGAGCCCGAGCGACGAGACTCTGGCTACACTGCTCGCCGAGGTCGAGGCGACGGTCAACTCGCGGCCACTCACTCACGTGGCCGTTGACCCCAATGACCCCGAGGCGCTGACGCCTAACCACCTGCTGTTGGGCCCCAACAGTCATGTCCCCGGCCCGGGGGCATTCTCCGAAGATGACGAGCACGCAAGGCAGCATTGGAGGCGCGCGCAGCGCCTAGCTGATAACTTCTGGCGGCGGTGGCTGAGGGAGTACCTCCCTACTCTCCAGCACCGGCGGGAGCCCCGCACAACGGGCAAGCCGCCCGAGGTCGGTGATCTTGTCATCGTCTGCGACGAGAACCTGCCCCGCAACACATGGCCACGAGGGAAGGTGACGGCGGTACACCCCGGCGAGGACGGCGAGGTGCGCGTGGTCGACATCATCACCAGCGCAGGACACACCTGGAGGCGACCTACGAAGAAGATCGTCGTGCTTCCGGTGGATCGCGAGACGGCGACGGCGGGAGAATGTGCACGACAACAACCATCAGCGGGCGCCGACGCACATAGCTAACTTGAATTGTTTAAGTTAGGCTACTTTTAAGACTATTTTTCAATAGCAATATAAAAAGTCGAGTCATTTAGGTTAAGATAGTTATAGGGCCTTGCCAGCCGCCTTTTACCAGTCGAGTCATGTTTTGTAACTTAGAGTCTTTGTTTTAGTAAATTATTAACCTAGGAGTAAGTTTTGGGTAAAAGGTAGGCAGGGGCAAGGCCAAAGTAGTTATAAGTAATAGTAGGACCTCGTTAGGGCCGCCCTTCTACCGTTCGAGTCGTTCTTTATAATTTAGAGTCATTAGTAGTAATAATAAAGTTAACCTTGCATTAGAGTTTGGGTAGAAGGGTAGGCAGGGGTGGGTTTAGTCTTAAGATATAAATAAAACTTCAATTGGTGGGTGGTCTTATTTATTCCCGGAGGAGAGGGTGGTGGTAGGTAGGAGAGGTAAAGTAGGTAGGGAAGGTAAAGGTAGTCGAGATAGGGGTGCCCGGGTCAGACAAATACCTACCTAGGGAACGGGAGGACGGCCCAGGCTTAAGGTTGTCCTGGCGTCCTGGCCCTTGTAGCCTAAGTAGGTACTTGTGTTACGGCACGTGTAAGGATCTCTGAAGGTCAAACAGGTCACCTCACACCACACCTCCTCGTGTAAAATCGGGACCTATGATTGGGTAGTTTTTAGAGAGTAAGAGAGAAAAATGTAAGACAGAGATAGACTATAGTTTTTCAGTGGTTTCTAATAAAAACGCGCTGCCGCAGTAGTATGGAGTGGCCAGGCGGGACTTCAAATATAGGTTCGCACATTTCGGTGCAAAACCAAGTTCTCAATTCTCAAATGGCAATTCGCAAGGCGAAGCTCTGCCCGACCGCTCCCAGACCCTGCCAAGCTTAAACTAGTAACCGACGTCTTTTCTTTGTACTGCCTGCTCCCACCATCTGCAGCCCTAAAATACAGTCCACTCAATCGGAGCCGAGGAGGACTCGAACAGAAAACAGAAGAGGAATAGAAATATTGTATTTAACTGTAGTGAGAAGGAGGTGTTACCTACATCTCCTTCTCAGGACCAGTTGTGAGAGTATGAACTTGATAAATTGGAGGCTTTGCTAGATCAAGACTCGTGCCCAATGCAAGAAAAGCTTGCAGAATCATTAGGAGTTGACCAAAGAACAATTTCTATACGTTAAAATGCCGTTGGATTCTGTCAAAAGCATGCAATTACTCCAAGTGAATTTAACGTAAGGGACAAAAAAATTCTTAAAGATACTTGCAAGTCCGTTACGTTAAATATTTATGACTAATCTGTCTAGAACTTACTAAAAAAATGTGATGTAAGGGACATTTTTTTAAAGATATAAAAATTCTGAGTATGCCAGTCGATAGAGCGTCGAATTTTAGATCGAACTGCATATTTAACTCATTTTCGACAAAATGTCCCTTACGTTAAGTGATATTTCCAGTGACGATATTTAACTCATTTTCGACAAAATGTCCCTTACGTTAAGTGATATTTCCGGTGACGATGTATGTGTTACGTAACACAGTAGATATATAAAGCCGCAAACATAGTGATATTTGGACTGATTTTTGAAAGTAATGTGTAATGTGTGATTTTGTAGGTATGACAAACGCAGTACTTACATTTTAATATTGAAAACCTTCCAAGTGTTCAGTTAAACAGTTACAAAAGGCTCTTGAGCATCGAATTAGTTAAGTTTGTTTTACTAACGTTATCCAGCGGCCAATTGTTTTCTTCTATTGAAATAATATTATAATTAATCTATTTATGTGCATTAGTAACTGTACATTTTTATTTTAATGCCGTTAACTGCCCCAGAACGACAAAGATCGAGAAAAATTAAAAAGCTATTTTGTCCTTAGTAAAATATAGGCAGTATTTTTGTGTTTTTCTGCCTAAGGGTACAGTAAAAAAGAAAAGTTTATCTTGCATTATTTTAGGTTATTTATTTAACCATTATGAAATCACCTTTACTCAAAATATGTGTTACTTTTGGGTTACATTTGTGTAACGGTAACACAAAACCTGTTGTGTTACTTTTGTGATATAATTGACAATTTTGGCGGCCTTACCCAGGTATTGAAACCGCTCGCTAATTTGTTCAACCCCGTTCAACTGGTAAACATTGAACACGGAGCTAGAAAATAAGTTGACACTAAATGAGTCATATTTTTATGTTTAATTATAGGTAAACCTACCTACCTACCTATGATTGTGTACCTATGAATTAATTACTAACTATTTACCTACTACCCTATCCATAATTTATTATTAGTAAAAAATAAGCTAAGCCAGAAAATTAACCATTTTTGCCTTTAGCCTAACCACGGTAAACAATACTGGCCACCTGCCCCTGGATTGTGTAACTTGTTTCACATTGTATCCAAGTTGTATCAAAAAAAAATCACGGTAAATCGCGAAAATAACTGTCAGATTTAACGCTGATTAAGTAAATTAGTAAGTAACTTACTTAATTACCGTCATATTTGACAGTTGTTTTCGCGATTTACTGTGATTTTTGCTTTGATACAACTTGGATACAATGTGAAACAAGTAACACAATCAGGGGGCTGTTCTGCAACGTCTTGCGCCATCTAGATAATCTTTCGGAACGAAAACTTTTATGAATGTTCGTTGGTTGTGGTCTAAATGTGGATTGGCACAGAACTTTTAGTTATAATATTTACTACGACGATTGATAGTACAATGAATAAAGTTACACTCGATGTTGCGACGCGGTGAGTCATTTTCTTAGAACTCACGCTCGAAAGGAATTTATCTCGAACTCACTTCCGGTTTTTCACGTGTTGTTATTAATTTAATTACCTACTTAGGTAGGTACCTACTAAAAATCGTTATTAATAGGTAGGTAGATAGAGCTGTGAATTCGACCAGTTTCTGCCTACATTGGTGTCAATTCAGATGTCGAAAAAACTAAACTAAACTAATTTGACAGCACTAAAATAATTGATGCCATCCTTTTTATTTCGATGGTTATGAAAGGGAAGGCAACATTTTTAGTGCTGTCAAATTAAATTAGTTTAGTTTTCGCGACATCTGAATTTGAATTGACACCTCATTTCATCGTCTTCTATTACCTCCTAAATACGCAAGCATAGGCCCCCGCCCACACCTCGTTCTTTTGTCTGATACTCTTCTTGGTATGTCGCGCTGGAACAGGCAATAGAATCTAGCATGTAAGAGGATTCGAACTTTCGAAGTGACCCTTGAGGTCCTACTGAAATAAATGTTTTTTTTTTCTCTATTTCCATTCTTAGCCAAAAATCAAACCCAATACCCTCCACCACTACTCCAAGTCTCCACCAAGCCTCAGTCAGAAACTTCTAGACGCACTAATCTCTTTGTCCGCAGCTGGTAGATACGGCAGTAGATAAGCCAGGCCACCTGCGTATGCCATGCATCCGCCAGGCCTTGTGTAGCCGCGACATTTTGCAGGAATCCACCGACCGCCATATTTGATCGAACACGTGCTAAATATCACGGTATGTCTAGAGTAGGAGGTAGGTAGGTACCAACATTGCAAAATATGGCTTAGTAGAATTTTTATTGTTTGCGAATACCTGGATTTTTTAATTGTTTGTTTTGATCTGTGCTTTGAAGGCTACTTATTATCCGGGTGAGCGAAGCCGCGGAGAGGAGACTTACATTACAATCAACAAGGCATGAAATAAAAAAATATATTTTATGAATATTTAAAGGTAAGTGCGGTGCGACTATTAGGTACCTACTTATACCTACCAGTTTCAAGGATTTTCACATGACACTGGGAACATGACATGTTGCGTGTTTATGCTAATTAGTTAATACTTATTTAGTGTTTTATGACACTGACAAATTAAACAAAACATGTGCACATTCAACAAAACAAAACATAATTATGTTCTGGTAGAATACTTACCTAACTGGTACCTATTGAAATTATGATTAATGGTGTCAAATCAGATGTCGCCACAACTAAACTAAAGTAATTCGACAGCACTAAAAATATTACCGTCCCTATCATTATATTATATTATACTATCATTATACTTACCTATTTTTTGTTTTATAAGTATCAAAATAAAAGGATGGCATCAATTTTAGTGCTGGCAAATTAGTTTAGTTTAGTTTATGTGACATCTGAATTAACACCATTATCACCGTCTTCTATTAACTTAGTACCTACTTATTGATTTTTCAGTTGTTATTATTATAGTTAAAATAAAATTAGAAGCCCGTTTTGACATTTGAGAAAGACCATAGAATGTAACTTGGAACGAAACTGAAAGAAACAACTAATAATAATCCATTACCTAGAGTGTTCATCAAATATACAAACTTTTTGTGGTGCGATAAATAACATGATAGAATATATTGTGACTATTATTTTCACGTATAATATAATTATAGTAGCATGCAATTTTAAATTATTACGAAACGTATCAAAAACAGTTACATTCTCAGTCTTTTTTAATAATAGTGTTGTAACCAATTTATGTTTGAATCTCACCAGTTTCATATTATTTTGTCGTGAGTATTTTTTAATTTGTGAAATATTTTTCACTAGGATGTTGCATTTGTTTTTTTTATAATCCAAAATACTATAATGTATTATAATATAAAAATAATACTTATAAATAAATGAAATACTATAAGTCAAAGGATACGCAGCACGCTATAATACAAAGCCGCCATTCTGCACTACTAAAATGATGACTTGCTGAAACAAGCTTGTACCAAAATCACTTAAGAATACTGTGCAAACAAAAGTGGTAGAAAAAACATGAAAAATTATAAAGGAAGATTATGACAGAGACGTCAATATTTATAATATTATAGAAAACGAACGAATTATAGAAGAAAACAGCTCATCTGACGATTTTGGCTCATCATCATCAAAAGAAAATACAGTGTTAAAGTTTAATTTAAATTTTCTAATTAGAACTTAAATCCAATGCACTTTACAATATAATCAAATCAATCAAATACTCATACAAATTGAATCAATTTTTCGTGAGTATTGTGTACCGACTCTTAGGTTAACATGACTAGCTACATCACAATGAAATATTAATATGTCCAAACGGACATATTAATTTGGGTAGAGTATAACATTAGTGGCAATTCGGAGTGTCGCAAAAGCTAAACTAACCTAATTAAAACTATTGCCATCCTTTTTATTCCCATCGCTATGAAAGAGACGGCAACAATTTTAGTTAGCTTAGTTTAGCTTTTGCGACTAATTGCGACACTCCGAATTGCCCCCATTATCCTCATCTACCTACCATAAAATATGTTCAGTGATTCAGTGTTTGCTTTGAAATTACCTAGTCAACTTTCCTGTTAGTGTCAGGTCCGCTGATAACGCATCTAGGTAGCAAACATGGCTTGTTTTTACGATATTTTACTCAGTGGATTAAAAGTTGGTTAGGTACTTAGGTACCTACCTATAATGATTTCAAGAATAATAAAATACCTACCTACCGTAGGGTCAAGGAGGCTACAGTGGCTCGGATTTTTTCAAAAGGCGATAAAACATGAAAATTATCATTGTATTTATCTGAAACGTGGATGCATTGTTAGTAAAGTATTTAAGTTTAATTCTGCATTATTGAAATGACAATAAACATTACTACAATAAGATGAGAGGGCAAAAACTAAACATTGGGAATTGAGCCACTGTGTACCCCTAGGTGTACACAATGACTCACCACCGGTGGTACACAGTGACTCCAAGGTAAACAATAATTCTTTCAAATTTTTTTTTTTTATAAAATAAAAAACTCACATGAAAATAAAAAAGAAGCACCAATGTTATTTTTTCACCTACTGAATAAACAATTTAATCATTTAAATTACACTATTTAGGTTGAGCCACTGTGTACGACCATGTCATTTTTAAAAATTTTGATCACAGCATTCGAGTCAAATGATAATTACCATAAAAAACCACCTAAATGAAAACACTACAGTACCAACCAACTAATTGGCAAATATAATCAGCAGTACAAATTGTCACAACCTGATGTATGAAAACGAAGGGAAATGACATCAAAAAGTAATTTTGGGGGCTCGAAAATAAAAAAACGCGATAATATCTATGTGCGGTGTTTGATCTGCCTTCCGATTGATTAGAACGTGTTTGGGGTTTGTGCGCTTCTATTGTGTAACAAAAAGAGCAATATCAAGAGCTTCCTTCGGGTAGAAACTTGAATGAGTCACTGTATACGACTGAGCCACTGTTGCCTTTTTTTTTTTTTTTTTGCGTCGGAAAATGCCTTATGCATTCCCTCCCGCCGTGGGGGCGGCGGAAGGGGTATGTGGGACTCGCACCCACTAAAAACCGACGGGGTCCTCTTAACGCCATTTGCCGGGGCTACGGGTACGCTTTCGCATTCTTCCGCGGCCCCGACGGCGTCTGCTCTATGACGAGCTCCTCTTACTGCGGTGAGGCGACTGCCTCCCACCGCGTCTCTCTGGAGAAAGAGGGGCGCGCGGAACACCCACGCGCACCACCTCTAGGCCTTTCAAGGGCGGTAGCACCCCCCGGTACTACCGCCACGGCCTGTGTTTTGGGGGCCGGAGAAACTGGAGGAATCTCCTACTCCGGCACCCCGCTCTCCGCGGCGGATCATGCCTTGGCTCCGCCGCGAAACCACCAAACGGCCGCAGAGGACAGGGAGAGCGGCAACGAAACACCGACACTCCTCTTCCCCTGCGGCCCCGCCACCAACGCATCAAACGGTGCGCCACCGTTTGGTCGCGGAAGATAGGGCGAGCGGCAACGACACACCGACACGCCTCTCCTCCCGCGACCCCTCCTAGCTGCAGGGACAGAAAACGTCCCCGCACCCTCCTCGGACGCATCCAGAGCGGGCTTAGCGCCAGGCCTACTCGGAGCGTCCCCTCCTTGGATTCCTTTTAGCTTCACCGTGGAGCACCAACCACGGCTACTGAGCTCCCCCATCGCGACAAGATTGGAATCCATCGGGGGAGGAGCCACTGTTGCCTACTTGACCCTACTTAATATTATAAATAATTTGGTAAATCAACAGTAGGTACCTACCTACGTAATAGGTGTAAGTAATATAAGTACCTACCTACCTAAGTAATTTACAGTAAGTAATACTTACCTACTTAAGTACCTATATTGTCACAGATAATATTAATACTAATACAGAGTCAGTTTCAATTTCAATGAATGGTACAAATTGAAAACTAAAAAAAATATAAAAACGTCAAGTGTGTTGTAAACATGGGGAACAGAAAATGCCCCGAAAAAGTTAAATGTTTTGTACAATTTCATCACTTGAGTGAGATAAAAATAACTTTTATCTCTCTACAATACGATACAGTTTCCTTTATACTCTCAAGCATTCCTAAACTGAATTGAATGCGTTCTTTCTCGAGTCGATAAATCACTGGAAAGAAAAAAACAAAAGTGCATTCCACTAATCGGTGATGGAGCACCCGTTGTGACAGCAGGAATGTGTCAGTGACGTCATTACTTAGGTAATTTGAATTTAGAACAGTGGTGCTGTTATGTGGGGCCTGTTTTTAGGGTTCCGAAGTAAACAAAGGAAAGGAACCCGACGTTTGTGCACTTACACGGAATTTTACTGTTTTTCCGGTCCGAAATTACAGTTTCAAATGTCTCCTAAATCTAAATCCAGGTTCGAATTCTGCCGGAGCTGTTAACTTTGAGTACTTACTTAGGTAAAGGTGGCAAAGTTGGCATGTTTCACGGTACCTATGCTGGTACCCTATGTATTGTGCAATTGTAGTACTATGAACAATGACCCTAGGCACAGATAATAATCCTATAGGTACTAGGTAACTATTCACACAATAATAATATGGAACAGTATTATACCACAGTAGCACGTGGGTAGAGTAGCGGTATCCTGAGCTGATCTTGTGGGTGTTATTTTCCTATTTCTATAAATAGTCAGCAATAGAAAGAACAAGAATTCAATGACCTTTGAACGTTGCAAAATGTTGTTTTTCAAAACCACAAGAAATATATCGAGTGACGAGTGATAATACAAAGGAACCGCCTGTGATTGATTTAATTTTAAATGTAAGTAATAAGTAAGTAGGTACTTACCTAAACCTATAGCGTGGTATAGTAAGGAGGTACAAGTACCTACCAATAGTGAAAGAAAGAAAGAAATAAAAAATCATTTATTCTTGTAGGACCTCAAGGATCACTTAAGTTTCGTTTTACATGCTAGGTGATTCTAATGCCTGTTCCAACGCGACTCCCTACACCAGTAGTACCGCATCAACAGATTTATCTCATAGCGCGGGATTTTCCCGGAAATATTGGGTGCCCGGGAATAACCGCGCCTAGTAGGGTTTTTCTATCGAAGCCAAAGAATTGTTTTTAAATTTAAATTTCAGAAAATTCGTAAACTAATAAAACCCCATGCGATTTATTTTAAGGGGTAGGTACCTAAGGTATCTACTTACCTTATTTAGGCTGTAAACGTAGGTACTAACCCCCTTTTGCATATTGGTTTAGTAAACCTAGGTACTTTACTTACTTAGCTAAAAATATCTCTTTTAATTGACATAGAGTACCTAACGAGAAAAAACATTCCTTTTAATTGACAAATCTGTAAAAATAAGACCTTAGGTAAGTAGTAGTTATCTTCATTTTAGCACCTTGAGGATGTCCGTGTTCACACGGACGTTGTCATGTTTTAGGTCCCGAACTAGGTAGCTTCCTACCTACTACATATTAGGTACTTAGGTAATTATAATAATAATAAGTAATAGGTAAGTAAGTTTAGTAGGTAATATCGAGAAGGTACGGACCCGACAAGGTATTGAAAGCTCCATCAAAGCGTCGAAGTGTGGTTTATTTGCCGGCGTCGACGTCGGGACGAGCGGCGCCGCGTCGTCGCCGGCCGGCGCGCCTCCGAGACGCCAGCACCCCGGTCTGAGGGGCGACAACTGGCAGGCATGGCTCTAGGAGTTGTTTCTGGGGTACTTGCAGCAGTAAGAAGGAATGGTGCTCCAAATCGTCGCGCTAGTCTGTACGCGAGTCGACGTTGAGCGAGTTTATAGTGCGCTGCTCCACGTCGAGCGGTGTCACGTCTCGCGTCAATTCAAAGGGTGTACAGTTGCAGAGGCGGGTCTGAGCGCCTAAGTACCAATCTACTATGCTCACTTTTAATCGCAAGGAGCCAGCATGACTTGAGGGCTGACAACTGACAGAAATGGTAAAAGTCTAGGATTTATTTCTGGGTCACATTATGGATGATGGATCTGTAACGCTTTAATCTAATTTCAGTAATAATATTAGGTACCTACTAGTATTATTTTATCTGTGGTACTACTACCCGACCAAGTAAAGAAAGCGAAGATTTGTGTGTGCTTGTGTGATTTATTTGCCGTCGAAGCTAGCTGGGCGAGCGGAGTTTCTTTCGAGGCCTATGCAAACTAGAATAAAAATCTATGCAAACTAGCGTATATTCTTTGGAAAGTTGTGAATGTTTTTTTACAATATTTATTTCTATTTATATTTGTGCCCCTCTTTTCCTTCTGAGTCCGCATTTAAAAACTGGGGTGGGAGAGTCGGGGCTTATTCAATAATTAATCGGGTAAAGGGGAAACCCCCTAGGAGAGAGTCCGAATCGTGTTTGACACCGGATGTTATTCTTTGAGGTCACCTTTCTGTTTTTTGCAATCGAGCTTTGTGAAAATTATACCTAAGTACTTAGGTATAAGTAGAGCGATCATTCAGCCATGACGGAGGCCTTTAGGCGGCCTAAAAACTCCGTCACCAGAGTTGGCCACTTGCTCATACGAACGAACGAACGATTCAGGAAATCATTTCCCACATAGATGGGGGTACCTACAATATAAAACAGGTTTGATCAAACAGAGATTAAAACTAAAATCAGTGCAATGCAAACAGACTGGAAACTATAAAACCCTCGCATTTCCCGGAAATAGAAGGGTACTTACCCTTTGTACTTAGGTATGTGGCTCTCGTCGATTAATAGGTACTTACGATAATTGTCTTTTTTAAACTTTCGCGACCACAGCTGGTGCAATCCGGTCGAAACGTCGGGAGGTAAAATTCGTGATCAATACCCGTTTGTATTATGTTTTATAATACCGTACCTACGATAATAATTCCGCATAAGTATCACAATAAAATCCTCATTAGGGAGCTTAAAAATGCAGGCGACAAGCTGTGACCGTGCACTGCACACTATTCTTGCGTTTGTGAAACGCGCTGCGAATGCGAACTAGCACTGCCAGTTCGCATTCACATTGCTAGTTCTACACAAAATCGCGCAGTGACTGCTCCTAAGAAAAACGTAGTGTGTCCAGTCCAGGGGCCGTACTCGGGATCAACGAAAACGAAGTTTCGTGTAAATTTTCGGGGTCAGCTTACTTTGGTGGATGGATACTGAATTCGTAACAGTTCACTAACATAATTGGAACCCGAAAATTGTCACGAAATTTCGTTTTCGTTGATCCCGAGTAAGGCCGCAGGCTCGACGAAGAGCTCGGCGCGGCGTGACAAAGCCTCAGACTACCTAAAAACTCCGTCATAAAGTTAGGCACAAACTCAATAAACTAAGATGGGAAGCCCTAAGTTTACACACTGTTAATACAGAATTAGCAGGATCAGATAGTGATCGTACACACGACACATCTGGCGTCAGTCGTCTTGTTGCCGGCTATTTCAGGATACGCTGGCTTCCTTGCGAGTAGTGGCCAGGGACGAGAAATAAAATTATAGAGTTCGGCATTTATTAGACAGGAAATTAAAAAGCTTAAAAGGATTGAAAACTGCTCACATTTTATTGTAAAACCTTATTTTTAAAAACAATCAAGGCTCTAATAGTTGGACCCCTCGATCACTGCAAACTTATCTATCGGCTGACATGTTTGGTCGGGTTGTTTGTATGAAGATGTATGCAAGTGCGCACACTAGAACGGTTCAGTATCGGCCATGTTTGCACAGTTGTACAGTTGTACCTAGGTAGGTACTGCTAAAACTTAAGACCAACTCGATGAATTATCGTTTGCACCAGTTTTTCTGTTTGCACTGGTGCAAGGGCCAACCTGCTAGGTACCTCTAGGTACTATACGAAAACCAATTAGTATGGTAGCCTAAGTTCCTTTGTGGATTTAACAAAAATCTATAAAAACTTGCACCTTGAAAACAATAACAAAAATTTTTTTGGAAACACATTAAGTAGGTATTTTAAAAGTTCCATTTAAGAATCAACGATTTAATAGGTACTTGTGAAGCCAGATCGAAGTTAAGTAAGTGCCATGATGGTAAAAATTTAGTTAGAAGTACCTACCTATACTATCATTATAATATATTATTATAAGTGGTTAGGCCTCAGTTAGCGGATTTGTTAGCTGTGTCCGACAGTGACATGAGTTGAAGATTAGGTTAACATTCTGGAGTGGGTTTTGGTAGGAGGTTCCTGAACGTGATTTTTTGTCATTCACCAATAAGTGAGTGATCTCAAGGGTCGTCAAATTTGAAAATAGAGATTTTCTGAATCATTCTGTTTACCTCGATGATGGTCTTGCCAAATCTTATTATTTTGCTTTGCTTATTCTGGAATGACCACTTAGTAGTACTCGCTGCTCTCGCTATATTTCGCGTGTCCAAAGTGTTGCCCTGCAACTAAAAAAAAAATTTTTGATGCCTGCAACACACACAACCAAATCACATCATTCGTTCTTTCGCGTTCACTCGCGGTGTCGTCGATTTTTTATCGAAAATTTTAAAAAGCAAAGAAATTATAGTTTCTTTCCGAAATCTTGTGTTGTAGTGGTTTAATAAGTTATAGTGGTCATTTGCAAAGTGTGGATAACATCCAGAGCTGGGGCTTTATTCCCCAAATCACTTTATAAGAACGTAACGTGCAGTGACGTCATTTTGAAATACGAATCTATAGTGCCAAGGCTTGTTTTCTTAAAATGGTATTCTCCACGCTCTTTCACACAAGTCAAGTCTTGATCTTGAACGAATAGCCACTGGACTAGACATATTAAGTATAAGCGAACGTACCTTCACCGGTCTTGTCAGTAACCAGTCAAATTCTAGCCTTGGTCGTTTGTTTTTGCGTAAGTCTGAAGCACTTACTTTTCAATAAAACATCTCCCAAAAATGACTAAATGTTCAGTTAAATTGTGTAAAAACTATAGCGGCGGAAGCAGCACTACTTCTTTTCACATGTTAGGTACATTATTTTATTACATTAAGGTATTGTTATTAATCACTAAATAGAATCACATGTAGGTAGGTACCTACCTAAAATATAACTTCGTATTAGCCAACTTTATTTAATGCATGTGCATGTACGGGTGAAACTAGCGCCATGCGCCACCGCCTATTTTATTTTATTATTACGTTGAACAAAGGAATTTGAAAAAACTGAATGTACAGTTTGTGAAACCTATCATAAGCTTTTTTTAATACCTATGTAATAGTTTCATTTTGTATAGTTTAGGAGAAATAGCGAAAACAGAGTTTGGTAGCTACCAAGTGCAAATTCGCTATGTATAATAAGTATGTACTTATGTAATTACAGATAAAATGTATCTATGTAGTTTATCAGTCATCTGGTTACCATAACACAAGCATTAAATTGCTTAGCTTGGGACTAGATGACGCCGCCGTGTGGAATGTCCAAGGATATTTATTTATTATTTATTTGTATTTTATGTCGGGTCCAGTGGCTACTTCGTTCATGGTCTTGATATTTTCGTAATTCGTTCAAAACCATACTTCCGCGAATGTTTTTGGAAAGATATTATAATTTTAGTTGATAGATTTTTTTGGTTTAAACCACATCATATTATAAGTAAAATAACATTGAATTAGATGATTATTAAATCACAATAATTATTAATTTTGTTGTTATTCAAAGTTTCGAGTCAAAAAATAATTATTTTAATTCATTAGGTACGTCCGACTAGTTCCCGGACGAATTGTCAAATGTCATAACAATTACCTACTTCAATCATTGATTAATTTTCATCGAAATTGCATTTTCTCTATTTTAATTACCTAAAACTAGCAATGAAAATGTAAATTGTTCTTCGAAAACAACGCACAAACATAAGTAGAAGAGATTTAGGGTATCATGATCCCAATCAATGGATCCTAAAATTGTAAATGTGTGAGCACTACCTAGAAGTGGTTTTTAGTGATTGCGCGGCATCCTTGGAGGCAAACTTGGATAGCTTTGTACTTTATTTGGAGCTATCAAAAGTCAATTGGAAACGATTGGTTAGCACTATCAGCCAGCCTAGTGCAAGTCGCTTCATAGCGAAATTGGAGAGCACGTTCAATGTTGCTGCCAACCTACATTTCCTACTTCTCGTCTCGGCAAGAGAGTAATTAAGTCAGAGTTTTTTTTTATCAACCACATTTATTTCACAACCATTTATTATTAATTGCATTTGTTAGATCCATTACATCAGCGATCCTGTGAAAGAAATCTCATCATAGTGCTTTGTGAATAAATTTATAAAAAATGTGTTGTTTTTTTCTGGCAAAGCATAATATTTTATTATAGCACTTATTTTAGGTTATCTTGTTAGGATTACCGACTTGATTTATCTTTGTTGCCGACAAATCGCACCTTTAGAATAGAAGTGACCTAATTCAAAAAACTTGAAAATTGAGTTTGGGGCAGAAAATGACCCTACACAACATTCTCTACAGTTCTGTAGTTTTAAAAGCGCCACTTTTGGGCAGGAACAGGTCAAAAATATATGTCGGTCTCTTACATATTCAAACAAAACAACCGTCTGCGTCGGGACAAAAATGCCACTTACAGGATTGTGCTGTTTTACTGTGCGAATAGAAGAACAAGAACGTTGTACAAATAATAAGACAGTGACCGAATTTTAATTAAGCCATCTTTCTTATAAATTTTTCGGTAAGTTCACTGAATGTTTTTTTAGTATTAAACTGACCGATTTATCTTTGGTACTGTTTTAACTCCGATACTACCGGACATTATTGTGACGCAATTGTGTTTATGTCATTTTAATATTAATAATTTTTTTGTTATCTTTACTCAATCAGAATTGAGGCATTATTTTATTTTGCAAAACCAAAATTTTAAAATAAAATTAGGTTAAATAGTGACTCTTTAGAATCAAAAATTTTTTTAATATAGAAAAACATGTTGTTTCTAATTATTTATTACACCAACTAATTGCTAAATGTTTATGTTCACTAAATCGACTTAGTTTTTTAAAGATTTTTGAGCTATTAAGCAGCAATTAAAAAAATAAGAGGATAGGGTCACACATTATTTCACTCTTTTGTCGATTCCCAAAATTTAGTTTTTTTGGATTAAGTCACTTCTATTCTAAAGGTGCGAAATATTCAATGATAGAATACGTAATATAATTTTATCAAAATACAATAAATAAATAATACCGTGCCGTCACTAATGTCAAGTCAAACCCTGACAATCAAAGAGAATATAAACACTACGTTTACTGACAATGTTCCCCGACGGCAAAAAGTCTCTCCTCCAATGAGGCTGCAGTGTAGATGATGTGACCAAAAAGGCGTTTATCTTAGTTGCCGCCTAACACCTATTCAATGATTTAGTACATTATTTGTCGTAAAAATAATATTGTTAAGCTATTGCATAGCTTCTATCGCGGGCCTTGAGCGTGGAGACCGAATACAGAAATTCCGTAACGAAAATAACCTAACACCCCGAAAAAATGCTATGCAATAGCTTTACCGCGGCAGTCTCCGAGTGCTACACGTCTTCTTTCACCATTGAATAGTTAAAATAACACAAATCTCATAATAAATATGAAAAATTGTACCGCGCTTCAGCAGTGTTTTTACAAAACACGGTATTAAGAAGCATGGAATTTTGACAGGTATTAACCTCGCCTAGTCGTGGCACAAAGAGCATGTAACGGTGGCATACAGAATTTGAAAATTCATGACATTGCGTATGTTATGTTTTCATTGGTCAATACCAATCTAAACGAGCCTAGGTGACATGTAAAATTGCATATTTTTGGATTTTGAATTTCGAATAGTCAATAAAGCACGTGTTTGAGTGAAGTTATGTTACTTTGTGCGCTGGGGAATAAAGCTCCTGGGCAAAATGCCAAGATGTTGGAAAAATTGGAAAGGCGCAAGGATGAAAGTAATGGAAGCTAAGGGCTATTTTATCCCTTTTTACGTTATTATACAATCCACACAGGAGTGGTAAGACATCTACTTATTTATCAAAAAGTCTCAATAATAACGATTGTCTCATTGTTCCCAAGAAATTTTCAAATTCACCAACCGTGGCTGGCTGTGAAATCGGCAAGGCCGATCGCCATCTTGATGGCCTAACCTTCAAGTTCAACGTTTTTGGGCGATTTGTTTTTTGTTTTCCAGGTACATCGTGAGCTTTTTTCGAAGAAATCCTTAGTAGCTACCTTACACGTAAAATAATACTTTTTGTGTTACATTAAGTATCCAGTCCGTTGGATTGGTTGTACATAAAGTGGAACAAGTAAATATAAGGAACATAACAATATTATATCCCCTCCGTTGAAAGGGTTGTACAGTAAAACAATAAGGTTCTCAACATGTTATAAAATATGTATTGTGGTACAATATGTATCCCCTCCGGTGGAGGGGTGGTGCACCTAGTAAGAGAAACAAGCAAACAATAAGGTTCTCAACATGTTATAAAATATGTATTGTGGTACAATATGTATCCCCTCCGGTGGAGGGGTGGTGCACGTAGCTACTAAGAGAAACAAGCAAACACTAAGGTTCTTAACATGTTATAAAATATGTATTGTGGTACAATATGTATCCCCTCCGGTGGAGGGGTGGTGCACCTACTAAGAGAAACAAGCAAACAATAAGGTTCTCAACATGATATAATGTTATAAAATATGTATTGTGGTACAATATGTATCCCCTCCGGTGGAGGGGTGGTGCACCTACTAAGAGAATCATGCAAACAGTTCCTAACATGACATGTAATAAAATATGTATATTTATTAATCCTCTCCGTTGAGGAGGTTGAACTCAAGAAATCTAAAAAATGAACCAACATTAAAGTACTAACTACCTATTGTGACTACAAATTGTGTGTTTTACAATTGTACGTGGCAGAGAGTGACTTAAACAGCTCAATGGTATGCTTGTTCTGAAGAACTTAGATTTTTTAATCTTACTTATGACGGTCAATTTTGAAATTTGAATTAGAAATGCTTGAGATTAAAACCTCAGAGTAAAGAGGTAACAACAGCTGAAGCCTCGGGAAAGCCTTTAAAACAAGGACTTTCAAATGGAATCCTTACTAATAAAAAGTCGGACTAAAGTTGACAAACAATGAAATAAAAACCCCTTGAAATGGCAAACTGTGGGAGGCTCCAAAGTTAAATGTGGAATTATCAGGTATTCTGAACCTAACAGCAAAAGCATGACATAGACTTCTTCAAGAACATAAAACAAAAATTACTACTAATAAGGATAGAACTTCACTTTAGTTCGTTTAATCCTATTATTATATCTCTGCATCACCCCTCGATGGACAGGGAGTTTCAATTGGCAAGCAAGTCACATCACTTCACTTTACAATTTACCTACAAACATAAATTGACGACTCCCTCGTAGGGGTAGGTAGGCAGTGACTAAGTAGGTACAGATATCCATTCGATACCTTTCTGACACGAATTATTCGTCTCATTCTCATCTCATCTACTTTCATTAGGTAAGGTACTTTCAGTGCGGGCTTGCCGGTTTAGTTATGATAGTTTTCAAACCATGCGTTCATCTGGAGCTGGAGCTCAGAACATTTTCTAGATTTTATGTTCTACATAATATAAGATATAAGTAAGGGTTGGTGTCGATAAAATTCAGTCTAGGTAAATGTTGTGTTATTTTATTTCAGAGTGTGTAAAATATTTTTTCATTCATTTTTCAACGGGAAAGCCCAAAATGTAACATATTGACGTCAACCATGTTTAGTTTACCTTCCCAGCTTTCCCAGCTGTGTTTTTGATCAGTGAATAAATATTGCTCATTTTATTTAATAATTCAGAAAACGTGGTAGAGTGGCCTTATTATGCAATTTACCAGTCGAAATCGAAAATCAAAATCCTTATTTATCTCAGAATGATCAGTGAAAGCTACGACCTTAATATTTGGGGAAATGATACCTACTTCGAACTTTTATCTTGGATTACCTAAGTATGTGTTTTGAAAACACGATTGATAAACATTTTCTCGATAATATTTTTTTGAAAAATACAATGTAAGTATTAAAGGTATTGCTAAGGTATTGCTGTATTGCACACATTTTGCTATTATCTCAGGCCAATACCGATAGGTAGTGATAACTCACTATTGTCGAACGAGCAGTCACTGCGCGTTTTTGTGTGTCCCCTGAGTAGTTGGCAGCGCGTTTTAAAAACGCGAGAATAGTGTGCTGGTCACAGCTTGCCAACTGCCTTTTGTTTGCCGTTGCCGCGCGTTTAAATCGATTCAAACGCGCAGTTGCAGCGCCTTTATAAAATAGTACCATTATCTAAAAAAAAATGGTACAATTTAGGTCGTATTCTGCGCCGTAGTAGAGCCAATACACATTACTTATACAACTACACATAGGTACCTACACTACATATACATAGCTTCATACATAAAAATATACTAACGGTACCTACTTACTTATTTAAGCCGGTTACCGCTTGGGGACTGAAGGGTTAAGTACTAACTTATAGGTACATTTACATAAGTATAAATATATTTACTTACCGTCTTACGGTTACAGATCTAAGATAACGACCGTTTCCGCTACAAAGGTCGTATAAACCAAATACGTACTTTTGGCAATCAGCAAAAAACGAAAATGAAAAAAAACTTTAGTCCATAACTTTTTTGTTTTTATAGTTATAAAGTTGTGATCAATAAAGAAAATGCTTGTGTTTGGACCGTGCATTACCTCACTTAATTACAACAGTGTCAGGGCTTTATTTAAAAAGTTAGCATGGACTTACACCACTGAAAAATAAAAAAAATGGTTTATACGCCCCAAAAAAAACTCATCTAAACACGAGCGGCAGTCGTAATTGCCATTTGTGTATAGACAAGTATAGTTTTTGTAACGTATAGACCATTATTTTTACTAAAAATGGTTTTACACCCTATGTAATGTACCATAAATGTAATGTATTGATCCTAAATAAATGATTTCTATAATAATGAGTTGGTAGAAACGCTGAAAATGAAGAAAGAAAGATTTTTTTAATAATAGCTAAAAGTTTAATTAGTGTTTGTTAGTTAGTAACAAGTAATCAGGTGCGTGTATCTAGTATAATCATCATAATAAGGCTTATACTACATCATCTACCTTATCTCCGTTCAATAAACTAGTTATTTAGCAAGTAGTAGCACAACAAAATAGAGCCAGCATTTTAAATGGGAAGCACTCAAAGTATGTTCCTTTTAGCGTCAGTCGACTAAAGCGCAAGTGTTAAGGGAGTTGAAAAGCTCTCTGATTCGGTCACTAAGCCTGTTTCCAGTGTGGCTGAAGACCCAAGATCCAATATTATCCGACATTATACTTAAGATAATTATCTCGGAAACCAGCCTGTACCAGATAAGGTTGGCTGAAGCAGCTTCAAGGACCACATGGCTCTTGGTGAGGACTAGGGAATGGCGGTAATGGACGTATTGACAATACCGGTAATTTTTCGGTATCAATATTTTTAAAACCGGTATCCCGGTATTTCGGTAAATTTTCGGTATTTTACTAAAAATATTGAAATAGTTAAAAAAAATATTTTCTTCTGCGTGTTTTATTGCTTTAAACTGAATAAGTATATCTAAATTGTAATAAAAAGGGTTCTTAAAAAAAAAGCAATACTTTTAAATTGAATTGGGAATTTTGGTACTTAGGTACTACTATAGTCTTTCTTTACGCACCTTGTGCTCGTGCGTAGTAACAATAACAATTGATAGAGAACTGGCCTACCGAGCGAGAGCGCACTATGCAATTGAAAATGTGCGTGACAAAGAAAAAGGCACCGCACGAGTCCAAAGGTTTTTTTTCCAAGAAATTACAGGAACAATACTTGTTTTGCACTCGCACGTGCATTCGTCGTTAATTTCGCCAATCAGTTTTGAGCTTTATGCATGCAGAAATAATGTTCCTGACGCTATGCTCTCTATAAGCTAGGTGGCTTGCTCAAAGCCACCCGCGTCCGTCTATCTGCTTGCTCGTACACATTGACTAATTTGCAGTTTAAAAACATCTTTTTATAGATAGATATCTATTTATAGATATTTTCTCTATTTATAGATACATACATACTTATTTTAAATCTTTTATAAAAGTAAAAATTTAAATCAAAAAACATTCTAACAATATCCTACGGGCAATTGTTCGTTTATTTATTTTGAAGTCGGTTTGTGACCACGTGAAGACATGGTGAAGCGAAAACGTAGACTGTCCATCAATTTTACAATCATTATAAATTTAAAATAAGTTGTTTGTTATTTGTGTACCTAATCTAGAGCCGCGTTATGAGTTTTTTCATTTATTTTATCGGTTAATTCAAAATACCGAATTACCGGTATTTTCAATTTCAATACCGGTATTCCGAAGTGCCTTAAATAACTCGGTATTACCGGTTTTGCGGTAATACCGAATACCGGTGTCCATTCCCTAGTGAGGACAGAATTCAAAAGCTCTCAATTTAGTTTTGCTCGAAGGTAACCGTGGTGGTACTGTTCTTATAAGAAGAGTGATAACACATTAAATTACCTATTAACTAGGAATTTATATCCATCTCACATCTGAGTCATGCTTATAAACTGTTTTCCAGTTCTAGGAGATTAATAATATGACAAACTATTTAATTAGGTAAGTCCATCTTCAAGAAAGAGGTCAATCGTGTAATTCAACTTGGATGGAATCGTTTAGGAAACTTAGTAACGTCTTTTCGTCCTGCATACCTCAGTGCCTGAAGACGAAGGTATTCAACCGGTGTGTGTTAAGAACCAGTAGGTAATGACTTACAGATCCGAAACCTTAAAGGCCTTATGAATTGGCTTAAAGTCGCTCAACGAGATAATAATGAAGATGGCTTGGATTTTTTCTACGGGATCAAATCAGAAATAAGGTATAGCTTGAATAGCCTTCTTCTGCATCACGAAGGCTCGCTCGGCGTCGCTTTCGTGTGACCACAGCTCCACACCGTAGGTGAGTGTGCTGTGGACAGTTGCAAAATAGCACGAACGCACTACCTCGCGGGTGGCTGTACTCGCCAGTCTTCGCAACGCAAACGAAGCCCGGCCGAGTTTTGAGCAGATGCTCTTTATGTGGGCGTCCCATGTTAGGGAACTATCGATTTGGAAACCTAGCAGCTTTGTTGATAGCACCTGTTCCAACTCTGCTGATCCCGCGAGCACCCTAAGTGCTGGGGGTTTTTCACCGTTTAGCTTGAAGGTTAGGCGCTACTTCACAATAATGGATGCATGCGGCATGCATCCGCCGTGAAATAGTGGCTAGAAGGTTAGGAGAGGCATGCAGTATGCCTCTTTTAACCGAAACAACTGAAGATCTATGATCTACCGTCATATCTGAGATGATGATGATGATTGACTATGACTATGACCCATGATATACGACGCAAAGAGAACAATTTAAAAAATGTATAGGTACATAGACGTAATTACCAACTTACCACTTTTAATGTGAGTTACGCCCTTTGTTGCGTAAGCAAATTGAAATAGAATTATATTTTTTTGGGTGTAAGTCACATAATATTTTGTGATTGTGTTTTACGCCCCTATTACTTCGAAAAATTTGTAGTTACGTCAAGTCTTATTTCGTAATCCTAACCAAATGTGTTATACGCCCTGTTTTTGCAGGCAAGTGTTGTTCAGTTGCATGCAAATGTTGGGGAGTAAAAGCCATTTTTTTGGACTTAGCGCAATTTTAAATATACCAATCGATAGAGCGTAAAAAATGCTATAGGACTGCATTCTTAAGTCAATTTGACCAAAATGGTTTATACGACCTTTGTAGCGGAAACAGTCGATAAGTATTTATTGCGACACTACGAATTGCCCCCATTGGGCAATTCGGAGTGTCGCAAAAGCTAAACTAAACTAACTATAATTATTGCCATCCTTTTATTCCCATCGCTATGAAAGGGACGGCAAATATTTTAGTTAGCTTAGTTTAGCTTTTGCGACACTCAGAATTGCCACTATTGTGTTAGGTAGGATTTAGGATCAGTGAAATCAGTAGAATCCTTTGTTACTTAAATCCTGTTAAGTATATTTTAATTATCTTGATGTTCCTAATCCCTGTTTGCGATTTGGAAGTGTCGCGCATAAATTGTGTGGCGCCACTGGCTGAGTCACCGTCAGGCAAGTCGACTTCGTTCAGCTCGTCCTTTCTATTTTCAGATGAAAGCGGGATCTAGGTGGCAACTCTGGACTTTTCTGTTTTTTTTTTTGCTGCGCTATTCTGAGACCATTTCGCCTTTTGGCTATAGTAGTTTGATAGTAGGTGACGCGTGCGTGGATGGATGTGCTGGGGGTAGTTGTAGTTGCCTAACATCTTTCTTGCTTTTGTAATTTCTCATGAATAATTATGTAAGTATGATAATTAAATGTAGGTACTTACCTACTTAATTGTTTATTTTTTAGTTAATTTAGGAGATAATTCTACTCTGAGAGTTTAGGTTTTCCAAAGACTAATAAACAAAGACAACCTAGCTTGAGTTAGAAAATCATCATCATCAATGCCTTGCTTAAAAATCCGGGACAAAACCCTGGAATTATGAAATTCACTGAACTGGATGGAGCTCCCTAGGTAGGTACCTAACTACCTACCCATATAAAGTCTAAGCAAGAAATAGGTAAGTACCTAACAGTTGTTGCCGCGTGACTTGGCTTGGTATCTGGCTGAGACGCAGGAGGTTCAGGGTTCGATTCCGCCGCGGGACAATATAATTTATTATGTTCTCCAAATATCTGTCCGAGTGCTTTTACTAGAATAATGTAGGTATCTACTAGAAGTAGGTACTACCTACCTATTTAAAAAAAAATGTTAGATGGTACCTACTTACCTAGTATCGATTAGGTTGATTAGCTTGGGGCTAGATAGGCTGGTGAATTTCCAAGGATATTTTATTAAAATCTTTGTAACTGTAGCTGGTGGTAGCCATTTGCAGCGTGCTAAGTTATAAGTAAGTAGGTAATCTATGCTCGTGCCAAACGGCTTTTACTGCGAAACACGAGAGGCTATCGGAATGGAGGTCACATTGTTCAAACAAGGTGAGATACCTACTTATCTTTGTAACAAAACAACTTAGATAAGTAGGTATCTTATCTGCTTTAGGTCTCTATGTATGTTGTTAGGTACCTACCATTGTTTTTATTCTCTTTGGGTAAGTACCTACCTACCATGTGAGATTATCACGCACGGCCCCCAACCGTAGGTACACTATTAAAACTTTCTGAGAATCTGCAAATTCGAGAATATTCGTCGTTTCCTTGCATCATATTTATTTATTTACGTTTTACCAATATGTAGGTGTTATGCATTCTATATTA
This sequence comes from Xanthorhoe designata, assembly GCA_963582015.1. Taxonomy (NCBI): domain Eukaryota; kingdom Metazoa; phylum Arthropoda; class Insecta; order Lepidoptera; family Geometridae; genus Xanthorhoe; species Xanthorhoe designata. The sequence goes on from OY757049.1 coordinate 1,490,697, forward strand.
CTTTATGTATAGTTACATCCGTTTCCCGAAACACTGGCAAGAGTCCCAACTTTAATTGAAAATTGATAAGCTGCCGAAATGTATACTCTATTGCAAGCAGTGAGAATATTAAATCGCCTGTATAATATTCTGAAGGTGCAATGTCAATTTTACACAAGATGAAATTCAGAGAAACGTCATGTTCCTCATTCATCACCGGTCCACTAAGCGTTAGCATCTATATAGTAGTTTGAGTGTGGGTCCATTGATAGAATCTTCACGATAAATTTACTTTTCGTGTACAACTTTTGAAAACAAATGCCCAAAAACTTTGTATGCTATTAGGTTCTATTGAACTTAACTTTCAAGATGGCGTCTCTTCATTCCGGAAGTCCGGATCCGGAATCACGCAGGACAAATGAATTATTGTTGGTGGCAACGGCAAGCCCTAAAATCTTAAATTCCTCAACAGGAATTTAAAAGTAAATTTGCATCCTTTTTTTTTATCTATGGTTATAAATAGTCAGTCATTTTCCTCAAAAGCCAATAAGTAGGTCTTAATTCCATAAAACTATGGTAGGTACCTACCTTTATACATCTAACTAAGTACCACATCTCATTACAGCTGAACGTGCCCAACGCTCTGTCCTAAAAGTACTTCTATCCCTACCATATAGGCACCCCACCACAAGCTTATATGAGACGGCTAATGTATTGAGTGTCAGAAAATTATTTATATATGAAAGCTTGCGCCGATATCATAAAACAATAGTACCAAATATACCTGATTTAAACAAGAGAAGAGATCGATGTCCCGTTCCTACTGTGAAAACTAGATTTGCTCAAAAACAATACAATGTTGTAGCCCCTAATCTCTATAACACACTCAGTAGAGCCCAAAAGGTTAAAAAAGAAAACAATTATGCATTTAAACGTATAATAATGAAGTGGTTAAAGGAGTTTGATTATAACAGCATTGAGTCCATGCTAGATGGTTTCTGTCCATAGTAAATTGATATACCTACTTATCTTATGTTTGGTTTTGATGAGTTGAACTCGATTATAATTATACTGTGTACTTAAGTATTGTAAATGTATATCTACTTAATATTTTATAATCTTTATTTATCCTTATTTATTATATAGTTTGTGTATTTTTATTCTACTTTTTTTTTTGTACTACTTTTATTATATACCCTACCTATACTTACCTATTCGTTTATAGTATTATTGGTAACTTGAGTATTTTTGTGTTTAGTACTTTGAATTTAGATACCTAATTAGCTTATCTTCCTGTTTTACTTTCATTTAGGTAATTTGAAAAATGTGTGTTCCAAAATACCTAGTAGACATAAACTTAGTTCATTTGTTGGGAGAAGACACTGCCTCCTGAAATACAGTTTTTAACTAGTTCGGGAGCCAATGGATTCAACATTTATAATGTACACTATTACTTATGTCAATAAAAACATTTTTACTTTACTTTTTTACTTTACCTAAACGTAATGCAATAATAAAACTCATGGTCTGTCTGACGCTTTGCCAACATCTGTCGAAGACATTGTGGAGTTTGCTGGAAATCGTAAAAATATTAATCGGAATTAGCTCTTTTCGACGAAAGAGGTTTTCCTCGAAGTAAATAAAAGAAAATGCATCTAAAATTATTTTTTTATATGAACTAACTTAAATAGATGCTAAGACCTCTCGAACTCATGAGGTCCTACCTAAGTAGGTACAAAAGTAATATTTTTTGTTTTTATCATTGAAAAACAAATGACACAAAAATTAATGCGTTTTGTTTACCAATTACCTACCCAGAACCAGCCAGAGAGGAAAAACTTGTAAAAAATTACGCAAGATCGCAATAACCACGCGAGGTGATAAAACAGAGCACTCCATGCTAAATGAGTACGTGAGTCAACGTTCGCCGGTGGCAACAGTGCTGTTAATTCACAAAAAAACTGCAAAATGTTACCTACTTAGATAATTGGTCGCTTGGATCTGTGCCAGAATGACTGACAAACCTAAATGAACAGCCATCCACGAGACCTGCCCTGCCTGCCTAGGACTAAGTTTATTCAAATTTCAAATCCACCTAGCTTCAGCCCGTTTTTCCATCTACCTACTTTACTTATGTAGGTACATGTACTTACAATAATTTTCTGAGATGTATTACTATTTTACGAGCCGAGTTCATCAAGTTTATAGAACTTTTGAATATGTAGTACCTAGGTAGGTACCTGCAAAGCGTGTTTCTAAATCAAAATTTCCTAAGCTTGTTTCTAAATCCTACTCCTACGGCTCCTACCTCAATTTTGTTTTAAAACAACGGCCAATTTCAATAATCTATCATTCTTTGAATTCGATTAAGTATAGAAATAAATGTCCAAATGAAAAATAGTACTCAGTTAAGTACCTAGGTACTGATGTACCTAGGTACCAACACAAGATAAAGTTTAACAATGACAGAAAAACTGAGAACGGGCTATTGGCTAGAAGATTATGATGGATTCCATGGAAGTTATTTTGTAAGCTTTGTTTTAAAATCGACTTCAAAAAAAGAAGTAAGTACCGTAAAACGGGGTTACATTGATTAATTTTAAAATTCAAACACCTGTAACTTCTTTAATTTGCGAGTAAACAATATGATATTGATACCATAGTGACGACTTGATGTGCAGTTTAATTTAGCATAATAAAAAATAAATTTGCTCATTTACTTTCTGAGTAAAAAAATAAAAAGTCGCCTATCAAGTTTAAAATGCAATCGGGGTTGCTTTGATTGCCCCCGTTTTTTTAACTGATTCTTAAAGTATCCCCAAACAAGAGTAAAACTGCATAAAAAAATTTTTTGTTCACTCATTAGTTTTTGAGATATGAGCTAGTAAAGTTAAATGGGGCGAATTTGATTTAAGGGGAGACTTTGATGACCATTATTTTAACCTGAAAAATCATTTTTTTTATTTATATGTAGTATTGTTTATTTAATTGAAACCACGCCGTTATTATAAGATTTTATAATTATAAACGTATCTACCCGGTATTTTTTTGTATTTAAGCACCATCTTCCAGACTACAAAAGAAACATAAGGGGTTACTTTCATAATCAATACTGTAAGTTTCTATGTAACTTTCACTTGTTTATTGGGGGGACTTTGATAGCTATCAATGTCGCCTCTCACCATTCATCAAAGTCACCTCATCACATAAAACTCATTCTAGAAAATAAAATGGTGGATCCTGCCCATCAAAACAGTCTAAAACTTAATCATTGGAAACCATACAATCCTGTAAGAACTAATAGAATATTGAGAAAGTAATAGCCACGAGTGCAGCATTGAAGTTTTGCAGGTGTCAAAAGTTGTTGGAATTCTATACCTAACTGAAATATTTTTTTTTTCTTTTGTGATGAACAGCACGAGCACAAGCGTTAGGGAAAAGATAAGAGTAAATATCAGTGCATCCAACGCAAAAAATAAAAAAACATTTTATTCACAAATTTGTGAAATACGAATGAATAAGTTAAAAATTTTAGTAATCATCAAAGACACCCCGTGATTCAAAGTCACCCCGTTTTACGGTAGATGGTCTGTCTGCAGGTATTCAATTCGGCGACGGTAATTTTGTATTCAAATCAAATGAATGTGAATGGTAGGTATAGTGACCTTGACGTAGGGTATTTACACCCCTCGCAAACCATTAAGTCAGGGTCATCAATCATGTGGTGGATCTTATGTGCAATCGGTTTCCAAAAAAATTATTTTAAAATACCCACTTAGTGCATAGTACCTATAAAGCGACAAAAGAAACAAGTACTTACCTACCTAGCAGGAACATTTTTTTTAGCATACGTCATCCCACGGCTGGGCAAAGGCCACCCCCAATTTCTTCCAAAATTTCTTCCAACACTCGCAATCACTCGCCACTTCCCATTATTTTTTTATTGTTAAGAAATTGCTTTTATCATAACAATTATCATTACAAGTAGAAAAGCGTCAGGTAACATTTAGGTGTAGGTAGGTACTCGTAGATCGTACTGTAAGAAGTAATGCATACTAGAGTAAGTAGGTATGTATTAGTGGCAATTCTGAGTGTCGCAAAAGCTAAACTAAGCTAACTAAAATTGTTGCCGTCCCTTTCATAGCGATGGGAATAAAAAGGATGGCAATAATTTTAGTTAGTTTAGTTTAGCTTTTGCGACACTCCGAATTGCTCCCATTACACACTACTAGCACAAAATACAGAAAGGATGACATGTGTAGAAAATGGTCGACTTTGTCTTCGACAGCCCTGATTATTCACCCTCCCCTTACATTAGGGACCCTAATGACCCTATCACCCTCGCCCGACCCGATACGAAAGTCGAAATGTGTCTTGTCTTGTCCCGAGTGTACTTACATGCATGATGATGCAAGTTTTATTGTAATTATCCTTTAAAATTATTTAACTTATTATCAAGAGGCATTTTAATTACCAAAACACAGGTAAAAAAGAAGTTACCGGGGTTAGGTACAATTATTAGGTACAATTTAGCTTTTGCGACACTCAGAATCGCCACTATTAGTGGCGATTCTGAGTGTCGCAAAAGCTAAACTAAGCTAACTAAAATTATTGCCATCCTTTTTATTTCCATCGCTATGAAAGGGACGGCAACAGTTTTAGTTAGCTTAGTTTAGCTTTTGCGACACTCAGAATTGCCACTATTAGTGGCAATTCTGAGTGTCGCAAAAGCTAAACTAAGCTAACTAAAACTGTTGCCGTCCCTTTCATAGCGATGGAAATAAAAAGGATGGCAATAATTTTAGTTAGCTTAGTTTAGCTTTTGCGACACTCAGAATCGCCACTAATAGTGGCGATTACTAGATGGCACTAGTGTTATTACTAGACTAATAATAACACTAGTGCCATCTAGCGTTGAGTAGCTAGAATAGAATAAATAGCGCCATCTATTGGTTTCACTCGGTATTTTTTTGTCTAATTGGTGGCGCTTGCACACATAGGTCATTTCATCACATGTGTATCATATCGAATTATTCCAGGTTCCGAACGTAACCTTTAAAATTGAAACTGTTATGTAAAATCTCTGTATCAATATTGATTTTATCACTAACATGCTGGTAAAGTGAAAAGTTTTTTTTAGCTTACGTTGTAAACGTAGTGATTTTATTCTCTTTGGTTGTACCTTCATGACTTGCTTGAATTATTGAGGTAGCAACCCTAAATTGTCTATAGATAGAAAAAAGAAATGTCATTCAATGACAGAAGTCTAGCTGCCACATCCGGCCAGCAAACGGGTCCTTTTTCAAGCGTACGCCATTGCTGGCGTATGGTAGTTTATAATTATAAGAAAGAAATCATAAGCCATCCAAAATGGTGAGTACGTAAATAAATAAAAGTGATTAGAAAAGTGTTGCAATGTGTTTGTGCTATTCATATGCGGTCGTATTTTACGGTTTTAGTGTCAGAAGAACTTCTAAACTTTGATATTCCTCACGACGGTCTTTGTGGTCCGATGACGTTTTCAAAGTGTTTTTAACTTGGTGTATCTCGCGAATACTGTTGCCTTAAATTTACTATAAGTACTAATAAATACGTGATAGTTTGTACAATGAGTGCGTATCTGAAGTCTACCATCTGTGTTGTGATGTGCATAATGTTGACGGGCTGTTTTCTCGTTTGTGCAGGTGAATTTCACCGTAGACGAGATCCGTGGGATGATGGACAAGAAGCGGAACATCCGCAACATGTCTGTCATCGCCCACGTCGACCACGGCAAGTCTACACTGACAGACTCCCTGGTGTCCAAAGCCGGTATCATTGCCGGTGCTCGCGCAGGAGAGACGAGATTTACGGACACCCGTAAAGATGAGCAGGACAGATGTATCACCATCAAGTCGACGTGAGTACCAGATTTCGAAAATCACCACATGGTGCACTAACCTTAGTTGCATGGTATTATTATTACCCACCCCACTGGTCGAAATGTCAATGAACTTGAACCCTTGTAACCTCGCAAATCTAACGAGACAAAATGTCGAGATTTTAAGATTTGTTTACATTATTGTTAGACAGTAGACAATAGAAATGAAAGTTTAAATGACCCTTTGTGTTTGTTTATTTTCAAATTATTGTGCAATCCTGAAAAAGTTGTAAAAACTTCCAACAATTTCGATTAACTTAAATTCACGTGATGATTGTTCCATACCTAAAATCCGAGAATCTTTGAAGATTTCAAGAACGGCCATCTGATTTTCAAACTTTTCGTAATTTCACAACAATACCATTGCATCATGATGAACCAGTGCTGTGCTTCCCCAGTGCCATCTCCATGTACTTCGAACTGGAGGAGAAGGATCTGGTCTTCATCACCAACGCTGACCAGTGTGAGAAGGGACAGAAGGGCTTCTTGATCAACCTGATTGACTCACCCGGGCACGTTGACTTCTCATCGGAAGTGACAGCTGCTCTCCGTGTCACTGACGGAGCTCTTGTTGTGGTTGACTGTGTTTCTGGTATGTTTGCCTGAGCTCCTAGATAAATTAATTTGTGCTCATATTCTCATTTTCTCATATTCAGATCCATTTTTAAGGGTTATGTAGTTTTTTCTTTCTTGGCAGTGATCTGTACATAGAAAACAAAGCAATTTTTAGTATAAAGAATAATGATGCATGCTCAGTTTTTATGATAAAAGTAAATAAAAAGACATCATCAGATGCTAGATTACTGATTTTCACATTTTAGATTTTATCTTTGAAATATGCAAAACATGATGATTGTTCATTACCTATAAATTCAGAATTTCTTTGATGATTCAAGAACGGCCATCTGATTTACCTACAGCCTTAAAAAACCCCCTCATCATGACCTTTCAATACTCTAACCAAAGTCATTATTCCGTAGGTGTGTGCGTGCAGACTGAGACTGTACTGCGTCAGGCCATTGCTGAGAGAATCAAGCCTATTCTGTTCATGAACAAGATGGACCGAGCTCTGCTCGAGTTGCAGCTGGAATCTGAGGAGCTGTACCAGACTTTCCAGCGTATTGTTGAGAACGTCAACGTCATCATCGCCACCTACTCCGATGACAGTGGTCCCATGGGTAAGTGCATTACCATTTTCTGTGTTCATTTTCATGTGTAATTGTTACTTTTTAAAAACATGTTTTGTTATTAGGTGAATGTCATCTTTGAACTCTGAAGAAATACACTAAAGAACAGTCTACATAAAAAAAATCAATAAAGAGTATTAGGTTTGCCTTTGAGAACTCTGCTTAACACTTATTTATGAGTCATATGCAAAGTTGCTACAGTTTCATGACTAGGCAGTAAACTAAAATATTAGACACACCAACTAAAGTTTAAAATAGCTGAACCTTTCTGAATTCGTAAAATAGAATTAGGTAATATATTTATAGAAAGAGAACATCTGAAAATACGTATTTAAGTAATCAAAACTTCATTTTGTTATCAAACAGCATGTCAGCACGTGAAAGTCGCGCTTCGTTGATAATATTTCGTCAAGGTCATCTTTGCAATGAAATAGCAACTAAATTGCTTATCATACAATCATTACATTTTGTTAGTTTCCAGAACTTTAGGTAGGGAAAATGCTGTTGACTTTAAGAGTAGTAGACTTATTGAAACTAGCTTTCTCACACAACACATTTTTAATTAAAAGATTTTCATTAGCATGGCTGGTACACTGGAACACTTGTAACACAAGTGCTATTGATTCCAAAACTCAACAATATTATGAGCACAATGTTCAGAATTTCAGATTGCTATAATAATTACAGTGAGCATTACTGTGTTGATTTACTGATAACACTGTTTTCCTCGTGCAAGATAATCAGTATTATAAATAAAATCTATAAGTAATCAGAAGGAAACTTCCAGTCCTCAATGTTGCCAGCTACTTTCCATAAGCATCTGGGTGTCAAAGTGGACTTACAGCAAATCTTTCTGGAATTGGTCACATGCTCTCTAGTTTGTGGCCCCAAAATTGATCGAGACATTATAACCTTACTAAAGCAAAGCTCGACGTTATAGTGAAATACTATACCTACAAGTCACTATCTCCAAGTTTTGAATGATTTAAATACGACATACTCCTATTTCAGATCTTTTAGGCTTTTTTAAAACCTATAAATTTGTCTAAGGGCGTAGTTGGAGGTTTAGGGAAGGTTCATATCTGACGGAACATGCGTCGCGTATTATAGAACAGACAAATGTATAGAAAAACACTTGACCGTTCACACTCAACCGATGATACGTTAGTACGCTAGATGATACGCTCGGCGTATTTTACGTCAGATATGAACCTTCCCTTAGTTAAATTACTGGCATGAGGAAAGTGGAAGTGATCAAGCAACTAAAACTAAACAAATTACAGCTTTTTATTGCTATTTAGCGGTGTCGATGGTGAAAGCCGTGTGCGCAGTACCCGCTCTCTTTATCTGACAACTAGCTTACCATAATGTGAAACATACGCAATGTAATTCCTATATCTTATCAACCAATCCGACATGCCAGAGAAGTTGATAAAGGTCACCCGACCAGCAGCCTGCATGCATTTTGCCAACAGTTCTGACCTACTTTCTAATATCGAGAGTGAAAGGGTTGATAACTTGCCACGCCTTCAAATGGTAATGTCTCGTGTACATAAAGTTTGTTCAACAACTCGAATGTGTTTCCTTGTTGCTCACATAAATGCTGTTTTCGTATGCAAAGTAGACTATTATTAGTTTCTATTCGATATGTTCACCCTTCTGTCTGTATGTATGTATGGGGACTCCCTTTTCCGCATTTAGACTCAAAGGTGGTCCTTTATGCGTGGGGAACCCTTCTGTCTGATCAACGTTCGTAATAATTAAAGTGTAATTTTTATCGAATATTTCTTTTTTGTTATGTACGAATGTGTGTATACGAATAAATCTGCCTAACATTTGGTTCTGTAACGTGGTAGTCAGTCACCCGTGTAAACCTTGGTTAACTTACGGCCAGTTTCAACAACCTATCTTTGGTTTGGCTTACTGTGGGTAGATGTTTGTAAATTTTTGTATAGCAGCATATCTACCAGCAGTAAGCAAAACCAAAGATAATGGGGCTTATAAGGCCGTTTTAGCAATATCCTTTTTATGTAATTTTAAGAATTAAGTGCTTTAGCAATATCCTTCTTATGTCTTATTAGGAATATGGTGCTTAATTATTGTTCAAATTTAAAAAATGACTTCCATCAGCAGAATTGCTCGAACGAAACGGCCATTTTAGCCCCCAAGGAGGTTCTTAAGACTGACCGTTAATCGAGAACTCAACAGGATGTTCGTATTCGTTAAATCCCTGTGACTAGATGTACAGCACACATTTTGTCCGCACAGGTGAGGTCCGCGTGGACCCCAGCAAGGGCTCCGTGGGTTTCGGGTCCGGTCTGCACGGCTGGGCCTTCACCCTCAAGCAGTTCGCCGAGATGTACGCCGACAAGTTCAAGATCGACCTTGTCAAGCTCATGAACAGGTAATTATCACAATGTTACTAACCTTTATTTACGTTTTTGTACTAGGAACATTTTCAAAGGCATTTAGGTTGCGTTTCAAAGATGTGTTTGTCAAGAACCAGGAATCGCATACAGACATTATTTTTTAACCGACTAACAAAAGGGAAGGTTGTGTGTTCCACTGTATTTTTTTTTATGTACGTTCATACACCGATTATTAACGTCGCATAAAAAACTTTTGAGGATCTGATGAGGATCTTCAGAGTTATGAACAAAAATGCACCTTAAAAGTGCAGAAAATTGCTCTCTTCCGAAATTGAGGTCGGTTAAAATTTTAATGTTGCCACTTGTTTGGTTTTAGCGACAACTGTTGTAGTTTAATAATCTCATTGTCATGTACATACAACGGCATACAGAAACTAAACAATTTTCGCTGTTTTATAAACGCGTATTCATAACCATAACAATCTTGGGATTTTGAAATAAATTTCTTGTCCTGAAAATATTGACGTAGCGAAAATAGACTAGACTATTTCAAGGCAGGGGGACTGCAGTGACACGCCCACGCCACGGGGTGACGTCACCCACTGCATAGCACGATCTTGCTACACACAAGTTACAAAATGTGGCTATATATTTTTGAAAACGAATGTATGTTACGCCTAAAATCTGCTGCAATTGCTTGCTTATCACGTGACGATCTTTATGGAGGCTTTTAATTTTCCTATGAAATATAAATTGGAGCCAACATAAGTTACAATGTTTTACAACTAACGTTTGATAAAATTAGTCTAGAAACTGTCATCCTTGGAGCTAAAAAACCACAATCAGGTACAATAAAAAACTTTAGTATTGATTTGTTTACAAGTAACCACCCGCGGCTTCCAAATCCTTTTAGTACTTTTTGCGTGAAAAAGTAATATACATCCTCCTAAACTTTTACAATATTAGTACTATGAATGAACGCTGAATTTTGTCTCATATCACCCGGTTAAAGATAATCAGTGCTTTAACCGGCGACTTTCGGGACATACATTGATTTCGTCCCGTTGATACTGGTTCAAGCATTATGCTTAGGATCGGCGGCAGAAAAGGACGAACAAATACTCACTATTACACAATTCATTAGAGATATAACACGAGTCTATTTTTGACTTGGGCGGCCCAATTTACTACGCTAGCCGCGCCTGGAGCTAAGAATGTGACGTAAAATAAAGCATTATTTTGGAATGATACATAAAACCTATGTTCATCGAGTTCTTCAATTGAAATTAAACGCGCTCCAAAGAAATTCTGATACCAAATGCAAAAACCATTGCTATACTTCTGATCGGCGGTATAAGATTATTAAAGACACCTTGACAGTAATGTATTACACTTGGAAATAACTTACATGTTACTAATGTCCAAAAAGAAAATGTAAGATAATTATGTAGAAAATGGTAAAAGAGCTCACAGTTACATGCACATGCATTTACTAAGTGAAAATATTCAAGGTTTCTCAAAAAAATCGTTCGTTCGTTCGTATGAGCAAGTGGCTAACTCTGGTGACGGAGTTTTTGGGCTGTCTAAAAGCCTCCATCATGGCTTAACGACTTTAAAAACCAGGACCGAAGCTTCGCCACGAGCGCTTCGTAAACGTCGTTTAAAGTCTCAATAAAACTATAGTTCAAAATATATTCATCCAGGCTCTGGGGAGAGAACTTCTTCAATGGCAAGACAAAGAAGTGGGCCAAGCAGAAGGACAACGAAAACAAGCGTTCCTTCTGCATGTACGTGCTCGACCCCATCTACAAGGTGTTCGACGCCATCATGAACTTCAAGAAGGAGGAGATCGATGGACTCCTCAAGAAGATCGGAGTTACTCTCAAGCACGAGGACTCTGACAAGGACGGCAAGGCCCTACTGAAGGTGAGCTCATTTTGTAGCAAATGCAAAATCTTTTGTTTGTTGTGTACTTTTGTGTAAACAGTAAGGGCGATTTTGCACTAGAAGGAATTTTTAACTTTTCCGTGCTGGAAAGTGTCTTTGTCCCCTTCTGATTTTGTCTCTTTCTTAGTTATCGGAAATAAGGAGACAAGACATTTGAAACTGACATTCCGGACCGGAAAATAGTAGAATTGTAGTGCACAAACGCTCTAAGAATATTCTAGCTTTTCGAAACATTTCGTCACTTATAGAGTTGTACGAGATGAAAGTCGAGCTAGTTATAATTCAAAGCAAAAGAACAGTATTTATAATAATGGATTAGAGAAAATGAGTGACCATGTCTGTAATTTTCATCACTATGTTGCTGAAAAAACTATGTTCATTATCTTATGTATGTATCACTATGTAATTTTATCAAAAACTTAAATTGCCCTTGTAAAATTATATTACGTCTGAACTTATCTACAAGGTCAAGCTGACACAGGATTGCACACTGAAATCTAGATAACCTCATTACTTTTTTGCATTATCTCGATCTAGTCCCAAGTGTTGCCAGCTGCCTAACATAGGCTTCTGGGTGTCAACGAGGACTTACAGTAACTCTTTCCGGAATTGGCCGCGTACTTTCATAGTATGCGGCCCCAAAAATGATTGAAACATTTCTCTTACAAATAATTCCACTTTCTATTCAAAGAGAGCTACCGTCGCTTGTCGTCACAGAACAATACTAGAACTAGAAGACATGGTTTAGTTCTTTCTCATTCATAAAAATTTGACAATTTAATATAGCAGCGCTTTTACGTGGCGCGATCTATACAAAGGCGGTCTATATTCTAACCTCCAAGGTGTATACAGGTGGTGATGCGTAGCTGGCTGCCGGCCGGTGAGGCGCTGCTTCAGATGATAGCCATCCACCTGCCGTCGCCCGTCGTCGCGCAGAAGTACAGGATGGAGATGCTGTACGAGGGACCTCACGATGACGAGGCTGCTATGGGTATCAAGGTACCTACATTGAAAGTTTCTACTTAAATATTTACCTAATTACCTACTTACTTAGAATTAAGCTGGTGTCTTTTAACGCATGTTGTTAATTCGTTTTTTAATATAGTCTAGTCTCAAAATTCACAGGATCCATGTGACGATTCAATACTGAGGCAATCTGAGTTTCAGCTTTGCTTTTGAAGCTTGTGTTTTGTCAATTTTACAACTTTAGAATGTTTTATGTTTGTAGAACTGCGACCCCGAAGCGCCCCTCATGATGTACATAAGTAAAATGGTACCGACCTCGGACAAGGGACGTTTCTACGCGTTCGGTCGTGTCTTCTCCGGTAAAGTCATCACCGGCCAGAAGGCCCGCATCATGGGACCCAACTTCACCCCTGGCAAGAAAGAGGTAAGCATCATTTAGTAACCAAATTTTTGTTAAATGGTTTCCTTTGAGCTAAATAAGTTCGGTAATCTTGTAGCAAGAGTGCTAAAATAAAAATTTTTTTTTTTTTGTATATTTTGTTGTAATGTAAAGCATGTTGAAGTTACATGGCAAGGAATGCCGTAAGTAAAGCTTCGTTCGTATGCGGTGACGAAGTTTTTAAGCCGCCTAAATGCCTACGTCATGGCTTAACGCCTTTAAAAGCCGGGACTGACCACTTGCTCCTCTAAATGATGACCTCTCAGAGTGTTCTTTAACTTGAACTATCTATTAGAACATTTTAAACAAGCCTTGTTAACATAATTCTGTTTTAACTAGGATCTGTACGAGAAGACCATCCAGCGAACCATTCTCATGATGGGACGTTATGTTGAGGCTATTGAGGATGTGCCCTCTGGTAACATCTGTGGTCTCGTCGGAGTTGACCAGTTCTTGGTGAAGACCGGTACCATCACCACCTTCAAGAATGCGCACAACATGAAGGTATGCTTTTCTTGTCTCTTGATAATCTTTGTAAGTAATCAGTGATCTTTTCCTAGATTTCAATGTATCAATCAGCTTCAGGGAAATCTAAACTCATGATAACTCAAAATTTAGTCTTGTGATAATCATTTTGATCATCTGATGCTTTTTATTTACTTTTTTAACATTTTCAAAAGATTTTCTGTGCCTTTAAATCAATGATATTTTGAATATAAGCTCTGGATATGTCTAGAATAATTTGTTCCACTACTACAAACATTATTTTAAGCTCATTAGAATATAATTACCTTAAAATGAATTCAGACAACTTTATTAAACTAAAAGACAGTAATCACGACGGGAAGTGACAATCACTACAATGTGTAGGTAATCAACAGATTATCAACTTTGACATAATTTCCCTCCAGGTCATGAAGTTCAGTGTCTCCCCCGTGGTGCGCGTGGCTGTGGAGCCCAAGAACCCAGCGGACCTGCCCAAGCTGGTGGAGGGGCTGAAGCGTCTGGCCAAGTCAGACCCCATGGTGCAGTGCATCAACGAGGAGTCCGGAGAACATATTGTGGCCGGAGCCGGAGAGCTGCATCTTGAGATCTGTCTCAAGGTATGTATGTTGATGATTAATTAGAATTATGTGTCTACTTTTACTGTTACACTTAAAACAAGCAGTTGAATTGCTTTGATAACTATAGAATCATGCTCTAACTTAATTGCAATAGCAAAAAATTGTGCATTCATAAGTTTAACACGATCACATCTGCGGTGCCTTCAGTCAGGGCCGTAGCACTGCGTTGTAGTTTACTATGTGCGTCAGCGGCACCATTACCGGCATACAACATTAATGTAATATAATAAGTATGTTTGTAACTAGTCAAATAAATAAATGTTTTTTTAATTTTAAATATTTAGCAATCATATTAATTATAATATTAAAACTCTGTCTCTAGGATTTGGAGGAGGACCACGCTTGCATTCCAATCAAGAAATCCGACCCCGTGGTGTCGTACCGTGAGACTGTCGCCGAGGAGTCTGACCAGATGTGCCTGTCCAAGTCTCCCAACAAGCACAACCGTCTCTTCATGAAGGCCACGCCCATGCCCGACGGTCTGCCCGAGGACATCGACGATGTAAGTACTCACTGACACGACGCCATTTTGTTGACGGTTACACTAAATGGCGTCTTTGCTTTCAAATCTGTTTTTGACATGATCATCACACATCGAAAATCGCAATTCAATTCATTGTAATCTCATTGAGTTGCCTTTATACCAATTGCTAGGTAGGCATAACCTGTTCCAATTCTCACTTGTCATTTCAGCATTCCTTTCACATAACTGCAATACGCAGTCTATCCATCTTTTACCTTCGAGGGTGGATGTTGGAAGTCTGCAAAGGATACAGATGATGAAAAAGTTCTGTTAAATGTTTGTCCGTGGCCGCTCCGTGCCGCGTTATAGAAGGGCGCGTTTCAAGCGCGTCCCTCGGTGACAGCGCGGCTCGCGGCCACGCAGAGTGCCTCGCGCGCCGCTAAACGCTGCACAGGACCGCTATCCCTATGTCCCGGGACCGCACGCTACGCGGCGTGCGATACATTTTTTTTAAATCTTTAATTGGCACATGTAATTGTAATTCGAAATGAAATTTTAATTTACCTGTCGTTAGAAATATCCTATCAAAGAGTATCATCTATTAGTTGCATCAGTCATTAGTTTCGTGACAGTATTCGGGTTCCAATTATGTTGGTGAACTATTACGAATTCAGTATCCACCAACATTTTCAGTATCCACCAAGCTTTTGTTGATCCCGAGTATGGCCTCTGTACATTTAAAACAATAAAAAGCATGCTTATCACGAGCCAAGCTCTATCAAACAGAACTTTTCCTAAGTCTAGCTTTCTTTTTAGGGTAAAGTAAACCCACGTGACGACTTCAAGACCCGTGCGCGTTACCTCAGCGAAAAGTACGAATACGACCTAACGGAGGCCCGTAAGGTCTGGTGCTTCGGTCCCGAGGGCACCGGCCCCAACATTCTGGTGGACTGCACCAAGGGAGTGCAGTACTTGAACGAGATCAAGGACTCCGTCGTCGCTGGCTTCCAGTGGGCCGCCAAGGAGGGAGTCATGGCGGAGGAGAACTTGAGAGGAGTCAGGTTCAACATCTATGATGTTACCCTGCATACTGACGCTATCCACAGGTAAGTGTTGCTATTATGTCTCGGATTTTGGAGAAATTCCCTAAACCGGAGAGCGTGTATGAAGAATGTAATGAGAATGAATGAGGCGAAAGAAGTGTGTCAGGATCGTAGCAAGTGGAGATCCGTGGTCTCTGCCTACCCCCATGGGAAAGAGGCGTGATTTTATGTATGTATGTATTTTGGAGATATTCTTGTTTTCTTTTATTTTCAAAAATGATTTTAGAATTTAATAGGATCATTGCGTTTTTTTGCGCAGTTTTCGAAAGTGAGCGTTTATTTGTCTTATCTCACTTTGATTACTAAGTACGTTTCATAAGCAGATCTTTGTATAATATCTAACATGTTTTATTTTGTTGTGCAGAGGTGGTGGCCAAATCATTCCAACAACCAGGAGAGTCCTGTACGCGTCGCTGCTGACCGCGCAGCCCCGACTCATGGAGCCCGTGTACCTGTGCGAGATCCAGGTATGTACACTGCACCTGTGTTTGTATAGGTCGCGCCACGTAAAAAGAGCGCTAAGGGGAAGTGGCGGGGGTATGTTTGTATGTGTTCACTCGCTTACGAACCAATAGCACTCGCTAAATCGATAGTATGAAGTGCACCGCGTTACCTCTCCACCAATCATTGACCACTGCGCAGTTGAACAGCCAGCGCTCTTTTTACGTGGCGCGACTTATACCAACACTGATCAATATTATGTATGAGAATCACTTCCCCACGTTTTTCCTGAGCGGGCTAGCATGTACTCATTAGTTCCGCCTTTCCGAGACGTGGTAGAGCATCGGTTTTTGTTTAGTTGCAAAGTTTTTTGAGAACTTTGCGCAGAGTGAAAACTAACATTTACACGAAATTTTAACACACCCTTGCAATTGGCAAATCCTGGTTTAGGAAAATAACAGTAAACATTTTGTATTTCTTACAAAGAATGGGAATTATTTGCTTAAAAATTAAGTCAGCAGATACTTTGATTTACATTGATGTATTCGTAAGTCAATACACAAGGTGATTGATAATGAAACATTTAGAATTCGCGAAACTGTTGAAAGTGAATACTGTATCTAATCTATTTTATAATCCAATCAGAGCAACTTGGTTGATATATAAATAGAGGTAAAAAAAAATTTCTTCAACAATTAAAAGCAAACCCTTTCCAGTGTCCCGAGGTAGCCGTCGGCGGTATCTACGGAGTGCTGAACAGGCGTCGTGGCCACGTGTTCGAGGAGTCCCAGGTGACGGGCACCCCCATGTTCGTGGTGAAGGCCTACCTGCCCGTCAACGAGTCGTTCGGCTTCACGGCTGACCTCCGCTCCAACACCGGAGGCCAGGCCTTCCCCCAGTGCGTGTTCGACCACTGGCAGGTGTTGCCCGGTGACCCGAGCGAGCCCGGCACCAAGCCTTACGTCGTTGTTCAGGTATGTTCATGTATTTAGTTAGAGTTATACATTGTTGCTGTAATTAGACTGGTTTCACTAGGGTTACCACAAAAAACAATACACAGGAGTGTACTGTAAGAAGGCTAAAAGTTAATCAACATGGATTATCTAATTTTTTACAATTGATATATTTATGAAACTTTGTTAAAGAGATATATTTGACTATGATAAAAGCACATGAGGGTCAAAGCATATCTGATTTTCAATTGATACAAGTCCGTGGCCGCTCCGTGCCGCGTTATAGAAGGGCGCGTTTCAAGCGCGTCCCTCGGTGACAGCGCGGCTCGCGGCCACGCAGAGTGCCTCGCGCGCCGCTAAACGCTGCACAGGACCGCTATCCCTATGTCCCAGGACTGCACGCTACGCGGCGTGCGATACATTCCTATAAAATTAAATATCAATGCAAATTTGTTGATTGTTTGCTGTGGATGCATTGTAACTCTCCATTTTCTTTGCAGGAGACAAGAAAACGGAAA
Organism: Xanthorhoe designata; assembly: GCA_963582015.1. Classification (NCBI taxonomy): domain Eukaryota; kingdom Metazoa; phylum Arthropoda; class Insecta; order Lepidoptera; family Geometridae; genus Xanthorhoe; species Xanthorhoe designata. The sequence goes on from OY757049.1 coordinate 1,508,106, forward strand.
GGACTCAAGGAGGGTCTGCCCGATCTAGCTTCATACCTCGACAAATTGTAAACGCCGGCGCCGTAGCTAATGCAATCCATACTGTAATATAAAATGTAACGTTATTGAGCGCGCCTCATGCACTATATTGTTTTTTATTGAACATTGGTTAATTTTATTTGACCATCCTCAGTTGGCCTCAGTTTGTGTGTGCTGGTAACTCGGTAATATTGCTGGTCGATATACATCGCACTGTTATAAATATTATACCATTTTGGGTGATTCAAGGCTGTTAAAGTAGCGTCACGCGTTATATAATAAATAATACTGAAATTATACAATACTTTCCTTGACGAGAAGTGTTATCATAACGAGTAGTGGGAGAAGGGGGTTCTAATACATGTAATTAATTTTAAATTATAATTTTTCTATTGTAAAGGTATTGTTTAATTTTTTGATTGTACTGGCGATTGGATCCAAAGGTGAGTGAATTATCATAGGGACTGTATTCTGAATCATGAAAACATAATTTCATTCAGAATATAAATACCTGTTGTGCATATTTATTGCATTTTATTTTCAGTTTTTACATAAGCTTTTTGTTTTCAGGTCTCATATCTGATGCACACACAATCTTGGAGGTAAGAATAATCAAATCACGACAATATATTTTGAACAATAATCATTCTAAATGATGACAAAAACACAGACCTGTTCTGATTAATTTATGAGGACAACTTTTTACTTTTAACTGATTAAATTGTATTTTGTCACTAATAAGAACTAATGAAACAATACATTTTAACAAAGCTTTATTATTTTATTTTCAGGTACATATAAAACGAAGAGGACATTGTGATACCACCATTAGGTAAATATCGTGAAGAATTTGTTTTATTTTATTCCAATATGAAAATGATGATAAAATCCGCCCAGATTTCATAATGACGGTTACTTACAAGCTCAACAGGACTGAATCTTAAGTTAAATTTATATGATATTTACATTTTGATCAAAATGGTACTTAATTGATTGTTTTCTTGCAGAAGGTGCATGATCTACTTGAATATGGTTGCTGGGATTCAGCAATTTTATTTTTGAATGGTAAGTTGATTATAATTTAATTAATACTAATTTAACAGCAAAATAAATAATTAATTAGAAAAAAACATTTTAGGAATTAAATAAAGTAAAGTAAAAGTAAATTTATTTGAAACAAACAAGTACAAAAGTGTTACAGTACATACATATTATGTTCCCATACTTATTAAATATTTTAGTTAAAATGATGATAAAATCCGCCCAGATTTTATAATGACGGTTATTTACAAGCTCAACAGGACTGAATAAACAAAATATTATACTACATATTACACTAATATTTTTAGTCATACAATAACTGTAAATTATTTTTAGGATCAAATGTCAGCTTGGAACTTGCTCAAATTGTCAACCCCTCAGAAATGGTGATAAGGTATGTTTATTATTACTATTTAGTAGAAAAATTTACACCATATAGTGTACTTAGTCATTTAACAATATAGTCTAGTCTAGTCATTCACCAAAGATTTTTGTTGTAGTTTAGTAAATGCAATACTTACAGGAAAATAGAATATTTTTATGACAAGATGATGATAAAATCCGCCCAGATTTCATAATGACGGTTTATAACAAGCTCAACAGGACTGAAATAATAAAATCATACCAGCTTTATAAAAATTACATCAAACATATCTGAATACTTTTCATTTTCTACCCACAGACAAAGTTGCGGTTCTTACGCGTTGTCCAATTCCTGAGACCACCTGATTGGGCTACAGAGGCAAATAAAACATGAAAATGGTAAGCATAATAATATGGATGCCTTGTAATTGTAAATCATAATAATTATCTCCACTTTCAATAATGTATTGGACCATTTCTGCAAATACATAAGCCTTATTACTTATACCCTTACTTATATGATGATCAATCACAGACCTGTTCTGAACTTCGTTGAGGTCAAACATTATTGTAGCTGATTCCACTACGTACCCAAAATGTTATATAAGAAAAGGAAATTGAATGATAATTTAAATTCTTATTTTGTTTCAGGTAATTGCTGCAGAAGAGATCGTGATTTCACTTACTAAAATACTACTATGTAGGATACACTACAAAATGAAATAAATTTTATTTTTTTAACTGACAACTGTGTTTATTTCAAACAAAACCATCCTAACACCATTGCTAGTATAATGATAGGGGCTCTATAAAGCTATTTGGCTCAGAATCAGCAGAGGTATTGTGTAATTTGTCTGAAATTGTATCGAAGCAAAAATCACAGTGATCCGAAAACAAAAATGTCAGATTTAACACTAAATTAGTAAGTTCTCAATTAATGTCATATTTGACAGTTGTTTCCGCCAGGGCTTGGTAACCGGAAAAAATTTCAAACCGGTTTGGCCTTAAATACCTACAACCTTTTCATTACGGTAACGTTCTAACGTAACCTCTATCGTAGCGGTTAATGCGAGCGGAACTGTCCAAGCGGTTTTTGCTCGAAATACCGGTATAGAACGAAAATAACAGCGTTTTACCTAAAATAAAACGCCTATTAATACTTACCTTATTTGAAACTTTTTGGTTGAAGAAGGCCCTTCTGTTTTCTGCTATGTTTTACCATATTTAGCCTCACTATATTGCCCTCTCGCTCGCACATCTCCCATCTCACCTGGCAGCGCTGCGGTGTATAAATGTTAAACCCGAGCGAACTTCCATCATTGAGTCGACAACCAACCAGGCAGGATTAAAAATGAAAGTTTCAAATAAGGTAAGTATTAATAGGCGTTTTATTTTAGGTAAAACGCTGTTATTAATCCTTGACCGTTATTTGAAACTTTTTGGTTGAAGACGTGTTTGTTATCGCCTGGTGGAGATGGACGCCAATGTGACTGATCTAACTACAATATAGAATGTGTAATAAAATAACAGATCAAGGTAGATGCAACAAATAAATAAGTAGGTATCAGGAGGAGTACCTATATTGCATTCAAAGGTTTAGATGTGCGAGAAAACATTTTCTATAACAATAAATAGGTAAGTACCTAGGACGAGGTAATAAAACAAACTTTTTATTTCAACGATGATTTACTTAGTCTGTAACTAAATAGCAAAACTTATGCGATCAAATTAATTTAGAACAATAATTATTCATTAATCACATGGTACAAAAGAGTTAGTAATGCTGTATTGAGTAGGAACTTTCATAACTTCACGTCTATAAAATTGTTTGAAAGTATTCTCAGATCTCCAATTTCCGCGCGAGAGAATGTCGTCAATAGGAACGTTGTCAGCCCAGCTTTTCGAAGCGACCGCCGATCGAATACTACCTGGAGACGCTATGATCTGTGCTTCAGTTAGTAAGGTCTTTACCCATCCAGCAATCACTGTCCGAGAGGCAGGTTTGGGGTGACCTCTTAAATGTACAAATAAGCTAGAGGAGTTTGCTGCTTCACGCCTGTCCTGAAGAAGCTCCTTACAGTGGTTAACCCAAAAAACTGGATCATGATTCTTTCCTCTTGGGTTCTTTAGTAGTTTCCACCCCGACTGTCTGTAATCAGAATTATCAGTTTTAGAACCGAAATTTGGCCATAAAGTTAGATGACCATCATGCCTTTCGTAATGAACATCATCTACGGCCAGTAGAGTAAGGTCGTGCACGCGTCGACCTGAACATAACAGGAGCAAGACAGCGCAATGTCTAGATGTTTGAAAAAGGTTATTTTCATCGACATTATATTTCTCTAAGAATGAAACAAGAACATCAATATTCCAAACTATTTTCTTATGATTTATAGGTTTTTTCAAGGATATAGATTTTAAAATATGCCTAACCAGAACATGTGAGCTTAAGTGACTAGATAATTCTGTATTGCATAAAGTGGATACAACAGACTTATGTAATAAAATTGTGTTGTAAGACAAATTTTCTTTTAAATGTAAGTCAGCTAAGAACCTTGATAGATTAGAACCATTGGGGCTAAATGGATTGACTTTATAAGATTTAGACCAAGTAAGCCATCTATTCCATGCTGCTTTGTACGTCTTACGTGTGGACGGACGCCAAGATGACAGTAACAGCTCTATTTGAGAATCATTCCAATTAGTTAGATCTTTAGACCAGCCCCACACTTCCATACTTCTAATGTCATCTCCCGTACGTTGGGAGGCGGAAGGCCTGTCGATGTGTCTATTAGATACCGATCTAGGTGATGCAACGTGAATGGCGCTGTCAATGCCCTCGCCTTGAGGTCTGACCTCCAAAATACGCGATTCCACCACGGGACTACCAGAAGAAATGTACCTTGTGCTTGATTGAGATGTGCTAGCACTCTGGGTATCAAGTAAGGTGGAGGAAAAACCCAAGCTAGTTGGTAATTCCATTGGTGAGAAAAGGCATTGTGAAACATTGCCTGATTGTCGTGTTGATCTAAAGAGACGTAATTGGCAACTACATGAGCGTCCTTTGAAGCAAACAGATCTATAATAGGAATTCCAAACTTCCTGAAAATTATTTCTGTGCAAGCAGGTAGCAGGTGCCATTCTGGAGGTGATCGGTAACGAGATAGATGATCTGCGTGGCCGTTGTACTTGCCCGGTATGTGATAAGCAGAAAGATGGATCTGATGAAGCTCTAACCAGTGAAAAATTTGGAATGTTATCTTCATGAGAGCTTTGGATTTTGTGCCACCTTCGTTCCGAATGTAAGCAACCGCTGTTCGATTGTCGCTTTGCCACAGAACTGTGGAACTGTTCAGGAACCGATGTTGATCTTGTAAAACCTTCAATACCGCAAGAAGTTCCTTCTGATTGCAATGCAAGCTTTGTTCCTGATTGGACCACTGCCCTGAAAACGCACGACTGTCCAATTGCGCTCCCCAGGCCAGGTCGGATGCGTCCGTCGCCAGAAAATGTTTTGGGGGTGATAAATGAATTAAAGACGGTAGATGGTGATTTTGAAACCACCACAGAAGGTTCTTCATAGCTTCCTTTGAAAGGAGAAACCGTTTGTTGGCTCTCTTTTTGCAAACAGCATTGAGAAGATCGAGTAGACCCCGATAGTGAAGCCTTCCTTTGGGGACTACAAAGCTCGAAAAGTTGAGAAGGCCGACTAGGCTCTGCAGTTCTTTTAGTGTAACAAGGCCGTCGCCCAATATATTTGTAATCTTTCGAGAGAGATTTAGACCTTTTTCTAATGGTAAAGATTTTTCGTTCTTCCAAGTATCCCATTGTACTCCTAAGAAGATGAGTTTCTGTTGGGGTCTTGTTATTGATTTGTTTTGATTTACTTGCCAACCTAGGTAACGAAGCCTCTTTAGAACAATTTTTACTTGAGACTGCAAGACTTGACGACTCTGGTGGGCCAGGAGAAAGTCGTCCAAATAAACGATAATACGTATTCCTAGTTCTCTCAGTGACTGAGCTACCCAATTTGTTAGGGAAGCAAACACCTTTGGAGCCGTACTGAGACCGAAGGGAAGGCAAGACATTTGTAACAATTGGCCATTGTAAACTAGTCGAAGAAAGCGTCTGTGGGACGTACTTATCGGTAAATGGAAATACGCCTGAGACAAATCTATTTTGCACATCCAATCCTTGGCCTGAAGAAACTCGGGGACACGGTAAACGTTTATGAGTCAGAATTTGTCTGTTTGTACATAATTGTTGAGAGCCGACAGGTTGAAGATGGGTCTGTGGGACCCGTCGCTCTTTGGTACCAGAAACATGTTCGAAATAAAGCTTGGTGCAGGGTCGACTACTTCTAAAACACCTTGACTTATCATTTGATTTAGAACGGTAGTCATTTGGTCTGTTGTCGGAGTACAGAACTGTTTGTTCGCTAAATCTGGTAACACCAGAGGCGGCTTTTGGAAAAAAGGTATGCGATACCCTTGAATTATCTTCTGAATGTAAGTCGGTGCGTTGAGTTGAATCCATCGACGGTGGTATAGAAGTAGTCGACCTGCTCTGAATGTTTGATCGTCAAAACTTACGTTTTCGTCCTCGAAAGTTGTTTTCCGAAGAGGTTGTGTTACGTTTCTGATTGTTATAGTGTCCCTTAGTATTTTCTTGAGGTCTGTTACCTTGGCGGCTTCCTCTTTGGCGAAAAGAACCTCTGTAACTATTTGTAAATGAAGGGCGGTTGTCATTAAGGTTATTATATCTCTGTCCCTGCGAGGGATGAGAATGGTAACAGCCCTGCGAGGGCTGGTTTGTTTGGGAAATGCGTCCAGAAGCGCAACATCCATGAGAAGGGAAATTTCGATTCACCTGCCCCTGCGAGGGGTGGTTTGTAGGCTTGCTTGTTCCAGCTTGCGAAGTGGGAACGTTTGAGCCTTGTTTATTCAAGGGCAGGAAGGCTTTTCGAACGCCACCAGCTTTTTCCAGTACCTTAGACAGTGACTCAGATTCAAATAAATGGTGACAGGAGGGCGGCACTCTTCTTAAAGCGGCTTTGGTTAAAGGATCCCGTACAAAGTTTGTTATACCGTCCCTTCTCATCTGAACTACCTCCGCTCGATGACCGCAAACGAGTTGAAGTAACTCGGTTGAAGTTTTATAAAACTCACCATTTAGAAAGTGTTCGTTAATCTTCTCACTTAGCAATTCATAGGTTATTTCAGAATCACGAGCCCATTGCAGTAGACTTCGGAGGGTAGTTTGTAAAACCTCACGTTGTTTTAAGACACAAAACGTTAAGCCAGCGTATGCCTTATCGGAATGGGCAAGATGTCGCAATGAATCGTAAGCTTTGATCTCTTCATTGGATTCCAGTTCAACAAAACCAGGAGTGTGATTATACGACTTTTGAGTATCTGCGTAACGAACCTCACACCATTCACTGCTTTCAAACCGTTGAATCTCTTTTAAAGTCGTTAAATAATTTTGAGGAGTCTTGGGAACTGAAGGTTCTTTAAGCTTTGTTTCGATTTCGAATACAAAGTTCGGTTCCGACGATGCTTCCGATTGCTTAAGAATTGATTCGTGCTCACTGCTATCGTTGTAAAGTTCACCACTAACATTTGCATCTACTAATTCCGAATTTATAAAATTTAAATTTCTTTGTTCTCGAAGTTCGTGAATTTCTTGTGACAACTTGTTCAAAAGGCGGCGGTCACGTTGACGATGACGATTACGTTTGCCCCCCCTCTTTTTACGTTTATAAGATTTCTTTTGTTTCCGAGAATCAGAACTAGATGAAGAAGATGAACTATGTTCACTTGAAGAGCTCGAGGAGCTACTACTAGAAGGACTACGACGTCTCTTAGATCGTTGTTTATTGGTACGAGACCCGCCACTGACGGTATTTTTCGATTGCGATTTAGACATATTATCTTTATCATGCACTTCAAGTTCATGGTTATTTAAAGAGTAATCTTCTTCTTGACTCATTTCTAACATTTAACACAGATACTGGAATCTAGGGCAACATAACACAACAAAAATTAGCTTAAAACGCAAAATAAAATGTAAAAATTTAGTGAGGGTACTTCGATTTAAAGTTGAACAAGAATCACGAATCTAAAGATAGAACTTGTTCGAATCTAGAAAAGATAAAACTTTAATCTACTATTTCGTTAAAAATCGAACGGTAATACCGTTTAAATATAATCAGCATGTAAGAAGGTAAAATAAAATAACTCACGTGATAGGTTCACACACAAAGAAAGTCGTGTTTTAAGGAGACATAAACTAGTTCAAGGTACTGTTGAAGTACAAAATGAAAAATAAATTTGTAATAAAGTATGCGAATGCTATACCTACATAGGTATAGCTAGGCAAGTAGGTAGGTACTCCTTGAAGCACGACCGTGCGTTGCAGAAAACAAGACGCCAATGATGGAAGTTCGCTCGGGTTTAACATTTATACACCGCAGCGCTGCCAGGTGAGATGGGAGATGTGCGAGCGAGAGGGCAATATAGTGAGGCTAAATATGGTAAAACATAGCAGAAAACAGAAGGGCCTTCTTCAACCAAAAAGTTTCAAATAACGGTCAAGGATTAATGATTAGTTCTTTCCCTCGTAGCGAGCGTCCACTTCTGCGCCGCGCCTATCCGCCAAGATTTGCCACCTTTGAAAACCTACGCGTTTTAGATACACTTGGATATACCGGTTCATTGAGGTTTTTCATTAGTTCGCGATAACGTTTGCGTTCCGAACGAAATTCATTGAAATAACGGTTTTTACCGGTTCCGAACAGGTAAATTTCAAACCGGTTCCAAGCCCTGGTTTCCGCGATTTACTGTGATTTTTTGCTTCGATACCTACAATTTCTGTTATGTTGCACAATACCCTTGCTGCATTGCCATTCAGCGCGGCAATGCTGCCAGTCTCTTGGGCACTTTTCAGTTTGACAATGGCTTAGATCAGTTGAGCTACCTATAGATAGTTTGTAACGATCCATAGGTGGCTCAACTTTTGTACAGTTAAGTAAATAGTTCGGCTTTCACATAGTGTTGCGGATAATAGTCGACCATCGATGCGATGGTCAATCAATAGTCGATTCGATAGCACAGAGCGAAGCAAGGCAATACATCGATAGTATTGACTCTCAAAACTATCGATAGTTATTATTCTTTGAATTACCTACTATCGTATCATCAAATAAACCAAATGTCAGATTTTGGTCGTCTGTCTTGTCAATATTATGACGTACAGACAGACAGACAGGACAATTTGTCATTGTCAAAATACTGCTCTGCTTGCCTGCCTGCCTGGCCGCCCGTGTGCGCACGCAGTACAAAACCAGAAGATAAGATAAAAAATCCATTCAGTCAAGTCAGTCGGATCATGTTATAAATATTCATATTCTGCTGATAATTGAATTAGTGTACGCTTTTGATGCTAGGTCGCGCGTTACTTCAGTGTTCGCTCGTTCTCAACAAAATGGTGCCTGAAGTTGTGTTCGTATTGGGGGCTCCCGGCGCCGGTAAAGGCACACAGTGCTCGCTGATTTCCAAGGAATTTGACTTCGTGCACTTGTCCGCTGGAGACCTGCTGCGCGAGGAGCGGCAGAGGCCTGGCTCCGAGTTTGGAGAGATGATAGAGGAGAAGATTCGCAACGGACTAATCGTTCCGGTCGAGGTGACGTGCTCTTTGCTGCACAAGGCCATGCAGAAATCCGGAAAGACGCGTTTCCTCATCGACGGCTTCCCTCGTAACAAGGACAATCTGGAGGGCTGGGAGCGTGTCATGTCAGACAAAACTAAACTTCTTTTTGTGCTGTTCTTTGAATGCTCTCGTGATAAATGCACAGAGCGGTGTCTCGGACGGGGCGCCGCGGGCAGTGGCCGCTCGGACGACAACTTGGAGAGCTTGCAGAAAAGATTCAACACCTACCTGAATGATACAATGCCCATCATCGACCATTACGATCAGCTGGGCCTTGTTAGACGAGTCAATGCAGAGAACTCTCCTGACGCTGTATTTGAAAGTGTAAAAGATGTTTTTGGTGAAAGCGGTCTGCAGAGGATAGTCAATTAGAATTTAAGTAGACAAATTACCATGATGATCCATGTCATGTGCTAGCAATATTTATTTAACATTAAGATAGATAAAATCAATGGATGTAGTTAAAAGTTATATTGTAGCATCTAATCATATTGATTGTGTTATACTAACTTTGTTAGAGCCACAGATAAGATTTTAAAGATAAATTAAAGTATGCTTGTCAGCACTCCAGAACATGCTTGGCATAGTGACCTTGGAGTTATGAGCAGTTTGCATTTCGAAGTGCATTTTAACCTTCACTATATTCAAACAAAAGTTCTTCATAGTTCCAAAAAATATTTATGAGAATTATTATTCTACATCTTTTTTTTTCAATGACAAGATATTAAAAAGCTCATTTTCATCATGCTTATACCTATTCATGATATCATTAGGATAATATTGATGTCAGCATGAGTATGTAACATTTTAATTAGGTACACAGTTACATTTTAGTTAGTTTCTAAATAATAATGAATTCACAGATAGCATAAATGCTATTACAAGGTTACAGGTCACATTAAATGATATTGACATAATAGTTAGTATTTTTCACATTCTAGTGTTGTATTGTAGTGCCGTTTCAAGTAGTATCACAGAGTAAATAATAGTACAAGTAGTATGTAATGTATTTGATGTTTGCAAAACATTCCTGTAAAACCTAAAACTCATTATGAAATATATTTATACCATAATCTGAACTAAAATAATATTAGTTATTTTAAATACTTTTATTGACTTGAATCTTTACCAGCTCTTAACTGCATTACAGTATGGGTTAAGTTATTGATTATAGCTTGACCTCATTTGACTTTGATAAAGTGCAGTTAACTAGTTAAAAGTACAAACTTTAGCTGAATTTATAAAATTACATAATATTTAATGCCTATTAAGAAATTGTAAACTTTATGCATTATTGATAACATGAATTTTATCTCATTTTTTTAATAGGGGCTATCTAAGATCAGATAACAGATTGCTAAATTCTGTTTTTTTTAGATTAATGGGATAAGGACACTTCTTTATAATAGGTATTGTAGTATTTAAACAAACAAACAAACTGAAAGATCTAAAAGATTCAACTGTCTCCTATCAAAACGATCCATCTGGATATCCATCTGGATAGTTTAATTAATTTGCGTGTTTCTAGCTAGAATGTGGAATAAAGTTACTGCAAAAACCTATAAACTGTTTTTTATTATTTATTTGCTATTTTGTTGAAAATTACCACTAATGGTAACTGTAAAAATGTAAGAACCTAACACTAAATTGGTGTTAGGTTCTTATCTTACATTATTTCGTGTTTCAGAATAAATTAAATGATGATTATGGATATGGATACATCACATACAATGTATTGTGACCTACCATGCGTAAGGAGAATATGTATTGTATTAGGTACCTACCTAATCTAAAATAATAACTTTCTCGTCACATCACGCCACTAATCTAAGGTCATTTTATACATACCTACCTACATACATACATAAAATCACGCCTCTTTCCCATAGGAAGCCTTCCCCTAATAGTTACGCAATTTGTTGAACCTTGTGACCTTCCCCGGGAAGGTCACAAGGTTTATGTAGTAAGTATTGCAGAGCGTATTCTACAATTGTTAATTTACAACTTCTACTAAAAGACTGCATACTTCAATTTAATTTTCAGGTGCTTACTCAGTGGTAACGCACACAACTTATTGACGATCTTTTAAAAAGTATTGCTGGCAGGTTTTTTGTGATTTAGGTAATACCTAATGAAATGGAAAGTGGATAAATTTGGGGGTCATAATTTATGATTAATAGAATACCCTCACTTCGTTTATGACTCTTAAACGAAGTGAGGGTATTCTATTCTATCGTCTCTTTATAGGCAATTGAGCATCACCACAGATAATATAGGGTAAACCCAGGATAGATGCCCCACTTTTTGAAAGAGCCTCGTAATTTTTAAACTATTAATTTACCATAAATAATTCCTATGAATATAGCTAGTTAAATTTTTTATCTTGCATTACGCGTTGTTTTTGTAGTCCTAATAATTACTGATTGTGCAGAAATTGAGTTTTCGCAAAACCTTTTTTTTGGGGATAGTTGCCTACCTATATGGATAGATGCCCCACTATAAAAATGCTAAGGAGGATAGATGCCCTATAGAATCAGCATATGTAAAATACAATTTTTATTTGAGCATTCCTATAGAATAATACTTCTGTCTGTCGAATTTGACTTTGTATTAGGTATCAGCTGTTCTGAAGTCCATAAAATTACTCCTGCCTCTCTTTTGTACTTTCGTGGCACGGTTCACCTACAAACATTAGGTATTGTATACAAATATGTACTTAAAAGATTATTACTTTAAAATGTATGTACCTACTAACACAACAAAATGTTTCCGACGTATAATACAACATAGTTATGTTTTTCAACAAACACTGCACATGTTTAGAGTATTAGGGGATAGATTTTCTCAAGGGCACCTATCCCCCGAAAAATTTGGGGCAACTATCCTTTTTGATACGGATAGGTGCCTTTCTAAATTTAGAACTAACTAAATACAATAGAGTGGGTATTGACATCTAGGTATGTACTCAAAGTACCAGAGTATTAACATAAAAAAAAAAAATAAGATAATTTATGACCACATTAAAAGTTATGCAACACTGAATACTCATGTTTAAAACTTTGACGCGTTATCCTGCGTTCGCCGCGCAGATAATCGCACACACAAGAAAACCAAGTATACTCTGCTCAACTGCCTTTTGGGCCTGAGGAGTGTGGCACGTACGCTCCTTATTTAACCTATTAATTAGTAGTGCGATTACGGGAAGTTGTGTTTTTTGAAAACGAGGCATCTATCCCATTTAGGCATCTATTCTGGGTTTACCCTAATATATAGGTACATCACTGACCTTTTTTCGTAGTATATTACTCTTTGCTGACCTTTCTAAGTTCTGCTGGCACAGCACAAGCACAGTCTCATCAGACGTGAAGAACGACGAATCACAGTTATAAAAGTCCCACTCACTTCTTGATAGAGATCACAGATACGAAGATTGTTATAAAAACATAATAAGAAATTTAGCACACTTATTTAGAGCAAATGGGAACGTCCATCCAGCTCAACGCATAACGACATTATGACGTCTTGCTGACATCCGTCGATTGGTGACTTACCAAACTACCCTCAATTTGACTAAGGAAATCAAACAAAATATGTGCATAATTAATTATATATAATTAATTATATATAATTAATTATATCCATTTTACGTTTTATGAGCACTGGCGATGCTTTACAGTTGTTTGCAGTTTGAATTAACGCTAAAATTAAGGTAGTATTCATATTTTTAAATAAAATATTGTTGATACAGCTTTTCACAACATTTATTTCTAAAATACCGTAAATGCAGTCTTGTACATACATTACATAGTGCGCTAAGTACTTTGTTTGACAAAAGATAGGATTATATATAAATTAAAATTAGTGCTAATACACGCTGCTATTAAAATGCAGATATTGACAAAATCAAGTGATTATTGTGACAAAAATACGAGTACATCAATTCTACGCTGTGTAAGCTAAAACATTAGGTACGCCCTCATCTCGTTAGAAATGTACTAAATGATGACAATGAGTACTTATGAAAATATGTTGTTATATTAAATAAAAACGACTGAGGTTTATCAACAGTAGGTATTTTAAATTCATCGCAACGCAAATATGTATTACTATTATATACCTATATCGAAACCGTTCTTCAGAACTATACACTGTTTTGGTACCTATATCACTGTATAAGTACTAACAAGTATACAATTTTACCTACGTTATATACTTAGTTATATTTTATATAGTTACCACACCATAAGGTGTAAGAATAAATAGTCGCTCTAGAAATTCAAAGTTCAGTTTTGTGCTACACTAAATAACTAGACATTAGTGGCAATTCGGAGTGTCGATCGATGGGAATAAAAAGGATGGCATTAATTTTAGTTAGTTTAGTTTAGCTTTTGCGACACTCCGAATTGCCACTATTAACTTAGTAGTTAGAGTACACGTTTGTTCTAATTTTTTATTTATTTCGTTATATAAAAATAGTTGTTAGGCAAAATGTAGAGGCACTTGACAGAGTAATTAAGTTCAATTTAGTAACAATATAGTTTCTAAACAATAAAATTAATACTTAGATATTTCTTACATAGCGAGATTCAATCTCGATAATATATTTAGCACGCTTGAAGTATGTAAGACGAAAGTAACTTAAAAACCTAAATTTAAGTTACTCATGAGTGCACTTAAGAAAATTTAAGACGAAGGTAAAAAAAATACTTGGAATTGAGTAAAAACTAATCGTTCGTTCGTTGCTATAAATAAGTAGATGTATAAGGCCAATGATGATGATGATACATGTATTATAGTATAGTTGCCATAAATAGGTATATTATTACAAAATTAGTAATTACAATATGGGTGGGTTTTTATTACAAATTGTTTCCCTCTTTAAATCCTGGTAAGTTTAGATACTTACAGTAAGAATTATATAAAAAAACATTTAAAAAATTAAGCTGCATCCAGCTGCTGCGCTAACCATGCGACATATTTAATTTTTATATTTATAGCTACCTAGATAAAAGATAACAGGGTTGAAGAGAAAAGATTATTAATGAATACCATCAAAAACAGAAGAGGAAAAATGATTGGTCATCTTATACGACATGACAGCTTTATAAGGAACATCATAGAAGGAAAAGTAGAAGGAAGGCGAGGAAGGGGAAGACCGAGAATTAATTACATAAGTCAGATAAGAGAAGGTCGCTGTCATGTCGTATCAAGAAGTAAAAGAGATCGCATTGGAAAGAAGCATATGGAGGAAATTGTATCATTACACCGACAAGAGCTGAGCTCTTTAGTTTTTTATACATAGATAAAAGATAAATACTGGAATGAAATAGTATCTTACTCTATGGATTTCCATCTACAGAATACACATCAAGCAACATTAATTAAAAGCGTAAAAACATCGAACGTTGAATATTACTACTTAATTTACACGCAAGTAATAGTTAATTCCTAGGAATTCCCTACGCAAAAATATCGTCGAATAAAAGTAGGTAAGTAAGTTCGTATGAGCAAGTGGCCAACTCAGGTGACGGAGTTTTTAGGCCGTCTAAAGGCCTCCGTCATGGCTTAACGACTTAAAAAGCCGGGACCGACAATTTAACGTGCCCTCCGAAGCACGGAAGCGCTCAGCTGATAATGTCACTTGCGGTCCGGTGGATAGGTGATCCAAGTAGTGACCGCTCAGAACGTTGCTTAACTTCAACGATCTATCAAGAACGTCTTAGCAAGCTTCGCCACGAGCGCTTCTCGTCGAATAAGATCTGACAATGTTATATCTGAAATCTTCATCTGGGTAGAAATAGGCTCCTCGATCGGTCGTAGGATAAATCGAAGTATTGTTGATAGGTACCAACTTAATCGACGATATTTTTACGTTACTCATATGTGCTATAATTACTTATTCATAATTATATTATTTATATTATATATTTGTGTAAGTTTTATCATTATCACACGCCATGGCCATACGTTGGATAGTAAACTACAGTGCAATAATAATGTTTTTCCATCGTAAAAAGATGATGTTATTTATTTATTTATTTATTTATTTTACTTTTATTTTTTCTTTATATGTTTACGAAGCTTTAATTGAACTAAACTATTCTTTATTTATTTTGGCATTAAGTAATCACTGCATAGTATAAAACAAAGTCGCTTTCTCTGTCCCTATACCCCTATGTATGCTTAAGAGCGGTCAACCCGGCTCACTTTTCATACAAACGCTCGTACGTGATTATGCCGTTGTAACAGATCTTTCTTTTAAACTTTTGGACTAATAGGTATCTTGTGCACTATATCTAGGTTTCTATCGAAACTAAAAATCAAAATTTTGAGAAACAAATTCAGTATAAGCTTCCAAAAACCTGCTTTTAGCATAAATTTTACCTGAACTTTGGCCGTTCATAATGTACTCATAAATTGTAAAAGTAAAGAAAATATTGTCATAGAAACCTTGCAAATCTTATGGAGATTCTAAATGACTAATATTTATTTTACAAACTTGTAAGGCTTACTGAAAAACACGTATTTCCTGGAACACTTTTTATGAAATTTCCGCACACTATTTTTCGAGTTAGCGAGTGAGCGGCGAAAGTACCTACTGAATGCCGAGCGCTGAGGCGCTATCTCTCTTTTTTCGCTTTGCTTCTTTTTCTAGCATTGCGCTGGATAAAACAACAAGCTTTTCAGCTATGCCCGCGTCGATGATAGACGCACCGGGAAGGGCCACCTTAAATCTTTAAAACTACGCAACGGATTTTTATGCGATTTTTTTAATAGATAGAGTGATTGAAGAGGATGGTTTATATGTATAAAAAGGCTACTTTTAACTACCGCGGGTAACACCGCGGGGCGCAGCTAACAATTAATATTTTTCTGTTAACAAACGTTATGTACGATTTTTGTGTGTTTCCTTTTCGCTCCGTTTTTAGCTATACTCATTCTGAATGTGGTCCAGTCTGAAAACCAGCGCTACTTCCCATTCCCACATGGGTCTGGAAGTTGAACTACGCTGAGACTTGACCTTTTCAGCCACACTAAATTCCACCCGGGCTAATGTTATTACGTAGTTTATAAGTAGGTATCGCCACCAACCTTTCTCTTTTTCTTTTACTGTGTGTGCTGAATAAACGTTTTCTATCTATTCTATTATCAAATAATAATTTGCTTGTACTTTACTATGCAACGGACCAAACCCACTCTTTGACATCTCAGAAAGTTATTCATTTTGTAAATGAATAACAAAATATAGAAATCCGAGAATTTACCGTGTTGTTTTATCTTATCTACGTCCATTCCGTATCTGAGGCCGTACTCTGGATCAACGAAAACGAAATTTCGCGACAATTTTCAGGGTCAGCTTATGTTGGTGGATACTGAATTCGTAATAGTTAACCAACATAATTGGAACCCGAAAATTGTCACGAATCTCCGTTTTCGTTGAATCAGAGTAAGGCCCGGACGTAATTAATCCAATCCGTTATACATAAGTTTCTCAGTTAGTATCATGAAAGTGTCATTATAATGTCTTTGAGAATAAAAAACACTGCGGTAAGCACATTCTTTTGGTAATTTTATAATAGGGCATAGGGCATTCGGGTTGAACTTGTTTTCTTCTGCGCAGACGAATTTTGCCGATGCGCTTATAAAAGTGGTACAACTGTAATATTTGTATTTGTGTACCTATATCCTCGTAACTTGAACTTAATATAATATTACTTAATAGTGGCTGAATGCACAAGCCGTGCGAAGCTAAAATAAAAAGAAAAAAAACTAACTAATCAGCTGTTAATTTAGCAAGGTTTTTTCACTCACTTAGAACTTTATGAGACCTGTTATAGGTCCATTATGAATAAAAGAGATATTGGTGTCAATTAAAATGTCGCCAAAACTAAACTAAACTAATTTGACAGCACTAAAAATGTTGACATCTCTTTCAAAACAATCGAAATAAAAAGGATGGCATCAATTTTAGCGCCGTTAAATTAGTTTAGTTTTAGCGACATCAGAATTGACGCCATTAGCACATTAATTGGTATTCGGTAGGTTGTAAATTGTCATAATTTAAGCTCTCGAATACTTATTTCAGACTTGTTTAATGGCCATTACGATCTATAACCTCCTCAAATAACCATTTGAGATCGCTTTGCAAATCACTCGTGAAGATATACCATTATAATTATATCATCACATTTCGTATCATATTTTATTACTAAAAAAAACATAAAAAGATTAGCTTATTTTAAGCTTTTTTCTCCCATGATCTTTCATTTCTTAAAAGAAATAAGCCTAGCAGTTTTACACGCTTAAGGGACATTGGTATGGTTATAATATAGGTACTTACTATTTATACCATGAATGTATTGGGCACAGATTGCACAGAAAGAAACAGATATTTTGACAAGTTTTCATACAAAATCTGTTAAATAAATACACTCTAGAACACATAGAGAAAGCAATATAGAGTGTTGGATGTTCTTTTTCAGTCACACAGAACAAAGAATAATATTACAAAATTCTTGTGAAAAAAGTGGGGTCGGAGAAATCGGTGCCAATTGTACCATCAATGGTACTAGTGGGACAAATCGATGCC
Source organism: Xanthorhoe designata (assembly GCA_963582015.1). Lineage (NCBI taxonomy): Eukaryota > Metazoa > Arthropoda > Insecta > Lepidoptera > Geometridae > Xanthorhoe > Xanthorhoe designata. The sequence continues at coordinate 1,525,828 of OY757049.1, forward strand.
AATTGTACCACCACTGGTACTAGTGGGACAAATTGGTGTTAATTGTACCATCAATGGTCCAAATCAGTGCCAATTTTTCAATGTTACTACCTAATGGTATACTTAACTGGTCCGGCGGCAATGTCATGTCATGGTAAGTATTTTTTGATACACTTGCTAGTTTACGAAACCAGTGGGACAAACCCGTCACAATTGTACCATCAATGGTACAAATAAGTGCTAATTTTACCATTTAATAGCACTACCTAATTTAAGTGGTCCGATGTCATGTCATGGTAAGTATTTTCCAAATCGGTGTCAATTGTACCATCAATGGTACTAGTGGGACAAATCGGTGTCAATTGTACCATCAATGGTACTACCTAATGGTACAAGTGGTACAGCGGTAAAGTCATGTCATGGTATTTTTTTGCTTGTTGTCTACACAATACCATTAGCGCTGGGCTCCTGTTCCCTCGCGAAGGACAGGAACACCTCCTCGAGAGTGGTCTCCGTGACGGAGTAGTCCTCGAGCAGCGCGGGGAAGTGCGCGCGCAGGCTCTCCAGACGAGAGAACAGCTCGCTGTACCGCATGCTCTCGTTTATGTGGTAGTGGAGCATTGTCTGGAAATAAATGTATTACAATCTTAGAGAAAGAAAGAAATAGAGCGCTGCATATTCCTTTCTCAGTCAGACAAAAACGAAGAATAAATAAATAAATAAATAAATATCCTTGGACATTCCACACAGCGTCATCTAGTCCCAAGCTAAGCAATTTAATGCTTGTGTTATGGTAACCAGATGACTGATACACTACATAGATAAATTTTTTTTTGTAAATACATACATATTATACATGGAAAACACCCAGAAGAAGCATATATAATGTCAGTTTCAATTGTCTTGTATAGATGTCTCCTTGTTTTCGATAAGTTAGAAGGAGACAGATATTTTTTGAAGAGATTTAAAGTAAAATGTACCTTATGCTCATCCTTCAAGGTGCAGTTGAACTTGGTGTGTAGAGTGTTCTTCAAGGTGTCGACCGCAGACCTAGCGCTCGCACCGCCGGCACCGTCCACCTCTGGAATATATCATCACACTAATATTATAAAGGTGTTTCATATATCATCCATCACACTAATATTATAAAGCCTGTCACACACGTAGCTATAATATAGTAATATAAATTATAGCAAGGCATATTACGATATATTTTCTATACAAATATTCAAGTGACCGCACACGCAGCTATAAATATTATTATAGCTGCGTGTGTATTTGTATATATATAGCAAGGCATATTAATATATATTATAGCTAGGTGTGTGACGGGCTTTAAGGTGTTTCATTATAAATGAAAAAATATTTTCTTTTAAATACCCAATACCTAAGTGTGGTTTAACACTGTAAAATAATAAACTATATTATTAATGTGAATGTTTGTGTGTATGTTTGTTACTCCTTCACGCTCCGGCTGGACGGATTTGAATGAAGTTTGGTACTGGGATAGCTTATATCCTGGATTAAACATAGGCTATCTTATCTATCCATTGAGTTACTATACTAAAGAGTCATAATCTAATAGCTGACAACACTCAAAAAATGTCCCATGCAAATACAATGTTCTACAATGACATTTGACATTTGAATGTAGACGTTATATCGTTTGTTTTAATGTTCAATGTCGCTTGTACGCAAAAAAGTAAAACTCCGAGTTTTGGCGCGGACATTTTATTTGTGTGATTGTGGCTCTATAGATTGTACCTCAACGATTATGAACGATGAATGTGACAGATGTAGGTATAGTACAGAGGGCCTAGCCGACCGGCATTCGCTATGAAGCGATTCGATCTCTATCATCGCTACACCTTTGATTTGACATTTCTGATCGCTCGAGTTTTCGTCATCGAATGTCAATTCCTATACATTTTTTTTAGTTTCTAATCGAAAGCGATCGTCGAAGTGTAACATGGCTAGGGCCTCAGAGGGCCTAGACAATGTAACAATCGATTAGCGAAAGCGATAGTAGAAAAGTCCAAAATGTATTGGTTTGACATATGCCTTCGATATGTCACGTGATCTGTTACGTAGGGCCTAGCCAACCGGCATTCGCTATGAAGCGATTCGATTTCTATCATCGCTACACCTTTGATTTGACATTTCAGATCGCTCGAGTTTTCGTCATCGAATGTCAATTCCTATACATTTTTTTTTAGTTTCTAATCGAAAGCGATTGTCGAAATGTAATATGGCTAGCATTTCGATTCCACCAAACGAATCGACAACATCGAACGATTACTTCATACAAATGCCTAGCCAAGTTGCACTTTTGACAGTCGATTTCGCTTAATAGTCGAATCGTCTGATGGAAACGCTAGCGAACGCTAAGACCCTGTAGATATCGAAAGAAAATGGCGATTTCATAAACAGCTGTAGAAAGAATATCATTGGATGTGTTTAATAAGCGACCCGCGCTAATAACACCTGTTTTAAATGCTGCACCTGGGTCTCGAGAAGATATATACACAAGCCAGAAACTGTATTGAGCGTTGCTATGGTTTGCTGAAGTTTCGTTGGAGAAGCTTGCTTAAAGACAGAGTTCTTCACTACCATCCTTATGTAGCTAACAGGATAACACTTGCATGCTGTGTACTACACAACATTGCAGTAAAGGCTCGGCTTCCAACACCACGTTTTAGCTCTGGCACAAATAATGATGGCTGTGATGATTACACCTCACAACCTAATAATTAACTCATGCATGAAAATGAGAATTCTAAGTGGATTATAAATAAAAGTACTTAAGTTACAAATATATTTTATTTTAAAACAAAACCGTCCATAACATGCTGTCTGTGTATGTATACTTATATGCGCTACTGCACGTTCTCACCTTGTCTACACTTATACTCAAGGTATCACACAAACTCACTCGCTATCAAGCCATACCGTGACATCGCTGTCCCTACTCAAATATTGTTGAAAAAAAGCTTCAGCAATATTTGTGAAACGGTTGAGGACATTGTTTCGCTCATTATTCAGTTCTACTCTTCGGGCTTCAGTCTGTGCCCGTCTCTCCTCCAACTGAAGGCGTCTCTGCTCGATAGCCACGAACTCACTCGTCGCTCGGTCAAATGGAGTTAGCGCTCGTCTTCGGCGCGCTCTCAAATGTCGACGATGGGGAGAGGCAACACTAGGATTCGGTGGTAGGCACAGGTGGGAGCGGGGTGAACGTGGTAGGCTCAGGCGGGAGAGGACTGGCAGCTCGGGTCGGTGAACACCGCGCCGCGCCGGCCCCAGTGGCGCTGCCAGCTGCCGCCGGCGCTGACTCCAAAAGAGTTGGAAACTATTCACCGCTGGCTCGTGTTCTTGATTGCATTATCTTTATAAATCTTAATAAAATAATTCCAATAGGATTCCGAATTCATCAAAGTTGATAGACTCATTAGACGTTTGATGTCGACAACCATAGACTAAGCGCGCTAACAAAGAGAATGTAACTCTCGTTTACACGGTATTTAGCGATCAGACGAATAGACAAGGCGATCGCTATGCGAAGGTTACTTTGTCTACCAATCGAACTTCGCTATCGCTTCAGCGATGACGATTGTAGAAATCGATTCGCTTCATAGCGAATGCCGGTTGGCCCTCTGATGGAAACGCTAGCGAACGCTAAGACCCTGTAGATATCGAAAAAAAATGGCGATTTTATAAACAGCTGCCGAAAGAATATCATAAGATGCCCCCGGTCAGTTTAATTTAATCCAAAGATTTTTTTTATCAAATGTACTGGCAGGCATAAAAGGCATAAGCTTGTAATATATATTCCCAAGGGAGCATTTAATCGGGATCAAAGTCCCTATCACCCAAGTCAGCTCATACCAACAGACCAATCGCAAAAATCCATTCTGAAGTTTTTACGTGAAAGAGTAACAAACATTAATCCATCTTTCATCTCTCCATCCATCCCTACTTACAAACTTTTGCATTTATTATATTAGTAGGATTAAAGACAGAAGTATTTTATTGGTAAAGTACAATTACTTAAAAGTCATGTGAGCTTATCTCTAAAACGGTATGTAGGTAAGATACACTTTTGACATTTACTGTACTAGTGCAAAAGTGCAAATCATAATAATAATACAATTAGTAGAATCGGGGGCGTCAACCACAGGTGCATCGACCACTGGGGGCCTAAGCCACGAACCCGACAGATTTACTGCGAAATAAGCGATGACTCATTTGACGTTTGATATCGACAACCATAGACTAAGTGCGGTATCAAAGAGAATGTAACACTCGTTTACGCGGTATTTGGCGATCTTCGCTATCGCTTCAGCGATGACGATTGTAGAAATCGATTCGCTTCATAGCGAATGCCGGTTGGCTAGGCCCTCAGGTCCCTCACCGTCTGCGGGCGCGTGCGTCAGCTTGAGCAGCACCGCGTGTCCCTGCGCATGCGCGGCGCGCAGCTCGGCCGGCGTGCCCAGCGCGCGCAGCCGCCCGCCGGACATTATGCCGATGCGACCGCACAGCGCCTCCATCTCGTCCATACTGTACACGACAACGGTGGATAGATGGATAAATATCCTTGGACATTCCACACGGCGTCATCTAGTCCCAAGCTAAGCAATTTAATGCTTGTGTTATGGTAACCAGATGACTGATTATACTATATAGATAGATACATTTTTTTTTGTAAATACATACATACCTACATATCATACATAGAAAACACCCAGACACGAAACAAATATTTGCAGATCATGCAAACATTTGTCCCGCAGCGGGGATCGAACCCGCAACCTCTGCGTCTCAAGCGGGCTTTCGCCCACTGCGCCACAGAGGTCGTCATGATAAAAGATATAGCATTTATTTGGATAACACAGAGCACAGACGAACATTACAATGTAAAAACAGGAAGGGAGACAGTACATTTAAAAATTGTAGGTAAGTAGGTACAGCTAAATTAGAAACTGTCCCCGATCAACATTGAGTAGCCGTAAGCGTCCGGCGTAAGTGTGGAACAAATAGAGATCGGTCTCAGCATAAGTCGCCCTGTACCAAATAACGGTACACTCAGACGTGTCAGGGTGTCTAATCTGCAAAACGAAAAACGAAGTTTCGTGACAATTTTCTGTTTCTAATTATGTTGGTTAACTATTACGATTCAGTATTCACCAACATAAGCTGACCCCGAAAATTGTCACGAAACTTCGTTTTCGTTGTTCCGGAGTAAGGGCCCAGTAGTGTGCGTTTAATTAACGAACTAGGTAATTCAACGGTACACTCAACGCGTCGACGGTTTACGGTCGATTGATGGACTATTTGAATTCGTAAACTGGACGCGAGACGACTACTTATCAACGTAGTTGACAATTTATTTATTTATATAGATACACTTAGATATTACATACCAGAATAATTTGAAAGAAAGAAAGAAAGAAAAAATCATTTATTCTTGTAGGACCTCAAGGATCACTTAAGTTTCGTTTTACATGCTAGGTGATGTTAATGCCTGTTCCAACGCGACTCCCTACATCAGGGAAAGAATCAGGCAAGAACCTGGTGGTGTGGGCCTAGCTTTTTTTTAAAAGCGATCCCATAACAATCTAAAATAATCTATATAGTCAAGCTTTAGTGGGAAGCCAGTCGAACAAAGTAAGGCATGTCAAAGAAATTAAAAGTAATTGTAAAGTTAACAAGATAACACCTCAACAAAATGTTGTCTGGCATCACACGCTACACTTGGCTGTGCAATTATTATTCTAAGGCGTAATAGCTAGGACTTGTGTCCAAAATAAAAAGAAATTAACATAGGTAATAAACACGTACAATACACATATTCATAAACACGACAATAACAAAAAAAAAAAAATTGTAAAAAACTGTTAGACAACATTTTCATGGTTTTCACAAAATCCTAAACATTCACTCTCAATCAACTTCCATCCATCCGCAAAAATATCAAACTGAGGATGGTTGGTGATCAGCATATTTAAATTTCTCGTTTACTCCCACCTGTTCTGTTGAGTAGTTCTGTTGACAGAACTACTGGGATTTTTCCCACATTAGTTCTCTGTGCACAGATGATAGGCGACTGCTGGCAATGACAATGACAAATAGTCAATTCAATTCAATTCATTTATTTCAGACAAAAATTACATCAATATTTTACAAAAATAGAATTAGCCACACACATACACCATAAAATACGCAAGACATCATAAGCTACACAAACATGTTTTACTATCCTATAAAGTGCGCATGCACTTCACTATTGTGATTGATGTACTCACAATCGAGCCTACATGCGAACGCATTCAGTATGCTGTAGTGACTACAGCATACTACAGTGTAGTCGCTGGCCCGGACCCTGCGCCCCAGGGATGAATGAATGAATGAATGAATGAAAATTCTTTATTGTACACTCAAATAAGATACAATTAACAACTTATGAAAAACTAAGTACCTAACAATGTACAATGGGCGGGATGTGCACCGCTAGCGCATGGTGGTGTAGAAACAGGGCTCTTACTCCAGAACAACGAAAACGAAGTTTCGTGACAATTTTCGGGGTCAGCTTATGTTGGTGGATACTGAATTCGTAATAGTTCACCAACATAATTAGAACCCGAAAGTTGTCACGAAACTTCGTTTTTCGTTATGCAGATTAGACGCCCACCCAGTCCACGACGAACATCCCCGACGCGCTGCAAAACCGGGGCAGCCCCACCAGCACCCTGAATGCAAAAATAGTGGTGTGCATAGACTCTTACCTGTGTGAGGTGATGAGCACGGCTCGCTGCCTGCGCTGAGCGCGGCGCAGTGCGGCCCACACACGGCGCCGCGCCGCCACGTCCACGCCGGCCGTGGGCTCGTCCAGCAGAGTGAGCGGCGCGCCGGCGCACAGCGCGGCCGCGGCGCCGAGCCGCCGCGTGCACCCGCCGCTGTAACCCGACACGTTGCGCCGACTGTACTTCTCCAGTCCTGAAATATATATTGTGTTCATCATTAGCTAAGTCCACACTATGCCCTATCATCGTCGTCATCTTTCTATTCTCCTTTCTTTTGGCGCAATCGATAATTGAATGCGTCAACGAACGCTACACTAACATAGTCATTTAGTTCGTAGTTTCAGTAAGCTTGATGAAACATGGTACGACGACAACATTTTACTTGGTGGAATACGGCTTACGTGGTCATAAGAAATTCCAGAAAATAATATATTTTACTTTATTTGTGCAAAGTTTATTATTTGGATCCCAAAGTTGAGGAAAGCTTCTGTAATCTTCCATAAACTTCAACGTAATTTCTTTTTCTGCGTCCGCCATCTTGTTGTTGACCGGTTTGAGGCAGAGAAATCCATCCGCGTCGGGAAGACAAATATCACAGTGCGTGCTACGCTTTCAACTGTCATAGCGCAAGCGTCAAGGGCATGCTTCCCGTGCGCTGTTGACTGCGCTGTGACGTATGCCTTTGATGAACAAAAAAGGGCACAGTGTGGACGTAGCTATTGACGACCTTTCCCTAGATCCTAAAAGTAAAAGTAAGTTCGTATAAGCAAGTGGCCAACTCTGGTGACGGAGTTTTTTAGGCCGCCGTAGAGCCTCCGTCATGGCTTGACGACATTAAAAGCCGGGACCGACAATTTAACGTGCCCTCCGAAGCACGGAAGCGCTCAGATGAAAATGCCACTTGCGGTCACCCATCCAAGTAGTGACCGCTCAGAACGTTGCTTAACTTCGACGATCTATCAAGAACGTCTTAGCAAGCTTCGCCACGATCCTAGATCCTAATATATATGTATGTTTATCTAACTTTATTTCCAATAACAATATTGATAGATAACTATTTTACATTTATAGCGTATTGTAAATAGATTGTAATTATCTGTTTTATCCTACCTTTTCCAACTTTCCTGATCCTATCCGCGTCCTCGTAGTTCGCTCGCGATCCATTTTGTGTATTATTTTGTTTCCCTAATTTTATAAATTTGTAACTAAAAGTCAATTGTACATGGCAAATGCACAACTAGTGCGAAGCCAAAAAAAAAAAAATTGACGGCCTCTGTGGCGCATTGGCAAGGCTCGCCTGAGATGCGGAGGTTGCGGGTTCGATTGAGAGAGTGCATAGCGATAGACACGCAATATAACTATTTTTTTAGCAAAAAAACTGTTTATATTTAATTACAAGTTAATTAAACAATCAATAGAAAAATTAAAACACAAAACTAAAGAAATACTTCTAGATCTTCTTCACACTATTCTCAAATGAATAGTGTGTACAAAACATGTATTTTTCAAAGAATCTATTATCGAGAAAACTTTTACACATTACCCAAGATCGTATCATTTCCCCAAATATTAAGGTCGTAACTTTCACACATTCTAAGATAAATAAGAATTTCAAACTATACCCTTTCCAACCGTTTATTTAACTTTTGACAGCTGTAATACTGACTCAAATAGTGATACCCTAACCCGTTACCGATTCGATTTATTTTATCGATCGATTTTATTCATGAAGAAGTTTTAATCGATTTAACACACTCATAATTTACTATGCATTTCAACATTTTGCACCAGTTCATTACAAGGTAGGTACCGCAGTTCATTCACATGTTTTTTATTTGAACCAACTACAGTAAGTCTAAACGATTATTTCAGATTCATTAATTTTCAGCGAAGAAATTCGATCCCATTACTAGGTACGAGTACGATGGAACTGTTTTCATTACGCAAATTATTTATGCATTAAAACAGAGACATCTAAGGCATTTTAAAATAATAAAGGTTTTTACGTGATTTGATATAAAAAAAATCACAATAATTTTATTGTAATTATGTGTTATGAATATAATCTATAATCGATTTATTTCAAAACAGTTTATAGTCGGTGGTCATTAATTACGAATGAAACATCTCTAAGTGGGCGGGACCCGTCCATGAATTACAGTATTCCCTGTAGTACATTGTATCAAAAATTATTACAAAACTTTATGTGCGTGATCTGTCAAAAGTTAAATAAACGATTGGAAAGACTATAATAAATTGCGTTAGCACAGTCTTAAAATGAAAGTGAACAAAATTATATTTTTTATCATTATTTAAAGCATTTTTAATACTTGTTAGGTACTAACCCACGATATCAATCCAGGACTTGACCTCAGAGGTGACGTCATCCGCGTCAAGTCCGCGCAGCGTCAGTAACAGCTGCAAGTTATCGTTGCCAGTTTGGAAGTCGTCTAGACCGAAGAACTGCGGGCAGTAGCCGAGGGAGCGAAGATACTGTAATATAACATTTATTTACAGAAACTAAATGAAATATGTAAAATTCTATCGCTAAAATGGAAATGGGCAGGACACATACAAAGAATTCAGAACGAGAGGTGGTCCAAGATTCTAATGAACTGGTACCCATTAAACAAAAAACGAAGGAAGGGAAGGCCTACTAAAAGGTGGGACGATGATATTGTTAAAGTAGCCGGCAAAACATGGAGCAGAGCCGCCAGAGATCGTGACAAATGGAAGGAGCTGGAGGAGGCTTTCACCGCTGAAGGCGGTCCTTGCACGTAAAGCGTTACTCATATTGATATACACATCGAATATAAAATTATGTTAAAAAAACGTATAAATTCAAAAGTTATGTTAGTCTATTTTAGTTAAGTTTAAAATTATGTAAGGAAAATAAAGCTTTTTTATTTTATTTTATTTTATTTATTAAATGAAATAAAAAAAATAAATGAAATATGAAAGAGAAAAATCATTTATTCTTGTAGGACCTCAAGGATCACTTAAGTTTCGTTTTACATGCTAGGTGATTCTAATGCCTGTTCCAACGCGACTCCCTACACCTATGATCACGACTGTATCCCAGGGAGCGGTAGACATTTCTTTCAGATCTTAATGCAATTTTTAGATCCTTTTGAAGATGTCTACAGAAACGAAACTACTACATAATTTACATAACTGTACAAAATACAATTAGAATCAGTTGATATAAAATTAAAATATTTGTTGTCATTGAGATGGTATGAACATTTTGTATTGGTAAATGTTTTTTCCTTTTATTATATTTTTTCTTAAATTCTCTAATGTTTTTAATAATTATTCTCCTATTTTGGACGGAGACAAATCAAACAAATCAAAAACCCGGCTGAACCGATAATGTTCTTGAGTTAAAGTGTTGGAACAAATCCGACTTTGTTTTAAATATAGATGACTAGCCCTACGGTGTTACCCGCGGTCAATAGTTCCCGTTCCCGTGGGAACACCGGGATCAAAAGTAGCCTATGTGTTAATCCAGGATATAAGCTATCCTGGCACAAAATTTCATTTAAATCCGTCCAGCCGTTTGAGCATTGAGGAGTTACATTAACCCGCAAACTTTCACCTTTATGCGGGCACCACACATTGACTTCAACTTGGTTCTAACTAACATTAAAATGGCCAATGGCAATGCTCCGTTTGTTATTCGACACAAACGGAGCATTGCCATTGGCCATTCTAATGTTCGAACCAAGTTGAATCCAATATGTGGTGCCCGCATTATAATATTAGTGTGGTTATCCTCCTAAGGCCCAAGCTAAATTTGCATTTTAAATAAAACATTATAATTGACATCATCTTTCTCCTTGTTGATGAAGTGTCCATTCGCGTAGATGTCCCCTTTAGTGGTGCATTCCTCGGCCGTCAGCATCTTGAATGTGGTGGACTTGCCAGCCCCGTTCACTCCGAGCAGGCCAAAGCATTCACCTACGCAAATAACAAAAGAAATTTAGTTTTTTTATAAAAACTAAATAATTTGCCTACCTCTGTGGCGCAGTGGGCGAAAGCCCGCCTGAGACGCAGTGGTTGCGGGTTCGATCCCCGCTACGGGACTATCTGCAAATATTTGTTTTGTGTCTGGGTGTTTTCTATGTATAATATGTATGAATTTACAAAAAAAAATGTATCTATGTAGTGTATCAGTCATCTGGTTACCATAACACAAGCATTAAATTGCTTAGCTTGGGATTAGATGACGCTGTGTGGAATGTCCAAGGATATTTATTCTACTATAATATAAACTTTATTTATAAATTGCGAAAGAGAGCAATTTCGTGCATTCTCGTGCATTTCTGTTTATAATTACGAAGATCCACATGAGGTCCCCAAAATTGTTTTAATAGGACTATCTCGGGAGTAAAAAAAGAACTTTCAAAATCGGTTCAGTATTGACGGAGTATTCGGTGAACAAATAATACATACAGTGGAACATAGGTTAATAATGGGTGGGATATTATAATGTATTGTATGTATATATGTATCATAGTATATAATTTGTATTTGTGATTTGTGTACCTTCTCATAACTTGAATTATAATATTACTCGAAAGTGGCTAAATGCACAAGCCGCGCGAAGCCAAAATAAAGGAGAAAAACATCTTAAAAAACATATACAAACGGGTATTTTAGTGTCGCGGGAAGACTTCCCGTGACCACGGCTGGTGCAATCCGGTCGAAACGTCGGGCGAATATTAAAGGTAAAATTCGTGATAAATACCCGTTTGTATATGTTTTATAATGTGTTCTGATCGCGAAAGTTTAAAAAAGACAAAAACATATTACCTTTCTTGACAGAGAAGCTAAGCCCCTTCACGGCGTAGCAAGACTTGCCGATGACGCTGTGGTAGTTCTTGTGAACATCATTCACCAACATCGCTAGTTTCGCGTCTTCGATCTGTTTCTTGGCTGGAGAAAAAGAATACTTCATTAAAATTTGGATAAAGAAATAAAGAATAAGCGATTTTGAACACGCGTCTATTGCTTAAACCCTGTTAAATAACTTGACTGGTTTAGGTTATATACGCTATCGCTTGAGAAACCACAAGTTAAACCAGTTAAATAACTTGTCTTAGTTATTTAACTGGATTAGACATTATAAAAGTACACGGGAAATTACTCACGTAAAATTATCGTCGATTTAGATACCGACAATGTTTCGATTCTTCCGGAGAATCTTCATCTGGGTATGAGTGTGGTCACTCCTCGCGGTCGCGTCTCACACTGCGTGCGAAGTATCGCTCGGCGCGGGACGAAGGTCGCGGAGGAGGAGGAGGAGGCGCGCGCTGTTGTTGGTGCTGGCGTCGGCGTCGGCGTAATTTCCCGTGTACTTTTATAATGTCTAATACAACTCACGATAGTTTTGTGTAACTGGATTAGGTTTAAGACGCTATCGCTTGAGAAACCACAAGTTAAACCAGTTAAATAACTTGTCTTAGTTATTTAACTGGATTAGGTTTAAGACGCTATCGCTTGAGAAACCACCAAGTTAAACCAGTTAAATAACTTGTCTTAGTTATTTAACTGGTTTAGGTTATATACGCTATCGCTTGAGAAACCACAAGAGGCGTTGAAAGCACTTTCCAAAGCGCTTTAATACTATGCATTATAGACATGAAGATAAAGTTTTAAATTATATGACACTGAAAATGCAGCCGCTTCGCTGCCGTCTCGTTATATTTGAGCCCTTTGGTAACCAGAAGACAGACATCATTTTAACATAATTTTTTGTGTAAATACATAGGTACATATTATACATAGAAAACACCCAGATTCCAGACAAATAATTGCAAATCACACAAACATGCGTCTGCGCCTGCGTTTCAAGCGGTCTTTAACCCACTGTACCACAGAGGTCGTATAATAGTGTCTGGGTGTTTTCTACGTATAATATGTATGTATTTACAAAAAAAAATGTATCTATGTAGTTTATCAGTCATCTGGTTACCATAAGACAAGCATTAAATTGCTTAGCTTGGGACTAGATGACGCTGTGTGTAATGTCCAAGGATATATATCTTGTCGGTGTAATGATGCAATTTCCTCCATATACTTCTTTCCAATGCGATCTCTTTTACTTCTTGATACGACATGACAGCGACCTTCTCTTTATTTATTTATATTTATATTATTTATTTATTTAATACTCACGCAATGTAAACTCCTTGTTGACGTAAACCGCCTCGGCTCTGACTATTTCATCTGTGGCCGGCGCAGTGGCGCGGTTCTTCAGCTTGAAGTTGAATATCCGATCGCTTAGCGAGTTGAAAAGACCCTTCTGTGTTAGCACCACCAACGTCTGTAAAGATAATTTTTTATAGACTATAGTTTTATTTATCATTAAAAAATAAAAAAATCTTACGAAAAGTTACGACTTCGACGGGATTCGAACCCAACGTGATTCAAGCGATCATCCTTTAGCCGGATTGCCATCGACCACTCGGCCACGAAGCCTTAAAAGCCGACGACGAAACTATCAGTCAGATTATATATATATATTTTTTTCGGTTAGAGCACCGATTATTTATTAGACTAGCTGTGCCCCGCGGTGTTACCCGCGGTAGTTCCCGCTCCCGTGGGAATACCGTAGTCAAAAGCCTGTTATTCCCGGTCATAAACTATGTATATTCCAAGTTTCAGCCAAATCCGTTCAGTAGTTCTCTTTTTCTTTTTGTTCTTTATTATTCTTTGGTTTTATTTTTTAGTTAACATAATTAAATTTAAAGACAAATTAAATTTAAAGAAAAATGGTTGGAGAGATATGGGGGAGCAGTGAATCGATAGAGGTTGAAAACAATATAAAATAATAATAATTACTAAACACACTTAGAACTTAGGTACTAGATCTAATAAATAAGAGGTTTAAAATATTTTTAGTTCTAGTACCTACTTACTCTTATAAAACTTCAACTTCATTAGGTACCTAATAGTGGCAATTCGGAGTATCGCAAAAGCTAAACTTAACTAACCAAAAATGTTGCCGTCCCTTTCATAGCGATGGGAATAAAAAGGATGGCATTAATTTTAGTTAGTTTAGTTTAGCTTTTGCGACACTCCGAATTGCCACTAATATGGCGTTTTAGTTTACATGGGAGGACACATCTTAAAACCTAATAAGGTATGTCTAAGGTGCATAATTCCAATATTCTAATTCTTACCATGTACACAATAAATTGAGCAGCGAGGGATATCATCTCAGCGCCCGGAGAATAATCACTGATTGCGAAGTAGTTGTGAGAATTCTCACCGGCTGTGAACAAGACATCATCATCATTCTCCCGCCCTTATCCCACGCTAAGTGGAGTCGGCACAACATGTTTTTCTCTTTCTCTCTCCTCTACCACTCGACTATAAGAAAATCTCGTCGATAATAAGAAAATGAAGAATTATCTTATCTATCAGCATTGCCATCCAGCGCGGCAATGCTGCCAGCGTCTTGGGCACGCTTCCGTCTGGCAGTGGTTTGGATCAGTTGAGCTACCTATAGATCGTTTGTAACGATCATTAGGTGGCTCAACTGGTTCTAATTGTATTTTGTACAGTTATGTAAATATTGTAGTAGTTTAGTTTCTGTAAATATAACTCTATTCATCTAACTATTTCTGTCATCATGTCGACTAATTTAGCTTTTACAATAATCGGCCTCTTCTTTAAATTACATCAACTGCATTTCATCAGCCTCCCTCATATATTACGTCATAAATTTCATATTCATACACATTTCAGTCATTTTTCTACATAAAACCATTTCGTAATCAAAAAGTTTTGTGTGCGATGTTATTCAGACCTATAAATCGACTACTGCGCGACTACTGCGCGAGAAAACGAGCGCTGGCTGTCAAACTGCTCCGTGGTCGATGATTGGTGGAGAGGTGTTGCGGCGCACTTCATACCATTGATTTAGCGAGTGCTATTGGTTCGTCAGCGAGTGAACACAGCCGCAAACATACCCCCGCTACTTCCTCGACCGCGCTTTATTTACGTGGCGCGACCAATGAGTTACTATACTAAGGAGTTACAATCTAATAGCTCACAGCACTCAAAAAATGTCCGAGCAACGTTCTACATACAATGACATTTGCTCGAATGTAGACGTTATGTTAATGTTCAATGTCACTTGTACGCAAAAACTAAAACTCCGCGCACTACGTAGCGTGCGCCGAGTTTTGGCTCGGACATTTTATGTCTGATTGTGGCTCTATAGATTGTACCTATACTAACTATACTTACCACAGCATTTGGCGCTGTCAAACCCCGCCTCAGCAACGAACAGTGCCGGGCATCGCTGTCTGTTCAAGGCGCAGTACGCGTGGAGTCGCGCCACGTACACGCACTTCCCGGCCGCGACCGTCATCGCGTGCGGCGGCATCGTGTACGACGCTAATGCGAGGACCAACTTCAAAAACGGATTCACTTCTTCAGAGAAGAAGCCTATTGCCGACTTTATTAAGGTTGTCACGAGGCCTGGAACAAACGATCGGAATCAAAAAGTATTAATGACTTATAAATATCCTAATATCCTTCCCTAAACCGAAGAGCTTTTATGAAGAATGTAATGAGAGTGATGAGGCGAAAGAGGTGTGTCAGGTTCAGCAACTGAAGATCCGTGGTCTCTGCCTACACCCATGGGAAAGAGGCGTGAGTTTATGTATGTATGAATAAATATCCTCTTGACTGACCCCCGAATAGATAGATAGATAGATAGATAGATAAAGCATTTATTTGGAAAACACATAGCACAGACGAACATTACAATATACAAATAGGAAGGGAGACAGACAGTAGTTTCAAGATTGTACCTAGGTAAGTAGGTACAGCTAAATTAGAAGCTGTCCCCGTTCAACATTGAGTACCTATGTATTGAGAATACTGAAACGCCACTTAATTTGGAAGCATATTAATTAACCGTTTGAGACGCTTTTACCTGTAAGATTTGTATAGACAAGAGTCAAATAATGTCATAGTTAGGCGGCACTTATAACAAGTAGTGTTTTAGTATTCGGGCATTAGGCAGTTATTTTTGCAAAATGGCGCACGTTAGTAGCTACTTAGGGGTAGTTTCGTGATAATCGGCAAGCGTGAAACAACTCGAATATTTTGTATGGGAGCTACGACATACGTTTTATATCTTTGTATTGAACGTTATTGAACGTTATTGGTCTTATTCATAAAGATATAATTTCAGTGAAAATTCATCTCAATGAAAAGAGATAGCAACAGATTTAATATCCGTTTTAGCTAAAGTAGGTTTGCTAAATCAATAGATGGGGGTATGTATTTAGTACTCCTACTACAATCAACCCCAAAAAAGTTTAACGATGTTCACGATAAAGCCTTACCCTTGCCATTATATGAATACATACAAATATTAATACATTTCTTACCAAACAACATCATCACGGAGACGAGTATGATCGAAGTGGTTCTCTCCGCGAAGTAGAATGTCACGATGTACATGAACGCGAAGAATGCCAGGCTGCCCAGTGTCAGAATTAACATCAGCGTCACTGTCATGACAAACAATTATAACAGTTGAAACAAAACTGGATATCATTGCATTTCGACGACGTGGAAGACCCAGGATGAGATGGCGGGACGAGCTAGACTCATACCTTAGCACATGGCCTGTGGACGCGCTAAGTCGCGAAGAGTGGAAGAAGGGAAGGGAGGCCTTTGCCCTGCAGTGGGACGATTACGGCTGAATAATAATAATAATAATAATTGCATTTCGAGTTCTCACAAAAAGTCCGTGTGCTTCACGGCACTGAACACGTACCTTTCAACAATACTCATATATCATATCGGGTTGGTTCAAAGTGTTATCATGGTCGACAGTAGCGGCCGCGACGGCTGTCGACACGACCAACAACAGCAGACAGACCGAGGAGTGGAAGGCGAGCGTGTTACACTTTTTCGAAAGTACCGGATGCTAATGTTTGCTTCGGCAAATGGGCACTGAACACGTAACTTTCTACAATACTCACATATCATATCGGGTTGGTTGAAAGTGCTATCATGGTCGACAGTAGCGGCCGCGACGGCTGTCGACACGACCAGCAACAGCAGACAGACCGAGGAGTGGAAGGCGAGCGTGGTACACCTATTCGAAAGTACCGGATGCTAATGTTTGCTTCGGCAAATGGGCACTGAACACGTACCTTTCTACAATACTCACATATCATATCGGGTTGATTGAAAGTGCTATCATGGTCGACAGTAGCGGCCGCGACGGCTGTCGACACGACCAGCAACAGCAGACAGACCGAGGAGTGGAAGGCGAGCGTGGTGAGCCAGTGCAGCGCGGCGGGACACCCCGACATTATGTGGATGTGCCGAGATCCTGACGCTCGCTCGCGACAAGGGAGGGACGCGAAGTTTATGTTCGCTGATAGGATTACTGGGGAGAAGAGTTTAGTTATGGCAGGTCATTGAGATGTATTTAAGAGTCACAATCTAATAGCTGACAACACTCAAAAAATGTCCGAGCAAATTAAATGTTCTATAATGACATTTGACATTTGAATGTAGACGTTATGTAGTTTGTTTTAATGTTCAATGTCGCTTGTACGCAAAAAAGAAAAACTGCGCACGCTACGCGTAGTACGTAGTTTTGGCATTTACATTTTATTTGTCTGATTGTGGCTCTATAATACATCTCAATGTGACAGGTGTCTTTTTATGCCGGCACCACACATTGGCTTCAACTTGGTTCCAACATTAGAATGGCCAATGGCATTGCTCCGTTTGTGTCGAATAACCGTAAACGGAGCTTTGCCATTGGCCATTCTAATGTTGGAACTAAGTTGAAGCCCATGTGTGGTGCCCGGATTAGAGTTCCTTAGAGAGTTCATTAAAGAAGGGTTAAAAGAACCCTATTACTGAGACTCTGCTGTCTGTCCGTCTGTCTGTCACTAGGCGAAGAAATAGCGAAGTTGCACTTGGTGGCCACCAAGCTCTGTTTTCGCTATTCCTTTGTTCAACGTAATAATAAAATAAAATAGGCGGTGGCGCTAGTTTCACCCATACAGGCACCTTAACGAGACACTGTAGTGCCTGGGACATTGTTGAGATGGAATAGGCTTGACATAGCTATATAGTTGAAAACGCCCCGTTGCGAGATGGGCGGACGATATTACGAGCATTGTGGGGCGAAATTGGATGAGGCTGGCACAAGACCGTGAGGAGTGGCGTAAACAGATGGAAGCCTATACCCAGCAGTGGGTGAAATCGGGCTGCGGATGATGATGACCTATATCGTACTTATACCATGGTATCCCATCCCCTTATAAGATGGTTGTAGTTCCAAAAACAAATGAATAGATGGCGTTACGTGATAAAGTCGAAATAAAGTCTCTGGAAATTTATTATACTTATATATTTTAGATAGAATACAGAGTTCCTTTTATTTATTTAGTTGTTTAGGTTAAGAAGTGTAGATATTTTTTGTTCCTGTGTGTTTCTTTGTTTCTGAAAAGTAATTAAAAATATTATATGAAAATGCCTAAATTTTGCCAGAATCATACATTTTCTGATTTAAATATTGTTTTTTTCAATATAACGAAATAAAATACCCCATTATTTTATTTCCTAGATCAATTTCTACAAAATAAAATAAAATTACATGGCATGAACGCTAGATGGCGCTGACTCAGAAACACAGGTAAAACGGGATAGCCCGACGAATTGCCCACAAATTCAGGATTGTTTTCAATGTTCTACATGAGGCATCTGTAGTGTATTATATAATCTGTGGTACCTATAGGTGAAATCGGGCTGCGGATGATGATGACCTATATCGTACGTATACTCACTGAAGACAATAAACACGGCCCACATAACACAGAGGTCGGTCTGCTTGGGCTGTACAAGAGGGTCGCTGCGTTGTAAAGCGCCATCTATCGGATGGTTTCGTGCGGTGATGGCGCGACCTCGTATCTCGGGCAGGTACTGAGAGGCTATGACGTTGCTGAGGAGATTCAAAGCGACCGGGGCGGCGTGGCGATACACTGTCGTGTAAAATGCCTGGAAAGTTGGAGATAAATATCGGGTGAAAGCGCCCGGGTTGCCCGATAAATTTGGTGAATGTTTTTTTTATGTTTTTATTTAATTACTAGTAGACCCGCGCGGCTTCGCTTGTGTGTTTGCAACCCTTTAAGGCTCAACTCACACCAAGAGCATCGAAGAGCAGCGAAGTGGAGCGCAGTCTCATTGTCATACGAATTTCAACTTTACTATCATTACTATAATACTTATTATACCCATATTAGTTTTTCATTAATATCTCAAATGTACAGACTTCGACGTGTTACAATTTTATTATATGTAGAGAAGAGATAGAGATTGTACTAAGTATCACAAAATCTTACCTTTGCGTGTGTATCATTGAGTTCAACGCCGACCAAATACTTGTTGTACTCCAATGTGCTCCGCTTGCCAATGCGAAGAATATCTGAAAATATAACAATCATATGATCTGTGGAGTGACGAGAATGGATAACATAACAAGTCTATATTAAACCGAATTCAATTAACATTTATGAAGATCAAGTGAGGGTAGAAAAATAAATGCCTTCGCTTTGCTGTGGTGTACCTCCAACTCTTCAGTCTGCCCGCGACCACGGCTGGTGCAATCCAGTCGAAACGTCGGGATAAAATTAAAATTAAATAAAGGTAAATAGCGATAAATACCCGTAAATATATGTTTAATCACGAATTCAATTTAGTAAGAAATAAATTTTCTCGAGGTACATTTTGGAGGGACGATCTCGACACCTTCGAGAGAGGTTGGTGGGATATGGGGGAGATCTTTGCCCAGCAGTGGACGATATAGGTTAAAGAAAAAAAAAAGACGTGTGGCACTCGGAGACTGCCGCGGTAAAGCTATTGCATGGGGGGTGTTATTTTCGTTACGGAATTTCTGGATTCGGTCTCCACGCTCAAGGCCCGCGATAGAAGCTATGCAATAGCTTAAAAAAAAAAAAATCTGTTCATAATTTCGAAGTTCCTCATCAGATCCTCAAAGTTTTTATACGGGACCACCTCGGGGGTATGTTCTTTCAAACTTAAAAACTATTTTCAAAATCGGTTCAGTTTTGACGGAAACTGAAAAAATTATTGTAGTAAGTGTCTTGGGCACGCTTCCGTCTGGCAGTGGTTTGGATCAGTTGAGCTACCTATAGATCGTTTGTAACGATCCTTAGGTGGCTCAACTGGTTCTGATTGTATTTTGTACAGTTATGTAAATATGTAGTAGTTTAGTTTCTGTAAATAAAAGAAAATATTGTAGTAAGAATGAAATGGAGTGTATAACTTACCGTCAGTGATGTTGGTGGCCTCGTTAAACACAACTTGAGGGTATTTTTCGAAGTTCAATGAAGCGCCGGCGGCTATGTCACTGTACAGCACCTAGGAATATGAACCATCATCATCATTCTCCGGCCTTTATCCCACGCTAAGTGGGGTCGGCACAACATGTTTTCTTCTTCCACTCACTCCTATCACTCGTCAACTCTGAATCCACTCCTCTCATATTCATACCCTCTTTCACACAGTCAAACCACTTTTTCTTCGGCCTTCCTCTACTTGCATGCCCATCCACACTCATACTTATAGCACCTAGGAATATGAATATTAAAAAAAATTAAAAATAAATGAAATATGATCACGTCTGTATCCCGGGAGCGGTAGACATTTCTTTCAGATCATTAGGCAATTTTTAGATCTTTTCGAAGATGTCTAAGGGGGTAGTCAGAGGTATGTTTAAATACATACATATTTGGTACATGCCCACTTATTGCAGAAGTTATCAGGATCGAAAGTCGAGGTACTAATCCACTTGACCAATGTTGGTCAAGTGGATTAGTACCTCGACTTTCGATCTAAAGGTCGTGGGTTCGAATACGGCCGTGCATCAATGAACTTTTCGCATCGAAAAATTTATATGCGCTTTAACACGAGCTTATAACGGTGAAGGAAAACATCGTGAGGAAACCAGTCTAGCGTCGATGGGCTTGCAACCTGTCACGTATGGAAAGTTAACTTATGCAAAAAGTGGGCATGTACCAAATATGTATGTATTTGGACATACCTCTGACTACCCCCTTAGACATCTTCGAAAAGATCTAAAAATTGCCTAATGATCTGAAAGAAATGTCTACCGTTCCCGGGATACAGTCGTGATCGTATTTCATTTTTTTTCATTTCATTTGTTTTTGTGTGACTGAGAAAGGAATATGCATCGCTCTATTTTTTTCTTTCTCTAAGAAGTAAAGTTATATTCTCACCTTCCGCTCCTGCATCGGCATGTAGAGATCCAAGTCTAGTGTCTCTTTTACTCACAAGAATGTTGTATATATTCTTCTTTGTTTTTGTGTGACTGAGAAAGGAAAATGCATCGCTCTATTTCTTTCTTCCTCTAAGAAGTAAAGTTATATTCTCACCTTCCGTTCCTGCATCGGCATGTAGAGATCCAAGTCGAGTGTGATCTCGGGCTGCGTGAATGTGTCCACGCCCTCGAAATTGTTGCAGATGCCAGTGAATATGAATATCATCAGGATAGGCAGCACCACTTGCTGAGGGAAAATATGCCATAATGTAATGGAAAGGTGGGTACTGACCGGCGTTACGGGGCGTAATGTAACGTGTTACACCGCGAGCATTCGTGCAGTCAGTACGTCGTGTTACGGGGAAACCAGCGAGTAACTCGATGCGTAACACGCTCGATGCGAATGTTACATTACACATCGTAACGTTGGTCAGTACCCACCTTTAGGCTCAACTCACACCAAAAGAGCGGCGAAGTGCAGCGAAGCGGAGCGCGGTTTCAGTGTCATATGAATTTCAACTTTATTTTCATTACTATAATACTTATTATCGCAGAGAAGGCGCGCGTATTCGAATCCGCGCGACTCGGTCGAGTTTCTCATATCGATAATCGATAATAAGTATTATAGTAATGAAAATAAAGTTGAAATTCATATGACACTGAAACTGCGCCTTGCTTCGCTGCTCTTCGCCGCTCTTTTGGTGTGAGTTGAGCCTTAGTCAAATTAAAAAGAAAACCTAAGTGTGTGGATTATCAATCTACTAGTTGCGACCCGCGGTGTTACCTGCGGTGAATAGTTCCCGTGCCCGTGGGAATACCGGGATAAAGTAACCTACTTTTTAATACACGGTTTAAGCAATTTTGGTACCAAATTTCATTCAAATTTTGGGGCGTTTGAGCGTGAAAGAGTAACAAACACACTTACATACTTACACACACAAACTTTCACCTTTATAATATTAGTAGAATAGAATAGAATAACATTTATTTAGGAACAAAACCACAGACATACATTTAAATAGGTACAAAGAAAGACACAAAGCACAAAGAAACAGAGGCAGGTAGGTAAGTAGGTACCTACTTAGGTATAGTACCTAGGTCTAGATTTTGATGATGAAGTATATCTAACACAAGAATAATTGTTTGCTTAGGTAGGTAGGTAGGTACCTATTAGTGGCAATTCTGAGTGTCGCAAAAGCTAAACTAAGCTCACTAAAATTGTTGCCGTCCCTTTCATAGCGATGGGAATAAAAAGGATGGCAATAATTTTAGTTAGCTTAGTTTAGCTTTTGCGACACTCAGAATCGCCCCCATTATATATATATTAGTAGAATAGGATATTAAATAAAATAGGTTGTAAAAGTACAGTAAATAGGCCAATTGACATACCATTATTAGGAAAGACATAGACTTTGAAGCGACGTATTTGATCTGCCGTTTGAAGAGCACGCAGAATTGACGCAAGTATAGCGCGACTCCTGTCACTTTGTTGTATGTAGGGTCTGAAACAAGTATATACGGGGTGTAAAAAGACTACTACCGAAAACTGATGGGTTGCAATCAGACCATAGTACTGAACATAATTAGCGAAAAAAAAATTTTTTTTTTTTTTTTACCTTGAAAATTTTTTTTTTTTTTTAGTCACATACACATCGTACAACATAATAAGACCATTTCCACCTAATTAGATCATTTAATAAAGGAAATAAACAAGTAAATTAAAGAAACAGCAATATTACGCATAGCATAATACGCTCGTACGACAGCGAACAGCTGATCTCGCCCGCGGTCATCGACCGCCCGCGGTCTTTTTTCAGACAACTAATGATTCTTTAGATGTCTTTTGGGGTGCTGTTTCACCCCGTTTCGTTTTCGGTAGACGTCTTTTTACACCCTGTATACATATTAAGTGACTTGGATGGGTGACCGCAAGTGGCATAAATAGCTATATATTGGTGTAAGTACTTAAAAGTACGCTAAGTTTAAGTTTCATTTCATAATTTATATTTAATTAACATTTTTGTTATCTATACTTCTATATCTATACTAATATTATAAAGAGGTAAAGTTGGTTTGTATGTTTGGGGTAATCTCCGAAACTACTCATCCGATTTAAAAAATTATTTCACCAATTTGTAGCTTAGGCTTTCCGAATGAACATAGGCTATATTTTAGCAAGGTAGGTACCACGTGAGCGAAGCCACGGGCAAGTTAGCTAGTTTTTAATAAATTACCTGGTTTATCCAAGTCCACTTCTTCGTCACTGAAGGTTGTGTCTGTATCACTGCATAACCTAAAATAAAATAAATATATAATTCAGGTATACGCAAAAAAAAATTACTTAAGTTTTTTTAGTTAAATGCTCAATGACTGAAAATGGCAAACAGTGAATCTGTTTACTACATAATATAGGTACTTATGTACGAACAAAAAAAAGGCTTAAAATAAAAGGCTTATTATTATTATAGAGTACCAACTAGATAAGATAATTTTACTTTAAATCAAATTTTAGTCATATACTTATGGTCTCTCATAAAGATTGTCAATTTTATAGATTTAAAGAAAGTTTTTTTCTTGTTACTCTTATGTCAATGAATAGATTTAATACCCGTTTTAGTTTTCTAAACCAATATGCATAAGGGGGTTAGTTTTAAAATGAAAAATAAACAAAAAGTGTAATGCTCACGGGGGTTTGAACTCGCTACCTCAACTCAAACTTACTTCAAGAACACCTCCTCAAGCGTAGAAACGCCCACTCCTATCGTCTCTATTCCCAATTCGCTCTTCTTTTCCTCCAGAGAAGTAAATAGTCTTGGGAAGTTCTCGCTGCCAGATGCGGGTAGGTTGTAAGAGAGAGAGTTGATGGTTTTTTCCTTAACGGTCGCGTCGTGGACGAATGACGTCACGACGTCTGTTATAGCGGAGTCGCGGGGGATCCCGTTAGTGGTAAATGAGAGTCGGTAGCCGGTTCCTGACAAAAAAAAAAAAAATTGAAAATCGAATAAGTTGGACAGATGAGCTTGCCATGAGGTGAGCTTGATTTGCATTTTTTCAAGTACAGTCACAGAATGAAAAGGTTCGTCACCTTAGAGTCGGTTTCTCCATAAATAGATTGTAATTAAAGGGGTTGTAATAACACTTTCAAAATGTCATTTAAGGGATATGGGAAATATAGGCTTTTTTTTAAAGGGGACAACGAAGGGACCGGAAGGCGACGCTGAGGGGACGGGGAAGGGACGTTACGTACCTATCGCCTTCTTAAGATGAAAGGGTTTGTAAAAACTCTTTCAAAATGTCATTTAAGGGATATGGGAAATAGGTATAGGCTTTTTTTTATTAATTAAAGGGGGCAATGAAGGCACCGGAAGGCGACGCTGAAGGGACGGGGAGGGGACGTTACGTACCTATCGCCTTCTTAAGATGAAAGGGTTTGTAATAACACTTTCAAAATGTCATTTAAGGGAAATTGGTATAGGCTTTTTTTTTTTTTTTTTGTTAATTAGAGGGGACAATGAAGGGACCGGAAGGCGACGCTGAGGGGATGTGGAGGGGACGTTACGTACCTATCGCCTTCTTAAGATGCATAGGCGCGGCGTGGCACCGCAGTCGGCCGAGGTGTAAGGCAGCTACTCGGTCTCCGAGCGCGTCGGCCTCTTCCATGAAATGCGTCGTCAGCAGCACTGTACGATCTCCGCGGAGAGACTGTAATCATTGAGATGTATTATAGAGTCACAATCTAATAGCTGACAACACTCAAAAAATATGCGTAAAAATGGGCGTGCACATTCATTGAGTTACTATACTAAAGAGTCACAATCTAACGTGTTACACCGCGAGCATTCGTGCAGTCAGTACGTCGTGTTACGGGGAAAAACAGCGTAACATGCTTGATTAGCACGCTCGATGCGAATGTTACATTACACCTCGTAACGTTGGTCAGTCAGTACCCACCTTAATAGCTGATAACACTCAAAATATTTCAATGTTCTACAATGACATTTGAAGTTTGAATGTAGACGTTATGTATTTTGTTTTAATGTTCAATGTCGCTTGTACGCAAAAAAGTAAAACTCGGCGCACTTCGTAGCGTGCGCTGAGTTTTGGCGCGGACATTTTATTTGTCTGATCGTGGCTCGATAGATTGTACCTCAATGAGCAAATTCAATGTTCTACAATTACATTTAACATTTGAATGTAGATGTTATGTCGTTTGTTTTAATGTTCAATGTCGCTTGTACGCAAAAAAGTAAAACTCGGCGCACTTCGTAGCGTGCACCGAGTTTTGGTAAATGAAATTTGGTACCAGGGTAAATGAATGAATGAAATTTGGTACCAGGATTCCTTATACCCTGGATTAAAAAATATGCTGCTCTTCTGAACTGTATGTAACTTTCTGCAGGTCGTCTGTAAATCAAACACTCACCAGCAACAAGTCCCACAACTCCCTCCTCGTCTGCACATCCAGGCCTGACGTCGGCTCGTCCAGCACCTCAAGCTAAAGTTCTGCACTTGAGGTCGTCTGTAAAACACTCACCAGCAACAAGTCCCACAACTCCCTCCTCGTCTGCACATCCAGGCCTGACGTCGGCTCGTCCAGCACCTCCAGCTAAAGTTCTGCACTTGAGGTCGTCTGTAAAACACTCACCAGCAACAAGTCCCACAACTCCCTCCTCGTCTGCACATCCAGGCCTGACGTCAGTTCGTCCAGCACCTCCAGCTAAAGTTCTGCACTTGAGGTCGTCTGTAAAACACTCACCAGCAACAAGTCCCACAGCTCCCTCCTCGTCTGCACATCCAGGCCTGACGTCAGTTCGTCCAGCACCTCCAGCTAAAGTTCTGCACTTGAGGTCGTCTGTAAAACACTCACCAGCAACAAGTCCCACAACTCCCTCCTCGTCTGCACATCCAGGCCTGACGTCGGCTCGTCCAGCACCTCCAGCTAAAGTTCTGCACTTGAGGTCGTCTGTAAAACACTCACCAGCAACAAGTCCCACAACTCCCTCCTCGTCTGCACATCCAGGCCTGACGTCAGTTCGTCCAGCACCTCCAGCTAAAGTTCTGCACTTGAGGTCGTCTGTAAAACACTCACCAGCAACAAGTCCCACAGCTCCCTCCTCGTCTGCACATCCAGGCCTGACGTCAGTTCGTCCAGCACCTCCAGCTAAAGTTCTGCACTTGAGGTCGTCTGTAAAACACTCACCAGCAACAAGTCCCACAACTCCCTCCTCGTCTGCACATCCAGGCCTGACGTCAGTTCGTCCAGCACCTCCAGCTAAAGTTCTGCACTTGAGGTCGTCTGTAAAACACTCACCAGCAACAAGTCCCACAGCTCCCTCCTCGTCTGCACATCCAGGCCTGACGTCGGCTCGTCCAGCACCAGCACACTGGCACCTCCAGCTAAAGCACACGCCAGCTGTAACCTCCTCTTCATTCCACCAGATAGTTCAGCACTCTTGCTGTCCGCCTTCCCGGATATCCCGAGCCGGTTCAGCAGAGCCATTGAGGAGTCGCGCGCGGAACTGTATGAACCGCCTTTTAGCTGGAGAATTTCATCAAGTTCTTTATTAAATAAGTAAGTAAGTATTCTTGGACATTTTACACAGCGTCATCTAGTCCCAAGCTAAGCAACTTAATGCTTGTGTTATGGTAATGACTGATATACTACATAGATACATTTTTTTTTTATAAATACATACATATTATAGATAGAAGAACATCCAGACCCGGAACAAATATCTGCAGAACATGCAAACATTTGTCCCGTAGCGGGGATCGAACCCGCAACCTCTGCGTCTGAAGCGGGCCTTCACCCACTGCGCCACAGAGGTCGACAAAACCCTAAATAGGTAGAAATTTAGTTTCTGTTAATATTAGATAAGTACCTTCATAGTGTTTTTGTGTTTTTTTTGTTTCCTGTGCAACACCAACTAAGTAGGTAGGTAGGTACCTACTTTAAATTATTGTTTGTGTGTGTTGAACCAAAGGTGCCTAGGTACCTGGGTGCCTACCTACCTGTTTGTTATGTATTCTGCCTCCTGTTTTGTGTACTTACCTATTTTCTTACCTATCTGTGCTGTAAGTGTGTCAATAAACAAGTCTATCTATCTATGTATCATTACTCAACAATAGTTTAAAAAATATTTTTATATATTATAGTAGTTGTAGTATTATAAAAAAACTTACTTTTAACTTCCGCGATACAGGCTTGACCTAGTGCGGGGTTAGTTTGTAAATTGTTTTGCCCTTCTTTTTAATTATATGTCTTTTGAACTTTTGTATCATATGTTTATTAAAATAAATTATTATTATTATTATTATTACTCACCAAAGTGAAGAATATAGCATGTTCGAGCACAGTGAGGTCCGGGAAGAAGAGGTTGTGTTGCGGGCACAGGCCGAGCTGGCTGCGGACCGCGTCGCGTTGGGACACCGAGTCCATTCCGTTCACGTACACCTTGCCTTCCGTAGCGCTCATCATGCCTACGAATAATAATAAAATAAAAAGCCTTTTATTCCTCTTCTCCATTTTTGAATCTTAAAAACATTTTCCCATACAAATTCATACCATCAATGACAACAACTGTCAAATCAATTGGTTTCAATCATCCCTGTTTTTGGCATAGCGAAGTTTGCTGGGACAGCTTGTACTAATATAAATCATACCATAGTTTGCCGAGACCTCTTGTAATAAATATAAATAAAATAAACTACATTCAATAT
This sequence comes from Xanthorhoe designata, assembly GCA_963582015.1. Taxonomy (NCBI): domain Eukaryota; kingdom Metazoa; phylum Arthropoda; class Insecta; order Lepidoptera; family Geometridae; genus Xanthorhoe; species Xanthorhoe designata. The sequence continues at coordinate 1,553,677 of OY757049.1, forward strand.
AATAACCTGTTATGATGGTATACTGTGTTCCAAATAAATTATCCTATCTACAGGTCCAGAGGTAGAACAGAAAACAAAGACTAAAAAAGTGACAAGTCAACTTGCATGCTAAACAATAATCTCACCTGTGATAATAGACATAAGGGTGGTTTTCCCCGCTCCGTTGTGTCCGAGCAACACTGTGATTTCGCCTTTATACACTTCTAAAGACACATTGCTTAGTGCTTTGTGTTTCGGGAACAACTAAAACAAAATGTTAAATTAAACACATTGAAGTCTGACATAGTTACTGCAGTACCGTCATCTATGGCCTATTAGGGTATGTAAACTTAATTCTTTTAAAGCGCTTGTGGCGAAGCTTGCTAAGACGTTCTTGATAGATTGTCGAAGTTAAGCAACGTTCTGAGCGGTCACTACTTCAAGTGGCATTTTCATCTGAGCGCTTCCGTGCTTCGGGAGGCACGTTAAATTGTCGGTCCCGGCTTTTAAAGTCGTAAAGCCATGACGGAGGCCTTTATGCGGCCTAAAAACTCCGTCACCAGAGTTGGCCACTTGCTCATACGAACTTACTTATCGCATGAGAAACTCGAACGAGTCACGCGGGTGCCCGCGTCTCCGGCGAATTCGAATACCCTTCTCTGCAATAATAAGTATTATAGTAATGAAAATAAAGTTAAAATTCATATATGACACTGAAACTGCTCCCTTCGCCGCTCTTTCGGTGTAGCCTAAGTAATTACATGTGTAATAATAATACCTTAGTAACGTTATCTATTTTGATCCCCACGTCCAAGTGCTTGGGCGTCTCCTCGTAGTACTTCATGTCTCTCGCGATGGGCTCTTCCTCGTCCATCTCCGACTCCTTCTCCGGCCTGATCTCGTTCTGCGTCCAGTATTGCTTCTGGAATATCGCTTTCTATTAGAAAAGGGGCAAGTTAATACACGCGTATTTAAAAAATATTAACGGGACTTAATCGCGTAATGAAATCAATATTAATTATTGTATATATAGTATATATATATAATGTATTGATAACAATATACGAGTAGACTCGTGACCACGGTGACTGTAATGTCATCGAAACGTCGAGGTAAATAAATAATATTGATTTCAATACGCGATTAAGTCCCGTTAATATTTTTTAAATATGTTTTCAAGTCGCGATAGTTTAAAAAGTTTTAATACACGCGTTCAAAACTTGCGTTCTATTAGAGTTAAGAGTGTGCCATAACGCCGAAATAATTTAAAGAGCGAGCGGGATAGCGAATTTATTTACTCGTGAGTTAGAAGTGCAGAACGATAGACACGCAACATAATTTATAACGAAAAAACAGTTTTAATTTAATTACAAGTTAATTAAACAACCAATCGAAAAATTCAAAGACAGAACAAAATAAAAACTTCTAGGTACATATATAAAAAAAGACCAACAAAAATAGTGTTCTGTTCCTGAGATAGACATTGTGAAGAGTTGAGCTGAAAATTACTGACCTGACAAAGAAAGTTCTGGAACATTGAGAAAGGTCCAACCTGCCTGAAAGATGAAAGTTCCAAGGCAGAAGATCTCTACTGGCATGAAAATAGGGGCTACCGAGCTATATACCGAAATCCGCATCTATATTGACCTTGTGATGAGTTGACACTGACCTGAAAAAGGAAGTTTCAAGGCAATTGACCTTGATATTGACCTTGTGATGAGTTGAAACTGACCTGAAAGATGAAGTTCCAAGGCAATTGACCTTGATATTGACCTTGTGATGAACTGACACTGACCTGAAAAAGGAAGTTCCAAGGCAATTGACCTTGATATTGACCTCGTGATGAGTTGACACTGACCTGAAAGAGGAAGTCCCAAGGCAATTGACCTTGTGATGAGTTGACACTGACCTGAAATAGGAATTTCCAAGGCAATTGACCTTGTGATGAGTTGACACTGACCTGAAAGAGGAAGTTCCAAGGCAGTGCCTGTCCATACTTCCCAGGGTGGACATGCGCCAGGTACCAGGCGAGGGTGAAGAACAGCGCGGACTGCAGCACCAGCCAGCTCATGCCCAGCGCCACGGGGCCCGACGACGACGTGTGGGCGTCTGTTATGTTGGCGAAGCTCAGGCCGTAGTCTGCAAGTTTTATTGCATTATAATAATATATACATATAATATATACATATAATATTATTATTATTATGTATGTCAAGGTTTACCATCACGGGACTATGGAGTCCCGGACCTTTGGTAGGCATGCATGGGGCCAAAGCCAACACACAGAGGCCCTTTTGACAGTTTTGATGTTTTAGTGATGGAGACACATACCGATGACTACCCTGAATAACACAAGAAATGCATCCAAAGGCAGTCCTCGGTCTGTGCAGGATTATTAAAAAAGTGGGAAACTACTACTGGGCTATGGGGGTGGGATGGTAGTGGACTGGTTACCGGGGAACTATGGGGACTATGGCACCCGCCGACACAATGTTAACAAACATGTATAAAATAGCAGGCGGAGACTCGCCAACTCACAACTGGGCCCCCCCAAAATAGTTGCACATGTCGCAACAAGGGGGCAACATGACGTGAGTAGCTAGAGGGTGGTTAAGATGTTACCGGGTTTTAAACGACGATCACGAGCTCCCTGAGGGTCTCTCTCAACATATAATATACATATAATAAATCGACCAGTTTTTGCCGGACTGGAGGGTAGTTGCCGAGGATCGTGAGGTGTGGAAAGAGTGGGGGGAGGCCTTTGCCCAGCAGTGGGATCATCACGGCTCATAATAATAATAATAAATAATAATAATAATATACACTGTGATTCATAATTGGTATGTTATCCCGAAAAGGGGTCATTCACCTCATCAGTGTGAACAACGACATTTGTTCTACGACTTTTTGAATTTCGATGTTTTTCATTCAAGAAATGCAAACTAACTAACTAGCAAAGTATCTATTTATTTTATTTTTAAGGATTCCCAACACAGGGTTACACTGTACATGCATCAATTTATAGCCAAATATTAGAAATAAAAAAACTAGTGCTATAGTGTATCCTTCATAAATGAACACAGAGCAACCCTATAATAATCAGCTGATCCCTGAACTTTGCCGGTGACCCTAACCACTGGCCAGTAGCCCGTGTGACGTAGGAGGGGGGCGGGCGATGAAAATATTGATCGATAATAGATGATAGATTTACCAATAATTAAAAATAACATGCAGTTATAACATTTTAAGTTTTCATTTTAGATATAGGTTGCGCCACGTAAAAAGATCGCTGGCTGTCAAACTGCGCAGTGGTCGTTGATTGGTGGAGAGGTAACGCGGCGCACTTCATACCATTGATTCAGCGAGTGCTATTGGTTCGTCAGCGAGTGAACACAGGCGCGAACATACCCCCGCTACTTCCCCGACCGCGCTCTTTTTACGTGGCGCGTCCTATAAGAAAATTTAATTATTATTTTTTTGTAACATGCTACAAAGGGATCTAAAAAATGCCTAAAAGATCTGAAAGAAATGTCTACCGCCACCTGGGATACAGTCGTGATCATATTTCATTTTTTTATTTTCATTTTTATAAATGGACTTACTGTACTGCTCAAAGGCCGCAACTTCGTCCCATAGCCAGATGATGGGCACGTGAGGTAGAATACCGGTCAAGTAGACGAGGTTGCGAGACGGCGGGTAGCTGCCGAGTAGGATCGCTGGGATGTATAGCGACATGTACGCTAGAACTGATATCGATACCGTGTATTGAGCTGAAAGAAACAACATATTTAAAGTTAAGCAACGTTCTGAGCGGTCACTACTTGGATGGGTGACCGCAATTGGCATTTCCGTCTGAGCGCTTCCCGGGATGTATAGCGATATGTACGCTAGTATTGATATCGATACTGTGTATTGAGCTGAAAGAAACAACAACATATTAGTTAAGCAACGTTCTGAGCGGTCACTACTTGGATGGGTGACCGCAAGTGGCATTTCCGTCTGAGCGCTTCCGTGCTTCGGAGGGCACGTTAAATTGTCGGTCCCGGCTTTTAAAGTCGTTAAGCCATGACGGAGGCTTTTAGGCGGCCTAAAAACTCCGTCACCAGAGTTGGCCACTTGCTCATACGAACGAACGAACGATCTATACATCTATACTAATATTATGAAGAGGTAATGTTGGTTTGTTTGTATGTTTGGGGGTAATCTTCGAATCTACTCATCCGATTTCAAAAATTCTTTCACCGATGTGTAGCATGGACTTTCCGTATGAACATAGGCTATATTTTATCAAGGTAGGTACTACGTGAAGCCATGGGCAAGTAAGCTAGTTTAGTATATAATAAGTATGAGTGTGGATGGGCATGCAAGTAGAGGAAGGCCGAAGAAAAAGTGGTTTGACTGTGATAGAGGATATGAATATGAGAGGAGTGGATTCAGAGTTGAAAGAAAGAAAGAAAAATCATTTATTCTTGTAAGACCTCAAGGATCACTTAAGTTTCGTTTTACATGCTAGGTGATTCTAATGCCCGTTCCAACGCGACTCCCTACACCAGGGAAAGAATCAGGCGAGAACCTGGTGGTGTGGGCCTAGCTTTTTTTTAAAAGCTTTTTGACGAGTGATAGGAGTGGGAGTGGAGTTTAACTTAGATTTGCTTGTTATTTTTGTAGCATATCACAATAACCATTATGTTTTATCATACAACCTGAATTGCAAAAAGAAAACGCAAGATATTTTAAATTTTGCGTGCTACCCGTTCGCTTCCACCAAAGACGATTAATATCTAGAAGACAGACAAAGGCCATACACAAAATCGTAACCCTGATCCCGCAGTACCAGATAGCCTGGAAACTTTAAAACATCAATTATATCCACGAAATTTCAATACCTAGTAGTAGGTAGCAACAATATTCAATATAATTTTTTTTTTAGGTAATTTTAACTAGAAAGTAATTGAAATTTCTTGGATAAAATTGATGTTTTAAAGTTTCCAGGCTATCTGGTACTGCGGGATCAGCGTTACGATTTTGTGTATGGACTTTGTCTGTCTTCTAGATATTAATCGTCTTTGGCTTCCACCATAAGTCGAAATAACACTTACTACTCTTAGCGAGGTAACTGCAGGCGGTTGCCATAGCTACCACAGACACGAAGTGAAGTGCGACCGTAATGAATATGATGCCTCCACTGGAGTGTTCTATGAGAGGATTGTCTGTGGTTTTGACGAGCACAGTTGTGAATACGGCGTACACGAGCCCGGTTGGCAGTACGTTCAGGAAATGCGAGTGACCGAGGGTATTTGTTGATACTCCCACCATTTTTATAAGCTCCTGCGAACAATACAATCAATCAATAAATTTATCCTGGTCTGAATGAATGATTTGATTAATAATTATAAATGGGACTTCGATGATCAGTGGCAGGCAATGACGTTAGACCGAAACGACTGGAAAACTCGAGGGGAGGCCTTTGCCCAGCAGTGGGACACTAAAGGCTAAAAACAACAACAACAACAATGGGACTTCATCGCGTAAGCCAATATCGATAAATATATTCGATCAAGATCGAAAAAAACAAGCCACACACATTTGAAATCCCACCGGCTGCGCCAAAAAAAAACTGGCGCAGCCGGAAGGATATACTAACCTGTATGCCAGTGGTTCTTTCCTCCAGCAACCGCGACATTAAGAATACGAACACTATGAATAGTGACAGCCAGCATAGCCCGGGGAGAAGGCCGCATATCAACGTGACCGATGCGGATCGATCGCTGCCGTAGTACGGAAACTCTTGGAGAGTTAATTGCTGCGAATAGAAACACATATTCATATTTTATATTCTACTTTAGAATTATTGTTTTGTTTATTTATGTCACTCAAGTATCTAAATGTGGAAACTTGTAATTAGCCCTTAGTATTTAGTCTTTCTTTAATTGTTTTTTTTTTAGCTGTAAGTTTTCCTAAAATTGTAAAAATAAAATAAAATATGACTTATTTTAGGTTTATTCACAAAATATAAATAAATATCCTTGGACATTCCACACAGCGTCATCTAGTCCCAAGCTAAGTTATGGTAACCAGATGACTGATATACTACTTATATACATTTTTTTGTAAATACATACATAATATACATAGAAAATACCCATATGTTGCTTCAAATGTTGACAAGTGTCAAATCAGGAAAAAAATCATCACCGGCACGTATAAATAGTTAAAAAGTTTGGTTCCAGCTATTTAAATAGTTTTCTCAAAATTCAGATCACATTTTTTTTTTTAAATTGGCAAAAACTTTTAACTTTAGAATTGAATTTTTGATCATAGTCTATTACCTATTATTCGAGTTATGAGGTGATATTAAAAAAGCATTAGCCCAGTTTCGGTTCACAGTCATCTGGGGCCGTACACTGGATCAACGAAAAAGAAGTTTCATGACAATTTTCGGGGTCAGCTTATGTTGGTGGATACTGAATTCGTAATAGTTTACCAACATAATTGGAACCCGAAAATTGTCACGAAACTACGTTTTCGCTGATCCCGAGTAGGTCCTCTGTAGTTCAAACTCAAATTCATTTGACTAGATACATATAATGGTTTAAGTGTGACTCATTGTAGAATTTCGCTTGCATTAGACATTAATAGCCCAAGGGAAATTACTCACGTAAATATATCGTCGATTTAGATACCGACAATGTTTCCAGATGAAGATTCGCCGGAAGAATCGAAGCATTAGTGGCAATTCGGAGTGTCGCAAAAGCTAAACTAACTAAAATTAATGCCATCCTTTTTATGTCCATCGCTATGAATACCTGAAGCTTTGAAGACCGCCGAAAACCGGAAAACGTGGAAAAGCATAGTGCAAAGTATAAAAAGTGAATAATCCACTTTCGAACTAGACACGACCTTCAGCAATGAAGAGGCCGACTAAGAAGAGATGAATGGACGGCAACATTTTTAGTTAGTTAAGTTTAGCTGTTGCGACACTCCGAATTGCCACTATTGTCGGTATCTGAATCGACGATATTTTTACGTGAGTAATTTCCCGTGTGCTATTATAATGTCTCATTGTTATAGATTCACAAGTGGTTATTGTTCAGAGATAAGCAAACGTACTATGAAAATATTATCAAAACTCAAACAAACAAGTTATTTTGTCACTAGAGAGCACGGGTACACTATTTAGATAGGAAAAAAACTCAAGCCTTTGCATTTTTGATCACCAGATGATTATACAGCGTCCGGAAGCAATATTTGCCTACACATCTATACAAATATTATAAAGAGGTAATGTTGGCTTGTTTGTTTGTATGTTTGGGGTAATCTCCGAAACTACTCATCCGATTTCAAAAATTCTTTCACCAATTTGTAGCTTAGACTATATTTTATCAAGGTACCACGTGAGCGAAGCCACGAGCAAGTAAGCTAGTAACGGTATAATGGTGTCAATTCAGATGTCGCAAAAATTAAACAAAAACAAAAAGAGCTACATTGCCTCAGACAGACAGATAAACACTACATACTACATACTTATAACCCCTATATTTTAGTAGGGGGTTAATGTTTACCTGAGGTACAGTTTGTCCAGTGCGTACGTTGATGTAGCTCGTATCTATAGCCCACTGTAGTAACATAAACTCATCGTAATCATCGCCTGAAAAAAAATACAAGTTACAATCTATACCCCTTATGCATATTGGTTTAGTAAACCTACTTTAGCTAAAACGGATAATAGTGGCAATTCGGAGTATCGCAAAAGCTAAACTTAACTAACTAAAAATGTTGCCGTCCCTTTCATAGCGATGGGAATAAAAAGGATGGCATTAATTTTAGTTACTTTAGTTTAGCTTTTGCGACACTCCGAATTGCCACTATTAAATACAAGCGATCGCCCTTTAGCCGGGCTGCCATAACCGGCCACGAAACCTTATAACGCCTTGAACCTTAAACTTACCGAATCCTTGATGATTCCTTGGTACTTCATCGTGTGACGTGTAAGAGTACGTGTTGAATCTATATTTCATCCGTATGGTGTAGGCTAGGTTGTCCGTCTTTCTGTCAGCCCAATCCTCACCCACCATATCCTGAGGAATTTCATATTTATACTATTTGACACACTAATCATTTATTAAAAGATACTAAACTACTATATTTTACAGTGTTAAACTACTCTTAGATATTTCACACAAATGAAAAATCTTACTAAAAATTAACAGCTCCAGCAGGATTCGAACCTGCGTACAGATACTTATTATCGCATGAGAAACTCGAACGAGTCGCGAGGATGCCCGCGGCGCCGCGGGAATTCCGGCGAATTCCAATACGCGCGCCTTCTCTGCGATAATAAGTATTATAGTAATGAAAATAAAGTTGAAATTCGTATGACACTGAAACTGCGCTTCGCTTCGCTGCTCTTCGATGCTCTTTTGGTGTGAGTTGAGCCTAAAGCGAATAATTCCGATCACTGTAGGTACATAATACACTGCCGGGCGTCCAATGCTATGTATAACATACCTCAAATATAATAATAGCTTCATTGGTAAAGAATCCTTCCACGAAACTAGCAATTTCCGAGACGTTCGAGTATGGATAGTACCCTTTGTAATTTCCATCGGTGAGTTTATCTGAAAAACAATAACAAAGTGTAATTACCAATTGTTTTTGCGGAAAAGAGTTACAAACACCGATCCATCATCAGAAATCTTTGCATAAATAATATTAGTAGAAACATGGTATCCCATCCCCTTATAAGATGGTTGTAGTTCCAAAAACAAATGAATAGATGGCGTTACGTGTTGCTATTTCGAAATAAAGTCTCTGGAAATTTATGAAAATGCCTAAATTTTGCCAGAATCATACATTTTCTGTTTTAAATATGTTTTTTTCAATATAACGAAATAAAATATCCCATTATTTTATTTTCTAGATCAATTTCTACAAAATAAAATAAAATTACATGACATGAACGCTAGATGGCGCTGACTCAGAAACACAGGTAAAACGGGATAGCCCGACGAATTGCGCGCAAATTCAGGATTGTTTTCAATGTTCTACATGAGGCATCAGTCTGTACTAGTGTATTATATAATCTGTGGTAGAAAGTATAGGATAGTCTGCGTTATAATTTAACCTATCTTTGCCTACTGATTACTTTTTTTTTATCCGTTTTGTACTATTCTGTGTTTAGGTAAGTTCTTCTTTGTAAACCTTCCCATCTGTGCTGTAATGTGTGTGTGTGTCAATAAAGTCTTTATCTATCTACCTAGGACCTAGATTCTAACTAACCTAGAATCTAGGTTATCACTTTACTATTAAAAAGAAAATATCCATGAAAGGAAAAAAAAACCATTTATAAATCCATCATAACATAACAATCGTGCTAAAATTTGTTTTATACTCATTCACTCTCATTACATTCTTTAAACAAGCTCTCTAGTGTACTTCTGATCTGGCTTTCTGCAAATATCACCAATTTGGTCCAAATATGTTCGCCTAGCAGGGATGGCGAACCTTCATTCATATCGACGTGCCATTTTTATAAAGAAAAGTTTCTTCTTCTTTATTTTGGCTTCGCCGGCTTTTGCCACGCATTTAGCCACTTTAATCAGGTCATAGACGTGCCATGTCGTGACATAACAGATAATTTTGCCTCTGTTGACATAAAAGTGAATATTATTGGGAAAATAATAATATTCACTTTTAACACTTTTTTTGTACATAATGAACTTTTATTGATTAGTGACGTGCCCAAAGTATTGTGCCACTAATGGCACGCGTGCCATTTGTTTACCATCCTTGGCTAGGTCATCTCTTCCAGATATCCCATTCACAATCGCCATAAACGCATCGATGTTTTATTTATGTTTATTTACTTGGTAAAGAAGGCAGCCGCCTCAGTCCAAGCTTGGTCCCGATGTTATTCATCAGCTCTCCAGCTAGTTTCGTGTCGGGCGTGTAAAGCAGGAACCGAGGAGTTGGTACCCGATGAGCTTCATCCAGGAACTTCTCCTCCTGTGGGGTTGGAAATAGCATTATTATAGGAATTAACTTTATTGGAAATAGCGGAGGTTGTGGGTTCGATCTCCGCCACGGGACAAATGTTTGTACCTTCTACAGATAATTTGTTCCGGGTCTGGATGTTTTTCTATAGTATGTACCTATTTATTTACAAAAAAATATATATCTATGTAGTATATCATCTGGTTACCATAACACAAGCTTGGGACTAGATGACGCCGTGATATAAAATGTCCAAGGATATTTATTTATTTTTTATATTTTTAATTCACAGTATTGACATCAAATAGGAATATTAAATCTTTCCTTGACAAAATGCCAAGTCCTCAAATATGGCACGAAGTTGGCATAATGTTGAATGAGACTATAATAGCCTACTTTACGACTTATATTGTCGATGAATCAAAATTTCTTCTCAATACCTATGACGAATACGCACGTGTTTAAAACGTAAACAAGCATAACTTATTTCTAAAGACTGTTATGACTGGAAAGGAAATACAAATGAGAAGCTTAAGACTTCAATTTCGTAAGAAGAGAGCAATTTCCTGCACTCTCGAGGTGCATTTCTGGTCATAATTCCGAAGATCCTCAAATTTTCTATGTGACCATCTCGGGAGTAAGTATATCCTTTCAAACAAAAAAAAAATTCTAAATTGGTCCACTATTGACGGAAAAGTAAGTAAGTTCGTATGTGCAAGTGGCCAACTCAGTCCCCTGATTGTGTAACTGTGTGTATCCAAGTTGTATCGAAACAAAAATCACAGTAAACCGCGAAAACAACTGTCAAATATGACAGTAATTAAGTAAGTTACTTACTAATTTAATTAATCAGTCTTTAATCTGACAGTTATTTTCGCGATTTACTGTGATTTTTGCTTTGATACAACTTGGATACAACACGAGACAAGTTACAGGGGCTGGTGACGGAATAATCGGTGAACACACAAAAAAAAATAGATACAGTGGAATATGAACCTCCTTTTTGAAATCGGATAAAAATGCAAGTCGTTTCATATAAAAAGGGTTGTGACAGTACAGATAGACGGATAACCGAGTGATCCTAATGGGTTCCGTCTTTTCATATTGAGGTATGGAACCCTAAAAATTCAAAGTTTTCTAATAAATATAATTCCGATCGGCCATTACTGTGCGTGGTTTATGCCCGGTTCCTATATATCCAAAGCTCAGAATATTCTGAGATCCAAAGTACGGATGACCGTAGATCGATTGTCATAGCAACGCTGTCAATAAGTGTCATACATTTTGTGTTGTATAAACAACGTTTCTATAGAGATAGATCGACGGTCATCAGTACGTTGGATATAGGAATCGGGCATTACCGGCATTAGTAGTCTCCACGAGATGGGTTAAGGCGCGGTCCCACCGCGCGCACGGAGAGGCTACGCACGTGCGTCAAGCTTCGCTTTGGTAGTAAATGTATGTGGTTGTGTCCACTGCAACCCACGGAGAGGCTACGCATGAATTGACGTCATTGATACATGCGTGGCTTTCTCGAATAGGCGGTTACATAGCTCAACGCTGTCGACGTGGGTCTACGTTTCCACTGGAACAATTTAACACAATTTAACAAAATCGCTCGCTTTCCCGCCCGTCTCACTTCCCCACACCTCCCGCAGTGAAGCCCGTGTCCGTGAATTGCAGTGGCATGGCACCTGCGTAGCCTCTCCGTGCGCCGTGCCACGCTATATATAGTCGTGGGTCATATTCGTGTACTCCAGTGGAAACGTAAACCCACGTTGTCAAACAAATGAACCCACGCAGCTAAAATGCGTCGCGTGTCCATGCACAGCATGCGTGGTGGTGGGACCACGCCTTTCATTCAGTAAATCAGGTCCTGTAACTACAGCCTTTCTGGGAGGACGCTATGGGAAATATATAGACTATGTTTGTGCGTAATTTGGCACACTCCCAATAACTCAATGGATCGATCGGCTAGGTCAAACGACTGGCGCCGCGTAGCTTCCGCCTTTGTGGTGTATCAATGTAGCTTTTAACAGTTTGTCTGTATGTATTTTTAAGGCTGAGCGACAGCAACTGTCGTAACCTCAGAATAGAGAAAAAAAGTCGTAACTGTTATAGTTTGTATCGCCCGAGTTGTAATGTTTTAATGTTTTTAGAAGTGGCGAAGCTTGCTAAGACGTTCTTGATAGATCGTCGAAGTTAAGCAACGTTCTGAGCGGTCACTACTTAGATGGGTGACCGCAAGTGGCATTCATATCTGAGCGCGTCTGTGCTTCTGAGGGCACGTTAAATTGCCGGTCCCGGCTTTTAAAGTCGTAAAGCCATGACGGAGGCCATAAGGCGGCCTAAAAACTCCGTCACCAGAGTTGGCCACTTGTTTAATACGAACTTACTTACTTTTATACTTCTATACTAATATTATAAAGAGGTAAAGTTGGTTTGTTTGTTTGCAGGGGGTGATCTCCGAAACTACACATCCGATTTCGTAAATAATTTCACCTGTTGTAGAATAGACTAAAATGACGGCTGATAGGGGAAAATAGAAGAAGAGTAATGTCGTGCGTTATGAAGGACACAAAGATGATGATGACAGGATCGCACTGTAAGGGAAGATTTTTTTTTCTTCATTAAAAACCCGTGTGAACGGGGCGGGCAGGTAGTAATTAATAAAACAATACCCTTGAAACCTACCAGCTGTGGCAAACGACCATGACTTTATGCTCACAACTACATTTAATTGAAGAGAATTCATTGTTTAGTTAATATAAAAATATATACCACAAAGTAAGCTACGTTATCTACACCCACCACTAACGACTTACTAACTTTTTATCTAAACATAATTAGATACTTTTAGTTTGTCAAATATTCGGTTTTTTTTTAATTAACCTATGTTATCCTACTGCTGGGCAAAGGACTCCCCCAATTCCTTCCAACACTCGCGATCACTCGCCACTTCCCACCAGCCTTTCCTAAATGTATTGAGGTTGTCACGCCAACGTTTCCTCGGCCTGCAAATATTACTACTCTTTTTTTTTATTTCAGTAAAGTCGGCCTGATATAGGCAAGTACCCCAACAAGTACCTACAGATAATCTCCGAAACTACTCATCCAATTTCAAAAATTATTTCACCGATTTGTAGCATAGACTTTCCAAAATGAACATTGGCTATATTTTAGTAGTTTAGGTAGGTACCACGCGAGCAATGACGCGGTCGAGTAAGCTATTATTGCATATAGATAGATGAATACTACATTATTATGCTATACATTACATGAGCCTTATTTTTGCGTACGCTTCAGTGACTTTCACATTGAAATCAAGAAATCCAGGGTCATAACAGAATGTCAATAAAATTAGTTTCGCCATTCTGTAAGCTGTCTCACTGTAATTGTCCGTGTTTCGAAGTATTGGGAAATCCGAACTGGCTGACTGGCTGATTGTATTGTAATGTGAGCACCACACATTGGATGGTTAGAACGTGTTGGTTAGAACATTAGAATCACCTAGCATGTAAGACGAAACTTAAGTGATCCTTAAGGTCCTACAAGAATAAATGATTTTTTTTATAAATAAATAATAAATAATTTTTCTTTCTTTCTTTGGTTCCAACACTCGAATGTGGGGATCGATCTTGGACGGTTATTGGACACAAACAGAGCATTGCCATTGGTCATTCTATTCGTAGCCAATGTTGGAACCAAGTTGAACCCGTATAACTTTTATAAAATATGCTGTGTTGGCCAGGTCAGAACTGAGCTTAATTGATTAGCTCTTATCTGTTCCCCAGCATTCCAACATTTATTCTCAGAATACAGAAAGCACTGTTGTCCATCCCCATGTGAGTTATGGGCGCTACAATAAACATTGTAAGTAGTATGTCTTTGTTAGTGAAAGTCATTAATTTTACACCATGGACTTTTTTCTAAGAAAGAAACTCAAATAGTAATACAATACAACAGTGATTCATGTTACAGATTTGCAATGGTATGTGATGCAAATTATATAGTGGCAATTTCTTTTCTTTCATTTTTTATTATTATATGCACTTACCGTCATTTTCACCATGTTATCCTCATTAGTGTCAATGAGACCCGTTGGTAATCGAGGCTTCAGAGAATTCCGGAATGAGAATAGCATCAGTATGAAGAGAATTGGTGAAATGAGTTCCAGCGCCGTGTTGATGAACCTTCTTTTCCGCACCATGAGATGTTTCCACATCAGAACAACGAGGGACCGGCTCCTCATTTTGAAAGATAACACCAACACCCGTACAAAAAAATAGTTCTCAAAACACCAACACTAAACACTGGAGTAAATAAACATTGTTTGTGCCAGAGTTTTCATTTGAGACATAATTTCTCAAATGAGGTACTTAGGAAATTGTTTTGCCTTATTTTTTTAAACAAAAACAGATATTCCCTTTCTCTTGAAACTTTTGTCTGACTTCTTCCGTTCTGTTGCTTTCTGTGCTGTTCGCTTTGCTGTGCTGTGAAAGTGTGAAATGAAAATGAAATGAAATCACTCATTTCACTTGTGCCAAAAAACATCGTATCTGTCAAATCAAATAAAATACGTACGTCAGCGTCAGCAATCAGTTAAACGATGCTGTCAATGTCAGCTATGTCAGAAATCAAAAGAAGTTTGTTTGGCTTTAGCTCTCAGGCATCCTAGTAGTCTGTGCTCTCAGGTGAGCATTGAGTGAGCCACTCCTGAAAATTAAAATATAGTAGGTATACACCAAAGACGATTAATATCTAGAAGACAGACAATGGCCATACACAAAATCGTAACCCTAAAAAATAGCCTGAAAACTCTAAAACATCAATTTTATCCAAGAAATTTCAATTACTTTCTAGTTAAAAATGTTTAAATATTGAATATTGTTGCTACCTACTACTAAGTATTGAAATTTCTTGGATAAAATTGATGTTTTAAAGTTCTCAGGCTATCTGGTACTGCGGGATAGGGTTACGATTTTGTGTATGGCCTTTGTCTGTCTTCTAGATATTAATCGTCTTTGGTATACACTATATCTATGCAGTCTTTTGTGTCCAATAACTGTCCAAGATCATGGATGTACTACGGCATGGATAAGTGATTAAATAAGCTGGAAAAAAAGAAATGAAATGCATATGTTTGTCTTTTTTTACTTACGATGTTAATAGTGCGTACGAAAGAGACATATAATGCCGTTCTGTTTCGTTTCATGCAGGTTGTCACAAGCTAGTTTTTGGGTAGTGATGTGCTTATCATCAACAATGTCGTGTCGACGTTGATGATGTAGCCAATAATTTACCAATACTAATGGAGAAGTTTCCCTTTTTTTTAAAAAGTAAATAATTAGGTAGTCCTAAGTATTTAAAGAAGGATGGTGAAAGAATTTTTTGAATATCTTGAAAAAGAACAAAGATATTCAACTTTTACGGCGGCTTAATAATAATTAAATCAAGAAGTTGAGATTTCAGCGTGTGAAGTAATTGATCTCAAGACACAAATTAGTTTCAATTTAGGATGAAAAAATTTCATACGATTCGCGCTTTTCCTCGCCGCGCCGGACTAAAATCATTATTCCAGCTTTCCAGCCACACAAGGCAAGGTTGATTTAAATCACATTTTCATTGGTAGGCAGTAGTAGGCCTTGTCTACAACACATTGGTAATCAAACATTCTATAATCATAGCCATAAGTACTTTCCATAACGGTAAACTATCAGACCGCCCGTGTACAAACAAATTCATCTTCTAATAAACTAAATCGTCAAAAGATCACTTTTTTGTTAGTGTAAGTAAGGCCTTTTAAGCACAATATTAAACAAGCATATTATTATACCCTGCTTCCAAAATGTCGAAGAAGAAAAAATGAAAAACAAACATCTAAGCTGGAATAATGGTTTTAGTCCGGCGCGGGCGGCGCGGCGCAGCTAAGAAAAGCGCGAATCATATGAAATTCTTTCATACTAAATTGAAACTAACCTGTGTCTTGAGATCAATGACGTCACACGCTGAAATCTCAGCTTCTTGATTCTATTATTTTTAAGCCGCCGTAAAAGTTATAACTTTGTAATTTTTCAAGATATTAAAAAAATATTTCACCACTTATTATAGATTCTTAAGATCTTGCTAATAAAAGAAAAAAAATGTATTTTGAAGTTTAGGAAACTTCTCCATTGGTGCTAATGAACATTCGAAAGGGATTACTTTTATTGCAGTCGAGTAAAAAAACATGTTTATTCTACAACTTTTACTTTACCATAGACATAAAACCAGTTTAATGATACTACAATCATTTATTTTAATCATTTAGGTATTTATTTTAAGTGACGCACAACACAAAATCGCTGAAAAAGTAGGTGTTTGAATATTTATGACAAATCTGTTTTTAATCATTAATAATAATATACCTACAGGAACAGCGTCGGATTTCAGCAGTCTTCATTTTTTATTGATATTTTGCACAAAAGACTCTTTGGTAAAATGCTTCGAACAAATTGTGCTGTGCTTTTTTGGAGTTCAGTTGAACCTATTGATGCACTGAATCCATTTTCTTTTCACTTCATCATCATCAGGAAATCTGCAACAGAATTGAAATGATTATCAACAACCATTTTCACATCACTAGTAACCTATAGGTACTTGCCGTAATCTATTTTTCAGAAAAAATAATAAACTAAAGCAAATACGTGTATTCTTTTGAGTAGATAGACATACAGTATTAATTTATCTTACCGCCTATCACTTTTATATTTCCAATAATGAACAATATTATCTCTAAACTTACCCATGAAATGTAAACGATTCGTCCTCATTTTCTTTCTCGAACTATGGGCTTTACACCCTTCAACAAGTTCGACAACACAATACATCTTGTCCAGAGCACTGTACACCTAACGTATAAACTTTCTGGTCACGTTTTAAGACAGAAATTATTAATTATCACCATTTTTTCACTCAGTGAATTCGTCAAACTCTCGAAATTATCAACAAAACATAACACTAAAAAATTAAGTTAATAGTTGACTTCAAGTTTTTGAAGTCTTGGATAGAACTTTTGTATTTGTTAGCATTATAAGATGACCAAAGATGACCACTTCATTTTTTGCTTGTGACAACGTCAAAAATAATAAAAACAAACAGCCATGTTTTGTTTCACTCACACCTTAGGGCATGCTAACTATAAACATGCTACATAAATGAGTAAACTATAGTAAAGGCATTAGAATCACCTAGCATGTAAAACGATACATAAGTGATCCTTGAGGTCCTACAAGAATAAATTATTTTTCTTTCTTTCTTTCTTTCTTAAAATTTAATCCTCCTTCCATGTTTTAATCCTTCTTCTGTGTCCAAGATCAACCCCCCCCCCCCCTACCTCTACCTTGTGGTGCCCGCTTATAGCACGCAATTTTTTTTTTCTCGGCTACGCATCATAAAATGTATTCTACCAATTGTTTTAATGCTCTACAGGTCGCCTTGTGCCGTACGTAGTTAATGATTTAGCTCATTCAATCCTGCACTTTCACAAAATCCAATTTTCTATGAAACTAGGTAATAGAAGAATTTTAGTAAGAGGATTTTTCATACAAACTTTGCCCCTCTTTTCACCCCCTAGGCCTAGGTGTAGAATTTCGAAAAATCCTTTCCTATCGGATGCGTCATACAAAGAACATGTAGGTACCCCCCAAGTTTCAGGGTCTTTGCGATCAGCGGTTTAGGCTATGTGTTGATCCGTCAGTCGCATTCAGGAAATCAGGACAAAGCATTTTATAATTAGGTAGGTTAGATATCGCCTATACCTAGACTAAGATGGTAGGTAGGTTAGGTAGGTATGTATCACTAGTATTTAATCATCCTCAATGTATTGTTGTGTATCAAATTCACATCCGGCGACGGGCATGGCCATACAGGCTACTTCGCAACTTTCCTTTTTCACAAAATTATTTTGATTTTCTCCACATCCTGAGTATTTGAATTCTTCGCACTTTTGAGTAATCGCATTGTATCCATATCTGTAATAAGTATAAATAAATAAATAATAAATATCCTTAGACATTTTACACGGGGCGCGTGGCGCAACGGGGCACAGGGACGAAGCGACCTGGATACAGGTACCTATGCTTATTTATTATTACTTAGCTTAGATATTTAAAGAATGTAGGTAGGTAGGTATATAATCTAATCTAGCTTTTGCGACACTCAGAATTGCCCCCACTATAATTATTACTATCTATCCTTTGTAAACTACCTAATCCTGCGTTTCGTATAAAAATAAGTATGAGGTAGGTAGGTAGGTAGGTACCTAGGTTACCTTGTAAGAGTCTTATCACAAGTCCCCCTCTCTGGGGCTAGGTAGCAGTACGCAGGTAGATCACTGTCGATTGGCACGTACGCCCACGGAGGGGCAGGCGCCCCACCGTGCCCACCACCCAAACCTGGAAACGTAGAAACCACAGATATACTTAATAATGGTAGAAACACAACAAATATAGGTAGGTAGGTACCTACCACCAGAGTTGGCCACTTGCTCATACGAACGAACGAACCTAATAATGATCACTACTTATGGTATTTAGGTAGGTACTCTACGCGTGGTAGTAGGTACTTAGGTATTTATATGAGTGTGTAAATAAATAAATACTTACTTAAATAAATTTAATTTATTTATCACATTTGTCTCAGATCTATAGTACCTATAGATAGGCGTTCGAGATCCTTCGAAGATAGGTAGTACCTACCACAGATTATATAATACATTACTTAGGTAAGTAGTACCTATTGGGAGTAGGAGTACCTACCTAGACGTAGGGTATGATCATCGGGACCGACAATTTCACGTGCCCTTTGCGCAAACAAAGTTTATTAAGTATAGGTAGGTATTAAGTGGTTGGTAAACTGTAAAAAGCAGTAGGTAGGTAGCTATACTACCAGGTAGAGATTTTTCTCGTAGGTACCTATTTCGTCACGCATGCGTGCTGTGATTGTGAAGAACAGTATCATCATACCTTTCCATCCTTCAGGCCAGCCGCTGCCCGGGCTGCGGTCGATCTCCTCGCCGGCGGTGCCGTTTGCGTCCATCTCCTCCTCCTCCTTCAAGCTGAGCTCGTACTGCTGGAGCCAGTATCTCCACGCCTGCTCCACGTTGTGAGGTAGACCGAACCCGCCGTAACCTGCTACTTGATTCCTGGTTATATGCATAGAAGTTGAGTTCGTGTGAGCCAAGTTATTTAATAAATCAGATGACGAAATTTTTAGGCCGTTTTTAACCGCCTCCTGTCGTGGCTTCAAGATTGTAATAGCGTGGACGCGTGGAAGCGCTCAGCGTATAGTGCCCTGCCATTTGTGGCTCTGTCTTCGGGAGAGCACCGCAGGACTGCCCCTAAGGGCAGGGAATGGGTTAACTTACCTCTCCACAGCGTCTCCTTTTTTACCAGTCAGATTCAAGCCTGCAAAAGGATCATCACTGACGCTTTTAGTGACAGCAGCTGCAGTTGTGCCGCCCCCCCCATGACAGCCCAAAATTTTAGGAATATTTAAAAATAACAAAACAATACAATACATTTTGAAGGCAGCACAAAACAAAATTACGGCAGCCTTTTAGTTTTTAATTGACTTTGTTAATTAGTTTGTGTTTCATTAACAATTTCCATGTCTTTATTAGGTGGATTGTTAATTTTCATTAACAAAATTAACAATAGGTTACTTACCTACCTACCTACTCCTGTGAAAAATAATGTAACTGTGTAGGTAGGTAGGTACCTACGCTATAGGTAGATGTAGGTTAAAGTTTAAGAATATTTGTTTCCCAAAAATGACACAAAGGTCACTTATTTGAGAAATTAAATAGGTGCCTTACGTTTTGTTTATTATTTTATTAAACTAAATGTTAAATTTATTAAATATTGTGATGTGATTGTTGTGCAAGCTTTGATTTGAATGCATTCAAATGAGCCTTACACTTTTAAATACAAATTATGTACGTATTCAGTCTGACCCCGAAAATTGTCACGAAACATCGTTTTCGTTGATCGTTGAGTTGAGTAAGGCCTCTGGTGGCATCTATATACCTACGAATCTGTGTTGAAGTTATAATAACCTCCTCTTGTATAAAAGACTAGCTAACTTGCCCGTGGCTTCGCTCACGTGGTACCTACCTTGATAAAATATAGCCTATGTTCATTCGGAAAGTCTAGACTACAAATTTGTGAAAGAATTTTTAAAATCGGAAACATACAAACAAACAAACAAACCAACATTACCTCTTTATAATATTAGTATAGATAATAGTTGTCTTGTGTATAAAAGGTCAAAAGTGAAACACTTTGTATTAAATAATTGTACTAAATAATTTAATAAATAGATATTTGTCAAGGTAAAATGTCCTCAACGTATTGTTTTTTCTTTGGATTGCATCCGTTTACGGGCATTTTCATACAGGATTGCTCGCATTTCTCCATGGTCAGGAAGTTATTTTGATTTCCGGTGCATCCGGAATATAAGAATTCAACGCATGCTTCTAAATAGGGGTTAAATGCCCACCTGTAAAATTAAACTTTTTAAATTAGGTATAATCAATCAATCAATCATTTATTTATTTCTTTCACAAACAACACATACAGTTAAATATTAATAAATTAAATTAATTAAATATTAATAAATTAAATTAATTAAATATTTGTAAATTAAATTAATTAATTATTATTAATAATTAAATATTATTAATAAATATAAATAATTTATAATGGAGAAACTGTTCCACTAAACCATAAGAACATCAAGACTAAAACCGTCGTTTGGATCAGTCGCGAAGTGGGTCTTCTGTACCTACTTGTTCTTTTATTTATTAATTGGTAGGTAAGTAAACGTTACCTTGTGAGTTTTTTCTCGCAAGTGCCTACTTCCGGTGGTTGGTAGCAGAAGTCTGGCAAGCCGGTATTGATGGGCTCGTACGCCCAGGGTGGCGGCTCGGCTCCGTCGAAGCCTCCACCTAATCCTGTAAGGCAGTTTGTAGCTTTTTTTCCAAGTTCTATAGGTATCTGGTTGCGTCACTCCATAGTCACTTATCAGGATACATTGCGCAAAGGACGCATGCGCGTTGAAGTTTTTTGTTTGCTACGGCAGCACCGTAGCACCCTCTACGCTGAGTTCTACGAAAAATGATATTCCGATTTTGAGAAGGATGGCAATAGAGTATGGAGTAGTGTACATGCTGATAATATGAAACAGACAATCACCTAGCTAGACGTCTAGAACCACAGTTATTGATACTTTTGAAAAAAAATGTCCATCCGCTCAAGATCCGCTTACTTAATCAAAATTACATTGTGTTTCTTTATTACCGATCCAACTAGAAGGCCATCCACTGCCGGGTCCGCGTTCGTTCTTGTACTTCGACGGGTCTTCCTCAATCTCGGACTCCCTCTTCATTTTGTATTCCTCCAGCCAGTTTTTCCACTGGGCTTCCAACTCATCCGGGACCTTGAAGCCACCCCAGGCCTCTTGCAGGAGCCTGGTGATATAGGTGTTTAGACTTGTAAACTAGATAGTGTGAGGGTCTAAGCCAGAAGGACCCGGTTGGCACAACGGGCTGTGCCTGGATAATGGTGGATGAGATACTATATTAAGGTGTCTGTATGCGTCAATCTCGCCGCCGGCGCCGCCTATTTTATTTTATTATTACGTTGAACAAAAGAATTAAAAAAAACGGAATGTTCAGTTTGTGAAACCTATCACAAGCTTTTTTTAATACTTATGTAACAGTTCCATTTTGTATAGTTTACGAGGAATAGTGCAGTTGCACTTGATGGCCACCATGTTTTCGCTATTTTCACTCTCTCGATTTATCCCAGTGCTACATTTATTGCAACATGCATTGGGTTCATCCGAATTGTAGTATTTACAAGTATTTAGCTAGCTATGTAGCTATTCTGATTTTACAATAAAAGTAGGTGTACTTATATAAAGGTAATTTCATATTTACTTGCGATCAGGATCTTCTTCTTCTTCTTCTTCTTCTTTTACTATAACAGTATCGGGTGTGACACTTTTAGTAGAATCATAATCATAGCTGCTACACCCAAAAACTGCATTGAACAATATAAGAACTAAACTAAACTTAACTAGAGAAAACATTTTGAAAGCATTGGAAACACTGGCGTCAATTACTTAGTTTTTAATTGAGTTTGATAATTAATTTATGCCGCGATTACTGATCAAGTAAACATTGCGAATATGTACAGCATGCTTGTGATTTTGATGGTGTATAAATTCCAAACAATAACAGCCCACGGAATAATATGATCACTTATCCACTCACTATGGTCAGGATGTCGACCCTGAACATAGCGGCCATTGGCCACAGGGCCAGGACAATTTTACCATTATGAAGTGGGATGCTTGGTACAAAAATGGGCTGACGAACAAGATGAACTTCTGAAAAAAGACAGAGTTGATCGAAGAAGGTTGGACTGATTATGATCATACGATAAAGCCGCGTTATTATTTATGCATTTTCAATGTGTGAGAATCACACTAACATTATAAAGGTGAAAGTTTGTGTGTGTGTAAGTGTTTGTTGCTCCTTCACGCGCATAATGTAGGTATGTCTCCACTGGTATGGATAGATTGTTTTTTTTTATTAATTTTTTTAAATTTATAGGTACCGGTAACATGATATTTTTATTGTGACTACTTAAGAGTCCGGCGACGTGGCTCGGCAAAATTCAATACCCCGCGCGTTCAAACATCGACACACGACAAAATCTTGGTCTGCTTGTCATTTTGCATCTGTGTGCGTGAGCGTGCGTGACACACGCACACAGACGCACTATTAGAAAAGGTTAAAAATGTATTAAATGTAAATGCATGGCTATTTTGCAAGGAATTTGCTTGTCTCCCGTAGTCCCAAAAATGATGACTGAAAATTGTTTTTATTCTTCACACTGTGTTGTTTTTCTGTTACTAGACCATATAAGCTATGTTTCTCACAGAAGGAAACTTAAAATATTCTAGTGTTTAATACTAAATAAATATAAAGAAAACATGTCTTCTATGATGTAAAAATATGCAAAATGCGATTCGGTTTAATTTCACTTTAGCTAAGTATTTTGAAAAAAGCTTCTGACAGAAACCTAGATAAATGCTATCCTAATACGAATAATACCATACTATGCTGAAGATATGCACAAATTTCAAATGGTTATGGTATTACGTTTGTATGGGGCACTCGTACAGCGCCGAAGCCTTAATTCTAGTTTCTATAAGTATCTACTCTTTACTCTTAAGCAAAGAAAAAATGAACTAAACATCTTTACATTAAATTTTATTATGTACTTACCTAAGTACCTAGTATAATTTAAAACAGTAACATCACAATAAAACAAATTATTGAGTACTTAGATCAATCTACCTGTGAAATAAAAATAAATATTTTGCACTAATATCCGCTATAAGTACTTTAATCTTCTTCTTCGTCCTCATCTTCATCTTCTTTCTGTTCAGTTATCACTTCCGGCTAAAAAATGTCAATTAATTAATATTTACCTACTTAGGTGTATTGGCCATAAGTTTTTTTGTAATGAGAATAAAATGAAATTTTCATCTGGAAATTTCATTTTATCGAATAGAATTGTTTGTGAACCAATACGGATGCCTTATAACCTATGTTCATGGTTATGATTAATTCAAATTACAAGTACCTAAGTACCTACCTAATTATATATAAAAATTATTATTGTTTTCTACTAGGTATGTTGTTTCGTACCTCTGGTTCCGGTTCCGGCTCGGGTGGTGCTTCCTGCGAATATTTTGTTATTTAGATTTTATTTTACAATAGAGAAGAAAGTACAAAAAACAATATTACGGTTTTTTAAATTAGGTAAGTATGGTCTCTGTAAAACTGTAGGTACCTATATAGTCTTGATATTTGCATATTTAATATCGAATTTTTCATCTGTAGGTTTTGCATGAAAAAATCATGAAGAAAATCTTACCACAATCTCCTCTTCAACAACGCTCTCCTCTTCCTCAAACTCGTCGCCGTACCCCACAGGGAAGAGTTGGAGGCAGTCTCTCTCCCCCGACGTGACGTCTGCGCTGATGTAGCACGGGTTCAGGCCAGCCAGCTGGAGTAGCGGCAAGCTTCTCTTCCGAGATACCATGAGGGCCAGACGGTCTTTGCTGCAATGAAGTTGATAAAGTACCTACCTACCTAGCAAGTGTCACTCGCTGTTCGACACTCGTAGCGAGGAAACCTCACGATTTGGTTTACATTAAATTAGCGGAGGAGTAAGTACCTACTAGATATTCAGAAATTTACAATATCTGAAGTTCGTGTGCCTTAAGTGGCCAACTCTGGTGCTGATAAATGTAACGGATAATAGGCCAAAAAACAATCTAAAAAAACCATGTTGGTCACCACGATTTTTTAACATAAGTAAGTATTTACAAGCTTATTTAGGTAAGTAAGTAAGTACTTAATTTACTTCTTCTAACATCTAAATTATGTCCGGGTTTTCTATTTATCCTACTAATATTATAAACTTGAAAGTTAGTATGGATGTACTTAGGTAGGTAAGTATATAATATGGATGTTTGTTTTTCTTTCTTGCTTCAGGCGAGAAAACTTCTAAAAGTTCTAGGAATTTTAGAGAAATAGAAACATACTGCCTCCTAATCCTCTCCATCTGGTCATACTGTTTAATAGAAAAGGCAATGTGCTCTGCACTCGATAAGTCTTCACCGACGAAGATGCCCAACTGCAAATCAAAACATAAAGAAAATACTTCGGTTCGGAATCCTTTAGGGTTTTAACCCTTTTTAAAGGAGCGGGTAAGATAAGCGTTAAATAAATATGACGTTTTTCTTGTTGTTGTTATCCTGTTCCTTTAAACTGTACACGTTGTTGGCCCACATATTAAATATCTAGTAAATATGCAGAGATACGAAAACCGACTCTAAGGTGACAAACATTTTCAAACCGTCAGTGTACATAAGTAGTGATATGAAGGTCGTACCGCCAGGATCTCGTCAGCATATTGTTTGACGATCTCCTGCACATCAGCGCGCTTGTCCACGCTGAACATCACCAGCACGTGCGGAGGAAGGTGCTCCGTCTCAATCTTCGCTAGTTCTGACACCACCTGTCAGGAGTACTTTATTGAGGTACCGTTTGATTGGTCTATCTATTTGAATGTAGGTACCTACCTACATATATATCTTTGCGTCATGAGCTAGCCACTACCTCATACAAACACATGCACCTACATACACATAGGTATAAGTCACGTCACGCAAGAACTACGAACGAGGGGAAGTGGCGGGGGTATGATTGCGCATGGGTTCACTCTCTGACGAACCAAACCAATAGCACTCGCTAAATCAAAGGTAAGTATGAAGTGCACAGCGTTAATCCTCTACCAATCGGAGTTCTTTTTACGTGGCGCAGGTTGACCTTACACCATCTTTTTTTTTAATTTTTTGGCAATTGCAGGACCATGTAAGGTTGTATCTTGATCAAAATGTGATTCTCACAGGAAACAAATACTTAACGTATTTCGATTTAAAAAAAATAATCTTCATCATCAATAAAAAATATTTAGACTAAATCTAAGGTTAGGTTAGGTTTTTAGTGATACTGCTAACCTTAGGGTAGAAGTATGCGAGTCCATTAGCCTTCGCCATCTCGTTGAGCGGCGCGTATAGCCCGGGCACGATGAGTCCACCAGGGGGTATGTAATCCTCGCCTTCCACCGACACGTCTGAGTGGAACTCCTCTTCTTCTTCCACCTTCGGCTCCTCTTCTAAGTCTTCTGGTGGCTTAAAAGTTGTTATTGAGTTGGTTAATGTCTTTAGTTTTGAACAGAAATCTGGAGGAAATACCAATCTTAAACGTGGGTTAATTCTAAACGCAGGAAACTCAATTAGAAAATGAAATTAAAATTATCACGACTGTATTCCCAAGTTAAGGTTAATATAATCTCTCAGAGCTCAATTAGTTGTCACATAACCGCCTTTTTAACTCACCTCTTCAGTGACTTCCGTTTCTGTTTTCTCTTCTCCGTCCGCTTCCTCTTCAACAACTTCTGGTTCCGGATCGGCTGGTAACTGAGAGACAGAGAAATAACATTATTACCTTCTTGACCGACAATTTAATAAAATAATAAGGCTTTTAAAGTTGTTAAGCTATGACGGAGGCCTTTTAGTCGGCCTAAAAATTCCGTCACTGAAGTTGACCACTTGCTCATACAAACGAACCTTCTTGAAATTCTAACACAATCTTTTTTGTCAAATATCAAGTTGAGCGTTCCAGAAAAATAATACCGCGGTGTAGCATTGCCTACGTTGCAGTCTCCACTAAAAAGTCCTTCAACTTCAACCTTTATCATTCAAGTTGAAGTCGGTCTTCTGCAATTGTTTTAAGTATTATTCAACAGTTTACAATAAAATGATCTTATCTTATCTTATCTTATCTTATCTTATCTTATTCTGTGATAATACCCCTTGTTGAATCCTGGCCATCCTCTCCTCTTCCATGCGCTGCTTCTCGATCCTCTGCCGCTCCTCTTCAGCCTCGCGTTCCAGTCGCGCCTGCTCTGCAGCCAGACGCTCGCGGTCTTCTCTTTCTTCACGCTGTTAATAACACGACACTTTTAACTTTAGGCGGCTTGAAAACTCCGTCACCAGAGTTGGCCACTTGCTCATACGAACAAACTAACGAACTGAGGTGGCTGGCACCAATAGACTCGATAAGAAACAAAAGGCTGTCCTCTAATGAGGCAATGCACAGGTAGCAGTTTTTGGCTCCGGATGTTATTTGGGTTGACTATGTGGTACCATATTTACTATCTCCTGATATTCAAGACGGGAAAAATCAGTATGGAGATATGTCTTTGTAATTGACTAAGACTGAATTCTGTAAATATTCCAAAGACTTTATTAAAAAAAAACCCATACCTACTAACAAAACCAACATTTCAATGACTTACGATTTTAAAGCTTCCAAATAATGATCATGATGAAATTGTTATCGTCACTTTCATAGCGTACTAAGAATTAAGAATTTCGAAAGGGAATTTCAATCAAGACATCGATCAATCCACTAACCAGTTTCTGCATCTTGGCCTCGTATCGATCCCGGCGCACCTCTCGCGCCGTCTTGCTGACGGTGGCGTAGCGCTCGTACGCGGGCACGGGAGGCACCTGCTTCTCTGGAGGCACGTCCTCTTTGGGCACGGGAATCTCCTCGTAGAGGGCGTAGCGGAGCAGTTCTAAAAGACGAAAGTAGGTATAATGTTCAACGCCCTTATTGAACTCTGTCTGGAATCTGGATCATAGAGGGGCGGGTAGAGGGGGGGGGGGACAGAAACCAGGGCACCACTAGGATTTCATCACACACAATTCTATAGGAACCCTTTGAAGATATCTAATCTAAGAAAGTACGTAAACACGCTATTTTGAGCGAGACTCTCTATAATATCCGTGAGTAATTTAGTAAATGTGCTTGCATCATGTCTAGAACAACACGAAATAATTGAAAGCTTAATATTAACTAACTGACAAAGTCCCTGTTATCAGTATCGAACATCTTGAAGAGCACCACCAGGCACTCTCCACTCATGAGCGCGTGCAGACAAGCCTCGTTCGGGTCCACGTCGCTCATGTACAAGGCCTCTTTAGCACCGTGCTCATCTATTATGAACGTTTCTTTAGCCCCGACTTGGATATCTGAAAGGAGTTTGTTATTTATTCATTTGTATCTTGTATCTTAGCTTAATCAAGCTGCAAAGTTTGAATATAAATCCAATTGATATAAATGTCCAAGGATATAAGGATAATTATAAAGGATATATAAAGTTTTAAATGCCTTAGCGACTCTTTCTTTATTACTTCCAAAAAATGAATGTTTTTTAACAGTTTTATTTTAGGTCACCCGTTGTCAAACCGGCTTGTTGAAGTAGAAGACATGCAAAATCACAAGATTCAATAAAAGGCAGTGTGAGGAAACTAGCAACAAATTAAAATATTTTATTTCGTCTAACTGCTGTGCAAATGTTTCCACCTACAACTCTGTCTCTTGCGAAGTTTTCTTCTTTCGCCTGGTGAAAATCAATGCGGCCGGAACAGAATGGTGTTGAGTTTCTTGACGTTCCACGTAGCACATTTTAAGACGATCCAAATGATGCTAAAAATGTCAGTTGACAGTCACTTTGTAGGAGATTATAAACTTACTGATCATATCCCATTTCTCATACAAGTCGTAGTGAGCCTGATGGCAATGCGGCCAGAAAAGGATGAAGTTGAGTCGCTTGACGTTCCGCGACAGTCGCTCGGAGACTCGTCTCTTCCGCGCAGCCAGCGTGAGGACTCGCAGACGTTCTGATGCCTCGCGGTACTCCTCCTCCAGCTTTATGTCTGCTTCGATTTTAGCCTGGTTTTGAAGGTGTTAAAGAAAGGAAGTTCTTTTTTATCAAATCCTACCGCACCATCTAAACACAAGGCGTCTAATAATATGATTTTTAGACCTAAAATTTAGGAATAATGATTGAAGACATTACTGTGTGTGTGTTTCATTAAGAGCAAACAAAATTATAATACTTAATATTAACCAATTTTTATCAAACAAGCTTTCATTGTAATATTCAATTAGAAATTTCTCCAACCGTTTAAAAGGTACGATTTATTATAGCTTACTCAAAAGCTTTTAATTTGACACTCTAGTGCGAACATTTTTAGAAAAATGCATCTGAATTTCATAACTTGAATTAATTTCATGTCTATTTGATAGATAAGTCTGCTAGCTTTCCTACCGACTCCTCTGGAAGCATCTCATCAATATGTAGCTTAGGTCTCTCGATGCCGGTGTCCTTCTCCCGCTGCATGAGACCCAGTTCCTCTTCTATAATGCGACAAAGTTCTATCCCGTTGGCGCCGAACATCGCTCGGGTCAACTTGCCTTTCTGAGGAGATCCTGGTTTTAATATTAAGGTATAGCTCGCGCCACGTAAAAAGAGCGCTGGCTGTCAAACTGCGCAGTGGTCGATGATTGGTGGAGAGGTAACGCGGCGCACTTCATACCATTGATTTAGCGAGTGCTATTGGTTCGTCAGCGAGTGAACACAGGCGAAAACATACCCCCTCCACTTCCTCTCAGCGCTCTTTTTACGTGGCGCGGCCTATACAGGTACTAATACATTTTATACGCAAAAGTGCGTGGAGACAGGCAGTTCGTTTGAAAAAAATATATTTACCGTGATAAAAAGAAACACAGGCTCACTCTTGTTCTTGAATCTTGATAAAACTTCTATGTTATCCGATAGAGCCTGAAACAATTAGGTACGTAAAACTTAAACTTTTCCTGCACTCCAGATAGGTAGGTATGCGTTTCTATGCATAACTCCGAAGATATATTAACTACACCATATTTTTATAAGATCACCTAAGGAGTTGGTACCTAACCTATGTACCCTAAAAAAACTTAGTTTTTTCTTACTCTGTGGTACTACTCCTTCATAACACAGCGTAGGTAGCGTAGTCAGTCCACAATAGACGGAAAAATCGGTGCACATACCTACCTAGATAAAAAAAAACCACTGAGAAATATAGACTCTCCTCCTTTTTTTAATCGGATAAAACACTATTGACAGTCACACACATAGTCCCTAATCCCAGAATCATAGCGTCACTCAAATCTTGAAGTAACATCTACAGGCCATGCAAGCATTAAGTACCTAACCTAATGTGGGTAATACTAGGTAGATGTGGGTAGGCACAGATAATACTAGTGGCAATTCTGGATGTCGCCAAAACTTAACTAAACCAATTTGACAGCACTGAAAATGTTGCCGTCCCTTTCATAACGATCTAAATAAAGGAAATGCCACTATATAATATAATACTATAGGTGGGTACCAGGAAGATGATAATACTGACCTTGGCCATAGCGATCCTGTCCTGGCCTATCTCCAGCTTACCCTTCCTGATAGCATTCCCTGTAGCCAGGCAGTAGCCGCAGAAGTCTGAGTACACCTCCAAGCCTGCATGGGAACCGAATTAAACGGTGACTGTTTGTTGTAAAATCTATTGTGAACTAGTTCATATTACCAAGGACGATATTTTCCTTGATATTGCTACCTAGGTTGTAGTTGTAGGTACTAAGCGATCCGACCCAAAGAAGCTGAACAAAAAGTTACCTAACTCGTTCGTTCGGCCGCCTTAAGGGCTCCGTCATGGCACGACTTTAAAAGCCGAGACCGACAATTTAACGTGCGTTTAACACGGAAGCGCTCAGCTGATAATACCACTTGCGGTCACCCATCCAAGTTGTGACCGCTCAGAACGTTAATAATAAAAATTATGTGATAGAACTACTAACAGATGAGCTGATGTGCATGAGCCGACAAGTAAGCCAAGAAGTCATCATTAGTGTCTATATTGTCCTGGATGGAAACTTGTCCTTTGCGCGCCATTTCGGAGCTTTACGTTGGAATTCACAAATTACCAGCAGTAGATGTAGAAGAAAATAAGTAACTTTTCTTCTTCTTTATTTTGGCTTCGCCGGCTTTTGATTAGATGGATATTTGACAGCGTCACAATTAAATGCTGACTTGTGATTGACTAAAGACAGAACATCACAGGCCTCTCCACACTTGCACGCATATATCGTCCTCGCTCGTATTCATCTCGAATTTGACTATAGCAAAAAATTAAAAAAGAGCAAGCCAAGGTTTAGTTAGACGTGGTTAGACTAATATCCTAAATAGGTTGCATCCGTGCTGTTGAGATAAAATTTTAAATAAAACACCACTTTTTATATTATAAAATATACTTAGCATTTACTTAGGTATATAAAAAAACTTTAAAAAGATACAAAAATAAATAAAATTATGCAGTCATCAACAAACATTTACGTATACAATTTCAGACATAAAGCTTTTACATTAAAGTTTTTTTTTAATCGTCCCTCTCAGAACTTCGCTATAAAAACTTCGCCTGCTTACCGATTCAAAATGCCAAAAGACGTTATTTTATCCCCCAACCAAAAAGAGAGATGTTATAAGATTGAGGCTGTGTCTGTCTCGTGGCGTTCGAAGCGGATGTGGATGAGCTGATTTGAATTTAGTTTTTACCCGACTTCAAAAAAGGAGGTTCTATGTTTCACTGTATGATGTTTTTTCACTTTTTTTATGTATGTTCACTGATTACTCCGTCAATAGTGGACCGATTTTGATAATTATTTTTTTGATTGAAAGAGTAGGTACTTAGGTACATGCCCGAGATGGTCCCATAAAAAAAGGTTGAGGATCTGATAAGAATCTTTGGAGTTAAGAACAGAAATGTGCCTCGAGCGTTCAGGAAATTTTTCTCCTCTTACAAAATTGAAGTCGGTTTAATGTTTTTAATTTCGCCACTTGTTACTCGAATAAGTACTCGAACTTGCTCTAACCTAGTATAGTATTATATTGGGGGCAATTCGGAGTGTCGCAAAAGCTAAACTAACCTAACTAAAACTATTGCCATCCTTTTTATTCCCATCGCTATGAAAGGGACGGCAACAATTTTAGTTGGCTTAGTTTAGCTTTTGCGACACTCCGAATTGCCACTATTATCTATGCTCTAACTAAACTACACATGTCTACATTTCTCATAAGTTGGATCGATACGGCAGCAACCTCCACTGTGACTGGATCATTTCCTTGTTGATCTCGATCGCGTTGAGTTTCTTTTCATCTGTAAAAAAGAAAATCATTTATTTCGTAGTACCTACCTCAAGGTTCACTTCAGTATCGTCTTACATGCTAGATGATTCTAATGGCTGTTTACTGTAGGTAGAAATAATTTATTTTCGATTAGAAAATATTAATGATAATCATTTTCAGTCGTCTCTGTCCCACTGCTGGGCCAAGGCCTCCCCATTCCTTCCAGATGTCGCGATCTTGTGTTAGGATCGGGAGATCCTTACACAAGATTGCGACAGGGAAATGCGCGACAGGACTGGGAAGTCGGCTGTTTTGTCGAGTTTGTCACGTCATCTCCGATAGTAAAGTTTTCCATAGATCAGATCAAAACTCCAAGTAAAATTTATATTTATATCCAAGGATATATTTGGAATCTGTATATTGTAAGAGGTCCCAAACTATCGATTTTACGATTCATGCAAAATTGTACCAAAAGATCCGAAAAGGTTACAGAACAAGACAGAGCAGAGCACGCCAGTAAAAGATATAGGCAGCATTGGGAATGAAAGGGATTGGGCAAGACAGGGAAAGGCGAAAGGGCAGAACAAGACATGGCATGTCTAAACATGGCTTACCTTCTTCTACCAAGGTTCTACGAGTAGGTATACCAAAATATACCTACTCGTCGTAGTTATTTTGAAATCCATGCATGAAAGGACAATGGCAATCTTACTCTTGTCTTCTACAAACTGATGCTAAGGTAGCAAACAAAGGCAAAACAGAGCAGAAAATGTTATGACAAGGCAGCACTGGGCATAAAGGTGGCTGGGTAAGATAGGGCAGGGCAGAAAGGGGCAATTTATAAAACATATGCAAAAGTTTAAAAAAGACAAGAAAGGGGCAAAACAAAAAGCAGGGCAGTACAAGGCAGGGCATGTCTTGATACCCCGGTAGTTTCGTTGCAATATAGAACAGCCTTACCCTTGTCCTCTATAAACTGGTGCAGCAGATGTCTGAAGACGGCGGCCGGCACCGCCATGTTGATGTAGGGGTAGCAAGCGCCCGTCTCCGTCTTCGCGTTGCTGACGATGATGGCCAGCACTTCTACTCGCGAGGACTTGCTGACGCGGTAGATGGGACCGCCGCTGGAAATTACGTTGGAAATAAAGAAAAAAAAAATGAAAAATGAAATATAATCACAACTGTATCCCGCGAGCGGTAGACATTCCTTTCAGATCATTATATAGGCAATTTTTTTATCTTTTCGAAGATGTCTAAGGGGGTAGTCAGAGGTATGTCCAAATACATACATATTTAGTACATGCCCACTTTTTGCAGAAGTTAACTTTCCATAAACTTGGAAATAAAGGATACCTTTTTTTTAACGTATCATGCGTGGCAGACCACCACGGAGATGGCGGGACGAGTTGGATGTCCTCCTTCCAGATTGGTCAACTACGACCAAGGACTGAAGGAACAGCTTTACTTTCGAAGTATTGACCAGTTATTTTATTGAACAGCTCACCTAAATCCGGACTGTACGCAGCAAGACGTCTGTATCATGGAGGGAGAGGTGTTGTTCACGTGTCCCGTCGTTACCGTCGGCTTCAGTCCTTCCAGATTGTTCTCGTTGAAGTACGGGTAGCCAGCTGCTAGCACTGACTCGCCTGGAAGATGGACTATTAGTAGAATCACGACGAATAATGATACCTCACATAAGTTAGTAAGTTCGTCAGCCAAAGGAGCCAATCAAACAAATTGAGGCCGCTAAGCCATGACGGAGGAAAAACTCCGTCATCAGAGTTGTTTACTTGCTCATAAGTGAACATAAGGTGAAAGTGAAAATAAGGGTTTCGAACTGGTAAATTGACTAAATTGAATATGGCACACTTTTGAGAGATGATACCTTTTTCTGCAGGATTGTCTGCAAAAACAGCTGATTTCAGATGAGTCCAATGCTCAGGGTTTGTATAAAGAAGTGCTAGGTCATACGCCTTGTCGTCTGCGGTCTTGTAGCGCACTATAGCTGTCTCCCTCACACCTTGGCAGTATATCGACACCTTGCTTATTGAGTACTGGAATTAAACAGAGATGGAATGACTCTAGATATGTTTGATAGGAGACTCTGAAGACGATATGTTGTATCCACGCCACTGTTATTTTTTGTTGATCAACGTTTCCAAATGTTACTACTCACCAACATCTGATAACAAAAAGTTAGGTATTTTATGTTATTATATGTTAATCATCGTTGCCTAACTTTTAAAAACAGTCAGCATTATGGACGCGATGACAACATCCAGTAACATCCAACAAATAGTATGAAAGTAGTCACAAAAGTTAGAGATTGTGTTGCAAAGTGTTGCTCATCAAAAAATAACAGTACCTAGTGTGGATGAACGGTAAGTGCGATTTGAGTTTTTTAGAAGTTTCTTAACAAATTTGAATATTTTATGTTTTCTATTCGATTGGCAATAAACATTCTTAAACATGATTGAAAAGTAGAACAACTACTAACCCCCGGTTCCTATAACCAACGTACGGATGTCCGTAGGTCGGTCGTCATAGCAACGTTGTTTATGACGACCGACCTACGGACATCCGTTAGTTGGATATAGGAACCGGGGGTTAGTAGTTGTAGTAGTTTGTATGACCAAGTCAACTCTGGTTATAGAGTTTTTATGCCGGAATGCTGTTTTCTATGAACATACTTACATTTTTGACGACGTGTGCGCAGGTGACCACGTACCCCCCTCCGAGATAAACCCCCGCCCCCCACGCCGCGCCACATCGAACCAATACTGTCGTCTTATCTATCGCATCTGAAATCATTTTATCATACAGGCTTTGCCGACAATGTCATACCTATCATAGTGCCAAGACAGTATCAGGCAAGGAAAGAAAATAAAAGACGTTATTCATGGACACCCGCGACCATGACTATTGCAACATAGCCGAAACGTCGGGACGAAAAGAAATAAGGTAAATAACGCGATAAAACCCCGTGTCCATGTAAGTACATATTTATAAATATGAATTGTGATCGCGAAAGTTTAAGAAAAACTAAGGAAAGAAAGATTTGCTATTTTTCTACAGTACCTAAGTTCGTAAGAGCAAGTGACCAACTCTAATGACGGAGTTTTTATGACGCCTAGTGTAGCCACAAATAGATCGTTTTCAGTGATTATTATTTCATTACCGCAAGTGGCATTATCAGCTGAGCGCTTCCGTGCTTTGGAGGGCACGTTAAATTGTCGGTCCCGGCTTTTAAAGTCGTTAAGCCATGACGGAGGCCTTTAGGCGGCCTGAAAACTTCGTCACCAGAGTTGGCCACTTGCTCATACGAACGAACGAAGCGAGTCTTAGGGAAGGTTCATATCTGACGGAACATGCGTCACGTATTATACGCCAGAACCAAAGACGATTAATATCAAGAAGACAGACAAAAGTCATACACAAAATCGTAACCCTGAAAATGGCCCAAAACGGGAGTTTAAAGTAGGTGGCAGCACCAGATAACCTGGAAACTTGGAACATAAATGTTATCCAAGAAATTTAAATTAGGTACTTTCTAGTTAAAATTACTTACGTACAATTTTTCGACACGAAAAGTACAACAGTACCTATTACCGCCATTAACCAACTCCGTCACCAGAGTTGGCCACTTGCTCATACGAACGAACGAAGCGAGTCATAGGTGGCTCAACTGGTTCTACTGCATTTTTTACAGTTTTATGTATATTATGTTAGTTTCTGTAAATCTGAACGTAATCTTAAAAGAAATGTTAGTCCAACTGTATTACCTAATATCCCTTGATGTGGGTGATCAGTGAGTGGTCGGACGGGGCCGGCGGGCACGCGCAGCTTGGCTGACAGCACGGACACCAGCGGGGCCGCTAGCGTCAGCCCCACCCACTCGCCGCGCCACCACGACACGCTACATACTACCGTGCCTACCAATTCCTTCCTGGAACCAAGGTTAACGGCCAGTCGCATTAACCTGTGATGATAATATGTGTGATACCCATATCTCAATGGTGATACCCTATATTTACGGGAGCACTAGTTTTTAAATATTTGACCAATGATTATGCATGTACAGTGTAACCTGTAGGGTAATAAATAAACCTATCAATCTTTGGTTTTGCTTACTGTGGGTAGACTGTTGCTACTGTGGGTTGTAATTTTTTGTATGGAAGTAATGTCGAATATCTACCAACAGTAAGCAAAATAACAGATATAATGTTATTAAGACTGGCCGTAAGAGTGCTACGAAATAATGAGAGACAATAGGCCTGCTTTTCAGCAGTCGGGGAAGAGGAAACGTAGGCGTGACGAACTCGATACCTTTTGGAAAGGCTGTAGGGAATTGGGTGATTAAATAGCGCCTAAACGTGTGATTTAGAGCTCTGCCTCATTGAGACGCCATGGCGACGTCGCCGGCTACCGTATCCAAGCAGTTATTATAGAAATGTATGGTACCTAACTCACTTGGCGACGGTTTGGCGACCACACATTTCTATATTAACTGCTTGGATACGTAGCCGGCGACGTCGCCATGGCGTCTCAATGAGGCAGAGCTCTTAATTATTACAAGTACCTAACCTATTATTTTAGTTCTGTCACTATTATGCAACGGATAAGTAGCAGACACGCGGCCAGCTAAAAGATCCTGAAAATTCTGGTCTTCCACTTCCTTTGTCTATATTTTAAAATTATTGTCCAATATATTTTTGAACAGATTTAATAGAATAGAAAGCATTTATTCAGCACACAAAAAAACAAATTATACAAAAGAAGAAATTCTAGCGGGAATTGCTGAACAGTTCCTCAAAACGAGCTAGAAGATTCGCTTACGTAGGTCCCTCAGTGAAGACCGGTCCACCTTCCGAGCCCAGCGCGGTGGCGGTGTCTGTGAGCAGCAGAGACGGCCGCTTGCCCACCACGCCGCAGATAGAGCCCCTGGTCACTGCGTTAAGGAACACCTGCAAGTTAGGGAAGTGACTACGTGAATCCTGATAAATAATGGCACACGGGAAAATTACTCACGTAAAATTATCATCGATTTAGATACCGATAATGTTTAGATTTTTCCGGATTTGTGTGAGACGCGACCGCGAGGAGTGACCACACTCAGATGAAGATTCTCCGGAAGAAGCGAAACATTGTAGGTAGGTATCTAATTTGACAATAATTTCCCGTGTGCTATTATAATGTCTAATACAACTCACGATAGTTTTTAAAGTGAAACAATGCCAAGTCAATACAGTTCCATGAACATCATCATTCGTTAGTTCGTTCTGGCTCGTGGCTAACTCTGGTGACGGAGTTTTTAGGCCGCCTAAAAGCCTCCGTCATGGCACAAGCCGACTTTAAAAGCCGTGACCGACAATTTAACGTGCCCTCCGAAGCACGGAAGCGCTCCGCTGATAATGCCAGTTGCGGTCACCCATCCAGGTAGTGACCGCTCTGAACGTTGCTTAACTTCGACGATCTATCAAGAACATCTTGGCAAGCTTCGCCACGAGCGCTTCGATCCTTGCTTAGTGAGATCGGCATAACATATTTTTCTCTTCTACTCACCTCTATCATTCGTCTACTCTGAATCCACTTTCTTTCACACAATCCACCTACATCTTTTTCGGCCTTCCTCTTCTTGTGTACCTACCCATCCACGCTCCTACCCATAACTTTGGTGATATATCTTACATCCCTTTTCATTACGTGACTATGCTAATCTAGGATACCATTTCAGTTACTGGTGCCACATTCACACTTTCCTTTACATCCTTTCACAGGTGAATATGTTCACATTATTCTGAATTACCTCGCATCCGAACGGTGTAGAATGAACTTCGACTGTCGACCCTCTATCAGGGGGAGGTCGCACCAAGTCAAGCAGAGACGATAGCGGTCTGAGGGTTTTGAAAGCTGTAACCAAATATAATACATAAACATTTGGATGAAAAGACGATAGACGATAGTAAAATAGTACTATAATGGGATACTATAAAAAATTGGTAAATTATCTTTATTATACCTAGGTATACATTTAATAACTGAAAAGAGAGTACTTTTTGCCTTTTAGCCTTCTTATAACTAATTAAAACTGGTAGTAAATCCTTATTTTCTAACAATCATAATGGCCAAAGAGCATGTAATACATATAATGGCACTGAAAATTGCTAAGTTTGACATTTAACTTAATTTTGCACACGTTTCTTTTGCAAATAATTAGGTACGAGCTGATCGAAATGTCTTGTGAATGTGATGAAAAATCAACGAGGAATTACTATCGGTATTATGATACGCCTGATGGATGCGACGTAGATAAAAAAGTAAGGGCAAAACTGATTGCAACTGCTCCAAGTAGGTAGGTACTGTAGGCTCAGACAGGCTCAGAATAGAGAAGAACCTGCGACTGTATATGTATAAGAGTGTTTAAGTTGTTCTAAGACGACTACACACTGCTCAGAGTGCGTTTAACCACGAATGAATGCCTATTTACTAATTTTGGTAACAAAATAAGCAATGTTTATTTACAGAAAAACAAAATAAACATTTGTGACTATTTCGCGCTTCTTGATATATCGTTAAAGGCGGTGTTCTGAGCGGTCACAATTTGGACGGGTGACCGCAAGTGGCAATAGCTGAGTGCTTCCGTGATTCATCACAGGTTAGCCACTAGCTCATGCGGGCACCACACATGGCTTCAATTTGGTTCCAACATTGGCGACGAATAGAATGGCCAATGGCAATGCTTTGTGTCCAATAACCATCCAAGTTCGATCCCCATCATACGACATTACTTT
Source organism: Xanthorhoe designata (assembly GCA_963582015.1). Lineage (NCBI taxonomy): Eukaryota > Metazoa > Arthropoda > Insecta > Lepidoptera > Geometridae > Xanthorhoe > Xanthorhoe designata. The sequence continues at coordinate 1,592,135 of OY757049.1, forward strand.
CCAGGTTGCAGTGACCACAAAGTACGGAATTATTGCCGGTCTTGTTGCCGGGACTTATGACGTCATGATGTATTCGCATGCTACTGGATTCGGTGCTGTGATGAAGCGGTGAGAGTACACATTAGTAAAGTCTTCGTTTTACAACAATTTATTTCATAGATATTTAACAAAAAAAAAAAAACATCTCAGAACATAAATACACCTCGAGAGAGCAGTCTCGCTCTTTACAACATTGAAGTCGGCTTTTTTTTTTAAATCTTACCAATTTTTTTAGCTACCTTTTTACATCTATACCTACTACTTATATTTCAAACAGAGATTATAACTATATAAAAATCTGTCCAAACAGACCGGAAACGATGATTTATACAGAGTCATAAGGTAAAGCTTTGTCAAATAGCGGGACATAATTTCTCAACAATGTCCAAGGCCTTGGACATTGTTGAGAAATTATTCATTTAGCTACTAGGCACAACTTTTAACAGATAAATGGGAGAGAGGATTAATTAAACTAGTTTTCAGGTACGCCATGCATACTGTTCCTCTGGGGCTGATGGGCGCCACCTTCGCATTGGTGGCCAATGGAGTACAACATGCAAGGAACAAGGATGATCCGTACAATTACTTTCTAGGTAATCATCCTTTCTTTTATCTTTGAAAATGTCTATGAGGATAGTCAGAGTACACCTCTGACTATACATTTTGGTACAGTTCCACTTTTGCCGAAGTTACATAAAAATTTACCAAAAATCAAAAGTAGTCTACCTTGGGGAATAGGTAGGTACAGTTATGATCTTAGTAAATTTATTTGACTACCCCCTTAGACATCTTCAAAAAGATCTAAAAATTGCCTAATGATCTGAAAGAAATGTCTACCGCTCCCGGGATACAGTCGTGATCATATTTCATTTCATTTTTCATGTCAATTTATTTTATCATTTTTTTTTATATTTCACTAGCTTTGCAAGGCTGTTTTATCTATAACATCATATAATATGCGTGAATTAGGTAATTAGTACCTATACATGTAATGTAAACCTTCCTCTTAAATCACTTTGTCTATTGATGAAAACCGCATTTAAATAAATCCGTTGCGAAGTTTCAAATTTCTAGACGTACAGACGACGGGAAGAAACTTCGTTTTTTCAGATCATTTCCAGGAATGTATTTGGACATACCTCTGACTAGTCCTTTAGACATCTTTAAAGGATCTAAATGCCATATCTGAACGACATATTCGTTTAGATATTATAGGCCTTTGCACGACTTGGAAATACAGTCGTGATCATATTTATTTTTTTCATTGATTTTCAGGTGGTCTAGCGTGTGGGCCGATTCTGGCGGCCTACTTGGGCAGCAAGCACGGCCTCGTAGCCGGAGGCCTAGCTCTCGGCGTGGCGGGCTTCATCAAGAAGGACGCCGTGGACCAAGGCGTCTGCATCTTCCCGAAGGTCCCGAACCACATGAATTCTATCAATTCTTGGAGGCATGACTATACACTCTGCCAGGACCCTAAAGAACGTAAGTAAAAAACCGTTTATTCAATCCGCTTCTATTCCAGAAAACAAGCTGCGGCTTAGTCAGCCCCACACGTATTGACCATTGTCTTTCCTGTAAGTTATAGCCGGTTAAATTAAGAGGATGGTACCTATGTGATCACCTATGTGCTGCAACATGCATTACAGTGTTCAGTTACCTACGTGTAGACAAAGATTGCCTCCTGACATTATATACAAGTAAATATGTGTAATCCCTCTGGCGAATCACAAGCTTAATCATCATCGAACGTCACTTAGGTACAGGTAAGATCGTTTGATTCTACGAGTATATCATAGTAAAGATGGAATGACTCTCTGATATTTCGAAATTAAAAGAGTTGTTTACTACGGAAGTCTAAAAATTGTGGTTTTTTTTTCAGTGATGCAACATACATGTGGTGAGTAGGGTTCCGTGAACAACCAGTGAGTATGGTATTCAATTAAATAAAACTTTGTTTTTGATTTTCCATTTTTTTCATTTTGTTTTACATTTTCTAGGTATTATACCTAGCCTTACCTAGGGTAGGTACCTACATTATAAATTCCAATTTTAGCGTTTCTCAATTTATTAGTAATTTTGTTTGGAATGTAAAGAATAACTATCCTAAAATATCTAGCCTAACCTCATTCAAATATAATTCATCTCTGTGCGTTTTGAATTACTTTCAAAATATCTAATTTCGCCTGAATTTGTTTCTGATCCTGGATTTTCTTAAACTCCTTGACCAGAGACAAGAAGAAGAGACGGTCATCATCCTCTAGGATATCCCTTACTTTTTTTAAGTTTCCGTTTCCGCTTTCATTCAGAGGGTCATTTTCCGTTCTAGCCTTCTTACTCTTGGGGAAAGAAGATGAGGAACAGTCAGGATCACTTTCACTGTCATTCTCACTTTTGCGTTCACTTTTAATTTCACTTTGTGTCCATTCGTTTTGAACGCTATCACTTTCTGGTTCGTTTTCTCTCGCTAGAAAAAGGAGGCTGTTGTAGAATGCATAGAACGTTTTTTTATTTTGTATGGTATCTTGATTGTTCATCTTCGCTTTGTGAGTTTTTACGAAACAATCGCGTACGTTCCTCCATTTGTGTCTAAGTTGCTGTTCTGAAAAAGGCAGAAGAGAGAATTAATAGGTACTTACTTACCTACTCAAAATTCCTGGTTAGACCAAAATACTAAATAATTAACCAACCAAGGTATTATCCTAGTTCCTCTGATCTGAACTATTATTCTCTCAGGTAGTCAATTGAGTACAATAGGTATGTACCTATAGTAGGTATACTTGCCTAGATATAAGAATAGTAAGCCTAATCAAAAGAAATCTAAAAAAAAAATCTACGGAAAAGAATAGGCAACAATAGAATCTATGGGCTTCAGACTTTCGATTGGTATAGAATTTGTCAAATAATCATGAACCGGTGAAATGTTAAATTTTTTTTTTTAATTAAGCATATACTGGACTGAAATTTGTTAGCCAACCGATATGCAATATATTTATTGACAGATTAAATTAAATATAAAATACGTTTCATCAAATAAATAAACATCTCGGTGAAGGTCGTTATATGACGGGATCTTAGACTACTACTAGGTACAATAAAAATAAAACTGTGTACAAAGACTAAAAAAACTATGTTTTTTTAAATACTTAACTCACCCAATTTGTCATAGTCGGAGGATGTCAAGTTCTCATTGCCCTTGTAAATGTCCACAATCTCGGACCATTGCTTCAGTTTTTTCGAATAATCTGAATGCAACGCAGATTTCTTCCAAATTGCCGGGCGCTTTTCTATTTCAGCAATGAACTTCGGTGTGTCGAACTTTAGAAAGTCCATGGTAGCGAGACGCGCTTGATATAATGAGGCTTAGGTCGTCATAACAACCAACTACGGCCAGCCGCGCGGACGGAATGCGGTGCGGCTGGTCGATAGCGGGGCGGGTGCGGGGTGGGTGCGGGGCGGGTGCGGGTGGGTGCGGGCGGGTGCGGGTGGGTGCGGGTGGGTGAGATCCGAAGGGGCCTGGTCGCGGTTCTTTGAATGCAACTATGCTAGGTACCTATGCGTAGAATGATACGATCAAATTGCATTTCTCACAACACCTTCTACCTACATAAATTTTTGTCTTGTACCTAATAATTATAGTCAGCTCAGTTAGCTGTGATGTTGTGAATTATCTATACACGTACTTATTTACCTGAGCGTTTATTTTATGAAATAAAATGATTTTCTAACTGAAAAATAAATAATACTTTATGATAATGTAGGTAAAAGCCAGCCAATTGAAGATTATGGTCTCCGACTTGTGAATGGGAATCGTTTTCGCCTGACAATTTATAATACGCAACACGATGCCAAATCACCAGCATTGTGTAGTGTCGTTTCTGTTAGGCGTCAGCCCAGCCCGATTGAAGCAACCAAACCAATAAGAATGAAGAAAAAATCACACCACAAGATATTTGTCGAAATTTAAACGTTATAGATCAATCTTTTTATATATTTTTATTTAACCTGTAACGTCCCACTGGGCAAAGATCTCCCCCATATTCCCCCATATCTCTCCAACCATCTCTGTACAAATTATAAAAATAAATTCCTGTTTGTTATTTTCGCTAAAATTTAAAAACATCCAGACCAATTTTTGTTTTGTTCGCTGTATTAATCAGGGTTGGATTAAAACAGCAATACCCCTATTAGCAATACCCCCAAAACTCAGCACGAAACTTTAACATTTAACAATTTAAATTGCCTTGCAATGAGGCGATAATATCCTAGTAAATAAAAAAAAACACCTACCTCTATCATCGCTCTGCAAGTCCACAAGCACGAAGACGGACAACAGCGCCTTGCCGAGCTGCGTCTGCTTCTCCACGTCTCCGTCGCGGTGGCCGATGGTCCAGCTGTACAGGATGTCGTCTACGCAGCGGTCCAGGATCGGACACTGCCATACGTGGCATATCCTGGGAGTAAACAGAGAAACGTATATCTCTACAACATTAAGGAAATAAAAGGCCAAAGTTATTTTTACAACCTACCTCTGACAATCTCCTAAGATCTTTATTTGCGGGGATGTCTACCTCGTCTTTTCTTTTAACGTGCCCCGGTCACCCATCCAAGTTGTGACCGCTCAAAACGTTGCTTAACTTCGATGATCTATCAAGAACGTAGCAATCTTCGCCATGAGCGCTTTACGACGACATAGATATATATAGACCTACTAACAAAATACCAGTTAGATGCTAGGCTATTTTTACCTGCCAGTCAGCACCCTGATCTGATAACTGCTATGCTCCAACTGCCCACTCACGTCTCTATCTCGACTCAACTGTTCCACGCTCTCATACACATTAGCCCTCTTCGACTTCTTTTTCTCACATGTCACATGGATCTCTGGAAGGTTTGCGTAGAACGCATCACTCAATATCGGCTTCCCTTTCGAGTTTTGGATTACTTTGGCTTCTTTTAAAGGGGAGAGGATGGAACCGTGTGTGAGGACCCAGCGGTTTGAGAACCTGATGCCTGAGGCTGAGACGGTGAGGATATTGGCGAGCTCGCCGTCTTCTGAGTAGTTGTAGGATACCATCACCCCTTCGACAGCCATCTTGGAACTGGGGAAGAAATTGAATATTTCAAACATTGTAAATGAAACTATAGTGGCAATTCGGAGTGTCGTAAAAGCTAAACTAAACTAACTAAAATTTATGCTATCCTTTTTATTCCCATCGCTATGAAAGGGACGGCAACATTTTTAGTTAGTTAAGTTTAGCTTTTGCGATACTCCGAATTGCCACTAATGTGTGGTTAACTCGAGCCATTGACTGAAGGGAAAAAAATATTACCACTAAAAAAAATCACCTAGAAAAATATTACCTAATATGAAACTTTTACTTTGTGCCTTAGCGGAGAAGTTTATTCTAAAAACCTTTATGAGTAGACCAACACGTTGTAAATTATTTAAAAGTCTCGTAGAGTAGTGTACAAATTAATTAAACCTCCTTTAACAGCTTACACGCCATATTTTATCGTTACTCTACTCCTTGGACATTTTCAAATATGCACTGAGAAGCCTTTACACTCCTCAGAGGAAGTTATTCTTGGTCCAAAACCAACATGAACCCAAGCTTTGAGTGGGACTGTTATTGTGTAAATTACGCAGTGCATAGATCTCTCTATTACTCTATCTATTGAAGACAATCGTAATGGCATGGTATCCACTTCCCTATTAGAACCACCACACGTTATCCCACTGCAGGAGATAATACTTTGACGGACAATCACAATACACATCTTTAAAAAAGTAACGAAGGTTTCAGCGGTATTAGCATACGCAACGTGACAAACCTTTACGACTTTTTTACACTTTTATGTGAGATCATCAGTTTAATATTATCTGGATAACTCGTTTCTCGTGTCGAGAAAAATTGTGCGTGCGCTTGTTGAGTATTGACGGCCTAAGTCTTTATTAGCGGTTAGCGGATACGATTTAATTAACTTGAAAATGTAGGTACTATTCGATCTGGAAGTGGATTATTCCATCATGTGTCTGAATGATCTGAATCTAAGGTAATAGCTGTCGTGACGTATTAGGTTCCCTTGAAATCCTGCACTACAACTTCTTACAACAACTACTTCACATTGCGCTGAAACCATAGCGCTTTTGCGACACAATACAAAAATATTGCTGATACAAAACCAGCAGTGCATTATGTTATCGTAGATCTTATTATGGTAGAGTTGGGATGGAGAGTGCTATTGGTACAAGAAAACATGTCTTGAATACAGGGTTGGAAGATTACAAATGATATACGGACACACCCATAGATGAAAGTTGTTATAATGAGCTTTATTCAGCAGGGGGTTAATACAACATGCAATTTCAGAGGGTATAAAAAGAAAATTCATATCTTTTCGCAACATCAGCTACTCTACTCCTTCGTAGAGGTTGCTTGTGTCTTGTGTTTTCATAAAAAGTTGTTTGATATTGTGTAAAGGTAAGTTTTAATATAAGGTACTTACTTATTTTATAAATTATTTTTCAGAGAGCCCTTTTGCAATAAAATTATAACTACACCACGTTCCTTACAGTAAATGTATGGATGTACCGATATTATTTGATGATTGGATATAATTAGGTATCATAAATTACTTGTATTTTGTTTAGTGCGCTTTGTATAATCTGATTAGTTATCATTATCAGGTATATTTAGTTGGTTCATTGGGTCAACTTGATGGAGTTGAGATTATTAAAACGTTTTTTGTAACTTAGCAGATTCATAATTTCGCCAATGATAATCAAGTTTCCGTAGTGTAGCGGTTATCACGTGTGCTTCACACGCACAAGGCCCCCGGTTCGATCCCGGGCGGAAACAATGTTCTTTTTTGTATAAATTTTGGTGAGAATAACTTTTGAATTTAATTAACATTATGTAGTTCGTTACAATAATAGGTGAATTAAATAAAAATATAATAAAAATAAATTAAAGAATAATGTGGTCCACAAAATTCAATCACAACCTTCGACTTCACAAACTTCTAATAGATTGGTAAACGATAAAAAAGCTTTCCTTCGAGCCGGATTTGAACCAGCGACCTATGGATTCCTATAACAATTCCAACTACAGTCCACCGCTCTACCAACTGAGCTATCGAAGGTTAGCAAATAATGTTGAAATTATGTTTAAAAATTAGCTATATAAAACACGGTAATTGACCTCAAATTGATATGGTCATTATCATTAATTTTTCGATGAAAATTCGCCTACCTTACCGATCAACAAGACCAATGCAATATTAAGTATTTTGTGTTGTAACTTCGAATGATCACGTTATTTTCCATCATTAATATTATTTCCACATTATTTATCCATTATTTTACACAGTAGGTACAACAATGAATTAACTTAGTTTCTATCAAACGTTGTTCTGTCGAAAATTATGAATTTTGTAGATTGTGTCAAATTCAGAACTTTTCTTGTCGAAAACTGTTTCGAAATAATATTGAAAAACCCAAAAAATATTTTTTTACATAATGATTTGACCTGAATCGCAAATTCATGAGGCATCACAATAAACTTTATTTGATGCCTCATGAATTTGCGATTCTTAATTAACAAATTTTATGAGACTTTATTTGATCAGATTCCGAATGAATTATTATTATCAGCTATCACTATTATTACGTAGCACAACTTTGCCAATTTTTATTTTAGTAAAAACCTTTTTCGGAATGTTACCTAAGTAGGTAACCTACCCTAGTTTTTTTTTCCATATATGATTAATTTTTCTAAATGATTTCAACGATTAACTAATTAATGTCACGCACGATACACCAACTCAAACAAAACACATTTCATGTTTCCGAACTAGACAACAGGGACAACATCTACTTACTACTTCTAACTCAATCAAACTATAAAGTTCACACAACTATTAGTTATGCAAACTGCATCCGACTGGATATAACTGGTTATTGATCTATTAAACTTTGTCAACACGATACTCTATAATCAAAGTTTTAGGTTGAAACCGCATTAAATCGGTTTATTGCCCAAGATGCATTTCCTATCAGAGAATTACTTTGATCCAGTTAAATAAGAAATTAAATTTGGATAACTTTTCGAGTTCACTTATTTTTAATCGATTCCATAAATATCTTTTACCGATTTATATTTTGTTTGAAAGAATTTTTACTCCAAGTAGGTAGGTAGGTACTCTTTAGGTCAATAAAATTTGGTGATGATCTGACGAGGACCTTCGGAGCAATGCACCTTGAAAGTGTAGGAATTAGCTCTAGGTAGGTACTAACGAAGTCGACTTTTAAGAAGAAAAATAATTTTAGCATAGGTATTTTTTGTTCGTTTTCCATTTTGCCATTTCTTTTTAAATTTTACAAATCTTGTATAACGGCGATGAATTTCAACATGGGAGTTTACAAAAATGAAATAAAAACATCAAAACGTTACAAGGCTAGCGGTCCAGACAGAATGAAATAGCCAATTGATTACGAAGGAAGTCGTAAAATTCCAGTTCTCAATATAAACCCACGTGATTTTTTATATAAGTGAGGGAATGTTTCACGTGTAATGAAGCTCTACGAAACTTACCAATTATAATTGGACCTATGCCACAAAATCAAATTAAATAATTTCAAATCAAATTATTCTTCACAAACTTGCAGTAAAATACAATATAAAATAATGAATACACTTAACATAATTATAATAATCTGATTTGTGAGAGACTATGGGCACAGAATACCTATTATAGTTAAAATGGTTGCTAAGCAATCCATAGTTCTTATTTGTCATTTATCAATAATGAATTATGTATTACTATTTTTATAAGAATAGTCATATAAATAAGCATTAACTGATAATAATGTAGTAATAAGAAATCTAAGCTAAATTGTTGTTTTTTAACAAATTAATATTAGGTAGGTACTTTGATTTGATCAAAGCATAGAACGAAAGACGACAATGGAAACTTTGACCCGTGCTGTACTAACTTAGAACACCACAGTTTTTAAGGTTTTCCGCTACCTAATATTTTCAACATTTAGGTAGGTACGTACGAGATTATCGATCGAGTGAGCGAAGCGAAAGCTGATCTTAGTGGTAACTTGGGCGATTTTGCGTTGTATGTTTATTGTATGTTTATATGTTTGTACCTATGTCGCGGCATAACTGTCGAACCAACCGTTAATCCAATCTTCATGATACTTGGTAAGTACTTATATAGGTAGTGATACGGGATTTCCCGGCTCACCTAATGAGCATGATCGGTCAAGGGGTTGTAAAGATATGAGGATCACAAGGGGGTGAAAAAAAATAAAAAAATAAAGTTATCCATAGACTTTGAGGGGGGTGTCATATGAAAGGGTTCTGTTTGTACATTCTAAAATGGTATTACTTTTCATTCAAAGATGTAACGTTTTTAAAACACATCGATAAATGTAAAATCTATTATTTTTCAGTGGTTCCAACCTAAAGTGTTTCATCTCGACAAATCTAACGAATTTTTAAACGAAAAGAGATTTTTCTGAATTTTATAAAGTATCATTATGACTACACTACAAACCACTTTGTTGGTTCGGTGCAGTCATCTACCAAAAACAACGAACAAACACCAACAACAATTTTTTTACTGCCGAAAAACCTAAATGTTTCTTAAAACATTTTTGTTTTAATTGACACCCTCACAAAAACTAGGTATATTTTTACAAAAACCATGAAATATTTATCTATACAAATATAAATTGTAACAAAATGAATTTTGACCATATTTTTTAATAGCTCCGTGCAACACTTTTTTGAAGAAAGGTAGTGACTGACATGACATTAGCATAGCACCTCTGAAGTGTGTCAACCAAACATCAGTATTATATATCTTTCCTTCTTCTGAGGTATTATACCCTTTTTTTTTTTTTTAAATAACCTATACTGTGTCCCACTGCTGGGCAAAGGTCTCCCCCATCTCCTTCCACTTCCCCCGATCACCAGCCGCCTCCCACCACACCTCATGGAAGGCATCTATGTCGTCACGCCAGCGTCTTTTAGGCCTGCCTCGGCGTCGCCGTCCGTCTTCAGGCTCCCACTTGGTGACGACAAAAAAGATAAATTCATAGAGTTTTTAATCAGAATCTATGTTATACGCAATAATTATATTTTTGCATGGTTGCGTATCAAAATACGACCTTTGATATTTTTAATTTGATAAGTAATTGTGATTAGACTTTGAATAAAGACTTGATTGAATCGTAGAGATCTAGCAGCCAGATTTCATAAACAATCAATTAGCCAACTCAACAGTGACTTTTAAGGGGTAGTCGAAGCAAGTAGGTACAAAATAAACCACCAACCCACGGTGCACGAGATCTCGTTCGGGACGAACTACTAGTATTTACCTACTCATGCAAGCTTACGCAATATTTACTTATGTTCGCAATTCTATAGCGGATCGTGATAATTATAAACATGGTTTTAAAGTGACAAATTATATTATCTGGGCTACACGGAAGCTCTCAGGTAGAATGCTTATATTACCTCCATTCAAAGGACCTACACTGCTGTGATTGGCCGAAAGAGGTGGTGTGACAGTCTCGCCTCTTATTTTTACCATGACAAATGTACTTATGCCTTATGCTGGGTGTACACGGGTGATTAGCTGGTCCATTTCGTGGTCGATCTTCATACATTTTCAAGTCGCCTCCCAAGCCGCACGACGAAAATGTATGAGTACGAATGCAGGAAATTGGATCTCTTCAGAAAATTGAAGTCAAGTTATTTTATTAAATTTTTTAGTAGTAAGTTGGTATATTAAATAGGCCTACTCCAAGTAAAAACATTTGATTTTCTGGAGTTGGCTTACTGATCCTATTGTCGTGAGTGTCTCTGATCAATTTTGCAACCTTACCGGGCGATTACAGATATCCTTGGTATATTCGGTCGCGCTCGACCTCACTCGGAGGAAGTCTCGAACGGACGACGACACGTAAGAGATCAATGTGATGAGTGGCACAGAGGTCATCTTTATAACGTCAACATGCTCACGACTTTACCCCCAGAGACGATTTGTATCGAATTCACTAGCATTTAGCACTTTTTGACCTTTGTAGCGCAGTGGGTGAAGGCCCGCCTGAGACGCGGAGGTTGCGAATGTTGCGATTCGATTTCCGCCATGGGACAAATGTTCATATGAAAGAGAAGAAGAAAGGAAAAAACGTTTATTTTGGTAGGACTTCAAGGATCACTTCAACTTCGTTGTATATTGTTTGATTGTAGATGATTCTAATGCCTATGCTTTGCATATACTTGTTTCGGGTCCTGGTGTTTTTTCTGGGAAAGTTATTTTTGTTTGAAAGAGTAAACCTACCCTCGGTCCTCAAATTTTTAAAATGTAAGGATCTGACGAGGTTCTTTGTAGGAACAGATACACATGAGAGTGCAGGAAATTGTTCTCTTGTTCTCTTGAAATTGAAGTCGGTTTTAATAAAATCTTTAATTTTGCTACATGCTTTATTTTACGTGGCATTGCAACTTAAGCCGGGCAAGTAGCACAGCAAGTAGAATATAAATAAAGGTCAGGAGAACTGATGTAGTTGATCAACTCACAGGTCAGTCCACTATCATGAGTACGATAGGATCAAAGCAGTAACGATAGTTCGGATGAGGCGCTTTACAATGTATCAATCATAGAGTCATCAATATCATTTACTGCGTGTTTGGGTCAAGGGCTGTTTTGTATGTTTACGACAAAAGGGCATTCATTTTTTGATCGAAGGAAGTGATGTCTAAAATGTTAATACCAATATCTTCTTGCGGCTTCGCTCGCGTACTTGTACTCGGATATAAAATAGCCTATGTGCTATTTCAGGTCATAAACTATGTATATTCTAAGTTTTAGCCAAATTCGTTTAGTAGTTTTACGTGAAATTACTAAGTACTCTGTACATCCTACCTGTGCGTCCTTTCGCAGGTACCTTGCCAATCAATTATTAACGTGAGTAGGTATACTATTTTTTATCTAGTAGGTATACCTAAGCAAACCTTGAAATTAGTCTCATTATTAATATTTACCTGTCACTTTAGCATTGGCATATTTTTCTCTGATCTTTGAGAAGTTGTAATAATTCTAGAGTTCCTTAAATAGTATATGCCTATATCATGTATAATTATTCTTCTAATTATCTCCAGTTAACAGTCTTTTTAGTCTACACTTCTGTTATACGAGCGTGATCCTGATCATTCAAAATTTCATATTTTGTAACCTTTTTCTCTCTCTCTCTCTCTCTTGTTTTTTTAATAATATTTTTAATACTCCCAGATTACCACGCTTTTTAGATTCATTCAGTCACTTATCTCGTAGTTTGTTTTCGTAATTTTTCGAGTCCATCAGTATTCCGTTCCTGTGTGAATGCTTCGCTAAGTACTCGGCGGACAATTGAACAAATGAGCTGGAGTGATAGATCCGGTCCCGTGGCTCCCTTCAGCCTTACTTATCTTAAGTAATTAAATTACTGACAGGTGTTTCGTATAGGTGACCGTGTAACTTGGCAGAGAGACAGGCGCAAATACGCAGTTGTCTAAATTTAGGTTTTGTGTTTCTTCGATTTTCTCAAGTCCTAACCAAACTCGTCACACGCTCCCAGCAGGCAATTTGTGGAGACACTAGCTAGCCCACGACAATACAATAATGGTCGATCTTTCATAATGGGCCGTATCCTGCCCGGACCAAGCGCAGTCCAGTCCATGCGAAGAGCGGCACGCTACGTTTTCGTTTTGTCATATCGTCTCGGGTTCCGTGGACTTCCTTGCGTGGGTTCAACTAAGTACAGTGTTGATTCAGTGTGTCAGTGACGATGGTTTCTTGACGACTCCGAAAACGATAGTTGAAATATCTCCTACGAGATTGGAATGCAGTGAGGATATCTGTGTGTGAAGTGCTCACCAAGGACATGCCGGACCGGCTAGCTAGTGTGAGAAAAAAGTATCTCCCGACTCTTCGTCACCCGGATTTTAAACACTTGATGCGATAACGTTTTAGGTGAGTCCGTTTAAAAAGTCATTAGTGTAATGCATGGCTAATGGGCACTTACCTTAGTGGACAGGTGGTCTTGTAGTTTATCGGTGAGTTTTCGACGGACGCTGGATCCGGTAAGATTTTTATTTTATTATTTAAAGTTAACCCTTCCAATCCCAGGTACTATTTATCCGCGAACTTTCTAATGCTTTCTAATGACGCGACCTTCAGAAAAATGATTAGCAAAAAATAATTCGAACTTTTTTTCACATTCCGTTCGGTAAATATCTCCATAAATAATTTATTTACATGTTTGTATTATTGGTTTAAGCTATTATTACAAAAAACCTAATAAAAGAAAGAAAAACATAGATAAAAACACGCGACCTTGATATTACGCGTTTGCCAATCTACTATGAACCTTATTGGAGTGACGTATAGACTAATACTACTATAGCTATTTATACGAAAAATGGCGCCCACAGATTGTAATGTGATTTTCTTTATAATCTTTCATTATTGACACTGACATAAAGGTTGAAATGAGTAGAATATTTATCATTCATTCGAATAAACACAAGTTGTTCAAACAAAAGTAGTCTGTAACAGGGTGAAAATACGGATTTTTTTAGTTTATGTTCATGCGGTAGCCGGTTACCGCGTGGGGACTAAAGGGAGAACACTGTTTTTAGGGTTTTAAGGTAGGTAGGTAGTAGGTACCTGTCTGCTCTATAGCTAGGAGACAATTGACTGAAGTTTCGTACAAAACATAAATAACTAAATGGATGATTATCGTTCTTATAGAGGGCAGTCGTGCTAATGACTCGTGCGCACCTATAGGTTTCTGGCTTGGAGTTCAAAGAGTCATCCTGCTATCGCTACCTTTCATCAGCTAAGTCTTCGTGTTTATACTAACTAGAGACAGCTAGGAATTTTATCATTAAAGGTATTTTCTTAGTTATAAAATGAGCTTGAGCTAATATGCATAATAGGTTTTAAGTGTAGGTACCTTGGTGTACTTACTTACTAAGGTGACCTATCTATCTAGAAGCAAAAAAATAGGTTGCAGACCCATCAGTTTTTTTTTTATTTGTTTCTTAAAGTAGGTAAGTACTTACCTATGTAGGTACCTCCTAACCTACATAAAGTTACTACAAATAGGAAAGTAGGTACCTACCTACTAAGTAGGTGCTAGGTGCCTAAGATTAACCTTGATAAAACAACAAACAAGGAACTTACAAGAGTCATGTAAAAATCTCACAATATATCATGCATGGTACGAGTAAACATTTAAACACACAAAACTGTTTTGTAAACAAAATAATAAGTCGTTCAGTTTCTACAAAATAATAACAGTAAGTACAATAAACTAACCTTTTTGTTTACACTTAGAGGTTATGTTTAGCGAAATTCACAATCACGCAATAATTTCCAATGGCACATATTTTATAACCCACTATTGCATATCGTACACTGCTGTTGCTCAGCCCATTAATTACTATAAATAACATTAAACTTTTCCTAAACGTTATCATTCGCTAACTGTACGATTACAATCGATTTATTGACTGACGTTTGTAAACAGTCAATAAAACTAAGAGAAGCGATCTCTACAATTTCCCGCCTCCACTAAATCTTTATACATTTCACAAAGAGCTTCGAAAGTTGTGCGGTAGATGGCGTTATATTAAATTTCATGCTGACCTTATCTTCCGAGTGTATTGTATCGCTAAGGACTCTAAAGAGGTTAACCGACTTGAATGATAGATATGCATTATTGTCCCTCGGCGGGTCAATAGCCGAAGTGCAACCGTTCAAGATTATTACTTTAGGACTTTGTCGGACTTACAAAATGTTTAAAACAGCACCACATACCACCACCCAGAGTGGAACTTTATGTTCCTACCTCCTCCTTTTTGGAGGCGGTTAAAAAATAGTGCATAATGCCTACAAGGTCGATGGTTAAATAATCAAACCAGGATCGAATTAATCTAGAAACATCATAAAATCAATTAACCTTTCCAATAGAGTTGCAGGTAAGAGTTTAAATGTCGACCAGCAATTAGTGGGCAGTAATTGCCCCTTTCAAAGAAACCATAGGTCTGTTAATTTCAGGTTGATTGAGGTAAATTTCCGACATTTATTACATTCTGAGTAAAAAACGGTGATGGAAAACATTGTAGAAAACTTACAAGATCAAAATTCTAGTTTCTCAGAACATTAACAAATAGTTCAATAGTTTTTATTAGAGCCGTAATGGGCGATTGGTAGTGCCTCGACTTTCGATCCAAAGGTTGTGGGTTCATGATCAACGGATTTCCTAGTTTCAAATAATTTACATGCGCTTTATCACGAGCTCTAAACGCTGAAGAAAACATCGTGTAGAAACCATTGCTTTCCTGTAGCGTCGATTAGCTTGCAACCTATTTATTGTCACGTACTGGAATGTTTATTTCTGCAAAATGTGGGCATGCACCAAATATGTATTTGGACAGATGACTATCCAAATACATAGGCATATTGGTGATGAGGGTAGTTTTATAAACTGCCGCTTCTCGTCGGAGCCTACCCACATACTCCAGTTCGCTTTGTTCGTTCGGTTGTTGCAAACTTGCAACACAGCCGAAACGTCAGGAAATAATAAAAGTTAAATTGCGCGATAAAATCCTGTAAATAGTGGCAATTCTGAGTGTCGCAAAAGCTAAACTAAGCTAACTAAAATTGTTGCCGTCCCTTTCATAGCGATGGGAATAAAAAGGATGGCAATAATTTTAGTTTGCTTAGTTTAGCTTTTGCGACACTCCGAATCGCCCCCAATTTCTATTTAAAAGATGACTATTCTTCTGAAATAATGTCTACCACACCTTGGGAATACAATCGTGATAATGGTGTCAATTCAGATGTCATTATTAAATGAAATATCTTACTAAAAGTTTTACGGCTTCGATGGATGGATTCAGATGTCGCCAAAACTAAACAAATTTTTCATAAGGATCGAAATAAAAAGGATGGCTTAATTTTTAGTGCTGTCAAATTAACACGAAGTAGAAGTTCTCTAATAATTTGGTGATAGGTAATTTGTGGTAATAGGTACCTAGACTATATTACATATTTCGGAAGGGATGAGTCATATTTTCGTAGACGTGCTACGCAATGCTACGTGGTGCTACGGTAGATATTTCGGAAATTCCTAACATTACAAATTAATTAATTTTTATTGTTTTTCTATCTTATGTATTTGAGAGGAAATGATTGTATCTTAGGATTCATCATTTGTTTTGTCGTAAAATTACCAAACACAATAGTGGCAATTCTGAGTGTCGCAAAAGCTAAACTAAGCTAACTAAAATTGTTGCCGTCCCTTTCATAGCGATGGGAATAAAAAGGATGACAATAATTTTAGTTAGTTAGAAATCGTGTACTTTTATTAATTTGTTCAGTGCTCTATGACGTCATAGATTTACACTGACGGCGTAAAGTTATAATATTATTAAAAAATTCCCATGAAATGGTATTGTGCATACCTACCTTTTTAGAGTACCTACCTAAAAAGGAAACGCGCGTTTTAAGAACCAAACAATCCAATACATCCGTACACATTAAAACTTCTTTAAAGCGATTCTTGGCACTGTTACAAAATGTTAATAAAATGGTATTCCTAAGTAGGTACTATACGTAATAAACTAACACTTTATTATAGTTTCATTAAACATAAGTATAACCTATAGGTACGCGTTTTTTAAACTACTGAATCATCATGAAACCGGAGTTTTCATCTCCGTGATGTGATTATGAATCATACCCAGTACCTAATCTAATAAATCTTGTATAAGTGGGCATAAGCAGGTGTATTATGACTACTTTAAAAAAATTGAGCACAAAGTTTTTCTTAAAGCCTGCCCGCGACCACGGCTATTGAACATAGCCGAAACAACGGGATCATTATGTGCCAAAATATTAAGAAAGAAAAATCGTTTATTTTGGTAAGATCTCAAGGATCACTTCAGTTTCGTCTTACATGCTAGGTGATTCTAATGCCTGTTCCAACGCGAGATACCAAGAAAAGAATCAGACAAAAACATGTGATTCTATTCTATTCAATGGTTAGGAGGTACACCCAGTACTGCAACAAAAATGCTTGTTAGATGAGTGTTCTCGGATGAATTGCGGGTAAATTACCGAATTATATTCTTTATTACGAGGTGTCACGACTCGTGTCACGTTTTGTAAATATTGTTAATCCTCTCTGTATAATTATCATCTTTGTGATATTTACTGCAGAGATAAACAATAAACTAAAAACACTCTTATACAACGTCCAAAAGAACAAAATGTAGATAATTTTTTTGTGGAAAATTGCATGATTTCTGACCAAAAGGGTCAGAAACGAACCGCTTGGCTGAAGAAAGAACACCTTTAATATTTTTTTGAAATTGAATAAAAACTTAGCATTCATGAGATCAATGGGGACTTATCACAGTTTAGTTACAATGATTTTCCTAACGTTAATGCTGCAAATTATTAAAAAAAAAAAATTGACAAACCTTGAGTTTGGTCTTTTGAACTTTTAACTTCGGTTTCTTCTTCGGTCTTTTGTGAAAAGCACTAGGTACGGATTCGGTTTTTTACCCAGGCACGCCAATTTTTTACATCAAAGTATTTTTCTCGGCTACGCATCACAAAATTTATTCTGCCAATAGTTTAAATTCCCGCGCAATTATGTTCGATGGTTCTCGTAATCCATGTAATTCTAAAGCTCTTGTGTCTGCGTGTGTCATATTAATATTGAGATATTTATTGCTTCAAGTTGACTGTAAGTGCCATTCTGTACTTCGATATTTTAATGATTCTGTACTTCGATATTTATAATGATCAGTTTAGAATATAATCGGATGTGGATATCCTTTACTACAAAGATAAACATTCTTCAAAGTATGTCGCAATTTCAAATACCTAAGATAAAATAGAAATGTTGGTTCGAAAAAGGCTTTACCTGAATAGTGCTTTTCAATACTAAGAAATGTCCAAGACACGTTAAAAATACCTATAGGTACTTGCATAGCCTCGTACCTACTAAATACATATACGTATAGGTAGGTTCTTAGTTAGCATTCCGTGACAGGTTGCAAGCTCGTCGCAAGAGTTTTAAACTTTAATATCATAGAATTAAATATTAAATAAGGTTAGCAACAAGTAACAAAGTTATAATAGAATAACTTTGCTGGAAGTTACTTAGATCGAGCGATTTCGATACAACGCTATTATAGATACCTACTTACCTAAGTAATTTTTCTCAAAATAATGAAATATTAAGCAAAACGATGCTCATGAAGTAGGTAATTGTCAATTTTCAGACAGAATTATCGGGCAAAACTTTTCCATTTTCTGCTTGCTTCCCGATTCCATATTAGGTCAGGACTCAGGTTTTTCTCGTACATATTTCATTGTACCTAATATTTTGGAGTTCCAAAAAAGTATAATGTTACAAATTAAATAATAATCTGTGCCGTCATGGATTTACATTTGTCTTTAGTTTTTCCTGGCACGTGGCCACAGTTTTAAAGTAGCCAGTTTTCCGCACCGATACTCTATAATTTAGCCCGAGTTAATAGGCGGCTATTACACCACTATTTAGATTACTTATTATAGATAGGTATGGGTTCTTCCATTTTACTGTGAATTGTGATTTATGTGGGACATTTTTCCTTCGTGGAAACGTCGCTTATTTAAATATAACGCAATAAGATATCATTTTGCAACCTGTCAATAGAATGTTTACAAAATAAATGAAATTTGATCACGACTGTATTCCCGAGATGCGGTAGATTTTTTCAGATCTTTTTAGGCATTTTTTAGATCTTTTGACGATGTCTAATGGGGTAGTCAGAGGCATGTCCAGATACATTTTTGCCACAGAGGTCGTCAATATAGTTTTGATTGGTTTGTATATATCAAATATTTGACTGGGTGTATGTAGGTACTATTGACTACTTCATAATAATTATCAGACGATGCTCTTCTTTCACTTTTAAAATTAACGTGAGTTGTAGGTAGGTACTCTAGTAGGTACACATTATAGTACTAATGTAGTACTATATAGAGTATATAGTAGTCTAGGTACTTGACAACAATTGTAATAAAACAACGAGAAATTGACGTAAAAATATAGTCGATTTAAATACCAACAATGTTTCGATTCTTCCGGAGTATCTTCAAAGATTCATCTAACTCGATATTTTTACGTGAGTTAACTTCCCGTAGTGTTATAATAATACTCTTCTTTTACTTGGATGCGTTGATGTTAGCTAGGTATCAACATAATATTTAAACACACAAATTTTCTATCTCTTTTCTATCGACAGGTAGAGGGTTAAGTGCTTCGAGAAAGTAAGAAATAGAGCGCTGTATTATACCTTTCTCATTCACACAAAGCAGAGAAGAATATTATGTACAACACTCTTGTGAGTAAAAGATACAAAGCGTTATATCTTTTGTCCCTCATCGCGTGCCGCTTTTTTGTATGGCCGGAAACTTGATCTCCGAATTTTGTACTACGAAACTATGGATTCACTGCATTTTTGTCCCTCTCGGCGGCACGCTCGCTGTTCGTCCAGAGGGCCTAGCCAACCGGCATTCGCTATGAAGCGATTCGATTTCTATCATCGCTACACCTTTGATTTGACATTTCTGATCGCTCGAGTTTTCGTCATCGAATGTCAATTCCTATACATTTTTTTTAGTTTCTAATCGAAAGCGATTGTCGAAATGTAACATGGCTAGGGCCTCTGGTACTATACTAGGTAGGTCCATGTTTAAGTGGCTACTCACTTGAAAAATGACGGCTTCCGCGAATCAGCTACTCATAGCGTTAGTTAGATAATTAATATCCATACCTTGTGATGGATTTCCACCATGACAGTTCTCAGAACAATTAGGTACCTACTTATGTTCTTCAAAGACCGTATCTAAATTAAATTTTCATGATTCATATCCGGGTTAAGGTCTAATTATACCCTTTGATACAGATTCTCAGAATTGTGTTTACTATCCCTGTAGTATATAAATATCCATAATAGTTGAATTTTTTTTCCATTTATCCCTAGAGATAACTGGAAATTTAATGTCAATATTTTGTCAACTGCGTAAAAGAAAATGTTTCTAAGGGCGTTTGTGCACCGCCGCCGTCACCGGGACATCAACGAGAAAAAGGTGACGGCGCGGCGCCGAAGGTATAGCCGCGTGTCCACCGCAAGGCCGTCACGTCGTCATCTTAAACTCGACCAGAAATAATCTCGTTCTCGTTGACGTCCCGGTGACGGCGGCGGTGGACAAAAGACCTTACAGTTAGAATATTTTCGAAATTTAGACAGACAGTCTATAACACAAGTGGCAAAGCTAAACTTTTATAGGTATACCGACTTCAATTTCGTGAGAGAGCAATTTTCTGCACTCTTGAGGTGCATTTCTGGTCATAAGTCCGAAAATTCTCAATTTTTTTGATGGGACTACTTCCGGAGTTTACCCCTTCAAACAAATTCGGTTAAAACACACAATGCCCTTGTTCCTTAAATCCGTATATCCATATTATACCTAATTATCGTACGAACGAACGAACGATAATTATCGTATCTAAATTATTTTTTATGATTCATATCCGGGTTCAAGTCTAATTTAAATCTTTGTCATTTCATAGAAATATATTTTTTATATTACCTGCTCGTCAATGGCATATTATGTGTCATGCAAACCTTTCCTAAAGTAAATCATTACAGCTCTTTGGTCTAGCAAGCACATAATGTTGTATGGAATATCTTTCTTCCCCTAGAGAATAAAGTGATTTGAATTTGGAATTCAACCCATGTAGTGGTGCTTGACCGAGGTTGGTTTCAAAAAAGTTAAGATGGAATGAGATTTTATTCTGATTTAGGCTGTATGTTATCATTTTTTTTGCACTGCCTACAAATAAAAAAAAGAAAAACATGAAAACGTTTTAGGTACGAACTTCATTTTCACGCACACGCCAAGAAGGATTTGTTTAAAGTTAGAATATTAATCTGTAGTGTTATCTGTAGTGTTCGACATTCGAATAAATTCTTGATAATGAGTTTCGTAAAAATTATTCGTGTTTATATTTTTTTTAATTTGTAGGCAGTGCAACGAAAATTATAACATACTTACAGAAAAACTCAGAATAAAATCTCATTGCATCTAAACAGTTTGACGCATACAACCACCTTTATGTAGGTATTCTTTATAACAGTTTCAATTGCCTCGCAGAAAGTATAAAAAGTAGTGTATGCATCACTGGCTTAAATGTGTATTTGTCTTGGGCGATCTTGAACCCCTCGTACTCAGGATTCTAGCCATAACTCCCTCGCTCCGCTCGGGAGTTAACTCTAGAATCCATCTTACTCGGGGTTCAATATAGCGCCCGCTACATAATACACTACTTTAAGCCCTTGTTGCATAAACTACTATTCTTAGGCCCGGCGCCCATTTTCGGCATCGGTACGACTGAGGATTTTAGGTGGCAAATAGCAATATACTATAACATAATGGCAATAAAGTAGAAATTTCCGTGATATGTGGTCAAACAAAATAAGGTAAAACAAAAATACCGCTATCACGGAAATTTCTACTTTATTGCCATTATGTTATACTCGTATTATATTGCTATTTGCCACCTAAAATCCTCAGTCGTACCGATGCCGATAATGGGCGCCGGGCCTTAGACGTTGACGTTGACTGTACCTACCGAAAGGCAAGCATGTTGCGCATTACCATTGAATGGGGTATCCAAGTAATAACTAAGCCACTGGCTGATTGATTAATATCGTTAATTAGCACTTCTAAGGAAACAAGAGTTGCTCACGGCCATTCAACAGTCACGTACGCAGGTCCTGAGGTACCTTAAACTTCCGTTTCTTGAATGGAACCCAAAAAAGATTTGATTTGTTCAATCATAAAAGTTTATTTTTAATTTGGTATAGAAAAATAAGTTGGCTATGTGAAAGGACGAGAGCTTATGGTGCAATCATTTGGTCCCTAGGTTTTTTTTGTTGTCACCTTAGTTTACTGTATTTGACATTAGACAGCTATTCTACGCTCTAGTAATGCCAAAATTAACCGTTATCTTGTCAATGCATAATTAAAAGCACATTTGACGGACAAGCCTTCTCAAACTTGGAGTTAATGACTTGAAGTTATAACTTGAAGTTATCTGAAGCTTGTATTAGTTTTGTTTTTACATTTTCATCATTATCATCATCTCAGCCTTGTTGCACCCGCTGCTGGGTTTAAGCCAGCTTTTAGGTACTGAAGTTATTAATATATTTCAATGTTTAAAAAATCCACTCAATTATAACAATAAGTAGGTAATAAATACCTAGGTACTTTATTCACGAATACGGAATAAATAGCAAACTTTCTTTTTGTCAGCCATCGTCTATTCCGTTAAAATCTTCATGCTTTTAAGTAAGTAGGTACCTAATTTTCCTTTCATATCTTTAAGTACCTAATTTTCCTTGTACCTACCTTTTCACGAGTTTCAACACGTGTGGGGGATACTGATATCTCACGAGATAATCATTTCATTCATGATGCTACTTAGGTAGACGCTAAATGATATTAATTGTGTTCATGTTCTTATGTTACGAAAACTCCTTACGAAGGGAATATTTTCCAGCGAAGATAATAGAATAGAAATCGCTGGTACCTACAGTCAGTAAGTAGGTATAGGTCTACTCCACTAACGGAAAACGATGCATCAGCTGCGCTTTTTGCTAGTTTAATTTAATAAAGCCGTGTTGGTCAAGTGGATTAGTACCTCGACTTTCAATCCGAAGGTCGTGGGTTCGAATCCGGCCGTGCATCAATGAACTTTTCGCATCGAAAAAATTATATGCGCTTTAACACGAGCTTATAACGGTGAAGGAAAACATCGTGAGGAAACCAGTTAGCTCTCTAAAAAGCGTCGATGGGCTTGCAACCTGTCACGTATGGAAAGTTAACTTCTGCAAAAAGTGGGCATGTACCAAATATGTATGTATTTGGACATACCTCTGACTACCCCCTTAGACATCTTCAAAAAGATCTAAAAATTGCCTAAAAGATCCGAAAGAAATGTCTACCGCTCCCGGGATACAGTCGTGATCATATTTCATTTTTTTTATTTTCATTTTCATTTCATTTAATTTAATAATACAACTCACTAGGTAGTTGACTATAAAAATAAGTTGTACAGTTTATGTAAGTAGATACTTGACCACTGAATCTTTAGAATCATCAGAGATCTAAGCGAATAAATTAGGTAGGTACTTCAGACCACTTCAGACAGTCTATGTCATACCAGCATCCTATTTGCAACTTCTTTTTTATTTATTTGTCGAACAAAGAATTGTATATAACAAGATTTTTACGGCATCAAAAAAACCACTAGGGTTTGTAAGGACTTCAATGCCATACCTGGGTCTTTAGCTATACTGATAAACGCTTCTATTAGATTTTGTTCTATTTCTATCAGCGCTATTCCTTTGATTTGACACTTCATATCAGGTGACTCGAAGCGCTCATGGCGAAGCTTACTGACGTGTCAAGAACGTCAGTAAGCTTCGCCACGAGCGCTGAAGATTGTTGAAGTTAAGCAACGTTCTGAGCGGTCACAATTTGTCAAGTAGAGATTTAGGCGACCTAAAAATTCCGTTACCAGAGTTAGTCTCTTGCTCATTCTCTCATGCTCACTTTGCGTCATCGAATATCAATTCCTATACTTTTTTCTGTTTCTATTCTAATGCACTTGTAAAAATGTAACTTGGCTTAGGAGGCTGATTTTACACTTTCAGTGCCCATGACGCATTTGAATTCTCGCCCGGCCACTTAGCTAGTAAGTTCCATTCTACAATTGCTTTAGAATAGAAACGAAAAACTATGTATCTATAGGAATTGACATTGATGATGATCAACGAAGTCATCAAGAATTGTATGAATCAATTCAGAAGTCTGTCGATAATTTAAATCATATTTACTTAAAGATAGCCGTTTATTTGTTTGGACTCTCATGCTAAAAGGTCCTTCAAATGGCGCCAAGTTTTTGTTATAACTCGTTGAAATACTTTGCAAAAAGTTAATATTTGCTTAGAAAAACTACAACACAAATGATGTTGATATTTAAATTGATAGAAACGTTTGCTTAGTGAGCAAGAGTGCGGTTACAATGAGCAAATGTTTGCTCAGTCTGTTGATTTAAAGGAGTTATTAGCATATCAAAACGCCCAATGATTGCAATCAAATAATTTTAGATCCTTTTGCGTGGACGTGCCCCTACTTGCGTGGAAGACCACTAATAACTGATGGGCCCCTCAAAATTTTGACGATTCGACAAGATTTGTCACACTATAGGCCTGATGCCGGCGCAACACTTGGCTTATGACTTGGTTCCAAGCTTGGCTCCGACTAGAATGGTCAATGTCAATGTTCCGTTATCCAATATCTGTCCATGATCGATCTACATCTACAAGATCACGATTGGTGTATTTGATCCAACAGTATAATTTTGAGCCAATATACCTCATGTGTGGCGCCCGCATCATGGTGAGTTGCATTGACTACCAACAATGAATTGCATTTACGAAGTAGAAAGGCACGTGTCACACTGTAAATTATTTACAGTTTAACCCGCATCTTTTATCTAGTTTACGTGGAAAAGTGAACATAATCCCTAGGTTTAGGTAGCATTACGTTCAAGGTGTGTTTACGTCAGAATGGTTGACATTCTTAGGTTGATCCTGGTGTTAACCTGATTAATGACGTGGAACTTAATCTATATCTAACTACATCCTTAGAACAAAATTAAATGTATCACTTTATCTTCTACTTACATATTAAAGCGCCCTTAGATGGATTTAACGCACAATTTGGGGCAAAAATTCGTGTGCTATGAATTATCACAGGCAATAAACAAACAGCGAGAATTGCATTTACTTACATGTCAAATAAATTCAATTCGATATCTAATTCCTGAACTTGGTTGGGTAACACAAGTAGGTAATTTTTATAAGTAAACACTTTTTAAAAAGAGATAAGATTGTAAGTTTGTAGTTGAGGAAATCTCCGAAACTACCTACTAAAGAAAATTCAAAAATGTATTAATAAGGTTAAAGCTGCGTATTCCAGAGTACCTATATCTTGTTACCTTGGCTTTAAATACCTATCTAATGTTGCCTGCTCTTCACGATCAGTGACCAGCCAGATCAACTCATAGTAGTATCCCGTCAAACACGTGGTGTCCTGTAGTAAGAAGTTTGGAATTTAGCGTACCTACAAAAACGTTTTTGGTTCAGCTTCATTGGCCGGAGTTCTAACCGGTTCATCATGACTTCATTACCAAAGACTGCAAACCATTCCGAGCTGTCAAATCAGACAACCACGCAATATGACCCCTGTGTCTTACCCCTTACTCTTATTCCTAAGTATTAAGGTTGGTTATTGTATGATAATCAGTTTCTGGAAGTGGTTTTTTTTGTTACAACGGTGATCAGTCAAATACTGTTAAGAGTAGTGTTTTGAGATTTTTTCTGCAAAGGAGCTGCGTCATCGTCTGCGCTTGCGTCTCTGATTTTGAGATCCGATTGTGTCTGTAGTGCGCTTAATTAATTATTTATAAATAATTTATGAGGTTTTTGTAGAATGATTCTTGTAGAGCCTATGCTCACCACGTTTTTCGAAAGCGCAAGCACTGCGCGTTTTTGTCGATAAATTTGCGTCGCGTTTGTAAAACGCGCTGCGAACTACATCTACAAGATCACGATTATTGTATTGGATTCAACAGTATAACAGTAGGTTTAGGTTTAGGTTTTTTTCAGTATAATGCGCTTTACAGTAGGTACCTAAGAGGGGTAATTCTTATACGTTTCCTTGAGAATTCCTTCACTCAACTCAGCCTTGTAATTGTGTTTTGTTCTCTTTAGACATAAAATTCTCCATCACTTGAGGATTTCTCAAATAACTATCATTCAAGGAGCTGTCAAATAAAATTATTTAAGTATCATCGAAAATATATCTGTAAGTAATCCGATGAAAATGTGAATGACCCGGAATAAGGTTAAACTAAGTATTGGTTTTTGTAGGTAAATCATTAAATAAATAATTCTTCTTTTATACATTCACAAATATTTTCTACATGTCACACATCTTTACAGGTATCACATTATTACAGGTACACATGTGTGACATGTAGGTCTACATCATTTCTACAATGGAACGTAAACCTCTTCCTTTTTTGAAGTCGGTTAAAAATTATGTTACAATCGCGATTCGTGTGGTTTTAAAGAATTAATATTTAATTTTGTGATTCTGTGAATAAAGGTGTTCCAAATATAATCTGACCACTTCTGATTTAGTTTAAACATTTATTACTAGTTATTCACTAATATTTTAAATGTTTAGATTACATATTTCATACCTAGTAGGCAAAATAATAAATGGTCTAAGACAAAAAACATGGCTTACTGATTACATGGCGCCTCGCGAACTTTTTGTCGAAAAATAGAAGACTGACAAAAAGTAGACAAGCCAATTTAATTTATTAGGCACCTACTACGAATAATAGTCACCCAGTAATCTAAATTTGACCGTAGTTATGATTTTAAATTATGTATTGTATATTATGTAAAACACAATCCACGATTTATTACAATATAGACATTATCAATTGTATATTAATAATTATCAGCACAGAATATGTAGTTAGTATAACATTGTATTAAACTGTAGGTACACTTCTTGAAAACATTCATATACATAAATAGTGACTCTTATAAAGACGCTACTAAAAGCTTTTCAGTTACCACAAGCGCCTCGTGCCGATCGTCAAAATTATACCATCTCATTTACAAGGTAATCCTTAGAACTCTGAAACTGTCACGCGGGTAAGTAGTTCCGGGCGACTCGCGAAAACCGACCTTAGAAGACTTTCCAGACTACAACTTATCATGCCATGACCGTGCCATGAGCGTATCAAGCACATAAATAGGTATTGATTAATAGTTTCAGTATTAACTCCGATCATGGGACACTACGGTGTTGGATGGTAACGGACGGTTTAAGTGGTTAAACCAACACAAGCCGTCCGGCCATCCGCAGATGGCCCAGCATTTTTCACCTAAACAGTGGAGTAAGACACGCCTGATACCAGCCTTTGTAATGACTGATGCAACAATAATGAGCGAAGAATCACATACCCTTTTCACTTGCGTCAGTGATCTCACGAAATTCAGGTCATGATCAATGTTCTGATGCAAGTTTGGCTGATGCTTGCAGTTGAAGTGGGTGTGACAGGTCAAACACCTAAAAACATGCAGACTGAAGGGCGGCGTCAGTCAGCTTGCCATGGTGCCCATATTTGAACCCGCAGGCTTATTTGGGATCTCGCAATAGCTAAGCAACAGCAACGCGACAGCGATAATTGTGATTTTTTGCTTAATTCGTATTATCTAGAAGCGATTGCAATGAGATAATACTAAATACTCGTAGCTTTTAGACAGTACGAATTAGCGATTTAAATGCAAAAATTATAGAATAGAATAGAATAGAAAATACTTTAAAATTATTACACACAATTATCGCTGTCGCGTTGCTGTTGTGAAATACTAATTTATAAGCCTGCCGATCTCGCACTGATGATCGAAAGATATTTTGTCGAATCCCATTTGTAAGACACCAATTATATCGAAGGGTTCGATTAGCTGTGTTGTTCGATGAGCCATGGTTGAAATTCTTAAGGAATGACTTAAAATTCAAGGAAAAACTTGTTTTTTTAGAAAAAGGTGACTTGTTTATAACCGAATTTTATATTCAATACCTTTCGTACAATAACGTATCTAAGCGATTTTGATTGCACACTTTAAATTAAAATGGGATAATGCTTTATGCATGTCGTCTTGCCCGGGAGAGCAGTAGGGGTATGTCGGACTCTCCAATTACTGCATACCGATTAAAAACCCACGATACTCCTTCACTCACCTGAATCAACTATCTACGTACGTATACAAAAATTGCCACAGGAAAATCAGAGCATCAAACACAACGGCAAAAATTGGCTTTACCCACCATTAAAAGTGACCCACCTGTCTGCGTCATAATTACTAATTAAAACTTAAAAATAAAAAACACCGAAACTAAAGTAGTATATCCCCATGACGTTATTTTTGGAAGGGAGTTTGTAAAAACAAATTAAAATGCAAGTAGTTTGCGGTTAGGTAAAACTAAAGCGCTGTTTCCACTGATATGTTTATTTCTTGGATTTGAAAGTCCATTGATTTTGAATATTTGATTAGGTACTAAAGTCAGGTCTACAGGTACCATTATTTTAATCAAAAAATCAAAATATTTGACCGTGATTCTTGTGGTTCAGCTTATGTTGGTGAAATTAACCTCAGAGCTATTTGCCAATATAAGCTGAACTACCAAATTCTGCTCATTATTTAATATATTTATCTTCAAAAAGTGTGTTCTAGGCCTTAGCAAAGACGTCAACTATAGGGTCAACGTATCAGATTGTTTATTTCGGATATAAGAGCCCAAAATAGAAGATAAACCGCAGAATTAATTACAATCAATAATAACGGACAAAACATTGATTCTAACCACAAAAAAACAGGCCCATAAACCTCAATATTAGGTACCTACTTAAATGATGTTGGATATTTCACTCAGCATCATGTTGCTCCAAAGAAAGCAGAGCTATAGACACAACATATTTTTTTTTTATACATATTTGGGTAATTATTAACATCAGAGAAAATAAGTATGCCTATTCTTAAACTTTCGCGATCACAATTCATACTTTTAAATAGAAATTTACAGGATTCTATCGCGTAATTTACCTTTTATTATTTCCCGACGTTTCGGCTGTGTTGCAACAACCGTGGTCGCGGCGAACTCTCGGAAATAATAAAAGGTAAATTACGCGATAAAATCCTGTAAATTTCTATTTAAAAGTTTACATTTAACAGGTTGTGTATGATCCATATTCGAATCATAATAGGATACTTTTCTATGACGTAGTGGATATGATCCATTCTACCAACATGCATTTCATACTTTTGTTGACAATGAGTTTATGGATATAAAATTACACATAGCTTTTTATATTTCTGGTATTTGGGATCTCAGACAATTATTATTTTGCCGAAAATTATGAGCAAATCTCGAGTCGAGACCATTTTCTCACTTGTACAAAATAGTTAAGGTTTTACCTATCGAGATAACTCGGTTCTCGAGTCGAGAAAATTTGTCACGTTGAGCATGTTAGGCCTGTCGGCGACATAAAACCTTCCCAGTTGCCCACAGACTCATAACAACCACAGATAATAAAATAATATCAACTTACTTAAATTTTGGAGATAGTATCGTCGGAGGTAAAATTATTACCGAAAACCCACAGCTTAAGATTGCATTGTTGCTAATATCACGCAAGGAAATACAAGCGACTAGTAACATTTCTTAGGACAAATGCGTTTTCGTTTTTTACTCCTTTTTGGCAGGGTCTACGCCGTAGACATTTCGTAGCACCCAATTAAATAAATAAATATCCCTATATAAATATCCTTGGCGATTCCACACAGCGGCATCTAGTCCCAAGCTATTAATGTTAATATTCTAAATTGTGCTAATTTCTACCCTAATATAAATAATTACTTAAGCATAAATATAAATTAAATCGTACAAAATAATAAATTAATGGCCGCCATCTTAGACAGAGCTATTAAAATGTTACCTCAGCAAAGTTTGTACCTACTATGGGAACCTAAAGAAAAACAGAAAAATCATTTATTTCAATAGGACCTCAAGGATCACTTCGAATCGTTTTACATGCTACAAACTATAGGTACCTTTTTAAATTAGTCGTATTGTTAGAAGTGAAGTTGGTATTAATGATTCATTTAGTAGCCCAAAAAAAAATCTGTACACAGAAAGGAAATAAATAAAAATAAAATAAAAGTATTTGAAGGTTATCAGGAAATTTTCGAGTGGTATGAATCACTTCGCCAAATATCCTCAATATAACTAGGGTCGGCCGCACGCAACGCAAGCCTCCATGACATGACTAATGCTTTGCATTAAAACTGCCAAGTGTAAGACTTCTTGCCGAAACTATAGATTTTAGTTATTTACTAGCTGCGCCCCGCGGTGTTACTCGCAGTGAATAGTTCCCGTTCCCGTGAGAATACCGGGATCAAAAGCCTATTCTTTAATTCAGGGTATAAGCAATTCTGGTACTTACAAAATTTTATTCAAATCTGTCCAGCCGTTTGAGCGTGAAAGAGTAACAAACATACTTACACACATAAAGATTTGTCAATTTAATATACATTTTAAGAGTTTTTTTTTTCTTTTTACTTTTATGGCAATGAAAAGAGATAGTAACAGATTTAATATTTGTTTTAACTAAAATAAGTTTACTAGTCCATGAATAAAGGGGTGTAATGTTTCATAGTAGTTTTATACTCTGTTAAATTTATAAAAAAAAACATTTGAATACCTACGCAAATAAAACCGCGGAGCACATGCATAGATCTAAAGAAAGAAAGAAAGAAATAAAAAATCATTTATTCTTGTAGGACCTCAAGGATCACTTAAGTTTCGTTTTACATGCTAGGTGTTTCTAATGCCTGTTCCAACACCTGGGAAAGAATTAGGCAAGAACCTGGTGGTGTGTGGGCCTAGCTTTTTTTTAAAAGATCGATCCCTTAACAATCTAAAATAATCTAAATAGTCAAGCTTTAGTGGGAAGCCAGTCGCCAGTCAAAGAGAAATTATTCCAAGGACCAGTACCTACAGCTATAAATAGACAGACAGGCAACAGGTAAAAATATTGCATCAGCCGTTGCATTCACTTCGATTAACTTTATGCTGGTGCGAGGTTTGTAGGAAAACCTACTACTGCTAGGTAGATACAGCCTAAACTTACAAGATTTTTTTTTGTTATAACAAGTTTTCGAACTGTCGCCCTTCCGCTAATAGGAATACAGATCAAACTTGATTTTCAGATCTGTCCCCCAAGCGGATAAACCAAGGGGACAGATTGGAATAAACCGTGATATCAATGGTAAAATTCGCTGGTGTGTCGCAAGCCAAAAATAACGTCAACTAATGGAAAACCACAACAAAGATCCACTTACTTACGTATTTTAATTACAAAAGGTAATATTTTAATTCTCAGTTGTGATATTACATCCTATTTACCTATACCTATCTTTAGTTGTATACATAATTCCTTTCCTCAACAAATAATATGAAGAGTTTGGGTACTAATAATGTTCAACAATAAGGTATATCCTCATTTGATAAACGTTTTGGAAAATTCCACTTAATTTTGGAAAAGCAAATTTTTATTACTTTATTAACCTCTACTACATACCTACTGTGAAAGGCAGCTAAAACATTCAGAATTTTGAAAATAATTGTAATTATTATTATTCAGCATAATCGTCCCACTGCAGGGCAAAGGCCTCCCTTCCCTTCTTCCACTCTTCGCGACTTAGCACGTCCACAGGCCACGTGCTATTCGAGTCCATTTTAAAATTAATAAAAATCCAGTTTACCTTAAGTATTTATGCTTTAAATTATATTTTTATAAGTATTTATAAATATATCGATAAATATCCAAATACTTTTAGATAATAAAATTAAAATTATTTAGATGGAAAATAAAAAAATAAATCATAAATCATCAGAAAATAAAAAATAAAAATATTCTTATTCTTATTCTAAAATATAAAAATATGAAAAATTATCATCAGTTATAATTTTGATAAGATCTCCTTGCTGTGTCCTTTTTATTTATATGGAATATTTATAAATACTTACCTACTAAATCTAAGATGTTTCTAATTTTTACGTAAACTGAATTGTTTGTCCTTCTACAAAAAAATACAAATAACCTAAACTATATACGTCACAATCCTACTGTCAACATAAGCTGATAATTTTAATCTGTTATCACTTATCACGTAACATTAGGCTGCTGATAGCTAGGATGTCCGATACTAACAAAATTAGGTTGTTTCAAATGAGATATACATAGATAGGTGGGATTTATGCCTCTTTTCTAAAGGGGAAGGAAGAGACCACGGATTTCCACTTGCTACAATCCTGACACACCTCCATTTATTCACTCTCATTAAATTTTTCATATTTAATCACCGGTTTTGTCAAAAATCTGAAGTTTAAAATGTCTGAAATAACTATTACAAAATATTAATTTAATAACAATCAAGTTGCTTAGCTTGGGACTAGATGACGCCGTGTAAAATGTCCAAGGAAGAACCTAGGTACTAAGAACCTACTCGTAAAACATATCAACTATGTTTTCAAAGACGATGTAATCAAAGATGAAACTTCGAAGTTTCATATTCGTATTTTTTATTAAAACAATAATCGACAACATCAAAACAAAACAAATTTTGCTTTACAAGTTCTTGATATTCGATTATTTAAATGTCCAGACGGCTTTAAATCTTCTGAAATAAAATCATTAAAGAACTCATGTCCATCAAATTGAATGCCGAGGCACTGTTCCGCTCGGCAAGCAAAGCTTTATCGTGCCATGATAGTAAAAGTTTTATGCTGATAGCATTGCCATAAAATCATCATTCATGGAAACCTTACTATCGAAACACAATCAATGACACGTGACAGTTAGATTACAGATTCGCACGCTGATATTAGGATAAAAACCATCAACTTTCTTATCTTTATGACAAACGATTGACAGATCGCATAATAAAGACAATTCAAAACCTATAGATCGTTTATAACGATCTTTAGGTGGCTCAACTGTTACTTGACTGGGTATCGAGGATAGGGTAGGTATCTATACTATACCAATGAAAACTGATGATAGATCCGCTTAATATTACAATCCATACTTTTTTACATTTTATTTACTTACATTCATTTATTAAAATATTGCATGATAACATGCGCAACATTTTTCTAGAAAATTATTAGCTTTAATTTGTTTTAATGAAACTGACGATCGCCATACGTCAAGATTGCAATTATTAGATGCAATGAGTCAATGTTCTATAAATATATATTCTTTATTATGAATATAATTAGGGCAATCATGACGGAATGGAAATTATGACGATCGAATGGAATTAAACTATGAAGTTTTATGTAAACATCCTGTATAGTACAGTAGAGCTTCATAGCTGTTTTAACTTTTCTTTTTTCTTATACAAATAAAAGCTGCGATCTAGCGATCAACTCTAGAGGTGAATTTAGGATGTATTTTGTTATGATATAACGACTTTAAAGTTATTTAATTGTCGTCTTAAGCTTACCGTTTTGTATATGTAAACTTGAATAACATCGCCTTAATTTTATCTTAATCCACTAGGTACTTAAATAAAGAACACCCCGAGTACTAACTTAGATAAATTCATTTCTAAGTACCTACCTATGTGAAAAACGTAGTTCCTTTTTCAAAATACATTAAGAACTTGATACTTACTGGTTTATATTTTATGCCATTAGAGATGACAAAATAAAAAAAGCATAGTCAATTTGTTCTATAAAAAGCACAAAGATAATTTTACATCACCAAGATGAAAAGTGGCGATGCAACCATAAAAACTCGAGAATCCAGTCTAAAAGTAGCTCAAATGATTGCAAAACGAACAAAAGTGCGCAAAAACATCAATCAAACCACACCTAGCAACAAGCTTAAGCATAGAGTTCAAAAAGGGTGTCATGTCACATACAACTTCAAAAAACTTCGACAGGCTTTCATCTGTGACGTAGCCAGCGCGCCCCGCAAACGGGCCAATAGGAACGGCTCTGGCCCTCAGCTATATGTATACGTCAGGCGATGCCAGCCGCAAACTTGTGCCACTCGCCGTGTCGAACGCACGTTGACGTCTGTCAAAACAATCGCGAACGCCCTCGTTCGTCAAAAACGCGCGAAAGTGTCAGTGTGTACCGTCCCCTTTTTAACGGATAAAAAGTGAGTAAATATTTTAAGTAAGTGTTCAGTTGGAACCGGCGGTAGTGGGACACTGGATCGTGCGTTTAAGCACACACGTAAGCTAACACTTTATATTTTGTTTGGTTCCAACTGAATGCTCATTTATTTGCATTATTTATGTTTTGATTAGGCAAACCACACTTTTTATATATTATACTTTAATTACAGCTTTACTATTGATCAATTACTAGGATTTTTTAAAAGCATTTTGCTGCTTTCTTAAAGCTAAATAAGTAAAGTTGTTTAGTGTCACATAGAAAATAAATTCCATAGATATTTTTGCATTTCGAAGACAATTTCATCTTGGAAATATTTACACTATGAATAAAATATAAGATGTTAACACTAGTTATCATGAGATATTACTTAAATTTATCAAAACTTAGGTAATATCTCATGATAACTAGTTTCACTGCGTTCGTCCTAAACGTTTCCGCAGTCGTTGATTTTGAAAACTGATACGGCGCGCGATTAAAGCTGACATGACATTTCGCGATCAAGTTACTAGATCGTTTACTGGAACGGTGTGGATCAGGCTTTAGTTACACATCGTCATAGTCGCAGCCAGTCACGCTATGAGAGGGTGACTGTTTAATATCTAAAGTGTTTCTATGAAACATCACATTTTTTGCCTTTATACCTACTAAGTACCTTTTTTACTAGAGAATTACTTTCAAGAATTGATATTGCTCAATTTTGTGTAATCTCTACAAAATTTATGTAGAGCAGTTTTTTTATCTATTTAAATTTTTATCTAGATAAATATGGTATATTCAATACAATAACTGTCAAACGTTATAATAATTTGTATGATAACTTATCTCACGATAGAAATAATAGATACCTACCTAAATTCAACAATTGACTTCCCCTTGCCCCTTATGCATCTTTAGAAAAGCTGGAATGTATAAGTTTCCCTTCGTCGCAGCTAAAGTTTTATCAAAAACATTTCCTCAATGAAAAAAACGGGTGTTTCCTAACGGTAAACCAGCAACAAAATAAATTTTATATTCATTCATAAATTATCATGTTATGTAGAGTTGGGGAAAACGTAGTAAGTATATTTCTATATCTAACTTTATGACGTTAAACGTCATTAATCTCTGACACAGAAATTGAAATCCCATGTTTTAAATGGTTTGTCAAACAGGCTTTTACATCTAGTCATAGTCTAACTAACATAGTTGTCGTTTATTGCTTATTAGTAAACTTTGGATCATAAGTCGGAGTAGGATTAATTGAATATATGTTTATTTGTAAGAGTTATGACGAACTAGTGACGGAGGGTTCAGATTCAGACCACGTGAAATTTCCGTCATAGTACGTCATAGTATACTTACCAATCGATTAAAAAGCCAGGACAATTTAACGTGCCCTCCGAAGCGCGCAAGCTCTGTTATGCCTTTGCGGTCACCGATCCAAATTGTGACCGTTTAAAACTTCGTTCAACTTCAATGTGCAAAAGACAGAGGAAAGTGTCAGAAAGTGTTCAAAAGTCTAAACAAACATAGCCCTCGTGATGTTTGTTTAGACTTTTGAACACTTTCTGTAAGTAATTATGTAGGTAAGTAACATTATGATGTATAAACATTATTCAGTAGCGAGACGAACGCGAAAACAAATTGGTGTAGGTAAACAATGCGATGAAATCTCATTATCTTAATAACTTTATAATATCCTAAAATGTTTTGTCTCACAATCATCACTGTTTTACCTTAAATTACAGATATAGTTAAACATGAAAGTGTTTTATGTTATAAAAACATTGTACCTAATTTAAGTACTTTTCGCGAACAAAAGAGTTCAACGCATACACAACGCATAGACAATT
This sequence comes from Xanthorhoe designata, assembly GCA_963582015.1. Lineage (NCBI taxonomy): Eukaryota > Metazoa > Arthropoda > Insecta > Lepidoptera > Geometridae > Xanthorhoe > Xanthorhoe designata. The sequence goes on from OY757049.1 coordinate 1,628,044, forward strand.
TAGCCTAAATTACTAATTTTAGTTTTAAATGTTACTTTAAAAACAGCAATGTCAATAGCGCTCCCGTGCTTCGGAGGGCACGTCAAATATAATCGATGAAATAGATTATGGCCAAGAATGAAAACCTACGAATTAGGATTATGAAAAATGAAATTATGATCACGACTGCATGAATTCCCAAGGGGCGGAATTATTAAAAGCAGGAATTGCGCATCTTATGCAATATAGGTACCTAGGTACACAAATTTCAATTTTTTTTTCTGAAACTTCTCAAATACGCTCTTAAATATTAAAGTAGCGTTTCAATCGGGCGTTATTCTACAAAGCTTCGTTCTTTATTTAAATCAATAAATAAAAGAAACTGAGCAGACCACCTCGAAAAGCCATCAATGCTTGTTAGTCCTTCCGAGAATGCCGTCGGCAGGCATCAGACATAATAAAATTATACAGACACGCAAATTTTAAGAATGTTAAAAATCTTATAAAGCAATTTTATCGATTTGTTAATTTGATTTAGAGCAAATATTGAATAGAAATAAATCTGACTTCCTAATTTTTTAAAGATTTGCACTAAATGAATAAAAAGTGCATGCTTGTCTGAAAAATTGGGAAAACTGTGTATTTTTATGAGATTGTTAAATGAGCTCGAAATTTTGAAAGGATGTCTGATGGGTCTCTGTAGCCTAGATATAAATATTTATGTTATGGATTATTCTGTACTGTAAGTTACAAATGGTCATTTATTACAAACAGTTGGCAATACTAATCCTCTTAATCTAACTTATTCATCTATCATTTTATCAAGGCTCTATTCGACGTCATTTATCTACACATTGATCAACGAAAAGATATTTGTTGTTAAACAAATTTAGTAAGAAAATTAACAAGTAGGTATCTCATGTAGCTGCTACCTCAGCTTCTACAGCAAATGCTGAGTGGTGACCAATTTGCTTCACTCGTATTTCCTACAAATAATTGTACCTGTACCTACTGTAATGTGTGTGAGTGAATGTAAATAAATATTTTTCTATTTCTATTTCTATTTCTATTCTCATAAAATGTTAGAAATTATTAAAACTAATTACTTAAGCACTGCAATAGCGATTCGTGCGAGGTAGGTAGGTACCTGTGTGCGAGGTACTTACCTGTGTAAGCTACTACAACTTGAATATTAAATATATTTCCGAGAAATACATTATTATTAAATTAATGATGCCATTTAAAAAGTCATAAAATCATCAAAAACATGTCGTAATTCAAACGAAAACATACAATAAATTTAATTTAATCTTGCACACCTGGGAGTAACTTGATATTTTTTTAAACATTAATATTTTTAACATAACACGCTTTTTAGTGTCGTATTACGGCATTGATGAGTAATTTTGCATTTTATTTATTTATTTAAAGATTTCAATGTGTCGTCATTATGTATAAATATGTTAAATTGCGGCAAATTTTACTATTTATTCGTTTCCTTTTCCTTCGACATAAATGGAATAAAATTATACTTAAATAGTTTTAACCCGAAGTAGCTAAGCTACTAATATTTTAGATAAACTTTAACAACCTTTACTAATTATATTTTATTTGATTGGTGTAGGTATCTAACCTGTCAGAGTGTATATTAATAGTATATTAAAAGGTACACAAGTTCTCTAGGTATATTTAAAGGCAAGTTTCCAAAGCTTTTTAAAAATGTATAGATTAATGCCTTCAAAAGATATGATAACTAATTTTGAAAAACCATTTTAATAAGTTCAAATTCGGTCTTCTTTTTATAAATTTTTTGTGTATAAAAAACTCTTTTTTATCGAAAAGAAACAATTATTAGCCCAAAATTGCGTTTTAAAAAACACTGGCAAGTGTCATTTTGCTTTTCACGCCGAGCACAGATAAAAGAATACTGGCCGAGGTAAGAGATCAAAGTTTTCAAACGAAACTAAATGACAAGAAAGTGATTTTACTTAGGCGTGACTTCTTGCGCTAACATGGCGGTATGCTGTTATATCTAATTCTATTTTATCAAACAAAAAATGATAGGTACCTAGGTACTTAATCTAAAAAATTAAATAGGTACGTTTTTCAGGATCCATGAATCGTATTAGATAAATTAGATAAAACATTTTTTCAGTAAATCTCATGTAGGTATCTATTCATATTGTACAACTCGTTTGTTTTCACTGTTAATGTTGGTCTAGAATATAATCGCGAGAACCTTTAATTGGCTTCCTATAGCTAATTCATTGTTATTCTGATTTAAGAAAGCTGTTGGATCTCCAATAAATAAATAAATAAATAAATCTTGATTACTATCATCATGATAGGTATTGCGTTTTCAGTGGTAGCGTTATGCTCGCTCAAAGTGCAGGGCACAGTAAATTGAAGTGCTGTATGTCATCCATGAATCAGAATGACATATCGATGACAATCGGACGATTGTGTAAGTTATGCACCCAGTTCTGTAAACTAACTCAGTACGCGGAAGAGAGTGGCCAGGTGTTTACGATACATGACCTATAGAATACAAAGGCGATTATTTTTATAAATTAAATTCTTCCGTCTAGACACCGTGGTCAGTATTAAAAGAAAGAAAAAAGAAATATGATCACGACTATATCCCAGGGAGCAGTAGACATTTCTTTCAGATCTTAATGCAATAGATTCTTTTGAAGATATCTAAGGGGGTAGTCAGTGGTCAGTATTAAGAGGGCTAAAAACGTTTTTCATTACGGTTGGTCTAAAAGGAAAGAACGAGCCATTTTCTCGTGGCACTTAGGTATATGCTAAGCACATATACAATAAACAAGTCTATTTATCTATCTATCTATCACATATAGGATGGAAACTTCAGGTTACAAAAACATTTAGAAAATAATTTTTATTCTAAAATTATTTATTCTAAAAAAATTCAGCGCCTTTATTCACATAGTAGGTTAGGTACCTTCTCTATCACAATGCAGGAAACATCATGAAAGAAAGGATATAAAATTGGTAGGTACCTATATTTTCGAATGTTCCTTGGGGTGAATAGCTGAGCTGAGTGAAAGCTGTACCTAGTACCTACCTAGTTGATTTTTCTACCTAATTGATTGGTACCTTGTTTTCAACGTAAATAAAGTGAATATCGGAAGAACTTTCAATTGCCTTTTCTATAGCTAATTCATTGTTACCTACTTCTAGCTAGTGTATGAAGCTGATGGATCGCCAAAAAAAAATATTGTCTCTGCTACAATGTACCTTACCTTACCATCAGAGTAATCGGTCATTTATATACCTTACAAACTTTACCTCTTTAGTTATAATAATGAGTGTACCTAGATAAAATATAAGTACATGTAAACGGGTATTTATTACGAAATTACCTTTATTTTATATAATAAGCCCTGAATTTTGAAAATAGAATCAGTTCTTTGAGAACGAATGTCCAATTTTGTAACAAATTGATAGATGAAACTAAGACCCGAACCCATAGAGAATAAAAACATTACGTTTACCCGAACCTTAAAATCTTGTAATAAGACTGAGATTATATATCTCCTCGTCAGAACAAAGTTGCGCTTTACATAGAACGACTTTTAAATACTGCGTGTAAAAACTAGATTGTCTTCAAGTGCTGCAGTGCTACAGTTTAGCAACATGTTACCTGCGGTAGATAGGGTGCAATCTAGAATTGCAGTCGAAGCGGGCACCATAGATGGCGACTGCATGTCTTGGTGTGTCCTTACACACACATGGGCTGGTCCTAGGGCTAGTTTCATAATGAAATATCTTACAGTTATTATAAAAATAAGGTACTAATTGGCTATTCGGGATGTCACTAAAGCTAAACTTAACTAATTTGACAGCACTAAAATTGATGACATCCCTTTTTATTTCGATCGTTATGAAAGAGACGGCAACATTTTTAGTGCTCTCAGATTAGTTTAGGCGACATCCCGAATAGCCACCAGTAGCCATGTAAGTAATTTATAATGTATTTAAAAGAATAGAAAACCGACATCAATTTCGTTAGAGTTTATAAATCTGAAAATCCTCACTTTTTTGGGACCACCTCGAGAGTGTAGGTAGTACCTACTCTTTCAAACTAAAAAAGAATTTTCGAAATAAGTCCACAATTGACGGAATAATCAGTGAACATAGGTAATATAAAAAACCTTCAGTGGAACAAAGAATCTCCTTTTCTGAAATCGGTTAAAAAACGGACCAAGAAATTGTCGAATAACCAATTTGCATTCTCATTTTAAACACGGTTTTGATGCACATATTTTTGAATCTCAACCAGCGGAATTCTTCATTATAAGGTTCAATCAAGGTTTAAGCTTCAGTATGCACGCATGTTAACCGTCGCATGCGCACGTTGCCGCCGTGTCTGCCGCGGCCCCACGCACACTCGCGCTTGCGTGAAACTCGATCCACACACACAGACTCGGGGGAAAATCAACACGTAACCTGCACTTTATTTACTCTACCTTCTGGCTCTGGCTTGGTATGTGATAGTAACATTTTAAATAGCTTATTATGCTATTCAGCCTACAAATCGTCAATCGATATTTCAGGCTATTACCTATAGTGGTTACCTACTGGCGTAAGTTGCACTCAAAAATTGGTTCTGGTCTAGGTTCTAAAATTTTTCTTCCAAGTTTCATTAAAATCAGTCGCTTGAAACATGAAATACTTAGGTACCTACAAACATTTCATAATCACAAACTTTTCTTTCTTTCTTTCTTTCTTTCCTGAAATCTAAAACTGTAGGGTCTGTAGGTAAATTAGGGTACTTATAGGTAAGTTTGTTTTTAAATCAGCCATGTGGCATCACAATTCACCTTTGCAACCATTTGTCACTCATTACTCATTGCAATTTGTCACATAGGTACCTATACCTACTATTGTTTATCCTTTTCTTTTTCATACTATAAATAGGTTATTAAATAATTGGATTCTGGGATTACCGGTTGTCACTTAGTAGGTATATTAAGCGCTTATTAATAAATCGTTTAGTTAGATGATACAAATTACCTACCACAAATTGCGGTGAGTTCGTGTGTCAAAAGTGTCACAATGTATCTGTGGGACGAATACGGAATACATCGCTTCTAACAGTAAATTATGCAAAATATATCTACTGGAATGAACTCCTTCGACATTATTCAAACGTTGCCATTTTCAATCAAGATATCAGATTCTTGAATACCACAAAACGTTCTAACTAGATCTTACTAGTTTCAGAGACAGAACTAGTTCCACAGATATAATAATTCACGATCAAATCTTGACGTGTTGTAAAATTAATCAAGGCTCAAGGAAATCTACGTTTTGAGATTTAATTAAACGATAGGTAGGTACACTTCGCCTTTCACCGAACCTCTTTATAAATGTGATTTTGCAACTGAAATGTACTTGAAAGTTGGCAAACGTGTGAAAGTTATTATTCCAATAAGATATTCCGTTTTCTATTTAATACTTCGTTTTCTCCACACAATTTAGGTAATATTTCAACTTCCAATTTAATGACAAAAAAAATACCGATATGTAAAGGATAAAGTTGTTAAATGTTTGTTTGCGAAATTACTAATAAATTGCGTACAAATGGCAGACACAGACACATCAAAAAACGAGGACAACGCAACATTAAAACGACCACTGACGTATATAATTATATACGCAATGTTACATAACAGTGTAGTTTTATAATTAACGACCTAGATTTGTTAAGGATAACAGCTAATTAAAATGGCACTGGCGGCGTTGTGGTAAAAAAGTCAGAGTACCTACCTACCTAAATGTAATACAAACTCTTCAACAATTGTCACAGATAAAAACTTCCTTGTTGTTTGAAAACTTTTCTTTGATTAGTCAAGAACAAATTTTGAACTAAATGTAAAACTAATCTCCAGCAAATTGTTATTCGAATTTCGAACTCTAAAAAGGTGCGTTCTAAATATCTTAGGCCACCCACTCCATGCGCAGGCAGACTCTGCGACGCCGGAGTGGAACTTAATCGGACTATTTGGGTCAATTCGAACGCGAAACGCAATACGATTTTAATGAATTAAGTATGTAGTACAATTTGGTAAACATTGTAGGTACTTTTTGATGTCTGTTGCATTTTAACTTTTTAATAAATAAATAAATAAATAAATAAATATTCTTGGACATTCTACACGGCGTCATCTAGTCCCAAGCTAAGCAATTTTATGCTTGTGTTATGGTAACCAGATGACTGATACACTACATAGATACAGTTTTTTTTTTTTTTTTTTGTAAATACATACATATTATACATAGAAAACACCCAGACACGAAACAAATATTTGCAGATCATGCAAACATTTGTCCCGCAGCGGGATTAAATAAATGTTAAACAAACTTACGGAACTACTAGAAACTTAATACCCTACGCTTTATTAAAGCTATGAAGCAAATTGGCAGATTATTCTAAATAAACTCAATCTTGACCTAAAAGTGTCCGCGAAATCCCAAAGTCGGAATATCGACCATAAAAATAAACTCCTTAGGCGGCAGTAAATTGAAATCCAACACTGCTCTATTTATAGATGCAGACTTAAATTGCCTTACTTTATGTAAGTAGATAAAACTTGCTCTATTTTTACTGCAAATAAAAAGGTTCTCTATTTAAGTATTTATGTACCTAGTTAATTTCTGGGTTTTCGTAATCTAAAGTGGGTAGATTAGGGTAGAGATAAGTCCTCTACAATGTTTTTCTATACTCAAAGAATCACGTTCAAACTTACTTACATAAATTATGAAGTTTTGGGTTATTAAAAAAAAAATGAAGTAAGCCGCGGGCGAGTTAGCTAGTCTCCTATAATCTAGAAACGACGTTTTTCCCCAAATCATGTCACTTTTAAAATTAGACAACATACAAGTTAATTATATAATATTTATCTCATTTCATTACGCGACCAGTTTTATCCAGTATTATATTTACTTAGGTACTTATTGTAATTTATACGCGAAAACTAGCATAGTAAACTCAGTAGGTAGGTAAGTATTATTTTCCTTGCAGAATATGTAATTTATTAAGATGAAGTGAAAATGTCGAAGAGATCTCACGTTTTTGAAAACGTTTCGCGGTTTGTTTTATCATTTGATAATCACGATATTTGTTTTGAATCATTGCAATTTTAAGGCATTTTTGGGATGTTAGGTCATAGTCCCCATCTACTTACATTACTCATTCATTATCATGTCAGCATAGATTAAAAAACCGATCACAAACTTGAAACTGGTCAAATGCACAAACCGTGCGAAGCCAAATTAGTAAGAAGTTTAGTCACTACAAAATGGAAAACGAACTTTCAAAGTTCAAGAACCAAGCTAATAAAAGCAACATTTCATTGTTGTACAACAATGATACTGGGCCAAATCGCCATAGACACTTATGGTGTCCTTTAAAAAAGGCAACGTAGAACAATTTGAAGCATTGGTACGTTGATCTAAAAGATCTGAAAGAAATGTTTACCGCTCCCTGGGATACAGTCGTGCGTGATCAATGATCATAGGTAATTCTGTTTTAGCCATAAGAGAATAATGAATTTTATTAAGTACCTATATTAAGAGCGGTCAACCCGGCTCACTTTTCATACAAACGCTCGTACGTGATTATGCCGTTGTAACAGATCTTTCTTTTAAACTTTTGGACTAATAGGTATCTTGTGCACTATATCTAGGTTTCTATCGAAACTAAAAATCAAAATTTTGAGAAACAAATTCGGTATAAGCTTCCAAAAACCTGCTTTTAGCATAAATTTTACCTGAACTTTGGCCTTTCATAATGTACTCATAAATTGTAAAAGTAAAGAAAATATTGTCATAGAAACCTTGCAAATCTTATGGAGATTCTAAATGACTAATATTTATTTTACAAACTTGTAAGGCTTACTGAAAAACACGTATTTCCTGGAACACTTTTTATGAAATTTCCGCACACTATTTTTCGCGTGAGCGAGTGAGCGGCGAAAGTACCTACTGAATGCCGAGCGCTGAGGCGCTATCTCTCTTTTTTCGCTTTGCTTCTATTTCTAGCATTGCGCTGGATGAAACAACAAGCTTTTCAGCTATGCCCGCGTCGATGATAGACGCACCGGGAAGGGCCACCTTAATGAACCATGCTACTAAATATTATATCTAAGTTTATTTTGTTGTGTCTTGAATCCTGATTATACAGTCCTACAGATTCTTATATTATGAAGTTCAAAGACAAATCCAAAACCTCAGTAAATCGTTGTAATATATTCGTCTGGGTTGCGTCTGTTAAGCCTTATTTATAACTTGTTTTAAAACAGCTAAACTTAGCTGGTAGCCATGCAACAGAAACACATTTTCGTAAATTGTGCAATTTACACACGACCAAAAGCAACTGTTGCACCGCTCAAAGTGGCCATTTTGGTAATTTATTTTATTGGCGAATTTTATCACTGATCGTATAGGAAGATATTTGAAAATCTTTTTTGTGCAATAAGTTTACATACCTACAACACAACAAATTAAAAATTTAAAAATAGAACTCTCGATCTAATTTCAAATTTAAGGTCTTGCTTGACTTTGAATCACTCTCATTTTTATCATTCTGCTATTAATAGAGCCTTACTTTTTTTTTTAAATTTCAAATCGCAGCAGATTTTTTTGTATTATTTTCCAGGGCTAACAAACACGCGCTGTTTATTCGCAAACCGCAAGTATCTTCCTAGTGCAAGTTACATGCGGTGTAGTGTACTAAAGTGGGAATAAGATACAAAACGCACTTTAGACATCACTCCATAATCAATGAACTTAGTTATTTTTGACGATAAATTATCACGATAAGTTAAGTTATTACTGGATTTAATATATTTCTTGTCGAGTTGGATTAAATTTTTTTTTATTGAGTGATTAGAAAACGATAAGTAGATACCTTAGTTTACCGATTGATTTGAATTCAGACTGGGTAATAAATGAGCTTAGGTAGGTAGGTACAACGCTTTGATAAATAAACACATCATTCGCATTAGACTTTATGACTCGGTAGACTTGTAATTCGGTTTGTTTTATATCTTTTTCTTGAAACTGTCTGAAGTGAAGACGTCGCCGTCTGGTCGATACATCTACATTGTTTATTGGCTCGCCGATATAGCGCGGTGTCTCAGAGGTCGGTCCAGCGCGTTGGATGCTATCCAAATTGTCAGAATATCGTATCTCAACTTTTCATTCACGCGCCCATTGAAGAAATATTGTTTATTTCTTGTAGGATAATGTCTGGTCGTCTTTATTCTGTTGGCATATTGGATAAAAATAGTGTAACAGTTAGTTTCCATTCATTCGTTGACGTTGCTGAGTGGTATATTCTCAAATGATTCATTTTGTTTTACAATTTATTTTAGTCTGAGTTTTGTTTATTTTCCGTGGGGTGTTATGTTTTTATTTTGCAAACAGAATTGGAAACATACGAAATCGACAGGTGATTCAAAGTTGACGCACGGTTTTGTTATGAAATGTGCTTATTTTAAACAATAGGTTACCTACGAATATAGTCACACCACAGAAAAAATAATAGGTACTATAGGTAGGTACTAGTAGTCACACTAAAAAATACAATAAATAAATATCCTTGGGCATTTTACCAGCATTATCTAGTCCCAGCTTGTGTTAATAGTAACCAGATGACTGATATAAGTACTACATATATTTTTTTTGGGAAATACATACATTAAGGAATACACCCAGACCCGGAACAAAATATCTGCAGAACATAGGTACAAACATTTGTCCCGCGACGGGGATCGAGCCCGCGACCTTCTGCGACTCAGGCGGGCCTTCCCCACTGCACCACAGAGGTCGTCAAAACTATTTGTATTATACCTACTAGCTAACAGAGAGGCGTTAATAGAAGCTGTACATTATAGAATAGAATTTGCGAGAAAAACTATAAAATACAACATAAAATAAAACTTCTTCCCATCGAATGATTATTAATTTGGTAACTTATTTTAAGATGAATCAAACATTTACCTAATTCGTTTTTTATAATTCCATGTCCCAGTCAGTGGACTCTTAACCGGTTCTATTATGTAATAATCTTAATAAACAAAATTAGGAGAATGACCGCTAGGAGTAGTAGTAGGTAAAGGTACCTATAATTAGATGTATTCGTCTAGTCTAGTGGATTCGCTCATCAATGAGGGGTTGTAGAGTTTAAGAATTAATCTATGAATTTTTTAATTCCAGCATACCTAATTTAAATTTGAATTTTGAACCGTGAATTAATCTTTATGACACTGCTTGATAAAAAGTTACATAATCTAGATTTGTTGCTATAATTCGTTGTAATGTAATAATATGAAGATAAGTAGGTAGGTATTATATTTTAGTTTATTAAATTATTAATGTATAGCATCCGCAACAACTCAGAACTTCAGAGAATCAAAATAAAATCAGTTTAATTTCAGACACGACGGTGATTTACTGCGAATTGGCTCTAGAAAGATGAGACGTCTAGGTCACTTGTAAGTACCTACGTATTTATTTAGGTACTTCAAAGATATACCTACGTAGCTAAAACTTGTGATTCTATTTCTAAGATAAAACTTTGATCAGTTTTACTGCGTAGACAAACGTTTTGACGTAGACGTAAGTTGTTTTTTTATTAAAAATCGTAAATCAACCTTAGAGAAGTGTATATGTATAATTAGGTACGTTAAATGTAGTCATTGAATGATTTACGGATATGACGCGCTTTGAAAAAAAAAAACTTTTTATCTTAAAATTATATCATTTTATCATTGTAAATTTACAAGACAGATTGGTTTAGATAAAGATAAAGAAGAATTACGATAACAGATAGAGAAATAGCATAAGTCAGAAAAATAAATGTAAATTACTTATGTCATCAATATGGCGCCTACCTACTTTTTTAAAAGCGAGTAGGTAGTGTAGGTACATACCTTCTGCCTTATGATGATGATGATGATGCTGACATGACATGATCTGTCATGTCTAAAATGTCTATGGTTTTATATTTAAAACCATATACATTTTTTTAACTGTAAAACCTATTCGTTCAAAATTCAAAAACGTATAACTTTTTAATATTTTTAAGTTCAGGTACCTAGGTAAAAACTTTGAAAAGTAAAACGTAGTTTGAATCAACAGCTATTCATCTTCATAATAATAATTATTATAACTTCATTATTGTCATTTATGTATTATAATTACACCTGTCTATTATGTCTATAAATACCTATAACTTGATTCCGCTTCCTAGTTTATAGTTCCGGTACTTAAATCATTTTACATGTAGGTATTATTAAATCATAAATGTATAAAAATTCCATTCGTTGTGACATGCGAATGCCTCTGGGCATTAAAAATATAGTCTTTGTTATAAGAGAACATAAAATGTGCAATTTGAGTGCGCGTTGAAATCTTTTATATGGCATAATCTTAGTACCAAAAAATTATATAGATGAGTTCTTTTAAAATGGTTATGTTAAGTGTTGCTCTACATTAAAAAAGATACTGCCAACTCTATGGTTTTAAATTTCAAAAAAAGAGCGTTTCCTTATCACTGACCGGCATCTTTCCCTTTCCGCTAAATATACGTGTACCTACTCTCGGTTTCAGGCGAGCGGCGTACAGTACGTCAATCATTAAACACGCTATTATTATGCCGTATTAAATTTATCTCTAGTAATCCAAGGCCCACCTGTGCGGTTCAACGGCACTAGCCAACCCGTCCGTCTGGTTAACCAGAGCGCGCTACTTTACACCTGTCAAATCGATAAACAAGCGATTCTGAACTTTATTGTCAGAGCGATTCAGTGTCATCAATCCGAATAATCGGAAACAAGTTTGCCGACAAAGCGCCATTTTTTTAAACTGTATCTCGGCCTGGACCTCGCGATTAATGCCCGCAAATGTAGTCATTGTCCTTTTTTAATTGGTTCCTTTCAGGGTGGGCTTTGGTGCATGCGTGTAGATAATTTATTTGACAGTGATAACACAGTTAGTTAATAATTTAAAGCAGCTAACCGCCAGACGATTTAATGACTTTATCAGAGCGCAGTGACTTTTTCTCGCTGCAAGCGTATAAGAACCGGTACTTTTCGGCGTCCATTCTCCGAAAAAGCCATATCACGTGAAGACAATGCATAAACTCCAATTTTACTTTATTAATAGTCTGTAACAAGAGTGTAATTAAAAATACATAAAAAAAAAAGAAACAAGTTTCTCGCCCACATTAAAAAAGAAAGATTTTTATGAAATTTAACTTTAGAACGCGCAAACCAAAAAGTCTGGCTCAGTTTGCTTGGCAAGAAGTTTCGTACCATAGACTTGTTATAATTTTACTTCACTTGGCGTGGCTTAAGTTTACATAAACGCCTCGAACGTTCTGCGGCTTTCCTACCTGTGTGGCACTTTGCCGTCGACAATTTTCCAATAGTTAGCCGCATAGGTTTTTATAAGTTGTCCAACTGGATTTGCGATCTAGATTTACACAAATAAACTTGATCTAGTCTTGTGCGTTATTACGCGTTTAACTCTGCAAGCTTGCAATCAAACGCTATTAAAATGCGACACGAAAATGAGCGGATATTGGGAAACCGTTAATCGAGAAGACAAAAAAGGTTAATTGGAATGTCTTCGACGTATTTATGTTGTTTGAATTAATCATACTTACTAAAAGACAATTCGTAGAATCTTCTCACCTAAATGTGAGAACATTTTATGCCATTTTAAAAGATGGCATGAAAATAAGATACAATCCAGTCGGATACCAACAGCATACCTAGTGTCTGTCCCTAAATAATGGCATGCGATCATTGAGATATAAATATTTACTCTAAGCATGCGATACGTGGATGCAAGATGCGGCAAAGATAATTTGCAATCAGATTGTCTATGCCGTTCACGCACTTGGCACACAACACTATTCTGCAGCGTACATTGACATACGAACCTACCTTATTCATTTAAATATTCACACTTAAAATACTTTCTTGAAAATCAAATAGTTAGGTACATAAAGTAGATACCTACCTAGGTACCATAGTTTCCTAAAGATATATCGTAGGTAAAATTTTATTAAAAGCTAAATACCTAACCATTTTGTTAGAATAACTTAAGACATTACTTCTTTCCTGTCTGAATACCCGCAGATGGGAAAATGTAATGATCTCTTGAAAAAACTCGCCAGTAATTTAAATCCGACCATAGACAGGTTAAGTGAGGATAATTATCGTTTGCGAAGCGGTTGCGAAAAAAGGAAAATTCACGTAATTTCCTCTCGGATTGCCGCCAACTAGACTCTACGCTCTATGGTTATCTCACACACAACTCTAGTCTATGTATTTGTCAATGTGTGTGTGCGTTCTTGCAGACAGCGAGGCAGCGATTTGCCTTTTCACAAAACCAACTTTTAATGCTGTTCTAATACATCCAATACCTACTCTCAAACAAGTCGCAGAACGTTTTAAGGATTCAACACAATTATAATTTACTTAAATATAAAATATAAACTGTAATTTAAAATGATACAGCCTATAAGCTGCAATCGTTCGTTCGTTCGTTCGTATGAGCAAGTGGCCAACTCTGGTGGCGAAGTTTTTAGGCCGCCTAAAGGCCTCCGTCTTGGCTTAACGACTTTAAAGCCGGGACCGACAATTTAACGTGCCCTCCGAAGCACGGAAGAGCTCAGATGAAAATGCCACTTACGGTCACCCAGCTGCAATGCGAAACTTGATCACTCTATGAAATAGTGAAAGTCTGGCGAAAATTATGCGCGTTACTTAAAATAAACCATTCGGAATAGATTGGTACAGAAATAGGTACTTGTATATTAGCATTTGGCATCAGACAAAATGATCAATGCCTCACAATGACGATTCTAAACCACAGATCTTAATCGACTAGAAGATATCTACACGAGGCAGACATAAAGTTTCTATGTCACGTTTGAAAAAATCAACTTTAAACATAAATCTGAGTTTTGGCACACTGTAGGTACCTAGGACTGATCATCCGAAAAAAATATAAGTACCTACATACCACTTACTTACTTACTACTTATGTAAAATACTTATAATTTAGAAAAACTTCTACCTGCTCTTGTTTTGAAGTGAAGAATCAAACACTTTTTGATGAAGCATAAATAACCTAGCTCTTATGGAGTGACCAACGAATAAAATGAGACAGGCAAGTCAATCTTTAAATCGAAATGGTATTGCCACATTTTGAAAGATCATCACTGTTGATGAACAACCTCCCCAGTCAATTGGGTTTCCAGAACCTTCTATCCAGTTTCCCTATAAAAATCTGATCTTACACCATCACATTCAGCATTCGTAATTCTTCGTTGACCCAGATGCGCGTGCGCACGTGGTTAATTGCCTCTCATTGGTAGAGAAGCGGTCAACACGCGACGACGACCTAGCCGCTAATTACGGATAGGAATGTGCGTTGATTTACCCGAAAATTTGAGATTGTATTTCTAAGGTTTTTAAGTTATCAACAGTGTTAGTGCGTCAGGTAAACATTTTTTTAGGTGTAACGGAACGTAGTGAATATTTATCGGGTGAGTCTCAACAACATATTAATCTAAAGATAAATAAATAAATAAATATCCATGGACATTCCACACAGCGTCATCTAGTCCCAAGCTAAGCAATTGAATGCATGTGTTATGGTAACCAATGACTAATATCGGTAAAAAAATTAAAAAAAATTATAAATCTAAGTACCTACTTGAAAATGAAGACTTTTTAAGACGCTCTTGAAATTCGGCATATTAAACAACTGCCATGATTCTTTCATTCAAATCCGTCCAGCCGTTTGAGCGTGAAGGAGTAACAAACATACACACACACACACACTTTCACCTTTATAATATTAGTGTGAAGAATTAAGCAATGTAGAGCCGAGAATGTTCTACAGGTATGTGGACAATAACCAGTAGGTAGGTACCTACAATGTAGGTATTGCGAAGTGCTATGTAATGCAGGTATGCATATAATATGCATGTCATTGGCATGGCTTAGGACTGTAACACATAGATTACGATTGTACCTAGGTATTGTGATTGGCTAAAATTTTGAGGGTTTTAAAAGTGGGTTAAAAACTAGCAATAATTTGAAAAACGTTATTAATGTTATCATCTAGGTACTTACCTACTATAAGACCTTCCGGACCATCTGACCACCATGAACTTGCATGGTGGTGGTGACCTGTGACCACCACCACGGGTTCGATGCGTATCGTCAAAACTACTTTTAGTCAAAATATCAATTTTGTCAAAGGTGCGTTTTGTCAAAGGTTCGTTTGGCCAATTTGGTCGGTTTGGTCATGCCGGTTTGGTCAAGATATTTTCGTCAAAGTAGCTTTTGGTCAAAGACAGTGATTTGCCATGCTTGCGTTTCGTCACTGTCAACAGACTCAAGTAAGGTAGGGTGGGTGATTAACGCCCGCTGTTTATTAACGCCCGGGTAGCAGAAAACACACTAAATATCGTATTATTCAATTGACACTCCACGCATAGGTAGAATGAATCAATAAGAAAGCGCAGGGCGAGCGGCGGCACGCTCGCGCCACATTTGTGGCAGTGTGACGCCTCGTCCCGGCAGGGTCTGTCAAGTACCGCGCTACTATAATAAATGCCACGACAAATAGTATAGTTTTTCATGTATTTTTTGCGATTTGGGTATGATTTTTGGTTTAAAGAGATTCACGATAATCTTGTTCTACTATTACTTAAATATTTTGTGTTGATTTCTATGTTTTTTTACAAAAACGTGTCAGTGTCAAATAATAACGTCCGGCTGGGGAATAACGCCCGGTAAAATGACGGTTGGGCGCTATTAGCCTGCATGGGCGTTATAACCAGAGAGCATTTTTATAATAGTACATAACGTCCAAAACGACTTTAGTACTAATTGCAAATTTAATTCTTATGATAACCGCCTTACCGTGTAAATTACCCGATGATAGGAGGGCGAAATCGTCGCGATACTCACCCGTGGAGGTGGTTCCTTAGTGTTATAAATTTATTAGACAATTCTCTTTTTAATTTTGCCAATTACATATTATTTGATATATTTGCCGAAGAACTTTGTATTTATAAAAAAAACTTTGTTATTTACCTAATATCTCTGGGCGTTATTACCCGCTGTCTACATAATAGCGCCCAATGAACATTTAAAAAATATCTTAATTCTGCCTTAAAAACGGTTAATACGGAATGTGCTCATGATGCATTATATGGAAATTATTAAAAAGTTCCATAAATATGACCAAATACAAATATACCATGTGATGTAAGGTGTATTATTAAATTGACTAAAGTTAATCTTAAATGTTGATTTTGTTCCTATATTTTTAGTTTATGTACGGTAATGCGACTTTAGATAATTGTTGTGAGATTATTTTTTGTTGTTGTAAGCCTATTTATGCATTTAAAGCCTGGTTTATGAAACGGGCGTCAATAGACATATAACTTTTAATAACGCCCAAAATAGACCTTTTTTGAAAACTGAATAAACATGTGTATTAAGAATAAAACTCAACGTAAGGTATTATTTTATTGTTTCACTTAAAAAAAACATTGATTATAAGCATTCTTTGCTTTCATAATCATGTAAATATGGAAATTATTTGAAATTAAAGTTAGGTGGGCGTTAATCACCCACAGTACCTTATAAAATCTCAGATGGTCCAGAGGGATATAAGAACCTATAACAAAGTTTGTCAAGGTCCAGTCCAGAAAAGGTCAGACCGTTTATTTGATTTTTAACTGACTTCAAAACAACTTCTTTGACTCTATATTTATTATCAACGTTTCATCCAGATATTATTTAATTCTGCAATAACTACGAGTGTAACCTACTTATGTAGGTTACCTACCTAATGCTCTCACAAATTCAGCTACTGGGAAAACTTATGGGACTAAGTTATTTTAGCAGCTTAAGTATAATTAGTTCGAGTTGCCTTCCCAATAGATGTAACTTCTGAGCTAACACAACTTTTAAAACACTGGCCAGGACGCTATAATGGCACTTAATTATGTA
Source organism: Xanthorhoe designata (assembly GCA_963582015.1). Lineage (NCBI taxonomy): Eukaryota > Metazoa > Arthropoda > Insecta > Lepidoptera > Geometridae > Xanthorhoe > Xanthorhoe designata. The sequence continues at coordinate 1,645,101 of OY757049.1, forward strand.
AATGACTGTACCCAGCTCGAACAATGCAACTATCGCGTACAACGATCTCTGTACGATTGTACCTACCTGTTGATACAGTCATGAAATTTTATCATTCATTTGTTTATTTGAATATAATGTACTTATGTACTTATGGTTTTTCGTTTAAGTATTATTAATAAACTGGTGCTCGTTGGCCTTCGTATATTTTCGTAATAACCCTTAGGTATTCTTTTAGTTAGGTAGGTGTAGGTAGGTACTTAGGTAGGTATACCCAAAGAGCATGTAATAGGGTATACCTACTTAGATCTTAGGATCAATGACCATAGTCTTCCTAGATCTTCCTAGACTTAGATCGTCTGCGGGACACAGATAATTTAGATCCATTATAGATCTCGATGAAAATGGCATTTAAAAAACACGATGACTTTTGATGTTGTCTGTACCTACTGACAGCTAGCCTTCCTACCGACCTCTAAGTGCGACCTTAGGAAATTCACGCATGGACTCTTCCTAACAGGTCTATCAGAATATCAACATAAGTAGCAAAAAATACAAACAGTGTTGCATAAAGAACCTCCTCATATTTTGAACTCGGTTTTAAAAATCTTACATCTCTACTACTTAATCTAGTCTAAAACTAGTTAATAGTAGCTTTCCGTTGATATTACTACTTACAATCAAACTACGCAACTGATTTTAATACGGTTTTTATCTAAAGACAGTGATTGTATTCTCTTGAACTTCTCACTATCTTCACCCGCCCCGGCTTACATGTAGGGTATTTAATATACAGTATAATACCTACCAACATGCAAACCGGGGCGGGTCGCTAGTCCATACAAAAAATTACAAATATCTTACAAATTTACAAATACCTAGGGTAGGGAAGGGACCTAAGCAAAACCACAGTAGATAGGTAATTTAAACTGACTGTATTACTTTTATATCCTAGCTAGATCCCTTGGAGATTAGTTTTATAAATACGCCTATTTGATGTAGAGTAAATTAGAACACGGTATTATAATTAAATCTAAGCTTTAAGGTTTATTGCACAAGTAGGTAGGTAGGTACTTACATAGGTAGGTAATGGGGCTTATAATCATTAGTTTATTTTAGTAATACCTAGATACTAGACGAGTTTAGTATGAAGGTAGAATTTACTATAGATTCAATTAAAAGAAATATGCATTTAATCTCTCCCAAACCACAGATAAAAGAATACTAGTAGCTGAGCACCTGTTGTGTGTGACCATGGGCGGCGTTAATACCTGCACATGAACGAATAAAATTACTGAGATCTGGGCACGTTATGCGTCAAAAGTAGGTAGGGTCAGGTGTCCAACGTTGAAACAGTGGTACACAGTGAAACTTTGCGAAATTTCTGAAATGTGACGTTACCAGATCTTGCAGTTTATCGCATAAGGAGCCCCCCTCGAACCTCATGCTATATCCCAGTTTGCGTCGATGGCGCGCGAAAGAAGATTTTTTGCGGAGCTTTTTTCAATTTTTTTACAAAAAAGTACGAATTTTCTGCTTTCTTTCAAGATTTTACATTTAGTTATGCTAGCATATCTCATATTTCTCAGGATTACCTAACATCGGACATATTTCATAGATTAACGTGGACTATAACATTTTAATAAAGTGATGCAATGTAGTAAAAATAAAATAAGATAACTAAAGATACCCTTGGTAGTCAACAATGAAACAAATGCACAGTGGACACAGTGAAACAGTATTTTATATAGTAACCTACTAGGTTACTATTAGAGTCTAATTAACTAGTACCTTATGGATACCATACTATTCTTATGTTGTTATTTTGTTGTAATGAAGTATTATTTTTAGCATTCTTATAAAAAAATATATAATAACTAATGATTTTCATTATGTAAAGAAATTTTTTTTGCACATAACTAATTTCTTTGGTCATTTACCTATTTTATGTAATTTGGAAAGTCTGATAGCGTATTAACTTTGAATAACACCTTTTTTTATTAAATACAAGCAATTTTTGACATTAATTTAACAATGATGGAAACATCCGGTACAAATTAATACGTTTCATTGTTTAATTTATGGTGTTTCATTGTGTACACGGTCGTGTACACAGTGAAACATTTCTAATTTTTTTGTTTTTATTTTTTTATGGCCTGTGTATACATAAATTGAAAAAACTATAAATGACATCCAATACTCAAATAAATAACCTGTATACCTGTAAAAAACTAGATTCATATCGGTAGAAACGAAAGATCTATGAGACTTTGAATTTTTGGTGTTTCAACGTTGGACACCTGACCCTACGTACCTTAACATTACAGTTTTTATGATGTAGGAAGAGGTATCAGTAATTTTCAAAATGATTGTAGGTAAGTATAGTAAGAAATGAAAAGGTCAAAAACTTTCCGGGTTAATTTGTAAAAAAAATTAAGTTGTACCTATACGTCTCATAACCGTAATACGGCTAAGTTTATCTTCGTCCTGGGTGGCAGCCGGGCAGTCTAGCTCGGCCACTGCAATTACTATGCAGCGGGCGTTCACTTGAGTGCGTGAGCTGCAAATTGCACTCATATCAGGCTTATATCACTCAGAATGATTTTAAAATAAACCTTATAGCGTTCATTTTAAAGACTACCATCCAGGCTGGGTGGTAGTTACCTAATTAAATTTAAAGATAGTGTAGGTTTAGTTAGACAAATAGAATCTCATTTTGAACTTTTACAAACCAGATTCAAGAATCAATATCGTTTGCAACGCGCAAACGATATTGATTCTTGTTTGTCTTAGTGAAAGAGGGTCTTCAAGCGCAGTGCATTCACTTATCCACTTAGAAACTAGGTGTAAATCGACCTTATGTTTTATTGATGGCTTTTTTAACAATAGCCGTGGGATAGCTCGCTTTTACTTTCAAGTTTAAAGTAAAGATATGAATCACCGTGGCCTGGGGCGTCCCTCATTACGTGGCTCTGCCGGCTTGTTATCGCGAAGTCGATTTACGAGTGGAGGAGACGACTTGTGAGGCCGGACCGGTTGGTTAGCATGAGGAAACGGTCCCACACATGGACGTAGCCAGGGCCCATCTGGGGCTAATATTACATTGTACAAGCCAAGTGCTGATTTCCGTTTGAGTTATCAACTGAAGTCGATTCCTGAACAACAAATCAAGCTGCTATTTGTATATCTTGGGTATCAGATTTTGGTTATAAAAAGTTTCAATGACCGAGAAGTTTATAGTAAAAGCTTTTGCCGAAAAGTCAGTTAGAGGCGGCATAAGATGTTGTCCAAAATTCATTTAGTAACAGGTAGTTTTAACTAAGTAATGGGGGCAGTACTGGTTACGCCCACAGTTCAGCACATTAATATCATTGTTTATCGACTGTCGTCTGTTCTTTGGGATAAAGGGACCGCGGTATCGGTACTGTTGAAAGGCTTGATAACTGTTGGGTAAGGTTTCGGACGTAACTTGTTGGACTTGATAGCCAGAGCGGCGCGGTTTTAAGCGAACGTTTTAAATCGTGAAAAATATTACGCTGCCCTTTGTTTTGCCTGTTGGTTATTTTTTCATATTCTTCCGTCTTAGGTACTTCCTATTTGCCATTTCAAGAAGGTAATAACCTTTTCAATGATTTGCAAATAATTGGCGGTCAAGAATATAATGTTTGCAGTGACATTTTCGCAGCCACATTGGGGGCAATTCGGAGTGTCGCAAAAGCTAAACTAACCTAACTAAAACTATTGCCATCCTTTTTATTCCCATCGCTATGAAAGGGGCGGCAACAATTTTAGTTAGCTTAGTTTAGCTTTTGCGACACTCAGAATTGCCACTATTATTAAACTACAATGATTATTCAAACAGAATGTCATGAGAGTTATGCAATCCGCGAGACTCACGATAAATATTGCCATCAACATTATGCAGCTAGATAATATAGGTATAGGTACAGGACGATGACACTATCGTCAATTCCTATGAAAAATGCCAGCCAAGCCGTTTGTTTGTAGTTAAAATTAAACCCACTTTGCGTCACGATTGCGTATAGTTCTCAGAAGCCTCCTTTCCCTCTTGCAAAGTGGAACGATTTTCTAAACCATTTATTAATAACTATTACAGGTTAATTCGAGCGGTAATTGTCCAATAACCTCAAAAGGCGCAGCGAAGGTGGTCTGATCGACAACTTCTAGTTAATTTCAATCTTTAGGGCGTTACACATTACTTGTTACAACTGGGCATGATAGTAGGTAACTGACTCAAATAAATTACTAAGTAATAGTTTCCATGAAGGCGAATTGAGTAAAAAAATATCAAATTGACTGTAAAATACATATTGACGCTTTCGTTTAGCAAGTTAGCCAGAATAGAAATAGACAAGTTTTCTGCGAGTACAGTACCTACCTATTCAAAACGGTTTCATATTGGCAGTTTAATACAGTTGAACTTGTTGCACAAATAACACGGACTAAACAGGTCGACATACGGGTAGTCCGCGTGTGGTCCTTCAGCTGGTTAGGCTTAGGGAAATGAGAAGTGTTTTGTTTATAGATGCCTCATTAACGGAAATTGAACACGAAGGGAATAAAGTTCAACAACTAATTTATCCATTAAGGGTATCGATGGGTACCCTACTACCTATAAATGTTTTCCATCGATATAAATGTACCTACCTACTACTTAAAATGTTTTGTAAGTAATCCGTTAGAAAATCATATTGTGAATAATTTTCATGATTAGAAAGTAGGTAGGTACCTAGGTAAGCAAGCACTTTACTCATTTTTGACTTTTTACGAACGACCATTATTATCTTAACAATATAGGTAGGTACGCGATCAAAATACGTGAACATTGAAATAAGTATTATTTAATCTATACCTATAAATTGAATTCGGAAAAACTTTATAAGTACCTATAGGTAGGTACGTCTACTGTATTGTGAATGAAAATTAAAGATTTTTTTGTAATTCGAAGTCCCTGCAAAATGAAGTACCTAATTATTTGTTGAAATAATGCTAAATATGGATGCAAGTGAAGATAACTTGCCGTAGGAAATGGAAGTGCAGTCTGATGATTGAGCACAAAGGCATGTCTATGGTAGCCTAACTATGCCCAGCTGTGGTTTACTAATGCAAACCGGACGTTCTCTAATGCAACAAAGTACCTATTTTACTACAGTAGGTAACTACCTAAGTGACATTTATAAACTTGGTCTTATTCATAAAGATCTGTCAATTTAAAATAAATTTAATGAATGTTTTTTTCTTGTTCCTCTTATGTCAATGATCGTTCGTTCGTTCGTATGAGCAAGTGGCCAACTCTGTTGACGGAGTTTTTAGGCCGCCTTAAGGCCTCCGTCATGGCTTAACGACTGTATGTCAATGATAAGAGATAGCAACAGATTTAATATCCGCTTTAGCTAAAGTAGGTTTACTAAACCAATATGCATAAGGGGGTTAGGTACCTAGGTACTCATTTACTACTCTTTCTGACAACGAGCATTTTGAAATCGAGATGATTGATTATTAGTTTATTATGTTCTTGACATAATAGTGTTCAATAACGACTAATTTCAATTGATGATGGGCTAGTACCTACCTACTAGTAGACTTAAATTACCTATGATTAGGTACTTGATACTTGGCAGCCAATAAATATAAACAATCTGCCCCTCTACTTTATAAGCCAAAAACGATGCATCGTGACGTGACAATCATCGCAGATCAGCTTATGTTGGTTATTCTTCCGTTAAATTACGCGATAAAATCCTGTAAGTTCAATTTAAAAGTATAAATTGTGATCGCGAAAGTTTAAGACTAATCTTCCGAATTTACCAATACATAAGTGTGATTTCAAGAAACCATACGGGTTATCAGGTTGATAATTTGTTAATGTCTTGTTTTGATTGTTACAGATGCATCTAAGCTTAGTCCAATTCGCGTGCGCTGCTGTGCTAGCGGTGACGCTCAGTTCTGCCGCACCCCCCTCCACCCCGCACCACGTCGCGCGGCGCTCCTTCTTCTCCCTAGAATGCAAGGGAGTCTACGACGCCGCCATCTTCGCCAGACTCGACAGGATCTGTGATGACTGCTACAACCTCTTCCGCGAACCACAGCTGTACACTCTATGCAGGTCAGTAATGTCACTGACAATTTCAAACTTGTGACGTTTTGCAGAAATGGCGTTTCACAGTTTCTTCTAAAATGCTTAACACTTTTGATTTTGATTTTAGTTTCAAAATAAACAAATAAAAATAATTGAAAATTACAATTGCTTTAGTAATTGGACTCTTAAACAGCATGTTTCTCGAACGCAGTTCATCTCCAAAATCAAATGGTCAAACCACGTGACAGCAAAGAGCATGTAATAGTACGTGACAGTGTCGATATGTTCCTAATTTGACACTTGTCATGTAATTTGACCGTTGATTAGCTTATTTTGGAGATGATCTGCGTTCGAGGAACCGGCTGTAAGTAGGTAAACTAAATATTTGCCTCCAATAATTAAAATACTTAAATTGGAAATAAAGTAGATAAAAACTGTGTTCTTGGGCTACATACAGAGATGGCTGCTTTACATCTTACGACTTCAAAAGATGCGTGGACGTGCTGCAAGAAACCGACAAACTAGAAATTTTCAAGAAATATATAAGAATAATACATGGAGCACTAGTTTTATAGGTAAAAGACGGCGTTGATTCACAAAATCCTTACGCTGCTTTCAAAATTTCAAATCGCGCAACTGTCCGTTAATAACACAAAAATGCAACCTATACACTACTGAAGAGATAGGTTTTGCCGCTTGAGATATTAACAACTGAATCTAAATGATTCCGCTTAGGTTTAACTTATTTTCGTAAATAACACAGCGAAATTTATAATAAACAAAAGTACTAATCCCAAAAAAATAATGCTACTTAATTTTATATTGAACTATTTCATAGATTATTAAAATGAATTGTATTCCCGAACACAGGAAAGACTGTTTTACGACAGACTACTTCAAAGGCTGCGTGGAGGTGCTACAAGAAACGGACAAATTTGAGATTTTCAAGCAATATATAAGACAATTACACGGGGCTGACCCAAAGATATCATAGGTACCAGCTGGTTTTATATCACCTTCTCTACGACTTAACTTCGTATCTCTCTAACTCTCTTTTCTTATGCGTATGCATTTCTCAGCTTTAATCTATGGGGTTATTAACAGCACGCAACTTTTTGCACTTTTCTGAATCTAACACTTTTAGTTGTAAGTATTTTTATTATGTACTATCACAGATAATAAGAGTACACTATGTAATCTAACGTTCTCCTGAATATTTATATTATAATTAGTACCGACACTATTTCTTTCTTGTAATTTAAGTTAATTGGTTCCTTCTTTGAATGATTTTCAGCCTCTAATAGCATGACTAACTGCACTTCTTTTTCAGCACTAACTATAAGTACCTACTAGTGGCAATTCTGGATGTCGCCAAAACTTAACTAAACCAATTTGACAGCACTAAAAATGTTGCCGTCCCTTTCATAACGATCGAATTAAAAAGGATAGCATCAATTTTAGTGCTGTCAAATTAGGTTAGTTAAGTTTAGGCGCAATCCAGAACTGCCACTAGTATCTTGTTATTTACTGCATGTTTAATTTAAGGCTATAATACCGTTTACAAAAATCTATAAAACGTTTTAAATTTAAATTAAATGTTTACTTGGTAACATGTACTTTTGTATACCAACTAACTATTTATGAATATTACAGTGGTCATAAATAGCTATACATACAAATAAACCAATTAACACTTTCAGTTAATCGTCTGTATGTATTTCACAAGCAGTAACGAAATCTTCAAATCACGTTTATCTTATATTTAGATGTCACGTTTTTTTTGTCCTCCTTTTATTTTTGTAATGTCAATAGCTTAACGGATCAATACTTTTACGCATTGATGTGACATACATACATACAGATAAATGCCTCGTAAAACTATTATTAAATTTGCCAGTTTTTTTTATATATTTGCCTCTCTGTATAATACTTACATAAGTATTTAATTATACTAATTATGTATTTTTTTACTTTTCAGGGCGAAATGCTTCACTACGCCCTATTTCAAGGGATGCATGGAATCTTTGTACCTATACGACGAAAAGGAACAAATAGATCAGATGATCGACTTCGTCGGCAAACGCTAAAACATACAATACGCGCCAAAACTCAACACGCCATATTGAATAACCGCCCGAGTTCAATACGCCATTGTTTCAAAAACAAAATGTTCCACGCAACGGTCAATACGATTCTACCGCTTTGCCAGGCAGAGACAAATGTCGAGTTCCTCCATTTTGACGTCTGCTTTCTATCCTCAACGTATTCTAGTCTAAATGCGACGTAGTTTGATGTTCGCAACTAATTTTAGTTATTGTAGGTAAATATAAGGACATTTATTATGTATATTACAAAAAATATGTGTTATTAAGTGTTGTAAGCTTCGTACTGGAGTGTAAAGTACATTAAATTTCGTTTAATTAGAGTCACCCCCTAGGTATTAAATTCAAAACTAGTAGGGACAGGCTTCTGGTGTCGATGCTGGTCATCTCATATTCTTTGACTGTCTCTTAAAATCCGACTGAGATTATTGTTTCATTTTTATGATTAATTGTAACGCATTCCAATCACAGTATTTAGTTGAATACTTACGCTTCTTAAATTACAATTTCATTTTATTTTGTATTACGGTATTGTATAGATAATTTAATATTAGTATTATCATGTTTTCTGTACTGTATAGAAGCATAACTCAACAATGGTATTCTTGTAGATGCTTTTCAGTGATTTATTTAGCTCCATTAACTTGATAAAAAAAAATTGCATGAACTATGATTTAATTGCAACGCAGTTTAAAGTTCTGCACATCATTTAACGTTCCGTTTATCAGTACACGGTTCCCTTTCTGTTTGAGATGTTGTTTTGTAAGCTCCGATTCTAAACTATTAGTATAGAAAATTTACCTATAACAATCTGTATATAGATTAAAGTTATTTTTCTTATATTAATCAGTTTTCGGTTGTATCGAGCGAGATTGATTTTATTTTTTAATTTAGGTCTAAGTATTTATTATAATTATTTTCAGGCTTGGCATAATGCCAACCTTACTATCCTCTCCATGTATCAAAGTTTTAAAAAATATATTTATAATCATACAATTTTACTTTTACATTTATAAGGTTCTCATCGTCACTTATTATTTTGATTATAATACAGCGAACAAGATACCAGTGTCTAAACTAACTCTTATATCGATTAACTTTAGGTTGCGGTTTATATACTTATTTAAAAGTTATCAGATCCGCCGTTTCTTCTCTGTGTTCGAATCTCACTTTTTTATTTATATTAGCGTTTCTTAATCATCACATTAATTATATCAAAATGTAATCATAAAATGGTGCCAAGTTTACGTCATCGACACACTATTTAAATATCATAATTATAATTAATAAAATATATAAAAATTGTAGAACATGATAAATTTATATTTGTAATACAAGAAATTTTAAAGTATTAATCTAATTTGTATAAATTTTATAAATAAAAACAGCTAAGAAACGCTACGGGTTATACATGAAATATATTTCATTTGAAAATCTCTGTGGCATTATTATTTTATAGTTTATTATTTTACAGTGTTGAACCTGAACCACACTTAGGTATTGGGTATTTCATTACAAATGAAAAAATCTTACTAAAAGTTAGCGGCTCCGGAAGGATTCCAACCGATAGCTCTTAAGCCGAGCTCCCTGACCACTAGGCTACGGACCCTGTACGCCGAGAGCTGAAACTATTAGTAAGACGATTTTTATCGGTTAAAGCACCGATGAGCGCCATCTACAAGGATACTAGAATATCACCTGCTCATTGATTGAAGTTATAATTTTTCCTGGTTATACAAATAAACAAATTTACACACATAAACGTTATATTTCATATTACTGACATAATTAAATGGCACAATATATATTGTGCATCACAGAAGTCTTATTATCTAAACACGAAACTACGAAGAATATTAAAATGTTGGGCGCTTCTTGAAGAAAACTACATCTAAATATTTACTGAATCTCAAACACTTTAAAGAATAGCTTTACTTCGGGCATTCAATAAACAGTTAACAGTGAAAAATTAAGATTTTTTCATTTATGAAACCATTACTTACATCAAAGTGAACTCACTTTGTTTTTTGGTCTCAATTTGTTTTTAAGTTCTCGGCTTGCTTGGCTTGGTGCTAAATAAATTTGATACACTAAAATTGCCCATTAAGAGAAATTTTAAATGCTCACAAGTTCTTTCTCATTGAACAAGTATTTTTGAAAGCGCCCTATTAGAATATTCTTATTATTATTTTACCAGTCATTCATTACATTTGCCAAATTAAATGCAACTTATAATACACGAAAAAAATAGTTTAAAAACACGCCCAAAAATATGTGAACAGTCAACAATTGTTGTTCAGGTATTTATGAAAATTGAATAATTAATGCCCTAGATTAGGACTTCTATAAAAGCATTCGATTATTTGTATTGCATACATAGAAGTGGCAATTCTGGATGTCGCCAAAACTTAACTAAACTAATTTGACAGCACTCAAAATGTTGCCGTCCCTTTCATAACGATCGAAATAATAAGGATGGCATCAATTTTAGTGCTGTCATAGTTTAGTAAAGTTTAGGCGACATTCAGAATTGCCACTAGATCTAGGTAATAATAATATTAAATATGTGAAAGACATAACTACATTAGGTCATAGTCATTATAGACTAAATAAACGAATGCATATAAATAATACACTTGAAATAGACTTAGAGCCGGTTTCTCGAACGCAAATCATCTCCAAAATTAACTAATCAATGGTAAAATCACGTGACAAGTCTTATAAAGGCACCACACATTGGCTTCAACTTGGTTCCAATAGCTGCGAATAGAATGGCCAATGGCAATGCTCCGTTTATGTCGTCCAAGATCGATCCCCACATTGGAGTGCTGAAAACAACACGGTCCAACACTCTGTGAGGTGGGCACCTCGCATTGGAGGGTTTGTGTCAAATTAAGAGCCATTTAGACGGGGAGAGTTTCTCGTCTCGAAGATACGATTATCGAAGGAATATAAAACATTTTTTTCGTCTAAACAATCGCTCTCCTCGCTCGTTGCCTTGTGGGCGACAATTGCCCTGCAATGGAATATTGTTATGTCCGTGTAAACAGAATTTCAAAGCAATAGCGATTGTTTAGACGAAAACAAATGTTTTATATTCCTTCGATAATCGTATCCTCGAGACGAGAAACTCTCCCTTTGAAACCCCCCGTTTGAAACATCGAACGAAGAAAGGAAAAAAATAATTTAGTCTAATCTTTACAAAAATGGAGTTACATATATGAATTATAGACAAAGAGCCAACCCTTGGCAAACATATCTCGACGGGATCAGCCAAAGAAGATACTTTTGTAAAATTTTCCATTTTTCTCAAAACTAAGCAAAAAATTTTAAAGAAACAATAACTTAAAGTAGCCAGTGACCTCTTGGTCTATAAAATAGATTAGAATTTTGAAAAAACAAAAAACAGTCTTACAACAATCACACATTCTAGTATGAATAAAATTACATTATTTAGGTACGATAAACTTAATTTTGAAAGTTTATGATTGATATTAAATATGACTGAAAAAGGTTAAAACATTTAAAATCAGGTCATCAACGATTAATTTAAAGATAACAAAGCTAAACTTAATTAACTAAAAATGTTGCTGTCCCTTTCATAGCGATGGTAATAAAAAGGATGGCATTCATTTTAGTTAGTTTAGTTTAGCTTTTGCGACACTCCGAATTGCCACTATAGTATAAAATTATAACTAAACCATTTAAGTCATACGGAATGATAAATAGGCAAGTTTAAAGTTAGTTTTACAACTCATTTTTGAAACGAGTCAAGTGTAGAAATACATTCCTACAAGTTATTTAAAATGGCACTGCGTTGATTCATATCCTAAAATAACAAAATAATGGTATTTTACTTTCAAAAGAGCACCCTACATGGTATACATAGATTCCAAAACAGTTTGCCTACTTTTTGTTAAAAATCCGTAGGTATTCAAGGTGACAGAAAGCTTCAAGTCATATAGATTTGTAGCCCTATTAATAATTTCTTTTATTATTCGTAAAACTCATAGTTAATGGGTCAGATATCTAGAAATTATGGTTTATGTGACTCAGAACATCGCGCGTCGCTTATGGCCAGTTTTAATATTCTATGTATCTGTGATTTTGCCAAGACATAATACATACACTCAGGCCTTTACATCTTTACTAGATGATTTATAGAGTCAGGAGGCAAGCTTTGCCTACACTTAACGGGACACTGTAGTGCCTGGGACATTGTTGAGATGGAATAGGCTTGTAGCACCTAAACCATCCTCTCAGCTGCCGGACATATCCACAGGAAAGACAATGGTCAATACGTGTGGGGCTGACTAGCCGCGGGTTTCCTCACGAGTTTTCCTTCACCATTTAAAGCTCCTGTTAAAGTGCATATAAATTTTTCGACACGAAAAGTCCATTGATGCACGGCCGGATTCCAACCCACGACCTTCGCATCGAAAGTCGAAGTACTTATCCACTTGGCCAACACGGCTTTTTTTATGTTTATGTGGATATACATAACACAATACATACCACTGTATTCCACTGAACATAAATCCTCCCCTTTTTCGAAGTCGGTTAAAATGACAAATATCTTACCACAGTAAAGAATATTGAAACGGACCGTAAGCAAGCTACATCACGATGATAGGAGTCAAAGTATCTTTGAAAAAACACCTAAACTTTGTGCTAACAAAAAAATTCTAAACGTAGAGCTACAAAAATGTGAGCAGAGCAGAGCATATTGCGTGCTCACTCGCACTTACATATCTTATGGTAACGTAACACGTAATGATGTAGGTACAACGCATTGGCACTATGCTCTTTACACGTGCCATTTGTTATTGCACTATGCGCGTGAGTCATATTATTATACCAGAGGTAAGAAGATACTACTTCAAATGTTTTGTAAAAACGGAATGAGACAATTTTTTCACTTGATTTTAAACTCAATGAGGTAAGTTTGTTCGCGTATAAGAAAGGCAAAGAAAACCATGTGTTCAATTACACTTTTGCAGATTTAAACTCTACAATGAATTCCGTAAGTCGATATTTCAATGGCGAATAAAATGGACAAGTTAGCTGTTGAAAATTAAGTCATGTACAGAAGACAATAAGAGTGATATTCGCTTATTTACTCTGATTACCTGCTATTTGGGAATGCTTATATTTCATACGAATTTCATCGTTCATTGGTTGGTTATTAGGACTAGTTTGGTAAAGTTTTTATTAAATCGAAAAGTGAAGATGGCGCAATGGCGAAATACGAAATTTTCTAAGGTAAAGTTGTAGTAGTTTACGATAGAGATAATTTTATAGAGATTTCATGTTAGAGATAGCCATGTCAAGACAAAGAAATAAACTTTAATTTTATTGTTTTATTAATAGGTCTTTGTTGTCCCACTAGTGGGCAAAATCATAACCTATTTTCATCCTATGTATTGTGGTATCACTTAAGTCAAAGGTTTTATAAAACAATTTAAAAAAGCATCAGATATCGCACTACAATTTCATAATAGTGAGTCAATTTTTTTTTCAGAAATTGAAACTTTTGTATACCATTTTACGTCTACGGGTATGTCTAACACTAAGGGAATCATAATTATCTGACGTAAAATACGCCGAGCGTATCATCTAGCGTACCAACGTATCATCGGTTGAGTGTGAACGGTCAAGTGTTTTTCTATACATTTGTCTGTTCTGGCGTATAATACGCGACGCATGTTCCGTCAGATATGAACCTTCCCTAATAATCTCTTTAACTATCTAACAGACCATTCCCATCTTCACTTTCCAAGTTAACAGTACATTAGGCGGTTTAAAAGTCGTCGAGACAGTAGTCCAGATGATCCTCCAATACACGCAATTGTTCGCTGGAGAAACGCATGCATTTCGGGCACCTGTAAACCTGGAATATAAAATAACAATTAAGAAACGAGCGGCAGTCATTGGCCTACACCCAGCAGTGGGTTGACATAGGCTGATAATGATGATGATGATGAAATAAATATCATTGCATTTCACACGGCGCCATCTAGTCCCAAGCTAAGCAACTTAATGCTTGTTTTATGGTAACCTAGATTTTTTTATATAATACTTAGATACATTTTTGTAAATACATTGTAAATAGAAAAACATCCAGACCCGGAACAAATGTCTGCAGAACATGCAAACATTTGTCCCGTGGGGTTCGAACCCGCAACCTCCGCGTCTCAGGCGAGACTTCGCCCACTGCGCCACAGAGGATGTCAAGTCATTAAATTTATTTACAGAAACAAAACTACTACATATTTACATAACTGTACAAAATACAATTAGAACCAGTTGAGCCACCTAAGGATCGCTACAAACGATCTATAGGTGCTAGTTACGGCATTGGGCTTTAACGGCTAGTCTCTATAATCTATCTATCTTTGGCTTTTAAAAAAAAGCTAGGCCCACACCACCAGGTTCTTGCCTGATTCTTTCCCTGGTGTAGGGAGTCGCGTTGGAACAGGCATTAGAATCACCTAGCATGTAAAACGATACTTAAGTGATCCTTGAGGTCCTACAAGAATAAATAATTTTTCTTTCTTTCTTTCTTTCTTTCTTTTGCTTACTGCGGGTAGATATTTGACATTTCTTCCATACAAAAAACGTCAAATAGCTACGGACAGTAAGCAGAACTAAAGATAGATAGGTTATTGAGATTGGCTGTAAAGCAGCGAACGTTAGTTAAAACTATTCGTTCAAGCACGATAGAGCTGTTAATTTCACTAAAAGTAAGTAAGTTCGTATGAGCAAGTGGCCAACTCTGGTGACGGAGTTTTCAGGCCGCCTAAAGGCCTCCGTCATGGCGTAACGACTTTAAAAGCCAGGACCGACAATTTAACGTGCCCTCCGAAGCACGGAAGCGCTCAGATATTAATGCCACTTGCGGTCACCCATCTAAGTTGTGACCGCTCAGAACGTTGCTTAACTTCGACGATCTATGAAGAACGTCTAATTTCACTAGCAGTCATAAATGCGACCGAGCTCAAATCAACTAAACTTCGATAATCGATATCAGTATTTTTAGAAGGTTAAATAATTAGATATTAGCCATTGAGATGTATTATAGAGCCACAATCAGACAAATAAAATGTAAACGCCAAAACTCTGCGCACACTACGTAGTGCGCAGAGTTTTTCTTTTTTGCGCACAAGCGACATTGAACATGAAAACAAACAACATAACGTCTACATTCAAATGTCAAATGTCATTGTAGAACATTGAATTTGCTCGCACATTTTTTGTGTGTTGTTAGCTATTAGATTGTGACTCTTTGATACATCTCAATGATATTAGCAAATAAAATAACACACGGGAAATTACTCACGTAAAATGTCGATGTTTAAAGAGAAGAGTGACCAGAACTCCCAGAATATAAAGATTCTCTAAATCAACAACATTTTTACGTGAGTAATTTCCCGTGTGTTATTCACTACTAACACTCACGAAAGTTTTAAAAGTCAAAACTAATTATTAGGCTCAAAGAAAACTTAAAGACAACATTTATACAACGCTAATTCAGTGTAATCAGTTGATTAAAATGTTAACGATTAATTTAGTAAATTAAGTTCAAACTGTTAACGAAGTAAGAGACAAAAACTCCACAACGAAAAATATCTCACCAAATGTTTCTTGACAGTGATAAAATGACTAAAATAACTGTCATATTCTCAAAACTTGTTTGAAATATTTATTTAGTTATTCTTTTCTAAACAATTTATTGCATAACAATTATATATAAATAAAAAAATGCTAAAAATGCAACTTCTTTTATAAAAAGAAAACAGATAAAATTGATACTCTATTTTTATTATTTCTATTATTCAATATCAAGAATATTTTTATTGCCTGGCACGTTTCTATTACGGTCATGGCATGGGGGATTCCAACTCCCTCGAAGTTTTTTTTTAATTTTTTGTCTAGGGGGGGTTGTAAGTTTGGTGGACCCCCCCTATATTAAAAATGGCTACGTCCGGTGTCATGGTATGGCACGGTAGTCGTAGACTTAAACTGTAGTTGAGTATCAATCTGTAATGAGCCTTAGAATTACATTTCCTATTAATATCAATCACTGCTATTAGGTATGCAGTGGTCTAAGTGTTGTTGCAAGAGCACAAGAGATTTATAAGGCTTGTCGCACACTGGACAGTCGTAGCGAAGCGGCGGCGGCGTCTTTGGGCGTCCTTCCTTGATGTTATTTTCCTTCGCCTTTTTCACCTTTTACCAGCAAAATATAGTTTAGATAATTCTATGTTGAGTTTAGTGAACAAAACGGACACTGGCCAAGTGTGTATGGCGATTTGGCTCAGAATTATTGATGTACAACAATGAAATGTTGCAAAATAAATAAATATCCTTGGACATTTCACACGGCGTCATCTAGTCCCAAGCTAAGCAATTTAATGCTTGTGTTATGGTAACCAGATGACTGATAATTATTGATTCTTAACAACAACCTTGACAACATTGGCTACGAATAGAATGGCCAATGGCAATGCTCCGTTTGTCCGATAACCGTCCAAGATTGATCACCACATTGGAGTGTTGGAACCAACACGTTCCAACACTCCAATGTGTGGTGCCCGCATTAGAAATATGTGGTTTCGCCTGCTATTCAATTTAGTCTTAAAATAGCCTATAAATTTTTTACGTTCAAATAAATCCTTCCGTTTCATTAAAAATGAAAAATTAAATGTGATCACGACTGTATCCCGGGAGCGGTAGACATTTCTTTTCAGATCACTAGGCAATTTTTAGATCTTTTTGAAGATGTCTAAGGGGGTAGTCAGAGGTATGTCCAAATACATACATATATGGTACATGCCCACTTTTTGCAGAAGTTAACTTTCCATACGTGACAGGTTGCAAGCCCATCGACGCTATTAGAGAGTTCATTAACCGTAACCGTTTCATTATATTAGTCATATAAGGCCATTTTTCCACCTAAACAGTGGAGTAGGACAAGCCTGGTACATGTATAATTGTGGTTAACTCACCATTTTCCCGGCAGGGGCGCTGGTGGCGGCGGGATGCGGCGGCGTAGTGGACGGCTTAGACGTCGCGCTACGGTATAATCCGGGGTTCAGACGACGGACCTCCTCCAACTGAGAAACAATTGCAAATTGTTAGACAAGATTGGAAAGTTACCTATTGATGCACGTTTGGTTTGACGCGAACGGTAGCGATAGCGTCAATAGGTGGATTAATAGGTTTTTCACCAGAGATAAACACTCTACTTTTCACTTTCAAAACTATCGTGAGTTGTATTAGACATTATAATAGCACACGGGAAATTACTCACGTAAAATTATCGCCGATTTAGATAACGACAATGTTTCGATTCTTCCGGAGAATCTTCATCTGGGTATGAGTGTGGTCACTCCTCGCGGTTGCGTCTCACACTCAAGTGAGTTTTCCGTGTGCTATTATAATACTCTACTTTTCAATACGAATATAAGTAAAGTACCTACCTAAAAACAAACTTGAAAATATATCTCTCATTAATTGCAGCACACAAAAATTGCTTTCACGAATTTTTTTTATAAACCCACCAAAATTAATAAAACAACTGAAGAACGAATAGTTGCTTTAAGGTTGGCCTACCCAGTGCGTCTCTCATCGACGCGGGCATAGCTGAAAAGCTTGTCGTTTCATCCAGCGCAATGTTAGAAAAAGAGGCAAAGCGAAAAGAGAGAGAGCGCCTAAACGGTCGGTCGGCATTCGGTAACTTTCGCCGCCCACTCGCGGGCGGTCGCACGCTAGGCCTGAGCGCTCGGTTGGTTTTCGGTAATTTTCGCCGCACACTCGTGGGCGGTCGGACCTAGGTCGAACGATAGGCCTGAGCACTCGCTTGGCATTCGGGAACTTTCGCCGCACCCTCGCGGGCAGTCGGATGCTAGTGTGAGCCATCCGAGCATTCATTCTGAGCCATTCATGTATTCATTAGGCCGGCTTTACACCTGTGAGTTTTACTTACGTAAGTCACTTATACTAAGCTACTTACGAGAAATTTTCAAGTGTAAACACTCATTGTAAGTGACTTACTGTAATTTTTACTACTTTCGTAAATTGGAAAATTACAAGTCTAAACGATCTCGTAAGTCGCTTAGTAAGTGACTTACGTAAGTAAAACTCACAGGTGTAAAGCCGGCCTTAGACAAATAATTTTTTTTTATTATGTGCCTAAATATGGTGTGCAATAAAGTATTTTATATCTTCTACCTATTCATGAAAATAATATCGAAAAAAAAACACAAAAAGTAGAGATAAAATAATTTATTTTGTTTATGAACTAGCAGTAGGTACTTGAATCCTTTTTTGTTTTGCGAGTCCATTCCTTTTTTTCATTCGAGCCGAATGACGTAAACGCTTTTTGTTACCTTTTCGGAAATCTGGCTGAGTGTGATCTGTGGAGTAGGTAATCAGTAGGTACTTAGGTAAAACATCGATTTGTTGTTGTTTGAAAAAAATTGCCAGTTTGACATTAGCTACATAAAGGTATTAGGTAGGTGGTACCTATCTTGATAAGTAGGTAATGGAGAAGTTTCCCTTTTATTTTTTTTTAATGTGAATAAATAGTCCTAAGCATTTAAATAAAGATGGTGAAAGAATTTTTGGAATATCTTGAAAATGACAAAGTTATTCAACTTTTACGGCGGCTTAAAAATAATAGAATCAAAAG
Organism: Xanthorhoe designata; assembly: GCA_963582015.1. Lineage (NCBI taxonomy): Eukaryota > Metazoa > Arthropoda > Insecta > Lepidoptera > Geometridae > Xanthorhoe > Xanthorhoe designata. The sequence continues at coordinate 1,663,975 of OY757049.1, forward strand.
GCTGAGATTTCCGCGTGTGACGTCACTCCATGCGAGACACAGATTAGCTTCAATGTAGTATGACAAAATTTCATACGATTCCCGCTTTTCTGCGCCGCGCCGAACTAAAAACATTATTCAAGCTTAGAAGTTTGTTTTTCATTTTTTCTTTTTGGACATTATGGAAGCTATATGCTATAATGCTATAATGCTTGTTTAATATTGTACATTATATACTAACTAAAAAGTGATCTTTTGATGATTTAGTTTAAAAGAATTTTAAACTATCGAATAATCGAATCGAATTTCGATTAATTAATTTTTTTTTTTTTTTTTTTTTGACAGATTTTGATGTTTAACTATTTGTATTGTCATTGCATACCTACTGCACACTTATTAATGATCGATGACAATACAAATAGTTAAACATGAAAATCTGACTTAACGCGTTCAGTGCTCATGACGAACATGCAGATGTTGCTTCAAAAGTGCTCCTCCTAGACTTTCCGTTGTGAGCTCAAATGAAAGACCTTCATGAAATCTACTTTTTTTAAGTTTGACAGCTGTCATCGAAAAAGTAGATCTCATCAAGGTCTTTCATTTGAGCTCACAACGGAAAGTCTAGGACGAGTAGTTCTCGAGATATGGGCGTTTGAAGTTTGACAGCTGTCATCGAAAAAGTAGATCTCATGAAGGTCTTTCATTTGAGCTCACAACGGAAAGTCTAGGAGGAGCACTTTTGAAGCAACATCTGCATGTTCGTCATGAGCACTGAACGCGTTAAGTCAGATTTTCATGTTTAACTATTTGTATTGTCATCGATCATTAATAAGTGTGCAGTAGGTATGCAATGACAATACAAATAGTTAAACATCAAAATCTGACAAAAAAAAAATTAAAATAAAAATTAGTTAGAAAAAAAAATAAAAAGTAAAAATAATTAATTAATCGAAATTCGATTCGATTATTCGATAGTTTAAAATTCTTTTAAACTAAATCATCAAAAGATCACTTTTTAGTTAGTATATAATGTACAATATTAAACAAGCATTATAGCATTATAGCATATAGCTTCCATAATGTCCAAAAAGAAAAAATGAAAAACAAACTTCTAAGCTTGAATAATGTTTTTAGTTCGGCGCGGCGAAGAAAAGCGCGAATCGTATGAAATTTTGTCATACTACATTGAAGCTAATCTGTGTCTCGCATGGAGTGACATCACACGCGGAAATCTCAGCCTTTTGATTCTATTATTTTTAAGCCGCCGTAAAAGTTGAATAACTTTGTCATTTTTCAAGATATTCCAAAAATTCTTTCACCACCTATTATTGTTAAGATCTTGCTAATAAAATTAAAAAAAATGAATTTTGATGACTCTTTAATACATCTCAATTGGCTACCTACTACTAAGTATTGAAATTTCTTGGATAAAATTGATGTTTTAAAGTTTCCAGTCTATCTGGTACGGGTTACGATTTTGTGTATGGCCTTTGTCTGTCTTCTAGATATTAATCGTCTTTGGTTGTACATAAAACTGTAGTAGGTAGGTAACTAGGTACTATAAACATGATGTGGTCAATAAAAATAGGTTTGATATTTTTTAACACTTAGCTACCTACTGTAGCTCTTGTATAATTATTTAATTATGTAAAACAATCTATTTACTTACCCATTTTACACAACGACTTTTTATTTATATAAAATCGAACAAAATCTTTATTCAAACAAAATCGGTGTCCATAGCAACTAATGTAGTATGTAAAACAGAATTCACTAAAAATAAAATGCAACAACTCATTCGCGTTATTCACGTAGTACGCGCTGTCAAAAAAAAATCAATATCTACCAAGGAAGATGATTACCTATCTACCTACTAACTGACAGACACTCTGAGTCTGACCAAAGAGAATATCGCCGCCCCCACAGAATAATATCGTAATCGACTATTACGATAGAAGTGCTTTTAATCGAAATAATTGTTGTGGAGGCCCAAATACACCTTGTCAATTTTTTTCAGCCGATTCGTACGAGTAAATACTAATATAGACTATGAATAAGATACTTTTTATTGTGAAATTACTAAGTTTGCATTAGTACATAAATAAATAATTTCAAATACAATGTTTTTTCTGGTATTTTGATTAAATATAACGAAAAAACTTTTTAATCTCCATATACATACGATGACATTTGTATTAGGATATTAATCGGTATCGGATATTACACTATACAAACTTAATTCACTTGCCATGGAAAATGAACGTAATCCAGTTTTACGATATTTGTTACAATATATTAGAGCACCGAATAATGTGGTACCATTACAATACCGAAACAATCAATATCACATTTTTGTAGTCAACAATATCGCGATTGACTATTACTATGCAGGTCACGTCAACGATTTCCACGAATAAAATGGTATTGTTATATATTACAGTAAAAAAATGTGTTTTCAATTCTGGTAATATTTATTTTAACAATATCTTCGTTATGGTAAATTATAGATTTTTTTCTGTAATATAATATTATTTGTGATAATTTAGGCTATGTTTTGGTATATATACGATCTTTCTACGTTAACTAACTGAAAAGTTATAGACCAAAAACGGTTTTTAATTCTCCTGTAAAATTTGTATTTTTCGATTACGATATTATTCGGTGGGGGCGGCGATATGAATGGCGCATGGCGGCGCGGCGCTCGTCATTGAATGATTCAACCGTCTCACTCACCCCGCCCGAACTCCGCACACACGACTCGTCCCCCGCGCACCTCACCGCCAAGTGTCTAACAGCAAGTGAGAACGCGATAACATTGAACGAAAAATAGTGCGCGGAAATTTTATAAAAAGTGTTCCAGGATATACGTTTTTATCAGTAAACCTTACAAGTTTGTGAAATAAATGTTTTTCATTTAGAATCTCCATAAAATTTGCGAGGTTTCTATACAATATTTTCTTTACTTTTACAATTTATGAGTACATTATGAACGGCCAAAGTTCAGGTAAAATTTATGCAAAAAAGCAGATTTTTGGAGGCTTATGCTGAATTTGTTTCTCAAAATTTTGATTTTTAGTTTGTATAGAAACCTAGATATAGTGCACAAGATACCTATAAGTCCAAAAGTTTAAAAGAAAGATCTGTTACAACGGCATAATTACGTACGAGCGTTTGTATGAAAAGAAAGCCGGGTTGGCTGCTCTTAAACCCTATACTTTGTATTTTTCTGTTCTGTACCGTTTTTGTGTTGTCAAAGAGCTATTTTCTATTACATAGGTCGCACGTAAAAAGAGCGCGGTCGGGGAAGTAGCGGGGGTATGTTTGCGCCTGTGTTCACTCGCTGACGAACCAATAGCACTCGCTAAATCAATGGTATGAAGTGCGCCACAACACCTCTCCACCAATCACCGACCACTGCGCAGTTTGACAGCCAGCGCTCTTTGTACGTGGCGCGATATACCTGTTGCGTCAGTTCTTGGTTCAGCCTCTGCGCCTTTCTGAGGTCAGTGTGTAGGCTGTCCTTTTCACTCGCCATCTTCTCTCTCGCTTGCCTCTCCGCTTCGAAGTCGCATCTACAGCGAAACGATACAATGTTAGCAGAGATTGGTTAAGTAATAAAGAAAGTAATCTCCATACAAATCTACGTGCACTCGAAACCCGTCGAAACGTCAGGCTTATAAAAATAAAGGTAATTTCGTGATACGCGTATTTATCACTTCTTGCATATTTTACAAGTATATTATACCCGGCCCCGGTATTCTCGCGGGAATACCGGGATCAAAAGTTGCCTATTTTTAATCGATTAAGAGATTTTGACCAAATTTCATTAAAATCCGTCCAGCTGTTTGGGCGTGAAAGAGTAACAAACACACTCACATACTTACACACTTACGCACACACAAACTTTCACCTTTATAATATCAGTATGACAATCAATATTTACCTAATTATCTACTTAGAATTAAGCTGGTGTCTTTTAACGCATGTTGTGATACCCTATAATTACGAGAGCACTAGTTTTTTTAATATTTGACCAATGAGATTATGGCTTATTCCACTTATCCCCGTTGACAATCCCCGTTAATGAACTTTTGAGTTCACTAATCCCCGTTGACGAAGATGCGAGCTCGTAACGGGGATTAGTGAACTAAAAAGTTCATTAATCCCCATTACGTTAAAAATTAAATACTAAGACCATTAGGAACCATGTTTTTTGCCTTTAACTATTACTTATTTTTCTTTATGTGCTAGCTATTTCCTGCGGTTTCCCTTGTGTAATATCTGATGCATGTACAGTGTACAGTGTAACCCTGTGTTGGGTGTCCATACTAAATAAATAAATCTTTCTTTGACATGCCTTTGGCTTCCCACTGAAGCTTGACTATTTAGATTATTTTAGATTGTTAAGGAATCGCTTTTAAATAAAAGCTAGGCCCACACCACCAGGTTCTTGCCTGATTCTTTCCCTGGTGTAGGGAGTCGCGTTGGAACAGGCATTAGAATCACCTAGCATGTAAAACGATACTTAAGTGATCCTTGAGGTCCTACAAGAATAAATGATTTTTCTTTCTTTCTTTCTTTCAAAATCACCTGTAGATATCGAGTTGCGCCATCAAGTGTTCAGTATCTCCGTTCGAGCTCCGCATCTTGTTGAGTTCAGCTTCCATGATGTGCAGTTCTTGACCGCGCGCGACCAAAGCGGTGGTAAGCGCTTCGATATTACTGTTAGTACTGTTTGGTTTCTGCAAAGGATTGGAAATAAAGAAAAGTTGTGTAGGTGCAAATCTTGTGAATTCCAATTTTCAGTTTTTCATACAAAAACTTTTTTGTTAAATCTTTTGACAAAAAAGTTTGAATATTTTCATCGCCCGCCCCCCTCGTACGTCACACGGGCTACTGGCCAGTGGTTAGGGTCACCGGCAAAGTTCAGGGATCAGCTGATTATTATAGGGTTGCTCTGTGTTTATTACTGAAGGAAACTTTGCTAGTCATTTCTTCAATGATTAGACGATGAAACATCGAAATTCAAAAAGTTGTAGAACAATTCATGTTGTTCACAGTTTCACACTGATGAGGTGAATGACCCCTTTTTGGGATAACATACCAATTATGAATCACGTTGTATTTTTAAGATTCAGGCAAACAGCGGCGTAGTCGGCGGCCATATTTCTAAATGCAATTACTATTCTAAAGGCGAGATGGACATTATTACAGATATTTTAAGATACTCCAAAAATCTGCTATATCATAAATGTATTCCTACCTCTTGCGTGTTCTTCAATATTTCCTTGTAGTCCTTGAAAATGCCTTCGAATATTGTCAGCGTGCCGCGAACTTGACCTCTGTAATATATTAATTATACGATTTTAAAAGAAATTAGCATTTAAACGGTTTTGAAATGAAATGAAATGAAATATGATCACGACTGTATCCCGGGAGCGGTAGACATTTCTTTCAGATCATTAGGCAATTTTTAGATCGGTTTTGATTGGCTTAAATGCTATTATTTTTTAAATCGTAAATAAAATCGTAACGCTATATAAACCATCTAGTAAAGTTGTAAAGGTATGTTACTTACATGTTGCTTAAAGCATCGCACTGTTGGTTCTCTATCTGCTGCTTAAGCGCCGCGAGGCCCGCCTTGAACTGAGGCTCCGTGGCGCGCTCCAGTCGATAGTCGTACAGACTGAGGATCACGCCGAGCGTCTCTACTAAACTGTCTGAAAGACTAAATACAATGTATGGGTTACTAAGTAAGTAAGTAAGTTCGAATGAGCAAGTGGCCAACTCTGGTGACGGAGTTTTTAGGCCGCCTTAAGGCCTCCGTCATGGCTTAACGACTTTAAAAGCCAGGACCGACAATTTACGTGCCCTCCGAAGCACGGAAGCGCTCAGATATAAATGCCACTTGCGGTCACCCATCCAAGTAGTGACCGCTCAGAACGTTGCTTAACTTCGACGATCTATCAAGAACGTCTTAGCAAGCTTCGCCACGAGCGCTTCTTAGAGAAAGGGTTACTTAGAGAAAGTAAGAAATAGAGCGGTGTATATTTCTTTCTCAGTCACACGAAAACAAAGAGGAATATATACAACATTCTTGTGAGTAAAAGAGACAAAGCATTAGATCTTTTGTCCACACACTTTTGCACTTTAACACGAGCTTTAAACGGCGAAGGAAAACATCGTGAGAAAACCCGCGGCTAGTCACCCTCACCCGTATTGACCATTGTCTTTCCTGTGGATATGTCCGGCAGCTGAGAGGATGGTTTAGTTGCTACAAGCCTATTCCATCTCAACAATGTCTCAGGCACTAGTGTCCCGTTAAGTGTAGGCAAAGCTTGCCTCCTGACTCTGTATAAATCATCTAGTAAAGATATAAAGGCCTAAGTCAATATAACATACCCATGAGTGAGTTTGTTGAGCAAATCAGCTAGATGCTTGAGTGCCCTGTCGTACAGTTTCACGTTGGAAGTGAAACTGCCGAGGTCTGAGCTCGGCTCGGCGCTAACTGATAGACGGACTGGCTGGAACACCTGTGGAATATGGACTTTAAAAACAAATATATAAAGATTAGATTTGCTTAACGAAAATGACAGACGGACTGGCTGGAACACCTGTGGAATATGGACTTTAAAATCAAATGTATAAAGATTAGATTTGCTTAACGAAAATGACAGACGGACTGGCTGAAACACCTGGGGGGTATGGACTTTAAAATCAAATAGATAAAGATAAGATTTGCTTAACGAAATTTGAGTTCAACTGTAGGAGAATATCGATTTAAACATAGTCAATGTAGTACATGTAAGTAAATTACATGTTACATATTATCACATTTTTGATCAGGCTTGCAAAGTGCGACTCAACAAAAATACAACAGAGATTGAAAATATAAGTTTTGTTATCATCATCATCATAACGTGTCTAATCCCACTACAACATGAAGCCATAACGGAGGCCTTAAGGCGGCCTAAAAACTCCGTCACCAGAGTTGGCCACTTGCTCACACCAACTTACTTTTTTATCCCACTACTGAGTATAGGCCTCTCTTCACTTGCATTCAAAAACATTTTTATAATCAAAATTTGATTTTAAATTTACAGAAAGTTAGGTCATCTTTACTCCTAAGATCAATTATGATTTATGTATCGTATTTCAAAATAATACGTACTGTGGTAGTAGCCTGTTTGAGCCTGTTGTGCATTTCTTGTAAGTTGTCCTTCTGAATCTTCACAATCTCTTGAGTGGACAACTTGTGGTCCGCTAGCTCCATCTGCAACCAAAAAATAACCATAATTGGTTTAAAGACAGTAAATAATAATAATAATTTAGTAAAGTAAGTAAGTAAGTTCGTATGAGCAAGTGGCCAACTCTGGTGACGGAATCGCAGAGAAGGCGCGCGTATTGGAATTCGCCGGAATTTTTGCGAAGCCGCGAGCATCCGCGCGACTCGTTCGAGTTTCTCATGCGATAATAAGTATTATAGTAATGAAAATAAAGTTGAAATTCGTATGACACTGAAACTGCGCTCCGCTTCGCTGCTCTTCGATGCTCTTTTGGTGTGAGTTGAGCCTAAGGCGAGAGGGAGTTGCAAAGATACCTTACCTTTACAGTTTCCGCCTTTAATATCTCCAGTTTAGCATTCTTAAGCTCAGTGAGCAACGTGGCACACTTCTCCTCCATCTGCTTGATGATCGCATCGCGGTTCGATATCTCCTCGGGGCGCACGCTAATCTATAACAGATAGTTACAGTGGTTTGGATCTGTTGAGTTATCTGATTGAAGAATGATTTTTGAGATGGATCCCAAACAATACACTCAGCTTGATTTCAACCAACTTTACCTTAACTTTACTATTTGAGCTAAAATTTCTCAAGAATAGGTAGAATAAAAAAATAACCTTGGACATTTTATACAGCGTTATACCACACTTAGGTATTTCATTAAAAATTAAAAATTTTACTAAAAGTTAACAGCTCCGGCAGGATTCGAACCTGCGTATATACAAGCGATCGCTCTTAAGCCGAGCTGCCTGACCACTAGGCGTCATTATAGTCCCAAATTAAGCAACTTCACGCTTGTGTTTTAGTAACTAAATGACTGATATACTGCTTTATACAGTACTAGCTAACTTGCCCGTGGCTTCGCTCACGTGGTACCTACCTTAATAAAATATAGCCTATGTTCATACGGAAAGTCTAAGCTACAAATTGATGAAGAATTTTTGAAATCGGATGAGTAGTTTCGAAGATTACCCCAAACATACAAACAAACAAACCAACTTTACCTCTTTATAATATTAGTTTAGATGTATACATTTGTCCCGCGGAAGGGATCGAACCCGCAACCTTTGAATACTAACCATATCCAACTTGTTCTGCAATCCAGCGATGGTGAAGTTTAACTCGTGCACCTGTGTCTCATGCTTCGTTATCTTTCCTGACAGCTGCAACTGTACAAATAACAAATAATTACTTAAAATGTATGAATTGCTAATAGCCGGCTAAATAAAAGAAAGAAAGAAAGAAAAATGAAAAAAAAAATTAAATATGTTCACGACTGTATCCCAGGGAGCGGTAGACATTTTTTTCAGATCTTTTTAGGCAACTTTTAGATACCTTTGAAGATTTCTAAGAAAGAAAGAAAAATCATTTATTCTTGTGTCCTACAAGAATAAATGATTTTTCTTTCTTTCTCAAGGAACACTTAAGTTTCGTCTGACATGCTAGGTGATTCTAATGCCTGTTCCAACGCGACTCCCTACGTTGTGTACACAACACTCCCACACACTAAAATATTCATTATAATAATAGCACACGGAAAATTACTCACGTAAAATTATCATCGATTTAGATACCGACAATGTTTCTCACTCACACAGTGTGAGACGCGACCGCGAGGAGTGACCACACTCATACCCAGATGAAGATTCTCCGGAAGAATCGAAACATTGTCGGTGTTTAAATCAACGATAATTTTACGTGAGTAATTTCCCGTGTGCTATTATAATGTCTAATACAACTCACGACAGTTTTGAAAGTAAAAAATACATATCACCAAAAAAGTTATGAGTATGAATGTGGATGGGTATACAAGTAGAGGAAGGCCGAAGAAGTGGATGGATTGTGTGAAGATATGAATGTAAGAGGAGTGAGTTCAGAGTTGACGAGTGATAGAGAGTGGAAGAGAAAAACATGTGCCGACCCCACTTAGTGCGGGATAAGGGCAGGAGAATTATGATGATAGTTTTGAAAGTGAAATATTCATATTATTAAGTTTTAAGGTACAGAAATAAAAACATTTGATTTGATTTGATTGAGAGCCGTGTTGGTCAAGTGGATTAGTACCTGGACTTTCGATCCGAAGGTCGTGGGTTCGAATCCGGCCGTGCATCAATGAACTTTTCAATGAAAAATTTATATGCGCTTTAACACGAGCTTATAACGGTGAAGGAAAACATCGTGAGGAAACCAGTTAGCTCTCTAATAGCGTCGATGGGCTTGCAACCTATCACGTATGGAAAGTTAACTTCTGCAAAAAGTGGGCATGTACCAAATATGTATTGTATGTATTTGGATATACCTCTGACTACCCCCTTAGACATCTTCGAAAAGATCTAAAAATTGCCTAATAATCTAAAAGAAATGTCTACTGTTCCCGGGATACAGTCGTGATCATATTTCATTTCATTATTGTGTAGAAGATGTGTTACCTCAACATGTTTCAATTTCTCCTTGAGGTCGTCTCTCTCTTTAGTGGTGGCATCTACAATGTGTTCTAATGACTCCTTCTGCCACGTCAGCTTCTCATTGTCCGTTATTACCTAAAAAGACATCATATCTTCTATTTTATTCTCGTATAACGACACTAGTAGCAATTCGGAGTGTCGCAAAAGCTAAACTTAACTAACCAATAATGTTGCCATCCCTTTCATAGCGATGGGAATAATAAGGATGGCATTAATTTTAGCTTTTGCGACACTCCAAATTGCTACTACTATCACAAGGTGAAAGTTTGTGTGTGTGTAAGTATGTGTGTTTGTTACTCTTTCACGCTTAAACGGCTGGACGGATTTGAATGAAATTTGGTACAAGAATTGCCTATACCCTGGATTAAAAAATAGGGTACTTTTGATCCCGGTATGCCCACGGGAACGGGAACTATTCACGCGGGTAACACCGCGGGGCACAGCTAGTTTTATAAAACACTTAATATTCACCTGTCGCCGTTGCTTCTCAACTAATTCAAGTTGAGCGGTCAACTTATCAACGGTATCGTCATCCGGTGACGTCACGAACTCCAGTGCCGATGACGGACCAGATTTGGGACACACCTCCGCCTTCGCTTCCCCAGTCTCCCCGTTCACTGTTGAAGGGGGAGATTCGGCCAGTTTAGTTAGGTCTTGCTTCAACTTCTTGTTTTCTTGACGTAGCTGAGAATAGAGTAAAATGATAAGAAATAATGAAATAAAGAAAGAAATCATTTATTTCGGTAGGACCTCAAGGATCACTTAAAATCCTATTACATGCTAGGAAAGAAAGAAAGAAAAATCATTTATTCTGGTAGGACCTCAAGGATCACTTCAGTATCTTACATGCTGGGTGATTCTAATGCCTGTTCCAACGCGACTCCCTACACCAGGGAAAGACTCAGGCAAGAACCAGGTGATGTGGGCCTAGCTTTTTTTTAAAAGCGATATGAAATAATGAAGAAAGGATAGAAAAAAATATTTATTTCGGTAGGACCTCAAGGTTCACTTGGAATCCCTTACATGCTAGGTGATCCTACTGCCTGTTCCAACGCGACTCCCAAATTTCCCAAAGTTCCGATAATATTTTTTAAATATGTTTTCAAGTCGCGATAGTTTAAAAAGTTTTATACCTTTTCAATCAGCATTTTAGTCTCCTCAAACTTCTCCTTATGCTGCATCGTAGTCTTCAGCATATCCTCCTGACACGAGGCTATCATCAGGAACTGTTCCTTCAGCGAGTCATTATTCGCTTTGAGGGTGTCCTTCAATATGACATTCTCATCGAGGATCTCTCCGAAGCGCTTCTGAAGCTCCTCGGTGCTTCTGTCGTCGGTTATGATGTTGCTAGCTACCATCATACTGGCTGGAGAAGGCTGGAAGAAAAAACAATTTTACGATAACTTTGAAGATAGGTAAGCTTTTATTATGTTCATGCTAAAGACCAATTATAGTAGGTATAGCACTGAAAATAACATTTGAAGAACAAGGTACTTTTAACCTTGTTTTTCATCTTTGAGGGTAGTTTTAGTCAGAAGCAAAAATGGTCTTGATCAATTCTACCCACATACACTTTAATTATACCAAATTATAGTAATTTTAGAGATGTCACTCAGGCTGTTATTTGGTTTTGAACTTTAACCTGAACGAAATAAGACCTTTCGGATTTAGAAATAATTTAACTAGTCAGTGTTGATGCCATTGTACACAATGGTGTCAATTCAGGTGTCGCCTAAAAATTTAGTAACTATGTGGTTTTGTTACCAGGTATTCAAACATTACTATAAAAATATAGTATAAGGCTCTTTCCGGTAACGGCAACGATTCACTAATGAGACAATACACAATGGATCTACCTAACCAAGGTAAGTATGCCCTACTGCATTATATCAATGATGACCTAAGAGGAAAGTTTAAAAGGTAAAGTCCCTTTACTCATGGCTACTCAACTCAACCGTAGGCCCGCGGGCTCAATGTGACCGATAAAGAATTAAAACGGTCAGAGTGATCAACTTCATTCAGACATTAAAATAAATTATTACAAAATAGGTTTGATGTCAGACTTGTTGAAAAAACTGTTTCAGAAATTTGTTGATGAAAAAAGACAGGAGTATTAGTGAATAGGTGCTATTTCTACAAAAACGAAAATATAATAATGTTGCATTTATAATAATAATATCTTCATTATATCATATTACATAATATTTGATGAATAAATTGTTTGTATGTTGAGCCAGGCAAATGCGTTGGTACAATGACATCAAAAGAACAGCTGGAGTGAAATGGATGGAAACTGCACAAAACCGAAGAGAATGGCGTAATTATGAAGGAGGCCTATACCCATAGGGTTGAATGTGGCTAAGAAGAAGAAAACTAGCGCGCCGCGAAGCCCTGCGGTGTTATCCGCGGTGATAAGTTCCCGTTTATACAATAAATAATAGGTTAAAACATAAAATTGGCAAAGAATCATGGCAGTTGTTTATGCAGACTTTCAAGAGCGTCTTAAAAAATCTTCATTTTCAAGTAGATTTATAATTATTTTTAAGGTTTTTACCGATATTTATGTATTCTAATAAACCCACATTAAAAAAACATAATAAAAAGTTATGAAAATGTGATTTTTCTTCTCGACTGCAATATTAGTGTTGCCAATAAAAGCCCCTTAGATCTATTAGAAGTTTTTGCTATTAAATGGCCCTTTTCAATTTTTGGTATTTTGATTTGATATTTTTGTAGTAAGTTAATTATTATAATTAAATCATGTAAAGAAATTCAAAATTAATGTAAATTAAAATATTATTTACAAAAAATACTTCTATGTAAAGCACCATTATAGTAAAAGTTATAATTATAAAAATGGCAATACCAATGCGACGTTTTCAATGTCATGTCAAAGATCATGTGTCATGTCATTGTCATGTTCTATTTTGGCTAGATGTAAGGATGTTCTGTGGCGATGTTACGAACATAATTCCTACAGGACTACTTTTTAAAGTACTGATTTATTTGTAACGTCGGTGTATATAAATATTTTTTTTGATGATATGGTTTTAACGACTTTTGTGGATTGTGTATATATTTTTTTTACACTAAGACGCGAGATTTTTATGTGAGCTAAAACAATGTAAGCCGAACTGCCATTGTTCTTTTATTTGAAAACGAAATAAGTGAAGCTTAAATTAACATATAAATTACATAACATACCTACATTGAAACAGGTGGGTGGAACCGTTCTAAAGAGTATTGTCTTAATAATGACAGCAATAATACTTTTTTCATTGTTATGTTATTATTCAATAGAGCAAAATCATTTTTTTCATTACAATGTAACAATCTTATAAATGTAATGTGCTCAATTGTTACTTTCATGCTAAATAAGAATATCACAAATAGGTACTAAATGCTTCCAGGACTGTTGTAAACAAATGTAATGTGATATGATCACGACTGTACCTACTATTTTGTATTTCAAATACAGTAGGTAATGATGTCACCCAAATCCAGGAGCAGTCTGAAAACCAGCGTTGCTCTGAACCTATTTGGTGCAGGGCGACTTTAAGCTGAGACTGATCCTTTTTGGTCCACACCTGCGCTGGACGTTCAATATGGCTACCCTTTGTTGACCGGGGACATGTTCCTTATTCAACTGTACCTACCCAAATAGAATATAACCACTATGTTTAGCTGTACTTACCTATTATTTTATTTTCTATGATCTTACTATTGTCTTATGTCCTGCCTGTTATGGTAATCTTTGTCTGTGCTCTGTGTTGTCCAAATAATTATATATATCTATCTATAAGGCGCGGCACAGTCGTGTTCACTCTCCTTAGTATATAAACCATCATAGTAAGTAAGTTCATATTATCTATTAGTGGCCAACTCTGGTGAGGGACTATTTAGGCGGGCTAAAGGTCTCCGTCATCTTTATGTTAGGACATTCTTCAATCAATACTGATAAGATAACAGAATGAATCACTTCATTCGAATTTGTTTTGATTGTGCAAGCTGAACTGGTCATTGATATAAAAAAGTATCATGATTGTTGGAATATTCATATTTGTAAAAAGAATAGGTACTTGTTGAATCACAACTTAATGATACAAGATCTTAATTAATAACACACTGCTAGCCAAAGTGTAGACCTAATAAGGAGCACTTGTTGACATTGACAGATCCATCTATACTAAATATAAATTCAAAAGACACTAGCTTTTGCTAACATTGAACTTTCCAAGAAGACATAAGTAATGCTTTTTATTCCAGAATAATAATCCATAAAACATCATTCCAGTTGAAATCTTTTATTCGTTTTTCATAATCTGACAGACAACTTTCATTTTACTGGCATTTCAAATATCCAATGGAAGTATTCCCAAGTGAGCACCTATTTTTGAGCACCCAAGCTATTCCCATTTGAGCACCCATCAAAATTTTGACGTGGTGCTCTAATGGGAACAAGAAAAATGTTATGCGTTATTCAACATTTTGACTTTCATCCAAATCTGTTCAGTGTTTGCGTGAACAAACATCTAAACATATCAATTTACTAATAATATTAATGGAAGTGAGTTCAGAGTTGCCCGTGACAGAGAAGAGTGGAAGTGAAAAACATGTTGAGCCCACCCCACTTAGCGTGGGATAAGGGCAGGAGAATGATGATGATGATTAATAGGATAGGTACTCACACACTCAGCTAGATTAAAGTGGGCCTTGTAAGAAGCACTTGCTTCCAAAGACAAGTCCTTCATGGCATCCTCAATCTGCGCCTTGTCCATACCAGTCCCGTTCTCCATGTTGCACTTCATGTCCAGGCTGGTCCCCGGTGATGAGCCGAGGATGATGAAGGATTCTTCTTCAGTGTGCTCCAGTTTAGTAGACATCTTTGGGCCTCAATCTTTAATTATGTACAATATATTATGTTTATTGAGTAACTTGAAGTCTTTGGTACATTTATCGCAGGGGATAACTGTTTGTCGAAGTTTGTGTTAGATTGGTGTAGGTATTAAATGATTTGAAGAAGACACTATATAATAATTGACTCAGATGGACAAGATAACATACAGCCTAAATCATTTATTTGTTTATTTATTTTTATTTAGTCAAAATGGATGTGATCAGCAAAACACAGAAGTAGTGGCAGAAATTGGAGGAGTACCTACCAGGGGGTTGACACAAGCTGAAAATTATGATGAAAAAATACTGTAGCATGGAATACTACTTACAATAGTTGTAAGTTACTAGCTTTTTTAGTCTACACCTTGCTCTGTAAACTTTCTTTGTTTCATCATGATTTCTTGACATTTATTCCAACAATATAAAATTATTATATTGCCTGGAAGAGATCGCTTTTAGCGATAAGGCCGCCCATTGTACATGTTTACTACATTTTATTTTATTCTTTGTTTATTTATTTTTTTAAGGTGTGCAATAAAGAATTTTCATTTCATTTCATTTCAATATAAGCAACTGATGAGGAATTTAAAAAATTATGGCTGATGTAACATTATTTTATAGAACATTGCTGATCACATTCAATTTAGAGATACTTAGATATTGTGGTGCGAAAAATGTGCGGTAAATTTTTTAATGTAGGTAGGTAGGAAAAAACTTTATCATTTGATCACAATAAGGCACTCGTTGCGCTAGGGGAAATACAGACACACACATTGAAGCAAATGATCTAAATATGAAATTGTGAACCTTTACAAGTAGCCTCAGAATACAGAAACTGTACTCAGCAGTATGTTGCTTTATGATCGCATATTTCGTAATTATATTCGCGCAAATGAAGCTCGAGTATAGCGAGAGCATACATACGTTTTTAAACACAGTGAAAGGTGTCTCACACGATAATTCTGCGTAAAAACTTACATTTTAGCAATATCAGCAGTACCTATGTATTACAGTTTCGGATTATCGCTATAATTTCAAAATGTTTCACCAACTACAGCGTCATCGGTCATCACAGTTGTTATTAACGCGTTTATTTATTTTGTATCGGGGAATTTCACGATTGAAATTGTAATTTGTATTGCATTGCAAAACAATATGCAAAAACCAAGACCGAACCGAAAACTTTTTATTTCAATTCAAGTCAAGTTCAAATCAGTTCAATTCAATCAAATTGACGATGACGTAAATAAAATTAGTCTGTCATTTTCAATCTGAAAGTCAAAAAGACATTGGCAATGGCAGTTCATAGAGTTTTTAGCAATCAATCAAGACAGTTCCAGCTCAGCCAGCTGTCACGTCACCTGTCAATCCTGTCATGTCAGTAAACTATCAACTCAGCTCAGCTGACTGATTGCAGTACTATTACATGCTCTTTGGATTGCAGTGCAGCGAAGTTGTGTGCGAGGTGGTAGTGTAGGATTTTTTATTTAGTTTTTCTATAACAAAATATAAGAAATGTCCAATGAAAATTATCTAGATCTAAGTCACGTGCAACAATGCTTTCAACGAAGCCTAAAGGAAGAAGATGACGTTGTTATAGAAGCCTATATCGATGGCTACAACGAGCTGGTGAAGTGAGTGTTTATTTTGTGCACTACAACTTATGGTGAGCGAAATAGATTACAATGCAATTTTTTTCAGGTTTCTAAATCTAATCGGCTCAGTTTTCTCCTTCGTCAGCAGCGATGTGAAGAACAAAATAAAAATTATGGAGAAACATATGGAAGGGGAGAATGCACTTCACTACGACTCATTCAAAAAGATGATGACCTATGAAAAAGAAACAAATTTGTTTGAAAAGAATGATTATTCATCGGGTTCCAGAACTATGCTGCGTCTACATAGAGGATTAGGTAACATATATTTGTAATAAACCATGATTAGATTAAGTAGGTAGGTACCTACTAGGTACCTGCACTGCACTAATTCTTGCTCTATTATGTTTATTTGTTTATGTAGGTAGTTACGTAGACAAAGCTCTTCTGTGGTTATTGTGTCATGACACAATTCAATAATAGCTATTGTTTGGCTCATGAAAATATCAACTGTCTAAAAATAAGTACAATAAGCTACCATTTGATTTTCAAATTCTTGAAGGTAACAAATTTAAAAATCAGCTTAGAAATTGGCTTGTAAACAGTGTATTTTACAATCTTGATGAGTATTTTAAAAGGTGATACAGTGGCTACCTACATACTTTAGCCTAGGTTATTTTATCACTAGGTAACCAATTATCATAATGTTGCACATCCGAAATGGATAGCTGTATAAACTTGTACCTACGTATCATTTAAGACCTACCTTGTACAACAGTTTGGCAATAAAAGTTTTCTGATTCTGATTCTGATTCTGAAGTTGTACCTACTTAAATAAGTAATTTTTGTAAGCTTTACTTACAAGATCTTCAAATACATATAACTTTTTGTTCTCAACAAAGGGGTATCAGCAGATTGACAAAGTGGCTTTATCACATTTTTTCTTTGTAGGAACCTACTTCTTAGAACTGGGCACTTAATTCTTGGATTATTAAGTAACAATTGAAGATATCTAAGCACAAGTTTTAGAAGTGATTTAGATTAAGTAGTACCTAATTTTGCCAAGTACTTACTGTCATAATATTTTCCCTTCCAGATTTCATAAGACTTTTCCTAAAACGTCTCAGCGAAGCAGATGAAGCTATGAACACATGCACAACATGTCAAGGTTCTTACAATGAAACATTAGCGGAGTTCCATCCCTGGTATATTAGAAAAGCAGCAACATTAGCCATGCATGCACTGCCATCTCGACCGGACCTATTGAAAAAGGTTAGCAATAATTAAGAAAGAAAGAAAGAAAAATCATTTATTCTTGTAGGACCTCAAGGATCACTTAAGTTTCGTTTTACATGCTAGGTGATTCTAATGCCTGTTCCATCGCGACTCCCTACACCAGGGAAAGAATCAGGGAAAGAACCAGGGGAAGAATGTTAATAAGAAATGTTATTAACATTCTTCATTCTCTTGTTACTTACCCTGATAAAAATTATACTGTGTTACAAGTTATCAAGCACTCCCAACTTACAGCCAATCTGTTAGATAGTTTTTACACAAAAGATTCGAACATCCATCCTCACAACATGTCAGACTTTAAACCAACTAAACAGGCCCAGAACACAGGCTTACCTCAACAGTAAAGTAGGCTACCCACTTTCTATAGTGCCTTTAGCCTATTCCAGGTCACAACTATTCCTAAATTGGTTGACGGTCATTGAAATACACTTTTCTATCATAATAATATGTAATAAGAAACATATAAAACATGTTTATTGTAAATTTAATCTGAATATAGAGACTCGCGCCCCGCCCCAACTTCGCACGGGGCGGTTTCGCTAGGTACCAAAATATGCATGTAGGTATGTATTGTATAAACATTCCTCATGAATCATTCTGTGTGATGAAAACCGCTTTAAAATATTTCCGTTGCGGCGGAAAGCGACTTTGTAGAGTAAAGATAGACCACATTAAAGTACCTACCTACCTACATCCGGAAGTCAGTAAGAAATTGTGTCTGACCTAAACACAATTTTTACACAGCTGTATCTACATTACAAGAGTGTACAATTTAAATTGAACAAGAAAATGCTTTAAAATACTTGCAGACTATGTTACTTATCTAGGTATATCTCGTAGGTACCTAAATTTAATATTTATCTTTCTCTAAGTGGATTTGTTTAATCAAATACCTACACAAAGGTGGGTACTGACCAACGATACAAGGTGTAATGTAACATTCGCATCGAGCGTGTTACGCATCGAGTTACTCGAGTTACTCGCTGGTTTCCCCGTAGCACGACGTACTGACTGCACGAATGCTCGCGGTGTAACACGTTACATTACGCCCCGTAACGCCGGTCAGTACCCACCTTTAGGTACCTATATTGTGAATCTTTATAACGTTTACGGAAGAAGTAAATAATATGTACCTACCTAAGTAATTTAACAAGGTTTCAATCACGGCGGTGTTCAGCCACTTGCTCGCTATTGATTATCAGTTAGCGGTCCATGACCTTCACTCATTGTTCAAATTGTTCAATGATAACTGAAGTGTTTATGAACAAAGGCTGTTAATTTTTTTTATTCAACCTATGTCTTTCACTCTCAAACGGCTTTACGGATTTGAATGAAATTTGGTACCAAAATTACCTACTTATACCCTGGATTAAAGGATAAGCTACTTTCCCGGTATTCCCACGGGAACGGGAACTACCGCGGGTAAAACCGCGGGGCGCAGTTAGTATAATTATATTAACTGAACTGTTTTTTTCAGATATTCGGTTCAGAAGACAGGCTAGCCACAGCCATGCTCACTCTGCCCCAAACTCTCTCCTTCACGGACGAGGTTTACAAACGGGTTGAGCAGCTATACACTGACTTTGAGTTCCACCAGCTACCGTAAAATAATAAAACAAAAGGTTTTTATATTTTAAATCATTGAGGTAAGTACAATCTATAGAGCCACAATCAGACTAATAAAATGTCCGAGCCAAAACTCGGCGCACGCTACGTAGTGCGCCGAGTTTTAGTTTTTGCGTGCAAGCGACATTGAACATTAAAACAAACGACATAACGTCTACATTCAAATGTCAAATGTCATTGTAGAACATTGAATTTGCACGCACATTTTTTGAGTGTCAGCTACCTATTAGATTGTGACTCTAAATACATCTCAATGCGTAGACTTTATAAACTGATAGCCGATAATCATCTAGGTACATAGCATTATACTAATGCTGAATCGCTATATATTTGGGAGCGTAAACTATTTCCGGCGTTCATCATACAAAACAGACCAATTATTTTAGTGCTAGATCTTTTTGCAGTTAAATACTTGGAACGTCTGAGTAAATTTTCTTGTAGGTACTTAGGTACCTTGTATAGTATCTAATCGCCAAAAAAGCATTTATATACGATAATTGTTTTATTGACGTAATGTCGGAGTTAATTGAATAAAATGTGTTGTATTGGGTGTAAAAAGACTGCTCTCGAAAACTGTAAGTAAACGTTTAAATAAAAAAAAGTATTATGATGCAAGCAATGAAAAAGATAAAAGTTATACAAAAAATAAAAATATTCCGATGTAGGTTAGGTATAGGTAAGTTATAATTTTTTTAATGTAATTTTTATTAAGATCAGTTCATCACTAATAATAATGCTAATTTAATGTTAATATTCTTCAAATAAAAAAAAATATTGCCAGATCGGAATAATTATTGCAGGTACTTAAATAAGTTAAAAGTACTTAAATATTAAATCGCTACATTGAAGTACACAAATTGAAATTACTTTAATACAAACACAAATTCACTAGAACATTCATTCTTAATTTAAAAAATAACCCGATGCGAGGCAGCTTAGAATTAAGTACCCACACTCCACAGTACCTTAATTGAAATTAAGTATATGTTTTGAGGGATTGTGAGTTGAATTCTAAAGTTGATTTTTGTTTAGGTATCATATCAGTTATCTAATATGCATTTCCTTTGTAACTATTACATCTTATTGGCCTAGACGGCACCTGTATTAATATCACATCAGTTACTATCGCATATCAGATAATAATAATAATTAATTATCAGCAATTTTTAATGAAACTCATCATGACGTATTTGATAAAAGAAAACCGACGTGTTTTGTAAATATTCGACCATGATAACGAATGTACCGACCGATAAGTAACTCTATTTACTTTATTAAAATATGTATTAGGTACTTAACCGCGTTTTAAAATAATTACCTATAATTTAGCTCGACGTTCGTGACGTAACTTCATCCGAAACGTCGAGCTAAATAAAATAGTAGAAAATATTTTTACACCCTATTTACAAGACATTTTATATGTAGTCAGTGTTTGTAGGTATAGTACAATAGTTTAGTTGTGCTTTCCTTAATTTAATAGCAAATTATGAATAAGATGTTAATTATATTTTAGAGATATATGTTTTGTAGGTTAAGTATTGGTTTAAATAGTTTTAAGTAAACTTGTAGATGAATGTTTAATTAGGATAAGATGCTAATTTTATACGTTTATAAATATGTACAACTTACTTATTAATATAAACACGCAATAATGTTATCCAGAATTATTTTGAAAATAGTTTTTATCTGGTGGCACAGCAGTGCCAAGAAAAGCAAAAAAACGGCATTTCTATAAGTTGAGCTCAATGGTAAACGTTGCTCATGAATTGTATGAAACTTAGATTTTGATATTGTTACCAATATTAGGACTTACCGCTTTTTATGTATGAAGTAATCGTAATGGAAAACCTAAAACTTATAAAATTTTCGTCCTATATTATTGACAAGCTTCCACCCGCGGCTTCGCTCAGTAGTACCCGGATAAAAGTAGCCTGTGTTATTCTAGAATCTAGATCATAAACTATGTATATTCCAAAATTCAGCCAAATTCATTCAGTAGTTTTTGCATGAATGAATAACAAACATCTACTTATCTATACATCCATGAAAACTAGGGATTATTACTATAGGAAGATTATCCAGTTTCACTACGCCATCTAGGACACATTACGGAACTAATAACTTTTTACCATCTCTTATTAACTTTTTTTTACTGAGAAAAATGTATCTATGTAGTATTATTAATCATCTAGTTACCATAACACAAGCATTAAATTGCTTAGCTTCGGACTGGAGCATGCTGTGTGATATATAAAAAAAATATCTCTCAGAAAAAATGTTACAGTAAATGTATTTTATTTTTAACACGTATGTATGTAGGTATATAAATGATGCTGTGTTCTCTTAAATCATTCCACACGCTAAGTATTTTTGTAAGTTTTACTGTTATTCTAAGTAATAAATATTTTGCTTGTGATTATAAATTGTTCATGCAGTTTTATTATCGATCGAGTAAGCGAAGCGAACGAAGATCTTAGTGGTAACTTGGGCGATTTTGCGTTGTATGTCGCGGCATAACTGTCGAACCGTTAATCCAATCTTCATGATACTTGGTAAGTATATAGGTAGTGATACGGGATTTCCCGGCTCACCTAATGAGCATGATCGGTCTAGAGGTTGTAAAGATATGAGGATCACAAGGGGGTGAAAAAAAATAAAAGTTATCCATAGACTTTGAGGGGGGTGTCATATAAAAGGGTTCTGTTTGTACATTCTAAAATGGTATTACTTTTCATTCAAAGATGTAAAGTTTTTAAAATACATCGATAAATGTAAAATCTATAATTTGAGAACCTTCCCATTTATCAGAAGTCTGTTAAAAATTATCTTATTGCTAGTAGACACTTCGCATACCTAAACGATTGATATAATTATTGGTAATTTCATTATAAATGAAAAATCTTACTAAAAGTTAAAAGGCTCCGGCAGGATTCGAACCTGCGTAGATACAAGCGATCGCTCTTAACCCGAGCTGCCTGACCTTTTCGTATCGCATCGCACTAACATAACTTCAATAAAACGTCAAATAATGGATCAATATCTTATTTAATTTTATTCGATTTATAAACATAAACAATGCGTACATATCGCGACAACATACAAACAAAACAAAAAGTAGGTATTATAAGATCTTAATTTAGAAACAAACTGTAAAAACTATTTCTTTCATAGAAAGGCTTAAAAAATCTCACCATAAACTCGTGTAGACTCTATTTTCTTTAAATTAATTAAGATACCTACAATATTCATCAACATTATTTTTACTATTCGTCTAGAGACACACTCAAAAGGCACGGAATAACTAACATTCTTGGAAACGAGGATTCTTATCAATAATGTAAAATCAAATATATCCACGTTATTTTGATTGAAAGTCAAGGCACTATGCTACTTGAATAACAAGGTGTATCAGGTGTAAAGAATACTCTCGAAACCTGAACAGGGTTCTTTACAGGGCTCTTTTGCACCCTGTACAAATGAAGATAATCGAAAATCACGTAACAATTATAGATTTAATATTTAAATGTAAGTACTTAATACAAATTGAGTAGAATCGAATAAATCTGCACATTATAATATAACTCTACATCATAATTATTTCAAAAATCTACAAGTTAAACCGCGGCTTAATATACTTTTATTTTATTACTTAAAAATATTATTCAAGTTTCGTTTGGTGTGTGACCTAGCTTCGCTATGGACGGGTCGCTCAATATTTATACTTTTTGGTTACACATAAAAACAGTAAAGTTATACTTGTTATAATCGAAATCTTGGTGAATTAAATAATTTGCACAAAGTTTATTTTAATCTATCTATTTCATTGTAATATTTAAATAATCTAGAGATCGATAACATAACCAATAACCGGGTCGATATCTACCTAATATAATTAACAATATTTCTGGAAGTCTGTTTAACTATGTGTTGTGCATTAAATTACTTATTTTAGACGATATAGAGAAACACACAAAAGTAGCAGCGATTTATTAAATAAGCTAAAATATAAAAGCTAGCGTTTATCGCTATACAATATAACGATTTTATAGATCATCGAACCGAAATAATATTGCAATCGGTATTAACCATTCACATTCTAACATCATAATTATTATATTCCCAAAAAAGAACCATGACGATTTCACGGTAGCTCAATTGGTAGAGTGGCGACCATTACTAAGTTAACGGGTGCAAATTTCTTACGCGTGATTTTTTTAAATACATTAACACATTCGGACATCATCATAATATTGTAATACTCAAAAATCAACCGTGACGATTTTACGGTAGCTTAATTGGATAGCAATGGCCACGGTAACTGGTTCAAATTAAATTCCCGCCTATATTAAATTGTTGGGATATCCTAAACCTTTTAATATTAGTCATCTGCGCAAGCAAGTTATCTTGAGCTTCGTCACTATCGGTCCATCGTTGGGGGACCGGCATAAAGTTCATTGCCCTTACAGCAAACTATACATCTCATGCCTGAGGTGGCTCGTCTAAGGGGTTAGGCTGTGGCAACTCGTTAGTATCCTCGCGCGACTCGCGTGATGATGATGATGATGACGCGCTGGACGAGGGGGATGATGATGATGAGGTGGGCTCGTTGGTCTCGGCTTCTGTTCTGTTTGCGGTGTCTCTGTGAATAAAGTTGTATTCGTTCGTATGAGCAAAGACGATTAATATCAAGAAGACAGACAAAGGCCGTACACAAAATCGTAACCCTGAAAATGGCCCAAAACGGGAGTTTAAAGTAGGTGGCAGCACCAGATAGCCTGGAAACTAGATATTAATCGTCTTTGGTATGAGCAAGTGGCCAACTTTGGTGACGGAGTTTTCAGGACGCCTAAAGGCCTCATGGCTTCACGACTTTAAAAGCCGGGACCGACAATTTAACGTGCTCTCCGAAGCACGGAAGCACTCAGCTGATAATGCCACTTGCAACGTTCTGAGCTGTTACAACTTGGATGGTCACGTATCCAAGTTGTAACCGCTCAAAACGCTGCTTAACTTCGACGATCTATCAAGCAAGAACGTCTTAGCTTCGCCACAAGAGGTACTTAAGTATAATTCATGAGAAATTAATTATTTTGTGATATGGGATAAAAAAAAACAATTTCTCTTCTTCTTTTAAATGTGATCAGTAACAGACACTGAGTGCACAGATTTTCTTTTTGGTAGTAACAAAATAGTGGTGTATATAACTTACCACGGCTAGTCAGACCCACACGTAACCATTGTCTTTCCTGTGGATATGTCCGGCAGCTGAGAGGATGGTTTAGGTGCTACAAGCCTATTCCATCTCAACAATGTCCCAGGCACTACAGTGTCCCGTTAAGTGTAGGCAAAGCTTGCCTCCTGACTCTGTATAAATCATCTAGTAAAGATGTAAAGGCCTAAGTAACTTACTTCTGAAATCCGTTTGTCTGACACGTATTGTAGGCGCCACAATGTTGGCACTTCAATCCGACCACATGGAATTTCACTGTTGATAGCTGTAATAATAATAATAAATTGATTTTAATAAACATATGATACAAAAATTCAAAAGACATAATAATTAAAAGAAGGGCAAAAACGATTTACAAACTAACCCCGCACTAGGTCAAGCCTGTATCGCGGAAGTTAAAAGTAAGTTTTTTTTATACCTACTAATACAACTACTAATATATAAAAATATTTTTTAAACTATTGCTGGATAAATACCTCAAAACTAACATAGACACATAAGGACAGAAGATGATTAGCGGATTATGTAGTAGACAACACAGTAAACAAGTTCAAATTAAAAATTTTAAGTCCCCCCCAAGACTAACCCCACTTTCACGGGGGTCGGGAGTCGCGTTGGAACAGGCATAAGAATCACCTAGCATGTAAAACGAAACGTAATCCTAAATGTGATCCTTGAGGTCCTACAAAAATAAATGATTTTTCTTTCTTTCTTTCACCCCCCATATCTTGTAAAAAACTTAACCGATCTTGATAAAACATGCTTAACAACCGATAAAAAACCAGCTTTTAAATAATAGAAACTGCATTCAAATCGGTCCACTCGTTTAAAAATCAAAAGGTAGTATAGCTCGCGCCACGTAAAAAGAGCTTGGTCGGGGAAGTAGCGGGGGTATGTTCGCGCCTGTGTTCACTCGCTGACGAACCAATAGCACTCGCTAAATCAATGGTATGAAGTGCGCCGCAACACCTCTCCACCAATCATCGACCACGGAGCAGTTTGACAGCCAGCACTTTTGCACGTGGCGTGAGTGCGTGACCTAAAATCACTACGTGCCTTACCTTATGACAATCCTTGCAGAGTATCGTAGCCTTGTAGTTTGCGTATTCTGGAGGCATCGGTGTCGCCGCCACTTCCGAGTCCAAGTAGTTCCACAACTGCAAACATTTCTTTATTTTAACATCGGCTATCACATACTCCTTGTTTTGTCTACATTTTGGATTAACAATTACTTTTACTTGCTCCTTTGCCCCGCGGTGTTACCCGCCGTGAATAGTTCCCGTTCCCGTGGGAATACCAGGCTCAAAAGTAGCCTAGTTTTTAATCCAGGGTATAAGCAATTCTGGTGCCAAATTTCATTTAAATCCGTCCAGCCGTTAGAGGGTGAAAGAGTAACAAACACACTTACATACTTACACACACAAACTTTCACCTTTATAATATTAGTGTGAAGTGTGATACCTGATGTGTTTTAACACTGTAATATATATAAACTATTTACATTCGTCATGTCGATCATGTGTTAGCTTACGTTGGTCATGTCGATCACTTGTTAGCTTACATTGGTCATGTCGATCACTTGTTAGCTTACATTGGTCATGTCGATCATGTGTTTAGCTTACATTGGTCATGTCGATCACTTGTTAGCTTACATTGGTCATGTCGATCATGTGTTAGCTTACATTGGTCATGTCGATCATGTGTTAGCTTACATTGGTCATGTCAATCATGTGTTAGCTTACATTGGTCATGTCGATCATGTGTTACCTTTACATTGGTCATGTCGATCATGTGTTAGCTTACATTGGTCATGTCGACCATGTATTTAGCTTACATTGGTCATGTCGATCATGTGTTAGCTTACATTGGTCATGTCAATCATGTGTTAGCTTACATTGGTCATGTCGATCATGTGTTAGCTTACATTGGTCATGTCGATCACTTGTTAGCTTACATTGGTCATGTCGATCATGTGTTAGCTTACATTGGTCATGTCGATCATGTGTTAGCTTACATTGGTCATGTCAATCATGTGTTAGCTTACATTGGTCATGTCGATCATGTGTTAGCTTTACATTGGTCATGTCGATCATGTGTTAGCTTACATTGGTCATGTCGACCATGTGTTTAGCTTACATTGGTCATGTCGATCATGTGTTAGCTTACATTGGTCATGTCAATCATGTGTTAGCTTACATTGGTCATGTCGATCATGTGTTAGCTTACATTGGTCATGTCGATCATGTGTTAGCTTACATTGGTCATGTCGATCATGTGTTAGCTTACATTGGTCATGTCAATCATGTGTTAGCTTACATTGGTCATGTCGATCATGTGTTAGCTTTACATTGGTCATGTCGATCATGTGTTAGCTTACATTGGTCATGTCGACCATGTGTTTAGCTTACATTGGTCATGTCGATCATGTGTTAGCTTACATTGGTCATGTCAATCATGTGTTAGCTTACATTGGTCATATCGATCATGCTGGTCTGGCAGGTGGGGCAGGCGTAGTGTCCCGAGTGCAGCAGTTGCTCGAAGCACGGCCGGTGCAGGAGATGCCCGCAGTCGGGGATGTGGCACGGGATGCGCGATGTATGGATGTCTTCCAGACACACGGGACAGTTTGAACGGGACACGTTCTCTACGCACTAGAATGTAAGATGACATTAAAAAGTAAGTTCGTGTGAGCAAGTGGCCAACTCTGGTGACGGAGTTTTTAGGTTTTTAGGCGACTTTAAGCCGGGACCGACAATTTAACCTGCTCTCCGAAGACGGAAGCGCTCAGCTGATAGTGCCATATGCGGTCACCCAGTTAAGTTTAAAAGACTGTGATAAAATACACGACGTCCTTTAGTCTCAAGCTAAGCAAGTTAATGCTTGTGTTAAGTTGTGTTATGGTAACCAGATGACTGATAACTTAGATACCTTTTTTTTGCAAGTACATTATAGATAGAAAAAAACACCCAGACCCTGGAACAAATATCAGTAGTACATTCAAACATTTGTCTCGTGGCGGGGATCGAACCCGCAACCCCGGCCCTCTGATTGTGTAACTTTTCTCGGATTGTATCCAAGTTGTATCAAAGCAAAAATCACAGTAAATCGCGAAAATAACTGTCAAATATGACAGTAATTAAGTAAGTTAATTACTAATTTGCTTAATCAGCCTTTAAACTGACAGTTATTTATGCGATTTACTGTGATTTTTGCTTTGATACAATCCGAGAAAAGTTACACAATCAGGGGGTTGAGGTTGCGGGTTCGATCCCCGCCACGAGTCTCAGGGTAAACAATAACTCACCCTATGTCCAGCCTTCTGCAGCTGCACCGGTAGACACATATTGCATCGCTCGCAGTGGAAGAAGCGGTCGCGCCCGCCGACGCGGCATATGCCGCAGCCATCGCAGTGGTACTGCTTCTTGTCTTCGTCGTCGAAGAGGTTGCAGATCAGACATGTGTACTGGAAGTAAACGATTGTATTAAACTAGTGACCCGTCCCGGCTGCGATTGTACAGAAAAACATTCCTGTTGAATCACACATTGCCTAAAGTAAAGTAAGTAAGTTCGTATGAGCAAGTGGCCAACTCTGGTGACGTAGTTTTTAGGCCGCCTTGAGGCCTCCATCATGGCTTAACGACTTTAAAAGCCGGGACCGACGAAGCACGGAATCGCTCAGCTGATAATGCCACTATAATGTTTATTGATGAAAACTGCATTTGGATGGCGGGATTTTTGAATAAAAGGTACCTTACAATTTTATGTAAGTATGTTGTTAACCTACTTTGTGTTGAGTATCACACTAATATTATATAGGTGAAAGTTTGTGTGTAAGTGTGTGCGAATGTTTGTTACTCCTTCACGCTTGGCTGGATGTATGTGAATGAGATATAAGCTATCCTGGTACCGTTAATTAATACAATTAAGAATAGTACAAATGTCGGAATAGAAAAACGGTAAATAACGCGATAAAATCCCGTGAACAAGTATTTCTAAAAAGTATATTGATCGCAAAAGTTTAACTAAACAAAAACTATACAAAATGAAACTATCACATAGGTATTTAAAAAAAGCTTATGATAGGTTTCACAAACTGTACATTCAGATTTTTTAAATTCTTTTGTTCAACGTTATAATAAAATAAAATAGGCGGTGGCGCTAGTGTCACCCATAGACGCGCTCTTAAGAAAGACCATAATAAAAACAAATGAAACTAGCTTACATTTCCAAACCGTACCCCACAGTTCTCACATTCCTCTTGCACCCGCTGCCGAGTGTCGCACTCCGTGCAGATGAGCTCCGTGACTGACTTCCGGTTAAAGTAGTGCTGCTCCTTCTCATCATGGCAGTATCGGCATATGTACACTTTGTTGCAGCATGGCGTCTGAAAGTATTGGACAATGTTATAAACTTAAGGTATTATTCTTGAAGATTTGTCAATTTAATTAAGATAAAATGTTTTTTTCTTGTTATTCTTATTACTCTTATGTCAATGAAGAGAGAGCTAAAGATTTAATATCCGTTTTAGCTAAAGTAGGCTATTGGCTAAAGTTGGCTATTACATGAATGCACCAGAAAGGCTGCGGTACGCGATGAATGGCGCAGAATCGTCAAGATTGCCACAACCCCTTCGTCATGATGACCACGACTACTCTGTCAAGAGTATAACGAAAAGGAAGAGAGGCTATTGGACGCAATGTTCCATTTATGTACAATAACTGTCCAAGATTAATCTACACATTGGTGTATTGGAGCCAATATACCCCATGTGTGGCGCCGCATAATGTGTACTATTCAAGTCTTAAAAAGTCTTATCTTAGTTTGGCAGAATATAATTTTAAGCTCATGATGGGTATTGTAAACAGTGATTTTCGTATGTTTACTATAGATAACCCAGTCTAAAGCATAGAAACCAGTGTTCAAATAGAGGTTATATGCCAATAGGAAGTAAAAGAGGAATTGCATTCAAACTTGGCAGTAATCTTGCACTGTATGTTAGAAATCGTGTGGCGCAGAACGAAAGCGTATTTTTCTTTGTTTAATTCAACGATTCATCATTGACTTCAGTTAATGCGCCTCTGTATAAATATAGACCAAGACTTTTGACCCGCCTTGGCCAAACATTTTGAAACTTGAAGAAAATGAATCTCGAACAATGAGTACAGGGTTAAATTAATAAAATAGCAACAAAATCTCACCACAAACTTAGCTCGGCGCTTGTAATGGGCGCATCCGATACGTTTTTCATTGTTTATTGCGCTCTCTTCGGTGACTGCAGGGATCTCTTTTTGGCTTTCTTCTTCTGTTGACATTTTCAACTTGATACAGTAAATATTTCACAAAGCTTCAAAGTACACTCATTAATCAGAGGAGAAATAATAATTTCAGAAATAAAATAAATTGATTTCGATTGAGTTTAGCAAAAACAAGGTGACATGTATTTCACGAGAAAAACTGTTCCAAAACTATGATGATATCATAGCATCTAAAAATAAATAGCTCTGCGCTATTTTACTGTACCGGAAGAGAACGAGAAAAAATATTATAATGCTAAGAACCAACCACACACGTCATTTAAGATGACAGCCGACAATGACATTCACTGACAGTATTTAACTCATGTCATTGACAAGGAGATCCGTCACCGGTCACCATCAATATGACATGATAGTGGCTAAATGCACAAGCAGTGCGAAGCCAAAATAAAGAAAAGAAGAAGAAAATCCACCGCCCCGCAGTTTTTCCACATAGCCCGTACAACGTAACGTTAGTAGTTGAATTCTCTTTGACCCGTACCTACTTATCCTGCAGCACACACACAGGGCCCATAAAAGCTGCAGCGCTAAAATTCCACGATTTTAAAACCTAATCTACACTAAAGGATCCCTAGATAGGTACCTACCTATATTATATACTTTTTTAATGCACGAAGCATCTACGAACTACCTACCTACCTACTACCTACATAAATTTTTTTTATCCAAATCAGTCCAGCGTCAAGCCATTCTTGAGCAATTGTGTGACAACGAAATAAGATTCATTTTCATATAGGTACTTAAATATATAAATATATAGTAAGAGATGTACCTTTACCTACTTGTATAAAAGTTCCCGCCCGTTTAGACAATATTTTGTCCCACGACAAAAAAACATGAACACTTATGTCAAATTTCTGAGTGTGTATTATTGACAGCTTCGCAGAGAGAGAGAGAGAGCAACTTTATAAATGCTCTACGATACCTAAGTAGGTACAAGTACCTACTACTTTGCTGTTTAAAACAGCAAAATGTTCTATCTTACACCATATTCCACTAGTTCATAGGTAGTTCACCTACTTGCAGGCTAGGCTGACCATCTCTAGTTTAAATCTCATTCAGGGATTCTCTTAATAAGTCCTATTCTCAGGCAAACAAAGACTGAAGACTAATCATGAAGCAAAAATAAAACTACCCTCAAAAGATTTATATTTTATTTAAATATACAACATGATATTAACTACTTATGTAATTAAATAATTCTATGTGATAGAACAATAATTTCTGCAAGTGTCATACAATCGAAGTTCGTTTCGTTCACGTTGCCGTCAGTCTTACTATTCTTACTATAACATGGATTCGCGGGGGAAATTATTTTATCTACCTACATTACAACTCTCTCAAAATAACTTCAGACTTGTGGACTAACAAAGGGGTATAAAACTTGTGCAATTTAATGCAATGCTGAAGAAAATAAAGACTTCCAGCTACTTTCATGATTTTTGGAATACATGGGTAGTCAGAGGGTAGTTACACGCATATTGAATTATTACCGACATTCATTTCCATATTGTTCTCCTTGACACTTTTACAAAAACAATTCAAGCTTAATAAACCCTAAAATATGATGTAGGTATGTTCCGTCAAAAATACTTACCCCTTTGTTTATTGTCAAAAATATGCACAAGTCTTTAGTTAAATGGTCGAGCTAAACTACCAAAACTTCTAAAATAATTTACATCAAAACTTTGTATCTAATAGAAGCTAGTACGACAAAACAGTCGCGAAAAAACGACTTAGACGCGAGGTCATTATATCCATCTATAATATACAATAGAAGTGTTAAATAACTACAATGCCTGAGTGGTTTCATGTCACTAGGTACATAATTATTGCTGTGATGGTTTCGGTTGTAATGCTGCTTTATTTTCAAGTATTTTTACTCTTTATTGCGATGAAGCATTAATTTATTTAGAATTTCCGCGCTTATCATAAAATCTTTCATTTTTTTTTAATAAAACATATTAAATACATGTTATGTACATAAATAAAAAAAAATATCTAAATAATAGTGGCAATTCGGAGTGTCGCAAAAGCTAAACTAAACTAACTAAAATTAATGCCATCCTTTTTATTCCCATCGCTATGAAAGGGACGGCAACATTTTTAGTTAGTTTAGCTTTTGCGATACTCCGAATTGCCACTAATGTGTACCTACCTATCTACTACATTTTAATGAAAATAAACAGCCATTAAAATTGTTTTTCACATTCGTCTTTTAAAAAATTGCTAGCTTAAATAAACAAAACAAACATAATTTTGATAGCTAAAATAATACTAAATATGATTTATTACAAAAACTTAGATTTTTTAAAGTAAAATATTTAGAAACAAAAATGTACCAAACAGGTAACTATGTATATTATGTTGTTACACAGGTAACTATGTGGGTTCAGTTTTAAAAACGCAAATAGGTCTAGAACCAAATTAGGTTTAAATTCGTAACATTCCAATTTATTTTAAAAATACATTATTTTTGACAAACTCATCGGCTCGACTGGTTTCAGCCGTAATATAATTGTATACAACGTGTTCACACTGATGAGGAGAATGACCCCTTTTTGGGATAACATACCAATTATGAATCACGTTGTAGGTATATCATAAATCATAAATATTATCATATTATGTAGACAATGAAAATCTTACGAAAAGTTACGACTTCGACGGGATTCGAACCCGCGTGATTCAAGCGATCATCCTTTAGCCGGATTGCCATCGACCACTCGGCCACGAAGCCTTAAACGCCGACGACGAAACTATCAGTAAGATTATATTTTTCGGTTAGAGCACCGATTAATTAAGTACCAATAAGTTATATAGGACAGAATATGAAGGCTCACTGAGGGACAACGCCAAAGGAACTCATTTTAATGAACTCTAAAAGAACATCAGATTCAATTTTCATTTCCAAGACGCCAAATAAATATATAAAATCACACCTCGTTCAGTGTAGGCTATACTTGCTTGGATCCTGATAAACAATCTGAATAACACTTATGTTAAAATCCATTACGCCATTTGCAAAGCATGCATAAAATAGACAAACATACACTCATGGACCTAGTTTAGTACTGAACGAACAGCGACCGTGTCGCCGTGAGGGACAAAAAATGCAGTAAATCCAGTTTCGTAGTACAAAATTTGGAGCATCAAGTTTCCGGCCATACAAAAAACCGGCACGCGATGAGGGACAAAATATATAATGCTTTGTCTCTTTTACTCACAAGAATGTTGTATTATACTAGCAGACGCCCGCGACTTCGTTCGCGTGAATTTCTTCGTAACCTAAAAAAGGCTGAAAAAATTGTACTTTTTACCCCTTTTTAGGGTATTTTTTGAAAATCCCTGAAATACGTGTCCAACCATTTTGTATTTATAGTATCCAAACCGAGTTTCAAGCCAATCGAACTACCCATTAAAAAGTTCCCATACAAACTTTGACGCCCCATTTTACCTCTTTTAAGGCGTTTTTTTTTTAATTCCTGAAAAACATGTAAATTTATTTATCATTTACAATATTTATACTGAGTTTGAATAAAATCGCTTCACGCATTAAAAAGTTGCATACAACGGTTTTCATCCCTTTTCAACCCTTTAGGGGTGGAATTTCGAAAAATCCCTTCTTAGTGCTCACTTTTGTTTTAAAAGGAAGCTACCTTCCAAATTTCAGCTTCATAGCTTCAGCGGTTTGGTCTGTGCGTTGATTGCAGAAAAATGCTTATTGTTTTATATATATTGATGATTCCTCTTTGTTTTCGTGCGACTGAAAAAGGAAAGGAAAAAGGAAAGTAAGAAATAGAGCGCTATACAGCGCTCTATTTCTTACTTTCTCTAAGCCATAAACATAACTCTCCTTTTGATGCAGTCGGGCATATACTTGAAAACATAACACTTCCGATGCGTCGGGTAATAGTACCCATGTAACAATATTTTCTATTTCAATACTAAAAAGTAAGTACATAAAGTACATTCGATTTAGACAATACTATCAATGTGCAGTTTTTGAGGCAACATCAGAATATTTCAACCACATTTGATAAATGTATTAAATAAGACGTATTTTTAAGAACTACCCTCGTTCTTTACTTTTGAATTCTAACTTCGCTCACTTCCAAAAAGCTGGTTGTAGCCAAATTGTATCCAGTAGGCCTAACATGTGCAACGCGACGAGACGACAAATGACATATCTCGATAATACCAAACTGCTCTAACATACTATGCTAGAGAAGGAGAGAAAATTTTGTCGACGACGAGAAGGTTTATCGTGTTGCACATGTTAGGCCTACAGGTTATAATAATAAAACTCATTTGGCCTTCAATTCTGCGTGATTCGACAAACCAAAAACGAGTTTAATCATCAAGAATAGGTCTTATTTATATCTTAGAATTTATACATTTAATTTATAATTATCCAACATTATAAAAGCATGTTCGAATATTTACAAAACATTATTGCTGTGTTACCTAGGCCATAACGATAGGGAATTTACAAAAGGAATAGTATAATTAATTTAACCTTATATAGATATCGCTTTCTTAACCATTTTGAATACTAACTTTGTTGCAATCAGTTTCAAACTTTCAACTTTTCATTATGAATTGTTAATTTGAATAGTAGGTATGTTTGATTAAAACATGCAAAGCATTCTTATTATCCTTTTCAAACTTTCACGAACATAAGTCACAACTCATTCACAGAAACACATTAGGACACATTCTCGCGGGTTCGAATCCTGCCGAAGTCGTAAAACTTTTAGTAAGTTTTTTTTTTTTCATTTAAAAACACATTAGGAGTTTCGAAAATTTTGTAATTTATTCTGCAGATTGTAAGACCGTGTCATGCCTAATTTTGAACCGAGCTATCCTAACCCTACATCTGATCTCCCTAAAACCATTCCCTTAAAGTCCACAATCGTAACACTTATTATTTTCACCACTTTGCTGTGCTATAGAACTTTCTACCTTATTTATCTACGGGTCCGTAGAATTTTCTACCTTAATGTAAGGAGGTAAGGTTGAGGATTATCTGGTGCTTTCGGCGTTTTCTGCGGGTTTGTGCTGAGGAGTGGTCTTTGGGGCTTCGATGCGTTTCTTGAGCGGAGAGTTGTATTCCCAACCGTCTTCGCCTTTTGGATGGAACAGCTGAAATAGAAAGACATAAAATATAATTATCTCTCTCTATACTCATAGAGAAAACAAGAGAAACAAAACAGAATCATACTACAATAGACACCTGTGTTTTCCACTTATTCCCGGTCGCGTCTCGTATCTTGGTCTGTTCCCGTTGCGCCCGCTCTGTATCACTACATTTATAGGTCGCGCCACGTAAAAAGAGCGCGGTCGGGGAAGTAGCGGGGGTATGTTCGCGCCTGTGTTCACTCGCTGACGAACCAATAGCACTCGCTAAATCAATGGTATGAAGTGCGCCACAACACCTTTCCACCAATCATCGACCACTGCGCAGTTTGACAGCCAGCGCTCTTTTTACGTGACGCGACCTATAGCTAGTTGTATAGTATATACCTATATATCACTACTTGGATGGGTGACCGCAAGTGGCATTATCAGCTGAGCGCTTCCGTGCTTTGGAGGGCACGTTAAATTGTCGGTCCCGGCTTTTAAAGCCATGACGGAGGCCTTTAGGCGGCCTAAAAACTCCGTCACCAGAGTTGGCCACTTGCTCATACGAAATTACTTTTTAGTTGTATAGTGTACCTGCGTATTCCACTTGTCCCCGGTCGCGTCTCGTATCCTGGCCTGTTCCCGTTGCGCCCGCTCTGTATCACCACAGTTAGCTAGTTGTATAGTGTACCTGCGTATTCCACTTGTCCCCGGTCGCGTCTCGTATCCTGGCCTGTTCCCGTTGCGCCCGCTCTGTATCACCACAGTTAGCTAGTTGTATAGTGTACCTGCGTATTCCACTTGTCCCCGGTCGCGTCTCGTATCCTGGCCTGTTCCCGTTGCGCCCGCTCTGTATCACCACAGTTAGCTAGTTGTATAGTGTACCTGCGTATTCCACTTGTCCCCGGTCGCGTCCCGTATCTTGGCCTGTTCCCGTTGCGCCCGCTCTGTATCACCACAGTTAGCTAGTTGTATAGTGTACCTGCGTATTCCACTTGTCCCCGGTCGCGTCTCGTATCCTGGCCTGTTCCCGTTGCGCCCGCTCTGTATCACCACAGTTAGCTAGTTGTATAGTGTACCTGCGTATTCCACTTGTCCCCGGTCGCGTCTCGTGTCCTGGCCTGTTCCCGTTGCGCCCGCTCTGTATCACCACAGTTAGCTAGTTGTATAGTGTACCTGCGTATTCCACTTGTCCCCGGTCGCGTCTCGTGTCTTGGCCTGTTCCCGTTGCGCCCGCTCTGTATCACCACAGTTAGCTAGTTGTATAGTGTACCTGCGTATTCCACTTGTCCCCGGTCGCGTCTCGTATCTTGGCCTGTTCCCGTTGCGCCCGCTCTGTATCACCACAGTTAGCTAGTTGTATAGTGTACCTGCGTATTCCACTTGTCCCCGGTCGCGTCCCGTATCTTGGCCTGTTCCCGTTGCGCCCGCTCTGTATCACCACAGTTAGCTAGTTGTATAGTGTACCTGCGTATTCCACTTGTCCCCGGTCGCGTCTCGTATCCTGGCCTGTTCCCGTTGCGCCCGCTCTGTATCACCACAGTTAGCTAGTTGTATAGTGTACCTGCGTATTCCACTTGTCCCCGGTCGCGTCTCGTATCTTGGCCTGTTCCCGTTGCGCCCGCTCTGTATCACCACAGTTAGCCAGTTGTATAGTGTACCTGCGTATTCCACTTGTCCCCGGTCGCGTCTCGTGTCTTGGCCTGTTCCCGTTGCGCCTGCTCGACGCTCCGCTTGGCGGCGGTGGCGGCGTCCGTGTCGGCGGCGCGCAGTGCGCACGTGACGTGACGCCACACGCGCCGCGACTCGCCGACGGTCTGGCGGGACACGGGCGAGACTAGCTTGCGACGCGGCTTCATCGCGCTCACGTCGAACACTACCTCGGTGCGCTGGGGAGGAAGCTCATTTTACTAAAATGATTTTAGAATAGAATAGCAAAGAAGAACATTTGACACAATGCTGAGCTCTTTCCTTTTCAGCATGCGATCAACTGTTTTAGTTTAAGACTATTATTATTATTAGTTTACTAGTACTTATCAATCTATTATTCATACCAAACTGTCTAAAGTTTTTGTGTTGTGCTGAATAAACATGTTTTCTTTCTTTCTTTCTTTCTTTATTTACTTACATCACTCACACACATTACAGTACAGGTGCAAGGCCTTTACATCTTTACTAGATGATTTATACAGAGTCAGGAGGCAAGCTTTGCCTACACTTAATCTCTATTTAAAGAAGGTGCTTCACTTTCAAAACTCGTTCATATTTGTCGGTGAGTATCAAAATCGAGTGTATTTACGTGAGATTCCCGTGTGTAATTGTAATGTCATTGTCAAGGTATTAATGTAATTAAGTGTACTTAGATTTTATTAATGAACTCAAAACTTCGAAAGGGCTTCCCCGAGAAAGATATACAATTATACATACATACATACAGTGTGTTGTGAAATTATCAAATACATACTTACTATATTGTTAAAAAAGCCGTGTTGGTCAAGTGGATTACTACCTCGACTTTCGATCCGAAGGTCGTGGGTTCGAATCCGGCCGTGCATCAATGAACTTCCGGGCTCCAGCTTCCGGGATAAAGTCGTGACCATATTTAATTTTTCATTTCATTTACTATATTGTGTGGTCCTGTCCGAATTTCAAGAATATACAATAAAATACCTACTACTACAAGAATAAAGAATATAGTTTATTCCGTCGTATTAGCCCGTCCAGCATTTCGCATATTTTCCTTACCCCAGAGTCAGTCCACCGTCCATCCATCCTGGTATTCCATTCCCCTTGCGCGGTGTAATAAGGTTTCTTATCATTTCCCGCGAACACTTCGCAGGTGACTCGATGCTTCTTCCCGCCGTAGAACGGTTTGGTTAGGAACTCGACGTTAGCTTTGTGCCCCGTTTGCACGCATTCTATGCACACTGACCCGCCTAGCTCGATCCATGGGATCGTTAGGATCGATCTGTGGATTGAAACATTAATTTAAGAACTTCTTCTTCTTCTTTATTTTGGCTTCACCGGCTTTTGCCACGCATTTAGCCACTACCATGTCATTATAATTCAAGTTAGTCAAGTCAAAGTCATAGTCAGCGTCAGTAAAGATTCTTCTTTACTGACGTTTACTGACGCTTATTCTTTTCTTATTCTTCGTTCTTTACTGAAGCATTGAATGCAATGATATCCAGTTTTGTTTCATTTGCCCACACTTATGTACGTTCACGAACACTCAACAGTTAATAATCCACCATTATTACACATTAACATTCGCTAAAACACAAGTTTTGGAAAATAAAACAAAAAGACAACATGACATCTCAAATTCCCGTCAAAAAGTCTTAAGAATCTTCATATTGAAAACTAATATTTATTTATTTTAGGAAGACCATCGGCAAAAAGTACCTATAAATATTAATAAGTACGCATCACCTGTCATATACAGGCTGTCCCATAATGTGGTGATAAGCCGGCAACAGGTATAAGGTCTACTTCTGACTGCGCTATAAAAAATAACAGCGTCCTATACATGATTAAACATATATTTACGGGTATTTATCGCTATTTACCTTTATTTAATTTTAATTTTATCCCGACGTTTCGACTGGATTGCACCAGCCGTGGTCGCGGGCAGACTGAAGAGTTGGAGGTACACCACAGCAAAGCGAAGGCATTTATTTTTCTACCCTCACTTGATCTTCATAAATGTTAATTAGGGCCGGTTCACAAAAAAAAAAAGCGTCCTATACGCTATGGTACTCTGGTACCAGCTATTTAAAAGCGCCTTCACAAGTAGGCCTTTCGATAAGTGCTAGCTTATCGTCATAATGAGACACCCTGTATGTGTGTATATTAGAAAAA
Source organism: Xanthorhoe designata (assembly GCA_963582015.1). NCBI lineage: Eukaryota > Metazoa > Arthropoda > Insecta > Lepidoptera > Geometridae > Xanthorhoe > Xanthorhoe designata. The sequence goes on from OY757049.1 coordinate 1,702,645, forward strand.
TCCAGCTTTTCAAGCGACGTGACCGTTCCCTTGCTTTGAATGACGAGCAAATACCCCTCAGAACTTGCTCTTCGTAAAGTACTAGGCGTCGAAATGTACATTCCACACTATGTCCGTATACAGAAAGAAAGCTGGAAATTTATAAGCGCTTACCAGCTTATGAACGCGCGCCGATAAGCACTGAACGATGCCGACAAGTTCCGACAAGCTTCAACACGCGCTGGTCAACGCTGGGCGCTGCCATTTAAAAAATGCCAAATCATCGTCCGATGATTCCGACATTTTGCTTGGTCTGCTTCAACCTGCTTCTTTTGTGTAGAACGGACCAGCGTTGACAAGCGCCGGTAAGCGCTTATAAGTTTCAAGCTTTCTTTTTGTATACGGCCTATGACATGCAACTATTTCACGTACCTGCCATAACCATTAGGAAACGTCAGCGTATATTCCTCCTGCGTATCAAGCAACGTGACCGTGCCTTTCCCAATATTATGTACTCCGATAGACAAGCCGAGGAACTTGCTCTTCGTCCAGAGCCAGGCGTCGAATTGTATGCGTTTGTTGACGTGTTCCGCGTAGAAGGCCGATATGGGAGGGTGGTGGGAGACTTGTTCAGCTACGAAGGAAAGCTGGTCAGGGCTGCACCAAGGGACTGGGCCTTCGCCGACCTCTTGCTAAGAACACGAACAAGGAGCATTGTTAAAACAAACGTAATTTTAAATATTAAATCTATACTTAAATCGAAATATACATTTTTTGTAAGTAGGTACATACATAATTATGCAAGATGTATAAACCTGAGTTATCTTTCAATTGACGACCTCTTTAGCGCAGTGGGTGAAGGCCCGCCTGAGACGCAGAGGTTGCGAGTTCAATCCCGCCACGGGACAAATGTTTGTATGTTCTGCAAATATTTGTTCCTAGTCTGGATGTTTTTCTATCTATAGTGTGTATGTAATACGTATCTTAAAAAAACGATCAAAAATTGCCTGGGTAATGATCTGAAACAAATGTCTACCGCTCCCCGGGATACAGTCGTGATCATATGGCTCTCAGCGCACATAATATCTATAAGTAAGCAAAGCCTAAGCTCATACATTTTATTGTCATAATATCTAATTGTACCTATTTGCTTTGTAAATGTTTGTGTGATAATAAACTATTCTATTCTATATTTATTTTTATTTATTATAATTTAATTTACCTTTTCAGAATGCTGCGAAGCATCATCCATGTCCCAGTGGCATCGGAACAGCTCGCCCAGTATCGGGTTGTAAGGTTTCTTGGCAACTTGCGACTTGCGTCCCGCGTGGAACGAGCTCAGGTACCATCTCACCACTTGCACCATTCGCTCGCGCGGCGTCGGCATATCCACTATCCTGTTAAGATAATAAATAAGATATCCTGTAATGGGTACACATATCATAGTATTTTTATATGAATGTTTTTTTTACAATGTGTAATTATGTGTACTGTTGGCGTTGCCTTAATAAATAAATAAGATATACCCCGTCATTCCTCCGCGATACAGGCCTAGTGCGGGGTTAGTTTGTCAATCGTTTTGCCCTTCATTTTAATTATGTGTCTTTTGAATTTTTGTATCATATGTTTATTAAAATAAATTATTATTAATTACTATTAATATAATATCGTAACGTCTGGAAGGAATGGGGGGAGGCCTTTGCCCAGCAGTGGGACACTGACGGCTGAAAATAATAATAAATAATAATAATAATTACTATTATTCATATTGGACTAGTAAATTGTTTTAGCTAAAACGGATATTAAATCTGTTGCTATCTCTTTTCATTGCCATAAGCCAACATTACATGTATTTTGAATTCTTGTATCATGTTCTTGATAGTTCGTTCGTAGTATCGTCGGAGTTAAGCAACGTTCTGAGGGGTCACAACTTGGATGGGTGACCTCGAAGTTAAGCAACGTTCTGAGGGGTCACGCAACTTGGATGGGTGACCGCAAGTGGTATTAATATCTGAGCGCTTCCGTGCTTCGGAGGGCACGTTAAATTGTCGCTCCCGGCTTTAAAGTCGTAAAGCCATGACCGCCTTAAGGCGGCCTAAAAACTCCGTCACCAGAGTTGGCCACTTGCTTATACGAACTTACTTTTTAACTTTAGTATTCGTGCGTTCCTTCTTTAGTATTCGTTAAAGAAGGAAGATGAAAGCAAATTAGCCATTTGTCAAAGAAAAATGGAGAGAAGCATGTTAGGACTTAGACAAATAGATAAAATAAAAAATGAAATAATCAGGAAAAAGACAAAGCTAACCGATGTAGTAAAAATAATAAGATCTTTAAAATGGAAATGGGCTGGACATGTATGCAGAATGGATAACAGATGGGCAAAACGACTAACAGAGTGGTTACCAAGAAATGAAACACGAGGGAGAGATCGACCAGAAAAAAGGTGGGCAGATATTTTCACTCAGAAAGCAGGACCCAACTGGATGTCCAAGGCCAGAAACAGAGAAATGTGGAAGGAAATGGGGGAGGCCTACGCCAAAGAGGCGACTACTACTGGCATATAGATTTAGTAACATTAGTAAAACATAGGTATTAAGTGTATTTCATATTAAGATTATGTTAGTGTTTAGTTTAGTTTTATATAATATTTTGTTAAGGTAGTAGAAATAAAGGCTTATTTTATTTTTATTTTATTCGTGCGTTAAACTGTCCATATTATGGTCGAATTTACACCATTCAGTTACTTCTAAGTTCTAGCATTATTTAACTTGCAAATATTTGTAAAGTCATTTAGTTGAGTTCATAAGTAGCTAAATATTTGTCTTTTTACAGGTCAAAACATAGGCACGATCCGCTCAGAACAAAATGTATGTTGTGTAAGTAAATTAAGATTCTCATTTAAAAGAATTTGTTAACTCTTTTGAGAAATAAATCAATACTAAACCTGATAAACCAATACTAAACAATATGATTTGATTAGTAAAACTTACTTTACAAACTGGTCAGGGTGAGCGAAGGAATCCGCGTACATTTCGAGAAGCGATCGCCTCTCTAGGATAAATGTGGGTAGCACAACCTGAAACCAAGGAATATTAGAGACTAGCTGCTCCCCGCGGCTTCCCACGCGTGTGATCCGAACAAAATGTAGCCTATGTCCTTTCCCAAGGTCTATCTCTGTACTAAATTTCATCAACATTGGTTGAGTGGTTTAGGCGTGAAAGCGTAATACCGGCACAACTTCATCTTGGGGCCAACATTAAAATGTCCAATGGCAATGCTCCGTTTGTGTCTAATATAATAACCAATTTAAATTCTACTAGCTAACTTGCCCGTGGCTTCGCTCACGTGGTACCTACCTTGATAAAATATAGCCTATGTTCATTCGGAAAGTCTAAGCTACAAATTGGTGAAAGAATTTTTGAAATCGGATGAGTAGTTTCGAAGATTACCCCAAACATACAAACAAACAAACAAACCAACATTATACCTCTTTATAATATTAGTATAGATTAGTATAGATATAGATATAGATAGTATAGAGATAAGTACCTTAGTGAGATCCATTCCAATCTTGACTTGTGAGAGTAGGTGCGTGACAACGGAGCCGTGGTTCTCCATCGATCCCAGGTCACTGTCAGATTCATCTTCGTACAACGCTGTTGACAAATATCATAACGTTAAACGCTACTGTCTCTACTTAGTTTCAAGCAGGCCGTCTGGAAGAAATCGTTTAGTCGATAAGACATGACAGCTGAGGGCCTAGACAATGTAACAATCGATTAGCGAAAGCGATAGTAGAAAAGTCCAAATATGACATTACCTATGCCTTAGATATGTCACGTGATCTGTTTCAACGTACGCTTCATAGCGAATGCCCGGTTGGCTAGGCCCTCAGATCACGTGACATATCTAAGGCATATGTCATATTTGGACTTTTCTACTACCTATCACTTTCGCTAATCGATTGTTACATTGTCTAGGCCCTCTGGTTAGGAACTTAACGATAGTAACTAAATACTAGAAACAAAGATAAACTCGCTGTTCCCACAATTAGGATTGAAAAAGTTAATAGATCATTTAGAGGGCAATGTGCGCTTCTATAACAAAGTTCCAAGCGATTTGCAAAAATTATCCATAAACAAATTTAAAAATCTCATCATTCAAAACATCATCTTTAAAAAAAAAGCGTATTATAAAATATAAGATTACTTTGATGACAAAAACGCTTGGGACTAAGTGCTCCAACTTAGTTTATATTAAGTTTAAGATTGGACCGCTGAAAAAAAGCTAGGCCCACACCACCAGGTTCTTGCCTGATTCTTTCCCTGGTGTAGGGAGTCGCGTTGGAACAGGCAGTAGAATCCCTAGTTTTAAGGATGTGACATGTCAAAGTGGTCTATAAACGATCGAATAAATGCATTTTGAGTTCGAATTTGAGTGTTCGCAACTTAGCTTACTAGGGAACTTTAAATTATTTTGTTTGTTTGTGTTTATATCAGTCAATACCTATGTACCTACGTCATACGATTAAAAAAAAGGGAACTTTTGGGAACAATAGCATTGATAGATAGATAGATAGATAGACTTGTTTATTGACATACTTACAGCACAGATAGGTAAGAAAATAGGTAAGTACACAAAACAGGAGGCAGAATACATAACAAACAGGTAGGTAGGCACCCAGGTACCTAGGCACCTTTGGTTCAACACACACAAACAATAATTTAAAAGTAGGTACCTAGGTACCTACCTACCTACTTAGTTTAGAACATTGATTTTGAATTAAAAGTCATGCTGGTATGTTGCAGTTCAATTTCACCAATTCGAGATTAAACCCGCATGCCCTCGTTTCACGATCATTTGGCACCATCTATCATTTAGCTGGGTAATCGAATTTCCCACACGGAAATTTAAAGTGGAACTACGAATTATTGTCGTCTCCTTCTATTGCAGGGCATTTCATATATTTTATTCACCGTGGAAGGAGCGAGTAGGGCTTAAAAGACTTAGGTAGCCGACCACCACGTACCACATTCGGTCATAGCATTTGACCCTTATCATGCTACATAATATAAAATCATGCCTCTTTCCCATGGAGCTAGGCAGAGACCACGGATCTCCACTTGCTACGATCCTGACACACTTCTTTCGCCTCATTCACTCTCATTACATTCATACACGCTCTTCGGTTTAGGGTACTTCTGACCTGGCCTTTCTCCAAAATGTCACCAATTTGGTCCTAATATGTTCGCCATTAAACATTATAGATCAAAGCTCTATAATGATGGAAAAGTGCAGGAGAATGATGATTACAACACCAAATATAAACAATAATAGGTTAATAATTTCATGGAGCTACCAAAGGCTAAAGCCCTGTTCTCATTGTATGCAAATGTCCAGGATTCTATAACAAGTAATGTCAACAGTGTGTAACATCCTTACAACGTCAGGGCGTAAGTACGTGATACAAATATCTATGTAATAACTCCTGTTTATTTTGAATGATAAACCAATCATTAACGAGACGTTTTGAGTAATATGATAAGATTATGGACTTTGCTTTCATCATTAAGTTTTGTGGATTTAAAACTTATGACTATAAACGAGTTGTAGAAATAGGCTCAAAAAACCCTAGTCATCTTCAAAAGGATAGAAAAAATGTCTAAAAATCTGAAAGAAATGTCTATCGCTCCCTGGGATACAGTCGTCATAATATTCGTACATATTTCATTTTACCATCTTAGTCCAACTTTACATCTCTCTTCCTGGGAAGGTCCACAGCGCTCTACAACGAGATATACCTACTCGTACTTACATAAAATTTCACACATAGAAAGCAATACGTTTGAAAGGCAGGCAGCTACTCCTTAATAGCAACACTGTCGGTTACTGTATTTCTTAAGTCACCAACAAAAAGAATGGCTTCTGTGGTCTTACCATCGTAGTCAATCTCCCCATCTCTTGTCCTGGGGAGGTCCACCGCGGGCTGCGAAGAGTCATGCTCCGCCGCGCCCTCCGCCCCGATGTTCCTACTGGCACTGTAACAATACATAACTTTCATTTATACACATTTATACACATTTATACACTTTTACTACGTTGATTCCAAGTAGGGCCTCAGATATAGCTATGTCACGGTTATGGTATGATCCGTTGGTAGCCGGTAAAGTTCTTTACACTCAATGACTTAGGAATGGCCTACTCATCACACTTTAGATCTGAATGTAGAGTTCGCATCAATACCTTTATACTTAAAAATTATAAAAATTAACAGAAGTTCAAGGAAAACATCGCGAAGATTCTAAAGTATAGCGAATGTTATCTCTTACTAGAAGACAAAATTCGTAGACTCGGCGACATAGAAGTTGCTAACAAATGTAAAGATATTCAGGCACATAGTTACAGAGACATAAGATTGGCTTAAACTTTTGAAAAATACATTTAAATTACTACTTCTTTAATAATAATTAATCCGCAAAACAGGTATACACAACCTTGAGAATAATATTGTAATTTGCAAAATTCACATCACCCTCTTTACATAAATGTAAATATGAATTTCTAATTACTTTTTTCACAATTGCTTTAAGTTTAAACGTTAATACAAAGTCCATGACCTTTTGTCATCTGTTCCGACTAACTTCGCTTTTGGGTTAAAGAACAGGATTACGATTGTATCGAAAGGAAATAAGACAACTCGGGTATTTAGAGATTCAAGTTCATTTAATGATCGATTGAAGCGCTCGTGGCGAAGCTAGCTAAGACGTTCTTGATATATCGTTGAAGTTAAGCAAAATTCTGAGCGGTCACAGCTTGGATGGGTGTCCGCAAGTGGCATTAACAGCTAAGCGCTTCCATGTTTCGGAGGGCACGTTAAATTGTCGGTCCCGACTTTAAAAGTCCTTAAGCCATGACGGCGGCCTAAAAACTCTGTCACCAGAGTTGGCCACTTTTTCATACGTACTTACTAACTTAATGATTTCCAGGATTGTAATCGTAGACTTATTTAAATATTTGCATAATCACGTTTTCGCCAGTAGGTTCTGATAATAAGTGTTGTAGGTGGTTGCAAATAAATCAGGATATTAATAAATAAGAATAAATAAGGTCAATAAAACAATTAATTCGAAAATAATTATATTACTATAGTAAATTAACACTCATGCAGTATTTTTTAAACAACTCCGTTACCAGAGTTGGCCACTTACTCATACGAACTTACTTACTTAAACACTCAATTAACTGTAAAAGTAAATATTCAAATATCCAAAAAAGCGTCAACAAAAGAAAGAAGCTAAAATGTTACGTCTACTCCAAAAGTTGGCCAAGTTCTGTATTACGCCTAAATGCCTAATGCATAAAACTACCATAATTCATCCTACACAATTTCTCCTAGGATACATTACGTTCGTGCCCTACACCCTTGAAACCTATAACCTTGTGGCATAGATTGCTAAGTCGTTCTTGATAGATCGTTGAAGTTAAGCAAAGTTCTGAGCGGTTACAATTTCACTTCACTTGTTCTACATAATATGGCTACTGCAACTTTTGTTGTCACAATTGAAATCGATTTTATAACGTTTTTAATAATGCTACTTGTACGGTTTTGCTAGCAGATAGATAGATAGATCATTTTATTGTAAACTGTTGAAATTTTTACAAAGGTGGTAGGTTTGTGTTTAAATATAAGTGCAAACAGTTTGCCCTTTTCGGACGTACATACAACATATAAAAAACTTAATAACTACTTAAGCTCACAAATGCAATCAAAATCACAATACTCACAATACCTTCAATCACTGAAAAATTCCTGCAGATCGTAATACGCTTTGGAAATAAGCCAGTTCTTAAGTCTACTGCTAAAAGAATGGCAGGTGGTTTGTATTCCACGTTTCATCTTAATCCGACGTCAAACAACGGTAACAATATCGGTTGAATTTCAACTTTGGCATTTAGCATTAGTAGATACACATAATCCGGATTATGTGCGTATATTTACTTGGGCTAAGCATCTGTTGTAGAGTATTAATGCGGTTGTAAAGGCTGTATTGTTGAGTTAGGAACGGGTGGAAATGCTTTCAATGCGGAGACAATAACAACGAATGTCGGGTCTTCTCAAATACTGGGGAACATTTAAATGTTTATTTGTTTCAAACTGGTTTGTTTGCTGTAGATAAGCCCTGCTACTCTGCAAAACGAAAAACGAAGTTTCGTGACAATTTTCGGGGTCAGCTTATGTTGGTGGATACTGAATTCGTAATAGTTCACCAACATAATTAGAACCCAAAAATTGTCACGAAACTTCGTTTTTCGTTTTGCAGAGTAGCAGGGAAGTTATATAATCGAGTCAATATGTTTTTATTAGGATTACAATGATCAAAATGATTATAAGGTCTTATTCATTCAATCCGTCCGTCGTTTGAGCGTGAAAGAGTAACAAACACAATTACACACTTACACACACGCACACAAACTTTCACCTTTACAATATGGGTGTGATGCTTAATCCTTATAGCTGACCCTTGGGTTTGCAACGAGTCCTGAAGCGTCATAAAACTAGTTTTAATGTGCCGTGAGAACGATAAGGGATGATTCATGGTATTTTGAGTCAGGGTGATGACCACGTGCGATTCTCGACGACATAAAGAAATAAAGGATAGTTATGTCAAACTAAGTAAAGCTATTTCGCTGTAACAAAAATGGCGTAAATCTGCCTTTTTGTATGCAATTTCATTTATTTACCAAAAAGGGCCTTTCGAATATGTTGTTTTGATACAGCTTTGGGGTCACGTCCATTGTTTTATATTTTTGACGAATCAAATGAGACCATTAAAACTTTAAAGCTGTGAACAGGCAAATAACACATGAACCCGACCCTTGTTTATTGATTTACCAAACGTAGGGGAGTTTCAAACATCACAAATTGGCAGCAAACCCTTTAATCGCAGTCAATAGGAACAGCTGCAATTGTCAACCTAATTTCTGCATCATTCACATTCCTAAAACTAATTGGTGCTTTTGTTTTTTCAGCCTGCATCGTCCTACTGCTTGGCAAGGCCTGCTTTTTTCATACCTCCCGATTTTGGTTTTAACTACACTAGTCACTTAAATCGTTCGTTCGTTCTTATGAGCAAGTGGCCAACTCTGGTGACGGAGTTTTTAGGCCGCCTAAAGGCCTCCGTCATGGCTTAACGACTTTAAAAGCCGGGAGTCCCGGGCGCACGTTAAAGGGCACGTTAAATTGTCGGTCCCGGCCCGGGACCGACAATTTAACGTGCCCTCCGAAGCAAGGAGGCGGTCAGCTGATAATGCCACTTGCGGTCACCCATCCAAGTTATGACCGTTCAGAACGATCCTTAACTTCAACGATCTATTAAGAACGTCTTAACAAGCTTCGCCACGAGCGCTTCAGTCACTTAAATGACTATTAAGATCGTTCCGACAGATGGAGGAAAACTCCGAAAAAGATTTTTTAGAGATAGAAAGATTAATTTAACTAACTTTTGTCCCGCAAAGAAAAGCAAGCTAAGTTTCTAAGGATATTATAAAACTTATGAAAACAATTTTCGTAATAAGTTTACCACAAACTCTTGATAGACAATGAAGGACAATATAAAGAAACATCTATGTAAAAATCTTCGGTTCCCACGATACAGGCCTAGCCTTGTGTGGAGATCATTAGTAATTTAGTTTTGTATTACCCTCTACTTAGATATTTGCTATTGTATTACCATGTTAAACGTTGATAAGTTTTTCATTTTCATTGTAAGTACCAATTATAACATGCAGAGGGATAGACTTGTGAATTGTCACATGGAAAGCAATCTTTTAATGTTTATGTTTAAAATAGTTGCTTAGCTTGGAACTAGATGACACCGTGTAAAATGTCCAAGGAATATTTATTTATTTACACCCACTTTACAATTACATTTTATTTCATGAATTTCTTTGTCGAACCCATAGAAATTTCACAGTCAAAAGTTGAGTCAAGGTCGAGTTGTAAAGTTCACGCAACAGAAGCAGTAGTTGTCACGATCACGTTGCTTACTTGCGTGCCGACAGAAACTTTTTTTGCTGATAGGGAATAATTATTTTTACAGCACGATTCAATGAGAATACGAAACATACATAGTTTAGTTATAATTTTTTTCAGTGTTTAAATGGCTCACTCATTTTTAAAGTTCATCTGCTCGTAGATTGTAGAGTTCTATAAGTATTACACAATTTGACTGTCGCGAAACGGAACTTATGTACGGATGTTTTTTATATGTTTATACTTAAGTACTTATGTATAATATTTTTAAGCTATTGCATAGCTTCTATCGCGGGCCTTGTGCGTGGAGACCGAATCCAGAAATTCCGTAACGAAAATAACCTAACAGCCCCCATGCAATAGCTTTACCGCGGCAGTCTCCGAGTGCCACACGTCTTTTTTATTTATAATATTTTTAACGAAAAACATCGTGATGGAACAATTTAGTGTTCGAATAGGCGATGAGCTTGCAACCTGTCACGAATGCTAAAATTAGCAAATAGTGGTCATTATCAAAGCTATCGTCTATCTATCTACCGTGATTCGCACTATCCCTTTTAAACATCTTCAAAGCATCTTACAATATAAATAACTTGGAGAGCTTTAGATAATTTTGAACACCATGACTGCTCATATAAATATGAAACAATGAGTAATAAGATATTTTGAACACCTTAGGTGTTTGCAACAATATGATGATTCGAACTGCGTACCTATATCAAAATGATCTGGAAATCATAAGAGATCTCTTATGTTTTCCAGATAATTTTGACTACTCTAAACGCTCATATCAATTTGACGCTGACTGTACTCCGTCTTCAAGATACAGCGAACCTTATTTATTAAGTTTTCAAATTAATAATTTATGGGGTTACTGTAATGGTGAAAAATTATGTTACCTTCGGAAGAAACAGGTGATGTTCACAACAAAATACTACTATTTCTAAGAAACCCTCATTAAAAATGTAACAACAGTGACATTGCAGGAGGCCATGGAAACCATCCACATGGTTCTGAAGGTCAGTGCCAAGGATCGATCGACCCTGAGACTGCCTAATTAGACTTTATTACGTAGTCATAGAGGTGATGTTTCAGCAGACTCTTGACCGCCACGTGTTGTTATTGATTGTTCTAGAAGGAACTTCACACAGTGACTGCGGACGATGAAATTAAATGATAATACTTTATTTGTATTGTGATTTTAGATTGGCGTTTTCGCTACGCTAGGTTGTATGGAAATTTCTTGCATCTCGCGGAGCTGGTTAATGGTATATTCCCATCTGCCCCCGCAAGTATGTTACCGGGGTTGTAACGGCAATTATTTAGTGTCTCTGTCCCCTTCCCTTTGATTATCAAATTATCATGATATCACTTCATATACTTGTACATTATGTTGTATAGGTCGCGCAACGTAAAAAGAGCGCGGTCGGGGAAGTAGCGGGGGTATGTTTGCGCCTGTGTTCACTCGCTGACGAACCAATAGCACTCGCTAAATCAATGGTATGAAGTGCGCCGCGTTACCTCTCGACCAATCATCGACCACTGCGCAGTTTGACAGCCAACGCTCTTTTTACGTGGCGCGACCTATTCTTGTACTTGTTAGGTATAGGGGCCAAACAGGCGTGGTATCAGAAGAGTATCATGGGTATTGCCAAGTAAACTTGCTAATGCGTAGATTGGCCTTTCAACAACGAGCGGCAACTTTGTCCTATTGAAGTTTGCTTTCAGTGCTAGTTATATTAGACGCAAGTTAAATTAGTTTATGCCATGTTTGGTTAATGTCTACATAGGTTACATTTAACACGGGGATATATGTAATACAGCAGGGCAATTTTTAGATCCTGTCGAAGATGTCTAAGGGGATAGTCAGAGGTATGTCCAAATACATTAGTATTTGGTACATGTCCACATTTTGCAGAAGTTAACTTTCAGAAGTTGCAATCCCATCGACGCTATTAGAGAGCTAACTGGTTACCTCATGATGTTTTACTTCACCGTGTTAAAGCGCATATACATTTTTTCACACGAAAAGTCCATTGATGCACGGCCGGATTCGAACCCACGACCTTCAGATCCAAAGTCGAAGTACTAATCCACTTGGCCAACACGGCTTGTGTTTTTCTGTTAAAAGATATTCGCCTTATTTGTATTTTTGCCAAATGTGAATATATAAATTCGACATTCACGACCAGTCAGGCAATAATGGCCGTTATTACAATGTGGATAGAAATGTTTTGAGGATAGTTGAAAATAAAAGTATAATATCTGAGCCCACTCAAGTCGTTTCAGAGTATTATGTACGGAATATAAAGAAACTACTGTTTTTTATTGAATTAAGTGATGATAAAGTTTGTCAAATATTTGAAATGGATTTTAATAATCCATACAAAATTGCAAATATCCCATTCTAGTTTACATGTAACGTCCCCCCATTCCGTACCTTTTTTTAAATAACTTAAGACTTTTTTTTCAAAGAAGATATATAAGACTTTTTAAAACAACTAACAGCCGCACTCAGAGACATCTAATGTGAATTAAACCGTCATTACTTAGCATAGATTTTCCATAAAAAATCTTTACTAAGGACCGATGAATGTCTCTGAGTACGGCTGAAAGTTAAAAAATGTTTAGACAATTTGTAACAATTCTTAAGATATTTTGAGACATATTTACGCCTAGTGACTGCATAAATTGTTTACTAATTAAATATTAGCTGAACTTGTGCCGTTAGGGCAAAACGCTCTGCTCATTAGCGTAATTACATTAAATTAAGTTGTTGGTATAGAAGTAAGCTTCATTAGGCTGTGTTTATTTATTATTAGGTATTATAAAGGGTGTATAAGGCCGGGCGCGCACTAGGCAGCCAGGCTGCGGCAGACAGGCTGCGGCAGCCAGAATATTTGCGCAGCCAGTTATAACAGCCAATCAACTAAATCAATAAAAAAAAAAAAAATTCTCTGTATCGAAAGTCATCTTGTCAAAGTTCGGAACGCAAAATACGTCTGGCTGCTACAACTAGTGCGCGGAGACTGACTGCAGCCACATACATTCGCCTACACACGTTCTGGCTGCGCGCAGCCAGCTGGCTGCCGTGCAAACAGGCGCGTTTTATTGGCTGCTGCAGCCGAGATTTCGTGGCTGCCTAGTGCGCGGGCTCCTATACAACGTCATATGTTTTACTGGCTGCCGCAGCCTGGCTGCCTAGTGCGCGCCAGGCCTTATAATGAGGCGAAAGAGGTGGGTCAGGATTGTACCAAGTGAAGATTCGTGGCATCTGGGAAAGAAGCGTGATTTTATGTATATACTAGCTGAGCCCCGCGGTGTTACCCGCGGTAAATTAGTTCCCGTTCCCTGCGAATCCCGGGATCAAAAGTAACCTATTTTTTAATCCAGGGTATATATCCTGGTACCAAATTTTATTCAAATCCGCTGTTTAAGCGTAAAGAAACACACTTACATACTTGCACACACACAAACTTCCACCTTTAGTGTGATGTGTGTATGTCCCCTGAAATGTGACCTTTAGGTAGCTATTGACCTTTAGGAACAATAGCTAGGCAGTCGGAAACTGACACTGGAACGCTACAAAGTACCGGACGCAGAGATCTCGCTTCAAGATCACGGTCCGTGAAGTCACCGTTATTGTGATCTAGAGCGCTAGTACACGCGATGTCCAGCACCATTGTGTTTAGTGCCGACTATATCGTGCCATATGACCGCACTAAGACAGTAATAGGAACGCGCTATGCCAGACAAAACAATAAAAAAAAAATGATCACGACTGGATTCCCAGGGAGCGGTAGACATTTCTTTTCAGAACTTTAGATCCTTTTGAAGATGTCTAAGGGGCTAGTTACATGCCCATATTTTGCAGTAGTTAACCTTCTATACGTGACAGGTTGCAAGCCCATCGACGCTGTTAGAAAGCTATCCCTATGAATATAATCGTGGTCTATAAACGATCGTTTATAGACCACTTTGACATGTCACTCCTTTAAACTTACTTACTTCTACTGCCTGTTCCAACGCGACTCCCTACACTATGGCTACAGACTCTGTAGCTATATTACAAACGCTTCGTATCGATTTTCTTTCTATCATCTTCAATCTTTTGATTAGACACTTCTGACCACGTGACTTTTAGTCTTTAAATTACAATTCCCAAGTAATTAGTACTACGTAGTGTATGTTACATTGTACCACAATATCCAAAGAACATTGTCATTAAAGATAATAAACAAGATAAGAAATTAGTTCTCAATACGGCCTTTTTTAATTTTTTCCAATTTGATTAGTACTACGTATACTCCGCGCAAATTAATAGGTCCACTTGGACGTAAGGTAACGACCCCAGTGTTGTACACGACCCCAGTGATGTACAAAAAATTAAAGTAACTACGTAAATAAGGTCAAAACTTTAAATTTCTCGTGCTGTTGCAATGGGCCTTAGACTACAATTATCTCACTTCCGTAATATGAAATTTCATTGCAATCGGCCATTTTTTCTGCAAATGGCGAAGAAATTATATGAGCTCGGGCGGCAACATCAGAAAAAAACCGGTTTTATTGTATCCCTCATTAAGGACATGAGTACCAATTATTTGAATTTACATATATTTACTTTGCTCAAATGAAAAAACGCATTATTTTATGGCATATAAGGTGAATTTACGAGATGTTTTATGATGTTAGATCAAACTGTTATGTTTCAAATTTTACGTATGTGACCGATGTTCTTTACTGGATTCGAGATTTTCATTCTCTCCAATAATGGACAAATGTCGAAAATTATTTTTTTCTTTACTTTAATGATTAAATTGATTTAATTGATGTGCTATCCCTCTCGTTTAGTAATATACTATTTCCATTCAAATTCAAGATCTCTTTCCAATAATGAACATGTTGTCCATTAATGGGTATTTCATATAATCCAATTATGGACACTTTTTTACTTTATTATTATTTCTATGCAGAAAATGGCGCCAAAAAAGAACTACACTCAAAACGAACTACAACAAAAAAAAACAGTGTTTTAAACAGCTCATCAAGAGTAAATTTAAAAGAAAATATCATCATACCATCTCCAATCAAAAGAAATTTATTCTGGCCAGTTGGTGATGAAATAGAAAAAGGGAAAAAATACCTTCTGTTATTACATATTTTAATAACTAACTACTAGATAAAAAATACTCAAGAATATTAAACTTGTTGATTACTAATAATTTTGAAGAATAAGGTGTTAGACATCCTTTTCTAAGGGATATTTGTTTAATAATTTACCTAAGTACCTACCTATAAGACAATTTTGATTGATTAAATATATATAACCCGTAAAAATCTATCTGTCTTTCTCTTTTGTCACGTTAATATTGAAAATAAGTGTAGGTGTCTGAGTAATTACATTAATCATTCATTAATAGACTTCCAACACTGAAAACTGTCCGTCCATAAATGGTTGTCCATTACTAGATCCTGTCCATAATTAGATGTCGATGACTGGATTTTCCTTGTCCATTACTAGATAAAAAAAGAGGATTTTTGAAGCGTCATTGTTTAATTTGTTTATTGATTTGGCTTTGATTTTAAGTTATAATTATATTAAAGAAGCATAGGACCTAAACATAATCCATTCCATTCGCAATAAAGTTCATTACACGATGAGAAAAATTTTAAAATGTAAAAAAAGATCCTTAAGTTGTCCATGATTGGGGTCGTTACCTTATGTCATTGTGATGTAGCTAGTGATGTAAACCTAAGACTCGGTACACGATACTCACGAAAAATTGATTCAATTTGTATGAGTATTTGATTGATTTGATTATATTGTAAAGTGCATTGGATTTAAGTTCTAATTAGAAAATTTAAATTAAACTTTAAAACTGTATTTTCTTTTGATGATGATGAGCCGAAATCGTCAGATGAGCTATTTTCTTCTATAATTCGTTCGTTTTCTATAATATCATCAATATTGACGACTTTGTCATAATCTTCCTTTATTATTTTTCATGTTCTTTCTACCATTTTTGTTTGCACAGTCTTCTTAAGTGATTTTTGTACAAGCTTGTTTCAGCAAGTCATCATTTTAGTAGTGGAGAATGGCGGCTTTGTATTATAGCGTGCTGCGTATCCTTTGACTTATAGTATTTCGTTTATTTATAAGTATTATTTCTATATTATAATACATTATAGTATTTTGTGTTATAAAAAAGACAAATTCAACATCCTAGTGAAAAATATTTCACAAATAAAAAAATACTCACGACAAAATAATATGAAACTGGTGAGATTCAAACATGAATTGGTTACAACACTATTATTAAAAAAGACTGAGAATGTAACTGTTTTTGATACGTTTCGTAATAATTTGAAATTGCATGCTAAGTACTATAATTATATTATACGTGAAAATATTACTCACAATATATTCTATCATGTTATTTATCGCACCACAAAAAGTTTGTATATTTGATGAACACTCTAGGTAATGGATTATTATTAGTTGTTTCTTTCAGTTTCGTTCCAAGTTACATTCTATGGTCTTTCTCAAATGTCAAAACGGGCTTCTAATTTTATTTTAACTATAGTGTATGTTACATTGTACCACAATATCCAAAGAACATTGTCATTAAAGATAATAAACTAGATAAGAAATTATACTCTACCCAAATTAATATGTCCGTTTGGACATATGTCATTGTGATGTAGCTAGTGATGTAAACCTAAGACTCGGTACACGATACTCACGAAAAATTGATTCAATTTGTATGAGTATTTGATTGATTTGATTATATTGTAAAGTGCATTGGATTTAAGTTCTAATTAGAAAATTTAAATTAAACTTTAACACTGTATTTTCTTTTGATGATGATGAGCCAAAATCGTCAGATGAGCTATTTTCTTCTATAATTCGTTCGTTTTCTATAATATTATAAATATTGACGTCTCTGTCATAATCTTCCTTTATAATTTTTCATGTTTTTTCTACCACTTTTGTTTGCACAGTATTCTTAAGTGATTTTGGTACAAGCTTGTTTCAGCAAGTCATCATTTTAGTAGTGCAGAATGGCGGATTTGTATTATAGCGTGCTGCGTATCCTTTGACTTATAATATTTTATTTATTTATAAGTATTATTTTTATATTATAATACATTATAGTATTTTGTGTTATAAAAAAGACAAATGCAACATCCTAGTGAAAAATATTTCACAAATTAAAAAATACTCACGACAAAATAATATGAAACTGGTGAGATTCAAACATGAATTGGTTACAACACTATTATTAAAAAAGACTGAGAATGTAACTGTTTTTGATACGTTTCGTAATAATTTGAAATTGCATGCTAAGTACTATAATTATATTATACGTGAAAATATTACTCACAATATATTCTATCATGTTATTTATCGCACCACAAAAAGTTTGTATATTTGATGAACACTCTAGGTAATGGATTATTATTAGTTGTTTCTTTCAGTTTCGTTCCAAGTTACATTCTATGGTCTTTCTCAAATGTCAAAACGGGCTTCTAATTTTATTTTAACTATAGTTCTCAATACGGTCTTTTTTAATTTTTTCCAATTTTTATTTTACTCAGAGTTCCCTTACAAGTGTTAAGCAAATAAAACTTGAAGTATCTCGGAAAAGAAGCTGTATTTTGAATAAATATCTCGTTTCAAATATCTCTTGCTAATGAACCTCTTGAGAGACGACTGCGAAAACACAGCATTTTCGTATTTTCGACGTTAAAGCGAGTTAAGAAGCAAAAGTGTGAAATTCGAAGTCCAATTTTTTAAGACAACAGACAAAATAAATTACTGTTTTGAACGAAACTTTAATGTACCTACCAAGTATAAATTAAGTACGTAGGGGCGTGGACAAAATAAAAGCTATTATTTAATTTTGTTACAACAACAGCCTTGATAGGAAGCCTTGACCTGAGGCATGAAAAAGCTGAATTTTGTATTGGACATAGGAGCAGGACAAGGAAATTGCAGGAACTGAAACAACACAGTCACTCAGGTCTGCCACTGTATTTATACTATCATTTAAAAAACTCAGGGATTTACATCTAATTACTAGATGATTTCTAGAGCGTCAGGACTCAGGAGGCAATATTTTACATAGGTACACACTAACTTAACGGGACATTCTAGTGTCTTGGATATTGTTGAGATTGAATAGGCTTGGCCAGCCCCTACACCATCCTCTCAATTTAGCCGGCCATATCCACAGGAGAGACAATGGTCAATACGTGTGGAGCTGCCTAAGCCGCGAGTTTCCACACGATGTTTTCCTTCACCGTTTAGTAATATACTATTAGGTTCATGACTGAACTCCTCACCTCTCGCTGTCGCGACGCAGCGACCATCTTCTGGATGTCAGCGCACGAAACATGTTCACTTCACTTTACCATAACCACAGATAATACTATACTAGTACATAACTAAGCAGTAGGCTGATAAATGCACTTCGTAAGACACATCTGTACTTTATTCTATGTTCACTGATACATTTTCAGGCACTTGCTGTTTCAGATCTACCTAAATATAATATTAGTTTGGCTTTGGAGCGAATGTGTAGGTATAACTTAATATACTGAGAAATATGAAGTTTTATTACCATCTCTGGATAAAAATAAAATCAGAAAACAAAATAGAATCAATTAACACAGAGATAGAAAAATAAGCCACATTACTCTGTTCATTCTGTTAGATTAAATATTTTCAGTTGAAATTCAGCTGTGGTGTCGTTCGTACTTCCTCAACGCCTTCTTGTTTTAAACAACCTATTGTGCGACACACGTGCATTTCTCACGTTTGTTATACTCGTTCGTAATGCAACTTGAATGAGTTTTGAACTATGAAGGTGAGAATGACGGTTTTCACCTACTAAAAAGCAATATGTTATTAAGCGCTAAAGGCAAATATATCCACGATTTTAAATGGACGATTTGCTAGATTAAACCAATCTTGTCTATATCTTATACTCGTATTTGTTTTTTTATTGTGAACGTGGTAGGGGACAGTGGATGAGACTCGCGAGGGACCGGAGAGAATGGCGTAATAAAAAGAAGGCATATATCTCTGCAGTGGGTGGAAATGGGCTGAAATTATGATGATAAAATGAGCATTACGAGAATATACAATCTAAGACTCTAACTTAGACTTAGACATAGGCATCGTCGTAATAGAGCGCGACTAAGTGATCATCACAAGTTCGCGTGATTTTCAATCGTACGAATCCGCGAATAAACACTCTGATGTGGAACAGGCGTCCTAACCAACATTCGCGCGATGCTAGAATGATGAAGAGTAGAATGACGTGACCACACGATGGTCGCATTTTACAATTACTTTTACTCTAACATGCCTTACTTTGTTTTGACTGGCTTCCCACTCAAGCTTGACTATTTAGATTGATAAGGGATCGCTTTTAAAAAAAAGCTAGGCCAACACCATCAGGTTCTTTCTTGATTCTTTCCCTGGTGTAGGGTAGGAACAGGCATTAGAAAACATGCAACACACTTAGCATGTAAGACGAAATTAAAGTGATCTTTGAGGTCCTACCAAAATAAACGACTTTTTTTCTTGCTTTCCATAGCCTTCTGAAAGATGTAAGGTTACACTAGTATAATTTACCTACTGTTTACCCTCATAATGGCTGCCATCTCTTATGGAAGCGCGCCGGCAAAGTTGAGGTTTGGCCTAATGCCTAATTTATGTGGTTCATAAATGTGACTTTGTTGCCCACGGTTGGAACGAAAACCACAGAGCATTTTATACACTGCGCCCCACGATTACACTATTTACAGATCATTAAACAGCTTTACCCTCAAATAGTATCTACACTAGATTTGTATAAAATATCAACAAAGTACTTCCCTGCTTCGGAGTGCAGGTTAATAGTTTCTCTATTACCAGTTCTGAAATAACTTTAATTGATACGTCTGGTAGCCGAACTATTAAGTCTAGGGCATTAATCGACCCGGTAACTATACTTAGCGATGACCATGAAAGAAAATGGAACGTTGGTGATGAAAATCGGCTTTTGGACAATGCCCTTGACATGCCTAATCGTATAAAATAGGGCATTAACGAAAATTTTAATCAAAAACTAAATAGCACCGTGACTGTACCTACAAGGAATTCAAAGATTTTTTAACCAGGTTTTTTTACTTATATTATGAAGAACTATTTTGTCAGATTGTTTTTTTTCCTGAAACTACTCAGCTGATCTTCTTAATTTTATTCCAGGCTATTTGTATGGGCGAAGTCGGGACGAATCTCTAGCGTGGTATATTATATAAAATACGGCATCCGCAATGACCACTGCAGCGGCATAATGTATTTATAAACTATTATATTGTTTTTGGGAAATGTGATTGATGATGACTTCACCAAATTTTATGGATTGACTAGCTGTGGCTGTTTTACACTGCTGAAAAGCGTATCTTTATTTGTTATTATTATCCTATGTTATATCTCAGAAAAAATGTGCCTGTTACAATTCGCTTGTGGGTAAAACTACGGAACATGGTTTATAAATCAAGACAGTACGTGAAGGTATTATAAAGAACGCTTACGTTAGCCTTACAAAGTCACGTAAGAACCTGATTTATTTCATTCAGATGTTAAAACAACAAATGCAATCATATCAATCACATAGTACGTGCGTATAAAGCGGTTATAATCAACAAGGTCTTATGTAAATACAAAAACTACTCTTGTCAAATTTGCGAAAAATTTCGTAGCAGCACCCTTGAGCCCGTCACATACGTAGCTATAATATATATTACTATAAATTATAGCAAGGCATATTACGATATATTTTCTATACAAATATTCAAGCGACCGCACACGCAGCTATAGTATATATTACGGGCTTAAAACTTTTGCATTAACAACAGTAGGGTTACCGGCGGTTTTTGTGCAGTATAGTAATCTATCCTCGCTCACGTTTCAAGTACTCTAAATGTAAAGAATTTTTAGTTCATGCAAGTTACCGGGGGAGGCGCTGCACTGGATTTTCATACATTTGTGATACTCGGTATCGAGGACAGTATCCAATACTACGGTAAACTGGCGTTAACCTCCCAGGGTATTTTTTGAGCAAAAGACCTTTAGTTTTTTGGCTTCCCGTGAAGGGTGGGAATAACGAAGCCGTAGAAAAAACAAGTGCGATGACCGAAAGATGCGCAAGTGACTAATCGCCTAGAACGAGCCAAACAACATCTCTGCAAAAAGGAAAATGATACGACCTTGACATTTATAGACGTGACCAAAATAAATTACCGCAAAGTAAGTAAGTTCGTATGAGCAAATGGCCAACTCTGGTGACGGAGTTTTTAGGCCGTCTTAAGGCCTCCGTCATGGCTTAACGATTTTAAAAGCCGGGACCGACACATCAGAGTTCGCCACTTGCCAATACGAACGAACGAACGATAGAAATATTGACACCCCGTGTTTCAATATAATTGCACTTTCCTTTAAAACGTTCCTATACAAACTTTGACACCCCATAGCAACCCTTTAAAGGGGTAAACCTGGGGTAAAATGGCGCATATTTTTTAAATTAGACCTTTGGCAATACATCAGTGAAAACTGCATTCAATTCCATTAAGTAGTTTTTGCGTGATGCGGGAACAAACATACATACAGACAGTCCAAACTTCTGTTGCTCTAATAAAGACCCGCATATTAGTTTTTAATTAATATCTCAAAAGTTAGAGTACAGACATTAGTGGCAATTCTGAGTGTCGCAAAAGCTAAACTAAGCTAACTAAAATTGTTGCCGTCCCTTTCATAGCGATGGAAATAAAAAGGATGGCAATATTTTTAGTTAGCTTAGTTTAGCTTTTGCGACACTCAGAATTGCCCCCATTAACATGTTACAGTTTTATTATAATGTATTATAATGTAAAGATGTAAAGAAAAGATAAAGATACTCGTACTTAGCTTTCTTGTGGAAAAAAACGTCAAATAAGAAAAGGATACGGCAAAGCAATATATACGTATGAGCTAGTGGCTATGGTGATGGAGTTTTTAGACCTTCGTCATGGCTAAGGCTCCCGACAATAGAACGGTACAGTAGTGTACATTCTATAAATAATTATCTATAAATAATTATTTACAAGTTATATGCATAACGGGGTATCCCCATTATTCACGATTTAGGCTCAACTCACACCAAAAGAGCATCGAAGAGCAGCGAAGCGGAGCGCAGTTTCAGTGTCATACGAATTTCTATTTTATTTTCATTACTATAATATTTATTATCGCATGAGAAACTCGAACGAGTCGCGAGGATGCCCGCGGCTTCGCGGGAATTCCGGCGAATTCCAATACCTGCGCCTTCTTTGCGATAATAAGTATTATAGAAATGAAAATAAAGTTGAAATTTGTATGACACCGAAACTACGCTCCGCTTCGCTGCTCTTCGATGCTCTTTTGGTGTGAGTAGAGGCTTACTATCTTCTAGCGCTGCAAAGATTCCTCCTGATACTTCGAAAATGTTACTACCGCTTAGAATTTTTATAAACATTCTAAGTTGAACTTTATTCCACTAAGAATTTAAATGCACTTCGTTCGAACGGCCTAAAGTGCTATAAAATTTCACTTCCTTGAGTGTTCTGTGTAAATAATATAATGGCTGTGAGTCAATAAAATTGTGGCTTCGGTCCAAGATACCTATGAATTTTACCACGTGGTGCTAGTAAACACAAGATATACCTAACAAAACAAGATATTACCTATAGATATTCTGCACTTTATTGTTAAGCACAGGAGTGGACTGAGTGACTTGTACCCGAAAGAGGGTGCGGATGCTGAGATGATGACGATGATTGTTGAGCTCTTGTAGTGCAAATTTGGCGTAAAATAACTAAGTAAAAACGCTAGTCGAGCGTGTTAAACAGTCGACAATTGGTATGTATTACATGATACCTAAAACTCGTTCGCTTCCTTGCTTCCAGGGCAGTATAAAAACTCTATCTAAAGCGTTGGTAATGCAAATTCACTTCTAGAGTAATATTTTTAGACTTGTTATAACGGTTTAAAAAGGTCTCTCAAGAGAGGAAAATCGATAATTTTATCAGGAATCGTAATTCCTTTCCTATAATCTTTTCAGATTGAAAAGATTCGCTTCGTTGATCCTTCGGATACAAAAAAGGCATTCATCTTTTTAGCATTTTCGTGAAATGCGAAAATATCTATGTAATGGAAAAGAGATCACGTTAAATTTGAACTTAAGGGATTAATGTTTGTGAATGTCATGGCTTACTCAGTTTAATGACAGTTTAAGTCCTGAAAACTACTACAATACCTAATCTTAAATATCAACATTTTACAGTATTTAAAGTTTTATTCTAGAAGGTCACATTGTTTTGATTGTATGTTCAATCGTTCGTTCGTCGTATGAGCAAGTGGCCAACTCTGGTGACGAATTTATGTTCAATAAATTGACTCTACACTTTTATATTCTGAAAGTATCTTTAAACACTGCAAGTAATTTAAGTATTGTGATATGTAATGATTTTCTTACGCTTATTGTAATATTAACTTTAAAGTTACTCGATCCTAACTATAACTTTAAGAATATTCATCTTTTCTGCTACAAATAAAGGAAAAAATATTACATTAAGGATACGAGTATTTTCCACTAGTTGTAGTGGAAAATACTCGTACTCTTTTAAAATTCCGTAAATATAAAGTTTTCTAATTTATATTATATTATAAATAAAATTGAAAATTTATGGAGGAAATTGCATCATTACACCGACAAGAGCTGAGCTCTATGAGCTCTTAAGATTTATATATAAAGTTTCCTATTGCTAATAGAAAAGCAGATCTGTACTTCCGATATTCTTTAAGACGAGTATGTATTTCCATTCAGAGATTCAGATAAAATGTTTCATGAAAGCTGCACTAACGAGATCCGAGACCTTGCAACTTATGCAACCCTGGTACCCTGGACAACAGAGAAAGTCGCATTTTCATTGTTCTGAAACGTTTCCACTCATCGACATTCTAAACCGACGAAATGAAATGACTAAGGAAAAATAGTTTCGTTTTTATTGTTTAAGTACATAAATAATTTATTTCCTTCATCACCGACGAAATTATATGACTAAGGAAAAATAGTTTCGTTTTCATTATTTAAACTTCTTGCCTTAATCAAATTGTTTTTTTTTATACATACCTACTGTTCAGTTTTAAAAGCAATTAGTGTTTTTTTTATTCAGTTAAAAATATTGCAGTTTCACTCACGTTTGTCGCTTCCTAACAATGATCAATCAAACAGCTATTGTTTACAAGGAAACTATAAAACACGCTATATGCGTTACTTATCAGATATTCTAGTTTAAAAAATAAACAACAAAAAACTAACAATGATTAGAACCAAAACAATTAATTAGTCACATAACATAAATACGCCGGTCATGCGTATAGATATGAAGTAAGAACAATGGTGCACAGAAAACATACGTTATTTTGACGGTTTTCAAGACAATAAGGTTTAGTTCGGTATATCGATCGCTGCGTCGCGTCGCGTTGGTTTGCGCGTGGCGCGCCGATCGCGGAGCGAATCGTACTGAACACAGAGAGAGATGACAAAGAGCAGTTTGCAGATGTATCGAGCGAGTTTTTGGTTTTCAATCTAATTTTATGTCAGAACTAGCTGCGCCCCGCGGTGTTACCCGCGGTGAATAGTTCCCGTTCCCGAGGGAATACCGGGATCACAAGAAGCCTATATTTGAATCCAGGGTATAAGCAATTCTGGTACCGAATTTCATTCAAATCCGTCTAGCTTTTTGAGCGTGAAAGAGTAACAAACACACTTACATACACACACACAAACTTTCACCTTTATAATATTAGTGTAGCAATACGATAATTTATTTTAAATATTACTAACTAGAACAAAAAAAGGTAAGAACGCAAAAATAACACATAAAAAGTGAACCGCAATAAAATTTCATTAATCTTGTTACCTACCAAATGAAATACAATTTTTTTAATAATTCAGTTGGCTACTAATTTTCATGTAACTTTTTAACATTTTTTTCTTTAACCTATTTCGTCCCACTGCTGGACAAAGGTCTCTCAAACTTTTCCGTTAACCGTCTCAATCTTTTGAGTCCCATGTAACTATCGTAGGCAATAATAACTTCTACATTCTATCTGTCCGTGAATCTTTGCCGCTGAAGCGCACCGCGCGCGTCGGCGCATTTCCCGAGTGCGGCCCGATCGACGCGACCGGCCCGCACTTATAAATAAACACCGGCATAACACCTCTGATTAATTGTATTGTTTTCATCTAGGACTAGATCTTCGAAGGTGTTATAGACTTAAAAATGGCAGTTTTAATGTTTGTATTCTCGAAACACACACGACAGTTTTGTTTACAAATGCGAATGCGCGTTTCTTTCAGTTTCACTTTAAGGCGCCTGTATGGGTGAAACTAGCGCCGCCGCCTATTTTATTTTATTATTACGTTGAACAAAGGAATTTAAAAATCTACTAAAATGCTTTTTCAAAAGTGAGAAAAACTGAAAACTCTCCAAAAGCGAGTCCCTATGTAATTTCCGCCAAAAACTATTCGCAAGGTACAATTTCCTAAATAAAGAGAGACCTTAAGGAAGAATGTCGGTTTCCGTTGTGGTTCTAGTTCGAGGGGAAATAGGGATACATTTATACTGACGACTATTTTCTCAATTTTTTTTATAGATTTTGAACGGATTTTAAGAGAGAATTACGTCTTTGACAACAAAAAAGTACGAGGAAGTCAACGGTAATTCTCTAAGGCTTTCTGTATTTCAAAATCTTTATCTTTTCAAAGGTAGAGTGGAATGGAATATTTATTTCCATGGCGATCTATCATACTAATATTATAAAGGTGAAAGTTGTGTGTGTAAGTGTGTTTGTTACTCTTTCACGCTCAAACGGCTGGTCGGATTTGAATGAAATTTGGTACTAGTATAGCTTATATCCTGAATTAAGACATAGGCTACTTTTGATCCTGGTATTCTCACGAGAACTATTGACCGCGGGTAACACCGCGGAGCGCAGCTAGTTAATACATAACATAAAGATGTCTATTTGCTGCGTGTTCAAATGAAAAGTATTAGTCCGTCATGGCTTAGTAATATTTGAAAGGTGGAAATCCACCTTTCAAATATTGTTAAGCCATGACAGAAGGCTTACAGTAGAATACTAAGACCCCACTTCATTAGTATTAGCTGTTTTAAATTATTTTTCTATAAACTTTACTCACAAACATTTGAACCGTTGCTGGAGGAAATCGAACCTGCCACTTCGATTTATTTGTGCAATTGACTACCACGCCAAGGTCATCAAACTAATCTAGGTCTGACCTAGCTAGGTCAAAGACAAAGTGTGTTAAACCTTATATTGGGCTCTACCTAAATGATTGCATATTAGTCTACTTTTTTATCTTTTGGTTGACTTAATATAGAAACTAGTTTTCTCATATGGGGTCACCTTTTTGCGCTCCGTATCAGAAGGTCTATCAAGGAAAATGACGTAGTTCACAGAACGTCGATATATTAAAACGTCTATATGGTGGCAATGTCTTGAGTGGCACAACGACTTACTAATATGTAAAATTGACACGATTAATACATGTATCAACTTAATATGTATTAGCTCTGATGGGCAAAGACGAAAAAAATGATATTATTTTTCATAAAAAATACTTGCTCCTAGGAGTGGCACGTTTTCGGAATATTTTTAGAAACTGAAACGGTTGTGAAACGGAATATTTTGACGGCGAAGCTTGCTAAGACGTTCTTGATAGATCGTTGTAGTTAAGCAACGTTCTGAGCGGTCACTACTTGGATGGGTCACCGCAAGTGGCATTATCAACTGAGCGCTTCCGTGCTTCGGAGGGCACATTAAATTGTCGGTCTCGGCTTTTAAAGTCGTTAAGCCATGTCGGAGGCATTTAGGCGGCCTAAAAACTCACCAGACTTAGCCACTTGCTCATACGAACTTACTTTAAGTACTTACTTTTTGGAAACTTTCAACAACGTTATTTCTTTACAACCATTGAGATGTATTAAAGAGTCACAATCTAATAGCTGACAACACTTTAAAAATGTGCGAGCAAATTCAATATTCTACAATGACATTTGACATTTGAACGTCTACAACGTTATGTCGTTTGTTTTAATGTTCAATGTCGCTTGTACGCAAAAAAGAAAAACTCGGCGCACTACGTAGTGTGCGCAGAGTTTTGGCGTTTACATTTTATTTGTCTGATTGTAGCTCTATAATACATCTCAATGTTTACAACATAAGTATTGCTATTTAGCTTTCATGGCGACTGCCTATTTAAATATTTTAGACAGCAATTATGACATTCCAGGTCA
Source organism: Xanthorhoe designata (assembly GCA_963582015.1). NCBI lineage: Eukaryota > Metazoa > Arthropoda > Insecta > Lepidoptera > Geometridae > Xanthorhoe > Xanthorhoe designata. The sequence goes on from OY757049.1 coordinate 1,730,051, forward strand.
CAAACAATAGCTAATTAAGTTTCATGCACTGCTCTACTGCGAAGTGATTGGAACAACAAAAATATAAATATGTACTTTTAATTATATTTATTTCTCTGATGATCTTCTTAATTTTTTTTTATTTTCCACATGGACACGGTAAAACGATGAACGTAAAAAAAATCTAAAGATATTTTTTACGTTCATCGTTTCGGTTAATCTTTATAAATAGTTTTCTATTACCGTTTTCATTTGTTTCAGAATATAATAATTATTTTTTTAATTAATTTAGGCTAAAACAATAGTGGATTAGTACCTCGACTTTCGATCCGAAGGTCGTGGGTTCAAATCCGGCCGTGCATCAATGAACTTTTCGCATCGAAAAATTTATATGCGCTTCAACACGAGCTTATAACCGTGAACGAAAACATCGTGAGGAAACCAGTTAGCTCTCTAATAGCGTCGATGGGCTTGCAACCTGTCACGTAGAAGTTAACTTCTGCAAAAAGTGGGCATGTACCAAAATGTATGTATTTGGACATACCTCTGACTACCCCCTTAGACATCTTCAAAAAGATTTAAAAATTGCCTAATGATCTGAAAGAAATGTCTACCGCTCCCGGGATACAGTCGTGATCATATTTCATTTTTCATTTCATTTAAAACAGTAGTTTTATATCTTATATTTTCTATTTATTTTAGTAAATAAGTAAACATAAGCATTAAGTACCTTATTTTTATCAGATGTTATTGTTCTCAGATACACTTCAGTTTTTCAGCGTATGTCCACATTTCCCATAACAGTTTATAATCGTAATTTACACGTGCCAATAAAATGCCAAGTGGGTTGCGTGCGTCAAGGCATGCAGATGCATGACCCCTTAAAGAGTTCGTCGACCTCTGACCTGAATCTGTGGGGTCAGCAACCTCTGCGCCGTTTCGCAATGAACTTGAATTATTTATAAGGGGAAGATTCGTTTAGATTTGATCAAAGTCGGAACGAATCAAAGGGGAAGTTAACACGTAGTCCTTATTTTGTTTATTAAATTTAAAAGATAAATAAATAAACAAGAACATGTTATAAATTATTAGTGCTATACGAACGGTATTTGGGCTTTATTTGTTACAAGCTTTTGCTCGCGGCAGGTAGTCTGAGACAAGTCCAAATATACATTTGGTTATGGACAACTTTTTGTACAGGAAATCTTTTGTCGCTTTTTAGTCCTACATAAGTGTTTTCATAAATATATTTTTCTTTACTTTATCGAGCTCATGGCAATTATTCTAACTCTACATTTCAGAATTGAACAAAAAAATTTTCACAACAATTATAATAAACATACCTACGCTGCAAGACTTACAAAGCCTCAAAAATATCTAAAATGGCACTGAAAATAATTAAAAAGAATTCCTTGCTCTGAAAATTCCACAACAGTTCAAGAATACTAGTTTCCTGAAAGTTATTTCCGTTCCGTAAATGCAACATTTACACTAACAATTTCTTACTCCAAAAATGACATAAAACTTAAAGGCTGCAATACATGTTGCCCGAGCGTAGGCGAGTGAACGCCAATGCCAACGTATGGACAGCAAATTTGCCTTGCCTTGCAATCGCTCGTTATCACTCGCCTAGCTGGCCGAGTCCTGGCAAGCGCCAAAGTGTAGCTCGGAATCTTTCGTGTCCACTCGCGAGTACGGTAGCACTTGCCTTTGCATCAATTTGCCTACGCTCGCGTTGGCGTAGGCTCGGCCAACATTGTGTACGGTAGCACTTTCCTTTACATCAATTTGCCCACGCTCGCCTTTGCTCGCGTTGGCGTAGGCTCGGCCAATATTGTGTACGGTAGCACTTATCTTTGCATCAATTTGCCTACGCTTTCCTTCGCTCGCATTGGCGTAAGCTCGGCCAACGTGTATTGCAGGCTTTAGAATTCAAATTTTCTTTAGGTTATTTCAGCCCCATTAAGGCACGTAAATGCACCATGTATGCAAATATGCACGACCTACTCAGGTTGACCTTTGACCTCGTTACGGTCACTAACCCGTGAGGAATGTAAGATGCATATACTGGAATACATATTGGAGTTCAATGAATTTCATAGTGTGCTTTGTATTCATATTTTCTGAAGCAAATTTTTCATTCGTGGGATAATATTTTATCGGCAGTCTTTTTACGTATCTCGTGACCGTAGAGCGACAACAACGCGACAGCGATAGTTGTGTAATTTTAGCTTTTAAATAATTAATTCGTATAACCTTAGAGCTAATTCTTATTATCTGATTGCAAACAATTAACAGTGGCTTTGCTATCACTCTTATGCCGGGTTGCAATATTTAACTTACTAATAACCGTGGATCTGTCGCCATAGTAATATTGTTATCTGTCAAAGTGTCCTACATTTTTTGTTGTCTAAACAAAGTTGCTATGGCGATCAATCTACGATCATTCGTAAGTTTAAGTGTGTGCCATAACGCCGAGGAATGAGCGGGAGAGCGAATAATGTTTTTACTCGTGAGTGAGAAGCGCAGAACGATAGACACGCAACATAATTTATAGCGAAAAAACAGTTTTTATTTAATTACAAGTTAATTAAACAAGCAATCGAAAAATTAAAAAACCAGAACTAAATGAATACTTCTAGGCTATTTGTCAAAACATAAAACCAACAAAAATAGCGTTCTGTTCCTGAGATAAATAGCAAACTGTGTGAAAAACATGTATTTTTCAAAAAAATATATGATCGAGAAAACTTTTACCAATCGTGTTTCTAAAAAACCACAACGCAAGATAAAAGTTCAAAGTTTAATTTCTCCAAACATTATAAGGTGGTATCTTTCACGGATTTTGAGATCTAATACGATTCAAACCACATATTTGCTACCTACGGCCTCTTAATATTGAAACCGGCCGTTAGATATTACGAATTAGCGTTAAAAACAAAACCTCAATTATCGCTGTCGCGTTGCAGTCACTTTGCTATACGTAATAAGCCTGCGGATATTTTTAATATGACTTTTGAATTGTTTTTTAAATACATTCGATTTGAGCGACTGCGTGGAAATTATTTATTATGAAGGAGAGTGCTCGTCAAGAAGTGAGCACACACAAAGCAAATCTGTTTCTTGTTACACAAAATAATGCTTTGATAATATTTATGAAAATACGATTCTAGAAAATGTAAAGCTGTTGCGCGCCTAAAAGTGCGTTTCCACTAACGCGGAGTGAACCGTAAATTGACCAATCAGGGTGCGTTTCGAATTTATCGTTGACTTGTGAATAGATCGAACGCACCCTGATTGGTCAATTCACGGTTCAGTAGAGACGCATCCAAAGACAGCTCCCTCAAGAGTGCTACTAAAAATAACGTTGTAAATACGATGATAGTTACACTAGGTAAGTTCACTGACCTTGTGCCGGCCATTGAAGACAGTGACGGCTCATACTCCGCGTCGTAGAAGTCATCCTCACCTTCCGAAGACGAGTATGATGTATCTGGTACTAGTAGTGACATGGGCTGTCCTGTGAACAATATTTATTTATATATTATAATAGCACACGGGAAATTACTCACGTAAAATTATCGTCGATTTAGATACCGACAAGATACCTCGCGGTCGCGTCTCACACTCAGTGAGACGCGACCGCGAGGAGTGACCACACTCATACCCAGATGAAGATTTTCCGGAAGAATCGAAACATTGTCGGTATCTAAATCGACGATAATTTTACGTGAGTAATTTCCCGTGTGCTATTATAATGTCTAATACAACTCACGATAGTTTTGAAAGTGAAATATTTTTTTAAGGATATCCATTGGGTTACACTGTACATGCATCAATTGATAGCCAAATATTAGAAAACAAAAACTAGTGCTCCCATAATTAAAGGATATCACAACATGCGTTAAAAAGAAAAACCATCTAAGTATATAATACAGCTATAACATATACGAGAGTGGTTTGACAGCACCATCTATTCGAATACTTGTTCGTTCGTATGAGCAAGTGGCCAACTCTGGTGACGGAGTTTTTTAGGCCACCAAAGGCCTCCATCATGGCTTAACTACTTTAAAAGCCGGGACTGACAATTTAACATGCCCTCCGAAGTACGGAAGCGCTAAGCTGATAATGCCACTTGCGGTCACCCACCGAAGTTGTGACCGCTCAGAACGTTGCATAACTTAATCTCGATAGATGGAGAATCTCGTTAAAATATTTATAAAATGCTGTGAAGAATATACAGCTATAACAAAGATAGATATATAATAGAATAATTCAGCACACACACACACACAATAGAAAAAACAATGTCGGAAATGGACACAAAACAAATAAATAGGTACAAAAAAAATAGAAAAACAAACAAACATTTTTGATGGTACCTACAATAAACAAGAAACAAAAATAACATACGACCGTACAACCACCCGTTTGATAGCACGATATATTCGAATACTTACTTGTAAAACTCGATAGATGGCGGTGTTAAAATATGCGTTAAAATAGACAATATGATGACAGTAATCAAGAATTACAAAAAAAATGTACTTATTTTACTAATTGAAAACGATTCTGAAAAACGTATTTATTTTTATAATAAGAGCAAGGTTAATATTTATTTTGATAAAATATAATTACAAATTACAGCATTCCGCCATGTTTTGTAAAACAGTTATCGAAGCGCAAGACGTCACGTCTAAGTAAAATCGCATTCATGTCATTTAGTTTCATTTGAAAACTTTGAACTTGCGAGCGTTTTGGCGTCAAACACAAAATGTGTTTTTAAAAACTAAAAAAATTTGGGCTAATAAATGTTATTTTTTGATCGCCATCCTGATTTAACCAGAATTTCGAGTGCACGCAGATTTGTATAGATATCTGTCTATTACTATAGATAACTGTCATTATTACTTTATCTCCTCTATTACTATTTTACGTATGAACTGGGTAAGTAAATAATTCCATATCTTGGAGAGTGATTTAGAAAACGCAGCCAGCTAGTATGAAGGCGCCCATTTACCTATGGCTCAACTCACACCAGAAAAACGGCGAAGCGCAGCGAATCGGAGCGCGGTTTTAGTGTCATATGAATTTTGACTTTATTTTCATTACTATAATACTCATCGCAGAGAAGGCGCGCATTCGAATTCGCCGGAAATCCCGCGGCGTCGCGGGCATCCGCGCGGCTCGTTCGAGTTTCTCATGCGATAATAAGTATTATACTAATGAAAATAAAGTAAAAATTCATATGACACTGAAACTGCGCTCCGCTTCGCCGCTCGTTTGGTGTGAGTTGAGCCTATTGACTACTTTTACTACAGTTCTACGTCAGTACGTACTGGGCGAGTCCAAGTCTTCAAGAGGATGCGTGGGCGTCGATAGCTCGCGGCACTCCGCTCCCAACTCCACCGCCGGGGACAGAGATAGAGAATCGGCGCCTGCGTACCAACCATACAGGCTCATTTTTAGAGTTCCGTACCCAAACGGTAATAACGGGACCCTATTACCAAGACTTCGATGTCTGTCCGTCCGTCCGTCTGTATCTCATGAACCGTGATTGCTAGACAGTTGAAATGGACAGAGAGAGAGAAAGAGAGAGAATCGGCGCCTGCGCAATAACCAACCATACAGGCTCATTTAGGGTTCCGCACCCAAACGGTAAAAACGGGACCCTATTACCAAGACTCCGCTGTCTGTCTGTCCGTCCATCCGTCCGTCTGTATTTCATGAACCATGATAGCTAAACAGTTGAAATGGACAGAGAGAATCGGCGCCTGCGCAATAACCAACCATACAGACTCATTTTTAGGGTTCCGCGCCCAAACAGTAAAAACGGGACCCTATTACCAAGACTCCGCTGTCTGTCTGTCCGTCCGTCCGTATCTCATGAACCGTGATAGCTAGACAATTGAAATTTTCACACAGATGATGTATTTCTGTTGCCGCTATAACAACAAATACAAATAGAATAATAATAAATAAAATATATATTTAATAGGGGCTCCCATACAATAAACGTGATTTTTTTGCCGGTTTTGCTCGGTAATAACGACAACAGACAGACGCTTGACATATTCACAGATCTATACGGAACACTTCGTGCGCGATTCCGACTCGCACTTGGCAGATTTATTATTACCTGGTTTGATATGTGATTGAGATAAATTTGTAGGTCCTGTGTAGATTCCGTTCACTGGATTTACTGTATTCTGAAACAATATTTAAGAATCAAAATCACATAACGACATTAGTTTCAAATGAACTTAATGTACAAGGAGCTCGTATGACATAACTAATAAATATTTATTTATTTATTTTATTTTACTTATTTATTTTATCCTTGGACATTCCACACAGCGTCAACTAGTCCAAAGCTAAGCAATTTAATGCTTGTGTTATAGTAACCAGATGACTGATACATTTTTTAAAGATATTTTTTTTGTAAATACATACATTATTTAAACATAAAAAACACCCAGACACGAAACAAATATTTGCAGAGCATACAAACATTTGTCCCGCAGCGGGGATCGAACCTCTACGTCTCAGGCTTACCACTGCGCCACAGAGGTCGTCGTTTTTAAGAAATTTCGGTTCATTGATAAATTATTCGAACACGTTGGAATATTGTCTCGAAAATATATATTAACCTATATATGCCCAGAACTATTTGCAACTCGGATTTTTCTAATTTTTGGATATGTTACTCCTTATACATTTAAAAAAAACTAATTTTTCGCATTTTGAGTTATTGTAACTGAAAGTATCTTTTTTTCAGTGGGTCGATAACGACCCCTTGGGCAAATCAGGTCTAACAATTTGCTTAAAAGTATGAGTGAAATAAAATAATGTGGGCGGCCGATGGAGACTTATTTATTTAAAATTATGTTTATAAATCATTGAAACATTTGTCGTGAAGGTTCACGTTTCAATAATATTATCCATAGTAATAGTCTTTTCAGAAAATAAACACTGTGATATTTTACAGTTTTGTTTATTTACCTACCTAATATTAATTAAAATGTAAAGTACCTGCTCGTGGGTCATTTTCGACCCCCTGGGCATATATAGGTTAAAGCATGTATCGGCTGTGTTAGTGTGCAAAAAAACTGTGCATTATATTTTACGAGGGTGGTTTGCTCACGGGGCTAGAGAAATAAAAACCAAAATAATTAAAAATATTTATCCCAATCCCCATCAAGCATAAAATAATTCCAAATCAGTCAAGGCATGTTGGAGTAATCGGCATTAAAAAAAATCATAATATATAAAAAAAATTACTGAATAGAGAACCTCCGCCTTTTTATAAATTCTAACTTTACTAACGCCATCTGTTATCAATACTACAAATCTGCGAAAGCTTAGCCTAGCCAGAGGGATTACTAACGCCATCTGTTATCATTATTTCGTATCTGCGAAAGTTTAGCTTAGCCAGAGAGACTTTAAAGTTAGCCTTAGCCATATAGCCCAGTTTATTTTTAGCAAACAAAACGAATGCAAAATAATACCTTAGCTATTTGTAGGAGTACTATGGAATGTTTGATGTTGTCCAACATCGCCTGCAAAAGAAAAATAATATAGCAGAATGTACATTATTATAATAGAAGGCAAAATAATAAGATACCTATACAATAAACTTGAAACCAATCCGTTTGCGTTCGCTGCGCGTTCGTATCGCGTTATCAATACAAACAAACACGCCACATAAAAACGCGGTGTGCATAGTATCTTAGCTGTCTTTTTACTCTGTGTTTAAGTTTGTGTATCAAACATTGTGTTTTAGGTTTCTTTGTAAGTTTGCGACGTAAAACAATCATTTATCTTAGGAAAATAATATGTAAAAAATATATTATTTTTTGTTTCTTCCTTATTTTCTAGTATTGGTGCTGTTCTGAGCAAAATGTTTTCTGACTTAAATAGTTTTACTTACTAGTTTTTAAAGAATATGTTAAGTATTTCTAGAAATCACCATCCTAGGAAACTAACTTTCATATAAGTATCTTAAAAAGTATTCTCGATAACATTGTTAAAAAAAAATAGTCAGATTACATAGTGATTTTTTTTAACTGCGATAGTACGGAGAAATCTGCCCCTGGATTGTGTAACTTGTCTCGATTGTATTAAAGCAAAAATTACAGTAAATAGCGAAAATAACTGTCAGATTTAACGCTGATTAACGGCCGGTTTCAATATTAAACTTACGAATGATCGTAGATTGATCGCCATAGCAACTTTGTTTAGACAACAAAAAATGTAGGACACTTTTTGACAGATAACAATATTACTATGGCGACAGATCCACGGTTATTAGTAAGTTGAATATTGCAACTCGGCATAAGTAAATTAGTAAGTAACTTAAGTACTTAATTACTGTCATATTGGACAGTTGTTTTCGCGATTTACTGTGATTTTTGCTTTGATGCAACTTGTAAAAAATCCTAGACAAGTGTGTGTAAAATAATTTATTTACAGAAACTAAACTACATATTTACATAACTGTACAAGTGTGTGTTAAATAATATTTTCACCCAAGATATTTTCTATCACTTTTTGAAATATTTATGCAGCACTTACGTTCGAATGGTCTAATATAACTTGTCCTTTTATCTTCTCGTTGGGATCGCTCAGTTCCGTCACCCGTAAGCTCAATTTCTGTAAAAGAAACAAAACAAACGTTAGACTTTATACTTAATGACTTGCTTCGGAGGGCACGTTCGTCGGTCCCGGCTTTTAAAGTCGTTAAGCCATGACGGAGGCCTTTAGGCGGCCTGAACTCAAAACTCCGTCACCAGAGTTGGCCACTTGCTCACTCGAACGAACGAACTACAATAAATCTCTGTTCTTACTTACATTGACCAGTTCGATGATAATCTGCAGATAAGCATCAGCCTCAGAAACTCTTCGCTCCAAGTCTCCATGCCTGTGTCTCGGCGCAGGCACTGAACGTGACCATCTCTCGCGACGGCCATGCCGCGCTATCGTGTCTTCTAGCGCGCGCACCCATCTCTCTCGCTCTTGCCCGTCTCTAGCCTGGAAGAGAGAGATGGCATTGTTTTAATAAATAATCATCAAATATCCTTGGACATTCCACACAGCGTCATCTAGTCCCAAGCTAAGCAATTTAATGCTTGTGTTATGGTTACTTTTTTTTGTTATGGTAACCGGAGGACTGATAAGGTACCTACTCATATAATTTTATTTGTTTATTTGTTAATATATTTTGGTAATACATACTATACATAGAAAACACTCAGACTCGAGACAAATATTTGCAGATCATACAAACATTTGTCCCGCGGCGGGGATCGAACCCGCAACCTCTGCGTCTCAGGCTGGCTTTCACCCGCAGCGCCAGAGGTCGTCAATGAAATCATACCTGAAAATGGAAGGTCTTGTGGTCAACTGTGATGGTAAAGGTGGAATCGTCCTCGTCGTCGATGCCGATGACGGCTGCGCGCAGGCGCACGCAGCCTCTTCTCACACCCCGTGTCATTTTCTCTTTTGACTGGAAGCAGAGAATACCTAATCAGAACACATAATAAAACATATGCAAACGGGTATTTATCACGAATTTTAACTTTAATATGCGCCCGAAGTTTCGACCGGATTGAACCGCCGAATATTAAAGGTAAAATTCGTGATAAATACCCGTTTGCATATGTTTTATAAAACCAGTCTCTTTATCATGCTCGTGGCGTAGCTAAGACGTTTTTGATAGATGGTTGAAGATAAGCAACGTTCTGAGCGGTCACAACTTGGATGGGGGGCAAATTGCCAACCCTGGTGACGGCGTTTTTAGGCCGCCTAAAGGCCTTCGTCATGGCTTAAAGACTTTAAAATCCGGGACCGACAATTAAACGTGCCCTCCGAAGCAAGGGAAGCGCTCAGCTGTTAATGCCACCAAATTGTTTCAGCCTTCAGCTGAATTCGTTAAGTTGTTTTTGCGTAAAGAGTAACAAACATCCATTCATACAAACCCGCTTGTAATATAAGTGGGTTAGTAGGAAGTATTTTGCATTTTTGGTTAATTAAACTAGAAATAAGTAAATTTGGTTATTTTTGTTTTTGTTTAATTACATTTTAGGTCAACCAAGGCCACACATTACACATTTATAGACCAAAAGAATCTACTTACTAACAATGGAATATTTAATCACCCAGCCCCAAAATATATTTTTTGCATACGAATCTGACTAATTAACATTAAATTGTATATTAAGTTTGTGATTATATAGTTATATAATAATGTATAAGGCAATTAATTTTCCTAGTAATATATAGATAATTGTTCTCTTCCACAAAAATACTATTGATTGATATAATATGTTTTAATTTCCAAAATTAAAGTCTTGTTATTGTATATACAAAATATTGGCATATCTACAAAACAAAGTACGTTACGTGGTAGCTAATTTACTATGTAAATACGCATCTTAAGTACAGGATGAGGTTAAAATCCATAAAATACAGTAATTCGTCAACCTCCTAAGTAAGTTCGTATGAGCAAGTGGCCAACTCTGATGACGGAGTTTTAAGGCCGCCTTAAGGCCTCCGTCAACCTCCTAAAACCACAACATTGAGCCAGATAAATGATAGAATAAATATTTTATTTTATTATTATTATTATTATTTTATTTTTATTATTTTATTTAATTTTATTTCTTTCTTTCTTTCTTTCAAACTCGCAGTCGCAGTGCGTTTCATTTGCGTTTGTATCGATACAAGCGTCTCAAAATAACGCCTTGTGCATAGGCTCTTAGTTTCTTTGAGCATCCACTCGTTTACGACATGATAATCGTACGTTGATTCGAAGTATTCCCAAGTGAGCACCTATTTTTTGAGCACCTAAGCATTGAGCACCCAAGCTATTCCCATTTGAGCACCCATCAAATTTTTGACGTGGTGCTCTCATTTGAATGTCAGAATTAACACTATTAAAACAGAGCATCGTCAAATTATGCTATCCATGAACAACACAAGAAAACCCAGCTCGAAGCTAGTATCAACATTCCACAAATTAATTTCGTCCAGCCAAACACACTGTAAACGAATATGCATAATTAAATGTATTTGCATTTATAATAGTTCAAACTCCATTATCAAACGGGGCCTGCGTGTGGTGTGAAACGGTCAGAACCGTAACATGGATACTATACTGAAGGCTTACAACAATGTGTTCTACGAGCGAGCAGGTAAATCTATTTCTAAGTATATTAAAATGAATCTTTATTTAGCTAGGTCTCGCCTTAAATTGAGTTAAGAGGCCGTAGGTAGCAAATATGTGGTTTGAATCGTATTAGATCTCAAAATCCGTGAAAGATACCACCTTATAATGTTTGGAGAAATTAAACTTTGAACTTTTATCTTGCGTTGTGGTTTTTTAGAAACACGATTGGTAAAAGTTTTCTCGATCATATATTTTTTTGAAAAATACATGTTTTTCACACAGTTTGCTATTTATCTCAGGAACAGAACGCTATTTTTGTTGGTTTTATGTTTTGACAAATAGCCTAGAAGTATTCATTTAGTTCTGGTTTTTTAATTTTTCGATTACTTGTTTAATTAACTTGTAATTAAATAAAAACTGTTTTTTCGCTATAAATTATGTTGCGTGTCTATCGTTCTGCGCTTCTCACTCACGAGTAAAAACATTATTCGCTCTCCCGCTCATTCCTCGGCGTTATGGCACACACTTAATAAAAAAAATTAAAGATTTCTAATACCTTGTAGTAATGAACCTTTCGCTGAAGAATAATTTAAAAAAATTATAAATTTTTTAGGAAATTGACAAGTTTCAGAGAACTAACGACTATTTCAAGTTTGGCCGTTTGATAGTTCGAGCATTTTTTTAAAACAATTCAAATTTTTGTACAACTGACTTCAATTTAGCAAGAAGAGATGCATTGCATCTGTTATATGCAGTATATAATAACTGTATGTATGTTCAACGCTAAAATTACGCTGTTCCAAGTGCAGTTAAAACCGCTAAAATCCATAAAAATATCGTTTCGAAGATTTTCACACCTGGTATATGATGGATATCGGTTTATAGGCTTCAATTGAAATTTCCGAGGCACAACTCACATCTCATATTGGCAATAAATATAGGAGGGGATCCCGAGCGTGCGCCTTACAAATAATATTAACCTAACAAAAATTCAATATGGATACGCAGAAAAAGATATCTTGCTTGCGATTTATGACGAACAATAAAAGGCATTAACATTTATTTACTTGAATAGTGCTCACAAGCAGAAATTATTTCATTTATCTTTATCATCTCAGCCGTGGGACGTCCACTGCTGGACGTAAGCCTCCCTATCATCCCTCATAAATCTCTAGATGTTTCTGTTGGAAGCGGCCTGCATCCACACATATATATGCATTGGACGTATGAACTTGTTTTGTGGTATGAAAAGTGGTAAAAAAATAAAATTCAATTCAAAGCAAAAAAATTAAAAGTGATAGCGTTGTTTTTTTTATATACCTTACTCAAAAAACCTCACCATGTATCTATCAAGATACCACGCGAGCGAAGCCACGGGCGGAGTAAGCTACTAGTTTTATAATTTTAGTTTTATTATAATAAACTGGCAGAAAATTAATTAACCATTAATTAACTTAACATTAATGATTACTTAGCATTAACTCACAGCGCAGGACCGGATTATGTGTTGTTTACGAAGAGGCCTACACCCAGCAGTGGGTATCTATGGGCTGTGGATGATGATGACAATTATCTTGAGATGTCAGCGATACAAAAATTATGTACTACTGAATACAAACCTAACGATTACATCACTTAATTAGACTATTGTCTATAAATCTTGCTATTACATAATTTAATTAGACTTGTGCCATCAAACTGACCGCCGACTTACAAATCTAGACTAGACTATTAATTTAATTTTGCACAATCATAGCATGACTGGCGCCTATTCTACGTAATAACTGTAGCACGAACATGTTAAAACATCGGCAGTATGTCAAAACATAATTCACGCATTGTCATGTTTATCCGACTTCAAAATAGGCAGAGGTTCTATGTTCCAACTTGTGTATTTTTTTTAATGTTTTTTCTATGTGACTGATTATTCCGTCAAATAGTGAACCGACTCCGATTCCGGGTCTGGATGTTTTTCTATCTATAGTATGTATGTAATTACAAAAAAAATGTATCTATGTAGTATATCAGTCATCTGTCTGGTAACCATAACACAAGCATTAGGTTGCTTAGCTTGGGACTAGATGACGCCGTGTGGAATTTCCAAGGATATTTATTTATTTATTTGTTATTAAAAGAAGAGTGAGAACACAAGAGTGGCGTGATAGAGAAGAGGCTTTTACCCAGCAGTGGGTGTTACCGGCTGAGAAGATAGATATTGAAATAAAGATAAAAACATTTATCGCGGTAGGACCTCAAGGATCACTTCGACTTCGTTTTACATGCTGATTCTATTGGCCCATTCAAAATAAATACCAGACTTGCAAAAATTTACAAAAGCTAAAAATTGACATGAATGAACAACATTGTGAATAAACTGAAAAGTCCATCAATCACATGCACGCTAGTTTTTTCAAGGTCAGATAACAACATTAGGGTTTTAGATTTTTCAGCCAAACGGTTAGTTCAAAATCAAAATTGCCGTGTTCAAGCAGAGACGCTCACTTCGCTCGCTAGTCAATTATGGGCGCATGAATGATGTATCGATATGTAGTCAATATGATTACATTATGAGCGGAACAGACCCAGTGTTGACCCAACGTTACTTTGTTACGTTGTTACGTTACTTTTGACGACCTCTGTGGCGCAGTGGGCGAAGGCCCGCCTGAGACGCAGAGGTTGCGGGTTCGATCCCCGCTGCGGGACAAATGTTTGCATGATCTGCAAATATTTGTTTCGTGTCTAAGTATTTTCTATGTATAATATGTATGTATTTACAAAAAAAATGTATCTATGTAGTTCATCAGTCATCTGATTACCATAACACAAGCATTAAATTGCTTAGCTTGGGACTAGATGACGCCGTGTGGAATGTCCAAGGATATTTATTTATTTATTTATATTTGTAATGAGTTCATTTGTCGCGCAAATGAACTCATTACAAAATTTACAAATTAACATTTCTTCATTAGAGCACTAAGCGATATTAATCTGGCAATCGGATTACTAATGCGTTCCAGTGCAGTCCTTTCACCGGCCACATCAGTCGGCATAATAATTACAAAATTGTGAATGTATGTACATAATCGGCAATTGTCGACGTACAGACAGTGAAAAAAATAGATTGAATATATATTTTAAAACTATTTGTATCCTATTATACAGGGTGTTACCAGACCACTACCGAAAACTTAAGGGGATGAAAGTACCCATCAATATGAACAACTTTTTCTAAGAAACCAACACTGTGAACGCGAAAAAAAAAACAGCTGTTTCATACACTTTAGCCAAGTAGGTATTGAACTTATGTATGGAACTGCTGTTTTTTTATCGCGTTCACAGTGTTGGTTTCTTAGAAAAAGTTGTTCATATTGATGGGTACTTTCACCCCCTAAAGTTTTCGGTAGTGTCTGGTAACACCCTGTATTGACAGATTTAAAGAGCTAGTTACATAGGGATCGATTTGTGAATTTCCTAGAACCTACAAGATAGGTATTGATCATTACGCCCAGGCTTTGTCCAGGTTTTTCTTCACTATAATATTATACATTATCATATTGTATTATTATTAAACACTTCTCTTGAACCACTCTGATGATAATATAATGAAAATGAAATAAAATATGATCATAACTGTACTCCCAGGGAGCAGTAGATATTTCGGTGAATAGTTTCCGTTCCCGTGGGAATACCGGGATCATAAATAGCCTATGCGTTAATACAGGATATAAGCTATCCTGGTAAGTACTCAATTTCATTCAAAAACGTGCAGCCGTTTAATCGTGAAGGAATAACAAACATTCACATTTATCACCTAGCATGTAAAACGATACTTAAGTGATCCTTGAGGTCCTACAAGAATAAATGATTTTTCTTTCTTTCTTTCTTTCAAATTTACACACACAATCTTCCATCTTTATAATATTAGTGTGATATTGATGAAAACCGCATTAAAATCTGTTGCGTAGTTTTAAAGATCTAAGAGCACATACGACGACGCGACACGGCGGAAAGCGGCTTTGAAATATCCAAATATTTTTGTTTGTGATAGTACCTACTAATAGTGAGCAGTGTTACCTTAATGGTAGGTACTTTCGACTTTTGACCCTAAGGTACAGTCAGCAGCATAAAGATATTATGTAACAGGGTAGTCAAAATTATATTCGAGTCACAAATTCAATTTTATATGGGTTGTCAGAATAGTCATATTATTGTAACCATCAAAATGGTCAATAATATCTTAGCAACAGTTGGCAATTTTATATAACGCAACAAGATGTCCAATATTATGTTCGCGTATGAACTATTCATTGGTATCTACGCACCAAACTTTCCAAAAATATCTTCGCATGAAAGAAAAATGAACTCTAATGTCTCAAGTCACAGTCTTTTATTCGTTTCCATAAAAGTCTTGATACCTTCAAGAAATCTTATGATTATGACAAATTTAATCTATGAGACAGACTTAAAAGATCAGTTAGGTATTTAAAAATATTTTTGTAGGATCCTAAATATGTAGCATGCTATGTACCGCAATAGAAAGGAAATTAAGAAAAAAATATAATTAGGTATTATGTTATAAAATTTATATTAAAAAACTAAACACATCATTAAAACCGAACAAAAATGCTTATTCATGAATAAAACTAAATAAAATCAATATCTTGTGTATCCTCCTTCGGCATTGATAACATCTAAAAGGCGTTGTCTCATTGACCGGACAGCATTGTAACAAAAATGGTCACCTCGCAGGGATTCCCATATTTGTGTGACATGCGCACGCAATGTTTCTGAAGTTCGAGCTTGAGTGTGATCCCACAGTTGAACCATCTTACCCCACACATTCTCAATAATGTTTAAGTCCGGACTCTTGGGAGGTAATCTTATTAGAATTAAATCGTCGTTGCCAGCGATATACTCGTTCACGACCCTGGAATTATGTATGGAGCAACCGTCATGAATGAATGTAATCGGTTCTTCATCATCATAAACATTTCTTGCTGTAGGAAAGAACGATTCTTCTAAAATCTCTTTATATCCCCGTCCATTTAAGCGGCCCCCTATCTCTACTATTTCACCGGGTCCGGCCGCAGACACCCATCCCCAGAACCCTACGCTGATGCGGCCACTTCTGTTATTGGGCCGAACGTTTGCCTCATCGTATCTAGTATTGTTGACTCGCCACAAAGATACACGTCCGTGAGCCGAAGACGTAAAAACTTTCTCATCAAGGAATGCTACTTGGTTGAAATTATGATTTAAATATTGAAGAGCGAATTGTAGCCTCAGTTGTTTATGCCTCGGCGTTAGGCCAGGTTTTTTTGCAGGCACCCGATGTTTCAGACCAGCTTCGTAGAGTCGGCGTCTTATGGTGCTTTGCGACACCTCATTTGCGACTGCTAACTCCGACGTTTTAATAAAGCGGTCTTGGCGCGCTGTGCCAACAATGGCAGAGTCTTGGACCATGCTGGTTTTCCTTGGTCGTCCGAAAGAGACGTGTTTGACCACGTCTCCCTCTTGACGCCATCTTTCAATCCAAAGTCTTACAGTATTTGTCTAAAAAATAAAAAAGTTATCGTTAAGAAATATCAATCTCGCCATTTCCTGCTCAGATGGTCCGTGGAGATGATGGATACTTACACTTATGCCAAGTTCATCCGATATATCAGTATTGCTTACGCCTTCCTTATGTAAATTTATAATCTGATGCTTATTTAGTTCAGTTATTCGGTATGTAGCCATTATTAAACTGTATATATGTATAGGTATTCGATATATTTCTAATTACATTTAATGTAAGTAATCAATACGATAAATCGAATGTCAGAATTGACTTGAACTACGTACACTCGTAGTTTGTAATCTATGATAATGAACTCCAAGGAGGTAAATGATAATCTATCTCGAGTTCTATCAATGACTATTTCTAATCTAAAGAGTTTCTATTACTATACCTATCTAATTTTAAAGTTTTTTCTTAAATACGTTGTAAGTGCGATAGTTTGTTTGTCATTATGGTTTTCGGTAATATTAAATTTTCTCTACGTTTTTCTGATCTGCGCGAACGAAATCGAGGATGTAAGTATGCACTTGAATAAATAAATTTATTGATTCCTCTTTTCGTAATTCGTAACTGACATGAAAGGAAATTTACGCCGTAACGAGAGAAGTTTTTAATTTTAATTTACTAGTAATTAATTTAATATCATTCTTATATAGTTTATCGGATTTTTATTTCATCTCTCTATTTAAAGCTTAATAATTACTCTATAATATTATTCTAGGCATGCAATATTATTTAAATCAGTTTCTTTAAGACAGCAAGTAAAACCGCGGGACTCGCTAAAACTTTGTACCAAAAATCTGTCTTCTTGCAATTTTAATAAATTTACTAAGTTTTAAACAAAAGACAAGTCAATGACGTTATGCACGAAATGAAAGAGATAAATAGAGATGGTTTATTACACACGTAAAAAAGGAATGGACGATGATACTTTTGAATAAATAACGAATAAAAGACTGTGACTTGAGACATTAGAGTTCATTTTTCTTTCATGCGAAGATATTTTTGGAAAGTTTGGTGCGTAGATACCATTGAATAGTTCATACGCCAACATAATATTGAACATCTTGTTGCGTTACATAAAATTGCCAACTGTTGCTAAGATATTATTGACCATTTTGATGGTTACAATAATATGATTATTCTGACAACCCATATAAAATTGAATTTGTGACTCGAATATAATTTTGGCTAACCTGTTACATAATATCTTTATGCTGCTGACTGTACTTCGAGTTCCAGCCGTAAATACATTACTTGATCGCGGAGAAAAAATATACACGTACAGTTTATTTTAGATGTACGTACCTAAGTGTGTGATCTATTGGTATGTAAGGCTTCGATTCAAAGTAATTGATATAGATGAAAGTGCAATACGAGATCAAATTAAAATAAATATCCTTGGACATTCCACACAGATTATTATTTGTTGAGTAACCAGTGCTACTCAAAGGGAAGTTTCTATCCCACTGTGTCACACTAAAAAGTGTTACTCAACTGGAATAACCCGATTTTGTATTATTCAATTATCGCTAGATCTATCTCATTTTAAATGAAAAATCTTACCTACTAAAAGTTAACGGTTCCGGCAGGATTCAAACCTGTGTAGATACAAGCGATCACTCTTAAGCCGAGCTGCCCAACCACTAGGCCACGGACCCTGTACGCCGAAACCCGAAACTATTAGTAAGATGATTTATCGGTTAAAGCTCCGATCGCTAGATCTTATCAAAAATACTATGATATTAAATTCCAAAATGCCGTTTTCCGTGGTACAGCTCGGTCATTATTGACCAAAGGCATTACATAATATCATAAAGCTTGCGACATCACACTTGATTGCACTTTGATGCATCACAATCCGTTTGACAGTGAATAATGACTGCTACAAATAGGTTTGAGGTTAACAATTCGATTTATATACTTCATTGATATAAAACGATAGATGCGCGATAGCTTTACGAGTGCACTCACTTTGTTTGATTGGCTCCCCACTGGAGTTTCACTAAGTATTTAGATTTAAAAAGCTAGGGGCCCCACAACTTGTTTGTTGCCTGATATACTTCTCTGGTTTGTCACGTTAGAACAAGAAGAATTTCACGCATAATCACCTAGCTTAGGAAGTTCAAAGTGATCCTGGAGGTTGGATGGATGGGGGACTCCCTTTTCCGCATTTAGACTCAATGGTGGTCCTTTATGCGCGGATGATCATGGAGGTAAAATAAATGTTGAAAAACTAAATGTTTTTGTTTATTTTAATTTGCATCATCTGCGTCGGTGGTATTTCTATTTTTAGAAAACCCGAGGTGGTTACATTAAAAAAAATCAGGATCTGATGAGGATCTACGGAGTTATGAACAAAAATGCACCTCGAGAAGGAAATTGCTCTCGTTTTACAAAATTGAAGTTGGTTTATTTTTTTTAGTTTTGCCACTGCTTAAAGGTTTTATGTGTCGGGTTATTTTTATTCAGGGATTTTGGAGCACATGGCGTATCTAATATAATATCATCAGTGGTTACAAACTGAAGTTAAACCATTCGATTCAAATAACTATGAAATGCAAACAGATAATTGAGATTATGATTACGAAACGTGGATGCGGCGATAAATTGTAGACAACAAAACGAACAGAAATCAATAGAATTATGTTGATATAATTATGTAGCATTTAAAAAAAAAACACAAATGAAAGCATCAAGCGTGATACGAGTAGAAAAAGGTTAAAAATGAAAAAAGTAAAGTAAGAAAGTTCGTATGAGCAAGTCCACTCTGCTGACGGAGTTTTTAGGCCGCCTAAAGACCTCCGTCATGGCTTATTGACTTTAAAAGCCGGGACCGACAATTACGTAAAGTAAAGTAAAGAATGAATGAAACAAAAAAGTATGTCAGGATCGAAATTGAAATGAATGTTATCTATCTTCGTGATTTCTGAGGTCAAACAGATATTGATAAAGGTTTCGCTAGTAACGATTTTAATCTCCTAATCTCTAATTGCCCCTTTCAACCCGATCAAGGTTTCACCATTAATTCCATTGCATTGTTGCTTTCATATAATATCGTGAAGGTTATTAGAGCAATTTGTACTAAATAGTAAATACTAAATTAAAGGTCCAAGTCCACTGAACCGTGGCGTACACAATGACCCGTAGCGAATCATTATCATATACCTACACTACAAGCTGCCCCGGCAAACTTCGCTATGCCATACGCTCATGTAATTAAACGTTAAGAATAATGTAGGTATCCCCATGCTAGTGAAACTTACCTAGGTATACCACAGATCATATAATACTATAATAGTACCTATACATTAGTTTCTCTAATGTTAGAGAAAAATTATATGATGCGTGACTTAAGATGGTGAAGCTCTATACTTTATTTATTAACTTATTTCTTAATTTTTCTAAGTTTCTGTGCAATTCCTTATTACTGTAATAGAATTTAGATTGAACAATTAGGTTATATTTTATTATTTATACAGTTTGATTTATTTATTTTATTCGATTTACTAATCTAACAACTAATGAAACTCCGCCTAGATAAATACCTAAATGAGATATGCAGTAGACAATTTCTAATCGTAAATTGCAAAAAGTCCGCAAAGGACAAATGGACACCCATCTTCTAACAATAGATTTAAACAGAGCAAGATGAACTACATTTTGCGATGACCCACATACAATTTTGAAATACGTTGCAATTTGTAACAGTGATTGGTGATGGAAAAAATTGGAGTACATTGTATTGTTTGTGAGAGGATTCGTTTGCGTGTGATAGTTATCATTGTTTCAATTTGTCCTATTATCGTAACACTAGTACAATCCGAATGAAAAAAGGAAGATTATATTTTTTGAGAGTATACTTGACTGTATGTCTACTTTTTTGGCAAGCTCTGCAACAAGTTTGTGAGAATAGATGAATGGATGATTCGTTATTCATTCAAGCAAAACCTACTGAACGTATTTGGCTGACACTTGGAATATCTATAGTTTTTACCTGGAATAACACATAGGCTACCTTTTATCCGAACCACGCAAGCGGTTGTATTTTCATATTATAAAGTTGTTAAAGATATCTAAAGCATTTTGACACTGAGACAGCGCAAACCGGCGCGCGTAACGCTGCAAACTGCGTAAAGTGAGCGCAAAACTAGCAAAC
Organism: Xanthorhoe designata; assembly: GCA_963582015.1. NCBI lineage: Eukaryota > Metazoa > Arthropoda > Insecta > Lepidoptera > Geometridae > Xanthorhoe > Xanthorhoe designata. The sequence goes on from OY757049.1 coordinate 1,750,916, forward strand.
TGTGCACACTCTATTTTAAATATATGGAAGGGCGTACTAAACCGATACGCCGCAAACTCAGTCGGCCGCTAACAGTTTGCCTGCTGGGGACACAGCCTAAAAGTGAATTTTAAAATAGCATTTTCTTTCCAGATCCCCGAGTTAAAGATTGGCCTCTAATGAGCTCGCCATGGACTATAGTGGGCATCATATCAGTATACCTGCTCCTCATCAAGGTGTGCCTGCCTTCGTACATGAGGGACAGGAAACCCATGGACCTGCGGACCGTCATAAAGTGGTACAACCTGATGCAGATCGTTGCAAACGCTGTTGTTACTTGGGGGGTGAGTTATAAATAAAATACATTTTGATAACGGTAATTATGTAAATACTTATCAGTCACGGGACTTTAAATTGTCGGTCCCGGCTTTTAAAGTCGTTAAGCCATGACGGAGGCCTTTAGGCGGCCTAAAAACTCCGTCACCAGAGTTGGCCACTTGCTCATACGAACGAACAAACGGGACTTTTTTGTCAATCTTCGTTTTATTGGTTTTGACGCTATTAAAACACGCTATTTTGACGTTTTAAAAAAAAATTAATAAGAATAGGGTCTTTGCCGATTACACCGTGCCATAAAAGGACGTGCTATGAACATAATTGAAACGTTGTAAGAAAAAAAAAACATTACTTTCAGTAAGAATTATTGTCATGTTTCAACATGTTTCATTGTTCATTGTAAAAAACATTCGCTGGACACAACAAATGCTACAGCAGCGACGCTCTCAGCGGGCCGGATAAGTTTGTCGCACTGTAATCTTGATATTGATGAGAGACGCCATTCTATTTCAATATTCAGACGGGAAAAGTTAGATCTGTTTCATAACCACTATAATGGTATCGATAGTTGTTTATGTTTTGAATAGAAATGAGAGTGCAGTGAATAATATCAAGATCGTGATACCTAAGGCCGCCGCCGTCATCGGGACGTCAACGAGAACGAGATTATTTCGAACCTAGGCTACGTCCGCACAGACAGACGGCTTGCTTAGCAACTAGAGCCTAGTGGCTTGCATTCTGGCTACTAGCTAGGATACACAGAGGCCGCACTTAGAGGTGGTTTCCCTGGTGAAAACTGATGCAATTAATAATTCATCCATTTTTTTCTTTTAAAATGCCTCGCGCCTCGTGACAAAAAACCAACACGTTTGTTTACTTGGATACACGCTAAGCGACTAGCTAGGCGCCAAGCGCGCAGTGCGGCCGGTCGCGAACATTCTAGAACGTTAGTTTTACTAAGCTACTCGCTAGGTGACTCGCTAGGGCCTAGCGAGTCACCTAGCGAGTAGCTTAGCCTAGCCTAGCCTAGCGGCTAGGCTCTAGGCGCTAAGCAAGCCTCCTGTCTGTGCGGACGCAGCCTAAAGATGACGTGACGGCCTTGCGGTGGACACGCGGTTATAGTTAGTCTATGTATCAGTACTTCGGCGCCGTCTCGTTGACGTCCCGGTGACGGCGGCGGTGGACAAACGCCATTACTGTCATTATAAGATGTTCGTGGCGTCGGAATCCCTCATGGCAAAGCTTACCTTGATAGATCGTGAAAGTTAAGCATCGTACTGAGCGGTCACTGCTTGGATTGGTGACTGCAAGTGGCATTATCAGCTGAGTGCCTCCGTGCTTCCGAATGCACGCTAAATTGTCGGTCCCGGCTTTTAATGTCGTAAATCCATTACGGAGGCCTAAAATCTCCGTCATCAGAGTTGGCCACTAGCTCATACGAACTAACTATCATCTTACACGGTTCATACCTTTCCTTTGTCCTAACTCTATTCATATCCACCCGTATTCATCATCATTGTTTCGAAACTAGGAATTACTTAATCGATACGACGTTATTTACTACTTAAAAATTGGAAATTACATCATACATTGATTCAGAATTTAAATTCTACCGAAGCAAACACCAATAATCTCCCGCCCCAGCCGACTGTAGGTATACGACAACTCATTTTCACAATAATCTTCAGTCCAGACATGCTCACGCCATAATTTCTACTATGTTGATAATTAGAATTAGGCGATAGAAGCCAGTTATGAAAACTTTAATTATTTATAATTTCTGAAAGTAAGGAAACACGTGTCTCCTATACGTTCTCATCGAGGTGTCTGCAAAGGCGATAAACAGATAGCTGCCAATTGCTTATCGAAAGTATCTTGACAAATACACCTCTTTACTGCCTATAGCGACTGAGCTGTTCCTTCTCAAACTAGGTATTTAAATAATGAAAGTGCAGGCGCGGTTATAAGACTATCACTTCACGTACTTGATTAATCGGATTAATGGTAATTAAAATGATAAATTAATCAATTCTATTATTGATTTCAATTTTATGATTCGCTTTGAATTTTAATGGTGTTTTCGCGTTAGAAAGTTCCGCATTATTTTCGCTTGCTTCTTATATTTACTTTAAGAAGCTTTTATTTATCTGATAACAGACATTAAGTAAGCATAACGTGATGGATGGTCGCATAATCTTTCGAGAACTATATTCGCCGTTATTTATTAATGCGACTTACTTAAGGTGCCTCTATGGGTGAAACTAGCGCCACCGCCGATTTTATTTTATTATTACGTTGAACAAAGGAATTTTAAAAAACTGAATGTACAGTTTATGAAACCTATCATAAGCTTTTTTATATACCTATGTATAGTCCGCGCCACGTAAAAAGAGCGCTGGAAAAAAGTGGAGGGGGTATGTTTGCGCATGGCTACACTCGCGCACGAAAGTACTAAACTAATCATAATGTAGGTATAGTATTGTAGCTGAGCGGCCGGCTCGGGCAGGCTAGTACCTATACACCGTTTTAACACCTATTTTTTATTTTTTATTTTACCTTTTGTCAGATCAACTGTTGACAATAAATATTATGTGTGTGTAATCAATATTTTACTCATTTCAACATTTATGTCACTGTCTTTCATGAATAAAATAAATAAATTACTTACTTACTTAGATGAATATCATTAACGGAATTATTATTAAAAACATGTTTTAGTCAGTGTTAATTGTTTAATTTAAATAAGTAAGTACCTACTTACCTACAAAATTCAGGTATTGTTGATACATTGTTTTTTTATCATCAACAGCATTTTTAACAGCCTCTCTCTTCATAAAACTATATACCTACGTCATAAATAATTTTTCAGATTTTTCTATGTAAAACCATTTCGTAAGCGAAAACTTTTGTACGCGATGATATTTTGCGAACGAATTTGACGTAGTGACAGCGCGGGAAGCTAAGGACTGCTGACGAACCAATAGCATGCGTCGAATCAATGACAGCGTTACCCCTTCACCCCGCGCCGCAGTCCACACCACCAATCGGACCTAAAAATCGACTCTGCGCAGCTTGTCAGCCAGCGCTCTTTTTACGTGGCGCGACCTATAATAGTTTCATTTTGTATAGTTTAGGAAAAATAACGAAAACAGAGTTTAGTGGCCACCAAGTGCAACTTCGCTATATCTCCTGAACTATGCAAAATAAAACTATTACATAGGTATTAAAAAAAAGCTTATGATAGGTTTCATAAACTGTAGCTATAATATATATATTATAGCTGCGTGTGCGGTCACTTGAATATTTGTATAGAAAATATATCGTAATATGCCTTGCTATAATTTATAGATTTCATAAGAGAGCATGGCAGATACATTTATGTTCGTAACTCCCAAGATAGTAATCAGATCTTTAAAAATGTTTAATGGGACCATTTCGGAAGTATTTTTCAAAATCGGTCTACTATTGACGGAATAATCGCTGAATATACTTAAAAAAAAAACAGTAATACAAAAATCAAAATCAAAATGTATTTATTCAGTACGATCGTTTATAGACCACTTTGACATATTGTCACGTTCTGACAACTAGGTGAAAACTAGGTGATTCTACTGCCTACAAAAATTCTACAAAGTAAATACATACAGTGGAACATAGATTCTCCTTCTGAAGTAGGTTAAAAATTTGCTTGAAACCTTTTAAAACCTAGGCTAGTACATTATAAGAACACATTGCGTTACGCAAATAGCAAATCCCCTGATCCTTTTACCGGAAGGTCGGGCCGGAGTCACTAAAGTCAACTGCAACGCTCATTCCATTTGCATGAAAATGAATGATGGTGGAAATCTACAGATCTTTATCTACGACTGTCCTCACACAATTATACATCATCATCATCTACCTGCTGTTATCCCACATTACGTGGAATTGGCACACCATGCATTCCTCATCCATTTCCTTTCATCAGTCGGCATCACACCATTCACCCCATTCTTACTAATGTCAACATATAAATGAAAAATCTTACTAAAAGTTAACAGCTTCGGCAGGATTCGAACCTGCGTAGATACAAGCGATCGCTCTTAGCCGAGTTGCCTGACCACTAGGCTACGGAACCTTCACGCCGAGAACTGAATGAAGCGATAGGCATTGGTTTGCAATTTCATGAAATTCTTTAGAAAATACATAAAAAATTAAGCAAAATTCTTTTTTTTAATATAGAATAGAATAATCTTTATTATGTCACTGGACAAATAAAAAAAAATACTTAAAAGAAAATGATATTTAAAAACAATAGGACCTATTTCAAAATTTCATCCTAATTTAATATAATATTCTTACTGAGTCGTACTAAGTGCTTTAAGCTGTACCCGCTTGAGGGATTTTGTAATTGTCTAACGTGCCGTGAAAAGGCCTTGAGAAGAAATTAATTAGTGAAGCGCGTTTAACCGCAGATAATAATGTACTGGTTACCTTAGGGTTAACCCTTAGTTAAGATTAGACTGATTAAACCTTAATACAAAAAGTTAGGTGGTATCGTTTTGAGTAGCTTATTAGGGGTTAATATTTGGAATCACTCATCCAATATGTAAGTAAATAAAAACCTTTTATAAACAGAAATATATTATGTAAAGGTTGCATAATTTTGCTTAATTTTCTGGAAAATGTTTGGTTATTATACGTATAGCTTGAAATAATTTCTGCTTGTCAATATTGATTTCAAAAGGAACATTAATAAAACGAACGAACTATGAGAAATAGGGTTTTCATTAGAGCCGTTCAATGTTGGTGAAACTGGGCCGAAACGGCCGGTTCCGCCGACGATAAATCATTAGCTGACATTTCAATAACTTAAGTTTGGTAAATTGTATTGGGGCTTGGAAGATGGAGGCTTGCAATTTGTACGAGTTATTGAAGAAATATATGTTGGTCCCCAATTTGAAGCGCGGTAGCAAAGTAGAGCCTGTTGTCATATTACCAACGCTTCGTATCGATTCTCTTTCTATTGTCGCTAGAATCCTTTGATTTTTACACTTCTGACCACGTGATTTATCGTCATTCAATGCCCATTTCTATCATTTGCTCTATATCATTAACGATTGGTATATGGCTAGGGCAGGAGTAGAACCTAGCTCTTAAGACGTTCATAAAAACCCTAGTGCATCAATGATTTTATGAGGCCCAGCAGTGGGTGAAGTCGATGTGATAGTTGACGAAAATCTTCCTTTTACAAGTGTGTGAGTGACTTTATGTTGCTTAAGTGTTAATTTAAAAGAAAAAAAAACTACGCTTAAGAGTTCAAAAGTTTGCCCCAACCCGGTCAATAAAGCTTCGATCGGATTTACTTTATCGTTAAGTGGTTTTTCGGACCTTTATAACTTCAACGAGCTTTGGCGACTGCAGAAGACATCTACGCCGGAAGAAGGCCTTTACGCCGAATTGACTATTTGTCAATTTGTATATTTGGGGTATCCATTTTTGGACGTAGGCCTCCTCTATCTCGCTCTAACTTTGTCGATCCTGGGCGAGTCTCGTCCATGTGACTGGATATAAGTGTTCCGAGTATAAGGTACTAAAACAATACGTATTAAAATAAATAAATAAATAATAATAAATATCCTTGGACATTCCACACAGCGTCATCTAGTCCCAAGCTAAGCAATTTAAAGCTTGTGTTATGGTAACCAGATGACTGATAAACTACATAGATATTTTTTTTTTGTAAATACATACATATTTATAGATAGAAAAACATCCAGACCCGGAACAAATATCTGTAGAACATACAAACATTTGTCCCGTGGCGGGGATCGAACCCGCAACCTCCGCGTCTCAGGCTAGCCTTCGCCCACCGCGCCACAAGGTCGTCACCTATCTCTATCACTTTAATTCCAGATCATGACGTCAGGATGGACAACAACATACCATTTCGGATGCTTGCTACCTGACTACTCAACTAAACCGGAGCCCATGAGAATGCTCCGATTCCTATGGTGGACAGTAATACTGAAGCTAGTAGAGCTAATAGAAACTGCTTTCTTCATACTGAGGAAGAAGGAGAGTCAGGCATCTTTTCTGCACGTCTACCATCACAGCAGTACTCTGACAATTATGTGGGTCGGGGTCAAGTTTGTCGGAGGTAAGTGTAAATGTATGGTTAACTTTGAATGACTTTCTTAAGATATCTAGGAAGACATCTAATCGATCTGAAGATCACAAGTCTTTTTCTCATTGGGATTTATCTTTGAAAATGTCAAGTAAGTATTCAGTTGTATGTCCAAATATTTAGTACATCTTAACGAATCTTAAAATAATGTCCCAAAAAGTATGAAGAAGACATCGGAGAATCTGTTTAGTCAAATTCAGATGATCGTTTAGTATGTAAACGATCATCTGAATTTGACTAAACGTCAATCCATGTCAATACTTAAATAATTTTTCGAAACGTGTTGTTCATTTAGGCAGAAATTTGTAGGCATAGTTTTACCTCTAGGTACTCTCTTTATAAACTACGTGAATAGATGTAAAGTTACTGAACACAGTGCAAACAAGCTACTCATAAAACGAGACTTCAACAAATAAAGGTGCGCGTTTCCATGGCTCCGTCAACACGCTTTGTTCATTGTTTGATTGTCAGTATGGGTGTGTGGAATCAATTTCAGTGGCTACAGGTCGTGAAATGATTCTTAACAAGTGGCAAAATAACAAACAACAACATTTTACCTACTAATGTATAGAGAATAATATTTGGCAGGTTTTCTTAAAGACACTATAATAATAATAAATCATTCAAGGTGCCTGTATAGGTATGTAGAATTGATAAGAATTCTCGACTTGAAGATTGAAAGGCGGGTCAGTAACCGTAATAACTACAGTAGGTTTAATCGATGACTACCCTGTACTCAGTAAGTAGTTAGCATAGTTTTACTAGGAAGAGTGGCCGTAGCTGCTAAGAAATTACGTAGCCATAGGCGTTGTCCCCTTAAGGCTCACAGAGAGCGGCTGACTGTTAACTTCTAGTTTGCCTCCCTATATTTAAAATAAAAATTAAATATGATCACGAAAGTATTACCAAGGAGCGGTATCTTATCAGATCTTTCTTTTCTCACAACAATAAGGTACTTTTTGAAGATATTTTAAATGGAGTGTCCAGTCCATACAGCACGTACTCTACGCAGTTTGCGGTGTGGCGTTAGGGTTACCAACTCATTCAGTGAGCGGCTGAGTCGCAGTAAACGATGCTCGTGGTCAGCGGTTCAGTAAGCTCACTACGCTCTGAGGCAGACAACGACAGTGGATGACAGTCAGCCACGCACTGTGAGCCATATTGGGAAAACGCCATAGGCGTTAATACCACGACCATTACAGAATTATTAACGCAGCAATGTAGGCAAAGTTTGCACGGAACTACGCCCTAGGGGCTGATAAACACGATCATACATTTCTCAGTACCAATTGGTATGAATTCTCATGTACATATTTTTGCTATGAAGACATTTGTTAACTTGCATAACGTGAGCATAATGCTAATGATATACTTAGACTTGTCTCCTATCATCCCCTGGACATTTTCCATGTGCCTTTATTGTAAAGGATATGGTTGTAAGCTTGTTTACTATTTGATTTTGAAACTTCAGAATAATCATAGCTTTAATTTGAGATAATTGCCGTATAATCTTGAAAAAGCACGCGGCTTGGTGCTCTACTCTAGAGTTGGTATTCAAATCTATATGTCTGTGAGTGAATATAGTAAACAAACAAGTTGGCTTTGTATATCATCTATTGAAGATATGAAATTAGCTTAATGTTATTAGATGTTGTTTAATTACTTAATGTTGTTAGTTTCTATGATGTTATGTCCTGACAAAGGACTATTAGGCCACTACAAACAAACAAGAAATACAAACGCGTTTTCCGGGGCATAGAAACCCTTGACTGTAGATATATCTACGTGGTTAACCAATCTTTTTGTGATCCCAGAAAATTGATTATAGGAAGTTATTCTTAGACAAATAATTGAAAACATCAAACAAAATCACAAGTCAATTTGTTATATTTCGTTACGTTCAGAAACATTTTGTGCACGACCCTTCACATTGTTATTTAATCTGTGACACCGTAACAATCTTAATTGCCTATCGATACAGACGTTTGTTTATATTTTACATCGAGTTATACAAGACCAATCAAAGTTTCAAGGATCGCTTCAGAAACACTAAACCCTTAAACAATAAACACCCACTCCGATTAAGTAACACAACAATCGATTGTACAACACAAAAGCTCAGAAACCCGAGTAGATTAATCAGATTAGGTTTAATCCGTAGCGTTTGGTCTACAGACGCAGAGGTTGCGGGTTCGATCCCCGCTACGGGACAAATGTTTGTATGATCTGCAAATATTTGTTTCGTGTCTGGTTGTTTTCTATTTATTATATGTATGTATTTACAAAAAAAAATGTATCTATGTAGTATATCAGTCATCTGGTTACCATAACACAAGCATTAAAATGCTTAGCTTGGGATTAGATGACGCCGTGTGGAATGTCCAGGGATATTTATTATTTATTTATTTATTATTATTACAGACTGGCAACTAGGAACTAGATGACTTGATTGATAACTGCTTGTTTGGGTGAAATCGAAAGGTGTTTGGAAACAGAACAAGCGGCTATGGGCTTTAAATCTGCCATGACATATTGGCAGATTTAAATACTTGGAAATTAGCTTATATCTTGTAACTAAAAATTGGATCATCAAAAAGAAAGGTAGAACCAAGCAGGCTTATTAATAAACAAAGATCAACGAAGTATTAATTTTAAGTTTTATTTGTATCTTTATTCTGTGTACAATAAAGTGCTAGAGTTTAGAATAAAATTTAAAAAATGGCTTAATATTACATGCTATTATTCATTAAATCAATATTTTGACTATAGGGACATTGAATTATTGTAGGAAAATGTAATGCTTCTTCCATAATTATTATGTAATTAAAAATTAATTGATTGAATATTTGCATGCCTGCATGGTAGAATGTAATTGGACATAATATTAGAATGTAAGACCTGATGTATCATATGTTCTGGCAAATAAACGTATCTTATCTTATCTTATCTAATTCGTTCATTCACCGAAATTTTTTGTCAATCTTAGTTTATTAATAAGGGGGTAAGTGTTTGTTGCCTCAATTCCTCACGATATATAATATTTATTTGACGAGTAAGAATATATTATATAGGCAAAATCACTCGGTAAATATTTGCGTGTGATCTACCATTAAGTTTAGCTATTTTAAAAAGCTATTATCATCATGATAAAACTTAGATTATGCTTATCTACAAATTCAAAGGGGCTTTAAAAACGAAACATAACGTCATAGTGTAGGTACATGCCATACAACCGTTTATTACCAATATAATGCAACAAGGGCTTAAATGGAAAATCATGACGATTTTGTAATATTACGAAACTATTAAGTTACATCTGATCTTTACGGAGCACTTAAAGATGTTTACTTGCAAATTGAATTCAAATAACTTTTCCCAATAAGGTAGTAATCGTAAAGAATTACCAAATTCTATATGGATTCGACCCAGTTGAAGTACAGGTACGTACAGTCACCAATAATCACCATCACCATCATCTTCCTGTTCCACATTACGTGTGGTCGACACAACATAGGTATATATATTTTTCCCTCTGTCAGCCGTCATCTCAGCACTTACTCCTTTCTTACTCTTATCATTTTTTCCATCAATAGTCGACCGATTTTTTTTTTTAAACTCGCGAGTTTGACTCATAATTTTTGAAGATCTGATGAGGATCAGAGTTACGAGTATGAACAAAAATGCACCTCAAGAGTTCAAAAAATTGTTTTCATCTTACGAAATTGAAGTCAGTTTATTAAAAATTTAAATTTTGACTCTTTTTCTATAACTCCATCTTAGAAGGCATTACAACGATTTGATACTTAATGTTCGAGTTATGTCCAATAGTTTTTCTGATCAATGAAAAAATACTTTATTATTATTCTAGTTTAGTTTTAGTAAATGATCGTCTGGAAGAAATCGCTATCTGCGATAAGACCGCCAATTTGTAATCAACAGCATTTAAACTTTATATACTTTACATTTTTTACTACTACCACTTATGTTGTATGTATTGCAATAAAGCTTTTTTCATTTCATTTTAATTTCTTATTATAATCATTGATTTCTAAGCTGACTGTACAGTAAGTTAACGAGCGTGTTCTCGTTAACTTTTGACTCCGTAGAGGCGTCGTTAGCACGATTGCCGTGTTTGCAACCTTGGAACTGGTGGAAAGTGATTTTGCTCATTAAATACTCTTGTTCGGATCAGCTTGATGTAATCATCCTAAAGTAGTTACTGATTGGTTACGATAAAGGATTATGTTCATATAATTGTACTTCGACTTTCGATCGGAAGGTCGTGGGTTCGAATCCGGCCGTGCATCAATAGACTTTTCGTGTCGAAACATTTATATTAACACTGTGCTCTTAAAAAAAAAATATGATCACGACTGTATCCCGGGAGCGGTAGACATTTCTTTCAGACCATTAGGCAATTTTTAGATCTTTTCGAAGATGTCTAAGGGGGTAGTCAGAGGTATGTTCAAATAAGTACATAACATATTTGGTACCTACATGCCCACTTTTTGCAGAAGTTAACTTTCCATACGTGACAGGTTGCAAGCCCATCGACGCTATTAGAGAGCTAACTGGTTTCCTCACGATGTTTTCCTTCACCGTTATAAGCCCGTGTTAAAGTGCATACCTATAAATTTTTCGACACGGTGTGACTGTGCTCGTAATCTGAAAGTAATTAAGATCAAAGTGCACAGCTTGTCGCCTGCATTTTTTTGCCATGCGTTTGTATCAATACAAACGCGCAGTTACTGCGCGTTTCATTTGCGTTTGTATCAATACAAACGCACAGTGACTGCGCGTTTTAAAACATGGTGTGCAATTGTGCATAGTCTCTAACAATTTACCAAATTACTACGAGTATGTTTACCATTACATCAAAATACAACACAGTTTGTACAATACAGTTTATTTGCTTTGAAAATTGCGTGGGAAACGTGACCTTTGGATCGTGGTGGTATTTTTATTGGTTCTACCCTCATTAGGCAGGTAAAATCAGAAAGGTATGTTGCTATGTTCGGCCATTAGCCGTATTTTGTTTTCGGTTATTTTACATTTCGACATCTCATAATGGGATTTGATAGTTCATGTTTGTTTACACTCTACCTTATTATCGAAGCGCTCGTAGCGAAGCTTGCTAAGACGTTCTTAATAGATCGTCGAAGTTAAGCAACGTTCTGAGCGGTCACAACTTGGATGGGTGACCGCAAGTGGCATTTATATCTGAGCGCTTCCGTGCTTCGGAGGGCACGTTAAATTTTCGGTCCCGGCTTTTAAAGTCGTTAAGCCATGACGGAGGCCTTAAGGCGGCCTAAAAACTCCGTCACTAGAGTTGGCCACTTGCTCTTACGAACTTAAGTTTTACCTTATTATCAAACGAAGACACTGTAATTTTTATTTAATAAACCATTTACTTCTTTTCGCTTAGATACATTGGGAAAGATAAATAACACACTTCTAAATCAAACACTTCACAAACGGTTTAAATAAACTTATAAAACACAGTACCTGGATGACCGAGCCTTGCTTGGTATTATTTTGAAAAACATTTTCCTAACATGAGTCTCGGACAAATTTTAGAAAATGTCGTTTTAGATCGATTAATCGCCACCGAAACCCCTGCATGCTATCTCATGAAAATCGTTAAGAGGCCGTAGGTAGCAAATATGTGGTTTGAATCGTATTAGATCTCAAAATCCGTGAAAGATACCACCTTATAATGTTTGGAGAAATTAAACTTTGAACTTTTATCTTGCGTTGTGGTTTTTTAGAAACACGATTGGTAAAAGTTTTCTCGATCATATATTTTTTTGAAAAATACATGTTTTTCACACAGTTTGCTATTTATCTCAGGAACAGAACGCTATTTTTGTTGGTTTTATGTTTTGACAAATAGCCTAGAAGTATTCATTTAGTTCTGGTTTTTTAATTTTTCGATTGCTTGTTTAATTAACTTGTAATTAAATAAAAACTGTTTTTTCGCTATAAATTATGTTGCGTGTCTATCGTTCTGCGCTTCTCACTCACGAGTAAAAACATTATTCGCTCTCCCGCTCATTCCTCGGCGTTATGGCACACACTTAAGCCGTATCCGAGATTCAAATTAAATTACTATCAATAGTCAAATTAGGAACAAATTCGACACTGTCACGTGATTGTCAAATCTATTTAATCTAAAATTGTCAAATTGATTAGTTAATTTTGGAGATGATCTGCGTTAGAGAAACCGCCTGATATACTCATCAAGTCATCAATTAACCAAAACTACTCAGTATTTTAAACAAGAGTACAATAGGATCTTAAGTACTGTCCTATCAGTCTATGGCCCTTTGATTACTCAAACATAATGTAACTTTCGCATTGCACGGCTAGCAAGAATATAAGTAATATACCTAGTATAAGCAGAAACTCGCGTTCTTAAAAAAAACAATAAAAAAGCTCGGAAAACCATTGAGATGAATCTAATAGCTGACAACACTCAAAAAATGTGCGTGCAAATTCAATGTTCTACAATAACATTTGACATTTGAATGTAGACGTTATATCTTTTGTTCTAATGTTCAATGTCTTGTACGCAAAAAAGAAAAACTCTGCGCACTACGTAGCCTGCACCGAGTTTTGGTGTTTACATTTTATTTGTCTGATTGTGGCCCTATTACATCTCAATGCGGAAAACCCTAATATAGCTAAGTTAAGATGTTACATTAGTCGTTTCAAACAAAAATAGTTTTGCAGCCATAAACTATGTTCCAGGTCATAAACTACATATTATGTACATTCAACCAAATTCTTTCAGTAGTTTTACCGTGAAAGAGTAACAAACATTATATGTATACAATCCATACAAACTTTTGCGTTATTCATGAATGTGGATGAATATAGGTGTAGAGGTAGACCAAAGAAAAGATGGATGGACTGTGTGAGGGATGACATGAGTAAAAAAGGAGTGAGTGCTGAGATGACGTCTGATAGAGGGAAATGGAAGAAGAATACATGTTGTGCCGACCCCACATAGTGGGATAAGGGCAGGAAGAAAAAGAAAAAGACAAATTTTTGAGTTAATACAAGTGGGATTTGTCGTTCGTTTCAAGTCGTTTTAAGTTAATGTTTCTGCGCTATCACTAAAGTAGCAGTCCAACATTGCTAGTCCGTGCCTTTCTAATACCCTCTTCAAAACGAGGCTAAGCTTTTCATCAAAAATGTACGCAGACATAGGTACAGTCAGCGTCAAATTGATAAGAGCGTCTAGAGTAGTCAAAATGATCTGTAAAACATAAAAGAAATTTGATATACGCAGTTGGAATCATCATATTGTTGCAAGCTGCTTAGGTATAGTATAGGTGCTTGCAACAATATGATGATTCGAACTGCGTATATCAAATTGCTTTTATGTGTTTCAGATCTTTAATTTGACGCTGACTGTACTTACTCCTAATTTAAAGTTACAGTCGGCTTCTTTATTTTCGCAGAACAGTTTTCCTTTTATATCTTAACTAGCTGCGCCCCGCGGTGTTACCCGCGGTGAATAGTTCCTGTGGAAATACCGAAGTCAAAAGTAGCCTATGTGTTAATCCAGGATATAAGCTATCCTGGTACCAAATTTCATTCAAACTGTTTCGCCGTTTGAGCGTGAAGGATGCAAACTTTTACCTTCATAATAATCGTCGCTAACATCAGTTTTGCAGAGGTACAAAACATGACATAAAATCACGCTTTGTTCTCTTAAAAGAGGTAGAGATGTTAAATATATATGTAAAGTCCGTTAATCTTGATATTCTTCAACAGCATCTATATTTAGATGATGTACTTTTTAAGTGAAAACAATTATTAACAATTTTATAAATTTCTGGATCACTTACAAAATCTTCTTCTTTTCAGAATCACTCGCTTACAATATCTATCATTTGAAAAATATTTTATCATTTTAGTTAGCAAAAGTACTTTTGTCAGATGAAAATAAGGTAGGTATTTTAAACCCGAAAATCAGCTACATAGTTGTTTTATTATTTATTTCCAAAAACATAAGCTAAATGGAAACACTAGTTTCCCAGAGTCAAAGTCAACTTGGGTGTTGGCGTTTCAAGATGGCGAGAACAAAAGGCATTTTAATTGCTCGGGCTTATTTTTAGTACAAAGTGGAGTCTGACATCTAATACTAGCTGAGAGCAAGCTTTTGAAAGCTTTAGCTTACAAGCGTAATATAGCTTAGCTGTTATATATGTTGCTATCTCTTTTCATTGACATAAGAGTAACAAGAAAAACATTATCTCTAAAGCCTTGTATAGTCCGCGCCACGTAAAAAGAGCGCTGGAAATAAGTGGAGGGGGTATGTTTGCGCATGGCTACACTCGCGCACGAAAGTACTTATCATAATGTAGGTAGTATTGTAGCTGGGCGGCCGGCTCGGGCAGGCTAGTATACACCGTTTTAACACCTATTTTTTATTGTCAACAGTTGATCTGACTACTTTTGTCAACACAATAAATATTTTACTCATTTCAAAATTTATGTCACTGTCTTTCATGAATAAAATAAATAAATTACTTAGATGAATATATGGAATTATTATTAAAAACATGTTTTAGTCAGTGTTAATTGCTAAATTTAAATAAGTAAGTAAGTACTAACCTACAAAATTCAGGTATTGTTGATACATTGTTTTATTATCATCAACAGCATTTTTAACAGCCTCTCTCTTCATAAAACTATATACCTACGTCATAAATATTTTTTTAGATTTTTCTATGTAAAACCATTTTGTTAGCGAAAACTTTTGTACGCGATGATATTTTGCGAGCGAATTTGACGTAGTGACAGCGCGGGAAGCTAAGGACTGCTGACGAACCAATAGCATGCGCCGAATCAATGACAGCGTTACCCCTTCACCCCGCGCCGCAGTCCACACCACCAATCGGACCTAAAAATCGACTCTGCGCAGCTTGTCAGCCAGCGCTCTTTTTACGTGGCGCGACCTATACCTGTTAACTAACGGCTAATTCTGTCGAATTCGAAAATTCGATATTTCGAATCTGAATCGGTTAAAAAAGCGATTACCTAAAACTTAAAAAGTCATAGAAAATTAAAATTAAAATTATATAAAAAAATTTAATTTTAACTTTCTGTAAAAGGTACCAACGACCCCGGGGTCGTTCCGCCGGTTGACAGGTTAATGGCCAGAAATAATGGACGGAGATACGTGGAGGGTGAAAGGGGAGACTTTGCCCAGCATTGGGAAGTTATTTTACTAATATTATAAAGGTCAAAGTTTGTGTGTGTATGTTGTTTGTTACTCTTTCACGCTCAATCGGCTGGACGGATTTGAATGAAATTTGGTACCAGAATTGCTTATACCCTGGATTAAAAAAAAGGTCTTTAGATCCCGGTATTCCCACGGGAACAGGAACTATTCACCGCGGGTAACACCGCGGTAGCCAGCCGGTTAATAAAATAAAATTACTTATTATGTGCTGAATGTATGATTATACGTCTCTGTCTGAAAAGCTAAGTTCGTTCGTTCGTTCGTATAAGCAAGTGGCCAACTCTGGTGACGGAGTTTTTAGGCCGACTAAAGGCCTCCGTACCTAATTTTTTACATAAAGCAGAAAGCCTATTAATATGAATATTAACTAATTAAACGGCTGTTTTAGACGTGCCTTACCGACAGCATCGGATTACATTTTGTGCCATCTGTTTTAAAGGTCTAAAAGGACCAAGTACGTCATGAAACTCACTTTATAGCCGCATTCAACCCTTTTCCATCTGTATAAAGGGTTGATTTAATTTCGTATTTTAATAATAAATGCGACACAAATAGAACTGACCGGTTTAAGCTCGACAGCAATCTAAATGGCATTAAATATTTAAATACTGACCGGATTCAAGCTTGAATCACATAAATTCATAACAAAAGTAGTTTTTTATAATACTACCTATACATAAAAATCAAAACTGAGACTTAAAGAAAAGTTAGTAGGTATCAAAAGGATCAAAAAATTGCCTAAAAGAAGAATTTGCTGAATTATATTTCCTCAAAATACAATAGATGGACCAATCGTGTTTCTATATAAGTATACAAAATCTTTTATTTAAACTGCTTCACAATTTACCTAATATCGAACTAATTTGAAATAGTCAACTCCACGGCGTAGGCCTATAATGTTTCTATTATATCATATTAATTCAGCTGTGTAGTTATATTACGATACTCATTATTTATTTGCGTGATCATTGCTCAAAATGCCTACACTATCGTGCACCGTGATGAAAGCATCGCTGCCGGTGTTTTTACAAAATCTTTATCTGCGGTTCGCGTGTGTCACCCTCATTCTGCAGCGCATAGGCCTACACATAAAGGTTTGCTACTAAAAGCTCCCAGCACTTTTAAACTTTAATTATTAAGGTTTCAAGCTTTCGATTGACTAGCGTTTCTCTTCTTTAAGACATACTCGTAACTTCTATTTAAAAAACCCGCATCAAAATCCGTTGCGTAGTTTTAAAGATTTATTATGCATACATAGGGATATAGGGACAGAGAAAGCGACTTTTTTTTATACTATGTAGTGATTACGTTGAACAAAGGAATTTGAAAAAACTGAATGTTCCGTTTGTGAAACCTATCATAAGCTTTTTTTAATAACTTTGTAATAGTACTTAGTATTCTTTTATCTGTGGTAATAGTTTTATTTTGTCTAGTTTAGGAGGAGTAGCGAAGTTGTACTTGGTGGCCACCAAACTCTGTTCTGACGCATACCACCTTAAAAAAAATCGTTTATTTTTGCATCAGAGCAGTTGGGTCCATGCTCTAAATTACGTGTCGTTTGCCATGTTAGCACGGAACATCTGTGTCGCAACTATGCATATAGCACTGCTTTGGTTAGGATTTCAACTTTGACTAAAATCCGGTTTGTGGGTCAAATTCACCTAAAGATAATGTAGCGTGTATTTTAACACTGTGGTCTAGTGACTGATATAGTCCGTCTGATAGATTTTTGTTTTCGATAAATGTACAGTTTCTAAGTTAGATCTAGTGAACGATGAGCTTTCGCCTACATTTTGAAGGATACTTTTTATCTATAAAGAAATGTCTAGCGCTCCCTGGGATACAGTCGTGATCATATTTCTTTTTTTTTTGTTTTAGGTGGCATAACATCTTTCTCTCCCATGCTCAACAACGCGATTCACGTGATGATGTACAGTTACTACCTTCTCTCTATGGAGGGCAGTCCTGCGGTCAAGAGGTTCCTGGCTAAATACAAGAAATGGATCACTATTACACAGATGGTAGGTTGTTTCAGACTCTAAGGTCTTTTAGCATTAATTGCTTAGCTTGGGACTAGATGACGCTGTGTGGAATGTCCAGGGATATTTATTTATTTATTAACCTATCTTAGTGGGTCAGGAGTTACATTGTTTTTTTCTGATACAAGAGCCATTACAAAAATCGATAGAAATCTGCGTTTTGACGTCGTAAATCTCAGTACTGGATGCAATCATTATATTTCTATTAATAAGATTTAATAAATGACAAAATCAGACAAGACGAGATGAACTGGACTCTCGTCAGAGTTTCTTAGCTTGTCCCAAGCTGTGTAAATATCTAAGGATATTTCTTATTTATCTAATGGCTGATCTATCAATGTGTAAGTAACAATATGCCTATAACCGCCCACTCCAATCCCGTAAAAGTCACTGCATTAATCATCAATATTGTCAGACCACTTGACTAGTGTGCCTTGTGTTTTGTGAATGGATGTAATATCATTTTTTAATTTATTTCCAGATCCAATTCACAATAATGCTGATCTACTCTTCGCAAATATTTCTACCGAGCTGTCCGGCACCTCTTGGAACAGCTTTGATGTACTTCCCCAATGTAATATTTGTGTACTTTATGTTCTACAAATTTTATATGAAGAACTATATGCATAATAGCGTTAATGGCAATGGATTGAAAAGTAAATAGAATTGTAATCAAAGATTAAATATTTTTATGATGTTGTTTTAATTTATCGCACAAGGTGGTTTCTAGTTTTTAATCTTGTCCTAACATTGTCCTATTTTGGAATTATGATTGGTTCTCTAATCTAAGCTATTAAGTACCCACACTTTATAGTTCTAAAAACAAAATGCAGTAAAAATACGTAGGTACTCTTAAAATTGGGTTACAATATCAAGCGAACAGATAGTTCTTATAAAACTCAAACAAGGTTCTTGAATTTGCATCATATTGACCTTGCCCTTACAAAGGTAACTGTAGGATAGATGCAAACAATAGGTAAGTATACTGCATAATGCTTGGCTCTGAAACAAATGTGTTGATCTAATGCTCATTTTATCACTGAATATTTTACGGGGCGCGCGGGCTGCATTTATTTATAGTACTTATCTATTACTTTATACAAGTTTTGTAAACAATATTCATGAAAACCAATAGAATTCAAGCTAGCCAGTGTCTTGAAAATTTGTTCCGGACAGGAAGCGCGAATCGCTCAAAAAATATTTTATACAAACACAGCATGTTCTTATCAATAAACAAGTAGAGAAAGAAAGTAAAGAAATCACCGCTACACGATGATAACTTCGATAATAAAAACGTCACTCACCGTGTAATAGGAAAGGAGGCCTGCATTCTCGTCCAGCACGAACCACCGGTACTGCCACCCCTTCATAACATTCGTCCATTTACTCAGTGAGCCCTCCATCATAATAAATGCAAAATTATAATTTAATTAACATCTAAAACAGCAAAACTGTAAATTTACACAGCGGTCAGACGTTCCACCTTAGATCTATACGTTTGACAGATATCTGACAGCTGAGCCGCTCAATTGGCGTTGCTAGTAAAAAAAACAATAGAGGGTATATCGATTCTTTTTGATTCGATTAAAATAACATATTATCCGACAACTTGTAATAATGAGTTTTGAAGTAAATAGGAAAAAAATCAATAAAATGTTTATTTAGGAGGCAAAATACTTTTAATGTACAACCATTATCACTTTGTATAAAATTTACGACTAATACGCAACATGCGCCGATTTAATTTAGTAATACTAATAGCTAAACTATTTACAAAAATTTGGCGCCAGGAGGCAATATTCGTCAATGATTTCTTCTGAGTGATCTGCCGAGTTTCGTTTTACTGTAACTGGAAGATATTGAAACACTGTTGTTGTTTTCATCATCTAAGCTTACACCTGATACGTCTACGAATAATGGCACATTTTCGGAACCTTCGGCTACAACGTCATCTTTTTGGACATTTTCTGGGATCCCTTCTCCTTCAATCGCTAGTGATTCGATGTTTTTACTAAGTGAATTGTTTTCAGCAGCTTCAACAAAAGCATTCGAAAGCTCGCCACTCAGCTTATTGACGGTCCCTGATGCGATGTCGTACATGAAGATTTCTCGTTCTTCTTCCGGCGTTTCTTTTCTGTAAACAAAAGAAAAAACATGAATAAGAATAGAAAATTATTCCAAAAAATTTATTCAATGAAAGGTCAAAGGGTGTTTTTTAGATTATCTAGTCTGTCAGCTAAAAAACCTAATGTTACACAAATCAAATTATGATAGGTAGGTAGGTACGTACAAATTAGATTGCAGGCAAACACTATGTTTAGGTAATGAAAGCCCAATGGAACTTGCTTAAATAATTAAATTTAAAAATAATCGATCATCGCTCTAAGATTACGGATAAGAATTGAATTAGGTACCTTACTCTTTCTGTCCGATACCAATCTTTGAAATTATTATAATCTACTAAGTGAATAATTAATGCTTATCGCTTAAATGTTTATTTTAAATTCTTACCCAGTCACTAGCAAAATTATGGATTGCAAGTCAGCTGCAGTTTTCTTCTCAACAGACAACCATTTCTCAAAGTTATCTTTTGTAGGTTTCTTGAGCAAATCTTGTAGACTATCACCAGCAACGAACTTGATTCCTTTCAGGCTACTAGCTGTTGATCTTTTTTTTCTTGTATGTTCTGCATTCAGGGCTTCCGTCTCCACTGGAGCTAGCACCACAACGGAAGTTACTTTTCTACCTTTTAGAATGTCGGGTAACGGAAATTGGTTACCGCTAACTTTTAAAGGAAGATATCTGTTATATTTCTTATCGTTTAAGGCTACAGTTTCTACTTGAGTTGCATTTTCTTGTACATAGTCCTTTGCAATCTTTTGACCTTCTATGGTGTTCGGGTTGAAATGGACAACTTTCATTTCAACAGCTTGTTTATCAGAAGGAGGAGCTGCAACGTAGCTAGGGACGTTTTCAGATGCCGCAATTTCTTGATCATCTTCCATGTCGTCGATGTTTCTAGATTCTATTTTGTCACCGTTCGATTTTACGTAAATTGGTCTGTTTTCGCTTGCTAAAATTTGTTGGCCACCACCTGCGCTGAAAAAGTTGGCGAGTTGATCTGGAGGTAAGGAGTCTAAAGGTGTATCTCCTACCTTATCGTAGTCCAATACACTAATATCAGCATTATCTAAAATTCCTGATGATAACAGTTGTTGCCTTAAGTCATCAGGAACTTCATCAGGAAGTTCAAGAGCCAGCTTCTTCTTTTTCTCTTCTTTCTGAGGGTTTGGTGTAGTACTAATCAAGTTTGCAGTAGATGAGACATACTTTTGAGTGGATGGTTTTATATCAACTGTTCCTGATGATGACTGATAGTATTGTGGAGGTGCAGTGCTGGATTGGAACCTTGATCGTTCTTGAATATACTGTGATCTGGGTGAAGAGGTTTCAATCTGTTGGTTATATTGTCTGATGTGAGGTTCTTGCTGCTGTTGTGACTGGTAAAGTTGGGCTTGAAGACGTTGGATCTCTTCTTGTTGCTTTTGTACGTTCTGTGCAAGTTGTTGTCTAACTTGTTCTTGCTCAGCATCATATTGATATTGTTGGTGCTGCTGTGATTGTTGCTGTTGTTGGTGCTGATGTTGTTGTTGGTGCTGATGTTGCTGTTGCTGCAGTTGATGCTGTTGTTGTTGCTGATGCTGTTGTTGTTGCTGATTCTGTTGTTGTTCTATATGCTGCTGCTGTTGTTGTTCTATATGCTGCTGCTGCTGTTGTTCTCTATGTTGCTGTTGTTGGTATTCCCGATGTTGTTGATCCCGCTGTTGTTCCCTTTGTTGTTGCTCCCTTTGTTGGTGTTCCTTTTGTTGATGCTCTCTCTGTTGTTGCTCTCTTTGTTGATTCTGCTGCTGCTCTCTGTGTTTTTGTTGCTGTTGTTCACGTTGTTGTTGCTGTTGCTGCTCTCTCTGTTGTTGTTGTTGATGTTGGTATTGTTGTTCACCAGGAGGTGTAGGCGATGGCTGCCTCGTCTCGCCAAGTAAATTATACTGGGTTTGATCTAATGGCCCATTTACGGTAATGTGTTGTTCATATTTGGGTATAGCGGGAATTAATTCTCCTCCATTAGGAACAATCTGACCCAGATTTTGCTGATGCTGATCCCTGAATTTGTTCTGCTGGGTAAAAGTTGGCCGTTCTGAAGGTCCATGAGTCTGATAGAAAGGTGGCCGTTCTGAGGGACCTTGAGACTGTTGGAACAGCGGTCTCTCTGATGGAGAACTTGGTCTGTGGAAATGAAGTTCCGGTGTCGGAGATGGTTGAGGTTGGAAACTATACAAAGGAGGAGAAGAAGGCTGTGGGAGAAACTGATTTTGAGGAATAGAAGATGGCGATACGCTGATTGAACTTGAGAATGAGTGCTGACCTTGTGTCGGAGGTGCAGCAGAAGGTCCAGGGAATGTTTGTGGACCTTGATGGAAACCAAACTGTTGAGATGATTGGAATGATGGGCGATTGCTTTCAATGTGCGGAGGAGATGGTTTGAGGTTGAAAAATGGAGAACTGCTAGGACTCAGAGCAGGTTTACTTTCAACGAAATGCTGTGGTGGTGGTCTCTGTTGGGGAAGTTGCTGATTATGAGGAATGATTTGAGGTCGGCTAAAATGTTCTTGGAATTGGGCTGGTGTTGGACTTGGGCGGGTAAATGTTGGTGGCTGTCTGTTCGGTAAAATCTGCTCTTTGGGAGGATCAACCTGTTCCGTGGTGATTGTATGGTAGTTTTCCTGTAAATATTTAGCCTCGTCGAAGTATGGTTTCGACTGAGGCTGAGGTTGGTGGAAAGGCCTCTGTGGTCCAGAATGGAAATTAGCTCTTGGTGGGCCATTGAACTGAGGACGAGAACCAAACGTTGGTGGATTGCTTGGACGAGAACTGAATGAAGATCCTCCGTTAGTTCTAGGGAATGCTGTTTGGAAGGAAGGTCCAACCGGTGTTGGTATCGTTGGACCACCGAAATGGCTGATGAGTCCAGGTGGGCCATTAGCAAAGGCTGCATTGGGAATCAATGAAGGAGATGGACCAAATGGATGACGTTGCGCGTGGGATTGGGATCTAAAAGGTACCGTTGTCGGGTTTTGTCTTGGCAGTTGTTGCTCAGTAGGAAAAGCTTGGGGCTGGAATTGGATGCGACTCTGAGCTTGTTGTGAATTCTGTCTGTGTGTTGGAGCACTCGGATGGTAAACGGTAGATTTAAGTTCAGTTTCGTGACTGAACTGTGGTTGAGAAGATGCAGCTCTTTCTAGAGGAGGATGGCTCTGGTGGATGCTTTGATTTGGGAAGGCTATCGCTGGTCTTGGAGCTGTTTCTTCACGATCTTCACCATGATTACTTTCTCGTCTGTCACTGTAGTGACGACCTTCGCTACCGAAAGTAATTTTCACGCTACTATCACTGTGGTATTGCTCTGATTCAGGTTTAATCAAAGCTCTCAAAGTTGTAGTCTCTCGATGAACATACGGTTCAGGTGTGACAGTAATGTACTCGTCATGATGGTGCTCTTCCTCATCGTTAGTTGGTGGGGTAACGGCTGGAATTGGCTTATCGTAAATCACTTTATCGTGAGAATGAGGGTCCTTGCTGTATTTTACGTAGAAAACATGAACAGGTTCCTTTTTCTTTTTCTGCACTGGAGGAGGTGGCGGAGCAGGTAGAGTTTCATTAGATTCCTTAATGATGATTTCAATGATGGGTTCGGGCGCTTCGTAGTACTGAGGATGGGGCTCATGACTGTATAAAGGTGCTGTTGGCAGGGATCCGTAAGGAGGTCCAAAACTCTCATGTGAATCCTGAGTGTTGAGGATCTTTGATTGAGCGTAGATCTGATTTTGATTAACAACAGAATCATCTAGGTTTTCGTGAGTGGGATCGTAGAGAGGATCTTTTTGTGAATATTGCACCACTGGTTCCATCTGAACTGCGTATGGTGGCAGTTTTCCCCCCTTTGCGCCATGAGCTATCCTTCTGTTGTTGCTGTTCAGTGATCTAAAATGTGAGACTCTTGAGTGTGGCAGCACCAGCGAATACTGTAGGTTTTGCGCAGTTCGTATGTTTTCTAATTGTCGTTTTGGTTTCGTTTTTGCCGTTGAGTTTTTGGCCCAAGCTATGCTGAGCACAGCCAAGGCTGTCACCTGAAACAACAAAAAAAAAAACATTAAACCCGATTTTATAATCACCAAGAGAAACACAAAACGATTAAATTCTTAGTTACAATACAACTAGTTATCGTTATGGCCACTAACAATCGATTGTATTTTTTTGCACTAGTAGGACCTTTAAGTAAATGTCACTTGGAAAATTGCCATAGTTAAAAATCTTACTAAATTGGTAGAATTTGAATTGACCCGGAAATTACAGATTTTTAATAGGTATTTTTACCTAAATAAATAATGTAAAATAATAAGTTAAGTACCTACACTTTTTTCTAATAATAATAATTGCTAGGTACAGTCAGCCAAGAAAGTGGTCTACCAGTTTTGACAAGTTTCTGTGAGATATACCTACCTAGGTAATTAGGTTGACTTTTTCTTCAGAGAATTTCAAGTTGACACGGCAGGACGTAAATTTAGTTAAAAGAGCAATAGGTAGGTACCTACCTATTTCATAATGTTAAAGTAGGTAGGTACCTATAGGTACCTATTGCAAGTGGAAGTCGACCTTGTTGTTTCATGAATGACGTTCAAGGGTGGTAGACCACATTCTTGGCCGACCGTACCTTGCATTGCTAAAAAACTGCTGCATTAACCCCAATTCGGTAACAACGAAATAAATAAGTAGATATTACGACATTTAATGTATAATGCATTTAATTTTGTTATCATTTAGCAATAAACACTGGGTATAAAGTAAGTAAAAGTGGTTTTTAAAGTAGGCTGTAGGTAGGTATTGCGCTAAAAATGGTGAAGTTTCGAATGCCAAAAACATCACAGTTGAGTTTATTCCTTTTTGTTGCGTCTTTTGTTTTATTAGGTAGGGGAACAGGGGGCGCAGTGGATCAAGGGGCACAGTGGATAGACACCTATATCTCATTTACTAAGGCTCATACACACACGCTAAAACAAGCCAGGCGATGGCTTACCCAATACCCTTCGCTCAAGCCAGTGACCAATGGCTTCCAAAGCCGAGAAAACGCGCTATGGCTGTAACGTGACCTTTAAGTGTCATTTTCTTATTTTTTGGTCATTTTTACGAACTCTTTTAAAAAAACCTGATGGAAATATTGCTATGGGATGTCATTTTTGTGAACCACAATTTTATTACCTATGGAAATTGTTGTTCAAATATTTAGTATCACTTAAAAACTTATATTTTTTTTACAAAATGTTCAAAAATCACCTTCGGGGGCACTCTGGACTGGGGTGCAGTGAATCATTATCTACTAAACCAAATAGTACAAAAAAAATTCTAAACAAGCAACAAAACGTCTAAATAATTTACAGATAGATTACTAATTCTCAATACTCGTATATTAAGAATAAAGGGTTAAGCTATATGAACTTTACTATTATTTTAAATACTTACTAGTTGGTTCATAGTGCCCCTATAAATTTTACTTACAAAATGAAGGCAATTATCCACTGCACCCCAATGCAATCCACAGTGCCCCTAGTCAATATCCATTGTGCCCCTATGGAGGGGCACAGTGGATAATTTACCATTTTTTTTTCAAAACCTTATAAGTTTTGTCTGTTTTGTTATATTGACGATATTATTACACAATACTGTAGCTAAAACCACAACCTATGTTTTACACAAAAAAAGTAAACGCCAAACTTAATATTTAAAGAGTTATTGCTCTTTAAAAAATAAGTGATTCACTGTGCCCCCCTCTCCCCTAACATTTTCATGAAAAGGTAGGTAGCTACTTAAGAAGGCTTACTTAGGTAGGTACCTACTTATCATCAAAAGTGGCTGTCATTTAATTTTCAAATTGATTTTCTAGTTCTAAGTAGGTAGGAGGTATGTCCAAGGTATGTCCCAATTTCGCCCGATAGGTAGGTAGGTATCGGGCGAAATTGGGACATGCTAGTAGGTACCTACTCGTTATATTATGCCTATAGGCACAATATACCTACATAATAATTTACCTACCAATAAATTAGCTTATGGTGACTTAATTTGATGTAAAATTCAGTTACCTAACTACCTACCTAGATAGTGACTCTTACAACCGCAAGCTTACGCAAAGCTCCCCTGCCCACATCTGTGGTCATTTACCTTACTTTGGCAAATAAATGCAGTCTGGTTGGACTTTGTAGGTTGTACCTATATTTTTTATTTTTATTTTTTATAGGAAAACAAACAGTCATTTTATACTATTCACTTAACTTAAATTATAACTACAGACCATTTATGTTCTCACACATATGGCAGTAGGTAGGTACTTAAACCACAGATTATATAGGTAATACACCTATAACTAGGTGGGTAATCATCCCCCTGTCCTTATCCCACTAGTGGGGACATTACTTACAACATGTTTTCTTTCTACATTTTCCTCTATCACTCGACATCTAATATCACACCATAAATTATCCTTTTCGTTTTATACAGCTCATCCATGTTTTAAGGCCTACCCCTACAATGTACCTACCTATACCTACTTAGGTATCTCACATTAATATGCATCCCTCGCCGTAGTAGGTAGGTATAACCAAGGACGATTAAAGTATCGTCCTAGTATAACTGGTATAAAAAAAAAAACACAACAAATGCCTTGTAGAGTAGGTACCTAAGTAGAGCTCATTCATATAAAGATTGAAAAGTAACAGTTTTGCAATTAGAGTCGTGTTTCAATTTCAATGTCATGCATGTCCCCACGCTACAGATCAACATAGTAGTTAGGGTTCCTTTGTAAGAACTAAAAACTATTTCACCCATTTTACTGTAAGTAGAATGTAAACTGGTGTCAAATGTCGCAAAAACTAAACTAAACTAGGTAATTTTTCTAGTGGCACGTTATGGAATGGAAATCAAAATTCCTTGTCGCACCACTGGTGGCACAAGCCGGTGAGGAGCATTCGGCCAATTCTTAGCAATTTAACAAACGTTAAATTATGTCAATATGCACATACCTACTATCTTATTATCTTACTGACTAATAGCGTATGAACAGACCTACAGAACCTTATTTATTTTACAAAACTCTGACTTGCTCGGTTCTTGTTCAACTTCTCACGGCCTAGGCACAAATTGCTACCACAGAAGTGGTTACAGTTTGTGTAGCTATCAGTGGGTAGGTAGTAGATGACAGAAGGAAGTGGTTTGATGGTGGTCTTGCAGTAAGGTACAAGAACCACAGTGTTTTGACTGTGGGAAGATTTTCTTGTTACGACACTAATTTGAGGTAAGTACCTAGGTAGGTAGGTATGGGAAAACAGATGTTGATAAGGGTGATTATGATTAGATTATACTAGTGATTGATAAAAAAATTAAGTCGAGGTTTATGAAATTAACCAACTTAGAGAAAAAAACAATACGGTAAGTAGGTAAGTACTTATCTTCATTTCATAAATAAGGCCTTGAATTTAAGAATGCACACCTACTTATCTCATTAGCCAATTCGAAGTTGCTGTTCACATACAAGTATTTCAAAATTCACTAAGTAGGTAGGTACTTATCTACCTATGTAATTATTTTATTCATTAGGTAAATCATTATTTACTTACCTAAAAATTAGTTTTTTTTTTTTTTTTAGATTATAATTACCTAACACTTGGTTTAAATATTAGGCACCTACTTTTATATTTTTATATGTAGCTAGGTACCTACTAGCACAGATAATATAATACTACTTATACCTACTAGGTAAATAGTGGGCGAAAATCGGCCCGGTGAAGAAATAGCAACCATCTAACGAACCATAAGTTGGTAAAAAGCATCGAGCTCATCTAGGTATGTGGGTCAAAAGTGAACTCTTTTATGGGAAACGTTGAAATAATACCTACAGGTGACGTAACATCCGATTGTAGTCGGTGAGCGGTCAAAAAGTGTGAACTGTCTAACGTTCACCGATGGAATAACCGGGGTTTAGAGTTTGTTGATCTTTGACGATTTCATTATTACTTCGGACTCTTCGTAGTGCGCAACATGCGTCGGGGAGGCGTTGACTTTCAAAAAATTCTAGCTAAATATTGTGTTTCTGTGGATGAGGCAATATCCAAGATATTGTGATGAACATTGGGTCTTTGTCATTGCGTCCTAATTAATGATTATTAGGTAGGTACCTACATATTAGTGGCAATTCGGAGTGTCGCAAAAGCTAAATTAAATTAACTAAAATTAATGCCATCCTTTTTATTTCCATCGCTATGAAAGGGACGGCAACATTTTTAGTTAGCTAAGTTTAGCTTTTGCGACACTCCGAATTGCCACTATTAAGTACCTAGGTATTGGTTTAGTAAACCTACTTTAACTAAAACGGATATTAAATCTGTTGCTCTCTTTTGATTGACATAAGAGTAACAAGAAAAAAACATTCTTTAAATCTATATTAGATTGACAAATCTTTATGGATAAGACCATTAATGATTATTTTTATACCTGAGTCATGATGTTTTTTTATTAAAATTTACTATTCTATAGGTCATAAGTACCTACCCATTTATTTTATCATCGTCATTTTCGACTTGTTGTGATGTGTGTGACTGTGATGTGACCCACTGCTGGCTTCCTTGCCTAACCAGCAAACAGCTCTACTTTGGACTTTTTGCATTATTGTTTAGCAATATCATAGAGTATCCACACAACATGCTTTGATTGTGGTGAACGTCAACATCTTGCGTAAACGAGAGCTTTGCGCTACAGAGGTGCTAGGGTCAACAGTTTAACTGGCAGTGAATGATGCCGCTAAGTTGTTCTTCATTGGCGTCATTTGGATAAATCGCTGAGATTATCATGAAAATAAATGTGGTAATTGTGATGGACTTTTAAATTATCAAGAGTAGTCATTTACTAACAATAATTTATTTTACTGTTATTTGAAAAATTATAACAGGAACATGTTGTTCACATTTTCCGATGACAATGCAAATCATTGGCATCGGAAAATGTGAACCTGTTCCCTAATTCGACTCCCTTTTAATTAGAACTAAAAATGTAGTTTATTTAAAAAAAAATTACTTATTTCACTTTCAAAACTATCGTGAGTTGTATTAGACATTACAATAGCACACGGGAAATTACTCACGTAAAATTATCGTCGATTTAGGTACCGACAATGTTTCGATTCTTCCGGAGAATCTTCATCTGGGTATGAGTGTGGTCACTCCTCGCGGTCGCGTCTCACACTGACCACACTCATACCCAGATGAAGATTCTCCGGAAGAATCGAAACATTGTCGGTACCTAAAAATTACTTAGTCCAATTCAATTCAATTCAATTATTTATTTATAAACAATTTTTACATTGTATTTAAAATTATAACTTAACCTAAACAAAACATAGATAGGTACCTAAAAAAATTATAAAAATGTCAAACAAAACACAGTTCCTACTTAGGTATGACAATTTATATTGTAGAGTTCAAGAATCAAGCCAAAATTTTTTTCAAGCAATATTTCATTGATGCAACAATAATACCAAACTGGGCTAAATTGTCATAGTCACTTTGGCCATTCTTAAAGTTAAAATTAAGCTTTTCACTTAGATACTTTTTGTTCTGATTCTCATTTACATTGTCTGAATTTATAAACATTATAATACCAATAGTTACCTACACAACACAATACTTAACAATAATACTTAGTCGCCTACGTCCAGTGGATGTTCTACATTTCTTTGTTCATAAACTTTAACACTAAAAATGATCATTCTGAATCTTGGCGAATGTTTGCTGTAGCCTGTAGATAGGTAAGTACTCTTGAGGTAAATTAGAAGGTTTCAACTCATTTGAATTAGCCAAGAGATTTTGAAACCGATGAAAGATGTCCGAAGGTAATTTGTTTCAATGTAAGTAGGTAGGTATATGTAGTGAGCAATAGTGTTAATCTATCTATCTATCTACTTAGACTTAGACAGGTAGGTACCTAATGATGCTAGTACTTATAGAATGTTTAAAACACTATAGCTGAGCAGCCTCCTTTTCTCAGTTAGTCTGGCTAGACCTAGTAGAGCCATCTAGACGCTTTGCGGGTTCGATCAGAAATATCAAATCAAAAGAATAGCGATGATAGAAATAGAATAGATACGAAGGGTTTGACATTTGTCTACAGGCTCAGAAGTGTTAAATTAAAGGAAAAGCGATGATAGAATAAGATAATAGAAACGAAGCGTTTGTCACATGTCTACAGGCTCTGAACGTCTAGGTAGTAACGAAACTAAAAGCCTTCGTTCGTTAGTAAAGCGTTTGCAACTATCAGATGGTTTCCCCATTATAAGTCTTACAAAAAGTATTAAATTAAACACTCCACGATTTATCACAAACGTGAGAATTTTAATTCTATACCAGTTATATCACACCACTTTGACTTTCGTTTGTCATTTCGCCTTATTGCCAAAGTAATAAAGTTCATTTTCAAATAGTTTTGCTAGTGAGAAAGATATGCAAATCAGCATTTCTCTGTTATGTATTGCCAGTTTTTACATTTGAGCATTTGCATAGATTGTGAATAATAAAAACGCGAAGAAATTGCAATCAATAATCTTTAATTTGCATGTTCAATTTGCAATTATAAAATAAAATAATTAAACCAAAAGGCATGCTAATGAATTCATATTGACCGTCAGACGTTATCTGAAAAGTTAAAAAAGATACTTACCTACTATTAAACTATATTTGTATTAAATATAAACATTTAGTTTGCTTGGTATCTTTTTAATTGGCTGGGAATTAATCCGACAGATAAATATTCGACGTCAAACTAAAGTAGTAGGTACGGTGTCGGAGACCGTATGTAGGTATTATAACTTAAATTGGAGTTTGGCAGGACACACGACAAGATTTGGTGATGGCGAGT
Source organism: Xanthorhoe designata (assembly GCA_963582015.1). Classification (NCBI taxonomy): domain Eukaryota; kingdom Metazoa; phylum Arthropoda; class Insecta; order Lepidoptera; family Geometridae; genus Xanthorhoe; species Xanthorhoe designata. The sequence continues at coordinate 1,781,703 of OY757049.1, forward strand.
GGAGTAAGGGTTGAGGCTGACTGAGTACCTACTCAGCCCCGGGGATTCACTAGACTTCTCGGCAGACGTGCTAGATGGATGGATGACATAATTGCCGTACCTACAGGGTGAAACCCGGATGGAAAGGAGAGCTGGCCCAAAGGCCAATTTCGTTTTGTTAAAATATTACGGCCCTGATGGCGCCGGTTTAAATTATCTTTCTACCTTTAGTAAGGTCGTGGGCGGAAGATAGTAAATTTTAATTGCTCTGTCTTTTATCCAATACTTATTACATAATCTTATGCAATTAAGCCTTCGTACTGTCAATCTATGAAGTTTAAATGGACGTCATCAATCCTCTATTTTTAAAACGGTAAATATAATCTAATAGCTTCAATCTATAGTAACTTATTTTGATGTTTTGAATTGGACCATCGGAATTCATTTTTAGAAGGTTTTTTCAACAATCTCCTAAAGTACCTACCTGTTGATTAAGTACCATCATAAAGTAGGTGATAAGTACCTACTTAAGTAAAAGAAATATTTATTACAAATGTTTTTTTAAAAATTATTAACGTTTTTGAAATGTTTCCGAGGTATACCAACCTCCTCTTGTCTTGTAAGTGAGATAGCTCACGTTTAATTGCCGTGACCAGTTGATAATATCTCACGGAAGGTGGCGCTTCAGAGCGCTGACACATCACTGTGAAATGCACAGGAATCATTTTAATAATTAGAAAAATTAAAGAATACCTACTTACCTTTGCGTTATTTTTGGGGGTTGTTTACAAAGTAGGTACCTACTCCACGTTTTACGAAGAAGAAGAAATCGACCAGCTAGTCACCCGTGTAAACCTCGCATAAAAGTGACGGGTTGCATGACCGTCATCGCATTCCCAGATTTCCCAGGATATTCTGATCGAAATTCGAGGCACCGTCAACACATTCGGTTAACACGATTACCTACTTTGGAACATTTTATTGAACCATTAATATAAAAATGTAGACTGTATTGTACTATTACGGTCAGTAGCGTAGGTACAGCGTGATCAATTAAACTATCTCTATCCATTGTTGTCACTAGAGGCGCTAGGCGGATGTCCGTGCTCTGTGGATGTGTTCGTGTTTTGAATTGACTGTAGAAACTCTTTGCGGCTTTGTGGCACATTGAGTTACTACATAAGGATTTATAAATTATTTTAGTAAGTAGGTAGGTACTACTGAGATATTTACTATACTTATCGATACATGTTTGAGTTCGATAAGATTCATTTCAATAAAATATCTAGGTAAGTACTTTGTAAATCTAGATATCTACCTACATGTGAGTGAGATCACGGGCCGCTCTGTTAGTAGTAGGTAAATATCTCATCACCATAATCATGGGCTTCATATTAGCTATAGGTATCTCTTACAAATGGTTTAGTAGGTAAATAGTGGCGATTCTGAGTGTCGCAAAAGCTAAACTAAGCTAACTAACATTGTTGCCGTCCCTTTCATAGCGATGGGCATGGGAATAAAAAGGATGGCAATAGTTTTAGTTAGGTTAGTTTAGCTTTTGCGACACTCCGAATTGCCCCCATTATCTATGCCCGAAGTGATAAATTACCCTATGTTATTTTAATAAATCGTTTCAAAAGTAGCCAGGCATTAGAATCACCTAGCATGTAAAACGAAACTTATGTGATCTTTGAGGTCCTACAAGAATAAATGATTTTTTATTTTCTTCATTCTTTCTTCCAGGACAGTTCTTTTTGATTTCAATGTGGGATTGAAAATGAAATCTGTGTCGTGCCAAAGCAAAAGCCAAATATTACAGTAGGCATTAGTAGGCGTAGGCGTAGAGAAAGTGATGAACTTGACTACTAGATCGATCGATCGGGGCTAACGGACAGCGCCAGAAATGTCTTCATTTGAATAATTGTGCCATTTGTAGTGCCGGCTGCTAGAAACTCTCTTTGATTTTGTGCCAAAAGGTCAATAGCGAAAAAGTTTTGTATCGCAACTTTTATCGCTATGGTTTTATTTAGGTGAAAGAAAGAAAAATCATTTATTCTTGTAGGATCACTTAAGTTTCGTTTTACAGGCTAGGTGATTCTAATGCCTGTTCCAACGCGACTCCCTAGGTACACCAGGGAAAGAATCAGGCAAGAACCTGGTGGTGTGGGCCTAGCTTTTTTTTAAAAGCGATCCCTTAACAATCTAAAATAATTTAAATAGGTAGTCAAGCTTCAGTGGGAAGCCGGTCGAACAAAGTAAGGCATGTCAAAGAAAGTAAAAGTAATTGTAAAGTTAACAAGATAACACCTCAACAAAATGTTGTCTGGCATCACACGCTACACTTGGGTAAGGTAAGCAGGTAAAGTAAATAAGTTCATATGAGCAAGTGGCCAGCTCTGGTGACGGATTTTTTAGGCCGCCTTAAGGCCTCCGTCGAGGCTTAACGACCTTAAAAGCCGGGACCGACAATTTAAGTGCCCTCCGAAGCACGGAAACGCTCAGATGTTAATGCCACTTGCGGTCACCCATCCAAGATGTGACTGTTTAGAACGTTGCTTAACTTCGACGATCTATCAAGAACGTCTTAGCAAGCTTTGCCACGAGCGCTTCGTGTAATCAGGTACTTTATCCACTCATACCCATGCGAAGTCAGGGTATATGGAAAGTCGTGGTCAATGGTCATTATTTCATTTTAATTACCCGATTTTATTTCAACTCGAGGAGTAGCAAGAGTCTAATAAAATAAATGCATTTACGAGCCAACATTGCAGCTATCAAATACATAATCTTTAAGTATTACACTTACGTAACATTATCTAGTAATGGTAGAGAAGGTTTTATATCCTTTCACCCACAACCATCGCCTGCTTGCTGTGCTGGACAATGCACATCTTGTAAGCTCCGGTTTTATAGACATAGACCAGTAAAAGGGGTGTACAATTATAGCTCTCGGAAATCTACATTCTTGTTTTCACATGGTAGAGCTTAGATTTCATGAAAGTCATAACAATTTGAGTGCAGTGCTTGAAATGGAATACGTCTTTATCCAAAGAGCATGTATAGTAGTGTATAGTATAGTATGCATGTATAGTAGTGTCTTTATCAATGAAACCGAAACAGTTAAAGTTTTTGATCCACTTCAAATGAGGAGGTCCTTTTTCGAAGTCGATTAAAAACTTTCTTGTTCCAGTGTAAGTATGTTTTTTTATAATTATGTACTGGTATCTGTTTGCTTCTGAAGTTCTGAATCATCACGCCAGAATTTACAATGACAAATGTTTGTATGATCTGCAAATATTTTTCTAGAGTCTAGTGTTTTCTATTGTATAACTAGTCCATATAATTACCTATTAAAAATATGTAGTTAGGTAAGGTATTTACAACAATAAAAAAAATATTTAGGTATGTAGCATATCAGTCATTTAGTTACCATATTGTTTAGCTTAGGACTAGATGACGCTGTGTGGAATATCCAAGGAGTATATTTATAATTTATTTAAATAAGTACTTAAGTTAAATTAAGATCAGCATTTTTATGTCAATCATATTTCACACCCTGTACAACGGTCATGAGGAAGTGATACACTGAGTAAAACCACAGTAATATTTTGCTGTTTACAATGGTAACCTTTTTACTCTTGTTATGTAACTGTTAAGTGTACAGTCGAATAAAGCCTACAACCTACCACAATCTAGGCTTTAGTCTGTTGTTACTAGCAGTAGTGAGAATGTCCACAAAAGATGAAAAAATATTGGTATTGCGGTAAATAATAATAAGTCTTTTATAATATTGTTTTCATGATGATCATTATGATAATTTAAATTACTTACCTACATAATAGTGGCAATTCTGAGTGTCGCAAAAGCTAAACTAAGCTAACTAAAATTGTTGCCGTCCCTTTCATAGCGATGGAAATAAAAAGGATGGCAATAATTTTAGTTAGTTTAGTTTAGCTTTTGCGACACTCAGAATTGCCCCCAATGTATGTTTTATTATTAACCGTAGGTAGGTATTAAATATATTTTATCATTAACCGTAAGTACCTATGCAGTAAGTAAACACACTTAGTACAGTTTTTTTACCAAATACCACAAATAATAACGAACGATTATAAATTTAACTAAAATTTAAAAGAATGTATTTTAAAAGTAATTCCTACAACACTTGTTTACCTACTCCTCCTAGTAAACATGACATGACATGTGTTCATGCAGTAGTACTATGTATGCAATGACGTTTTACCCTTTCTAGGGTAAAAAGTCATTGGTATTAAGACGATGCTTCGTCACAGATAATAAATCCTACTTCAGTCGACACTCAGCCTTATTACAGGTTCTATTGTGTCCATTGCCTATGACATCGTGATTTTTCGCGTTCGTTTTTAAAACCTGTTCCGTAAGTTCTTGATAGTGATTAAATTTAAATATTTTCTCAATATTTGGAAATAGAAAGTGCTTATTGATAGAAACGGAAAGTGTTTAAGTAGGTATTTGTTTTGTTGTTTTTGGAAAAGAAATTAAATGGAATTGTCCTCCTTCTTAGACCTAATAAAAGAAAGAAATAATTAATTAATAAGAAAATAATAATTCATTATAATTTCTGCTGAGGCATCGTCATCAAAAACGATACATCGTGCCAATTAATTGTTACAATAACTACTTAGTAGGTACCTACGTTACCATGCGACTGACATTCAAATATATCTTTTTATATATAATCTGGTCTTTCTTTAATATTTTCGTTAACAGTTTTTATCTTGACTGTACTGATCAAACCCCAATTAAGACAGAGGACCAGTTGACGAATAGAAATAATACTTATTTATTTTTGTTTTCGCCAACTGGTCAGAAAGGCCCAGTTTGAAAAGTGACCAGTTGACGAACCACTCGCACTTACATTACGATGGTGAAGTAACCAAAACATCTATTACAACGATTTAGTTACACCCAATCATGTTTGTTACGGTACAAACAACAAAAAAATACGTTTGATATGTCTAGCTTTTTTGAATACAGTTTTTGAACACAGTCTTGAGACTGTTTTATTTTTTTTTGTTTTAGCTGTAAACGACTGAACTTTTTTATGTAAAGTTCTGTAATCACACTATCATTACGGAGAAAGTTTGTGTGTTTGTTACTCTTTCACGCTCAAACGGCTGGACGGATTTGAATGAAATTTGGTACCAGAATTGATTATACCTAAGTACCCTGGAGTAAAGAATAGGCTTATTTTGATACCGGTATTCTCACGGGAACGGGAACTATTCACCGCGGGTAACACCGCGGGTTGGAGCTTACGTTATGTCAAAGAGATTTTGCTGTCGACTGTACAAAACATAGAATGGATAATGAGTATTGAACAATGTAAACAAGTAGGTAAACAAGACCAAGACATTGTAATGGTCATGGTCAATGCTGTCACGGTTGGTCAAATCGAGTTGTTGTTGTTTTCTGAGAAAGCTTAGAATTGTTACCGTTTGTTAAAATTAAGACTAAAACTACCATTGTGAAATGTCTTGATTTTCATGAATCGGATAGGACGTTTAGTTAGGTATTAGTGGCAATTCTGAGTGTCGCAAAAGCTAAACTAAGCTAACTAAAATTGTTGCCGTCCCTTTCATAGCGATGGGAATAAAAAGGATGGCAATAATTTTAGCTAGTTTAGTTTAGCTTTTGCGACACTCCGAATTGCCCCCATTAAGTAGGTATACATAGTAGGAATAAGCTATGCATGTTTTCTCTACTACAAACTATGTACTTAATACATTATTTATTCTATAGTCATTCACAATATATACAAAATACTCAAGAACCAGTCATCTTCTAAATTAAATGTAAATTGATATTTACAATTCTACGTGTAAACTCTCTCCTCAGCTTTGTTTTGCATCTTGGAAAAAGGCGTTTATTTTCTACGTGTTTCCAATATTTACATGACACGAACAGGCGTTTCTAAGAAGCGTACACCGTCACAATATTCTATGATGATCTTAATAGAACAAACTTTTAAGGTGTCTGTAGGTACCTATGCCTCAAACTAGTCTCTCCTGAACTATACAAAATGAAACTATTACATAGGTATTAAAAAAAGCTTATGATAGGTTTCACAAACTGTACATTTAGTTTTTTAAAATTCCTTTGTTCAACGTAATAATAAAATAAAATAGGCGGTGGCGCTAGTTTCACCTATACAGGCACATTAAACCAAGTCTTAGCTCAGTTGAACAGCTATTTGAGCTCTAGGAATCTTGCAAGTTCAGAATTAAATAACAAGGATAGTTTATAATAATCTACTAATTTCCATCTTCGGTTCACCTCCACGGGCGAGTGAATCTATGAATTAATCACCACACGGCGATTTCATCGCGACAATACTACGAGTGACATTGACAAGCAAATTCATAAGATAATCGCCTCGTGTAGATTTTCCGATGATAGGAGGACGGAATCGTTGCGTTATACTTGCCCGTGGAGTTGGCGCCTTAGTTGAAAACCATTGTGCCAAAATTTCAAGTAATTACTTAGGTACACGTTTAAATATTAAGATTATTATGTTAGTTGGCCATAATAACGTCCTTATTATCGTCCTTATTATGAATGTGACGATATCGACTTGTGGGAAAAAGCCAGAAAAATACGTGTAATGTGTCGTATTGACTAGAGTCTCAATCATACAGCCTGAAAACATGTTTTATAACACTTCCTTATTTACCTACTAACTGATCTGATTTCAAATAACAATGTCAAGTGACGGTGCCGTATATTACGAGACTAAGCATTAGTTGGTAGAGAATGCAAACACACTCGTGACCGTCTGATTGGAGGGCTTTCTAACGACACGATCTAAACTACTGGTATATAATGGTGATAATGTAGGGTTCATAAACTCTATGGTCTTACGTTGGTATAACGATTGTTACTTTTTTTTCGGTTAGAGTTATATATAAACTGATGATTCCAATTATCACCTTCGTTACTTCACCGGACTTTGGAAGGCTCTAAATCCAGAAAAGATAGGTTAGGACAACATGCGCAAGAGCATCACTTAGAGCTTACTCATTTACCTATAATATACTCAGGCCTTTATATCTTTACTAGATGATTTTATACAGAGTCAGGAGGCAAGCTTTGCCTACACTTAACGGGACACTGTAGTGCATGGGACATTGTTGTTGACTCAATTTATATACCTACCTACACATAATTTCATGGTTACGGTAACTGCACATTAAAATTGCTTAGCTTGGGACTAGATGACGCCGTGTGGAATGTCCAAGGATATTTATTTTTTTATGTAGGTCGTCCTTCAAGTCATAGTCGTATCCGACAGTGGGGAACCTGGCAAATTACTTATATTAGGTTATGTGCCCAAATATCGCTGACGATCTTAGTATAAAAAATAATAATAATTTTACTACTTATAGGTAATTCATTTCATTATGTGCCATACGGCGATTTAGTAGATATAAAAACATCCACGACGGAAGCTCATCCGCGAACAAATAGCTGTCGGATAACTTTCTTAGTAACATCAGTTTTTAAAATTTTAATATCTTTCTGAACCAAATCAAATCAAATCAAATCAAAATGTATTTATTCAGTACGATCGTTTATAGACCACTTTGACATGTCACGTTCTTAAAACTAGGTGATTCTACTGCCTGTTCCAACGCGAACCGACGTTATGAATCGCAAAAATCAATTTAATTTGAAGACAATTTAACGTGCTCTCCGAAGCACAGAAGCGCTCATCTGCTTATGAAACTTGCGGATACCTATCCAAATTGTGACCGCTCAAAGGGCCCTAAACTTCAACGTTCTATCCGTCATGGAGGCCTTGAGGCGGCCTAAAAACTCTGTCACCAGAGTTGGCCACTTGCTCATACGAACTTACTTACTTTTAACGATCTATCAAGAGCGTATGCAAGCTACGACTTAAAGCTTTATATTATAGTATACAATTTTGAATGGCGGTAATTTTGCTTTGAAGCTTATCAATATGTTATAATTATTATTATAAAACGTCAGCCGGTCAGTCTGTCACGCGCTGAAGCGAGTTCTTCGCGAACCGGCCCGGCTGGAATGCCGAGAAAGCTGACCGGTCACAGCTTGTGTGTAACAGCTACTACATAACATTTTAAATGCAGTGTCAATTCGCACCTTTAGAATAGAAGTGACATAATCCAAAAAAACTAAATTTTGGGAATCGACAAAAGAGTGAAACAATGTGTGACCCTATCCTCTTATTTTTTTAATTACTGCTAAATAGCTCAAGAATCTTTAAAAAACTAAGCCGATTAAGTGAACTTAAACATTTAGCTATAAGTTGGTGTAATAAATAATTTATTTGATACAACATGTTTATCTATATTAAAAATATTTTTGATTCTAAAGAGTCACTATTTAACCTAATTTGATTTTAAAATTTTGATTTTGTAAAATAAAATAATGACTCAATTCTGATTGAGTAAAGATAACAAAAATTTTAATAATCATAAAACGACATAAACACAATTAAGTCACAATAATGTTCAGTAGTATCGGAGTTAAAACAGGACCAAAGATAAATCGGTCAGTTTAATACTAAAACAACATTCAGTGAACTTACCTAAAAATTTATAAGAAAGATGTCTTAATTAAAATTCGGTCACTGTCTTATTACTTGCACAACGTTGTTCTTCTTCTATTCGCACAGTAAAACAGCATAATCCTGTAAGTGGCATTGTTGTCCCGACGCAGACGGTTGTTTTGTTTGAGTAAGTAAGAGACCGAAATATATTTTTGACCTGTTCCTGCCCAAAAGTGGCGCTTTTAAAACTACAGAACTGTAGATAATGTTGTGTAGGGTCATTTTCTGTCCCTAACTCATTTTTCAAGTTTTTTGAATTAAGTCACTTCTATTCTAAAGGTGCGAATTGTGACCTGTAAATATCACATACCTACCTATATACAGCATTAAATTACGCAACTTTTATTACTTATTAGTATTTAGGCACCTCTATTTGTGGGCTACTGTAACATATTAGGTTTGACGTACGCTCTACTTCCGTATATATCCCTCATGTAGGTATTCAAAGATCTGAATTACCTACTATAGATTTGTGAGAACGTACTATTTTTAGGTGTATCAAATTGCTAATAATGATAATGTTCCTAATAGTTTCTAACAAAAACTATTTTTAATCTGAAAACAGGATTTTGTATTTTACACGTGAGCGACTGGGACGACTAAGTTTCAACCCAAATACTGAAATACTATTGAAGTAAGTAAGTAAATTCGTATGAGCAAATGACCAACTCTGGTGACGGAGTTTTTAGGCCGCCTAAAGGCCTCCGTCATGGCTTAACGACTTTAAAAGCCGGGACCGACAATTTAACGTGCCCTCCGAAGCACGGAAGCGCTCAGATGAAAATGCCACTTGCGGTCACCCATCCAAGTAGTGACCGCTCAAACCGTTGCTTAATTTCGACGATCTATCAAGAACGTCTTAGCAAGCTTCGCCACGAGCGCTTCTTCGCCACGAGCGCTTCTACTATTGAAGTTACCATATAACTTAAAAAACGCTGTGAATGGTACCGATGCTAGTAAAATTTACCTCGAAATGTATGACCAGTTTTTAATATAGTGATCAAGCTGTTCACTCGAGTCTGTGAGCGATTCGGAGCCAGTGAGCATCATAGTTTGTAATGTTGTAGTGAAAATTCGCGGGTGACGTCACAACGATGAAAGTCAGGGTGCGCCGCGTGAATGAAATGATGCTTACGGATATTGATGCACAAAAACAGGCACAGATGAATCATTTTATCAAGAATTTCATTCTGTGGCCGAAGACTTTATGGAGTTGGACAGGACACTTCAGCCGGATGGGTATGGGCAGGTGTCACACAATGGGTGCCTGCAGATAAGGGACGCAATCGTGGCAGGTCGAGAAAACGTTGACGACCTTGATACCTTTCAGTCTGGTAGGAAGTGGCTGGTGATTGCTAGTATTAGAAGGAATTAGGGGATAATTGCTCATAAGTGCAAAAATGACAAAAAATATAAATACGACATAGTCAGAGATCAGAGGGTTATATAAATGAACATAAATACATAGGTACAGCTTAGTAATAAAGCTTAATAAATCCTTTAGGCGGCCTAAAAACTCTGTCACCAGAGTTGGCCACTTCACTTGCTCTCACGAACTAACGAACCGGGATTCCAAACGATTATATTCGAATCGAAATTATAAGGCTCTACCTTACTACCTGAGACGCAGAGGTTGCGGGTTCGATCCCCGCTGCGGGACAAATGTTTGCATGATCTGCAAATATTTGTTTCGTGTCTGGGTGTTTTCTATGTATAATATGTAATATGTATTTACAAAAAAAAATGTATCTATGTAGTTTATCAGTCATCTGGTTACCATAACACAAGCATTAAATTGCTTAGCTTGGGACTAGATGACGCCGTGTGAAATGTCCAAGGATATTTATTTATTTATTTACTCGGCTAAGCTTTCATATTCATATTCATTTATTGCTTCAAGTTGGTACATAAGGTCTTAAAAATTAGGTTTGGCCGCAACAAGAGCCCCGTTGGGACACCTTGTATGAAGAAATAGTAGTACGTAGAACCTAGATACTATACACACTCAGTTGAATAACTGATTATATTTTATTCATTGTGTGATGTATCATCGCAGAATTGTTTTGCATGAAGTGGGTGCATGAAAAGAACCCTTGAAAAATATTTAACGCATTAACCCCTCATTTTATGTCAACTGAAATTGTCTTATAACCAGTTTAATTATCATGTACAAAGGCAAGCAGAACCATCACCGAAAAGTGCAACTTTACAAAATGATTGTCGATTCTTAAGCGATGCTTTTCAGTGACTACTTGAAATTGCTTTACAAATCTATAATCGAGCCTGCTTCTCTCTTAAAAGTACAGCTTCACTCGATCAAGTTAAAAGCTGTTAAATCGATCTCCGTACCAGTAACCGACAATCAGTAGTTAATAGCACCCTAGACCAGTCCACATCCTTGGACGGCATTTTCCCACGAGTGAAAACTATGTGAAACTGCACTGTCGCTTTGGATGAGAGATCGCTGGAATGTGGAGATGGTTATTAGCGGCATTTTTATAACTGTCACCACGCGAATAAAACATGAAAGATTACATTTATTTCTTTTGGTACAAATAAAAAAAAAATTACATATTATTATTATCACGACTGTAATCCCAAGATGAGGTAGATATATTTCATTATAAATGAAAAATCTTACTAAAAGTTAAAGGCTCCGGCAGGAGCCTTTAACCTTTTTTTTTTTTTTTTTTGAGGTAGATATAATCTTTCAGATCTTTGGGCATTTTTGAATGTAACGGAAATGTCTTAGGGGTTTGTCAAAGGTATGTATTCGATGCATAGGCACATTTTGCAGAAGTTAACATTCCATACGTGGCAGGTTGCAAGCCCATCGACGCTACGAGAAAGTTAACTGGTTTCTCACGATGTTTTCCTTCACCACACCCTTAGATTTTCAAAGGATCTAAAATTGCCCAAAAGATGTCTCTGGGAATAATCGTGATATTTATTTTCATTTTATTTTTACATCGTCACAATACGATGACGAATTACAATTCTCTAAAATCAATCACAACGTTAGTGACAGCTGACCATCACCTTATCAGATTACGCACAGGGCACCATATCTTACTACTTTCCCTCATCGTTCAAGTAATGAGCCTCATCTCTTACGTTACGTAAATAACGTAATTTCGTAACTTCGGACGCCGTAGTACAGGCAATAACTAAAGTTTTAAACTCACTACAGGTATGCACGGAGACCAAGTTCTTTGAAGCATTTAAGATTGTTTGTAAGTGTTTAGAGATTTTTAATCACGTTGATGTGAAAATAAAGATATATTTAGTTAGATGTGACGAAAGAGATTGAAGATTTAATTTATTTAGATTTAAGTTGAGTAAAGTTTTATTATAGTCATAAAAATAACAAAACACAAAACAGGGTAAAGGAAGAAATCAAGTTAAAAGGAAATAGGGCCACCCCTCAGCATTTGCTCCAGCAGCACCATGTCTGATGAAGCACTGGTTTTCAGTGCCAATTAAAAATGTATGTACTTATATGTAAATGTATTAATGCCTCCACGTATTACAATGATGTTTTAAAACCTATATTAAGTCAAAAGTAAATTTATCTGTCTTTACTAATTGTAACCAGGGGCAGTACCACCTATTAAAAGTTAAAAAACAAAAAATGACACTATTTAATAAAAAAAAATAAAAAAATAATAACATTTTTCTTCTTCTAAGATTTGAAATTTAGAAATTTTTCTTCTAATTTAGTAAACTATCATGAAATAACATTACATAACAATGATATTACTTTTATTAGGTGGTGCTACGTCTGCAGGTTATAAGAATCAATGTGCCTAAACACCATCTTATACCAAAATTAAGTTCTAATGTTTGAAGCTCATCCAGCTCTTCTCTGGTTGGGGTATTTTATATTTTTTTTTAATTCATTGTTTCATTCAAACAACTTGTAGTTAATAAGACAAATAAGTAAAATAAACAATGAAAAGTCATTCGGTGGTGCTACGCCCAGGAACGTTTTTCGATATTTACCAAAAATTTCAATTACCGCATTATTGCACTTGTAACTGAACCGAGATCCAGTGATACACGGTTTAGATTCTAATCCTTACCACGACCTTCGGATCGAAAGTCGAAACGGCTCTTAACTTTCAAGTTCTTTATTACTGGTTTGTATTGGGTGTAGCGCGGTAGAGCCTTAATATAACTGTATATTGCCTTATTATGATACGTCTTTATTACAAGGAAACCAAAAGAATGTATTTTGGTTTCCTTGTAATAAAGACGTCGTTTGTTCTTTCGTATGAGCAAGTGGCCAACTCTGGTGACGGGGTTTTTAGGCCGCCTGAAGGCCTCCGTCGTGGCTTTACGACTTTAAAAGCCGGGACCGACAATTTAGGCCCTCCGAAGCATGGAAGCGCTCAGCTGATAATGCCACTTACAGTCACCCATCCAAGTGTGACCGATCAGAACGATTTTCAAGGCACACCCATAGATGATACCATGATAGGTACATACCTACCATCTCCGAAACCGAACGAAAGTGAATCGCTGTTTGCTCCGCTCCTTAACAAGTGGTAGTAAAAAAGTAAAAGTTACGTCTCCCATTCATAATTTGACATTTGTATCATATACCTTAAGGCTGCTAATTGTGTGACATTTGATGTAACTCTTAATTTTGCGATTACGCTGCTATCTTTTGACGAGCTATGAACTTTCTCGGAAGGTCGCATGGAACAGAGCATGTTTTTTTTAGATAACATGACAAAAAACTAAAAAGTGTTTGCAATTTTAACGATTTAGGTGTGACGGTTGTGATATTTGCAATAAATTTTTATTTTTTAAACATTAGGCTTTTAATTACTATGTCTAACACCACTAATTTTTTTTTATTTTCGGTTATAGGTTTTTTTCAGGACTATTTTTATGTTTTTAAGTAAAGTCAGGGATGGTTTAGATAAAAATACATTATTTTGAAATATTGAAACTAACTTAGATAATTAAATCTTATAATTACAGCTATATTCAAACCGATAACTACCGGAAAAAAATATAATTTATTTTTCAGCCTCCTAAGCTACTAAGATAAAATTAACGCGAACACTTTTCAAATTATGAAACAAAACATTTAGCAGCGAAGCTACTGCATTCATTCATCGTTCCGACTGATTGATGTGAATGAAATGAAACATATTAGAATACAATAGTGAACTTGTAAAAACCTGCCATTATCTCGACAATGTGCCAAAGTAACATGTTTATAACAAAACATTCACATTCGGAAGTGTAGGTAACTAATAAATGGGATACATCCACCTTCGGAAGTAATCTTATAAATGGGAAATTCATGAAAATCCACACTAAATTCGTTCAAAGTTCAGATGTAACAGCCGTATTCAAAGACATTAAATTGATCCTAATAATATATATGAGAAATCTATGCTAAGGTACTTTTAAGTTGGTAAAATTAGGTAGGTACATGTCTCCGAGTCCGAATAAAAATTATACTTATGGATATTAATAAATAATTATATGTGATATGTTTGTTATATTATTTTGTGTGTTGAGAAGCAAGAAAAATACATTAGATATAACTAGGCTAAACATTTCAATCTGAAAGTTTAAAGAGTTCATCTTAACCTTACACAGATAATAAAAAATAACAATAATGATGTCTATTTCTTAATACGAATTGAATAAATCGTCATGACCATTTAAAATTAATCTTTTAAATTACTACAAGTGAAGTAATAAACAAAGTAATAAATAAGAGGTGTAATCGCGAAAGTTTCAAAAATAGCACCTAAAGGTTGTAGGCGTTGACTGTGGTTTTAAGAAAGTATTTCACAACTATTATATTGGTACTATTATTATAATAAAATTATTGTCAACTTCCCACATCTATACCGCAGATTTTTACGAACAAAATTCTTACAGATCTTTACCGCAGAAGCGCTTGTTGCGAAGCTTGCTGACGTTCTTGATAGATCGTTGAGCTGAGCGCTTCCGTGCTGCGGAGGGATTTTAAAGTCGTTAAGGCCTTTAGGCGGCCTAAAAAGTCCGTCACCAGAGTTGGCAACTTGCTGATACAAAACTTACTTACTTTTCTACAGATTACAAACAGTTTTTATCCATTAACACCTAACTGCTAGTCGATTTGGATAACACCAATTTCGAACACTGATTGGAGGTATTGAGTCATAGAGTTGATTGTGAGAGTGTTTACTTTTTTGTGAAACATTCACTTGTATCTAGCAATTATCCTTTTGTAAATTATGTAATTGTTTATTTGTTTATTGGTGTGTATATTCTTTAGAATTTCAACGATTAGGTTTTGTGTAGCAAAGAAGTGCGAGTGAACCTTGACTTTATAGAAATAGTATGGATCATTGATAAAACATAATATATTTATCGCTATTTAATTTTATCCCGACGTTTCGACTGGATTGCAAGAGCCGTGGTCGCGGGCAGACTCACCGATTAGGATGGATCACCGAAGAGATGGCCCCTTTAATGCTTGTTAAGTAAGTAAGTTTGTATGAGCTGGTGACGAAGTTTTTAGGCCGCCTAAAGTTCTCCTTTACATACCATGCTTGTTGCAATGTTTCTTCAAGAAAACCACCTAGCTTTAACACATTTGAATGTGATCCTACTGAATAAATTACTTATTGACTTTAAAAGGCTACTACAACTTATCTAAGTTTTAAGTATTACCACAGAAGAAATAACAGTATAAGTACTTTATATACTTTATCTATGTTTTGAAAAGTAAAATTATGAAAATAAATTATATTGTTTTAGAAAACATTTAGTAGATTTTTTAAAGTGAAACTATTAGATTACAAAATCTTTATATTAGCAAAAGCTCATAAATACTGTAGCCATATTGCAAAGCTTTTAGTAGGTATTAGTAATAGTGAAAGGTAAATTATCATTTGTATTACAAAACTGTTTCATATTCAAGGAAAATATTAACCTCTGACCTTGCATCTTGCGGGATGCATTCAAAATAATGTTGCAATGTCTTTTGTATTGAAAGTGTAAACCTTACGAAATTACCATTTACCTAAAAGCTTTTTTAATTATACAAATGCGCGGGCGACTTCTAACAAAAAAGTTAATAGTTTTACTTGGTTTTACGTATGGATAGATATTTTGATAAGTAAATAAAATAGAAGTCTTAGATTAAGTTATTTTTTAACCGACTTTAAAAAACGATGAGGTTCTATGTTCCACTGTAAGTTTTTTCTTATTATGTATGTATATATTATATTCCGATAATATAGGAGGATATGCGCTTTTAGGATATATATCCTAAAACCCGTGTTGGCCAAGTGGATAAGTAGGTACTTCGACTTTCGATTGAAGGTCGTGGGTTCGAATCCGGCCGTGCATCAATGGACTTTTCGTGTCGAAAAATCTCTACAATGTTCCAGGCACTACAGTGTCCCGTTAAGTGTAGGCAAAGATTGCCTCCTGACTCTGAATGAACAGAAAATGCAATTTTTTATGTCTGTTCACCAATTATTTCGTCAATAGTGGAACGATTATGAAAACTCTTTTTTGTTTGATAGAACTTACTGAAGATTTGATGAGGATATTCGGAGTAATTAACAAAAACGCTTCCTAGAGAGTGCAGGAAATTTGTCTTCATACGAAATTGATGTTGGTCTTAAAAATTTGAACTTTGCCACTTGTTTTATCCGTTTATTACATTCTTCTTCAAGTCTTCAAGACGAAGAACAGCCTCAAACTGATGCAATGTCAAGGTTACAGAGCGCATGTTCCAACCAAGTGTGACGGTTCCGCACGAATATCGGTTTAAACGGAATCGCGGCAGACAAGAAGCTATTTGCATGACAAAAGAAGCTACCGTGTCATTTGGTCCCATGCATACCTACAGGTCTCTTTACTAGATGATTTATACAGAGTCAGGAGGCTAGCTTTGCCTACACTTAAGACACTGTAGTGCCTGGGACATTGTTGAGATGGAATAGGCTTGCCCAGCACCTAAACCATCCTCTCAGCTTAGCCGGCCATATCCACAGGAAAGACAATGGTCAATACGTGTGGGGCTAACTAGCCGCGGGTTTCCTTCACCGTTTAAAGCTCGTGTTAAAGTGCATATACTTACATTTTTCGACACGAAAAGTCCATTGATGCACGGCCGGATTCAAACTCACGACCTTCGGAGCGAAAGTCGAAGTACTTATCCACTTGGCCAACACAGTCCCATAGTCACTAAATTATGGGTATTTGCCTGTGGAATGCTGGTATTTATATAGGTACCTACCGTTTTATAAAATAAATTAAATAATGATCGAGACTGTATTCCCTAGGTGCGGTAGATTTATCTTTCAAATCTTAATGCATTTTTAGATCCTTTGAAGATAATGGGTATGTCCAAACACTTGCCCACTTTTCGCAGAAGTAAGCATGAAGTATGCATTCAAAGACAATTTCATAGGTAGAACCTATTAGAATGAGATAAGATTACTCTTGGCTCGAAGGGATGAGGGCAGGTGGACGAAAACAGTGACAGAATGGTGGTGCTCTTAATTCTTGATCCTTAATGTTAAGTGAAGTTACCTTTGGCTTATTTAGGCCTTTGGGATATTAGAACTTTTAAGCAAGATTGACTTTACTGATATAATGAGATATTGGGGGTCTCCGGGGCTAATATCTGTGAGATTGGGGTACTCAGGGAATAACCCAACCCGTTGGTCGAACGACATTGGCATTCGATGACAATAAGTCCCGTGGTCAGAAGTGAACAAACGATTAGCGATGATAGAAAGAGAAGCGATGAGCGTTTGTATTATGGCTACAGCATCAGATTGTATAAATAATTGATTAACCGTAGTCTGATCTCGGTGACACACTCTCAGTGCCTACTTTAAGCCTCGATCGAGGCCGCTTTGCATTCAACGGAATCAGAGCTAGCGTTCAAAAAGCCGATGCAGTTATATCAAGTACCTACCTACTGCCATAAGAAAATAATTCTACGGTTCAAATCTTTTGAAGATGTTTATAGGTGAAATAAACATGCTATTAGTGGCAATTCGGAGTGTCACAAAAGCTAAACTAAACTAACTAAAATTAATTAATTTCCTTTTTATTCCCATCGCTATGAAAGGGACGGCAACATTTTTGGTTAGTTTAGTTTAGCTTTTTCGATACTCCGAATTGCCACTATTAGCTACGAACTATAATCAAGGTTAAACTGATGACAACATCGAGTCTCCCGAAACAAATGCTTGTAGTACGTTGAAGTTAGATTACTTATTACCGCTATATAACGGCCATGACATCGTAGAAGACCGATTAGCCTCAGTATCGCTTGTAAATCACTACATTTCTCCTGCATTCGTATTTCATATTCATATATTTTACTAAGTATTTTACATGTTTACTAGCTAACCCGACAAACATCAGGCATCATCGATGAAAGAAATAAATTAAAACCATTTATTTTGGTAGGACCTCAAGGATCACTTCAGTTTCGTCTTACATGCTAGGTGATAATGCCTGGGTCATTCTACTGGAGGCGCAAAATTTAAGTTCTTCAAGATTATTCTTAAACCGGTCATATTTTTGTAAAAATAAACATTGATTTTAATGTCTAGATATAATTCGAAAAAGGTATCAACAATAAAATTTAATTTAAATTATGCAGAAAAAAAATATTTCCAAAAAACAACTGAAAATCGGCATTTTGGACATGTAAAATTGACCTGCACAAAGGAGTTTGTTGTCATAAAATATTTATTTATTGCGGATATTTATTTGTAATGACTGATATTTATAGCTAAGAAACTCTGTTATATTATGCAGAAAAAATTTTTTTATTTATTTGACTAGAAATCAATGATATGATTAATCAAAAACGTGTCACAAAATATACGTCATTGTCTACGCCAGCTTTTGTTTTTATCATTTACGTAAAAGGAAACGCATTTAAACTTTGTGTTGGACACCAAATGACCCGCGTCCCTCCTCCCAGTCGGCCAGAACACTTCACGGAGGCAAGACGTGTCGCATTTTGGAAAGGTGAGTTATTGAAAATGATTCTACAAAGTGTGTCACTTTTTTCGTCATTGTTATTTATTACTTTTACTAAGAAATTAGTGAGTTTAATTTGCATTATATTTTATCGTATCTAAATAGAACTTGCAGCTATCAATGGCATATATTTTTGTTTGTATTAAGCATTCGGTTGCACAGTTACGATTTTTTTTCTGGAATCCATCATCATTCGTAACGTCATTGTCAGCAAAAACACAAGAGAAGACAATGACAAGTGTTGCTAACAATGATGATGTAGCTTGAAAAAATATATTATATTTAACGATTTTGGATATAAAATACGTATTATATATTTATTATGATAAATTTGTAATAGTAATAATAATGTAATTATGAAATGCAAATAAACATATACGATATGATAGATAATAATGATAAGTAATAACTAAGTATGATGTTTTAGTTTATAGAGTAGCTCTAATTTATTAAAATCCTCACCTAATTTTTCAGATAAGAAGAAAATAACGAATCAAGCAAGTTTTCTCAAAAGTAAGTACCTAGGTACTTATTACTATTTATATAAAAAAGACAATTTCAGGTAAGATTTTTATAAATTAAGTACTAACTTACATTATTAATTAAATTAAACATAATTTTACAGATAATTCAATACTAATTATTTAAAATGCCTCCTTTTAAATTAAAACAATCAATAGTGATCGGAGGGCTAAACAAAGATTGTGTAAAAAACGAAAGTACCTATGCTGAAATAAACGACCCTGAACGTTTGGCAATAGCAAAAGATAAAAGAAGGGAAAAGTACCTAAAGGATAAAGAAGTAGGTAACATTAAAAAGTAACAAAAAGAAGAAACAAATATTTACATTGAACTTGGAATTATAGCGAAGTAAGCCATGGAAAGGGTGCCCCTGATGGAGTTGGAGCAACATTAAAAAGAACGGCGGATCGGATAGTTATTTATGGAAGCGATGTTGGAACTTTCGGTCAATTTAATGAGTTATTGACTCATCATTCTCCTGCCCTTATCCCACGCTAAGTGGAGTCGGCACAACATGTTTTTCTCTTCCACTCTCCTCTATCACTCGTCAACTCTGAACTCACTCCTCTTACATTCATATCCTCTTTCACACAATCTATCCACTTCTTCTTCGGCCTTCCTCTACTTGTATACCCATCCACATTCATACTCATAACTCTTTTGGTAATATGTCTTTCATCCCTCCTCATTACATGACCATACCATGCTAATCTGGCACTCCTCACCTTTTCAGCTACAGATGCCACTTTCAAACTTACATACTCATTTCTTATTTTATCTAAACGCGTCACGCCACACATCCATCTTAACATTCGCATCTCAGTAGCATGCACTCTCCTTTCATCAGTCTTCTACACTGCCCAACACTCTGATCCATACAACGCGACAGGTCTTAATCCCGTCTTGTAAATTTTCCCCCTAAGTTTAAGGGGCATTCGCGGATCACATATTGTTCCTGAGACCTGTCGCCACTCATCCATCCCACATTCATCCTATTTTTAACATCTCGGTCAATATTTCCGTCGTTATGGAGAAGCGAACCAAGGTATTTAAAATTGGAGCAGACTGGTAGGGTTACACCATTTAAGGCAATTCGTGAGAAACTAGAGGAGCCACTAAAGTTTCAGAACAGATGTTCTGTTTTAGTGCGGCTGATCTTAAGGCCCACCCTCTCAAGCTTCTCTTGCCATTTTCCCAGTCTGATCTGTACCTCGGCTGCCTCCTCTCCAACAAGGACAATGTCGTCGGCGAACAGCATGCACCAGGGTGCTTCTTCCTGTATGTCTGATGTCAAAGCATCCATTACCAGGAGGAACAAATAAGGGCTTAAAGCCGATCCCTGGTGCAAACCTACTGCCACATTGAACTCGCCAGTGACGCCAGCTTCGGACCTATAATATCTTATAATATATAATCCTAATAATATAATAATATATAAGTAATATAATCTTATATATATCCTATAAATAATCCTATATAATCTTCGGACTTATAATACATATATCATGTCGTCGTTGAATATTTTTATAATAAGAAGACATGGGAGACCTTTGCCCAGCAGTGATACAACATAAGGTTAGAAAAAAAAAAAGAATACATAATAATTTATAAGAATTTGATGTGTGCTGTTCTCAACACTTTTTGAATAAATATATAAAAGTTGATTTCTTATTTAATTTCGTGTTTTATTTAATAAAAAACATAATCTTCTTTACATTAACGAAGTTTTAATTTAGGATTTTTAATAAAAAAATTGTGATCCCTTTGTATTTATCATTGTTAACAACACACCGTAATTGTCCTCTCTAATTTTATCACTATTCTCACATTTCGTCATTGTTAGCAACCAGCAATTTTGATTATCTCGTAAAGTAGCAGTTATTTAGATTGATACCCCTCGTGAAATAACTTATTTTTAACATACAAACCATCCCAGCATGCAAAAACAGCCCAAAACTCGATATATAAAAAGTGCCAAAAAAATCGTCAAAAATAACAATTTCTGTAGATCCACCCGCCTAGTATGTTAATAAAGCCGCCCCGTACAAAAATGTATGACAAAATATATTTTTATTTAATTTTTATGATTTTTAGTTACCTATTCTGCTATGTAAAGCTAAAACAAATCCAACGTTTTTAAAAAGTCGACTATTCGTTTTCGATTTATAAATAGTGAAATTAACCCGTTGTTTTATTTAATTCGATTTCAAATAGCAGAGTAGCTAGTTTTTTATAAATCCAAAAGAAAAAATGGAAAAGGTAGTATGAAGTAATGTTCACCTATCAATATACCAAAGCCAAAACTATTGACAATATTTTTCTAATCACTCTCTTGTTAGTAAAATGATAGCAAGAAGAATGATACATGTTGAATGACTGAACAAATTCTCGTTATTTAAAAATAAATCTCTACATTTTTACTTTTAACCCTTTTACGACAACTTTATTATCTAGCCTTGTATGAAAACAGGTATGTAACAGTTTGGTCCAATTAAAGTTTTAATTGAGAAAAAAACGGATATATTGACATTGCCAAAAGTCAAGAGCAATATTTCAATTTTGAATTTCGAACGGAAGTTAGTAGGTATTTGACAGTTTGACCTACTTTTGCTTTAAAAAATCTCAGCTGTAAGTTATGGATTGCAAAATAAAATCAGAGAGACAAGTATTTCATAAATTCTGTATTTTAAGAAAATTATTTCGTTATTTTTAACCGACTTCGTTCTATTAACAATCAGACTAGTAACACATTTAGATGCGATTCTGTTAAAATATTGCTCATAATACGAATATTGTGTTAGTTTTTACTGTAAATAATAGTGGCAATTCGGAGTATCGTAAAAGCTAAACATATCTAACTAAAAATGTTGCCGTCCCTTTCATAGCGATGGGAATAAAAAGGATGGCATTAATTTTAGTTAGTTTAGTTGAGCTTTTGCGACACTCCGAATTGCCACTAAAATGTACCTAAACTTCAATAAGAAAGTCATTATGAACTCCAATGATAAATATAATAAGTATATTTAGATAAATAAATTTATTCATTATCACTTTAAAATAAACTGTTTTCTCTGTTTTAAGATTAAACTTTGTTTTTGACATAAGTGCCTTACTTTTATAAAAAATGCTGACATAAAGGATGTTTGTCTACCTGCGCCAAGGGATGTGTGCTATGGGCACAGGTGCGTGATTCGACTCGAAAATACGATGAAAGCGGGCTTATTGGACACAGAGTACAGCATAGTTACTAGCACATTAAGTGACACAATAGGTTACCGGTCGTGGCACCTTTTTATGGCTACGGGAGAGAGAAAATAATTAGATTCTCTGGTAAGCTATGATTTCTTGGTTCAAATGTAGTCTATGGTACAGAACAGTATAGTTTTTAGTAGAGAAAGAAAACATAACGTAGTGGTTATATTCTCTTTGGATCACATTATTGACATTAGGATGTCAGTCTCCTTTTTAATCTTTTTTTTATGAGATTGATTTAAAAAAGTTATGTAGTTCATTTCTAGTGTTCATCTGTATTTTTGTAATTGTTTATGGCATCTACTGAACGCAGAACCAATTTTAAAACGTTTTTTTAAAGGTATTCAAGATATTTTTATTTAAGTGCAAGCAATTTTCGGTGTTTAAACATTTTTATCTATAGTTTTATGAAAGAGTAGGTAAGTAGGTAGAGTAACTTATTTTACACAAATATTAAAGTATAATGACATTAAAAATGTAATTGTGGCATTCATAAAACCATAATACATGTAACATAACAGCACTTAAATGAAGTCATTCGGCATGAATCACTTTATATATTATACCTACATTGGTAATATTAAAGTAACAGTTACCTACTTTCACTATCAAACACTTTTTATTATTTGTTTCGTAATTAATATTTACATTTTATTAAAATATAAGTGTTTTTGATAAATAAAATTTTTAGCGCGTTACAAAATCAATTAAACACTTTCAAAGTTTAAATTGACAACAAGGTTATTACTTTCAATTAATTTTCTATATTTATTTACAACTATAAGTATTTAAATCAACGCGTTTTTTTCCTATTGAAAAATCAAAAAGTAGTTTCTACTTTACTGCAATATATAAAGATGTTAAAATAAAGTTTTAAGCAAAAATTATTTAAAAAGAAAAAAGTACAAAACAAAAAATTGATCCATTTAAAAGTACGGAAACAAAGAAATGCGCTCATCACTGTAATTTAAGTGCTATGTAACGAAACCACAATGTCAGTATTACCCAGTAAAATGTTATTAAACATAATTTTATTCAAACTGTACCATCAAATTAGCATTCATTTTTGTTATATAACTTGCATAAGACTTAAAAGTAGTGCATTCTCATCAAAATGACAATTACTTAAATCATTTCCGCTCGGATTTTTGTGTCAATTGTTTCATTTAATTTTGGCATGTCTTTTTGTAATTTTGAATCATTAAGCTCTTATACTACTTTTCCCATATTTCAATTATTTCGCTGTTACTGTTTGATTGAATAATTAATTAATATGCATTTGCAATCAATAATAATTCTACTTTCGATGTGTTAAAAAGGTGGTAAAATTAAGAAAAAACAGGGTTAAATAAAGTTAGTCATCAAAGATCATGTTTGTGATTTAAAAGCGTAACGAGCGCGTTGAAGTCTTTTGATAGTAATTCTAATGTATGATTTTCATTATAAGGAAAACTTTTTAAAATTTTAAAAGAATTGTTTTTTTAAATAACTGATTGAAGAAATATTACTAGGGCACTCCTCACTCGCCGGTCAAATCATCATCAGCATCACGTGCGAAGCCGTGAATTATCCGCGAACGTAGCTAGAGAGGAGTGTAGATGCCATTTGCAGTTTCGCGCGAAGCTAATAATAATTGTATAAATACTTATACCTTTCCAAGGTGAAATGAAGTATGACATAGCCATCTTCAAAATTAAAACTAGTTACGAAATCACATCCATAGTGCAAAGTAAATGAGAGAAAAGAGGCTTCCGTTGCGAGAAGAACTTGTACAGTCATACACAAACATTTAACAAAGTAAAAGTAAAACTGACAGTGTGGTTTAAACCAAGGTCGTTCAGTTTTTTTGACAAGGTTTTTTGTAAAGAATTTTTACTTTTACTATGCATACAAGTCCCTAACTTTATGTTCTATTAAACAACTAGCGACACACTCTGGCCTCACCCGGCGTTTTCTTTACAATAATGCGTGAATTTTACATATAAATCCTTCTTTTGAATCACTCTGTCTTGACGAAAACATTTAAATCCATTGCGCAGTTTTAAATATCGAAGCACAAAGACTGGAAAAGGTAATACTCGACTTTTAAAGGTACAGAAAATATAGGTACAAAAAATATGTAAAATACAATTAAAAAAAAAATTATTGTAGATTTATTTTCCTAGCTCTTTGCTATTTATCTGTTTATGTAACATAAATCTATTATGTTAAAAAGTAGGGTTTTCTTCAAACATCGATTTAAAAAACCTTAAAGAAAAGTAAAAACCGGTGCCACCGGTTTTTTTCATGACTGTACCGTCCAGTTCCGCCCGCGAATTTCGCCGAGCGCTTGACACACTTCGCAACATAATATTTGTTTTACGTAATAATTTAGAGAGGATGCTAACAAATTGAGTAATATGTAATTTTAGAAGGCTTTAGAAACTGCAGGTGCAGTGAGTTTTGTAATAGAATAGAGCGGGTGCAACGTTGCTTTATTTAGTTATTTATAATTTTGACGACCTCTGTGGCGCAGTGGGCGAAGGCCCGCCTGAGACGCGGAGGTCGAGGGTTCGATCCCTGCCACGGGAGAAATGTCTGCAGATATTTGTTCCGGGTCTGGATGTTTTTCTATCTATAATAATAAGTATGTGTTTACAAAAAAAAATATCTATGTAGCATTTTATCAGTCATCTGGTTACCATAACACAAGCATTAAATTGCTTAGCTTAGGACTAGATGGCGCCGTGTGAAACGTCCAATGATATTTTATTTATAAAAGAATTAAACGTAATCTATAACAATGCTTTGAGATCTAAGAAGCTGAGCAGTTTAATTATAAAAAAAAACTCGGATGAGATGTAAACCTGTGAGTTCGACCTAAGTGTGGCACAATATACAACATAAAAAAAAGAGGAAATGATGACAATGGTAATAAAAAAAAAGGCGAAGAATTTAAGAGAAAAAAAGTAGAGATAATCTGTGCAATGTTGTGGCTGTGTAAAAGTATTTAAAATGCCATCTCTTGTTACTACTATTAATAAAGAATATATCTTAAACTCCTTATTTATTTATTTTTATTTTTATTTTATTTTATTTGATTTATGGAATACGCTTTCTTGTCTTGTTATAAAAACTTAAAAACTAAACTAAATAAGGCAATAAATTCTGTATAAGGTTGAATAGTACCTTATTTAGTATAAGATCAGTTTTTTTATGTTTCTAAACCAAGATTAACGCATCATACCATGTACGTACGAATCAAATTGAACTAAATTCCTTCTCTAAGAGTAAATGTTGAGCGATGGAAAAACACTCTTAATCTTGGAAATTTTAAATAATGTTAGAAAATCACTTAACAGCAACATTTAAATTAGGCTAAAATTTTCCTAGTTCTAGGCGACACTTTAAAAAAATTGATGAAGACATACGTTGAGATTCTTACCTATTTAAAATTATTTTTTTAATCCATTACTTCAACTTATAGAACATGTAGGTATTTAATTTAATTTTTATTTTTCATACTAAGTTTCAAATTTATTTCTGTACGATTCACGTGATTAAAATAGTCCCAAGAAAGCTGCGTATAAAAATACATCGACTCGGCCTATCGATAAAAACTTACCTTCCGATGAATCGGTCATCCCAAGACTTTCACTAAAGAAAGTGGACTTGTTGTATCCAAAAATCGAATCCTGGTATTTAAATTTAAAAAAATTGCTTACCCAAAAAAGAAGACGCATATCCGACCACAGGCACTTAAAAAATAATTAAAAAACAACGGGCACAACACAAGCGCGTTCCAACGCGCCTCTCTCTCGACTGTCAGTCGAACCTCCACTCGAAAGCTCCCCTACACTTTTTCGAATGTAAAATATTATGTAAAGTTGAACGAAAAACACTAGTGCATTATGGTAATGATGTTTTTTTATCCTATCGATGTTTGGTGTAATTATAACATTCTTAATCTTATATAGGTAGATTTGACTGCTATCGCAACTTGCTGTAATGATTAGATCGCTTACGGAAATAAAACAGTTCCTTTGTTTTTAGAATAGAATAGAATAGAAAAGAATAGAAAAAGTTTTTATTTTCCATCAACATAAACATGGGTTATGTTGATGAAAAATGAAAATACTTATTGACAATCGAGTGACAAGAAAATAAGGCTACCCCTCAGCATATGCTCCAAGCAGCATCATGACTGTTGGAGCGCTGGTTTTAGATTGTAGGTAGATGTATTAAATCGGATTGGTTCATCAATTCTGTACCTATTTGATACAGTGCATTCGTTTCGTCCACTTATAGTCTAGTCTAGATAAAAATACCTCGAGTGTCGTTTAAAGATTTTTCAAATCAACTATTGTAAGAAAGTTATGTATTTAAATTAATATGGCTTTAAAATTTATTAAATATTAAGTACATATTTTAGAAATATTAATAAATGTCTATTAAAAGTTTCTATTATTATTTCTGTGTCTAGGTATTTTAATTGTTTTCGGCTATGATTAGTTTTACGATATTAACTCGTAAACCTCATTACAATACATAGTTCCATCGATTATGTAATCTTTATTACCTCTCGCAAGGTGAATTCGAAGAGTCTAAAAGTATATACTAGCATGCCTAAATATAACTATTATTATGTGTTTTATAATTATATAAGCTTTTATAGACAAAGTAAATATTTCCCATTTTCGCTCAACAAAAGGATAAAAAATCGTTTTTTAATTCGACTGTACTTAAACAGTTATTAAATAAGTTATATTCGACGTATGAGATGCACTTTATTAAATCAACTTCGCCCCTGAAAAATTCAATTATGAAATCGCATCGCATTGAATTATTTGCAATTGGTATTAAACCTTTTTCGCAACATCTCGGAGTGATTGTGAAGGTTAGTAATTAATATTTGAAGATGATTTTAGGATCATCTATGTATTTAAATTTTATTTATTTATTTATTCATAAAACAATGATTACATTGTGTTTGAATCTTAAACAATAACCTATACCTAATTACATTAATTAAATTTAAAACTACTAATAGGTACCTACACAAAATTTAAATTAAAAAGTAAAATACTTAATTAAATGTCAAAGTGTGTCTGACCTAAATTCGTCTACGGTATAAAAGCACCTTTCCAGCAAGAGCTTTTTTAGTAAATTTTTAAAAATGCTTGGACTTACAATGCTTTTCATATCGACAGGTAAAGAGTTATATAATCTGACTGCTTGAAAACGACAACCATGCTTCACAACTTCTAACCTCGGACATTGAGGGGTCTCCAAATCTTTCCTCCTTGTCTCTAACCTTAGTGCTCTTTGATCTGGTGATTCATATTTAGAGGGAATATAAACTGTGAACAGTTTCTGATGTTGGTGTGTGTGTAGTACCTATATTTATAAAAAAAATGTTTTTGTAGGTAGATACTCATATAGGCACCGATGATATGAAACTCTGACAAGGTTTAAAATAAATGCCGTAGGGTAGACAATAGCGGCAATTCTGGATGTCGCCATAACTTAATTAAACTAATTTGACAGCACTAAAAATGTTGCCGTCCCTTTCATAACGATCGAAATAAAAGAGATGGCATCAATTTTAGTGCTGTCAAGTTAGTTATGTTTTGGCGACATCCAGAATTGCCACTAGTTAATTAATTTGAGAGCGATGTTAAACAAGAATAGTGATGTAGAGAATTTAAAACTCGATAAAATGCACCTTGTGCCTTGTGTCTGTTTGTGTTTTGAGAGATAAGATTATTGTTATCTACAGGAAAAGGGCAAAAACTAAAGAAAGTAGAATATTAAGGGTGTTTCAAAGGCTTTGAAACACACTTTAAATATCCTACTTTCTTTTGAATTAAAGAAAATAGGATATAGGTATAAAGTGTGTTTCAAAGCTGTCAAGGTTAAAAAAGCTGGAAAGAGAGGAGGCATTTGCCCAGTGGGACAATACTGGATAAAACAAGTGGCAACATTAAAATGTTTATTAAAATAGGTCCACTATTGACGA
This sequence comes from Xanthorhoe designata, assembly GCA_963582015.1. Lineage (NCBI taxonomy): Eukaryota > Metazoa > Arthropoda > Insecta > Lepidoptera > Geometridae > Xanthorhoe > Xanthorhoe designata. The sequence goes on from OY757049.1 coordinate 1,810,115, forward strand.
AAAAACGATTAAAAAACATACAGTGGAACATAGAACCTCCTCCTTTTTGGAAGTCGGTTAAAAAAGGGTATATTGTGCTAAGAGTGAGGTCAGCGTCTTTGTTCCGTATAAAAAACAAAGGTTAGTGACCCTATAACAAAGATATTAGTACCTAGTTTCGTCTCGATTTTATAGAAAGTAGCAAGATAGTATAGTTTACATAAATATGTGATCATTAACTTTCTTACTCAACTAATTAAATCAGTATCTTATTTTTTAGGAGCTATTTATTCGGATCCGTTTGATAATTTATTCAATCAACATATAATTATCTATCTTAAAAAAGTAATTTGAACTTAGATAGCGACTTAGCGACATTAATACGTAGGTAATGAAAAAGTAGGTGCAAGTTAACTTTTGTGACGAAGATCTAAAAATAGGAGACAGAATATTTTTGTATGTATGTTCACCAATCTTTTTCCATCAATAGTGGTCCAATTTTGAAAATTCTTTTTACTTACTCCACTGGCTCAGTGATCCAAAGTGAGTCTTGGCCTCCGATACGAGACGAGAACTCGCCACTTTCTTCTGTCCAATGCAGTCTCTTGCCAATTGTTGGCTTCGAGGTCGCGCAAGTCAGCTTCCATCCTATTGCTCCAGCGATACTTGGCTTGAAAGAATAATACTCCCAAGGTAGTCCCATGAAATTGTGGATCCGATGAGGACCTTCGCAGCTATGAACAGAAATGTACATAGAGTGTGTAGGAAATCTCTTTTCTTATGACCTGTTACCGCGGCTAGTCAGCTCCACACGTACTGACCATTGTCTTTCCTGTGGATATGACCGGCAGCTGAGAGGATGGTTTAGGTGCTGGGCAAGCCTATTCCATCTCAACAATGTCCCAGGCACTACAGTGTCCCGCTAAGTGAAGGCAAAGCTCGCCTCTTGGCTCTGCATAAATCATCTAGTAAAGATGTAAAGACCTGAGTTTTCTCTTCTTAAGATGTTGAAGCCTGTTTTATAAAAAAATACTTTCCACTTGTTACGAAAGTATACTTGTACATTACACATACATAGGTCATAGGTTGAAATATGAACTCAAATGGGAGTATTGGTTCATTAGAGAAGGGAACACACTTTTGCGTCTATGGAATATTTTATTGGTCCAAATTACCATAGTTTTTGTTAGGCAAAGATTAAGTGAGTAGATATACCATTGTAGCACTGTTATGAAGACAACAATACATTATTTTAATACCTAAAATTTACAGAAACTAAACTACTTCATATTTACATAACTGTACAAAATACAATTAGAACCAGTTGAGCCACCTAAAGATCGATACAAACAATCTCTAGCTCAACTGATCCAAGCCACGCTGAATGGCAATGCTGATCCTTTGAGCCAAATAAGTGTTAGCCCTCGGATCACGCGTCGCTTCAACCAGACGCCCCGAAAGTACCGTACCCCACGGACTCAGGGTTGAGACCCTGGGTCCCCAAAAGGTTTAAACAATGTAAACTCTATCGAGATTTACATGTATACATTATTTTATTAAACATTATTCTATATAAGTAGGTTCGTTTGAGCAATTGACCAACTAACAATAAAATAATATCGAGGCTGATTGAAATAGTGATACTATTAGAATTTTTTGTGAAGCCATTCGGGAATAGAGTTACGTGGTATTTTGTTATTCTTTGACAGTTACATAGCCTGTGGCCCAACCGACCTTGAGAGCCTACCATTATAAACATATAAACAATGACATAACTATTAAAATAATGCACAAGTATTTATGTTTATGTAACTGAGTATTGGCAATAGAAATCTTATTTTTGGTTATAAAAATAAGGCTATAGATGCATGTGCCTAGTGTTTTTATTCTCTTTGCATGTGCTTAGATCTTGTGGTGGATGATTGTGGGTTCGAATCCCGAAATCATGCACTTTTCTTTTGGCGGATTCTTGCCTAAATGGTGAAGGAAAGTCTAAATTCTTTTTGGCGTTTATAGAATTACGAGGAAATCAGTTAGTATTTTAGTAAGAGCCAATAGGCTTGCACCTTGACACATAATGAATGATATCTGAAAAGTCAAACGTGTTTGAACTTGCCTGAAGACAAATGAAAATAAAAGAGACAGGTTACATAACCAATCGTTAGTGTGAGCCGAAACGCATTGAGACGTGGCTCTGTAATTTTGGAAAACGAGTCAGAAAATGTTAATGCGAAACGTACCATAGAGTTCGTATTTCAACAGGCATAGGTTACGGAAACACATGAGTATTTATTGTGAGTAGAATCGTCGGAAGTTCAAGAGTTTTTTATATAAAACTACTCTACTACGGCTCTACATATAGACGATGTCCTGCTAGGTATAAAAAAATGGATGTAACTTTGTTGTTTTTTTAATATTATAATATTTAAAAAATTATTTGTAAAAACTTATTTTATCACATTTTTAGTCTGCATCTAGTCTAACAGAAAAAGAATGACAAACATGCACAAAAACGAATTGTATTACTTTAGTAAAAATATATAGGTATAAATTTATAAAGAAAGAAATAAATAAAGAATAGAAGAAGAAAGAATATACATTTATCTTTATTTAACAGTCTACTATAGTTTTTTTTTCTTTTAGACATCAAAGGTACGTACAATTTTATCTCAGTCATTTCTTCTTTTTGTAATCATAAATAAATACCACGTTTCTGCCTCAACGTACAAATTTAAGTCCCGTATATCAACGATGATGACATCCAATTAATCACCAAACTTTAGACCCTCTAATTAATATTTTTAACGTTTCTTTTACTCACGATCGCTTGATGTTTATTAATCATTGTAATTGCTATCATTAAACGTTTTCATCTCTTTACGAAATACGGTATTGTATTTCTAAACTCTCTTGAGGTACAATGGATTAAGTTTCGGCGTAAGTACCTACACTGAAACTTCAAGGTGCTATGGCAAGTCCCAATCTACAAACTGGATAACTAGGGATAGTGCCTCAACTGTCGTGTCAAGGTATTGGGTTCGAATACAGCGTCAGGAAGCAATCTTACACTTAGCGGGACCCTATACCTAGTGCCTGGGAAATTGTTGAGATGGAAATATCGCTCGCCATACAAGCACTATGAGGCATCACACCGATTAATTTTAATTATATTTTCATATTACAGTATCATATACTGAATGGTAGGGCGACTTCATGTTAAGATGCCTTGCTATGGAAATATAAATGTTATAAATTATGACACCTTCTGACTGTTGCCTTAGAGCGCAAAGAGTGGAAGTTGAAGGGGAAGACCTTTGCCCAGCAGTGGGACATGATAGGTTAGAAAAAAAAAAGACATCTTCGCCTAAGCTAAAATGTCATATAGCATCTTCACCGTCTGTGACGCCCTATTAATATCTACTCATAACTTTCTTTTGATTAAATTTATGGTCGAGAAGTTCGGAAAAATAGAAAAGGCAGATTCAATCACGTATATAGGTAATTCGATAATGTCTTTATTAGAAAACATCAAAATATAACCTTTGACACCTTTGTTATAACAATTTTTAGAAAATTATACACTTTAAAAAGGCATTATTTAGATGAATGACTTTCAAGAAAAATAAGCTATCATCAATAGATACAGTGAGCCTAAAAGTTGAACAGACATTTTTGCCGTCATGTGGCAAACTATCAAAAATACAATTAATAACTTCTTTTATCACGCTCTTATTTAGGTACTTCTCATTTAGGTTGGTAGTTGGTTTGTGTTTTAAAGTTTATATCATATCAAACGTCTTTTTTGTCCTGATTTTTCATAATATGTGGATAGCGCATCTATAGAGTCCATCAAATATAACTATAAACTATAAGACTCAAGTTGTGTGTGAACTCTGAAATTTGCAAATCTACCACAAACTACAAATGTCACTAGGTGATAAGGTCGTTCATTCATCGCACTTTATTGCCAGTTGCAACGGTATTTTAGTTAGACACGCTGAAGTGAGCGATAAAAGTCACCGGTGGCCAAGCGATTTCAAACGGGCTAAACTATTGCGTCACCTCCTTTCACGAGGGTAGATCCTTAGGTCACGATGTAGGTAGACCTCAATAGAATACAATAATATTTAACAGTTGAGAACCGCGTTGGTTGAGTGGGATATTATTTAGAATATCTAAATGCGAATCAACACGAGCTCAAATGGTAAAGGAAAACATTGTGAGATATGCAGTTTGATGGTAGTACTGACTGGTACGCTATAATAAATAGTAAGTAATGGATTTCTATCACAGTTTTGATCTTGTGTTAAAGGTTTTATACTGAAAAATATTTTGATGAATCCGTTGAACTAAATACCTAGGTGCTTACAAAATGAAAAGGCAAATAGGTTCAATTGACGATATAGGTACCTACGAGTGAATAAGCTGGATATAAGGATCTAGTTATGTATATTGGGAAGTCACAGCAAATGCCCTTTCGGGTCATATCGTGTTTCTTACAGGTATTCTCCAATATCACCTACTTCACTTGCATAATGTATGAAGTAATTTTATTGACCGGTAATATTAGCCAGAGTTGACCAGAGTTGGCATCTTGCTAACACTACTATAGTGGCAATTCGGAGTATCGCAGAAGCTAAACCTTATTAACCAAAAATATTTCCGTCCCTTTCATAGCGATTGGAATAAAAAGGATGCCCTTAATTTCAGTTAGTTTAGTTTAGCTTTTGCGATACCTACTCCGAATTGCCACTACACGTCTTTTGTTGTTAGGAGTTAAACTCTCTTTAATTACGATTACCCTGTAGTGTCTTAAGGTATTGTCTAACTTTTCTCTAGTCGAATGGTATCTTAGAAGAGTTAAATGGTATAATAGGTAACCAGGAAGCGTGCTGTGACACAAGGACGCGCTTTCACCGATGTGTGCCTTTCTATTCGGTAGCACGGGCGTCGCGAGCGACGAGCTTGTTCGCCAACTGAGTAAATAGTAGGTAGATAGGTACCTACTATTTAAATATTCAGTTATATACAGTGTAGGGGTAAATTGTCCAAATGACGCAGCAACGTGATGATTGGAGAGATTATGGGGAGCCATTTGTCCTGTAGTGCGACACAATGGGCTGATTATAATAATGATACATTACATCTAGGTATACCTAAGTATAAGTATACTATCTATACTACTTATATAATATATAATAATAATATAAAGAGGTAAGTATAGTTTTTTTTTGTTTTGGGTAATCTCCGAAACTACTAATCCGATTTCAAAACTTCTTTCACTGATGTGTAGCATGGACTTTCCGAATGAACATAGGCTATATCGATGCTCATAGGTTGACACCTCGTATCTACTTTATGTCAAACTTTACAGTAGAGAGAAAAAACTGTCTAAAATATGATATAGATTATATTTAAGTGATACAAAAATATAGTTGGTAGATAATTTGTTTAATTATTTAACTAAATTAAAAGCGACAAGGACCCCAAGGAGTTTTATTTCAATAAATCAGTTTATAATCAGTTACGAGATGACAATGTCAAAAAAAAATTACAAATGCTAAGTTACGAGTAGTCAATTTGTCTTAATTAGGTGGCAAGTTGTCATAAACAGAGTGATAATCAGCAGTATCACGCTTTTATGAGCCTGAAAATAATTAAACTTGGTCGATGTAAGATTCAACTTTTATCAGAAATGATTTGAGATTCCAGAGTTTTGTTTTAGTTCCACTTTAGTTTTATTTTAAGAGTTTATGTTAAGTTTGGAGCTGGTAGGTTGCTGAAGCTGATTCGTGGCTGGTTGTGCCAAAGATTCGGCAAAGAACGTGCAGATGTTGGAGTACCTATCTTGGTCGACTTTGTTATGGCTAATTTGGTAGGCAGCGAGTTCATAAAGTTAGTTGTTGATGTTGTATCAGGTCAGGAGGTATTGTATCTCTATCTGCTCCGATTTTCGGTAGGCACCCGGTCCAGGAGTGCAAAATGATGGCGAGACAGATACGGATGTGAGGAACATAAATAAATGCTGGATGGATGAAATGGCGACAGGTCTCAGGAACAGCATGCAATCGGCGTAAGCCCTTTCAGTTCAGGGGGAAAATTTGAACTTGCGTATTGCCACTAGCTTATAGCATGGCCTGAGTGTTGGGTAGTAAAAAGGATGGATGAACGAGAGACACATGCGGCTGAGGTGGGTATTTATGAGGAAGATTGAAAGTGGAGTCAACAAAATAAAAGATTAGGAGTACTTAATAGCTTGGCATGGGATGGACATGTTATGAGAAAAGAGGAATGGCATGTAACTAGAAGAGTCCTTGATATGGATGTAGATGGATATATTATGGGTAGAGGTAGACCAAGGAAGAGCTGGATGGATTGTGTTGTTGACATAAGAAAGAAAGAGGTGAATGTAGTTGTAGAGTGAATGTAAATGTAAGGAAATGGAAGAAGAAGACCATGTTGTGCCAACTCCACGTAATGTGGGATAAGAGCAGGAATTATGATTATTTCAATAAAAAGATTTTTTACACAATTGAATATGCAGCGAACTCCTTCCATTACCAAAAAATAACGACAAAGTGTAAAAATAACTACCCACTTCCAACGTTTAGTTAGTGTTGACACCTCGTAACAGCACTTAGAAGTGGGAATCTAGAGACGTTCACAGTAGTGAGGTGTCAACTTTGGAAAGAAATGTTCGAAAGATATTTTTTGCGGTTTGCGAGCTAGTAATGTAAGGATCCGCCGCGAAATTTCGAATTTTTTCATGCGCGCAAGTTGTTTTGACAAAAAATGTTAGTTACGAGGTGTCAACGTATGACCATCGATATTTTATCTATGTACCATGCGAGTGATGCCGCAGGCGAGTAAGCTAGTATTGTACAAAGATGAACTTAAAAAGAGTTTTCATTGTATCTTGACGATATAGATAGGTAGGTAGGACCTACTGATAATTCTTGCAAGCCGTGTGTCAGATGGCCGAGTTCTGAGTAAGCAAACATGTCAGTGTCCTGCCACCTTACTGTAAGTACCTACAAAACAATTGTTTTACATAACATTGAGCGAGATATGTGAGAATTATGTACGCGCCACCGTGTACAATTTTTTTATAGGTAGATAGTAGGTACCTATAGATAGAGAATACTTTAAAAAAAATTAAAGGCCCAAGTTCTACAACAGGCCTTTAGCACTAGACTTCTAGACTTCTTGAAAGCTTAAAAATGTGACGTTTATCGTGCCTAGGGACTAAACACAATTAAGATTTTTTAGTTTTGTTTCTAAAAGCTTTTGGTTCATACATTTATGAAAACTATAAAAAACGTCTCAAAATATTTCATTATGTAAGTACCTAAGTATGTCATAGGAAAAGAAAATATTAGTTTATCTGTGGTTTAATAATTTTCCCTCGCAAAATTAGAAAGGTCATGAATACTGTTTCTCACATGACACTACCGGTCAGTAAAGGTGTTACAACATAACACTTAAAAATGTGTTACAATACGCGTAAAATTGGTGTTATTATACCAAAATGACGTGTCATTGTACAATGATGAGTGATGGTGCATTCTACAGAATAGATTGTTCGATTTAGATATGAAGCATAGATTAGAGCAGTGGTTCTTAACTTTTTAGTCGTGAGGGACCATTTGACAAAATTTATTTCTTGCCGTGGACCACCAAGTTTGTAGTAAATGTAAAGAATACTCTTCTAAATGTCGAGAGCGCCCTAGGCAAGCACCTCATCGGCACCTCTCCCACGCCAATACGCGAGCGTAGCGAGCAAATTTTTTTAAAGAAAAAAGCAAAGTAGCACATGATTTTGCTTACAGTTGGTTTTTATTCTGTGTGAAACGACCGACGCAAGCGTAGCGAGCAAAATTTTTTTTAAGATAAAAGCAACGTAGCACTTGATTTAGCTTACGGTCGGTTCTTATTCTGTGTGAAACAATGCGAGCGAAGCGAGCAAAATGTTTTTTTTTTAAATAAAAGCATCGTAGCACTTGATTTTGCTTACAGTCGGTTCTTTTTCCGTGTGAAACAATGCGAGCGTAGCGAGCAAAATTTTTTTAAAAATCAAAGCAACGTAGTACTTCATTTTGTTTACGGTTGGTTCTTATTCTGTGTGAAACGATGCGAGCGAAGCGAGCAAAATTTTTTTTTAAGATAAAAGTATCGTAGCACTTGATTTTGCTTACGGTCGGTTCTTATTCCGTGTGAACGAAGCGAGCGAAGCGAGCAAAATTTCTTTTAAGATAAAAGCAACGTAGCTCTTGCTTTTGGTTTACGGTCGGTTCTTATTCTGCGATGAGACATAATATAATAAAATAAGTTTTGCGTCGCGACGCTTCTATATTTTTTGTATGAAAGGTACGCGGAAGAGACACTTTTATGTGTGTCCTTTTGCTAAAGTGTATACTTATAAGACTTTTATAAACTATTTTTTTTTATGTTTAAAATTCCGGGCGCGGCGCCCCTTGATACCTGGCGCCCTTAGGCACGTGTCCAGATTGCCTTAGGTTTAATATGGCACTGCTAACTTCTGAATTCTTGGTTTAGTGCTACTCAAAGCCAAAAGCATATCGGCAGTGGCATCCAACCGATTTCGGTGCTTGTTTTTGCCACCGCACTCGTGCACCTCGCGTCTTCGGTCACGCGCCGAGTGCGGGTCGCGTTGTGTGGACTTGTTGTCACTATTTATTATTTTAATTATTGGGATGGCTCCGCGGACCACTTGGGATGCTTCCAGGGACCACCAGTGGTCCGCGGACCACCGGTTAAGAACCACTGGATTAGAGAATGTTACTTCGTTTAAGGCGAAGATTGAACTTATTTTTACTGCTTAAAAAACATTGTCAGGTATTTATAAGTCCAGTTTCTCAGTAGGTACCTACCTACTAGATACCTAGTTATTGACTATCTTATTATAAATCCTCAGATAACCTTTTAAATAGGTACCTATGCCTACTACTTATAAAGGAAGGCATCTAGGCGGCCTAAAAACTCCGTCACCAGAGTTGGCCACTTGCTCATACGAACTAACGAACGAACTACCTACTTATAAATAATTTTATTTACCTACCTACAGAAACAAACTTTTATTATGTAGGGTAACTAGTTTACTAGTACTTAGTATTCTTTTATCTGTGCTAGTACCTACAAATATTAGGTCTTAAAGATAAAAAAATAACATAGTTTTAAAAAAGCCAACGAAAGATGCACAATGATCAATAGATAGCTCAAGTGATTTAAATCATTGTTAAAAAAAACAATTGTTTTAAAATAAGCTTGCTCGTCTTAGCCGTCATGCTAAAAGTTTACCAAAAACCATAACTAATGCAGACATGCGTAATCAAACACTTTCTATTTCATTAAACATTTCATGTGTTTAAAGAGCCTAATATCCGAATCTAATCTTCCCAGTGTGAACCACATCATTTAATATTGCGTAATATCAACTGTTTTCTTATTTAATTAACCATGTTGGATTAGTGGGTTTGTTTTAATTAATCTAAGCAGTCCCACTTAAGGGCAAAAGTCTCCCCTTTCTCTCTCCACGCGCCGTATCACGAATCCACAGTCAATTGCTAGTACCTACCTAGGTACTTTTGACTGCTCCCGATCATCGTCGGATATAGATTGGAATTATTATTTTTAATTACTTACTTATTACAAAAATTTACAATTTAAATTTGGTATTACTTTAAGATTGCTTAAATAAAGGCTATTGAAATTGAAAAATTTAAGTTACTTTAGGAAAAATTTAGGTACCTAGCAGGAAAAAGAGTCGACTTGTTTTTTTTGACAAAGTAATTTTTTGGGCCAACCGGTTTTTTTTTTCAAAAAACTTATTAAGCTACTTAATATTTTTCTCGTCGAAATAAAACAGTAAGTTCCTAAGAGCAAAACTTTCTAACTAGAGGTAACGTAGGGACTCGAAATTTTGCACCACCCTGTAGGTACCTACTTATATTATTTATGATAATGCGCTTATTACTACCTATACATTTTTCGAAACGAAAAATCCTTTGATGCACGACTGGAGTCGTCTACGACCTTCGGATCGAAATTCGGGGGCACTAACCCACTCATCACGGCTAAAAATACGGATAAAAAGTCAGTCTCAACTAAAATACATCTATAAGCTAGTAATCTACACAAAGTGAAAGGATGCTGTTGGCTAATCTTACAAGTTTAACGTTACGTGTAGTAGAAGGGTCACTTGGGTTCGTACTGGAACTTAATTAATCTCATCTCAACAATGTTTTTAAGCTCGATGATAATATTATTGTCAATTTTATTATGAATAAAAATACAGATATAAAAATACAGTTTAGGCTAACTCAGGTGACGAAGTTTTAAGTCGCCTTTAGGCCTCCCGCACCGTACAATAAAAGCTCTCAATAAAACATTTAATAGAAGCCCGTAACTTTGCAATCACATATCGAATTATCTTCTAATGCCCGGTTCCTATATCCAACGTACGGATGACCGTAGATCGATCGTCATAGCAACGTTGTAAAAGAAAAGTAAATAGAAAAGAAATATGATCACGACTGTATCCCGGGAGCGGTAGACATTTCTTTCAGATCATTAGGCAATTTTTAGATCTATTTGAAGATGTCTAAGGGGGTAGTCAGAGGTATGTCCATATAGGTACATACATATTTGGTACATGCCCACTTTTTGCAGAAGTTAACTTTCCATACGTGACAGGTTGCAAGCCCATCGACGCTATTAGAGAGCTAACTGGGTTTCCTCACGGTGTTTTCCTTCACCGTTATAAGCTCGTGTTAAAGCGCATATAAATTTTTCGATGCGAAAAGTTCATTGATGCAACGTTGTTACTGTAAAAAAGTGTCTCTATAGAAACGTTGTTTATGCAACACAAAATGTACATTTTGTGTTGCATAAACAACGTTTCTATAGAGACAGATCGACGGTCACCCGTACGTTGGATATAGGAATCGGGCATTAGTGGACAATTGACGTTTCCTAATTAGAAGTAAGCAAAAATCAGTTTCGAAGAAATACTATGAACTTTTGCATAAGCCGTTTACTTCGCACCATTAGTTAAACGACTCACTAATTGAAAAAACATGAAGCAACTTAAACCCTTACAAAAACTAAGTAACTTCATGGTCTGTTTTAAAATTTCATGATTTATGTTCTTATCGTAGGTACTTACGTCTTCCTAGATAAATTTAATACATAATAGAAAAGGAACTTAAAATTCCTGTAGGTATAAAATTTATAACAGAAAATAGGTCATAAACACATTCAGGTAGGTACCTATCCAAAAGACTGGATTGTTAGACTTTTATTCTGTCCTAGGTATCAGGTCTTAGGTTTTATAATAAATTAACCTAATTAGGTAATACATTTTAAAAAAAACCTTTAGACCCTAAAATGTTGTGATTCAAAAAATTTGACGCAAAAAACCTACAGGAGCGCGTTTATGTCTTTTGTACGCAAACAATTATTATTATAAACCCAATACAGTGTTGAATAAAACTTCCTCTAGGCTCAACTCACACCAAAAGACTTCAAAAGAGCATCGAAGAGCAGCGAAGCGGAGCGCAGTTTCAGTGTCAGTGTTTATTTTAATTCGCATGAGAAACTCGAGGATGCCCGCAGCTTCGCGGGAACTCCGGCGAATTCCAATACGCGCGCCTTCTCTGCGATAATAAGTATTATAGTAATGAAATTAAGGTTGAAATTAGTATGACACTGAAATTGCCCTCCGCTTCGCTGCTCTTCGATGCTCTTTTGGTGTGAGTTGAGCCTAATTACATTTGGCACAAGCAACTCCAAAATAATGTACTAGAGTAATAGTGGTACAATCCCAGTGGGACCACGAGTCGCGACCCGTGCTGACTAAAACTGTTGGCAAATCCAAGTCTTTTAAATTGGACCACTTTAGTCAGAAATTATACAATCTACGTCTATCTAACAAGAATCAGGATTCACACATCACAATGATTTTGTAACTCATTGTATTCTGTATTCGCCCGTGAGTTATTGTCGTTTTCGTAACGTTTATTACCCAGTTTGGGTCGAAATGGGGTCGAGACGTAATGGACATCATCATTGACTTGTAGAAAGCTATTCGGGACGAGAGGACTACGGCTACTAAATCTATTCAGAAGATGAACATTTACGATAATTATTAGAAAGATACCGGAAGTCCATTTCCAATTTCACGTTGACATGTTTTTGCTTATGAACATAGTAGGTACATGCTTTTAATTAAGTTTAAGTAGGTACCTATAACGTTTATTTTTCTTGTTAAGATTGTTAAGACACTATAGATTAAGGAATAAAGATAAATATAGGTAGGTACCTAAGTAGCTACAGTTCGTTCGTTCGTTCGTCTGAGCAAGTGGCCAACTCTGGTGACGAAACTTTTTAGGCCGCCTAAAGGCCTCCGTCATGGCTTAACGACTTTAAAAGCCGGGACCGACAATTTAACGTGCCCTAATTATATTCCGTTTTCGTTTAATTACATCAAAGGCAATTAAGTTGGACTATATACATACATATTTTTAATTATAGGTACCTACTAGGTATATATACTAGGTAGGTACCTATAGGTCATTATTACCTAATAGAGAATGTAGGTACCTACCTACTTACATTGAAACGTCATTAGTAGTGCATCTTCATTGCATTTCCGTGGTCAAACCGCAAACGTTACAAATACAATTGACGCCGAATTGATAATAATCTAGGAAGCACACGAAAATAAAGCTATTACGTAAGGTTCAGTTCACACTATTCGATACGATAAATGATCCGATATTTTACTGTAAACTCACTACTTGGATGGGTGACCGCAAGTGGCATTTTCATCTGAGCGCTTCCGTGCTTCGGAGGGCACGTTAAATTGTCGGTCCTGACTTTTAAAGTCGTTAAGCCATGACGGAGGCCTTTAGGCGGCCTAAAAACTCCGTCACCAGAGTTGGCCACTTGCTCATACGAACGAACGAACTGTAAACAAAATACACCGCGGGATGCGAAATCGCGACCTTTGGAGGCACTATCCCACATCAATTTCTAATTTATGATTTCAATTCAGTTGGGTAGGTAACTAAGTATAATGACGTCATAGTACCTACTTGAGTATTCTGGTCATCATCAGACCCTGGAGTATATCTTGAAACCTAGAGCCTTGAGCTCACGCTGATTAATTATTATTATTATTAGGTAAGTACCTACCTACCTACTAAGTAGGTACCTACCTTTCGAACAAACAACTAAATTCAAATACATACTTAAGTAGTAGTAGTTCATCAGTTTGGGAGCTACAATGCATACCTACGGACACACAGACAAACCCCTCAAACTTATATATATACTTACCAAACACCAGTCTTTTTGTCGGGTTAAAAAAAACTTCTGAATGGCATCATTTATTGTGTCGTCACAGAATACAGATAGGTGTCGTGTCGCAACGTGTAAGTTCTCACACGGAACGTCTAGTCACAGTCGCCCCTTCGCCATTGTGTTTACATCCGGCCTTCCGGTCTCTTTTTATTTTTAATTAGAGATTACAACCTACTTTGTTGATGTTGGACGGTCTGAGCTCAGGCTCACTAGGCGATAGGCGACATCAGTCTGCCCATCTGCCTACATTAACCCACCTAAGTAGGTACCTACATTACATTATTAAAAAGCAGAACTTTCTATAGGTCCTAAGTAGCCTGAAGGTACCTACTTTTAAAAACATGAAATAGGTGTTATAATAGCACACGGGAAATTACTCACGTAAATATATCGTCGATTAAGATAACGACAATGTTTCGATTCATCCGGAGAATCTTCATCTGGGTATGAGTGTGGTCACTCACTCCTTGCGGTCGCGTCTTACACTGATTAAATAGGTGCACAACGCGTTCAGTGCCCAGGACGCGGTGAGGCAATTTGATATCACTTAGTTTAGTTTGTCATTTTGATAGGTACTTACCGGTAATCACTAGATTTAATCTGACTAGGTATAGGTATCTACCGCCGGGACTATCTTCGGTTCATTAAAATATTGCTCAACAGTTTAGTTCCAAATTGACAGCTAGTTAAACCTACCTTGTTAGTACCAAATCTTCAGTTAGGCAAGATCCGTTCAACGTCTGATTACCTAGGTAGGATTAAGATTTTTGAAGCGGTTCGGATTGCGACGACCTTGTATGGACACGATCTTCAAAACTATGTGGAACGTAGGAGTTACACCACATTACATTTACTAATAGGTAAAGTAAGTAGGCAAAGGTAGGTAGGTACCTACACTTAGGTACTTACTTGGTTACCTAAGGTTGTGCACCTGCATAAATAGATAGGTATATATGGATCAATTCGTTGACGCAATTGTGAATTTGGTAGGTAAGTAGGTACTTAGGTACTTACTTATTACGTGAACCCATTAGTGGCCTTGGTCTCTTTGGATTTGGTAAAGGTTTTCACTGATCTTCCTAATTCGAATCGGCGGCATTTCATCAACACGGAACACCACAGCCACATTATAACCTACTTACACCGAATTTTAATATTTCTTCATTTCGCTTTATTCCAGTAGGTAGGTAGGTACTTATACCTACCCTTAAATTCAACTACCCTCCCTTTATCTTCGTACTTATGTATACCTACCTAGGTAAGTAGGTACTTACCTTAAATACACAAAATAGAATCTACCTAGGTACCTAAGTACGTACTTTTCTAAAACCAAAAGCAGTTTACATTGCTACTCGTATAATTTCACAATTCACACTACGACCTCAGACAAAAGATCCCTAACTGCTTCAAGATCCATGTATGGTGTACCTACCTACCTACTTACCGTAGGTGTAGATTACAATGATATCTTGGGTCAAGTATTCACAACTTTGTGAGAAAAAAGAATTGTAATACAGAAAACTTGCGAAATTCTAGGTACCTACCTACTTGATAACAATCTTGAATGGGTAAATGGAATAATGCATCGATTCAATGGAATTTGCAATGATTCATCTTATCTTGACCTTACGGAGGAGCAACTCAATAAGCTTGAGCGCCTTCAGAACGTTTGCATTAGATTTATATTCGGACTACGTAAGTATGATCACGTTTCAGAATTCCGTAAGAAGCTCAAATGGCTGCCAATCCGTCTCCGTCGTAATTCCCATATTCTCTCTCTTATTTTCAACATCCTTCGTAACCCTTCCACCCCCCGTTATCTAAAGGAGCGCTTTGAGTATCTTCACGATGGGAATTCTCGTACTCTTCGCTCCGCTGATAACCTTATTCTCAAAACGCCTGTCCATAGAACTAGTTTTTATGCTGCCTCCTTCTCTGTTCAAGCTGTACAACTCTGGAATGCTCTGCCGTTATTTATTAAAAAGTCCTCTTCCCCTTCTACATTTAAATCTAGAATAAAAACTCATTTCCTGTCCGAGTGTTACCAGGAATCGATCTCTCATTAAATTATTGTGTAATTTATGCATCAGACTGTAGTATGTAAGTATATGAATATCTACCTAAGTATATGTGTATTTTTTCTTTATTACATCAGAATGTGTACCTACATAAGTGTATATATTAATATTAAATCTATTTAAGTTCATGTAAGTTTATTTTAATATAATCGTTTTTGCTTGTAGTTTATTATTGCTTGCTTTAGTGTTTAATGTTTCATTTATTTTTAGTTTGTTTTCTTGTAATTCTCTTGTTATTAAGCACCTGACCAATCTTCCATATCTTAAGTTTTATTTCCATCCAAAGGTTGCCTGGAAGAGATCGCTTCTTAGCGATAAGGCCGCCCATTGTACATTGTTAGGTACTTAGTTTTTTCTTAAGTTGTTAATTGTATCGTATTTTAGTGTACAATAAAGAATTTTCATTCATTCATTCAATAATGCAATCTAAGGCTTTTTTGAAAAAAAAAGAAGTCAAATACAAAACAAAAGGTAGGTAGGTAGATAAAATATATCACTGTAGCCTACCTAGCGCAGTCGTCAATGCAGTTTATTTTTCTATATACCTATAACGGCTAGTCTCAATAACCTATCTACTGCGGGTAGATATATGACATTTCTTCCATACAAAAAACGTCAAATAGCTACTGACAGTAAGCAAAACCAAAGATAGGTAGGTTATTGAGACTGGCTGTAAGTCGTCTGCATTATAATAGGCATGGAGATTCGAGGCTATCAGCCAGATCTTAATAACAAACAGTACAAATAATATAAGGGCCCCAAGTGTGACCCTTGCGGGACTCTTGAAGGAATTTTTATTTCAGTGGAAGAGAATCCTTTGGCTACTAATAGACTTCAGGTTCAGTTATTAAAATACGAACAAATCCAACGCAAAAGACTACCGTGGAGACTGTTGGTTGGTGTAAATATATATTTAAAATGTGGCAAAATGTGAGAAAAAATCCATCTGCGGCTTCGTTCGCATGGCCTACATATTAAAAACTACCTATTGCTCTATCTATAGGTACCTATTTGGTACTCATTTTCATATGAAAAAATAGTAGGTAGTTTTACTATTACGTAGGTAGGAACTTATATGAATCAGGATTTCAGGTAAGGAGTCAGGTAAAAAAAAATCTCACAATTATAATAAAAAATGTATTATCTATATAACATAACATCGGACCATAACCGTAGAATGAAACTCTATACATTGTATCGAATATAGTATAGTATGCAAGGCTATATCCAAGGCGATTAGGACATTTTCCTAAAAAAATACAAAACATGGTGCATTTTGCCATATTATACTTAGTAAACATTGGCTAAGTGAGAGTTCGAATGAGAAACAGTGGTTCTGTAGTTAATACTACATTTTCTATTCTATTGGTAATCATTATCAATAGTAGTTCTATAGAAGAATAAGAATCAGCGGCCCACGTAGTCCTGGCATGCGTGGGCGTAGCAGCTCAACGGCAACAAATCCTCAACAATCCGAGGTCGCTCCTTGAAGCCTGTGAAGACCCCAGGAAACTTCTGTGCTTCTGGGAGGAGCTAGGCTGGCTTCACTACTAGTGATCCAGGTCATCCCCACGCATAAAGGACCGCTTTTGAGTCTAAATGCGGAAAAGGGAGTCCCCATACTTACATACATAGTAGTTCTATAGGAAAATGTCCTCTAGGTCCGAGACAAAACAATATTTCGAGTTTGTGATAAAGAAACAAAAAAGCATTTCAATAAAAACTTATCAGTAAAATGGAACAAATCCAATATTTTTTGTACATTTTGTCTTGGACCTATAAACCTAATGTCACAACACAACGAAACTTCACCTAATATAAGTTACACAGTATTATAAAAATATATATTACAATAATAAATGAAGTTCATGAGTGATATTAACAGGAATAAATAAAGATTAAGTTTACTTAAACAACCTTAAAATTCAATACAACAATTTGCAGATTAATTTACAACTGCAGTTTTTTTTTTAAGAAAGTACAATGAAATTTACAAAAAATATTTCAAAGTTGCTTGTGGAAAAAGATTAAATTTTCAACGCTACATAAAATTAAAAAACTTTATTGTAAGATGGATTTGAATCAGTTGAATCAAAAATACTTGGTCTTACTAAATTTTTATCCATATAGGCCTATTTTCAACCAAGCACACTCATAACTCTCATGGCGGCGCCCTACATGGGCTTCAACTTGGGGCAACATTAAAATGGCCAATGGCAATGCTCCGTTTACGGTTATTAGACACAAACGGAGATGCCATTGGCCATTTTAATGTTGGCCCCAAGTTGAAGCCCATGAGGCGCCGGCATCATACGTTTAAATTGGAAGCGGAAAGACAATGGATTCACTCGTATTACATGAAGAATAAAGATCAATATTATAGCTGTGACATCAGGCGTCGCGTGATGTTTACATGAAGTCATCGTAGTCGTCGTCGAAGTTGCCGTGTGTATCGAAATTGTTGAGATAAGCCTGGAAAAGATGACATCTTGTGTTAGGGTGTTACCAGACCAATAGATCGATCGTCGATCGATGTTGCTCGATGGTGGCACGGAGCGGTCGACGTCGATCGATGGTTTCTACCATACCAAAAAATATCGATCGATGTCGACTGGTCCATTCTGCCGTCGACCGATGACATCGATTAACGGTCGATCGATTGGTCTGGTAACACCCTTAATTAATTTATTATTAACTGGATGCTACTAATATTTCCGAAAAATTAAAAGGGAGATTGAAACCATGCATGCATAAGGCTGCCTGTCCATTGAAAGCAAGAAAAAAGCAAACATTTTAGGTCCGATTGGTGGAGTAACGCGGCGCACTTCATACCATTGATACGAGTGCTATTGATTTATCAGCGAGTACCCATCCGCAAACATACCCCCGGTACTTCCCCTCAGAGTTCTTCTAACGTGACGCGACGTACGAAATGTTGATAGAATGTGTATTTTAGGTACTTTCCAGAAGACCTATTTATGCACTTTGTGGCTAGCCCCCGGGATAGGTGAAGCGCTCGGGGTGAAGCTTGCTAAAGCAATTTATGTCGTATTTCCTTAGAGATACGTTTGAATATCTATTAGTAAAAATGTAAAATCCTTTGCCATGCCGTCCCGGTGTACGTTTACGTACTTGAAAGATTGTTGGTACGTTGAAATATTCAAAGGCTACGCCCATGGGATTACTCAATTTAGACACAAAATCATGGTCATAATATTACATTTACAGTATGTTTGTAAACGACTCAATCCTTATCGGCACGCACCGAGATAGGCTTGTGTAGGTGTAATGACTTGTGTTATGTGGATAAGAATTTCAAGTAGTATTTAGGGAAGGTTCATATCTGACGGAACATGCGTCTCGTATTATACGCCAGAACAGACAAATGTATAGAAAAACACTTGACCGTTCACACTCAACCGATGATACGTTAGTACGCTAGATGATACGCTCGGCGTATTTTACGTCAGATATGAATCTTCCCACAGCCAGTTTCTCGAACACAAATCATCTCCAAAATTATCAAATCACGTCAAATAACGTGACAACTGTCAAATTAGGAACAAATTCGAATAGTTTTTTACCTGTCATTACCATGACTCGAAAAACTACATGCGCGCTATCGCGTACTTGCCATAACGCCGAAGAACGAGCGGGATAAATACATATATTAATAATTATAAGCCATAACCTAAAAAAACAATAAGTACTCACATTATCGCCTTCCATTTTTAACTTGGCCTTTCCTTTGCCTTTGTTCGCCTTCTTTCCTTTATCACTCTTCTCTGACTTTTGCTTCTCAATGTACATGTTGTCCACTGTCAACTTTATCCTTTTGATGTCACCAGAGTGCACTGAAAAATATACGATCAAGACTGTATTAAAAGGCACACATTCTCCTAGATTTTAGAGCGTTTATGATTTTTGACAAAAGTGTATGTCCTAACGACAACAACATAATTTGCCACATCTATACTATCTATCTATCTACATCTATACTAATATTATAAAGCGGTAAAGTTGGTTTGTTTGTATGTTTGGGGTAATCTCCGTAACTACTTATCCAATTTCAAAAATTCTCCACCAGTACACACTGATTCATGAGAAACGCTCGTGCAAAGCCGGGCGGATCGCTAGTATAAAAATAAAGCTCACTTTGAACAATAATACTCCGGACCAGCTCATCAACAAAGCCGGGGAACTCCTCCTTGGAGCGGTAGAAGCTCAGCTTCTTGGTGATGAGTTCTGCAAACTCTTTGAACTCCTCAGCATTGGTCGGGTGGAAGCTGTCCAACTTGCCACCACCTGTTTCTGACACACCTGGAATAAACGTTACAATTATATTTTGCACAAATTTTCGTGGAGTCACAACCACCCAGGCCCAGTCTGAAAATCAGTGTTGTTCTGCATCAAGGCGCAGAGTAACAAAAAGCTGAGACTGGTCCCTTTTGACCCACCCTCTTCAGCACAGGCCTATTGCATTACCTACCTACCTTTTTATATTATTTTCCTTTTTGTAGGTACTATTCTGTGTTTAGTTAAGTTCTTCTACTCTGTAAACCTTTCCATCTGTGCTGTAATGTGTGTGTGTGTCAATAAAGTATTTATCTATCTATCTATCTATCACAAGTTCATATGAGGAAGTGGCCAACTCTGGTGATGGTTTCAGAATTATTTATCAATCAATAGTTTTTATATTACTTATAATTTAATTTCTAATATAATAAGAAAAATGTTTAAAAAGGAAAGGTCTTCACGTAGATCATAGTAAATAATATTCTTGGACATTTCACACAGCGTCATCTAATCCCAAGCTAAGCAATTTAATGCTTATAATAGTATAAAACGAGTTACTCTCTGCTATCTCGTCTGTGCGCTTAGATCTACACAACGGGTTTTAATGCAGCTTTCATCTAAGCGTTAAGAGTTCGCTTAACGCTTAGATGAAAGCCCCCACAAGACTTAATAAGAGAAACACATGGGCATGTCAGTGGACATGCTCCATGAACGGCATGATGACAGGACACAACTCTTTGCTAAATGCCAATCTTGGCAGATCGCAAGAAACGAGAGGAATTAAAAAAAAAAAAAAAAAAAAGAGTTCGCTAGTCTTGTATAAATGTACACACAGGATACAAACAATCCTCAGATTGAAAGGTGACTATTTGGTTAAGAGTTAGCCACATCTCATACAAACATACACATATAGACGAACATACACCTTCATTCTGATGATCAGCAGTGCGGTTCACACTTCTCAGAATGCATTAAATAGAAGATCATAGATGTAACTTTGCTGAAAAAGGTCAACTTTTCAAAGAAAATCTTCGAATTAAATTCAGAGAAGTGTGTATTCAATTATTATACTGACCAAATGTTTCCATGGCGAGCCTAAGGTCGGATTCCTCTTGCAGTTTCTGTCGTCTCAACTTCTCTGCAATTTTCTCTTCTGGTGTCATCTCTTCGTACGCTTCAGCAGCTTGCCTCTCCGCCTTTTCACGCTCTAGCCGCTGAAAATATAAACAGATATGTTAATTGTTTAAGGTGGTTGTATGCCTCAAACTAACGCCACCGCCTATTTTATTTTATTATTACGTTGAACAAAGGAATTTAAAAAAACTAAATGTTCCGTTTGTGAAACCTATCTTAAACCTATTAACTCTGTAATAGTTTTATTTTGTATAGTTTAGGAGTAGCGAAAACAGAATTTGGTGGCCACCAAGTGCAACTTCGCTACTAGAAAAAGTGGTTTGACTGTGTGAAAGAGGATATGATTGTGAGAGGAGCAGTGTTGACGAATGATAGGAGTGATTGGAAGAAGAAAACACATGCCGACCCCACCTCGTGTGGAATAAGGGCAGGGGAATGATGATGATATAAAGTATGTCTGAGTTTCAAGAGGTTGTTGCCCAAAGACTACATAATATTCATCTTTGTTAATTGAAAAATGTATGCTATAAACTCTATTATTTCAACAGATCTGTAATATTAATGCACAAAATTAAATCATTTCATCATGATTTCACAAAATTATATTATGTTATCATCATACCATTTTCTTCTCTTTTATAAATGAAAAGTCTAATTATTTCTTGGCAACAAGAGTTTAATAGTTATTTTATTTGGGCAATGCAGTATTATAATAGTGGCTATTCGGGATGTCGCCAAAACATAACTAAACTAATTTGACAGCACTAAAATTGATGCCATCCTTTTTATTTCGATCGTTATGAAAGGGTCAGAAACAGTTTTAGTCGACATCCAGAATTGCCACTAATAATTGTTTTACTAAACTAGTTTTAATTATACCATCTAGATTACAACAGCATTCTAAGCCCAAGGATATCTGGTTATTTAGTTCATGTATCACACAACAAAAATAACTGGACAGTTGTCATTCAATGATGAGTCATCGTTGGGATTTTTCTAGACACTGATAGGTCAAAGCTTTTCACTTTATGAAAATATTATACTGAATCAAGAAGAGATTCAGTTGATTTTAATCAAAAACTTTTTTTTTCTTAAACTGCTGAGCAAAGGCTACAGTTTAATAGTTTGGCTCAATAATCAGTGATTGAAGTAAGTACATTTAGTTTTGCTTCTCTTTCTATGTTTATTTTTGATTTGTTAAACCACACTTAGGTATTTCATTATAAATGAAAAATCTTACTAAAAGTTGTACGGCTTCGACGGGATTCGAACCCGCGAGCGCGATATACAAGCGTTTCTATGTCTTTCTGTTTTTGGACAGCATTTGCAAATAGTTAAGTACCTACTGTTCACTGCTGGTTTCACTGTAGTTTTTTATTAAATGTGTAACATTGATCATCTAAAATAGGCAGTGCTTATCGTTTCATGTTTACGTAGGCAAGTGATACATTTAACAAACAGCTGTGATGTAGGCGTACCTATATGTTCGATTTGACAAAACTTACCTCTCTTTCGGCGATTTTATCGTGAATTTTCTTTTTGGGCTTTGCCGGAGCAGCGTTAGTTTCACTTTTCTCCTCATCTTTCTTTTCATCCTCGTCATCTAAGTCCCAGCTGTCCTGAAAGAGCCAAACTTCTGACGTCAACACTTGAAACGTTGAGGTTAGGTACTTACCATTATCTCAATAGCGCATCCAAAAATCACTTCAACTCGCAACACGATGACAAAATAAAAGTATTTGGCAACGAACATCTCACCTTGACGGCCTCTTCCTCATCCTCACCTTCCCATCTATTAGAAGTAGTCAACGTGGTCGGTAGTTTAGGTTCAAAATTATCAGCATCTGTGAAAAACCCATGATGACATCGCAAATCTTTTACATGATTTTATAACCCAGAGTTACAATCACTTACCCCACGACACGTCCATGATTGCAGAACTTCTGATAGCACCAATATATTTTTGTTACCGTTTCACGTGAACAGAAATCAGACGACGAACTTGTCGCAATGGCTTTTATCACAAGATGTCTCCAGAGTCGACGGAGAAAACAATAACAATATCCTCACGCGAATATCGTCAAACTACAGAGCTTTTTCTGTAATGAACACGGCCTGATTGAGAAACGGTGGACAAATGACATAATTTTGGCGATTTCCCAAAGAAAAAGTAATCGAATTTTGATAAGCAAAAGTACGACTCCATTGCAGAAGATAATTTTCGAAACACTAAAAATTTCCAAGATGGCCGCCTGAGTTTATTGCCATAAAAAAAAAGCTGCTTATCGATAGTGTAAAATAATCGATTACTAATTTGAATGAACCTCTGGTTTTTAGAAGTTTTTTATTGTTTATTTTATTGTAATTTATATCAAGTAATGTAATATCAATTTATTACTCGAATGTGTGTGATGTGATACTGTATCCATTATTTTCTAAGGATATTATGTATAAGAGCCATCTTTGTGCAGAAAAGTACAACCAATAGCTGTAAGAAACCGAAATGGTTCATCTAATTTCATTCAGATGGCATTCTCCACCTCAAGTTGAAAAATAGTTCCTTGGTACATAAGATTTTCAAATAAGTAGGTATAATACCTATCTGAAACTTTACTTTGTAGGTAAATCATTTTTGAAATCTTCGAATATTGCGGCCTTCTTTCATTTCAATGTTTCATTATTTAAATTCCGTTTTCCCATTAGAAGGCTACTTCGGTGGCGTTTAAGTCCTTTTGGGTGCAGCAGGATAGGGCACAGATGAGAATGACGTAGGTAGGTACAATACAAGTAAATGCGCCATTATTATCCTGAACGGCAGCACCTGATTACGGTGTCTGCGGCCAGCATTGCTCCTGATTGATTACGATGATGATTAGATAAAAGCCACATAGATTTATTGATTCTAAACTTTGCTGACTTATTTATCCTTGGTTACAATGGCGAGGAAAAAAATAGATTTGTTTATAGATATTCAAAACGAAAGAGAATTTGAGCACTCTCTCAAGACATATGCAGACCAATTGATTTGTAAGTTACTTTATTGGGATATTTCTACCTACTTACCTACTTAATCTTTCCGATTCGAAAAAATTAATCTCTAGGCAGTTAGATACAATGGAACATAGAGCCTTCTTCTGTTTTTCTAAAGATAAAAATGGAATGAACGATGTTTTTGCTTCTGTAGGTGCAGAAATATACTGCACATTTGCGGGATCCTGCACAGCCTTGGATAAACTTTTCACCAGAATCAAACTCGACTGGAGCAATGGGAGAATGGTTCTTATGAAAGTTAGTTTTAAATATTTACAATACATAGGTACCTACCTACTCTTAACTTAAAAATGATTTTCTCGAGTGCTACTTAAGAGTCTTAGGTAGCGCTACTTCCTAAGAGTCTTAAAATCATAACAACATGTAGGTAGGTACATATGTAAGTAGGTAATTATTAGGTAAGTACCTACTTAGGTAAGTACATTATATTTTTAGGTTCCTGCAGATGAAATAAAAGTCCTAAAGAGGTTTAGAAATCACAGTGAACCAGTCTACATGTTTATTTTGGTGAGCTGCTGTTTAGTTTGATGTTTCATTAATCTGAGTTTTATCACAGATTATATAATACCTACACTAGTTTTATCTAATACCCCAGTAACTAAAGCACAGTAAGTACCTACCTACCTACCTGTGTGCCTAACTTTCTAGCACCAATATGATAATTCAATAGTCTCAAAAAATACCTAGGTATATAGTAGGTACCTACCTACTCAAAGATTTGAAAGAATGTGTACCGCACCCTTGTACCTACCTACAGTCGTGATAATAATATTTTTTTTTTCATTTTATTCTGTTTCCTTACCTATCTATATTTCATCTCATTCTGCAGTGTTTATTTAAAATTCAGCTAGGTAACTATTACAGTTTTTCTTAACTTTCGCAAATAAGGTAGGTAAGTACCTAAATAACGCGATAAAAACCTGTGTCCATATAGGTAAGTACCTACTTTTAAATAGGTACAGTTACCTACTCTCTTTTCTAGTTTGATTCCAAAAATAACAATACTTACATAGGTAGGGTCAGGCGGGGTATTTATGAGACATCCAATATTTCGGGTAAAAATAAGACGTTAACAAAATACCTCAAAAGAACATCTTTTATTAATCATAATTCCGTTTAAAATCAACCCTAGGATGTAATGAATAAGTTATGTTTTTTTTTTGCAATCTTTACTATTCATTTTTAAGAATTATTTTACTAAATATTTCTGATCACAAAATTTGGCGCAAAAATTTTTCGTCAGCGTTGTCAAACTTTGCTAACTGTAGCTCGCTAGTACGCCACCCGCGCACGGCCTTCCGCCCCGCGCCGCTTAATGGGTTGTCCTTGCGCGGCCGGTCCGCCATTTAAGTCTATCTATCGCTAGCGCACAGTGAGGACGTATTCTGTTTTCGGGAAAAAATGAGACACATATTCGGGAAAATATAAGACAACTATCGTATAAAAATAAGACAAGACTTAGAGAGGATTATTTGCAATGCCGCGTAATTATGTACCGAAACCAAAGGATTATAGTGAGAAAAACTTACAAGATGCTATAGAAAATGTACAAAATGGTAATTTAACTTACCTAACTTAAACAAACTTAAAACGAACAAAAAAGATTTTCTTCGCATATCCTGCAATTTATATAATTTATTCGATCCACAAAAACGAAATTGTCATGAAACTGCCAAATCCAAAGCAAAAAAATAAAAGAGGTGCACTTTTGTTTGATATTGACCTAGAAAAGTATCATATTGATTAAAGAAAAATGTCTCATATTTTACCCCATTTTGGTTTTTGTACGACACTTCTAGCTTTGTGGCTTTAAATTCGATTATTTGTTCTAATTGAGATCTCAATAATTAAGTAGTGTAAGTTTAACTATAATTTTGAACAAAGTACTTGTTTACCAAATAATAATAAATACAAAGACTTATAGAAGTTATGAAAGCATTTTTGAAAAATTTATTTTTTAAAAAAATTCATAAAAATTTAAATATATTTTGATGTTTCAAAACTATTTTGTATTATTTTTACCCCTTTCTGTCTTATAATAACTCACGCAGGCGAATAAATCGTAAGCCGTAGGAACTGTATGCTGTCTTATATTTGGACTACGATGTTTCATATTTACCCCATAGTGGCGGAAAAATATGAGACACATATTTTATGTAAAAAGTCTAGTATTTTGAACCTTTATTAGGAAATTAATAATAATGCAGAGTAGATTGAATGGCAGTAGATAGTTTTAACAACTTCAGTAATTACATAACAGTTTTTTGGAGCCTGAAAACGCAAAAGATGTTGTTTTCGTCTTATAATTACCCCGCCTGACCCTACCTACTTATTATCTAATACCTACTAAAAAATAAAAGCTAATGTGCCCACAGAATCATAGAGTCACGAAGGTATTTCGTGGTGTGAACAGTCTGAAATTCGCCGAGGTAGCGAAACGGGAGTGGACTATCTACACGGGTGGCCAGCTCGATCGGCCCACGTACCCGATACAAGAGCCCACGCCGGACGAAACTGTTAGTAATAAAGATCCATAGAAGCTATAGAAATTTCAATTACTTCACATAGGGTAGGTACCTACTCTTTTAACGCTAGTATAATATTTCAATACACCGTGAACCAGATTGAGTATCAGACTAACATAATAATGAATAGATACTCAACTCACTTTAGTGATTGATTTGTGTTAAACCTGTGTGTGATTTACTCTACTTTTTTTTGTATTTTTTTTTGACACTACCATACCAAAGTACCTACCTACCGCGGGACCAGACTAGGGCAGGAAATGGATTAGACATTATAATGCATCAAGCTCGAGCTCTATGAATGAGATGTTCACCATCGACTAGCTAGAGTGGCAATAAAAAAATAGTTACTTACTCTCAATCGTCTAACTAAAGTGGCATTAAAAAACTGTCACTATGTATTATGTACGATGTACCTACGCTTGCTATTAAAGTTGGGTATCAATGAGGGCCTTTACTTCTTTATAAGAATATGAAGAATATGATTTATAATTTATTTGATGGTACCTAAGTATGTAAAACTACAAACAAGTTGCAAAATTGAAATTTTATGAAAACTGAAAAGGTAGTCAGTTCTGAGAGCTTATAACATTGTTTAGATAAATATTCAGAAATAAAAATCCATTGATGCTCGACCGAAATTCAGAAAACAGCCATAAAAAGTTCCATATTAACCAAAACAATGTAGGTAGGGTGGATGTCCCGGTCCCAAACCAATTAAGGACAAATTTTCACCAAAACATTTTTTTATTTACGTTAGGTGCAAAATTTGCTGATAGTTATGGTTTTATAATATGAAGCTTTGTTTTATTGAAGTTAATATTTGAAAATAAGAACACTTAAATCCTTTTTTTTCTATTTATTTTTTGACTTTTAAATCCAAAAACTGGAATGTACCCTAGATTGACCAGCCAGCTCTAGTAGTTGAAAAGTTTTGTCCCAGAGGTAAACCATTTTTAAAAAACAGTCTAAAAGGTCTACCCATGAGAGTTGGCTCATTATAACAGGTTATATGAGTGGAGTAATTATATTACCTTGCTTTAAACAGAAGAAACAATTAAAAAAAACTGCTTTTTACGTTTAATTCAAATCAAAAGATAAAAATAATTCTTACGAAATTAAATCAGATCAAAGGAAGATATTTGATCATCTCTAGTATTTGTATTTTTTTTTTGTTTGAAAGGGAATACTCCCGATGTGGTCCCATAAAAACCATTTGAGGACCTGATGAGGATCTTTAAAATTATGAACAGAAATGTATTTTTTTAATGTCTGTTAACCGATTATTACCTCAATAGTAAGCCGATTTTAGTTCGAAAGAAGATACCCTCGAGATGAAACCATAAAAAAAATTTTAGGGTCTGATGAGGATCACATTGAGGATTGAGGATCTACATTGACATGAATATACATTGAGAGTGCAGTAAATGTATCTCTTACGAAGTTGAATAATTATAACAAAAAATTAAATTTTTGAATTAAATTATAATATTATATTCATACCTATTTATTTTTAAACGTACAAAAAACTTATTTTAAAAAAAGCTGGTCAATCACAGGAACAATGTATATTTTTTACGTGGTCCTCAATGTCAAACCACTGGTCAAAGAATGGGAACAAAATCAAAACCATAATAGCCCAGTCGTTGACCAATTGGTCCATCATAGGAGCATCGAGACAAATCATGTCCCCGTAGTTAACCAGTTAAAAAAACGATAGAAAAATAGTGGTTAGACTGAAAATTACTTTAGAATCATAAATATAAACTTAAAATTGTTACACAAAAGCAATAATTTGAATGAATTTCAACAAAAAATTACCCAAAAAGAAATAAAATAGTATCACCTGTCAAATCATGCGCACTACTATAATGGCGTCCGAATGAGTAGTGTCAGTGACAAGCGGAAGTAAATCGAAATTTTAGGCTACACTATTTGTCTCATTCTCACGGCAAGGTGATAGTTTGATTTGTTTAAAGTGATTTAACAATATAAACTATTTAAAGAAGAACGATAATGGCAGGAAAGCTTAATATTTACACTTAATGCCGCGAGTGGTCAACCACCGGTGCCTGGTTAACTACCGGGTCAACCATCCTACCTATAGGTGTCGTTTTCTTTTGGTATAAATGCTGTTGGGTGGTTACCATAACACAAAGCATTAAATTGCTTAGCTTGGGACTAGATGACGTCGTGTGGAATGGAATGTCCAAGGATAATTATTTATTCATGATAGTTAACTGATTAAGGCGTGACTTTGCGGAAGTCCATCTTCAGATATTGAAAATTTCAAAATATGACATTCATGATGACAATTTCTTCGTTCAGGAATGGATACGGAAAATATCGGAAGATCGTGAGTTAGATGAAGCGGAAGAGTCCGCTAAGCGAGCGGCTCGTCAAGCGGCTCGCAAGCGTCACCGCGCTGAGCTAATGGTGCCTCATCTGCGGATATTCAACTTTGTGCTCTTCTGGCCTCACTGTTACCATGCACACCCTGAGCTGTACGAGAAATGGGATGACAACAGTTAGTAAAGACTTTGCTCGGGATCGGCCCATATTAAGCACGGAAGGAGACCGTCATCGTAGCCGAGGGCATTTAAGAGCTGTTATAGTTCCAGCCACTCGACAAACAGTGATGAAAATATAGTCAGAAACCAGTGAAATAAATATCCTTGGACATTCCACACAGCGTCATCTAGTCCCGAGCTAAGCAACTTAATGCTTGTGTTATGGTAACCAGATGACTGATATATATTTTTTGTAAATACATACATATAGAAATGGGCCAACCTCTATCATCCATCCATGTTAATTTCTGCAAAATGTACCTAGGTATGTAGAAATTATAATTTGTACATACCTATCTACCTGACAACCCTATGACATCTTCACAAGATCTAAAAATAGGGAACCCATTTCGTCTCCGAAAATCGATTGTCCGTAAATCACAATCAATAACAAGTGTCTCCGAAACATAGGAATCCATAATATTATGGTCCCATAACTATAGTTTGTAATAAGGTATTGTTCATCCTTAAGCTCCTAATCCATAAATTTATGTTACCTAATATTATAATCCCTATCTTTAATCGTTATAAACATATGTGTCATAATAATAAAGAATCATAATACTTCCACTTCCGATTAATAATGTTTTCGAACGTTTATAAATTATGTAAAACAGAAACAACTTCGGTTGTATTCACCCAGATCGAAATCAGTTAGTTAGGTTAGGTTTGAACAGTGACCACTAACGTGCGAGGCGAGCGAGCGTAGCGAGCGTGCCGCGGTAGCGGCCGCCGAAGCGCCAATTAAATGTGGGATAAAAGTAATCAGCCACCCAGATCGAAATCAGTTGGTTAGGTGTGCCGCGGTAGCGGCCGCCGAAGCGCCAATAAAATGTGGAATAAAAGTAATCAGCCACCCAGATCGAAATCAGTTGGTTAGGTTAGGTTTGAACAGTGACCACTAACGCGCGAGGCGAGCGAGCGTAGCGAGCGTGCCACGGCAGCGGCCGCCGAAGCGCCTTTAAAATGTGGAATAAAAGAAATCAGCCACCCAGATCGAAATCAGTTGGTTAGGTTAGGTTTGAACAGTGGGGGGACCCCCCACAGTGCTTGCGTCCACGTCGCGTCCCCTGGAAACGATCCCCAGTTCTGACCACCGTAACGGAGTGGCAGACTGGGCTCGGCTAAAGTGCACTGTGCGTTGTAGATTTTCTTGCGGTTTTCTACAACACTGGCGGAGGCAATGCCGAAATTGCCTAAACCTGCGCGGGACGCCTCCGGGCGTTTCCTAAAAGGCCCTTCTCAGGGCCAACCCGACGACGGAAAGGCGGTAGGCCTATGCGGTCGGTCGAACGAGTTGTCGGACTCGGAGTCGGACGCCAGTTCGATGTCGGAGGGCCCTCTCGTGGCGATCACGGAGGGCCAATCGAGAAAGCGGGCCTTTTTGAAGGACGGATCTGGCTCCTCGGAGTCGGCGACTACTTCGAGGAGCAAGCCTAAGCTTTTGAAAGCAAAGGCAAAAAAGCGGGTCGCAATTGCCGATACCCACGAGGTGGGTCTGGCCGATGCCCAACGCCAGCTTAACCTGGCTCGTCGGGTGCAGCTCCAGCAGGACCTGGAAGAGCAGGTCGCTGCTAAGGAGCAGCAGGCGCGTGTTGCGCGAGCCAAGGCTGGCTACGGCGCATCAAGCGTCCGTTATGAGGACCACTCCCTGGCCGAGCTGGAGCGCATGGCTCAGGAGGACGAGCAGGAGATCGTGGAGGTCGCCTCTAAGTCCTCCAACCTGAAGGGGACTTTCCAGAAGTCCCTAAAATGCAGGGCCGCAAGCATGCGCGGCATCGTCCGGGAGCTGGTGCAGCGCACCGCCACGGACGAGACGCGGCAACTGCAGGCGACGGTCGATCGTCTGCAGTCGGAGGTCAGCCAGCTGCACACGAAGCTGGCTGAAGTCACGGCCCGGCCTACTCAGGCTGGCCCACAACCGGCGGCTGCCGAAGCCACGGTCCGGTCTACTCAGGCCGATCCAAAACCGGCGCCGGCGACTGAAGGTCCCTCCTCCTCCTCCTCCAACCTTGAGGATATCATCCGCAAGGTTGTCATGGAGGAGAGGGCTTTCACGCGAGCCTGCCTCGATGGCATCGAGGACAGGCTCTTGCCGGAGAAGCGCGTCCGTCCGCCACTAGCGGCAGACAAGAGGCCGAACCAGCCGGGGCCATCCTCCCAACCGGAGGACGCCCAACTCCCCTCGACCACTCCGTCAAATCAGCCGTGGACGGAAGTGGTCAACAAGAGAAAGGGCAAGGCCAATAAAAAGGCGAAAAAGGCCGCCGCCGCCCCTGCCACCCCCGCCGCCACCCCTTCCTGCCCGTCCCAGGCGACCGGCAAGGGCAAGGGGAAGGGGAAGGGGAAAAAGTCGGCCCCTAAGCCCGCCGCCGCTGCCCCCGCAGCCAAAAGGGCCCCCGCCGGTGGGAGGAAGCCTCTAATTCCTCCCAAGACCGCGGCCGTCGTGGTGACACTCACCGTGGAGGCCGCGGAGCGGGGTGAAACGTACGAGTCCGTTCTCAAGCGGGCTCGTACAAACGCCGATCCCACCCAGCTCGGGATCGGGGCTGTCACGTGCCGCCGGACCCAAGCTGGGGCTCGAATCTTCGAGTTCCCAGGGGCCCAGGGCGGTGCCAACGCGGACCTCTTCGCAGGCAAATTGCGAGAGGTCATCGCGGACGCGGCAAAGGTGGTCCGGCCTGTTAAGTCGGCGGCCTTGGAGGTGACCGATCTAGATGACTCGGTCACCAAAGAGGAGGTGGTGGCGGCGATCGCAGCCATTGGGGGCTGCGACCCCGCAGCTGTGCAAGGTCGGGACATCAGGCCCGGCCGCGGTGGCATGGGCACTATCCGCCTTGAGTGCCCAGTCGCCACTGCCAAAGCCGTCGTCGCCAAGGGGCGGCTTGCCGTAGGATTTAGTTCCTGCCGGGTCCAAGCACTTGAAGATCAGCCTCTGCGCTGCTTCAGGTGCTTCGGGATCGGGCACACGCGGGCCCTCTGTCCGTCCAAGGTGGATAGGACGGACAGCTGCTACCGCTGCGGCCAGGAGGGACATAAGTCCGCCTCCTGCAAGGCCACCACGCCGCGCTGCGCTGTGTGCGCAGCCAGCGGCCGTCCGGCGGGCCATGTAATGAAGGGGAGGAATTGCAATCCTCCCCCAAAGAAGGGCAAAGCGCAGGCGCCGACCCCGCCTGCCGCTGCTGCGACCGCCGCCCCTGAACCGGGGACCTCGGCGGCTGATGAGGGAGGTGCGATGTCCGATTGATGGATAGGGTCGAACATCGCATACTCCAGGCGAACATCAACCACTGCAAAGCAGCCCAGGACCTGCTAATGCAGGTCATGGCTGAGTGGTTGGTGGACGTGGCGGTGGTCGCCGAGCCGTATTCGGTCTCCAGTCACTGGCTGGGTGATCGGGACGGCTTGGTGGCATTGGTGGCGCGGTCTTCCACAGACTCCCCTCCCCTCTCGCTCTTAGAGAGGGGATCGGGATACGTGGCCGCCGCGTGGGGAGAAATAGCCCTGGTGGGCGTGTATTTCTCCCCAAACCGCCCTCTTCAGGACTTCGAGAACTTCCTCGGAGTCCTCAAGGCGGTTGTGGGAAGGGCGGCGCCGCGTCAGGTCGCCATCTTAGGCGACCTGAACGCTTGGTCGACGGCCTGGGGCAACCCGACGAACAACGTCAGGGGATGCCCCGTCGAACTCTGGGCGGCGTCGTCCGGTGTGTCCCTCCTCAACAGAGGGACGGTTCAGACGTGTGTGCGGCGATGGGGAGGGTCAGTGGTGGACGTCTCGTTCGCCACCCCCATCTTGGCCGCCCGCGTCGTGAACTGGCGGGTGGAGATGATGGAGACTTTGTCGGACCACCGATACGTGCGGTTCGACATCTCCATAACCCCCAGCCCCCGGACGACGGCCCCCCAAGGCCGATCGACCTTCCCGCGGTGGGCCCTTACCCGCCTCGACCGCGAGGCGGCTAGGGAGGCGGCGTTCATCCAGGACTGGCTCACGCCTCCTGTCCAAGTCCTGGACGTGGACGCCGCAGCGGCGGAACTCCGGAGGTCCCTGACCGAGGTGTGCAACTCCAGCATGCCTCGGTCTCGCCGTCCGCCCCCCCGACGCGCCGTGTACTGGTGGTCGGAGGAACTGGCGGGGCTCCGGGCCGCCTGCGTGGCGGCAAGGCGGGAGTATGCGCGGAGTAGAAGGCGCAGCCTGCGAGACCCCGAGGAGGAGGACCGTCTCTACGCCTCTTATGTAGAGGCAAAGACGGTCCTCAAGTCAGCGATGGCCGCCGCAGATGATGCGGCGCGAGCCGAGATGCTGGAGGGTCTCGACAGGGATCCGTACGGGAGACCATATAAGGCGGCGCGGAACAAACTGCGCCCCTTTGGTCCCCCACTAACGGAGTCCCTGGAGCCGGCATTGCTGGATGGGGTGGTCCGGTCCCTGTTTCCACCAGGGACCAACTTCACCCCACCAGTAATGGACCCCCCGCAGGATGCTCCTTCCCCGGAGGAGGAAGTCCCTCCGGTCACGGTAGAGGAGCTGGCTGCGGAGGTCCTTCGCCTCCGCGCCAAGAAGACGGCCCCCGGGCCGGACGGCGTGCCAGCGCGAGTGGTGGCTCTAGCCACCACCCATATGGAGGGCAGGTTTCGGGACCTCTTCAGCGCGTGTTTTGCGTCTGGGAGGTTTCCGAAACCATGGAAGGAGGGGCAATTGTGCCTCCTCCGAAAGGAGGGACGCCCGGCAGACTCCCCCTCGGCATACCGGCCCATCGTTCTGCTCGATGAGGTCGGTAAGATGTTCGAGGGGATAGTCGCCAGCCGGCTGAATGGCCTCCTGCTGGAGGTGGGGCCGAACCTGTCGGACGCCCAATTCGGTTTTCGAAGAAGGCGTTCGACAGTGGACGCGCTGGCCCGGCTCAAGGGCCAAGTAAGGGAGGCCGTGGAGGCAGGTGACGGAGTGTTGGCTGTGTCATTCGACATAGCCAACGCGTTCAACTCCGTCCCCCACTCCACAATCCTCGAGGCGCTCCGCTACCATGGAGCGCCTCAGTACCTGCGGGGCCTCCTGGCCAGCTACTTGGAGGACCGAACAGTCCTCCTCGTGGACAAAGCTGGCCAGATGCGGCGGTACGGCGCGGAGTCCGGTGTTCCACAGGGGTCTGTCCTAGGACCACTCCTGTGGAACATCGGCTTCGACTGGCTCCTGCGGGGAGCTCTCCTCCGTGGCACGAGTGTCATCTGCTACGCGGATGACACTCTCCTCACTGCCCGGGGGAGGAGCTTCAGGGAGGCGGCGAGCCTGGCCTCAGCCGGCGGATGCCTGGTCGCGGGAAGGATCCGTCGGCTCGGATTGGGGGTCGCGCTGCACAAGACCGAGGCCGTGTTCTTCCACGGGCCTCGGCAGCGCGTCCCACCTGACGCCCATATAGTCGTGGAGGGCGTCAGGGTTGAGGTAAAGGCCCAGATGAAATATCTGGGCCTTGTGCTCGACAGCAGGTGGCGCTTCGGCCCGCATTTCAGCGGGCTGTCGACGCGCCTGCTAAAGGTCGCGGGTGCCCTCGCTTGGCTCCTCCCAAACCTGGGAGGGCCAAAAGCGCGATGCCGGCAGCTGTATGCCGGCATTTTAAAAAGCATGGCCCTCTACGGGGCCCCCATCTGGGCGGACTCCCTCCAAAGGAGGGAGAATGCCGCCGCGATCCGTAGGCCCCAAAGGGCCATCGCGCAGCGGGTGGCGAGGGCCTACCGGTCGGTGGGGTTCGCGGCGGCGTGCGCTCTGGCGGGCACCCCTCCTTGGGAGCTCGAGGCGTGGGTGCTCGCCAGAGTGTACGAGTGGACGGCGGGGCGAAGGGCGCTCGATGAGCGCGTCGCCCCGGAAGAGCGGGAGGCCGTCCGGCGGCAGGCGAGGGACGCGATCGTCCAACATTGGACGGAGGACCTCGCCTCCGCCGCGTTTGGCCGCCGAACGCTGGACGCTCTCGGGCCAGTCCTACAGGATTGGCTCGAGCGGCCCCACGGCTTCCTCTCTTTCCGTATGGTGCAGGTGCTATCCGGGCATGGATGCTTCGGATCGTACCTGCACCGGATCGGAAGGGAGGAGGCCCCGCTGTGCCACGAGTGTGGCGCAGCTGAGGACACGGCGCAGCACACCCTCGAGGTGTGCCCGTCGTGGTCCGAGCCTCGTCGCGGCCTGACGACGATTGTCGGGCCGGACCTCTCGCTTCCCGGTGTGGTCGAATCCATGCTGGGGAGCGAGGTGGCCTGGGCTGCAGTCGCCTCCTTCTGCGAGGAAGTGATGTCGCAGAAGGAGGCGGCAGAGCGCGCGCGGGAGGAGGACCCTCTCGCTGCGCCGCGGAGAAGGAGGAGAAGAGGAAGGCCGAGAAGGGGTGGGTGAAGGCGATCGTTAATCGTCTTCCCTCGCCCCATGGTGGTGAATAGCGGGAGACAGGCGCGGGGGTGCCCTCTCCCGCATTGCACCTATTCACCACCTCCGTCGGGCGGGAACGCTCTGTCGTTCCCGGGCCCCTCCCTGCTGGGAGGGGCGTGCTGGCCCCGCTGTAAAGGTGGGGGCTCGTCGGCGGAGGACTGGATGTAAAGGCTCTGCCGGTTTCCCAGTCCTCCTCCAAAAAGACGATGCAGGACAGCCGCTGGGTCGTTTAGTGGGTATACCGGTGTCTAGACCGGGGAGTCCCACATATCCCCCCCATCCCCCAATGGGGGGGAATGCGTAATGCATTTTTCCCAGCGTAAAAAAAAAAAAAAAAAAAAAAAAAAAAAAAAAAAAAAAAAAAAAAAAGGTTTGAACAGTGACCACTAACACGCGAGGCGAGCGAGCGTAGCGAGCGTGCCGCGGTAGCGGCCGCCGAAGCGCCAATAAAATGTGGAATAAAAGTAATCAGCCACCCAGATCGAAATCAGTTGGTTAGGTTAGGTTTGAACAGTGACCACTAACGCGCGAGGCGAGCGAGCGTAGCGAGCGTGCCACGGCAGCGGCCGCCGAAGCGCCTTTAAAATGTGGAATAAAAGAAATCAGCCACCCAGATCGAAATCAGTTGGTTAGGTTAGGTTTGAACAGTGACCACTAACACGCGAGGCGAGCGAGCGTAGCGAGCGTGCCGCGGTAGCGGCCGCCGAAGCGCCAATAAAATTTGGAATAAAAGTAATCAGCCACCCAAAGTACATTCCCTATGCTGCCTTGTGCTTGAGACACAATGCTCTTATGTTAAAATTATTCTCATAAACTATTATGAAAATAAAGTTATGAGTTAGTTACATTATGGATTATATTATTTATTGAGAATGATTTTATGTATTTTAAACATTAGGGATGTTGATATTAGCCGTAACTATATTAGGGATCCCTATATTATAGATCCTGATTATACGGGCAATCGATGATTATGAAAACCCAATTTATAGATTTTTATTTTAGGGGTATAAAATTTCGGAGACAAAATAGAGACCCCTAAAAATAACTAAGGATCTCAAAGAATACTTATGCCTACCGCAATTTTGCACAGTCGTGGTCATATTTTATTTATCTTTTTCAGATATAATCATGGTGGGTCGAGAAGAGGTGAGCCTCGCAGAGGAGATGGCCAGGGATGTGTTGTACGCGGGCGACGCTCCCCTCAACGAAGCCTCTCTACACAAACTCTTGTCGGGACCAGCACTTGTCATATGCTTTCGACTGTTGGACACTGACAAGCATTTTGTGTGTAAGTGTACCATACTTACCTAATTTATGACTATTGACTACCCTAAAACTATTCTGGGCATACCGCGTGTTTGGGCAATTTTAGATCCTATGAAGATAAAGGGCGTAACAAAATTAAATAAATACTTAATTAAAATAAGCGAATTAATTTAAGGCTAAATTAATTTAATTCTCAAATTTTCTAAATGGAGTAAAGATATTTGTTGACGTCTAATTTGTGACTCTTCATGTTGTGGCATAAATTTTATTGTCAACGTGCGGCCCTAACTCTACCGAAGCCTTTATTCGGTGTTGACACTTTTACATTAAATTTAAATCAATCATCAAGAACATTTAATTAGAAGCCAGAATCCTCAAGCACGAAAGAAACTCTTGACCATTTTAAAATAAATAAACTATTATTTTGCCCTGGCAACTCTCGTTTATCAATAAAGGGGAGTTCTATAAACAAGTGAATTTGAAATGAGGTTGTAAATAACTCATTATCAGCAAAAACAGACAAATGTTTATAGAATAGATAAGTACCTATAGGTTAGCATCCGTTTGGATTACAACAAAGTAAGCTATTCTGTAGGTGTATGTAACTATAACTAGGTACCTACCTAATGGTTCTTGTTATCTAATAAAAATAGAAGCCAGTTAGGTAATTAAGTAACTTATAATTTCGTTAACAATTTTAAACAGCCCGACTAGTCTTCGGTAGACCACATCTTTGGCCGACCGTAGATAGGTAGGTACATAAGTAAGAGCCTAAGTATAAGATGTCAAACGGCGTCGGAGTTCTTCTGATTATTCTCTAATAAATCTCCAATACCTACCTAGGTACTGTTGTTTTCATTTTGAAAACAAAAATACACTGTAGGTAAGGTTGAGGATTCATTCATACCAGAGATCTTGATTTATTGGTCTATGTTCATACTAAGTAGGTACCTATGCATTCTATAATTCAAAAACACGATTCCTTAAAAAAATTCTCTATAGAACAAAATGGTAAAGTTAGGTTCAATATAATAAACAGGTTTATTTACTGAAACTAAACTACTAAGTAGGTACATTATTTACTTAACTGTAAAAAATACAATTAGAACCATTTGAGCCACCTAAGGATCGTTACAAACGATCTATAGGTAAGTAGCTCAACTGATCCAAGCCACTGCCAGACGGAAGCGTGCCCAAGACACTAGCAGCATTGCCGTGCTGAATGGCAATGCTGATCCTTGAGCCAATTAAGTGCCAGCCCTCGTATCACGCGTCGCTTCGACCTTCGACTAGACGTAGAGCGCCCCGATAGAATTTTGAAAACGCGATGGGCGATAAATAACTCCAGAAATAAAAAAAAAATTGAAATATGATCACGCACGACTGTATCCCGGGAGCGGTAGACAATTCTTTCAGATCACTAGGCAATTTTTAGATCTTTTCGAAGATGTCTAAGGGGGTAGTCAGAGGTATGTCCAAATACTACATACCTACTTGATACATGCCCACTTTTTGCAGAAGTTAACTTTCCATACGTGACAGGTTGCAAGCCCATCGACGCTATTAGAGAGCTAACTGGTTTCCTCACGATGTTTCCTTCACCGTTATAAGCTCGTGTTAAAGCGCATATAAATTTTTCGATGCGAAAAGTTCATTGATGCACGGCCGGATTCGAACCCACGACCTTCGGATCGAAAGTCGAGGTACAATCCACTTGCTCCACGGCTTTTACCTACTTTAAATTAAGCATACTAGCAGGTAGATAATGAAACTTGAAAAATGAACTTGAAAAAATGAAACT
The DNA here is from genome assembly GCA_963582015.1 of Xanthorhoe designata. NCBI lineage: Eukaryota > Metazoa > Arthropoda > Insecta > Lepidoptera > Geometridae > Xanthorhoe > Xanthorhoe designata. Next base: position 1,848,612 of record OY757049.1, read on the forward strand.
TGAAAGCGATAAATATACCTATTTAGAAAAAAATATCTTGCTTTTTTTGGCTACTTTGTTTGAAAAGAAATAAAAAAATGTAAAATGAGTTTTTTAGTGAGTTTTAGATTGATTATTCTCTCAGCACTCGTTCGAAAGATCCTCTACGAAGACCTCCCCGCGTATGATGACTCCAAGCCCGCTGATGCACAGTCTCGCATGACAGCTTTCGACCTGTACAAGACTTATAGTCCGACAAGAGAAGAGGTCATGGAGAGACGACGGAAAGAGAGGATACAGCGTAGAGTAAGATTCTATTCACACTTTCCAAAGGGCCTTGTTGACAGAATAAGGTTTCTAGTGAGGTTCTACTGTGATTCTGCCTGGTTGCAAACAAATGACACAACACTCGAAGAATTTAAGTCAACAACTCGATGGTGTGGACCTAGCTTGCCCTTCGAAGCTGAAACGCTTAGAGAATCTATCAAGAATGTCTAAGCAAGCTACGCCACGAACTCTTAATTACTTTGTTTTCATAATTTTATTGCTTTGATTTAGGACAAAGACGATTAATATCTAGAAGACAGACAAAGGCCATACAAAAAATCGTAACCCTACCTGATAGCCTGGAAACTTTAAAACATCAATTTTATCCAAGAAATTTAATTAAATTTTAATTAAAAAAAAAAATTATATTGAATATTGTTGCTACCTACTACTAAGTATTTAAATTTCTTGGATAAAATTGATGTTTTAAAGTTTCCAGGCTATCAGGTAGGGTTACGATTTTTTGTATGGCCTTTGTCTGTCTTCTAGATATTAATCGTCTTTGATTTAGGAAGAAGCAATCGAGAAAAGGGCTCGTCGTCTATCGGAGATGCAGCGGCTAGCTCAGCAAAATATCGAAGACACTTTACAAGCGCAGAAGAAGAGACGGGAAGAGAGAAGACTGGAGCTGCTGAAGAGTGGCGTGAGTTACACATCTTATTTACTAACTAAGTCGAGCCTTTCCAATGGCAATTGTCTTTTGCGTCAGTCTTTTAAGTCAAATCTTCGACACGACAAACTTGCCCTAGCCATGTTACATTTCGACAATCGCTTTCGATTAGAAACTAAAAAAAATGTATAGGACTTGACATTCGATGACGAAAACTCGAGCGATCAGAAATGTCAAATCAAAGGTGTAGCGATGATAGAAAGAGAATAGATACGAAATATTTGTCACTTGTCTACGCACCGACTTGCGATAGTTACGCTGTTACGAGCTCACGACACGGTTGCCGTGCTTCGTGCTTGCATTTATATAATTAGTAACTAAACTGATCCAGACTTTATTTATCTTTCCAGAATCTAGAAGCTCTGAAAAAGTTTGATCTGGAGCCAGATGAAGAAATCAACATTGAAATACCAGAGGTAATTTAATTACATAATAAAATGAAAAATCTTACTTACGAAAAGTTACGACTTCGACGGGATTCGAACCCGCGTGATTCAAGCGATCATTCTTTAGCCGGATTGCCATCGACCACTCGGCCATGAAGCCTTAAACGCCACGACGAAAATGCAGACGGCAAAGTAACTTTTCGTAAGATTTTTCATTTTCATGAATAAGGCCTGAATAAAAAGTTATCTGGACAATAATATTCCTGTAGGAGTTGCCTGATGATTACGAGCAGGAGGAGAGCGATGAAGACCCTGATGAGTACCTGCCTCCGCCAGGACTACTGATCCCAGGGTTCTACTCCCCGCCGAATGATGTGGCTAAGGCTAATGGACTTGCTGTTCTATTCCCGAAGGTGTACAAATAGCGGATACTCTCTATAGATCATAATAAATGAAAGAAAGAAAGAAAGAAAGAAAGAAAAATCTTTATTTTGTCATTACAATTATTATAGAAAACACATATATAAAAAGAGAAAGACAAAACAAGAAGAAATGACAATGAACAAGAAGAAATGACGCCTAATAAGTGTCTGTATGCGTCAAACTAGCGCCTACGCCTATTTTATTTTATTATTTCGTTGAACAAAGGAATAAAAAAAAAAAACTGAATGTTTTGTTTGTGAAACCTATCTTAAGCTGTTAGTTTAGCTGTTTATTCTGTAATAGTTTTAGTACCTACATGCGTTGCGTAAAACAATCGTAATTAATTTTTTTATTTTATTATTAGGTAGACGTTGTAAACCGCACTTCATCATATCACATCACACTAATATCCTATCCCACTAATATTATAAAGGTAAAAGTTTGTGTGTGTGTAAGTGTGTAAGTTGTTACTCTTTCACGCTCAAACAGCTCGACGGATTTTAATGAAATTTGCTACCAGGATTGCTTGTACCCCGGATTAAAAAAATAGGCTACTTTTGATCTCGGTTTTCCCACGAAAACGGGAACTATTCACCGCGGGGCGCAGCTAGTACAATCATAAACCTAATAATCATTACCCTGCTATTTTCAGATAATTGCTGATTATGTGACTCCTGAACCGGAGTTCTTGCCTCCTCATGTCTTGCTGATGTTGGAGATATCGAAGGCATATCAATTTATAGAAATCATGAAACCGTATCAGAAGTACATAATCAACGTAAGGCTATATAAACGTACCTATAGGTACACGTATTGTCTTTCCTGTGGATATTTATTTATTTTTATTTATTTATTTGTTAAGGACAACTAACAATTACATTCAGGACTTATCTATAGGTAGTATAGCTATAAGATATTGCCGGCTAAGCTGAGAGGATGGTTTATGCTAGGCAAGCCTCTATTTCAACAATGTCCCGGGCACTACAGTGTCTCGCAAAGATTGCCTCCTGACGCTGTATAAATAATCTAATAAAGATAAATAAATATCCTTGGACATTCCACACAGCGTCATCTAGTCCCAAGCTAAGCAATTTAATACTTGTGTTATGGTAACCAGATGGCTGATAATTGCACTACTTACATAGATATTTTTTTTTGTTACACATTATACATAGAAAACACTCAGACACGAAACAAATATTGCATAGCATACAAACATTTGTCCCGCAGCGGGGATCGAACCCGCAAACTCTGCGTCTCAGGCGGGCTTTCACCCACTGCGCCACAGAAGTCGTCAAATGAATGAGAATCCAGTGCAGCGCCTCCCTCAGTAACTTGCATGAACTAATCCTACTATCAAGCGTGAATCGTGTCTCAAGCGGTGATTAATTACTTAATTTTCATAGAGAATTATCAAATTTATAGGCAGAAACTAAATAATTATTTCAGATGGGTATATTTAAAGCAACATCGCCATTTGACGGCGAGCACATTGCTTACAGTGTCAAGCAATACGAAACCATGGATAAGGATTCTTCGAATCAGTAAGTACATATATACCTACACACCCAGACACATAAATAAGTAAACAATGCGCAGTGTTGCTATTTCGATATCTTCAACCACAGATAATATAATACTATACCTTCAACTTACAATTAACTTACATTATAGCTATTTATTATGGTTGTTGAGAACTTGGCTACAGGGGCCAAGTTTTTACAATCGCTATAGAATAGAAAACTTTTCGCATCGAAAAATTTATATGCGCTTTAACACGAGCTTATAACGGCGAAGGAAAACATCGTGAGGAAACCTGTTAGCTCTCTAATAGCGTCGATGGGCTTGCAACCTGTCACGTATGGAAAGTGAACTTCTGCAAAAAGTGGGCATGTACCTACCAAATATGTACCTATGTATTTGGACATACCTCTGACTACCCCCTTAGACATCTTCGAAAAGATCTAAAAATTGCCTAATGATCTGAAAGAAATGTCTACCGCTCCCGGGATACAGTCGTAATCATATTTCATTTTTTCTTCATTGAATAGAATCGTCATTATACATGCTTGCTAAATAATTTAATCATGCATTTTGCACCGCCTGTATCTATTATTTATTTATCTTGTAAATGGCTCAACCATTTCTATTTTACTTTCAACACACCATTTTCTTTTCATGGTACCTATCGAACTTTTTTTATTCATCCCCAAATGCAAAACATGTTTATAAACAACCGCTATGGAACCTGCTTTTAAATTAAGAAAACTGCATTCAGATCGATCCACTTGCACACACAGAGACACATAGCGGACAAACTTATAACACTCTTCTTTGTGTCGGAGGTTAAAAATGTATAGAAATTGACATTTGATGACGAAAGCTCGAGCGATCAGAAATGTAAAATATGCCAATTTCTATATATTTTTTTTGTTTATATTCTAAAGTAATTGTAGATATTAAATATACCAACTTATATAACTTAGCTAGAAGGGCTTAGAGTTTTGATTCAGAGATTGTGAGTTCGAATCCCAGCTGTGATTCATTTTCAATCGACTTTAAAAATACTTAGACTGTATTACCTATATTCACATAATGTATCTTTGTTTGTTTTATTCACATAATTAGTCTTTGACACTTTGTGTAGTTAATGTTAATGGTATTAGGATTTGAAAATGTCTAAGGGGCTAGTCAGAGGTATACCCAAATATATAATTATTTGGTACTTACCTACTAAACTTAAGAGCGGCCAACCCGGCTTACTTTTCATACAAACGCTCGTACGTGATTATGCAGTTGTAACAGATCTTTCTTTTAAACTTTTGAACTAATAGGTATCTTGTGCATTATAACTAGGTTTCTATCAAAACCAAAAATCAAAATTTTGAGAAACAAATTCAGTATAAGCCTCCAAAAACCTGCTTTTTGCATAAATTTTACCTGAACTTTGGCCGTTCATAATGTACTCATAAATTGTAAAAGTAAAGAAAGAATTGTGATAGAAACCTTGCAAATGTTATGGAGATTCTAAATGACAAGCATTTATTTTACAAACTTGTAAGGCTTACTGAAAAAAACGTATTTCCTGAAACACTTTTTATGAAATTTCCGCACACTATTTTTCGAGTGAGCGAGTGAGCGGCGAAAATACCAACTGAATGCCGAGCTCTGAGGCGCTATCTCTCTCTTTTCGCTTTGCTTCTTTTTCTAGCATTGCGCTGGATGAAACAACAAGCTTTTCAGCCATGCTCGCGTCGATGATAGACGCGCCGGGAAGGGTCACCTTAAAAGTTAATACTTTCACTACTATCATCGCTCATAAAAACGCAACCTTTGCCCAACTTATATCGGTTAAGTTAAGATAATATTTCTTCCAGGGATGATGTGAAGCTAGTGGTGATGCTGTCAATAGAGCAAGAGCTGCCGCTGCTGTTGTTGTCGGAACTTGCGCCTGCGCATGTGAGTCGGGACGAGGTGCGCGGTGCCACAGAGTGTGACGCGCTTTTCCCGGTTGACTACGAACCCACGCATCAGCGAGAGGACTTTTACAATGATGAATAGTAACTCAATAACGATATACTTTTGGTGTCTACTAGTAAGATAATAACAAAGACGATTAATATCTAGAAGACAGACAAAGGCCATACACAAAATCGTAACCCTGATCCCGCAGTACCAGATAGCCTGGAAACTTTAAAACATCAATTTTATCCAAGAAATTTCAATACTTAGTAGTAGGTAGCAACAATATTCAATATAAAAAAATTGTAGGTAATTTAAACTAGAAAGTAATTGAAATTTCTTGGATAAAATTGATGTTTTAAAGTTTCCAGGCTATCTGGTACGGGTTTCGATTTTGTGTATGGCCTTTGTCTGTCTTCTAGATATTAATCGTCTTTGATAATAACATAATCCCAGAGGTCCCATTAAATAAAAATTAAAATAGCCTTTATTCTGTTACATTGAAAAACGACGACCTCTTTTCCTAAAGTAAACTAAAGTTACTTACCTACTTACTTTAAAGGTGCCAGAAAAACTATTTTTAAATTGAATTGAGATATTCTGATGCCCACAATGCTTGTGTCCTCTCAGTCTTGAGGCTCTCTTTGTAGAGACCGTAGGTAGAGCAATAAATTTTAACTATAATAATATTTAAATAAGTTACTATTGAAATATTTTAAAAGTTTGATGAACTTTTACCCCCTGCATATTGGTTTAGCCTACTTTAGCTAAAACGGATATTAAATCTGTTGCTATCTCTTTTTATTTACAAAGGAGTAACAAGAAAAAAACATTCTTTAAATCTATATTCAATTGACAAATCTTTATGAATAAGACCATTAAAATATTTTAATAGTAACAATAACGCAAATCAAAATAGCCAATCTACAAAAAAGTATAATGAATGCTTATTTTTTTAATGTCCTTTCTATTCTAGTTATCGTGATATTACCGCAGTATAAGGTGCCCTTACCTAATAATATCTTTAACAATCAATAAATGCTTGCATCTATGTGTTACTTCTTATGTGTACTTTGGTATTCAGTATAGGTAAGTACTAGTCGAGGTCTCAAATATACGTACCATCTAACGATGAATATATTATATATCTACCTCGCGAGTGACGCGATTTACTCCGAACTATGACAAATCGATACCTCCTAGGAACACTACGCCAACTTCATTTTAGCGTTTTTTCTTTTTTTACAGAAAAACACTCACTAATGACGTATCTTTATGTTCCCAAAATTTTATAAAAAAATATTGAAAAACAAAAAAGTTTTTAGATTTACAAAACGCTAAGATAATGTACTTTCAAAAATCGTGCGGTATATATTCCGCCATTATGAGTTAGCCGGTTCTATGCCGGCACCGCACCTGATAAACAGAGGAGCACACTCCGCCAATAGGAGAAGATAGGGTAGCGTGCGGGGGCAGAGCTCCAAAGATTTGTTAATATTTCGCTTATACAAATATATTACAGAAATAGCTAGTTGCCTGTATGACTTTTTGTATGAAATCGGTAGTAAAGGGAGTCATTAAAGTAAATTCAGTGAAGTATATCTTTGGTCTGATAGTTGTCTGAATCTAAAAATACATTGTGAATTAAATCAAGAAAATAGTAGCATCTCCAAAACATGAAGGAATGTCATGTAGGTACTTAATAAATACAGCTTAGGTATGTGGACAGTCAAAATATAGGTACTTACAACGTGTTAGAAAATCAGGTAAGTAAACGATAATCTCGCGCGACAATTACCAGATAAAGCATAATTATTAAACATTTATTGAAAATCAAAACAAAGCCAAGTACCTACGACATACCTAGTTTATTTTTGTGACATTAGTATAATATATATTTTTAGTATATTTACTCCAAATATCTTAGTTTTTTATAAAAGTTTGCCAATGACCGCAGTCATTGACAACCAACATGAAATCGACGAAGATTAACCCATTGATCTCATAATATTGTAGGTACCTACTTAAAAATTTAACTTGTAAATTCAAGTACTAACTAAATATTTTGTAAAAACATTAAGGTACTTACATTAGGGACATAAATACCTACCATTACGGTACCTTCCTACTGTTTTATACCAGGTTGATGATAGTGCATTTTAAGAAAATGTTTAATTAACAGTAGTTAATCTTAGTAGTTGTTTATAATTTTTCCACTTTTTATAATCTTTAGTAAGTATCTACATGCATCATTGATCTCTAATTAGTGTAAAGGTCCTACCTATTGTGCTGAATATGACTGTGATTGATTAGTATTGATTTGTTTTCTATCTTATACCTACTTATTACTACCTATCTTAATACCTCAAAGGCACTACCATTCCAGTCCTGATAGTTTCATTATATAGTTATTGTTTTCCAAGTAGGTACCTACCTACATACATAATATAATATAAACGATACAATTTATAATGATAGTACCTATTTATTTTAAACATACATTACCTACATAACTCCTTTTTGTTTTAAATTCCGCCCATAATAAGAATTTCAATAAGATTTTTACAAATTGAATTGTATGATAGTTTTGATTAAATAGGTATTGCCACTAATCAGGGAATCCAAATTTTTAATTTTGTAACATTAATTAACATTTTATTAATAATTTTCAGTGAAACAAAACGCTAAGTAACTGCACTTGTAAAGAAATAAACCGCTATGTATTTGTTAGCGGCGTGCAACACGATAGTTGCTTTGATTGTTATTCCAATTACAGAGCGCTAACTTTTTAAATACGTTAAATTTGATAGAAATTATCAAATAATTTTATCTAAAAACATAAAACGAATGTCTTGTTTCCGATATATGGCGAAATTATTTATTATTGTGCTTTGGTTAGCGATTTAATGACTATATTTTCCTACTGTCATATTCCAGAATATACACAGCTAACTTTACTTAGCGGAGTATATTTCGACAAAAAATAAGCTTATTCCGTAGTATACTCCGCTAACTCAGCTTAAAATGAAAACTAACAAAATAAAAAAATATATGAATATGCAGCTTTAACCACGATTAATTGAACTACACGCTCTGCAAATTTCATTGAAATAGCTTCAATAACACAGGAATTATCGGCTTTTTTCCTTTAAATGCTTCTCCTGTAAACCTACGATTTTCGAGTTAGCGTAGTATTAATTGGAGGTGTCGAAATGAACTCTCTAAACTAAACGTTGGCGCTTGCCTGGAATCGGCCAGCAAGGTGAGTGATAAAGAGCGATTGCAAGGCAAGGCAAATAATGCTGTTCATACGTTGGTATTGGCGTTCCCTCGCCTACGCTCGGCCAACATTGTATTGCAGGCTTAAGAGTTGGCCACTGGCTCATACGAACGAACGAACGAACGAAATATTTAATAAATATACATACATGCATACCTACATACATAAAATCACGCCTCTTTCCCATGGGGGTAGGCAGAGACCACGGATCTCCACTTGCTACGATCCTGACAAACTTCTTTCGCCTCATTCACTCTCATTACATAATAAATATGTACGTAAATAAGCGTCCTAGATTTGTCGTGAACCGCGTCGTAGATCCAGTTTCGCATCATCAGCTAAAATTCCAATCGGATTTCTTTGTACCACTTGGACTTTGGCTCTGCAGTTATTGCGACGTCTCATGGCTACTTATTGGTAAGTCAAAAATGTATTACTGAGTACAATACAATTATAATTTTAGCCCTACCTACCAAACTAAGTTTTTCAACTTGTATCTTGGTAGGTAGTGCCTTCCCGATTTGATACTATTTCTATGTACTTTATAACTAAAAGAAGACATTAGGAATTCTTAATTACTGACAAAAGAAAAATAAGTCGATAAGTAAGTAAGTTCGTATGAGCAAGTGGCCAACTCTGGTGACGGAGTTTTTAGGCCGCCATAAGGCCTCCGTCATGGCTTAACGACTTTAAAAGTCGATAAGCTAACTACTTACTTTTTTTGAAAAATCTGAACATCAATTTTATTATACATTTTTTATGCAATAAAAATATTCAAATAAGCAAGTACCTACTAACTTACCCTCGTTATATTTCTTTAGTTTATTTAAATTTCTTTACAGATACTAAACTACTATTATATTTATAACTGTACGTTATCGTTGTAAACGAGATATAGGGAGCTCAACTGATCGAAACCACTGCCAGGAAGCGTGCTCAAGACATTGTCAAAATTATTACTTTGGCTGTCTTTTTTAAACTATCGCGATCAGAACACATGATAAAACATAATATGTTTACGGGTATTTATCGCTATTTACCTTTATTTAACTTTATCCCGACGTTTCGACTGGATTGCACCAGCCGTGGTCGTGGGCAGATACTTGATATAATACTTGTGGCATCATTAAAGTCGATAAGTCTGTGTGCGTGAAACTAGCAGGCCCCCGCCGCCTATTTTATTTTATTATTACGTTGAACAAAGGAATATAAAAAAACTGAATGTTCCGTTTGTGAAACCTGATAGGTTTTACAAACGGTACGTTAATTTTTTTTGAATTCCTTTTTTTTAATACCTCTTTAATAGGTAGTTTTATTTTGTATAGTTTAGGAAGAGTAGCGAAAACTTATGGTGGCCACCAAGTGCAACTTCGCTACTTCTTACACCTTAAGCATCGGAGGCCTTTAGGCGGCCTAGATACACTAGAGTTGGCAACTTGCTCATACGAACTGACTGACTGATCGAGAAAAGCTTTTTATTAATTTATACACATTTATTCCAGGTTCCATTTGGTCTTCAGTCTGCAGTAGTAGCCAGCCATCATGGATATCGGTAAGCTTTCTTAAATTATCTTTAATACTAGCTGCGCTCCGCGGTGTTACCCGCGGTGAATAGTTCCCGTTCTCATGGGAGAACCGTGATCGAAAGTAGCCTATTTTTTAATCCAGGGTATAAGCAATCCTGGTACCAAATTTCATTAAATCCGTCTAGCTGTTTGAGAGTGAAAGATTAACAAACACACTTGCATACCTACTTACTCCTACACAAAGTTTTACCTATATAATATTAGTAGGATTTGTACACTGTATGAAATTACAGTAAAGAAACGGGTGATTTAAGCTCGTGATGAAATCTTTTCTGCTTCCAAAGATCATTAAAAAACATAGTTCGAATACATTAAAAAAATTTGTTCATCAAGGTTATGATTTATACGATACGATTAAAACGACCAAACACATAAGTTAGCTTTCTTAAATTACTGGTTAGAAAATTTAAATGTTGAACAGTTTTTTCTTTCTTTTCAGCTAATCGGATAATGTTTATGCTGGGCTTGGTGACTCTGGCGTCACACCCTGGTCTGACATTACGGCCTCAGTCTACGGGCTACTGTCTCCACGACAGAATTCAACGGACCAACAACTGCTCATTCCGATACCAGTGCCACGTCAGCATCAGAGCGGCTCAGCTCCCTATGGAGTGTCAGGAGGCCTCGAATGAACGCGTCATCGTAGATCTTACTCTCATCGATCCAACGGAAAACGACAATCACATCGACAGAGACTTTCTCTCTTTCATCACCACTCTCCGGATGACCGGCGTCTGGCCTCAAACTAACCTATCCATCCTTCAATACACATTACGACTCGAAAATCTACACCTCAGCCACAATCAAATAGAAAGCATCGAAAAAAATCCCTTCTTTAACCTCGGTAGCCTGGAGATCATCGATTTGTCCCACAACAAACTCACTAGCGTCGATAAACTGTTCCACTTCGACTTCCAGCCTAACAAACTGAGGAAACTGATCCTATCCTTCAATGAAATCGAGAATATTGCACAAGACGCTTTCGGAGAACTAACATTCCTAACAGAACTGGATCTTTCTAAAAACCGGATAACGGATCTCACAGTCGAACCGTTTTCAAATCTCACAAATCTAGAGATTTTGAGACTGAACCATAATTTCATAAAAAATCTCAACGGTGCCGTAAACAACTTGCAGAACTTGAAGCATTTATACTTACGCGATAACCAAATTGAAAACATTGATGCGGGATCGCTTAAAACTATCATCCACTTAGAAACCTTCGACGTATCATGGAATCAGTTTGAAAAAATCAAACCGGTCATGTTCTCTAGGCACTGGGTACATCTCGGGGGCCACTCTGTTTGCAAGATCATACTCTCCGATAACCTCATCACTTCAATACCAAACGCGACGTCTCGGGAGATCACGACTCGATATGTGGACGGACAACGGAGAAGTAGAGCCGTTTTAACTGTCGACGTACTTACGGAGCTGGATCTGTCCAAGAATCAAATCAGCAACATCGAGTATAACGCTTTCCAGTCACTAATCAAACTGTCTGCTTTGGATCTCTCGAAGAACAAGATCATCGATTTCGTCGTGAACCCTGACGACATAGCATTTGTCAGGTACCTTAACCTAAGCGGCAACTATATTTCCGCATTATACTTTGAAAGTTTTTCACGCATGAACAGCTTGCAGAATCTTGACTTATCTCACAACAAACTGGACTATATACCTGAACAGACTTTTAACAACAACTTTAACTTGAAGCATGTCAACATGACATACAACATGATCGAAAAACTCGATAACATTCATATCGACCAGTTCCATCCTGATGGCGGCATCTTAGATCTATCAAACAACGGCCTGTCACAACTAAGAATCCCTGTAGGAGAAGGTAGGCGTCTGACTATGCTGGTGTTGCACTCTAATAACATAACTGACCCGTCGTTTGTGGACTTGGTGTACCACACTGACCTCAAGAACTTGGATATGAGTCGGAACAAGATAAGTGAGCTAGACGAGAATTCTTTGCGATTACCGGTAGTCCTAAGCTACTTAGATTTGAGTTGCAACCGCATACACAGAATCGGTCCTTCTGCATTCTTAAGAATTGGGCACTTGAAGACTTTGCTGCTATCTCACAACAGGCTCAAGTCAATAGAGTATGGAGCTTTCCGGGGCCTGTCTTCCCTTCTTCATTTGGACTTATCTTTTAACGAGTTGGGAATGGTGGACTCCAAGTTGTTCATGGACTTGAAATCCTTGACTGTGCTCTCTCTAAGACACAACAGTCTGAATGTGCTGAGAGATGAAGCTTGGTACGGCCATAAATTCAACTTAAAGGTGTATTTAGATGGTAATAACTTGACATGTGAATGGCTGGGAGCTGCTCTTAAGAATTTCAACTATGGTTATTCGAAAATGCGACCGGCTGTTTTGGAGGGGACGATTTCTGGTCATTCGATGGACGGCATACCTTGTATTCCAGAAGAAAGCGTGTCTGCTAATCTTCAAATTCAGCCGTCCAGCTTTGCTGATGAGAGGCTGCTGCTAACCAGCCAGAAGATTCTTGAAGCAGTAAAAGACCAGACGTATTATTTGAAGAAATATATATGGAGATCTCTCCAGGATGATGCTGAAAGGGCAAAAGCTTTTGTGTAACTTTTTTAACCAGTGATGAAGCTAAAAGTTACTCTTGACATTTGTATTTACTTGTTTTTTAGTGTAATAAACATACTTATCTACGTTTTTATGGTTATGTAGATTGTTTAACTCCTGTGTTTTGTAATCTAAAATAAATAATAACATAAATATGTTGTTGTTTTATTTAATTTAATTATTAATCCTAATCAGTAGGTAATGGAAGATATTAAAACAGATCTCTTTCTGTACTAATGACTATAATAAACAGGCTTTTATGATTAGACAGAGAACAAAATATTTTGTTCACTGTTTTGTGTAAGGTAAACATGGATAAGACTAGTGCATTTTATTTATGATGTTTTATATTTAAATATAAATAAATAAATATCCTTGGACATTCCACACGGCGTCATCTAGTCCCAAGCTAAGCAATTTAATGCTTGTGTTATGGTAACCAGATGACTGATAAACTACAAAGATACATTTTTTTTTGTAAATACTTACATTATTATACCTACATAGAAAACACCCAGACACGAAACAAATATTTGCAGATCATGCAAAGATTGGTCCCGCAGCGGGGATCGAACCCGCAACCTCTGCGTCTCAGGCGGGCTTTCGCCCACTGCGCCACAGAGGACGTCAACGTCATTTAGAACATCCATACAAGTATTCTGAAAGTAACTATGTTAGTCTATTACCTTTATAATTATTGTAATCTTTTCAGACTTAAAATATTACAATACATGGACATTGACCAAGTCTATGGCGATTAGGCCTAGTGTTATTGTTGTTGTACAAAAATAAAATGTTGCTTAAATTAAATCTTGATTCTTGAACTTTTAAAGTTAGTTTTCCATTTGTGATAAAACTGATAAGTTTGAATCAAAGTTCGAAACACAATGAAATGTACTCTGTTCAAAATTTCAACTTCTCGTCCTGGCAGTAACTAAGGACGACAGGTAGGTACTAGGACCGTAGAATAGGTCCTTAGCTGCTAAGCTAAGCTAAGCTAAGCAGTCGCTACCAACGGTTGGCCGTAGGTAGCGACTGCTTGGAATACGGATCATCAAAATATCAATAATCAATTATCAAGATTATGATAATTTGGACACTGTTTTTCACGAGACAAATAGGTAGGTAACTATGGGTCATTTTGTCTTATTGCGTCTAAGGCAGACTGTTCACTTGACAGAGGTCGTCAGAATTTTAGTAACTCGATTGCTCACAAAAAGCATGCTTCAGCAACCAAAATGCTAAATATTGTGTTTATGTGGCATCCAACCATACATTTGCCTGTGTAAGTTGATAATATTGATAAAACGTCCTGTCAGCGAAACGATAAGCCAAGTGTGATCACACAAATAAGAGTCGGTTCCGTATATCGTAGAAAACAGGGCATCTAACCTGCAAATCGAATCCGAATCCGTCGACGATATCCGAAACGATGATGACGTTTCATCGCGTAGAACTTCTCGTCGAACGAAGGCCCATAGAGTACCGATCCGCACGAAATTGATGCCGAAACTTCGTTTTTCGTTTTGCAGATTAGACGCCCAGTACCTACTTTGCGTCTCAGACGTCTCAAGGTGCTGTTAAACGGCTCGCTGTAACACTAGCCGCACCGCGCTGCATCATCCGTGTAGGCGCGGCTCGGCTTGATTCGGACGCAAGCCTGCTTGTTTAAGGTGCCGTTTAGGAGGAATAACAGAGTTTGGTGGCCACCAAGTGCAACTTCGCTATTTCTCCTAAACTATACAAAATGAAACGAAGCTTTATGATAGGTTTCCCAAACTGTACATTCAGTTTTTTAAAATTCCTTTGTGCCTTTTTTTATTAATTTAAAAAAAAATCAACAAATATTATCACGACTGTATTCATTGGTACGGTAGACAAATTGTTTCTTGTTGTTAGTCATTTCAGATTATTTGTCATTTTCTAATTAGTTAAAAAATGGGTTTGTTGATTTCATTGTATTTTCTGTTGATCCCTTATTCCGCTTTGCATTGTTTTGTGGGTCGCTGCTTTTGTATGTTATACATCATTTCTGAAGTATTCGTTGACGCGTAAACAACTTATTTATTATTAAATTGCATAAAAGTTTAATTTTGCAAAATATTTGATGTTTTAAAGATAGGTAAGTGGAGTTATAATAAAACTGTAGCGAATATTAACCTTAAGAAAGAATTTAGGCAATAGGGTTTAAGAGTTTTAGAGTTTTGTTATGAGTTTCATATGGAAATTATTGTAGTAGGTACCTAATACTTATTTTGTGAATTGGAACTGAACTGTTTTAAGATAAGTATTTTTAAATAAATAAAAAACAAATGTCTTAAAACTAAAACCAGGTTTAATCGCTCTCAATTACAGATTTAATGTTCTTAATTATTTAAGGTGTTTTTTCTAGCCTACCTATTCCTTCTCATCAGTGTCCTAGGCACTACAGTGTCCCGTTAAGTGTAGGCAAAATTTGCTTCCTGACAGTATATATACTCGTATTCTACACTATCTATTTCTATACTAATATTTTAAAGAGATGAAACCACTCATCCGATTTCAAAAATACTTTCACCGATGTCTAGTATGGAGTTTCTGAATGAACATAGGCTAAATTTTATCAAGGTACCACGCGAGCGAAGCCGCGGGCGAGTAAGCTAGTCATTTAGTAAAGATGAAAAGGTCATCATTATTATAATTAATTTTTTTCGTATTTTGTCGGAAGTTTTCTCCGAATTTTTTTTACCGTTAATTAAAATTATATCATTGACGAAACACTTATTGAAACTGTGCTATTCATATTAATATGGTTACAAGGTATAAAATGTAGAAAATAATAATATTTTTTTTTATTTACAGAAAGATTATAATCAATTCAAAACAAAGTAAGAAGAATTTGTTACACCTGATATGCCTTTCATAAGTTGAAAAATGTCTACGACAAATCTAATACTGGTATTATGTACAGTCCTTTGTAAGTAACTTAAAACTATTATAATAAAAAATATAGGTATATTATGATCACGACTCAGGGAGCAGTAGACATTTCTTTCAGATCTGCAATTTTCAGATCCTTTTGAAGATGTCTAAGGGGGTAGTCAGAGGTGGGCATGTACCAAATATGTATTTGGTACATGCCCTTTGCAGAAGTTAACATTCCAAGCTAATCGACGCTTGTAACTTGAAATAATTATGATAATTAATATTTAAAATACCCATTAGGCCGTAGCATAGCGTTTCGTCTTTCGATCCTATATTGGGTACGAACCTGATTCTAGCTAATTTACAACTAGCGACCGCCCGCGACTTCATTCGCGAGAATTTCGAGAATTAGGTCTTCAGGCTGGTTAATGTACAATACTTTTTCCATGATAAAACATATGTTTATATTTGTATATTATACATATTTATTACGGGTATTTATCGTTACTTACCTTTATTCATTTTATATACTTTTACACTCTCGATCACTTCCTGGTATATTTCGGCCCATTAGTTTACCAATGCAACAGTCCAAATGTAGTTAATTCATTAGAATTTTCCATTATTTATGAAAATCAAATGAAAAAAAATGAAATAATGATTACGACTGTATCCCGGGAGCGGTAGACATTTCTTTCAGATCATTAGGTAATTTTTTTTAGATCTTTTCGAAGATGTCTAAGGGGGTAGTCAGAGGTATGTCCAAATACATACATATTTGGTACATGCCCACTTTTTGCAGAATTTAACTTTCCATACGTGACAGGTTGCAAGCCCATCGACGCTATTAGAGAGCTAACTGGTTTCCTCACGATGTTTTCCTTCACCATTATAAGCTCGTGTTAAAGCGCATATACATTTTTCGATGCGAAAAGTTCATTGATGCACGTCCGGATTCGAACCCACGACCTTCGGATCGAAAGTCGAGGTACTAATCCACATGACCAACACGGCTCATTATTATGTCGGTGAACTATTAGATAACAAAATATCTATGTAGGTAGGTAGTAGGTATTATCGGTCATCTGGTTACCATAACACAAGCATTAAATTGCTTAGCTTGGGACTAGACGCTGATGACGCTGTGTGGAATGTCCTAGGATATTTATTTGTTCTTCAGAACCTATCCATCAACATAAGCTGAACCCGAAAATGATCACAATAATTCGTTTTTGTTGATCCCAAGAAAGGCCTTACGTTTTTAAGTGTCGTTTCACTTAGGACGCTCTTACCTGTCAAATTTGAATAGACAGACGTCAAATGATGTCATAGATAATTACCACATAACACTTACCTACCATTAAGTATAGCGTTTCAGTTGGTATTCGGGCGTTAGTTTACTAAACGAGTAGAAGTAGTATTATTTAATTAATGAGTATTGTTGTTCTTTTTTCAGGTATAATATTAAACGTCAATGCCCGTTGCAATGAAACTTTCGACGAGTTTGAATGTGTATATAATATTTACTGCCAAGATGACTTTCAAGGTTTACGTGATTGGAACAGATATTCTACAAATTATGAGGAATATAATTGTGAAGCTCATATAATGACTAGATTCAATGGACATTCCATGTATCCCATACGTTTAATATATAAAGAGAGAGGATATTTTGATAATTCCGAATTCAGTCCTTCTCATGGTGATGAAATATTCCATTGTTTATTATATTTAGATCTATCAAATGACTATTACATTGATATCCCAAACATACATGACATGGAAAAGCTCAGAACAATAAATTTGTCCTATAACTCTATTAAAACTGCAACCTTACCTAATTTAAATGAATTAATGGATCTAAGAGAAATTAATTTATCACACAACGAGATAACTCACGTGGAGAAATTAAACACAGAACATAGAGACCAGTTGAGAGGATTAGAAAATATAAACTTATCTTTTAACAGTCTAACGGAAGTACCTGAGGTTTCTGATTCATTTGATTCTCTTACAATCCTGGATCTATCGTTCAACAATATCAACAAAGTAATGCAACTTTCATTTGAAGGTGCTAAAAATCTGGTCCATTTGAATATGTCTCACAACCTTTTGTCAGATATCAACGCATCTCTCTTTAGGTTCAGAGAACTCCAAACACTTGATTTGAGCTATAACAAAATTACTACAGTCAAAACTGATGACTTTTACCATCTTAGTAGCCTAAAGATACTGAATCTCAAATCTAATCTTATTACGAATGTCGATACAGAAATATTTACACATTTGAGCAATTTGGAAGGTCTGGACATAAGCGACAATGAATTAGTAATTTTAGATAAAGATGCATTCAAAAATGTAAACCATCTTCAACGGGTTTTAATGTCTAACAATAAGTTAAAGAATCTTCCTAAATCTTTATTTAAAGATAAAAGTATTGTAGAGTTTTCTATACGTGAAAATAACTTACAAGGTGCAATAGAAAGGGGTATGTTTGAAGGCCTAAAATTCGTTGTAGAGTTAGATTTGAGCAACCAAAACCTCGATTCTATTGAAGATAACGCGTTTTACGGCCTTGATCAACTTGTCAAGCTATTTCTTCAAAATAATAACATTAAAGTATTATCTTTAAAATGTTTTAACATGTTATCAAATTTAAAACATTTAGACTTGTCTTACAATAAAATTGAAGATATGGAATTTAATAAAGAACATTTAGACAATTTGGAGATACTTTTGATTAGAAACAACTATCTGACAGTAGTTAAACACGACCATTTCCAAGGCTTGCATACTTTGCAAGTATTAGATCTCTCTAATAATAGAATTTCTAGTATGGAATCAGATTCATTCAAATCATTAAAAAATTTAATAAGTTTTGAAATGTCTAATAATCCACTTAACGGAACTCTTGAACAGAATACATTTGATGGTATAAATTCTCTACCCAGTCTGGACATATCGCCGTCCCCACCGAATAAAATCGCAATCGAAAAATACAAATTTTACAGGAGAATTAAAAAACCGTTTTTGGTCTATAACTTTTCAGTTAGTTAACATAGGAAGATCGTTTATATACCGAAACATAGCTTAAATTATCACAAATAATATGATATTACAGAAAAAAATCAATAATTTACTATAACGAAGATATTGTTAAAATAAATATTACCAGAATTGAAAACACATTTTTTAACTGTAATATAACAATACCATTTTATTCGTGGAAATCGTTGACGTGACCTGCATAGTAATAGTCAATCGCGATATTGTTGACTACAAAAATGCGATATTGACTGTTTCGGTATTGTAATGTTACCATAGTATTCGGTGTTCTAATATGTTGTAACAAATATCGTAAAACTAGATTACGTTCATTTTCCATGGCAAGTGCATTAAGTTTGTTTAGTGTAATATCCGATACCGATTAATCTCCTAATGAAAATGTCATCGTATGTAGGTATATGGAGATTAAATGGTTTTTTCGTTATATTTAGTCCAAATATAAAAAAAAAACATTGTATTTAAAATTATTTATTTATGTACTAATGCAAACTTAGCAATTTCACAATAAAAAGACTCTTATTCATAGTATATATTGGTATTTAGACTGTCTATTGATATTCTAATATAGCAAGCACTGGGTTTTGTAAATTTAGGCTTATGCAGCTTTAAAGCTGGCACATACACAACGAAAGTAAATCGTCATGGAGGGGTTTACTTATTGTAATATGCCACTCGTACTTACACCTGTTAAAAAAACCCCACAGCAGCGATCGGTTCAATAATATGACTTTTGGAACGTGTCGCCCACGCCTTTGATTTACAGTAAGTATCTTTATCAGCTTCAAATTCGAAGAATCAATCATTATAATATCAGTTTCTATACGAAGAATAAGTAACTGATATATTTGTAAAGTAATTTCAAAAATGCAACATACCTAATGGGTTTTACATGGGTTCAACATTTGATTTTTCTGCCTTGGGTAGGTAGGTATCCTTTGTACAATTTTTTCAGATACCAGATTATTAATATCGTAAAAATCACTGCTGCATTTCTTTCAAGCCTGGCTACTATTCTATATTTCTGGCCTGGCATTTAATATCATGCCATCGATAGGAAACCCGCGGCGTAGTCAGCCCCACACGTATAGAACATTGCCTTTTCTGTGGGAATGGCCGGCTAAGCTGAGAAGATGGTTTCCCAGACAATCTTAACAATATCCCAGGTACTACAGTGTCCCATTATGCGTGGGCACAGACTACTATTAGATGCTAACGCATAACGTGGGTAATGATTGTTTCCTGATGCTGTGTAAATCATCTTGTAAATATGGTCGGAGTTTTTTAATATCACACAGTTTTCTAATTTTACATTGCTTGTCTTGTCCTACAGAATGCTGCATGATAAGGGTGATGGCATACCCTCACTCTGACTATGCCAGTCTCATAAAAACCTTGTCTTTTAGTTTCATAACCAAAAGTTATAAGGGCATAGATAATCATGGCAAAAATTAATCTGTTTTTATTTTGCCCCGCGCATCAGAGTAAAGTAATATATTTTTATATCTCTTTCTGCAATACAACTATAATAAGTAACTCCTGTTATGGTTGAGAATTCGGCTCTTGAAGTTGTTGACGCATACGTATACTACGTATCTAGGACGAACCGTCCATTAGGTAGGCCCAACTTCGAGAAATCAGTCAGTCAAGAGGTCGTCGAATCCAACTTGGATGGGCTGCATTCGGGAAAATTCGCTACATCCTTTCGTCCAAAATATCATAGTGCCTACTAAAGACGAAGGTATTCAACCAGTGATGACTTATAGATTCGAAACGTGGTGCTTTACCCTAGACCATATGAATAGGCTCAGAGTCTGTTTAATCTCTGTAATCTATTTCTTCAGTTTGTGTAATCTGTTTCATAGATACAGGGAGCAAACTCCACATGCTTAAATCTTAATTCGTTTTAAAAAGTGAGTAATTATACGCTGTCCTCTATAAAAATGGTCTAATTATTGCGGTTGCCAAATAAACAAAATAACATTTTTATACCGGAATAATATGGTAAACGTACATTACCGAAATGAAGATGATTATGTCCTACCCGAATATGAACGTAACGACAGCTTACTATAAAGAGTAAGACAATGCGTTGTCGGTATTAACCTGTTACGATGTTATTCGAGGGAAAAAGGTGCTTATAGTTTTCGGACAATAATATTGTTAAATCCATTACAAAATGTCTAAATCCTAAAGTACTCGTACGAATCGGCTGAAAAAAATTGACAAGGTGTATTTGGGCCTCTACAACAATTATTTCGATTAAAAGCACTTCTATCGTAATAGTCGATTACGATATTATTCGGTGGGGGCGGCGATATCATGCACGTTTTTGATTAAAATACAAAATGGATCTTTTAATGGAATGATTCAATTGAAGAATCTAAATATCTCGCGCAGTAAAATTGAGAACCTCCAGTTTAATTCCTTTATTCGTACGGGTGCTATAAGAATATTAGATTTATCGCATAACAGAATCAAAGAATTTATTGTAAATAATACTCATATTTCCAACCTAGAAACATTGTATTTAAACAACAATAATCTAAAAACTTTAGATTCTGTAACGTTTAATCAAATGCTATCAATAACCAAATTAATTGTGTCTTATAATGAAATCGATGAAATAGAATCATTTAAATTTCCTAATGACAACAATTTGAACATACTGGACCTATCTTATAACACAAAATTAATGTTCAATCAGCATTTAATAAACACTACAACTCATTTATTTGAACTTAATTTATCTGGTACTAAAACTGGTATGACTTTTAATGAAATTGAAAATGTTCCGATTACACACATCGAAATTTCAGATGCTAGTATTGAAGATATCGTCACACTAAAACTAAACATACTAAAACACTTAAACACCCTAGATTTGAGTCATAATAAGATAACGCAAATAAATTTTACCTGTTTCGCAAATATAAGTACTTTGAATAGTCTTGACTTGAGTTTTAATAAAATTAACTACATCCAGCCCGGAGCACTCAAAGATAATACTGAGCTTCACGCACTGAATATCTCACACAACAATCTTAAATCCATTACATATGGAATATTTAATGGTCTTCTTTATCTGCATACATTAGACATATCTTACAATAAAATTGATAATTTACAACACCATAAATTCAATGATTTAAAGAGTTTAAATGTTTTGATAGCAGATCATAATAGAATAGAAACAATAAATTCTGAAGAGTTTTTAGGAACAAGTTTAAAAAAACTAAGTATTGGTGATAACCCAATACCTTGCAGTATTTTAGTCGAGTTTCAGCAAAGTAACGTACCGATTGAGATAACCGCAATCGAGCTAGATGAGCACAATAATGAGAATGTTAAAGGAGTAACATGCAACAAAAATAAATATATTCCGGATAAAAATCAAAATACAAGTTATTCTAATGTAGATAACGAAAACATCAGCTCCGTACTAATTGATATTAGAAATATTATTCATGATAAACTTATTAGTGACGATCGTGAGATCCTAAAAAATGATGGTAAAGAATTTCTAGTGAACATAACGAACCAAATAGCTAAAGCGAACAATGAAAACCAAATACAGCTATCTAAATTGACCTATTTAACATCACAAATTGCGAACAAAAATGATACCAATGTACTTGAGAGAATATTGAAAGTATTAACAATAAACTCTGTAAAACGACCTACTACCCCCACTCCGCTATCGAAAAATAACGCAACTTACGATAATTTAGTTAATTATATAAGTAAGCTAAAGCAGCAGCTTGAAGATACTATAGCATTTGAGAAAAACAACATTTTGAATGAAGTTGATATCAAGTTATCCTCTGTCAAAAAAGACTCCGTGACTCCTAAACCTGTTCATGAAGAGTTGAGAACAAGCCCTCCTGATTCGAAGCCTATTTTTACCGAGACTTGTGTTGCGCTCATATTACTTATTCTCGTATGCTTAGTTTTGTTCAAGTTGTATAAATCAGGTTTGTTTATGAGAAAACGGTTGTCAATAAGCACAAGGGAATTGCCAGGTGCTATGGATTCAGTTCTGTAAAATTTAGACCGGCAACCAGTTGCCAATATTCATTAAATACAAATTTAAAATCAATTGTGTGCTAAACACAAAACTAAAACTGAATGAAAGAAATTAACTGATTCTGCAGACACCTAGATTCTCATAAAAATAAAATTGTTGCTATGATATATTATGCTAATCATTTTATTCATTATATAACTGATGTTTAGACTTGTGTGTTAATACGTCATCGATGTATGGCTCTTTTATTTGTATATTTTGAAAATAAATGTGTAATAAGTACCTACTTGATTAATTTGTTTTACTTATAGGTTAGCTGGATAAGCATTTTTATAGAATTATACATACAAATTCATACAATACCTACAATGTTAACCACTTTTGTGGTGCTGTGGGTGAGGGTTCACCTGAAAGACAAAATGTTGCAGAATCGATTCCCCTTCGCAAGGCAAATGTTTTTGTGATATTTGTAAAGAAATTGTATTATTACGTATTAACACAGATAATTATAATACTATACTATTAGGTATAAAAAAAAAGTTAGTTTTTAGGCCTTTAGGCGGCCTAAAAACTCAGTCACCAGAGTTGGCCACTTGCTCATACGAACTTACTTACTTATTAAGAAAAAAGTACATTCAGTCATGCAAAGCCTTGCTTACTTTGGGGCTATTATGATACGTTGTTAAAGGGATATCAAGTTTGTACCTATTCCTTAACAAAGTTCGTGCAGTAAAATGCATCATTATTTTGCATAGACTTAAGAAAAAACACCCTCTGAAGTCTTGCTGAAATTACATTTTGTCTCCTTGGCAGATAAGGATTTATTTACTAACTGCTAGTATCACATACTTTTTTTCAGTGATTTGCTTACTATATACTTATGAAGATAAAAAATAAAAATAATGATCACGTCTTGAACCTCAGAACCGCACCTTGGGAATACTCCCAAGGTGCGGTTCTTCGGTTCAATACGTGACAGGTTGCAAGCCAATCAACGCTACTCAAAAGCTTAGCTGGTTTTCTTATGACGTTTTCCTTCACCATTTAGATGCACAGCCGGATTAAAACCCACGACCTTCGGATCGAAAATCAGGGCACTTGCCACTCGGCCATCACTGTTTTCATAACACATCCTTTTGTTTTCACATTTGTTCAACTGAGTAATGTGAAAACGTCAAATAAAACAAGTTGCGTGTGATATTTTACAATACTATTTTATTAAATAATTGCAAAGCTACAATTATTGCTAATTCATAATTATATTATAATTCATTCACGAATGAAATACACTTACTAAATAAACTCTTAAACCACAATGTATTTTGATAAGATACATACCTAATATACTTAATAAGAATAGAACGCATGGACAATTAATTATTGGTTTAACATAATTTTATTGATTGAAACTTCTAAGGACATCAAGACGTCGTTATAATAACAATAATAAAACTATATAATCATGACTTATTAATTAGCTTTGAAACTTAAGAGCGGTCCCAATATCTTCTATTGCGAACGAGTTGCAAGATATTCCATCTACATTCTCAATATAATAATTCAATACCTCAGCTGTTACCACTGCTGGTATACCGTCGTAATGTGATTTTAAATCTATGATCTCTTCACATGAGATATCATTACCGCCTATACTTAGTTTATTCAAATCGTATCTTTTATTTAGTGAACCAAGTGTAAATATTTTATTGTTATCCAGAAAAATCTCCGACAGTGAACGCATATCACGCAAAAGTGACATTTTAAAAGTAGCTAAATTATTATTCGACAGATTTAGAGTTTTAAGTATTTTGAGACCTGCCAAAGTACCGAACTGGATCTTGTTTAAGTTATTATGACTTAGATCGAGGTAAAGCAACGATTGTGTTGTAAGAAACGTACCAGGACTCAAAATTTCAAGGTTATTGTGATTCAAATTCAACCAAGCGAAAGAAGATAAATCCGTAAAGTCTGCAAAGGAAAAATGATCCAGAATTGTTATATTATTATAACTAAGATCAAGTTTGGCTACATCTTTAATTTTGCCGAGGTGTAAGGAACTTACGTTTGATATACGACTTGAAGACAAATCTAGGTATCGGACGGTCAATGAACCTGCTGATTCAAAACTTATTTGATTACTAACATTCTTCAACAAAATGGTATCTAAATCAATTAAGCCGTCAAAGACGTTACCGCTAATTTTAAGGTCAGGGTTGTGAGAAAGATCCAAAAACATTAACATTTTCAAAGAACTAAATGCAGAAGGTTCAACAGAAAGCAAGTTGTTATTAGATAAATTCAAAATTTTTAGCAATTCAAGTTCATCGAATAAATTTTTTGAGAAACTAGTTATTTTGTTGTTGTTCAAATAAATTTCGCTTAGCATTTTGTTAGCTAATTTAACGTTAAAAAACTGTATTTGATTAAAGGATAAGTCCAAGATCTGTATATTCCCTGTTTCAATGAATGCGTAGTAATCTATATAGGTTAAGTGACCGTGTGATGCGTTAAGCACCTTCAAGTTTTTCATACCAGAGAAAACATAGCTCTCCCATTTCTGTACATTTGTGTTGAACATTTCTAGTTTTTCAATATTTTCTAAACCAAAGAAGGTGTTTGAGACAAGAGTAGTGTCTAGTATATTGTTGGTTATATTAAATAATTCAAGGTATTTCAAATTTTTGAATGTCATTGCAGATATTGATTGAATTTCGTTGTTTGATAAGTCTAATTCCTTCAGTGAATAAAGTGATTCAAATGTATTAGGCTGTAACGTTTTAATCGTATTATTACGTAGATATAGTTTAGAAAGACTTTGTAGGTCGCTCATATTAAAGGAAACACTATCTAGTTGGTTATTTGACAGATCAAGTTCGTTTAATTGAGTTAATGTGTCCATAGCCGTTTCGGATATTTCTTGAATTTCACAGGAACTCAAATTCAGAGATTGAAGACTATTTCTTAGTGATATGAAAGGTCTCTGTCCTATCTTTTTTATTTTACTACCTGCGAAATTAAGGTTCTTAACGTTACCTGCAAATACATGGTCTTGAATCTTCATTAAGACTGATTTTTCCAACCCAATATAAGATAAATTTAGCATCCGAGAAAACGTCCCTGGTTCAATAAAACCAATGTTATTAAAAGATAGATCAAGTGTATTAATGTAAATATTGTTTTTAAATAGAACTTCCGAAATTGCAGTTATGTTATTATTTTTTAAATTCAAATATTCAAGTTTGTTGAGAGATTTAAAAGATTGATCATTTATCAGCTCAATATCGTTAAAACTCAAATCTAACCGTCTTAAAAACTTCGATTGGTCAAATGTTTCTGCGCTTATTTCATTTATTTGGTTATGATCTAAGTATAAATTTAACAAATTCGTGATGGGATAAAGACAGAAACCAAAATTTACTATATTATTATGGGACAACCGTAGTTCTAAAAGAGATAACAAGTTTGAAAATGCATAAAAATCAAATGTTGTTATTTGGTTATGTGAAAGATCTAAATATTCTAATGACCGTGTGCTAAAAAAACTGTTGAGTGGTATCTTACCTAGCTTATTATGGCTTAGGTCTAGTACCTGGAGATTTTTAGAAGAGGCATATGAAGCAGATTCTATTTCAAATTCTTCGATTAAGTTATGAGAAACATTTAATAATCTTAAATTTCTAGCGTATGGTAACATATTCAAGTTGATTGTTCTCATGTTATTTTTGGAGAGGTCTAAGCGTAAAAGTTCTGGAAACAACAGTTCAGTATATAACGTAGTGACATTACTGTTAGTAAGTCTTACAGTACTCTTCAAAGCCCTTAATTTTTTAAGTCTCTTTACTGTTTCTTCAGCATTAGATACTTCGTCCAAGTCGAATGAAAACTTTCCATTTTCATCTTCATTCACATTATCAATATTGTCGATACAAAATGTTATTTCACTAAACTTTTCGTATGCATTGAACTCATATTCACATTTTCTTGCCTTTACTACACACACATATCAGCCCAATCACGGTGAGAAAAAACAAACCTGTAATATAAGGAACATAATGTGAGCTATATTACTAAAAAAGGGGGAAGAAGATGGGAAAGAAGAGGGTTAGGTTGGCTTGGTATGTTGATATGGGAAGAGAAAAAATTCAGGTTACTATGAGGTATTTTCATAGGAGGAGATTTATGAATAAATGGATGCACGTGTTCTTTTGTGAGCGACTGGCACAGGATCGGAAAATATGGCGTGAAAATGAGAAGGATAACTCAGCACTATTTAACTATTTTATATACAGTTGGTAGATGTGGGCAGATTAAATAAATTAAATATATATATTATGAATAATGGATATAGGTATATTGATAGACCAAAGAAAATATGAATTGTTTAGGAGTGAGTGCTGAGAAGACGACCTCCGTTAGAGGTAAATCCGGATACAAACTCGGTACAAGCTCACATTTTGCAGAAGCTAGTTTTCCATACGTGACAGATTTTAAGACCATTGTCGCTATAAGTAATAGTTTCCTCACTATGGATTCTTTCGCCATTCACAGCTATTAGTGCAGATATTTTATGGAAACCAAGGTGAACTATCAGGATTTAAACCCACACCTACGTATCGAAAGTTGAACACTACTGCACTCTGCCAACACGGCTTTAAAGCCCAAATAGCTACATAATTAATTGATACCTCATTTGGTAAAAATGGAATATAAAATATACTAACTTGTATTGGTCCCAAACATGTTTGCTGGTAGTTCAATGTATCTGTATAGGTACTTTAAACATAATACATAAAATACAATTAAATGAAACTATAAAACATCTCAAATAAACACAAGTAAACCTTTCCCTCACTCGTAGCTTACTCTGATTATTAAGCGTTACTTGTGTGTTTTATCAACTCACTTATCGTAAACTTTGACCTTATTATATTGTGGGGAATTCTGCTAAACGCAATTACATTAGACTCTCGCATTCACGTACTTGAGACACGAGTTTTAGAAAACAAAACTACTTAGGTACCTACTTACTTCCATCACAGCAAACATCATAAATTTCATTAAGCTCATCATCATTTCATTCCATTTCTTTATCCTCTCCATCCAAAGGTTACCTGAAAGAGATCGCTTTCAGCGATAAGGTCGCCCATTGTTACACTTTTTTGTTTTGTTTATTTTATGGTAAGTATACAATAAAGTAATATACTTACTATTATATTCTATTCTTTTCCCCGTTCTCTCGTGAGCTTCATCCACCGATTCCTAAAAATTGTCTTAAAACAAGGGTCAGAAAAAGAACTAAAAGTAAAGTTCGTATGAGCTAGTTGCCAACTCCGATGACAGACATTATAATAGCACACGGGAAATAACTCACGTAAAAATATCTTCGATTTAGATACCGACAATGTTTCGATTCTTCCGGAGAATCTTCACCTGGGTATGAGTGTGGTCACTCCTAAATCGACGATATTTTTTACGTGAATAATTTCCCGTGTGCCTATTATAATGTCTAATACAACTCACGATAGTTTTGAATCTGGTGACAGAGTTTTTAGGTCGCTCAGGACTCCGACACTCTTGCCCTTCAAGCATGGAATAGCTAATGACACTTGCTGCCCCAATCAAAGGGTAAATTCCATTCAAATAGAGAACGTTTAAAAAGTGTTTTTACTTTAAAACTTATTCGTTTCTTAATTAAACTAACATGGTCGTCACCGGAAGTATCACTTAACGTAAGGGACATTTTGACGAAAATGAGTTAAATATGCAGTTCGATCTAAAATACGACGCTTGTTTACATTGAGATGTATTAAGGAGTCACAATCTAATAGCTGACAACACTCAAAAAATGTGCGAGCAAATTCAATGTTCTACAATGACATTTGACATTTGAATGTAGACGTTATGTCGTTTGTTTTAATGTTCAATGTCGCTTGTACGCAAAAAAGAAAAACTCTGCGCACTACGTAGCGTGCGCCGAGTTTTGGCGTTCACATTTCATTTGTCTGATTGTGGCTCTATAATACATCTCAATGCTTGTTTAGGAAAATATGTTATGGTTTTAGTTCCGGTTTTGTACAACTAGATGGTGCCACTTGTGGCATTCCTAGATCGCGCTATCGTTGCGTTTTTTGCATATGAATGACATTCAAAGTGTTGAGTTCAATAAATTGCTACCTAAGTTCAAGGGTTGTTTACTTTCTTTTATAACCTATTCACCCTATCCAGTACTGAAGTTCAGGAGCCAAAACAACGCTCTATCGACTGGCATACTCAGAATTTTTATATCTTTAAAAAAATGTCCCTTACATCACATATTTTCACATGTATTATGATTCACTTATTTGAATGATGCAACGCGTGTAATTGAATGATGGTAGTATATTGAATACGTTGGCAAATACGTTATCTATTTCTGTTTATTATTAACTTTGCAATTAGGTAAGCTATGTAACTACCTACACATTCTGTAAAACAGTTTGTGTAGTTGTTTTTCTTTGTGAAAGTATTTAGTTCTATACTATTTCTTTTTTTTATTTAGTTTTCGAATTTAATTCATATAAATCACTATATATTTATTTACTCACACTGGACCACAGAAGTCGTCTATTTAATATAAATTTTTCCTAAATTATTTTTGCTTGTAAGTGTACTAACGAATATAATGCAAATACCCTCACCTTTACTTGTCAAGTAATAGTCATAATATTAAAAATAAAACAGCCCTTAATTCAACTTGGCAACCCTTTTAGCTCCCGCTCAACAAACCACCTTTTTGTTAAGGGTAGATTAAAATTATCAACATGCTTTCCAGCCAGACCTCGCGGTTTTATTTGCTGATTTAATGCGACATAATTTTAAGCTTTATGATGAAGTGATAAGTTCGAAGATCGGTCAGCACAAAAAGCGTCACAGAATTATTATTTTTAACACTCATTTATTAGCTTTACCAGTTTCACGTCCGGTTATTCATATTGGAGTAAACTTATTTTAGATAAAACGAATATTAAATCTGTTGTTATCTCTGTTCATTGCCTTACGAGTAACAAGAACAAAACATTATTTAATTGACAAATATTAATCTTTATAAATGATATAACAGAATATTTGAACGTCATTTTGATTTACTTCAAAATAGAAACTGAGCACAAAAAAATTAAAACTGATGATAAATAAATAAATAAATATCCTTGGACATTTCACACGGCGTCATCTAGTCCCAAGCTAAGCAATTTAATGCTTGTGTTATGGTAACCAGATGACTGATAAACTATATAGATACATTTTTTTTTTGTAAATACTTACACATTATACATAGAAAACACCCAGACACGAAACAAATATTTGCAGATCATGCAAACATTTGTCCCGCAGCGGGGATCGAACCCGCAACCTCTGCGTCTCAGGCGGGCTTTCGCCCACTGCACCACAGAGGTCGTCAATACAATATTGCAATACAATATTGAGATAATACAATATTGCAATATAATAAAACTATATAGGTACTAACCATAATTATAGATATCTACTATATCCAAACAAGACAGAACTAAAAAGTACAGCCCCAGCTAAATTACACTACAACAATATCAAATAAAGACTTCCTCCACACAGCGCCATCTAGTCCTAAGCTAAGCAACTTTATGTTTGTGTTAAGGTAACCAGATGACCGTTATACTAAATAGAATTTTTTTTTGTAAATACATACATTTTTGTAGATATTATAAAAACACCCAGACCCGGATGAACCTGCAACCTCCACGTCAGGCGGGCGTTCCACAGAAGTCGTTAAAATATTTAAAAGTACATTAATCGATCGTTCAAAATTTGCTAATTCCTATATATTTTTGTTCGTTTCTATTCTAAAGCGATTGTATTTGTAGATTGCAATTGTTACAGGCCGCTGGATCGTTTTCCGCTATAAGGTCGCAAGTTTGATTCTTGCTGTGAGTCTACTTTGTGAAACTTTCGTCAGATTACCGGATGGGCCCTGTTCTACATAAAATAAATAAATATCCTTGGACATTTCACACAACGTCATCTAGTCCCAAGCTAAGCAACGTAATGTTTGTGTTATGGTAACCAGATGACTGATATACTACTTAGATACATTTTTTTTTTGTAAATACATACACATTATACATAGAAAAACAACCAGACCCGGAACAAATATCTGCAGAACATGCAAACATTTGTCCCGCGGCGGGGATCGAACCCGCAACCTCCGCGTCTCAGGCGGACTTTCGCCCACTGCGCCACAGAGGTCGTCAAATGACTCGTAACCGGTAAACCGGTTGTACCGGTTCCTAATTCCTATGTCTTAAACGGTTTGGAATGGTCTTTGCAGTTACTAGATTTGTATATTCTTATAGTTTTATATGAATTAGATTGATTTATTATATGATCAAAAAACCCGATTGAAAGAACTTTATTTTAACATTGTGGGTTAAAAAAAAACTTAATTATTTCAATCATTTCAAATGAAGTGAATTCATATTTTTACTTAATCTAATTAGACTAATTGCCTTTTTACTTATCCACTCAAGTAAAGTATTTTATTTTATTTTAATTGTAAAATCCGTAATAGCACGTTTCAAACTGAAAATCTACAGATCGAAAGTCGTATTCATCCCACCAGGCGAAACCGGTTTTGTTTATGTTACAAGGCCCTAAGAAAACAGGTCAAGTGGTGCTTAATAATTGATTCACCGCGCTTATTACTTACTGAATACTTTATGCTATGTTCCTGAGGATTAGCATTTTGATCCCGGCTAAGACGATTATAAAAGAACATTTAGCCGGAAAGAGATTAAGATAAGCAGTGGCCAAGTATGCCTCTATAGATTTGAAAGTCGATTCAAATGCCGGCAGAGATTTTTCAAAAAAATTGTCATGTTAAAGAAAAGTGTTCGCAAAACTGATACCTCAACTTTCGATTTGAAGGTCGTGGGTTCGAACTCGGTCGTGCATCGTATTTTTCTTAGACAGTTTGGGCGCTCTATTTGTAGTCGGTGCTGACCTGAACTCTGTCTTCTATCTTTAGTCAATATTTTGGATAGAAAATTAACAAAGTACCTATAGTTCAAGTTGTTTAGGTTAAAAAGTGTAGATATTTTTTGCTTGTGTGTTTGATTACTGTTTTTTGTTTGTTACCAATTAAATAATGGCTAAGTGACAAAAGACATAAAAAAGTTAGAATTTTTTCAACAAAAAACTTATTTGGTTTAGGAAAAGTCCTTCCATTTTCGTGTGCGTATACTTATCTGGCGCTCTATACCGGATAGTTTCAATCCGTCAGTTAATCTCGTTAGTGGCTCGTTAGCCGGATCGTGTACGGACCGTGATCCGGATAATTACCTTTGTTATCCGGTTTGTGCACTCGAACTATTTTATCCAGCTTTTGATACAATGGACGGACGTGCCTCTGACTATACCCGAGCTATAGCTTAAGATTTAACATTTTAACTAAACTCGTATTATGATACTAGCTTACTTGCTCGCGGCTTGATATTCCAAGCCAAAGTTTTTTTCAAACTACCTACTAACGTATATTCCAAGTAACAGACAGAAGCGCTCGTGGCGAAGCTTGCTAAGACGTTATTGATAGATCATCGAAGTTAAGCAACGTTCTGAGCGGTCACAACTTAGATGGGTGACCGCAAGTGGCATTATCAGCTGAGCGCTTCCGGGCTTCAAAGGGCACGTTAAATTGTCGGTCCCGGCTTTTAAAGTCATTAAGCCACGATGGAGGCCTTTAGGCGGCCTAAAAACTCCGTCACCAGAGTAAAATGAACTACTGTAGTAGTTCGCCCCGAACGAGATCTCGTGCACTGACTACGATATATCATTTACGTCACTTTTGAGTTGAGTAATTGATTGTATTATTGTTGATATTGTTGATTATTTTATTGTTGATTGTATACAAACATACAAACGTACAACGTAAAATTGCCCAAGTTACCACTAAGAT
This sequence comes from Xanthorhoe designata, assembly GCA_963582015.1. NCBI lineage: Eukaryota > Metazoa > Arthropoda > Insecta > Lepidoptera > Geometridae > Xanthorhoe > Xanthorhoe designata. The sequence continues at coordinate 1,881,296 of OY757049.1, forward strand.
CTTCGTTCGCTTCGCTCATTCAATCGATAAGAATTTTATATAGAAAAAAAACGACTGTATCCCAGAGAGCGGTAGACATTTCTTTCAGATCTTTTAGACAATTTTTGGATCCTTTATATTATAGCTTTAAATTAATTATGGTGACCACATTTCCCGATCTTAAGAGTAACGTCGAAGAAAGCCCACGGGCTGCCTCATCAAGTGAATACGAGAAGGGATCTTCTAAATTATTTATCAGTTGCCTCCATTCTTTACACGCTTTATGTAACCTCTTACTTAAGATTTTTATTTGGAGCAAAAGTTTATTTATACTTTGGCTTATTCTGAAATATTTTAAACCAAAGACGATTAATATCTAGAAGACAGACAAAGGCCATACACAAAATCGTCACCCTACCAGATAGCCTGGAAACTTTAAAACATCAATTTTATCCAAGAAATTTCAATTACTTTCTAGTTAAAATGTTACTTATATTGAATATTGTTGCTACCTACTACTAAGTATTGAAATTTATTGGATAAAATTGATGTTTTAAAGTTTCCAGGCTATCTGGTACTGCGGGATCGGGTTACGATTTTGTGTATGGCCTTTGTCTGTCTTCTAGATATTAATCGTCTTTGTTTTAAACATTCTTCTTCATCATGTCATAGGACAAAAGTTTGTATGTTCTACAGATATTTGTTCCGGGTCTGGATGTTTTTCTATCTATAATATATTATGTATTTACAAATAAAAATATCTAAGTAGTATATCAGTCATCTGGTTACCATAACACAAGCATGCTGCTTAGCTTGGGACTAGATGACGCCGTGTAAAATGTCCAAAAATATTTTTTTTTTTTTTTTTTTTTTTTTTTTGATAATGATAGGCTCATCTTTACTAGATGATTTTATACAGAGTCAGGAGGCAAGCTTTGCCTACACTTAACAGGATAATGTAGTGCCTGAGACATTGTTGAGATGGAATAGGCTTGCCCAGCACCTAAAACATCCTCTCAGTTATGTCGGCCATATCCACAGAAAAGACAATAAATAAATATCCTTGGACATTCCACACGGCGTCATCTAGTCCCAAGCTAAGCAATTTAATGCTTGTGTTATGGTCACCAGATGACTTACTTAACCAATTTCGTATTGACAATGGTCAATACGTGTGGGGCTGACCAGCTTCCGGTTTCCTCACGATGTTTTCCTTCACCGTTTAAAGCATGTGTTAAAGTGAATATAAATTTTTCGACGCGAAAAGTCCATTACACGGTTGGATTCGAACCCACGACCTTCGGATCGAAAGTAGAGGTACTAATCCACTTGGCCAACACGTCTTGAATAAAATGAACCATTAATAATGAAAGTTTCGCTGTACCATACAATAGATTAGCGAAGGTATCACCTGCCAGTGTGGTTTTCTAATTACAAGCTTGTTCAAAGTAAAGGTAGGGTTATTGAAATAGTTGTGCTTTAGATGAGATGTTTGACCCTTGTTGGGTATCTTTGTATTTGTAAAGCAGGGATGGATTCGGAAGGGGGGAACATTGGAACAATAAATCATTCAATAGCAAACTATAATTTCAAATGGAATTAAAATATTCAAGACTAAATCCTCAAGGAGCAGTGGACATTTATCATCTATAAGTACATCAGAGATCAGCGGGTCTAAAGCGGGTACTTATGTTTTTTATAAAATGATTAATTTTTATTTATTTAAGAAACAAAGAAACACACAGGAACCAAAAATATCTACACTTCTTAACCTAAACAACTAAATAAATAAAAGGAACTCTGTATTCTATCTAAAATAAATATTTTAGATGTATGTATTTGTAAGTATTCTATCAAAAATGATTACCTACAATAATGTAAAAGTCACTTTACTTCTTCTCTATGCGACTGGACACAGTATCTATATTGTCATAAGTCTACTTATCTTTATTTTTGTGATCTGAAAAACTTTATTGCGTTACGCTGACAGTTTTCAGAAGAATAAGGTTTAATATTCAACCAAAAGTATAAAACAAGCTTCCACCTGCAGCTTCACTTTCGTGGTACTAACCCGGGTAAAAAGTTGCCCGTGTTCCAGGTCATAAACTATGTACATTCCAAGTTTCAGCCAAATCCGTTTAGTAGTTTTTGCGTGGAAGAATAACAAACATCCATACATCCACAGAAACCTTCACCTTTAAAATACTAAGTAGGATGCTCAAATATGAATTACCAGAAAAGTTAGCATTTACAAAACGACTTTACTAGCTAGATCTAAGTAGTCGCCTGTTTATGTTTTTCTCTCTTTCTAGATTCTGCCCAGTTTCGCTTCAACCACAACTAATTCCCGTTGACAAGGGCTTTCCAGTATTCCCTGCTGTTGCTACGTCACTGATGACGTCAGACACTATAGATAAAGTACCATTTACATGATGCCATTTTCCTGTATGTACCAGAGCAAGATCAAAATCAAAATGTATTTATTCAGTACGTATATAGACCACTTTGACATGTCACGTTCTTAAAGCTAGGTGATTCTACTGCCAGCAACAATTGAATGCAATAATTGCGCGTGACAGTATAATGTTGAAATAGTTCACACGAAAAATTACAGATGGCTCTTTAATTGATTTGTTTTAGTTTAGGACTGGAAATACAGATGTTTTTGCATAGTTTCTCAGCTGAAATCACAGATGGAGTGATATTTAAGTGATATCCAAACGTAAACTTGTAAATAAAGTAATGTAATAATTACGTGTTAAATAATTACCAAGCTGTGTTAAAGATGTTATTTTAATTAATTATGTATTTAAATGTAAATATACTAATAACATTAAACTTTGTGTAACAAGGATTGATGTATCCAAACGAATTGTTGATAACTAAACGTTAAACTACTTCTAAACACTATTTGACTTTTTAGGACATAAATACCAAATCTATGAATCCAGTTTATTTTAGAAAAAGTTTTAACACATTGTCATAAAACTATGTTCGCAATATAAAGGAAATTTACAAAGATTGTAATTTCTGTTCTGTGATTGGCTAATCATGTTCCCAGTAAAACGTGATTTACTAACCTTTAGGATCATCTAAAGCGGGAAGACAATGTTTACTCGTCATAAAATAAGTTTCAACATCTTTTTAGAATACTGTGCTCAAATTAAAGTTGATATCTATAGAAATATGACGGGCTGTTTTGTGATTGGTCGACATTGTAATTCCGTTGGAATGATATAAAAGGGAGGGCAAAGCTCGTCACGGGACAGAAAAGTATTATCCGCGAGCAGTCCAAAGTTAAGTACTTGCTACCTACCTGTTTACTTATGTGTTATGTTATACCTATGTGTAATTATTCTGTGTGTGTGTACTAGTAATAATACTGTGTATTCATCGTATCTGCAAGTAACTATTGACGAGTAAATTGTACCTGGGTACTTTGGCTTTGTCGCCCAGTGGATCTATGTCTATTGGGCGTAAGTTGGAATTCCTGGTTGTATAAAGTTGTTCGTTACTATTTACGTTGTATATATGTATCTTGGTTGGGTTGCCAAACTACTTGTGCTATGTTTGTACCTCGTTAAAGTTTCATGTTCATTATCTCTCGCTACCCTTTACTTTTACCAACAGCTTACTTATAATTTTGCATAGTACAAACCATGTCTAGTCTAGCCTGTCCTAACATAATGTGTTTCTAGAAAACAATGTTCAAACCCGTGTAAATGTTTTATGTTATAAATAAATATTGTACTTACCTACTTATACTCGAATTAAATTCTCAGTCCCTACTTTCCAACCTAATAGGTAAAGTACTTAGCCGTTAATTAGCCTGTTAGGGATAGCGCAGGTGTTTGTTATCCGGATGGGTGGTGCAGGTTCGATTCTTGTCACTGTGCCCATCCCATCCTCAGTAAGTGTTGTCTGTATGAGTAGGTAGAGCCCTGTTCTTCTGACATCAGAAGTGGGATACCATGCCCTTAGTTACAAGTTCCTAATGTTTTATTTATTTCAGCGTGGACACTAAATCAAATGCTGATGGTCACCATAAGACGATCCACAATGCTTCAACAGCACACCAAACCGATGCTACGCTGCCGCAGTTACCTACCCCGGGAAAACGACTACAAGCTGGTGCTCCAGCATCGAGACTCCAAGGAATTGCAGTTACCTAGCTAAGTGGCCAAGTTTGTTAACGTTTAGTCTTAGTAAATTGGTAAATATTAGATAAATCTCTGTCCATTATTAAATAATTTGGTTCAATTAACATCTAAGGTTTTTAACCAAATATTATTGTGCTTCCTTTAAAAGGACCGATCCGTATATTTTTTTTTCTTTAAAAGGGCTGAAGCTAACAATACTTGACCGCTGCCAAGTGTGTCAAATACCAAGTCAGACGATTTGTTATATCTAAATTAAACTAACTTAAGTTAAACGTGTATTCAGACTTTAATGCATAGACGAAGGTAGTATTATGTATGACAAAGGAATCCATTGCAAAACGATTAAGTTACCATTTCATACCCATACCTACGTATGTCTTGCCTTGATTATCGAACCCTCAGATCGAACCAATTCATTTTGAATTACTGTTTTATTATCGGAAGAAATTACAATTTAATGACGCATACCAATATCTGTATAGGTGAATAGGTACTACCTAACCTTTAATGTGCAATGTCGTTTACGTAAACATGGTTAACAAAAATAAAAACAAGTCATTTATTTTATAGCTTTTTGAAGATTTTTTTTATTAGGTTGATAATATTATACGAGTAGGTATTGTTCCCAAGCAACACTGCCTATTCACTGTTCCAAGTTCATGATATTTTTGTTGCTCAGTAGGTATGTACCTACTTACCCTGCCTACAGCATAAAATAATGTTCTACTCAAAGTGCAGTATTAAACTAACAACATATTTATTCAAAAACTATAGATGCTTAGTAATAGTAAGATTTTTAAGTTTTTTTTTATGCCTGAAGTACATAATTCTGAACACTAGATTATCGCCCTATACTTTCCATATTTATTTTATTTAAAAATTAATTCCGTGAAGTAAAAGGTCATTGGACTATCCGACCCGGTCAAGTGAAGCATTCTGTACAATAACCAAACTACCTAGTTTGTAGTTGTCAAGTTGAAACCCACTTCATTTTCTATACAACGTGGGTATGAATTTTAATTTTAATTATAATTTATAATTCTTTATTGTGTCCAATGATATTTAGGTATACCCTCAATGTTGCGAGTTAAAATTTAAAATTAAACATTTGGTCACTTTTTTTTTATGTAGGTACATATAAAATAGGTACTTAGGTACTCAACCACATTCATGTAAAAACGTTGTCTAGATACCTACTTAATTAAAAATCGGAATCCTTGGGATTTCCACGAACACACGGTAATGGTCGTGTAGATCAATACGTCACAATAGTATTCAATAGGCTTATTTCTTGGTGTCATAGGTACAGCTTGTCAGATTGGCCGAGCGGTTTATTTAAAGTACTAGCTGCGCCCCGCGGTGAATAGCTCCCGTTCGAAGTACCCTATTTTTTTTTAATCCAGGGTATTTGCAATTCTAGTATTAAATTTCATTCAAATCCGTCCATCCGTTTGAGCGTGAAATAGTACCAAACACACTTACACACACACTTACTTTCACCTTTATAATATTAGTGTGTTATGGTATCCATGTTTTACAGAAACGAAACTAGGTACACTAAAATTATTAATAGTTTAATTTAAGTAGGTAGCTAATTTTATACCGCTACCCAACTACTAGAAATCTCAAGGTTTTAACCCAATAAGGCTTTTAATTGGCTGTTGCTTAAATATTTCAAGTTTTTAATCATGCCATAATATTTCTCAACAAAACATCAAATGTAGGGGAAGATGTTTGTGTATGTAGGTCATTGTTGGTAGTACCTAGATACTTTTTAAGCTAAATGATAATAGGTAAAATCGAGATCATAAACTAAAGATTTAAAGGAAACAAAAAAAAAAAAATAAGATAGGTGTTTTTGATATTTTTTTAATCACAGACTAGCTGCCCGTCCGACTTCGCACGGGTATAGTGATGTAGGTGTATATAGAAGTTGATGGGTCCAGGTTCAGTAGAAAGATGTAGGTAGGTACTTCACTTCAGTTTATTCGGTCCCACAATTCACAAACACAATTTACAGATAGGAGTACAAGGCACAATAGATACGAGTAGATATAGATAGTTTGAATAGAAGAAGAAAGTATATAAATAAGATTGCGACGCGTATTACAATATTTTACGGTGATATCGTAAGAGACAAAAATAGTGCGCGGAAGATTCCATACTAACTGCCGGTCAGTTATCCAACAGTCGGCATATCCCATAATGTGGGTAGGCATACGTTCGGTACAAAATAATGAAGTAAATATGTTGGAGTAATAAGAATGAACATAGTGCGAAGTATGAACTGTAGTATGAACTGGTAGTATGAACCGTAGTATGAACATGTGATATGAGTATGAACGTTGTGTGAATGTTTGTATGTATGTGTAATGTAATGAATATATAATGAATACAATAATAAACTGTAAATTAATATTAATAGGTACATAAAATAGATAAAAGTATTAAGAGATCCCCACAAGTGAAATAATTTTTTGAAGTATTCTTGAGTTATTGCGATTATTTAAAAACAAAAAAAAAAAAAAACAGACTTTGCTTTATCTTATTAATAAAAGTTTAAATGTAGGTAGGTACCTATTATTATGAAAAAACAACTTTAACCGACTATCATTGCAACTTTAGATAACTGGGAGAAAGAATGTTGGAAAACTATTTAAAATGTTACGTAATATTTTTAAATCTCACTTTCACACAACACAGTACACCCTCACACATAACGCAACACACCGCCCAAGCACATACATAACATAATGTATTTTTTTTTTGTTTTAAATTTACAAATCCATTGTTTAGTCGTCCTATTTTATTGTGTTTGTACATAATACAATATTTTTTTTTTGAAAAAACGGAAGATCTCCTAAAACAGGTATTTTATACTTACTTAAACCTACGAAATGTAGTTAAGCTTAAAGATGTAAAAATATTTATATTTGTGTGAGGTAAGTAAGTAATATTATTCACATAGATGTTTAGGTTTTTAGAATAATTACCTACTTAGTTAAAAAAGGCCTGGTGAATGACTAACATGGCAATAAAACCAATTTAACGAGTTAGTCATTTTGCAATGGAACTTAATGATGAAATATAAATGGTGGTCAATGGTGTAAAACAAATTTTAAAAAATTGTTATTCAAATAAAACGATAGTATTATTATTAATATTATTATTATAAATAAGATGAATAAAATATTTTGTACCTACTTAAGTAGTTATTTAAATGTGAAATGAAAAATGTGAAATAAAAAAAAAAAGAGAAATTAAAGTAAGATGAGATGAAATGAGATGAGATGAAATGAGATGAGATGAAATGAGATGAGATGAAATGAGATGAAATAAAATGAGATGAAATAAAATGAGATGAAATAAAAAGAGACGAAATAAAATGAGATGAAATAAAATGAGATGAAATAAAATGAGATGAAATAAAATGAGATGAAATGAAATGAGATGGATCATCGGTGCTGTCCATCCTGCGGGTAAGACACCATCAATGCGTATTAAGAAAAATCATTGATGTTGTCCATCTGGTGATAAAACAGTAAGACAGCGTCAATGCTAAAAAAAAAAAAAAACATAATGTTGTTTTTTTTTAAGATTGTTCGTACATCATTTACCATTGATGCTGCCCATCTAGTGTCAAAACAGTAAGACGGCATCAATGCTAAATGTAAATTTTGTTTGGGGAATATTGTTAAAAATGTAGGTAATTACATAAAAAATCTACTTCCTAAGAACTTATTAGTAATGATGGTTAACCTACCATTTTAAACAAAAATGGTTAAACTACCTTAGTATAAGACTTTAGTATTTCCTAATTACTTAATAAAAAAAAAATGTAAAATGAAAGTGTTGAATGACGACCATCAGTGCTGTCCATCTTACGGGTAAGACAGCATAAATGCATAATTGTAATAGTTTTTAAGAAAGACCATTGATGTTGTCCATCTGGTGATGAACAGTAAGACGACGTCAATGCTAAAAAGAAAAAAACATGTTGTTTTTTTTTTTTTAAGATTGTCCGTACAGCACTTAGCATTGATGACTGCCCATCTGGTGACAAAACAGTAAGACAGCATCAATGCTAATATTATTTGTTTAAGAAATATTGTAATAATAATGTAGGTAGGTAGGTACCTACATAAAAATGCAAAAACCCTATATTTCCTTATTTTGTTGATAATGTGGGTAGGTACTTCGAGAGCGAAGTACTTATCAGAATGGCCGTGACAGTATAATGTTGAAATAGTTCACACGAAAAATTACAGATGGCTCTTTAATTGATTTGTTTTAGTTTAGGACTGGAAATACAGATGTTTTTGCATAGTTTCTCAGCTGAAATCACAGATGGAGTGATATTTAAGTGATATCCAAACGTAAACTTGTAAATAAAGTAATGTAATAATTACGTGTTAAATAATTACCAAGCTGTGTTAAAGATGTTATTTTAATTAATTATGTATTTAAATGTAAATATACTAATAACATTAAACTTTGTGTAACAAGGATTGATGTATCCAAACGAATTGTTGATAACTAAACGTTAAACTACTTCTAAACACTATTTGACTTTTTAGGACATAAATACCAAATCTATGAATCCAGTTTATTTTAGAAAAAGTTTTAACACATTGTCATAAAACTATGTTCGCAATATAAAGGAAATTTACAAAGATTGTAATTTCTGTTCTGTGATTGGCTAATCATGTTCCCAGTAAAACGTGATTTACTAACCTTTAGGATCATCTAAAGCGGGAAGACAATGTTTACTCGTCATAAAATAAGTTTCAACATCTTTTTAGAATACTGTGCTCAAATTAAAGTTGATATCTATAGAAATATGACGGGCTGTTTTGTGATTGGTCGACATTGTAATTCCGTTGGAATGATATAAAAGGGAGGGCAAAGCTCGTCACGGGACAGAAAAGTATTATCCGCGAGCAGTCCAAAGTTAAGTACTTGCTACCTACCTGTTTACTTATGTGTTATGTTATACCTATGTGTAATTATTCTGTGTGTGTGTACTAGTAATAATACTGTGTATTCATCGTATCTGCAAGTAACTATTGACGAGTAAATTGTACCTGGGTACTTTGGCTTTGTCGCCCAGTGGATCTATGTCTATTGGGCGTAAGTTGGAATTCCTGGTTGTATAAAGTTGTTCGTTACTATTTACGTTGTATATATGTATCTTGGTTGGGTTGCCAAACTACTTGTGCTATGTTTGTACCTCGTTAAAGTTTCATGTTCATTATCTCTCGCTACCCTTTACTTTTACCAACAGCTTACTTATAATTTTGCATAGTACAAACCATGTCTAGTCTAGCCTGTCCTAACATAATGTGTTTCTAGAAAACAATGTTCAAACCCGTGTAAATGTTTTATGTTATAAATAAATATTGTACTTACCTACTTATACTCGAATTAAATTCTCAGTCCCTACTTTCCAACCTAATAGGTAAAGTACTTAGCCGTTAATTAGCCTGTTAGGGATAGCGCAGGTGTTTGTTATCCGGATGGGTGGTGCAGGTTCGATTCTTGTCACTGTGCCCATCCCATCCTCAGTAAGTGTTGTCTGTATGAGTAGGTAGAGCCCTGTTCTTCTGACACGCGCATCTAACTGTTCAATAATCCGCAAGCAACTGTTGTTTAGACCATGCAAATCATGATGACAGTCAATTAGTAAGTAAGTAAGTAATGCAACAGGCAAGAATGAATGTAAAACATCGTGTAAATGACACATCTCTATTTCTATACCTAGGAATTATCGCATATTTTTTTAAAATTGCGCAAATTTTGAAGAAGATATTATTAAACGAGAAAAAGAATATTCTTTTCGCCTAGCACGTTTCTACCTAGTTGGCAGATACCCTGAAAAGGTTTTCGTTTTATCAAAGACGATTTATATATAAATATCTAGATATTAATCGTCTTTGGTTTTATACACAACCTCACAATTTCGGCAATGTCTATCAAATGACATTAAAACAATACAGTGCCCTTGAGGAAACAAGACGCCGTTAAAGCAAGCCATGAGGTATTTTATGGGCTATAACTGAGATCGTCGCAGATCTGCTGGACTGGCCTTTTGGGGGTATTTTACTTGTTTGCCCCAATTTATAGGAAAACCAAAGCCTTGGGTCTATGAAGCTTTGAGGAGACACTTAAATGAAGCTATTTATAGATTTCATTTTAGTATGATATCTTTAGCTACCGCCCGTGGCATCATTTGCTTACCAAATAATATATATAATATATAGAGCTAGTTACCAACTCTGATGACGAAACTTTTCGGCCACCCAGGCTTTTAGGCTTAGAAGCCGTGACCTTTAATTGAACTTGTCCTCCGAAGCACGGAAGTGCTTTAGTGAATTCTCTTGTCATTGCTAGTCAATGCTGAAATTAGAAATCAAAAACATTTATTATAAAACGTTCTACAAGGGTAGGTCTTAGTTTTAATAGGTACGTACAAGTTTGTATAGTGAACTTGCAGGTTTAGACAATGAGCAGGATATTTCTTATGTCACATTTAAACACGATGCAAGATTCTTGCCTGTTGCATAAAATTAAATTGAAGCAATATTTGACTTTCATGTTTAGACCACGCAAGTCATGATGACAGTCAATTTAATTGTATGCAACAGGCAAGAAACTTGCATCTAGTAAATGGGACTTTAGAGTTAACTGAAGATGGCGCTAATAATACCAATATTTTATAGACGACGTCATAGAATTCCGTAGCTAATTAGAAGCGGTTTGATTAATTGCGACTTTGAATCTTGTCGGAATCAAAAATTTTGATAGGAATTAACAAATTCATAAAAATAAAAATTTACTTCATTACTGTAAAACTTGGGCCACACACATAATAGTCCTAAAATCGTGTCCGAACGGCACTAACAAGGACAGTAAAATAACTTCTGATGTAACCTTAAACTCAAAAACGGTTTTTATGAAACGTTATTTTTACCGGAAAGTGGTGATATCGTAAAATATGTTTTAGATCTAGAAGATTTGAGTTCAAATTCGTGCATCAGTAGTATTCCTGTATAATACTAGCGAACTAGTGAATAATAATGCGAAGAGTATTGTGTACTATAATTGCATGTAAAACCGCATTAGAATGAATGAATGAATGAAAATTCTTTATTGCACACCTTAATTTCTAGGACATAATTACAATCAGTGATAAAACTACGAACACTGTACAATTTGCGGCCTTATCGCCAAGAAGCGATCTCTTCCAGGCAACCTTTGGATGTAGAGGAATCGTACATAATGGAAGATTGTAGAATCAGTTCCGTAGTGATTTTATTTTATTTTTTTAATTTATATCGAAACAGCTTCCGCCCATGGGTTTATTTCCATTTGTACAAGAATAAAAATAAGGTAACTTTAGGCTAAAATCAATAAGCCTGAAATATTGCCTATAATAACACTTATTCTTACAAACCAAGTAGGTTCACTTCCCTTTATTAGAATAAGAAATATGCAAAAGAACTTCTGCCTCAATAAATAAGTACCTACTTTCCTTCGAAGCGCGTCATTTTGTTTGTCCACTTGAGTTTTTGAAATGCTGTCTCTAATTGGAGGCATTCATTACGGAGTCTTTCCGACTCACGCCGACTGAATAGCAGCTGAGGACCACAGTGAAAAAGAAAATGGCATAAACCATCTTTTTAATACATTAATTAAACTGCAAGATGTGGGCATGTACACTGACGGTTTGAAAATGTTCGTCACCTTAGCGTCGGTTTTCGCTTGCACCAGATTGCAAGAATCAATTTTTATTTTAGGTACCAACATATTACCAGTGACGTTCCTTTTTCAAGTTTCAAAAGGGATTATGTGCTCGTGCTCGTTGAACAAATTAAGTTGAAAACCGACGAACATTTTCAAACCGTCACTGTACCTACCAAATATGTATTTGGACATACCTCTGACTACCCCCATAGAAATCTTCAAAAGGATCTAAAAATTGCCTAAAAAGATCTGAAAGAAATGTCTACCGCTCACTGGGATACAATCGTAATAGTTGTAGTAATAATGCGTTTAGATAATTTCCAACAGCAGACAATTAGGTTTTGTTCAAACTTCAACGAGATTAAGGATTATGAGCTTACTCAACTAGATGCTACGAAAACATGGCTTTAAACAATGATAGGAAAATTACGTGTAGGTCGTATGCTTTTAAGCAACAAGTGCGTTTTACAAAAATAAATAAAATTAAATAAATAAATATCCTTAGACTTTCCACACAGCTTTATCTAGTCCCAAGCTAGGCAATTTAATGCTTGTGTTATGGTAACCAGATGACTGATAAACTACTTAAATACATTTTTTTTAAATACATACCAACATAATATACATAGAAAACACCCAGACTGGTGACAAATATTTGCAGATCATACAAACATTTGTCCCGTAGCGCGAATCGAACCCGCAACCTCCGAAAAGCAAGGATTAGTGTCCATGGGGCCGGTCACTGTTTGTTGACTGCTTTTGTTCGCCTTGTCTTACATCGATACGTATACAGTGTATATACTATACACAGTGACTGCATGTTCGAAAAACGTGGTTGGCCTAAGGTGTATTAATAAGTTATTTTTGTGTACACAAAAAGAACTTTCATTCATTCAATTTCTAAGTCCAATTTTGCCTAGCTCAAGAACTTCAGCCAAGTTATATTATGATGCTGCAAAGTGCATTCAAATCTGCATACTAAAGTAAGCGAGGCTCTGGAATATCCAACAGACTTTAATTACCAACTTGAGCTGTTTTATAATTAAAGTGGAAGGATTAATTAGTTTTTTCAATATAATCGAGAATAAGATGGATTTGCGAACTGCCATATTTGATAGTTAAGTCTTTAGCTAATTAGGTCATTTACGACCAGTCTCAATCTTGCCAGGGCGCGTAGACAAGTGACAAATGTTTTGTATCTATTCTCTTTCTATCATCGCTACACCTTTGATTTGACGTTTCTGATCGCTCGAGTTTTCGTCATCGAATGTCAATTCCTATACATTTTTTTTAGTTTCTAATCGAAAGCGATTGTCGAAATGTAACATGGCTAGGGCAGCTGATTCTTTCCCTGGTGTAGGAAGTTGCGTTGGAACAGGCATTAGAATCACCTAGCATGTAAGACGATATTGATGCGATCCTTGAGGTCCTACCAGAATAAATTATTTTTCTTTCTTTCTTTCTTAAACCTATTTTTAGTTTTTCTTGTTGTGGTTAGATTTTGTCATTAATTTTCAAACCGTCACTGTACCTACCAAATATGTATTTGGACATACCTCTGACTACCCCCATAGAAATCTTCAAAAGGATCTAAAAATTGCCTAAAAAGATCTGAAAGAAATGTCTACCGCTCACTGGGATACAGTCGTGATCATATTTCTTTCTTTCTTATTTCTTTCTAATTAAACTAGATTCGAGGGCTGGCACTTATTTGGCTCAAAAGATCAGCATTGCCATCCAGCGCGGCAATGCTGCCAGTGTCTTGGGCACGCTTCCGTCTGGCAGTGGTTTGGATCAGTTGAGCTACCTACAGATCGTTTGTTACGATCCTTAGGTGGCTCAACTGGTTCTAATTGTATTTTGTACAGTTATGTAAATTTGTAGGTAGTAGTTTAGTTTCATTAAACTAGTAGTTAGTCCCGTGCATGAACTTTGGAAACCAACTAAAAAAAGCAAGATTTCACTTAAACTTCAAAAAATCCTGTAAAATTGCATGAAAAAATTTTAAGTGCAAGGTGTGGTTGAGAATTTTGTTAGATCTTTTTAGGTATTAAAATAAAAATAAAATAAATAAATATCTCTGGACATATTACACGGCATCATGTAGTCACAAGCTAAGCAACTTAATGCTTGTGTTATGGTAACCAGATGACTGATATAATAGATAAATTTTTTTTAGTTATGTAGGTACCTAATAGGTAATAGATTATATTTTTATATCCTTTAAAAATATCTAACAGGATAGTCAGAGGTATGTCTGTTTATCTGATACTTAGAAAATCACAAAAAAACAAAGTTACAAATTGTGACTAAATCATGATTTAGCTGTGCTGAACCAAAGGGAATCGAGCGAAACCCCAGGGATTAGGTACCTTGCCTTTTGCAACATTAATTGACGTGTCTTTTGTTTCGACGCCACTGAAGTGGATGTGTGTTGAGCAGTAATTAGGGAGCGAGCTCGCTGCAGCCATTTTGAAGTGTTCTGAAATATGGGACATTTAAGAGTGTGCTCTATACAATTTAGTCAATTTACTAGTTCGAAATCCTCAGAATAATAATATAATAATAATAATAATAATTTATTCAAAAAATTTCATTACACTAAAAGTTCACATGTTTATAGTCTTATTTAAGGGTAAAGGTAAAAATATTACAAGAGAGAGAATGTGTGAACTACGACCTAAATATTTGGGGAAATGATACTTCGAACTTTTATCTTGGGTTATGTGTTTTAGAAACTTTAAGTATTTCTTTAGTTTTGTGTTTTACTTTTTTGATTGGTTGTTATAACTTGTAATTAAATAAAAAATGTTTTTTCGCTATAAACTGGTAATTATAACGGCGAATCTCAATAACCTATCTTTGGTTTTGCTAACTGTGTGTAATTTTTATATGAAATTAATGACAAAATCTAACCACAACAAGAAAAACTAAAAATAGGTTTAAGAAAGAAAGAAAGAAAAATAATTTATTCTGGTAGGACCTCAAGGATCGCATCAATATCGTCTTACATGCTAGGTGATTCTAATGCCTGTTCCAACGCAACTTCCTACACCAGGGAAAGAATCAGCTGCCCTAGCCATGTTACATTTCGACAATCGCTTTCGATTAGAAACTAAAAAAAATGTATAGGAATTGACATTCGATGACGAAAACTCGAGCGATCAGAAACGTCAAATCAAAGGTGTAGCGATGATAGAAAGAGAATAGATACAAAACATTTGTCACTTGTCTACGCGCCCTGGCAAGATTGAGACTGGTCGTAAATGACCTAATTAGCTAAAGACTTAACTATCAAATATGGCAGTTCGCAAATCCATCTTATTCTCGATTATATTGAAAAAACTAATTAATCCTTCCACTTTAATTATAAAACAGCTCAAGTTGGTAATTAAAGTCTGTTGGATATTCCAGAGCCTCGCTTACTTTAGTATGCAGATTTGAATGCACTTTGCAGCATCATAATATAACTTGGCTGAAGTTCTTGAGCTAGGCAAAATTGGACTTAGAAATTGAATGAATGAAAGTTCTTTTTGTGTACACAAAAATAACTTATTAATACACCTTAGGCCAACCACGTTTTTCGAACATGCAGTCACTGCCCAACTAGCAACGGAATCCTATAATAAATGACTGTAGGTAAAATTAGACTTATAAAGCTCTTATAATGGCTTTTCTGGAGACTCTTGTGCTAATAATAGCATTGTGCAAGCATTTATACTCTCAAGAGTAAATTCACTTATGTAATTGCCTTGTAGTTTACTACTAGACTATTTTATAGGATAGTTACAAGACATATAATCTTATAAGTGCATTGACGAAGTCTAAATAGTCCTATGAAAATTGTAGTCTTATAAAGGCATTGTGTAAGATTCCCAGAATTTATAATACACTTGTCTAAGATCATTATAGGATAATATAATCTAATAAGTGCATTGACGAAGTCTAAATAGTCCTATGAAAATTATAATCCTATAAAGGCATTGTGTAAGATTCCCAGAATTTATAATACACTTGTCTGAGATCATTACAAGTATGCAGAAATATAGTTTTATAATATACTTAGCTGAGATCAGTATAGGTAGGGGAGGCGATGTAGTCTTAAAAAAGTCGCTTATAAGATTTTTATGAGAGTAAATAATCTTATAAAGTGCTAAGCTAACACTATGAAGTCTGTTTACCAGTTTTACGTCGCCAGGTTTGGAGACATTGAAAATTATGATTTAGGTAGGTATCGTTGTTATCAATATGGATTTGCGAGTATGGAAAAAAGAAGTGGAGCATATTTAGAAGAACTGTAAATAAAAGACACGAAGAATTGGTACCACAAAAGCGATCATCTGAAGCAAGTTCTGAAAAATCAGAAACCAGCAATTTATTGAAGGGTTCCGTAGGTACATTCCGAAAATGTATTCGAAATACCTAGCGGTATTCGAAACGGTGTTTTTCAAAACAGCCTAAGTAGGTACACTTGAAATATTTTCCGGAATGGCGTGCTTCGAAACCATACAGGACTTCCCCCTGTCATAACTAAGGAAAACAAATTAAATAAAAAATGTGTAGCCGTTGCAGGGTTTCAGGCATCAATCGAGGAACTCTAATTTGATTCAACATGGTGGAGAGCTATTCTTGGCTAAGAGTAAATCTAGAGTTCTTTTACCTATAACAGTCTGATAATTGTCTTAATGCAGAGCAATTTTTAAAACATGGCGAATGAGCAAAACACAATAAATAAATGCTTGATCGTATTTTTATAATAGCTGATTTTATATTCGATTTATGTAAGCGCGATCAAAAATCAGTCGAAACATGGTACACTTCTACAATAAAAATAGATTTGCCACATGTTTAGTAATTTGTAGGTAAATATTCTTAATTAATTTTAGTCTTTTCATTCAATGAAACAATAACTATAAAATTACTTACGAGGTAAAATAACACTGCACAAATAATAAAAACAAAAAAAAATGACTGTCACCAGCGAGTAAAATTTGTAACAAAAAATGAAAAACGAAGTATGTTATAAGAACATTACTAACATAATTACACTTGTAACAAACTAGAAGTAGATAATAACAGGAGTATTGGCTCCAGTAACAATCTTCTATAAGGCAATTATAGGAGCATCAGTGCTTCCGTAATACTGGTGCAAGACAGTTACTAGACTTATTAGCATTCTGTTAGCTCATTGCAGGAGCATTACTAGAACTTGTACTCCAGTAACTGCGCCCAAATCGAGGCTTGTAGTATGCTACAGGACAGTTATAGGATAGTCTTGAAGACTGTTATAGGATCTATTTTGTTACTTGGGTGTGTATAGTATATACACTGTATACGTATCGATGTAAGACAAGGCGAACAAAAGCAGTCAACAAACAGTGACCGGCCCCATGGACACTAATCCTTGCTTTTCGGAGGTTGCGGGTTCGATTCGCGCTACGGGACAAATGTTTGTATGATCTGCAAATATTTGTCACCAGTCTGGGTGTTTTCTATGTATATTATGTTGGTATGTATTTAAAAAAAATGTATTTAAGTAGTTTATCAGTCATCTGGTTACCATAACACAAGCATTAAATTGCCTAGCTTGGGACTAGATAAAGCTGTGTGGAAAGTCTAAGGATATTTATTTATTTAATTTTATTTATTTTTGTAAAACGCACTTGTTGCTTAAAAGCATACGACCTACACGTAATTTTCCTATCATTGTTTAAAGCCATGTTTTCGTAGCATCTAGTTGAGTAAGCTCATAATCCTTAATCTCGTTGAAGTTTGAACAAAACCTAATTGTCTGCTGTTGGAAATTATCTAAACGCATTATTACTACAACTATTACGATTGCGACACTGGTCAATTTGCCCCATCACGAAATTATCGACGTGTACGCGATACATCGGCGTTTTTATACGCGTCCATATTTTGATGTGTGAACAAAACGAGCAATGGTAGTTCGGTTTGGATCGAGAGGAGTTTGGGGTAAAGGTATAATATCCAAAGTAAGGTGAAATAGTCGTGGTATCATGCTAGTTATAAGGGTACGTGTAAACGGTAAGTTTAATGTGCGTAAAGCTGCGTACACACAGCCTTGCATGTGTCATTGCCATTACGGTAAGGTATTTTTTTTATTAAAATCGCAAGTACCTATATTGTTTTAAAGATTACGAATATTTAGAAATACATGGGCACGGGAGTTTTTCGCGGTATTTAAGTACTTACGTCTCGAAGTTTCGGCTGCGTTACAAGGCCCTGGTTGCGGGCGGACTGGAGTATGTATATTCAAATTTTAGTCTTAAAAAATTAAAACCTTCATCAAATTATATTATTTTTGGTGTCTTAAATAAGAAAAATAAACAACAAACAAGCCAAGCTTTAGGATACTTTTGTTCATAATATTTCTGCTGATATATTGTTGACGAGCTCTGTGGCGCAGTGGGCGAAGCTAAGCTTGCCTGAGACGCGGAGGTTGCGGGTTCGATTCCCGCCACGGGACAAATGTTTATATGTTCTACAGATATCTGTTCCAGGTCTGGATTTTTTTCTATCTATAATATATATCGTCACTGGAAAGGAAGAACTGCTAAAGCGCCAAAGTGCTGTTTGTGGGAAATCGAGTTTAAAGTTTTTTTTTTTAGAAAAAAATTCATAACTCTTTTATTTTTTAGTATATTTTGTTTATTAAAATGCAATAAATAATTTTGAAATTGTATCTATTTTAATAAAACATTTCTAGTTCTAAAGCTCTTCTAGTTCATGAAATCACTGTCGCTTAAGCAAAAGTGTGCTAAAAGTTTGTCAGGAAAAAGTTGCTTATCTACCGAAAATTCAAGAATATCAGTAATGTAAAAATGCTAAGGTACTTTACATTATTAAAGTTGTGTAAAGGAAAATTGCTAACATATGCTTCATGAGCTGACATGCAGTGAAGAATAAAAGCTAAGTACCATTTATCCAAATCATTTTCATATAAAAAGTATATAAAAATTTGCTAATATCCACATTATTATAAAATAAATGTAAATAAAAGTTACTTATGGCATTGGTTTATTACTATCAGCATATTTTTTTCGGTCTTACTACAATTATTTTATATGAACGGGTTATTGGCCTGTCAAAAAAACAGGACAATGTAGTGTCTGGGACATACATTTGTTGAGTACTTCATCTTTTAACTTAGGCTAACATCTAAACCATCCTCTCTATGGCAGGCCTGCATGGGGAAGACATGAGCAATACGTGTAAAGGTGTATCGAATATGTAGAAATACGAATATGAAGTCGGCTGTCAACTTGTAGGTACTTTTTCTATGAAATTTTACATGAAGCGACGACACGTCGTCTGCAGCTGCTGCGTGTCGTCCGCAGCCAACTCATATACCTTTAGGCTAACTAAGCCGCGGGTTTCTTCACGATGTTCTCCTTCACTGTTTAGAGCTTGTGTTAATGCGCATATACATTTTTCACCGAAACTAAAAAATCTTTTGATGCACGGCTGGGGTTCGTCAGTTAGGGTGGTGTGGTAGCCAATGAATCAAGTGTACTCAGTGAACCACAGGGCCTACAGCCATAACGTGACGTTGCCAGCTTATACATTAATACACGTTTGAACCGCCTTCTGATGCCAACCTGTCATGACTAGTCGCCGGCGAACTGTCGCCCGAACCGCGCGAGCTGTAAGTAAACTTCTGTTTTCAAGTGCAAAAAGTAAGGAAAAAATTTCAGTATATTTTTCTCTTTACTCAATTTGTTAAAGTCCTAGGAACTGATGTGTTGTTTTTATCTAAAGAATAGATTAATTAGCATGGTTTAGACTTATATTTGTTATCCAATCGCGTTCCTGATAACTGTAGAAATTTTTTAAATATTTTAATAGGGGTATGGTACACAGTGAAACGTTTTTTTTAAGCACTCAATGAACCATGGTTAATCACATACTACTTTAACTATATTATTTCTTTTAAAAAACCCTATTTCTTCTGGTCACACTATATCTTTGGAGATATCACTTAAGATAATTTTTATGATATAAGAAATGTTAGATTAATGATCTTAAAATGATAGAAGATCATAATATAAAAAATATTAGATAGGTAATAAATAGATCATAAATAACGATAAATACGCCAGAACTAAAGCCATAAGCCAGACGTAAATGCTAAAAAACATCTTGATTTATAATTAATTAATAAAAAACACAATTACCTTTATAATGTAACATCCTTCTAGGCTTAAATCATTAATGGTAGAACAACGTTTTATTGTGTACCACATGGTTTACTGACTACCCACCCCCCAGTTCATTGTGTCCCCCTAGGAGTACACAATGAGCCATTTCCCTCTTTTTTTTAAAAGTCTTTTTGCCAAGTATTTATCAGCTAAAAGCTAAAAATACAAATGCAATTTCAAAGTCATTGAAATTTCCTAAGTCATGGGCTAAAAAGTACTGTAAATATGTTACAGAAAAAAAAACTACAGCTCTCTAAACTTTTGGTGGTTCAATGGCTACCACACCACCCTACTAGTTTTCCTGTTCAGTAATGTATTTTTTTAAAGTAAGTACATCCTTCTTTAACTTTATTGATTCTTCTTTTTTTCTATAATTAAGGTACCTATTCTATTTTTGAAACATTTTCTGTTATGAACAGGGTCCTCGGCATCTAAACATTTCTGGCTTAAGTATTAGTGTTTTGAGTAGTCGATTTATTTATTTTTACCTACTACTTTTTTATGGCAGCTTGATACATTTTTATCTAGTCCTACCCTTGATATTGCTACTTATCGATGTTTCAATACCAGACTTTTCGTTACTACTTTCAGTATTCTCAAAAGAACTTCCATGCACTTCTTGACTGCAACCTGTGAAGCATTTTACACTTCTCGGAATGCATTCAATTTGATTTTTCTATGGAAAGTTGGCTTTTTTTTAGAAAAAAAATCTTCGAATCTAATTTAAGAATTTTGAATTAGGTTAGGTACCTCATAGGTTATACTCATAGATTATTTGTCGACTATTATTATCAAAGTCGCATGTTATCTCAATTATCAGATGGTTTAACTATTTTTTTTTTTCAACTTTAAGTTGATTGTGTTATTAACAATACTATACATCATTAGATTCGATTAGCTGTTCGCAAATTTTAATTACCCTTTCTCGAGAAAAATTAAAAGTAATATAGTAGCAAACGTCATACAAAAATTGCTTAAGTGCCTTTTATATTCATACCATAAGCTAATTTTCATGCTTATGCGACAAACAGTTTTGAACGACAGTCAAGAATATTTGCCTACTAAACAAAGTACAATAAAATAAAATAAATTCAAATTGCTAACGTGGCAATGTAACCCAAAGTACAAAAAAGGAAATATGCTTATGTCCTCGAAAATTTAAAAACGTCGGAAGGCAAAAGTTCTTATGTGTAAAATACCAAAATATTTCAATGCTTATGCGACTACTGTTTCAAAAACATCGATTTTTAGTCGCTTAAGAAATGGAAAACCATGGTTCTCTTCAATTTTTCTAAATGCTAAAGCGCCAAAAAAGTTGTCCGATTGCTTTGAAACCTGCACTAATCGACGCAGAAAAAAAAATCCAATCCAATGATATATATAACTCATATTGGCCAAATTGGCGCTTTAGCATTTTTTCCTTTCCACTGACGATATGTATTTACAAAAATATATATATCTAAGTAGTATATTATCAGTCATCTGGTTACCATAACACAAGCATTAAATTGCTTAGCTTGGGACTAGATGACGCCGTGTAAAATGTCCAAGGATATTTATTTATTTATTTAGGATATTTGTACTATATTTCTTTATAATTATGTTTATTAGTACCTATCATGATTTCATATTTTAAAACAAGAATGTTATACTTACATGTTAGACTGAGCGTCGGTGTGACGGTAGCTTAGAAGGGTTTGCATTTCGACCTTTTTTCCGTAAAATAAGGCTTTTGTGCGAGCGATAATAAAATGCGTTAATTACATAGCTTGTGGCTTTTTAAAAGCTTCAGCAGTTTTCTCTGTGAACACATTTTACGTTTTTCTGTTTGAAGATGGACGATTGGTTATACCCTTTTGATGCTGGATGTTTCCCGTGACTTTGCTTATATTATTTAAAAAAAGTGTAATGAGACTAAACTACTACAATATTTACAAAACTTTACAAAATAAGTTAAGTTAGAAGAGCGCGGTAGACCACGCAAGCGATGGTGCGACGAGCTGGACGTTTTTAGCAATGATCAGTGGCAGGCAATGGCGTTAGACCGAAAAGACTGGAAAACTCGAGGCCTTTGCCCAGCAGTGGGACAGTACAGGCTAAAAACAACAACAACAACAACAAGGAGAGTTCGTTCGTTCGTATGAGCAAGGGGCCAACTCTGTTGACGAAGTTTTTAGACCGCCTAAAGGCCTTCGTCATGGCTTAACGACTTTAAAAGCCGGGACCGACAATTAAACGTTCCCTCCGAAGCACGTTAGAAAAGTTATTTTTATATTTTTTATAAACAAAAGAACTTTAGAAATTAAAAGTTATATTCCGTTAAAGTGAAGCGATGTGTTGTTGGAGTAAGTGGCATTAACCGCTGAGTGGTTCCGCGGCTAGAGGAAATGTTTAATTTAAAGCTAAGCCATGACGGAGGTTTTCAGGCGCTTAAACTTTTCGGATGATTTTGGCTTACAATATTGACAATGACAATCCAAAAAAATAAAACGTTTTATTTCTCAGGTAATAACAACCAAAATATATAAAACTAAACCGTATTTATTACTTACAGACAAACATGCATACAACCATACAAGTAAAGTAAAGGTCAACAATTCAACATGTTCTAAAGGTTCTCGAACATTGAAAATTTACCGTTAAAGGAAGTGTAGGATGAATCAAAGAACCGATGCCATTGTAAGGGTCATTATAGGCTGGAATATATCGTTCAGTTCATTTTGTATATAGAAAGGTCAGACAAAACAAATAGGTTGTTCTGTTGTTTACATCCGTTATAGCGATTTTTAATTCGAGCCTGGGTATTAAAATCGCGGCTCAGTGAAAGAGCCGTGTTGGCCAAGTGGATTAGTCCTTAGACTTTTAATACAAAGGTCGTGGGTTTGAATCCGGTAGTGCATCAATGGACCTTTCGTTTCAAAAATGTATGCGCTTTAACACGAGCTTTTGACGGTGAAGGAAAACATCGTGAGGAAACCAGTTAGCTCTCTAATAGCGTCGATGGGCT
The DNA here is from genome assembly GCA_963582015.1 of Xanthorhoe designata. Lineage (NCBI taxonomy): Eukaryota > Metazoa > Arthropoda > Insecta > Lepidoptera > Geometridae > Xanthorhoe > Xanthorhoe designata. The sequence goes on from OY757049.1 coordinate 1,904,407, forward strand.
TGCAACACTGTATGGTGGAAAAGAAAGAAACATGATGCTTCAAATGTTTGTTAATATATAATCGGGCTAGCTTTTGATATTATGAACCTAAAAATAACACCAATATTGTGGGATTTGTGGGCAATTGTACATTCAGCCACTAAAAAAAAGTAAGTTCGTATGAGCAAGTGGCCAACTCTGGTGACGGAGTTTTTAGGCCTCCTTAAGGCCTCCGTCATGGCTTAACTTGACTTTAAAAGCCGGGACCGACAATTTAACGTGCCCTCCGAAGCACGGAAGCGCTCAGCTGATAATGCCACTTACGGTCACCCATCCAAGTAGTGACCGCTCAGAACGTTGCTTAACTTCAACGATCTATCCAGAACGTCTTAGCAAGCTTCGCCACGAGAGCCACGAGCCTCTAACTATAACAGACAAATGTTTTCTCACACCTCACACCTTGTCTTCTTTTGAATAATACCTACTATAAGAGCACATCTATTTTTTGTTATTTGTTTCTGTAACCTTAAATTTGTTCATCATCAATGTTAAGACTCTCGTGGTGACCTAAGTTTATCAATATTTGTAGTTGACAGTCCTCAAGCCGTTCTTGCTTACGATGTTGGCATATATTGAATAGTTCCGTAGAGGTTCGGGTCCAGACCCCGCAAGCGATTTTCTAAAACGGGACCTCTAAACGATCTGGCTAGCATTAGGTACCGTAGGTACACACAGATTTGAAGAAAAAACAACATTCTATCGAACTTTGGGTAAAATTTACAAGGAGTTTGTGAATGCGACGGGACTCGAACCCGCGTGATACAATCGCCTTTTAGCCGGGTTACCATTGACCACTCGGCCACGAAGCCTATGACGCTGATGACTAAACTATCAGTAAGATGAATACAGAATACAGAATTTATTGATAACTCCAAAGTTAATGTCAAAATTATATTTCGGTTCAAGCACCGATTAGCGCCATCTACAAGTATTCTAGAGGAACTAAAACCTACTCATCAGATCCTCATATGTTTTTGAAACCCTCCTTGGAATATCTTCTTTCCAACAAAAAAAATCATCAAAATCGGTTCATAAACGACAAAGTTATCCGCAAATAAACATAAAGCCCGTCACACACGTAGCTATAATATATATTACTATAAATTATAGCAAGGCATATTACGATATATTTTCTATAGAAATATTCAAGTGACCGCACACGCAGCTATAATATATTTTAAAGCCTATACAGGGTGTAAAAAGACGTCTACTGAAAACGAAACGGGGTGGTATAGCACCCCAAAAGCCTTCTAAAGATGAAACAGTTGTCTGAAAAAAAAATATAGCCTGAGAAAACAACGTTAAAAGATTTTTATTAATTTTGACAGCCAGGCATGTACGTCACACACGAAAGTAAGTTCGTAAGTGTCTAATAACCAACAGCAGCGTAGCTATTAATCCTGGCGGGACAGTCCCACTATAAATCAATTTTTTTATGAAAAATTGAGAATAAGAAAACTTAAGTAAAACATAGACTCATTAAGATGAACTAATCGACACCTTGGGGTAGAAAGGTCGTATAAACCATTTTACTCAAAATGAGTTATGAATGCAGTCTTATTCTGAATTTTCCGCTCTATTGATTGGTCTATGTAACGTTTACAAATTCGCAAAGAAATGGTTGATACGACTGAGATGACTTCAACTCATAAACAGAGTTTTTGTTGGAATTTATGATGTAAGGACCAAAAAATATATTATTGCTATGACCATTTGGTGTAATGCCATATTTTTTTACAAGTTCAGGTTGTAAAAGACATTAGATTTTAGCCAAGTATGGTGTACTACCAAAGTGTAACAAATAGCGCTTGGTTGTAAAAACCAAAAATCAGACCATTTCGATTTACAGCCTTTTAACTCCATACGTTTAGAAGAATTTGGTTTTACACCCTGAGTTCAAGAAGATCAAATGACGGTAAAGTATTTACACCCATCCGGATACACATTATTGAAATTCAAATTGGCTTTTACATCCTTATAAACTTCTTACAAATAAATTCAAAAGTACTTACTCCGTTCAAAAACGCCGCGCTGAGAGCCACCGATGATAGCAGAAATATCTACATCGTCGGGGACTCGTCATAGTAATTTTAGACGTTATGATTATTAGAAAATAAGGTTCATTTTATAATACTACGGGCCTTTCTTTTCTAATTCTCTTCAATTTCCTAGATTAGAGTAAGATAGATAGTAGTCAAAGACTTTCGTTTTAACTGTCGTTTTTTTTCAAGAAGCCGGCCGGCGTGGTTCAATTATAAACAGATAGATGTCGTCTTATGAATTTGTGTTCCTTTTTTGATGAACAACAAGGTGATGGTGTAACTAACGATTGTCGCAATGGAAAACAACCTGAATTCATCGAACGCCTGAAAGGTAAGCTATCTACGTTACTTCTTATTTTTTTACTTTATCTTCCCTAAGTGTTATCGATATGTGCCAATAATAATAAGTAGGTATCTATCAGTACCTACCTACCTACCTGTCTAAAAATAATATTCCTAACAATAATATTTGAATATTTTTTTTTTAAATAATGTCTGTAGCTAAGTAGGTACCCAGATAATTGTGGTCGTAACGAACACCAGCCAAGATTCTTGGTTTATACACCCCTTGTGCTTGCAATACATTTTCTTGTTTTGGCAGAATTAATGGTTTATACGGCGAAGTTTACTATTTCTCAAGGTTTTTACTTCCTCAATTTTGCATCCGAAATAAAAGGGTCTTTTATATTTTTTCCTAATATTCAGATGAATAAATTTAAATAATTTATATGAACCGCAGTAAACTATCATTAATATCAGGTACCTAAGTAAGTACCTATATGTTTTATTTACAGATTGAATCACGAACAGCAAGGTGAGATAGGTAGATACAAAAGCAATGATAATAGTAGCAGTGATGTAAATCAGAGCACAGACATCATAGAAGAAAGTGATGCAGAAAACCCACAGAAAAGAAAAAAAGTAAAGAAAAGAAAATGTCATAATTTGTAGCAGCAGCGAAAGTGTCTATAATACTTCTTCAATATCTATACCGATCAATGTTCGATCGATGTTCGTGATCCGTTATGCAAAGGCATCAGTTCTTTTTAGTCGACTTCGTGCTCCCTGCGTTCTGATGATACCTCAAGCTTGACATTGCGCTACCCACCTACTACTTCCAATGAAACTCAGCCCTCAGCTTCGTGTTCCTTGCTTTTTTATGAAAAAAAAAGCACCAGAAATGAAGCATAAAAGATCGTTTAAAAGGTTCTTATACGTAGAGTTTTTGTCAGAAGATGAATTAATGGATGAAAAGGAAGTTCAACCTAACATTTCCTCTGCACGAAAACGTCCTCGACCCTACCAAGTCATTATTATGGAACATGCAGACTTCATCAACTGGGAAGAACAACATCAACATCAACTGGGAAGAACATCAAAAACATTCACAAAAGAAACACAAAAAAAAATCCAACAAATTAGGATTGCGACATTTAAAAAAAGAACGAGAAATAAAGTAGAAATTAAGTACTTACTCAATGTGTGAAGAAACAATCAAAATTTATGAAAAATCTACAAAAAGGACAAGGGGAAAGGGATAAGGGAGAGGAACAGAAAGACTCAAAGGAAAGGGACGATACAAATAGCGAACAAAGTTCCATTCAAGGAGAAGAATTGGTGTTGCAAAAGTTGTATGAACGTAGGCTGCCCATTTCAACAGCAAAATACAACGATTTGAAACATTTAGGTATGTGAAAAAGGATCCATACTAAAACCATATCAACATGAATATTTGAATTTACCTCATGAATCTCTACAAGACTGCCTTATAGATGAAGATGAAGACGATGAAAAGGGCCAAAATTAAAATTAAAATGAATATAAAGTACCGTCAAAGTTTTATATTTTCGTTAGTAATTATGTACCTACCTATTATAAGAATTATGCTCTGAGCAACTTTATTGATTACTGACGTACCTACTACAATTACGAACTGGGTATTCAATTTGCCTTATTTACAACATACTTTATAGTTCTTATTGTCATTTTGTCGTAAAAGTTTCAACGTTTTAAAAAATAAACAACTCGAATAAACAATATAAATATTTTATTTTGTAATTTGTATTTATTAAAATTAAAATTTCATAAAATTGCACTAAATTTGATTTAAATTGAAATTAGTTCACACAAAGGTAGCCCGATTGTAGGAACAGTGGTGTAGGTATAATGGTTTTTGTTACCCAAGTTAATAGTAGGTATGTCATATTTCTATAAAGTAATCATAGTAACGACTGCAAGTTTCGGAAGGTAATTATTTTACGACTACCTTTATTTTATATTAGTGGTTTTTAAGATCAATAACAACGACTTACATCTAGTTACGACTCATTACAATGTAACAACTCAAATACCTATGTGGTGTATAAACCATTTATATAAAAAAAAATGGTTGTAAATCCACGCCAACTTCTAATCTAAGAGACTAACAATAAAATAACGTTTTCCATTGCAAAGAACATAAAAAAATAACAAACCTCACTTAATGGGGTCAATATACCTATAAGAACAAAAAAGTTATTAGCCAAAATGTTTTCAAAATTTTGTTTTTTGCTCGTCCTGTAAAGTAGGGTTCATGGCTTTTACGACATTTCTACCCCAAGGTAGCGTAATTTAATTAATCGTTGAAGTTAAGCAACGTTCTGAGCGGTCACAACTTGGATGGGTGACCGCAAGAGGCATTATCAGCTGAGCACTTCCGGAGTTTGGAGTCGAAGGGCACGTGAATTAATTAGGTGGATATGGTTTTATTATGTTGTACGATGTGTATGTAACTAGAAAAAAATAGAAAAGAGCAAGGGTAAAAAAAAAAACTTTTTTTTACGCTAATTATGTTCAGTACTATGGTCTGATTGCAACCCATTAGTTTTCGGTAGTAGTCTTTTTCCACCCAGTATATGCCTTGCTATAATTTATAGTAATATATATTATAGCTAGGTGTGTGACGGGCTTAAATAAGAAAAAAAAGTATTTGAGAAAATGAGAAAACTCCTTTTTTTGAAGTTGGTTAAAAAGTCCAACATGCTCGTTCAATGAATCCACAATATGTTTTTTAAAAAGCGACCTCAGGGAAACCGCACACCACCTGAATGTTCTAAGGGCTACTAAACCACCCTATTTACGACCCACTACCTATAAGGGTAGTTTCTTGGTAAATTGGCAAATAAATCTACGCAAAACGGATTTACTGAGACTCTTGGGTAGCATAACTTGAAGATCACGATTATTCCCCGAAATGTTGTTTTAGCATCTTCGTAAATATGCCTAAGCGATTCAAATTGGTTGCGAATTCTGTAGGTTCAAATCAATGTTCATTTGAACAAATCGTTTGTTCGTTCGTATGAGCAAGTGGCCAACTCTGGTGACGGAGTTTTAAGGCCGCCTAAAACGCCTCCGTCATGGCTTAACGAATTTAAAAGCCGGAACCGACAAAACAAGCGATTCAATCATATTGGAATGCATGTATACTTAAAAAACATTAAAAAAGTACACGCAAAAACAGCAAAGAGCTAATAAATAAATAAAAAATAAATAAATATCCCTGGACATTCCACACAGCGTCATCTAGTCCCAAGCTAAGCATTTTAATGCTTGTGTTATGGTAACCAAATGACTGATATACTACATAGATACATTTTTTTTTGTAAATACATACATAATTATACATAGAAAACAACCAGACACGAAACAAATATTTGCAAATCATACAAACATTTGTACCATAGCGGGGTTCGAACCCGCAACCTCTGCGTCTCAGGCGGGCTTTCGCCCACTGTGAAACTGTGTGCTTAGAATGTTGAATTCATGTCAGAATTCGTATAAAACATTTTAAATACAAAAGTTAAATTAGTGATGAAACAGCACCAAAGTCGGTCACATATTATACATCTTAATTTGCAACCCCTTCTTGTATTACAGTGATAGGTTGATATGTGGGTGTCCAAAGAAATTATTTAAGGTAGAACGTACATTAGTGGCAATTCGGAGTGTCGCAAAAGCTAAACTAAACTAACTAAAATTAATGCCATCCTTTTTATTCCAATCGCTATGAAAGGGACGGCAACATTTTTAGATAGTTTAGTTATTATTAAGGTAAATAAGGAAGTTCGTATGAGCAAGTGGGCAACTCTGGTGACGGAGCTTTTAGGCCGCCTGAAGGCCTCCGTGACTTTAAAAGCCGGGATCGACAATTTAACGTACCCTCCGAAGCACGGAAGCTCTCAGCTGTTAATGCCACTTGCCATCCAAGTTGATACCGCTCAGAACGTTGCTTAGCTTCAAGCTTCAACAATCAATTAAGAGCGTTTTAGCAGATAATTGTCTTTATCTTTCATAATGGTATTGTCATCAGTTTTTGATAAAGGTGCTTACACAACAAATGATTTAATTTTAAATTCATCACGATACCGCGGTGACGCGACGCGTTTTGTCACGTTTCATTGCGAATATCCACCCTGAGTGAGTTTAAATTCTGACGTCTTAAAGTAGTTGAAACAAACGTTCAAAAATGTTGACTAATGCCGGGTTCCTATAGCCAACTAACGGATGTCCGTAGGCACAGATAAAATAATACTAGCCGTAGGTAGGTCGTCATAGTAACGTTGTTTATTCAACACAAAATGTATGAGACTTTTTGACAGATAACAACGTTGCTATGACGACCGACCTACGGACATCCGTTAGTTGGCTATAGGAACCTGGCATTAAATTATAAAAGCTAATGCATAATTTAATGACCTTGAGGTTTCAATACAAATGGATGTTCTCTCTTGAGCAACTTCTACTTTGGCCTGTTGTCCTAACATAATTAACAATGTCGAGGACATAGCGACATTGTTTCGGCGCCGACAGATGACAAATGGTGGTTTTTGCCACAATAAAAAGTGGAAGACGATTCGTTCTGTTTTTGTTCGCGCCTTTAATTGACCTTTTGTTTATTCACAAGTCATCTGAGGATCATTTTGTACTGTCAGAACACAAAAGTTTGTTTTTGTGGGGCTGAAACATGTTTTTCGAAACTAAGAACTGAATTCATTCAAAATTGACACATCATGGTGTCAATTTCGAGGCAAGGGGTCCAGTAGATTTTGTGTTTAAACTAATATCATAAAGAGATATTTACTCGCCCGCAGCTTCGCGTGGTAACTACCTTGTTAAAATATAGCCTATGTTCATTCGGAAAGTCCATGCTACACATCGGTGAAGTAATTTTTGAAATCGGATGAGTAGTTTCGGAGATTACCTCAAACAAACAAACCTACTTTACCTCTTTATAATTTATAATATTATTATATATAGTATAGAAGTATAGATTAGTATAGAAGAAAGTTTTAATTTTGATTTTGATTTTATGCAAAACCCATCAGAATCAGTTTAGAAGTAAAACAAAATGAAACGCAAAGAACCGCGTTAGAAAGGATGTAGTATTACATATATATATTAGACACAATGAATAACTAAGTAGGTATACAAGGTGAGAGTAAATGTCTCGTTACGAGTACGTCATAAAAATTTACTACAAAGTACCCTCGCCCATTGCATTAGGTACGGGATATAAATTAATTTCTCATGTAAATGCTGCTTGAGTTAATATTGTATCAGGGAAACCTTTTACATAGCGATGCCTCGTTTACCTATTAGTGTGAGTGACTAGTGCTAGTAGTCACTCTAGTGTCGGTGCGAGTGACTAGTGCTAGTGACTAACTCTAGTGTCGGAGTTTTTAGGACGTTTCATTATGAAAAATCTTATTAAAAGTTAACGGTTCCGGCAGGATTCGAACCTGCGTAGATACAAGCGATCACTCTTAAGCCGAGCTGCCCAACCAATAGGCCACGGACCCTGTACGCCGAAACCCGAAACTATTAGTAAGATGATTTTTAAATGGACGGTTGAAGGCCTCTGGCAAGTGCGCGTTCACTGTCTATGACGTAAGTGGACTAGTTGCGAGCTGTTGGCAACGGTCCTCTCCTTTGAAGACGACCGTGGTAGCCGGGCTCGGAATGGATTAACGACTTACATAAAATATAATCACGACTGTATTCTCAAGATGCGGTAGATATAACTTTATTAGTATTCATGATAAAAAGAATACTCAAAAAATTATATTTGCATTAGGGTTTTACATTGCTGTTTCTTTAATTTACTTGTTTATTTCATTTATTAAATGATCTAATTCATTGGATATGGTCTTATTATGTTTTTCGATGTGTATGTAACTAAAAAAAATAGAAAAGAGCTTAGGTAAAAAAAAAAAAGAACCGCTAATCATGTTTAGTACTATGTTCTGATTGCAACCCATCAGTTTTCGGTAGTAGTCTTTTTGCACCCAGTATACAAAAAAAATTATAGGTAAGGTACAGTGGAACATTGAACCTTCTCGTTTTTTGAAGCCGGTTAAAACTGCCTGATAATTTAAAAAACGTCATGTCTACACCCTAAGAATACAGTCGTGATCATTTCATTTCAAGTTGATAGCGCAAGTTACTTACCTGTTTTGAATGAAGCATGATTCCTATGGAGAGTTATCATTCTCACTTAGCTCCTGACCCCTTTAGGGATTAAAGTTCAACATGAAGTAAATCAAAAGAGTGCAGTAGAGCTGAAACTTCAACTATATTTTATTTTAAATTTAATTTATAACTACACTAACTTTATAAATTTATAAATAGGATATCATAAGCGTATCTTTTGTAGTGTAGTAAGTATATCGTTAGTAATGTGAATTTCTACTTTATTATTGTGAACTAAGTTCAAATTCTGTTTGGCCCAAAATGGCAGTTGCTTACAGAATTAAAATTAATTTAAAATATTTTTCTTTAATTAAATAAGACGCTACGATGTAGTCGGAACGTGACCTGAGGTAGAGAAGGGAGCCATTAGACGTTAGGGTTTGGTCAGAGTGAAAGCGGTAAATAATAATATAATAAAAAATATATATTGACTAGCTTACTCGCCCGCGGCTTCGCTCCCGTGTTACCTACTTTAATAAAATATAGCCTATGTTCATTCGGAAAGTCCATGCTACACATCGGTGAAAGAATTTTTAAAATCGGATGAGTAGTTGCGGAGATTACCCCAAACATACAAACAGTCCTAGCGAAGTGTCCCACCCAACTTCACTTTAGTCTCGCGATAAAGTAAATAAATATTATCGCTATTTCTCCCACCACGCCATCTTAAGCGCGAGGCAGAAAAGCAAAGTGCTTCAAAATAACACTCTAGATAAGTGTAAATATTAGGTGTCTTATTTAATTTTTCTTAACGAGGGATCTTTTGTTCGTTAAGTGTTGGGTACATTGCTCCCTTCTGATGGTATTTTGAAGATATTTTTCTCAATATATTTTGTCGGCTTCTTCGTAATATTTCTAGTCAATATTCATAAATTTTTCCAAATTGGAACAGATTATAATCTACCTCGACTTTTGTTCCGAAATTCGTAGGTTCGAATCCGGCCGTGCATCAATGAATTTTTCGTTTCGTAAAATTTAAGAAACCAGTTAGCTTTTAAATAGCTTTGATAGGCTTGCAACTTATTACGTATTATGTTTAGGTACTTCTGCAAAACGGCGACAGGAAGAAATTATACATTTACTTAGTCAGAATTCAGTTTCTGCCAGAATCTACTACTTCAAAGAGCTCTCTAATCTAAATTATGTTCAAATCTTACAACTAAAAGATGAACTACCATCTTAAACAAGGGACTAAGGAAAAACTTTAATGTAATTTGACGGTCGTCCACAAACAATACACCCTACAGGTTCATTTATCTTTTATAATAATTACTAGGCACTTAAGATTAAGTGCGTCTTATGATGTTTTTGTTTAATACCATTTTTTTTAATAAATATATCTAAGTAATCACCTAGTTTTAAGAACGTGACATGTCAAAGTGGTCTCTAAACGATGTGAATAAATACATTTTGATTTTTTTATAAGGAGAAATAATTATTTACCTGACAACGTTCCGTTTTTTAAAAAACTTTTCCATTTAAAGATTGCATTGAAAATATCGATCCTTAGCAAAAAAGTTACATATTGTTTATTGTTACTTAGTATTATAAGTTACCCGTGGTGAATAGTTTCCTTTCATGTGGGAAGAACGGGATCAATAGTCTATTTTTTAATCCAGAGTATAACCAATCCTGGTATCAAAACACGAGCTTTAAACGGTGAAGGAAAACATCATGAGGAAACCCGCGGCTAGTCAGCCCCACACGTATTAACCATTGTCTTTTCTGTGGATATGGCCGGCTAAGCTGAGAGGATGGTTTAGGTGCTGGGCAAGCCTATTCCATCTAAACAATGTCCCAGGCACTTGTGTCCCGTTAAGTGTAGGCAAAGCTTGCCTCCTGACTCTAGTAAAAGGGTTTCAAATGTCATTCAAATCCGTCCAGACGTTTAAGCGTGATAAAGTAACAAACATTCACACTTACGTACTAACACAGAGAAGCTTTCACCTTTATAATATTAGTAGTAGGTATTTATGGTGTGCAATGAATTCTTTTCATTCGTTTTCTTAAAGTTATATGCCGTCGGTCGCTTTAAATAGATTTAGTTTAACAAACTAAAGACATCCCGAGGGGCCAACTCCAAGCAAAGTTGAAATACGGCAGACTAATGCAACGAGACCATTCTTAGCTAACTACATACGGAATTATTTAGCTGCATTCAGATTTATGGAATAAAGTGACATTTACATGATGCAAAATTCTTGTACTTACACAATTAAATTGACTGTCATCATGACTTGCGTGGTCTAAACAAATCATCAGATCCTCAACAATGTTTTATGGGACCACCATTGGAAAATTTTATTTCCAACAAAAAAATAATCATCATAATTGGTTCTGACTGGAGCCCTAAGACAGTGAGACGGCGCGGTAGACCACGCAAGCGATGGCGCGACGAGCTGGACATCTTTAGCGATTATTAGTGGCAGGCAAAGGCGTTAGACCGAAACGACTGGAAAACTAGAGGGGAGGCCTTTGCCCAGCAGTGGGACACTACAGGCTAAAAACAACAACAACAATTGGTTCTTAAACGACTAAATTATCCGCGAACACACATAAAAAATATATTTACGGTCGAATTGAGAAACCTCCTTTATTCGAAGTCGGTTAATAAATAAAATCCATAAACATTTCACACAGTCTAGTCACAAACTAAGCAATTTTTGTTTTATGGAAACCAGATGAGAACTCTTAATAATACTACTTTCATCGTTTTTTTGGTAAAACATATTTATACATTCATGCGTTTAATCTTTAAATGTAGGATATAAAACCATCTTGAAGTATTTTCTATAGAACGCGTGGAAAACAAACAAATAATTACAAAATATCAATTAAAAACACCGGTCTCTTTCTTTTCTAAGAAAGAAGGCACGTCTTTACACAACAAAACAAACTCGCTAACAAGATACAAAAAGAGTGTTCTTATCTTTCTCACTTCCTTTATCTGAATAAAATTAAATACTCAAAACTGAGCTCCTAAGTTACCAACTTCGAGAAGTAGAGAAGCGAAGCGAAGCAAAAAACATTCAAAGACCATTGTTCGTAACAAAGACTTTACACAAAAGTAAGTTCTTAGACTTCTCAACCACTCCTAGCAGTAAGAATATACCTTTTATATTTACTCCACTGTTTGCTACGTGAATAACATTTTAAAATTTGGATGGCATTACACATCAGTTAGGAGCCGAGAAAATAATAAATAATTAACCAATAGTAGGTATATAATATTATATTTTATAGAAGACGTTTGTGCACTTCAATTTTACTGTTTTTCGGTCCGGAATGTTAGTTTCAAATGTCTTGACTCCTTATACTTATACTTGACAGTTCTCTAGATATTCTACTATTATTAGGAAGATATTTAACTCATCCCGCTATCTTCGTGGTGGTCTGCCACACCAGTTTCTTGTTAACCTATTATATCTCAATACTGGGCAAAAGTTATCGCTACTATATTTTAGAAATTGTATCGCTTGCAGTGTAATAGCTGCTTCAACCACAACCGCAAGGAACTTGTTCTGTTGTTCGTTTTAGAATATCTTTTCGTCCGTTTAACGTTTTATATCTTAAGTGTAGTTTTGAATGCTAAGTTCAGAGGTTAAGTTCTTAAGTGCTGTTGGCTTGTTTGTATAGTAAGTGAAAGTAGACATGTTGAAACTTGCTTTTACTTCCACATTAACGTTCTCTACATGTTGGAAATTGTTGTAATAAAAGTGTTCTTATTCTTATAATTCTTGTGTTTGTATATCCTGTGAAATTCAAATTGTTTCTGCTAGGAATATAAAAAATGAAAAATAATTGTGTTAAATCTCGCAGACAGCAGACTTTGGACCTCCCAAAAAATCTGATAAAATGTAAAATTATCCATTATAATATTACCATCGAACGTAAAAAAATCAAAGGTACATCAAATATATATTAAAATATCAACTAAGCCTTAACAATCGCGAGTTTAGTTTACAGAACATTTATTAATTTCGACGACCTCTGTGGCACAGTGGGCGAAAGCCCGCCTGAGACGCAGAGGTTGCGGGTTCGATCCCCGCTACGGGACAAATGTTTGTATGATCTGCAAATATTTGTTTCGTGTCTGGTTGTTTTCTATGTATAATATGTATGTATTTACAAAAAAAATGTATCTATGTAGTATATCAGTCATCTGGTTACCATAACACAAGCATTAAAATGCTTAGCTTGGGACTAGATGACGCTGTGTGGAATGTCCAGGGATATTTATTTATTAATTATTTTATTTTATGAAAATTCAAGAAGTCACTTTTCCCGCCCGTTTCATTAAGAGGGCAAATAAATGTTTTCCTTTCGCCGACGCTTTCTCGATTTTATTAGTTCTCAATTTGTTAAGCTCCGGCACTGCCCTGACAAATTGAGGTAGTCATTTAAATTACTCGACTGTGTCTGTAGCATGGTAGACATTAAAATAGATTACTTAGCTTTTATGCAGAAAGTTAATAAATTATTCATTTTAAGTATCTCGGGGAAAGATTTCAAACAAGGCGCGTAGATCGGTGTATAAATATGACCTGCATCTGCAAGCCTAAATGTATTTATGGTAGACATTAAAACAGATCACTTAGCTTTTATTTTCGTGCAGAAAGTTACTAAATTATTAATTTTAGGTATCTCGTGGAAAGATTCCAAACAAGGCGCGTAGATCGGTGTATAAATATGACCTGCATCTGCAAGCCTAAATGTATTTAAAACTACTAGTGGCATTAATTCTCACTTAAATATAATTTGACCAAAATTGATCCAAACAGAAAAACTGGTTTTGAAACCAATTATATTTTTTACTAAGTACGACCTTGTAAGGTTAATTCTCTTCATAAAATAATTTACTCTCTTAAATAAATACCAAGAAAAGGTTACGGTGAAACATTATTATCGTTTGAAGCTACAAAATCACTTTATAACAATTTGACGTGAATATTTTAGACAATGCTACGGCGTAGGCGGCATCTACGACGTAGGCCAAGTTTGTACTTCGTAGCATCGCATTAGTATAACTATGCAATAAAGAACAATGGATAAAATGTTAAAAGGTTGGTTGAACCACGAACAAGACATTCTTTACAAAATGGACCGGGTTATGCCACAATGTTCCAAATAACAAATTGGTCAAAAATACAACAGCTTTAGCAAAATTTTCGACTTAAAGAGAATTGTTTTTTGGAACAAAAAACTGTCTGGTTTGATTCTCAATCTCATTGAGGGGTGCTTTATATAATTTAAGAAGCGCTTCTGGCGTAGCTTGCTAAGACGTTCTTGATAGATCGTCGGAGTTAAACAACGTTTTGGGCGGTCACTACTTGGATGGGTGTCCGCAAATGGCATTATTAGCGGTAAATTGTCAGTCCCGGCTTTGAACGTCGTTAAGCTATGACGGAGGCCTTTAGCTGGCTTAAAAGCTTCGTCACTAGAGTTGGCCCCTTATAAACGAACCAACAATGGGATAGTATGGGATACTATACTATTCTGTGATGGTTTATTATGGCATAACAACTTTTAGTATATTTCTGAATACTTCCTCTTAGGACTTAATACAGTTCACTGTATGCACAATGGAATCCAGGCTTAAGGCATCTTCATGCATCTGTATGCATTTGAATATTTAATACTCTCAATATCGAAATCTACGTATACATATTTATGAGCCGTATTGCGTTTGATCGCTGTGTAGATGTGCACGTCGTTTTCATCAATTTGCATATTATGTGATGATTTGGTATCATTATTTGGTAGCATTGTTCTGGGGACTGACATAAAATATAACAAATTTAAATACATAACTCTAGTTATGTTTAAACTCGCCTTTGTACATGCCTTTTATTTTAGTTTTTTATAAGTATTTTTCTTGTGTACAAGAAAGAATAAAGAATCTTCAAGGTCAGGAAGATTCCATTTCTGATCCTTTAAGAGTTTAATATCCGAGGATGACTTAGTGGGTAGTCAGAGACACGTCCATTAACATTATATGAAACATATCCACAGTTTGCAAAAGTTTAAAACTACCATCTAAAACATTTAACAGTTCCTCGACTTATAATCTGAATTGTGAAAATCACTGAAAGTTATAATTAAAACAATCTAATTTCAGCGCGGCAGTGCTGCCAGTGTCTTGGGCACGCTTCCGTCTGGCAGTGGTTTGGATCAGTTGAGCTACCTATAGATCGTTTATAACGATCCTTAGGTGGCTCAACTGGTTATTTTGGACAGTTATGTATATATGTAGTAGTTTAGTTTCTGTAAATAAATTATCATATCTAAAGTAAAATTAAATAATTATCCTTTCATAGAAAGTTTATCTCTGCACAGTGGGGTCAATGACCGCACATTTGTAAAAATGTAAATGCTATTGGCCAAGGGAACCGCCGTTATAAATATTTGAAGTTAAGCCGGTGCAAGCATGCGCTTGGAGAGGCGAATGACTGGGCGTTACACTGCTCTGTAACATTATCCTACTAATATTATAATGGTGAAAATTTGTGTGTGTGTAAGTGTGTTTGTTACTCTTTCACGCTAAAACTACTGAACGGATTTGGCTGAAACTTGGAATATACATAGTTTATGACCGGGAATAACACATAGGCTACTTTTGATTCCGGTATTCCCACGGGAACGGAAACTACCGCGGGTAACACCGCGAGGCGCAGCTAGTAGAAGATATTTACCGAGATAATAGCAGTGTTGGTCAAGTGTATTATTACCTCGACTTTTGATCCGAAGGTCGTGGGTTCGAATCCGGCCGTGCATCAATGAACTTTTCGCATCGAAAAATTTATATGCGCTTTAACACGAGCTTATAACGGTGAAGGAAAACATCGTGAGGAAACAGTTAGCTCTTAATAGCGTCGATGGGCTTGCAAGTTGCAACCTGTCACGTATGGAAAGTTAACTTCTGCAAAAAGTGGGCATGTACCAAATATGTATGTATGTATTTGGACATACCTCTGACTACCCCCTTAGACATCTTCGAAAAGATCTAAAAATTGCCTAATGATCTGAAAGAAATGTCTACCGCTCCCGGGATACCAGTCGTGATCATATTTCATTTTTATTTTTCATATTTCATAGTTAAGCACGCATGCTATTATTTCAAAATACGTATCTGGTACATGTCACCATTTTGTGCCTTGAGCAAACAATCGTATTCTGATAGTTTAGAATTGTATAGTGTTAATCCACACTTAGATATTTTATAAATGAAAAATCTTATTAAAAGTTAACGGCTCCGGCAAAATTCGAACCTGCGTAGATACAAGCGATAGCGCTCAATCCGTGCTGCCTGACCACTAGGCTACGGAACCTTCATGCCGAGACCTGAAACTATTAAAAGATGATTTCTCGGTTAAAGTACCGATAGTGATAATAAGAGCGATCGCTTGTATCTACGCAGGTTAATCTTGCCGGAATCATTAACTTTTAGTAAGATTTTTCAATTAATAATCGTAGTTCTGTTTCTCTTCCTATTTCGGCCTCTCTCTACTTATAAGTTATAACACATTCAAGTGAAGCAGTTAATTATGTAGCTGCATTTCACCGCGGTCTAGACTAGCTATTACTCAGGTCCAAGCTTAGCTCTTTTATCCACGGACAAGGATTAATTACTCTTTAGCGATAGTTTTACTGGGATTGGCACTTTTTTTGTAAGTGATTTATTCATTTTACTCGAAAGGATGAGGTTTCCAATGATTGATAGTGTCGTGTCATGTTCGCCATTGAAATATATATTGTTATTTTTCTGCTTTATTAGGTAAAATTAAATAATTATTATAAAAATGACAAAACAATTATGTTCGTATTAGCTAAGTAAAACGGTAGGGTGACTGACATATTAACTTGACAATGAGTCTAGCTAGAGTTATATACAAGTAAATATGTGTAATCTCTCTGGTTATTCTATTCTATTCTATTCTATTCTCTGGCGAATCACAAGTTCGTTTTTCAAAGGCATCGCCACTGCGCGTTTGTATTTATACAAACGCATGACGAACGAAATGTAGGTGGCAAGCTGTGTCCGTGCACACTATCCTCGCGCTTGTAAAACGCGCTGCGAAGCAGGTGACGCGTTACACAAAATCGCGCAGCGACTGCTCGTTCGAAAAATGTAGTTTGCCTAGGCTCTTACTTCAACTTGCGTTTCAATGGTTAAAACAATTTAATCGATATTCGAGTAAAACATCGCCACCTAAACTCTATTGGATGTGGCATTTATCAGGTCCTCCCTAGTGCAGTTGGTAGGGCACAAGGGGCAGACAAGGAGGTGACTCATCGTTTCAATAGGGACCTCACAGTCACAGTGGCTAACAGTAGGCTCTAATTGTCTTTTTTAAACTTTCGCGATCAGTACACATTATAAAACATATACAAACGGGTATTTATCACGAATTTTACCTTTAATAATCACCCGACGTTTTGACCGGATTGCATCAGCCGTGGTCGCGGGAAGACAAGGTCAGTCTTCCCGCGACCACGGCTGGTGCAATGGTGGTATTATTGTAGGCTCTAAGTTACAGCCCATCCACGATCATCGAACTACGATCTTTGCCTGCGATTAAATTGCTACCAGCTCATACGAACTTACATTTTGTACATACGGCAGCATAAAGTGGATTATGCTTAGATTTTTGAACCAAAACGTGACCTCACAGAGTCTAAGTATTCAGAGCACTCTGCCACACGTCCGCCCTCCGGGACCGGTTGTAATAGTGACACGTTCGGAGCTGCCTCGTCCGGAGATGTTTTAAATAAGGAAGGAATGTTTTTAAATTAAGGAGTAGATATTTTTGATGCAAAAGTAGCCTTCAGGCATCTTTAACTTAACAGGCGTTAGAATTACATATAATATACATAGAAAAGACCGAGACTCGAGACAAATGTTTGCAGATTATAGAAACATTTGTCCCGCAACGGGGATCGAACCCGCAACCTTTACGTCTTGGGCTTTCATCCACTAAGTCAAATCTGAATTTATCCTAGATTTCCAGTTCTTTGAAATATATAGTTTGTAAATATATAGTTTGTAGATCCACGTTAAAATATATTAACGATATTTCAATTTGTACAAATCATTAACAACTTTTGGTTCACCTTTTATGTTACTTTATCTTTATTGTTTTGGAGCGCATTTCGGTACTTAAAATTTTGAAAATAATATGGTTAATCAAAACTTGGAACTCAGGAATGCATTCTTGGAGCGCGGTAAAAAAACCCGATTAAAAGCAACACTGGGAATCCCAGGGGGAATACACGCAGTGCAGACCACCTGCTAGACTGACTAGAGACCTGCTATGGGTGGATGATATTAGGGTCGCCAAAAAGCCCTGGATGCGATCGGCTCAACACCGGAACGAGTGGCAGTCATTGGAGGAGGCCTACACCCAGCAGTGGGTTGACACATGCTAAAAATGATGATGCTGAAAAGCAACACTACTTATTACAATGCGGTGTGACCGTCCCCGCAGTCCATGTGCATCTATATCACTGTCCTCGGAACGTGCCTCCTTATGCATCGTTAATCTTGTTTATTATACTATTTATTATATCCAAACAGCACCGGACGCGGAGCTATCCAAGACAACGCGAATTTTTATAATGTTACTCAATTCTGGCACAGTATTGGTGGGTACAGAGATATAAGTTTGAAAAGATTCTTCTTCTTCGTGTCAATAATACAGAATACATTTATGGTTAAACAATGTGCTCCCAGAATACAGGAGAGAATGAAAAAAGTTTTTCGCGATTTCTGACATTTCTAGTACTCAAACCTCAGTCGGTCTAGTAGAGAACTATAACATTTAAGGTACCTGCCCTTACAGTCCCGTCTCAAAAATTCACCCTGTACCTATAGCTATATGGCGTTTCCAGAGGCAGCGTAAAGCTCGGTCAAAGTGCAAGTGTCAGGGCACAGCACAGAACACTATTAAAAATTTTAAAATTTAAAATTGAAATACCTAAGTGTGGTTTAACACTATAATCAAAAATATCTATTAGAACACTATTACTCCTAGCGGGGGCACAGTGAGTGAGAATGACAACTGATGTAGCATAATTATTTTGTGGGTCAACGGCACACCCACACCACGTTGCTACCTCTGTACATACCCCCATATAGTTTAAAAGATGAGCTGGGTTTTTCGCCATGACCCAACAAAACGTAAGAGATAGATTGACGTTAAACCAAATTAATGTACACAAAACATCTAAAGTACAATGGTGGTCGTACAACGATTTCTTCATTATTTAATTCTAGAGTAACAAAAAAAAATATAAAAAAAATGAACCCGCAACCTCCGCGTCTCAGGCGAGCGTTCGCCCACTGCGCCACAGAGGTCGTCAATAATATTACCTTTACTGCGATCGAGCTTTATTACTCATTCAGATTGTTGTATTATATTCCACAAATAGAATTGTATTAACTCATGAAACAGTATCACACAATACATTTTCTCGTTAAAAACTATGGCTTCTGTTTGCATATTGCATTGTAGAAATACTCCACGGTTCTAGTGATTTACAGACGAAATGCGGGAATCCACCTGAAAGTAGCCATTTAAATTTAAACTCTATTTCTAATGCTATAAAAGCTATTGTGCACGGCTACTCATAATCCTGTAATAGGGTGGATGATACATCGCCTAAAACATCTCTCGGCGGTTTAAATTTTAAAGCATCTGGCAGGATGTAGTTGTTCGGAAGAATAAGATTGTCTATAAAAATGTGGGTAGTTTTATTCTTTTACAACTTCAATCATCATTTTTAAATGTAAAAAGAGCCACTTGATGTGTAATATATACAAGTTTACTTGCCCGCGGCTTCGTTTACTTGCCCGCGGCTTCGTTTACTTGGTACCTACCTACCTGGATAAAAAAGAGCTATGGTCATAAACTATGTAGGTTATTTCGTGCTCCAGCCAAATCCGTTTTGTTGTTTTTGCGTGAAAGAATAACAAACATCCATCTATCTATACCATCCATATAAAATTAAGCGTTTTTTTTTAATAGATAGTTAATAGGTATTGTAATTTTGACGTTAATATTCTACAATATTAATTTCGCAATAAACTTACTTCATTTTAATAACAATCTGTTTAACAAAGAGCATAACACAAACAGTAATCCAATAAACAATTAAAACATTTTCAAATGTACAAAGTGATTCCCACTAGGCCATACCATTTACCCGAATTCCCGCTTAAAACTAATATAAAATAAACAAATTAACGTAATATGAAACGTAAAGCGAGTTAATACGACTGATGCGGGGACGATGCAGACCACAAGTCCTGTATTTAATTCATTCTCTGATAATTTATTTAGTGGCAACACTGGCGAGTTCAAAATGCAAGGTATATTTTTGTATTGATAGGCAAACATTTATGTTATTGCTAGGGTATCAATGTTTCATGGTCATCATCATCATTATCATCTGCACCCGAATTTACCCACTGTTGATTATAAAGCCTCTCTATGCGTTTGCCACGTAAGCAAACAGAAAGGTGGGCCCACATATCAACGCCTTGGGTTCCAGACGACGGAAGGCGGCGTCGGGGTCGGCCGAGAAAACGTTGGCGGGACGATCTCGATGAAGGATGGTGGGATATAGCTAAAGGTCAGACCTTTGCCCAGCAGTGGGACAAAAATAAAAAATGCGTTTGCCAATCTCCACGCGCATTCGCTCGCCTCATCTATGTCCGGCCCGCTACGGATGTATATCATCATCATCATGCCCTGGAAGTTGAGGCTTCTCCTTCTTTCTTCTTCTTCTTTAGGAGATAATTAGCACTCTCTGCCCATGACTGCTGCCCGAATGAGGAATAGTGGGTACGCATTCAGTAGGTACTAACTTTTTAAAGTCAAATCTCGTAGGTTTTATTAAAATTGCGGGTTCGATCCCCGCTGCGGGACAAATGTTTGCATGATCTGCAAATATTTGTTTCGTGTCTGGGTGTTTTCTATGTATAATATGTATGTATTTACAAAAAAAAAATGTATCTATGTAGTTTATCAGTCATCTGGTTACCATAACACAAGCATTAAATTGCTTAGCTTGGGACTAGATGACGCCGTGTGAAATGTCCAAGGATATTTATTTATTATTTATTTATTTATTAAAATGTGTAAATAATTCATGAGTAAATAAAAAAAAATTACAAAACGTTATTTGTAGTAAATAACCAATAAAACTATTAAAACGGCTACTATGGTTATAAACATTGTAAACACAAAAAATGGCACTATAATATAAGATTGAAAAAAGTGCTGGATTGTTTATAAAACTTATTATAAACTATTCAAAATAGCTCGTCCACTGTTCGCCATTAGGCCGTAACAAAGTACACGGCGCGCTACACCGCACAACATATTTTATTCATACTCGGGTAATTTATTTAGTGGCAACACAGAATAACTATAATTTGTACAATTTCGACTATTGATGCGCATTTGTTTACGTGTGAGGCGACAATGTAGTGATTAATGAGAGCAATCCACATGATTGTGGTTGAAATCTGAATGTGAATTGACACATTTTTCCCTAACCTACTACAGATATTGCTGCTAGTGATTAGCTCGCGCTGATTTTATTGTAACACTGACTATATACTATTATGTATTTATTTAGTACCATCACTGACATCACATCAAATGATCAGCAGTAAACAGTCAACTACATTTCGTAGGTTTATCACTCTCTCTCGGGTTATATTTGATTCGTATCCAAAAGGAAGAAGTCGATGGCAAAATGTGCATGTCAAAGTGGTTTTTAAACGATCGTTCTGATTTTGAGTTTGGTAAATCCAAGTATAAATTGGACGTGAGCAAGAAATAAGCATTCCACGTGAGAGGCAAGCCTAATGCATAAAACTAACTTTATAAAAATTGACATCATTTAAATATAACTAGTACTTATTTATTATAATCTTTAGTATTTAAACCATCACAAATAACAAAGCAATGATATTAAATATAATTAGGTACGCTGAACATTACAATATTCGTCTGATCTCTTTAATTTAGATAAATTGTTTACATCATTAGCTATCCGGCTGTCACATCCATAATTCACTTTGTACTGAAACCAGTGGAAATCGAAATAAAACTCCAGTATATTGATTTTGGGTACGTATTCGAGAAAAAAGGGCTAGAGTTTTATGAACTTTGTATAGCTACTAGCTAACTCGGCCGCGGCTTCGCTCGCGTGGTACCTACCTTGATAAAATATAGCCTATGTTAAGTCGGAAGTCGGAAAGTCCATGCTATCAAAGACGATTGATATTAATCGTCTTTGATGCTACACATCAGTGAAAGATTTTTTTAAATCAAATGAGTTTCAGAGATTACCCTAAACATAAAACAAACAAACAAAACAACTTTACCTCTTTATAATTTAGTATAGATACCTACGAGTAGATTGCTACTCGACGTCGGTTGGTCATAATATGTACTTAATTTTAAAATGTAACTTAAAGACAACTTAAGTTTTTTCAGAAAATTAATATGCAACGTGATTTCCATTAACATTGATAAAAAGAAACCTTCTTAAAATTAATGTCGTTATATACTTTTTTTACTGAAAATACCTAAATATTTTATCAACATAATAAATAAATTTTACTTACAACATAATAAATAAATAAATTGTATAACGCCCTTATCCTGACTACGTATCTGACACCTCCTGTGTCCATCGAGACCGTCCAATTATATCATGTTTATTAATATAAAGGCACATTGAATTAAATATTCGCAGAACGGATCTGTTTTACGAAATTTCAGTTTGTTTTGTCCGGTCAGAAACTGTAAAAAAGGTGTTATTTTTTATTTTAAGTCAATGAGGCTTATTTTGGCTATTGTTTTGGTGATAAAGCTTTACCCTGTGCTATCAATAGTAAATCTTTGCTTTTAATTGTTATCACTTAGCTTGTTGCACTTAACTTGTAGTGTTATGGTTACCAAGTCTTTTAAGCTGTAAAAAAACTTTTTTTTTAAATTTGGAAATGTGAAAGTGATAGTGTTAGCCCATACTGTCCCATTGTTGGGAAAATGCCTCCCTTTCTTTCTCAAGTCACCTGGCAGGCCTATTACGTATTGCGATAGCAAAACCACAGCGATAATTGAGATTTTTTTACTTTTAAATCGCTAATTCGTATTATCTAAGAGCAATAGCAAAGCTAGTGTCGATTGTTTGCAATCAGATATTACGAATTAGCTCTTAGATAATATGAATCAGCGATTTAAAAGCAACAATTACACAGATCGCTGTTGCGGTCGCTTAACAGTCGCGAGATAGGTAGGTACGTAATAAGCCTGCCAATCAGTGCTATCGTTTGCCATTCAATCTCTTCTTTGTTAAGAGCATCTATGTATGTAATGCTATGAGCTGTGTTGGCTAAATGGGATAATATACTTTTGATTCGAGATCTTGAGTTTGAATTTTGTTTAGTCTTAGAGGCTTTTGGGAATCAAATTCACACCTACAGTTATCAAATAACCCGCGACGCTGCCGCGGTCAAAAGTACCCAGAAAGAATTTGGTACAAATAAATGAACATCGGTAGGCAATGATCAAAATGAAACAATCATGTCCTGTGTCTCCCTAGGGATAGAATCGAGCGGAAATGTGATACGCTCCTACAAAATAAATAATGTAACAGCACCGCGTCAGGTGCAAAACTCAACAAGCACACGATAAAACCCTTTACTCTAGTTAAAATAAAGCTGTGTTTGGTGTATCAGGGGGCGTTTCTTATAATCAATTCAACTGTCAAATCTGTTGTGAGGTGTATGGGTTGTGAAGGAACTGATGAGCTGAAAACTGACTGGAATACTCCTTTGTGAGGCGTAGATAAGGAAATAGGTCACTTTGACGTGCCTATTGTTTGTTGTTTAACTTGTTTGTTACGTTTTGTTTGTATTTTACAATGAAGTAAAAATTGGAGATACTTATTGATAATTTAAGATTTTAAATGTCCTGTAGGTACTAGTTTAGTTAGTTCATATAAGTAGTGGCCTCTGGAGACGGAGTTTTTAGGCCGCTTATAAGCTACCGTCATGGCTTAACGATTTAAAGAAACTCAGGCCTTTACATCTTAACTAGATGATTTATACAGCGTCAGGAGGCAAGACTTAACGGGACACTGTAGTGCCTGGGACCTTGTTAAGATGAAAAATAGGCTTGTTCAGCACCTAAACCATCCATATCCACAGGAAAGACAATGGTCAATACGGTGAGGGGCTGACTAAGCTGCGGGTTTCCTCACGATGTTTCCCATCACCGTTTAGAGCTCGTGCTAATTATGCGCATATAAACTTTTAGAAACGAAAAATGCATTGATGACAGCCGGGATTCCAACCCACGAGCTTCGGATCGAAAGTCAAGGTACATCCCACTCGGCCAACACGGCTATATTAACGACTTAAGAAGAGGTGAATGGCAGACACGAAGGGAGGCTCATAGTCCAACAGTAGTAGTCCAACAGGCATTAGAATCACCTAGCATGTAAAACGAAACTTAAGTGATCCTTGAGGTCCTACAAGAATAAATGATTTTTTCTTTCTTTCTTTCTTACAGTGGGAGAAAAATAGCATTATGATAATAATAATTAATAATAACTTAACGACCTCTGTGGCGCAGTGGGCAAAGGCTCGCCTGAGACGCGGAGGTTGCGGGTTCGATTCCCGCTACGGGACTAATATTTGTATGCTCTACAGATAGTTGTTCCGGGTCTGGTTGTTTGTCTATCTATAATATGTATGTATTTATTTACAACAAAAAAAAAATTATTTAAGTAAGTAGTATATCAGTCATCTGGTTACCATAACACAAGCATTAAGTAAGTTGCTTAGCTTGGGACTAGATGACGCCGTGTAAAATGTCCAAGAATATTTTTATTTTATACAGGGTGAATTTTTGAGACGGGACAGTAAGGGCAGGTACCTTAAACGTTATAGTTACAGGAAAACGTTTTTAGGAGACTATCCATTAATATTTAAATTATTCTGAACTGCATTTACAGATTTTGGAAAAAAATTACAGTCAGCAAGAAAATGGTCATTTTACACAAAAACTTTTTTTTATGCCAATCGGTCCTGTTTCTTATAAGGATCAAAAGTCTCTACTAGACCGACTGAGGTTTGAGTACTAGAAATGTCAGAAATTGCGAAAAACGTTTTTCAGAATTGTACGGTTTATACGGACGCATATGATAATTAGTGAGAGAGTCCTAATGGCGAGTGTCAAGCTGGCCTCGTGGCTTACTGTACCTAGAAGCAAAAGCGCCTACCTAAGTAGAAAATCATCAAAGTTGCATCGATAATCTTTTACAACATTAGAATTGAAACAATTAAAATAAAATAAATTATTTTAATATGTTGTACTTTAGACACAGACAAAAATAACTACATTTAGATGATCTACGAAATAAATTGCTCAAAATGACATTTTAATAATATTACATTTTAACAAGAAGTATGTACATAAATAAATTGCAACTAACAATCTAGAATTCAATTTCTCTTAACAAACATAACAATGACCTGAAATAAACCAAGAATTCTAATCGAATTCGAAGTTTGAAATTTAAAACTTTTTTTATTGACCTGTTTTTTTCAGCCAGCCTTTTTTTCTTTTTAACGGATTATAGCGGATCTACCCATAACAAAAAGTTTGACTAATTTTGAAGTTTGGCTCTTTTAACGAAATGTATGGAAAAAGTTTTTTGCGATTTCTGACATTTCTAGTACTCAAACCTCAGTCGGTCTAGTAGAGACTTTTGATCCTTATAAGAAACAGGATCGATTGGCATCAAAAAAAGTTTTTGTGTAAAATGACCATTTTCTTGCTGACTGTACATTTTTTCCAAAATCTGTAAATGCAGTTCAGAATATTTAAAAAAATAATGGATAGTCTCCTAAAAACGTTTTCCTGTAACTATAACGTTTAAGGTACCTGCCCTTACTGTCCCGTCTCAAAAATTCACCCTGTATAATGATATTATAAAAGCTGTCAGATAGATGAAAGCTCGGTCTACGAGTCGATGTCTGGGTTATATTAAGCGTTTCATGTGGTATCCAACTAATTATTCCTTAATTAGAGCGAACGTAGAGGTAGTCAAATGTTCGCAATTAGTGGGTTCTGATTAAGTCTGATTTATTCAAAGGACCACAACTTTATTTAACCCAACTGATAGTTTTGGCAAGATAACATGAATCCATATTTATAAATACATGTACCTACACGGGGTTTTACCGCGTTATTTACCTTATAACGCGATAAAACCCCGTGTACATGTATTTATAAATATGAATTTGTGATCGCGAAAGTTTAAGAAAAACATGAATCCAGTCTACCGTACCTAGATATATCATCATCATCATCATCATATTCAGCTTTTTGTGACCCACTGCTGGGCATAAAGCCTCCTTCCATAACCGCCAATCAGCTCTACTTTGAGCCTTTTGCAGCCAGGTCTTACCCTATACCTTACCTAGATATATATCTATACCTATATTATATAGAAATTTAAGTCTTTGTTTAAATACAGTTTATTTTTAAAAATTATGCCATATTTTCAGTACGTTTTATAACATGCAATATTAGACTATAAATAATTAACACAATACGTCCTTCTCCATTATAAAAGCAATTTTCACAATATCTTTTTTACCGAAATTAAAATGTCACCGACATTAATCACAGTGAAGCTCTACAATAAAGTTTCATTTTGTCCGTGATTACAGCCAAATGAAAACATCAGCCGATACTTGATTTAGTGTTATTAACCTGTCAACTGCCGCCGGGGCCTGGGAGACCGCGGAACAATAGTGGCCCATTATCGGGTTAACAGCGTGTAAAGTGTTGAGATGTGGGACAAGTTCTATTGTAAAAACGTCAGAGCCAGTACAGTCGACGGCAGAAGTTGATTAAAGTGCAACGGGTGTACCATAATTTGGTAAGATGGTATATGAAAGTTCGGTTTTGATCGGTCTGAAAGTAAATAAATAAATACTCGGACATTTTTACACAGCGTCATCTAGTCCCAAGCTAAGCAACTGCACACTTGTGTTATGATAACCGGATGACTGATATAATACTTAGATACATTTGTGTTTGTAAATACATATAATATACGTATAGATAGAAAAACATCCAGATCCGCAACAAATATCTGCAGAAGATGCAGACATTTGTCCCGTGGCGGGGATCGGACCCGCAACCTCCGCGTCTCAGGCGGGCCTTCGCCCACTGCGCCACAGAGGTCGTCAAACATGTTATAAAATAAATAAATATTCTTGGAAATCATCACACAACGTCATCTAATTCAAGCTAAGCAATATAATGCTTGTGTTATGGTAACCAGACGACTGATACTAAGTACATAGTTTTTTTTTTAATAAACGGAGTCGTCTGTCAGTTTTTTAAACTGCAACTGCAAACTGCTTTTTTCGCTACTCTTCCTAAACTATACGAAATAAAACTATTACAGAGGTATAAAAAAAACTAATGATAGGTCACAAACAAGGCAGTTTTTTAAAATTCCTTTGTTCAACATAATAATAAAATAAAATAGGCGGCGGCGCTAGTTTAATGCATACAACCACCTGCCTCCTGACTCTATAAATTATCTAGTAAAGATGTAAAAGCCTGAGTTTTTTTAACTTTAGATATAATGAATCAAGCCGTTATTTTTAAGCGAACTTCTTCATATTAATTCCTATAATCCCCCGTCGATGCTGAAATGGAAAGTTGCGAAACTGCCATTAAGTTCATAAACAAGATTGATCAGGCAATCGTGCGATGGTCAGCGGATTACAACCGCGGCCCGGATGGGGAAGTTTCTAACAAGCTTTACTGGGGCCTGTTTTAGCAAACATGGTAATGATTTACTGTATCTACTTCTTAAGTAATGATTAACTGTACATATAATAATAATAATAATTTATTTTAATAAACATTATGATACAAAAATTCAAGACATATAATTAAACAGAAGGGAAAAACGATTTACAAACTAACCCCGCACTAACAACTTGGGCTTCCGTTTTCAGATCGATTTAAAAAAATATAAATTCTCATGGGTTTTATTCATATTCGGTATAAATTCTTATATTACTGCGTTTCCATATTTCGAGCATAGTGATTGGTCAATTCATGCACCGCTCCGCACAGCTCCGCGTCAATGGAAACGCAGCCTTATGTAGGTATTTCGAATAAAGACATATTCTTTCATCTCTTGTTAGGTGTTTTAGATCCTTTGAAGATGGCTAAGGGGATGGTCAGAGGTAATTCTAAACATTTGTTTAAATTCATTTGGCACATGCCAAAATATTGCAGAAATTAACATTCAGCGTTTTGCGATGTCACCGAAGTAGATTATATTATTATATTGGAAAAACGTTACAAGATTATTCTCTTTATAGTACCTAGTACCTACAATTTGTGAGATCCCACATATACATAATATGAAACAGGTTTATAATATAATGGGAAATTGCGCTCGAAACGCCTCTTATCTGTAGAATTTACATAATCTAGCTAGCAGGCAACAAGATAATTGTCATTACATTTTATACCAGCTTCTTCAAGGAATTTGCTCGGTATTCTGATAGCTTTTAAACTGATATAATTTCTACATCACATACTATGTTCGTAATGATAGTATTAACTTGAGGATATCTCTTTCTAAATAAGTTAAAAAAATGTCTAAAAATCGTAAAGAACCCAAGTTATGACTTTATGTTGAGGTGAAAAAATTACCTGTAGAATACATTTTGGTCCAAAGCTTGTTAGGCAAATCCTAAACAAATATTACGAGTATATCTTTCGAGGCCAAGGGATCGTCCTGATTGGAGTTTTATAAAAAGCCTCGTAAGGTCAACACGGCATGTAAGCACGAGTTTATAATCCTACTTGGTGGACTGGCGATCATCCCGACATCTCTCGGGTTAATGCAGGTATTATAGAATGTAGGTACTTTAGAATAATTTCAATGGGTAAATAATTTTAATTCATGGTTTTCGTGTAAAAAATACTAAGAAATTATTTATTTAATTTCTGAAAGCGATTCCATTTAATTATTTTTATGGGAAGGTATAATAATCTGTTACAAATAAAATCAAAACACAAATAAACCGGTAATTAATTTTGAACCATTTTAATAACTTCAGCTTTCAGCGGTTTTATTTAATAATATTCTTTGAAAGCCTGTGAGGGATTTTCAAATAGAATTTTCATTAATTTTATATTGAAAATATTACTGAATTATATTCACAATATGGTACTTATATAATTATAAAATCAATATGTAATTAACTTTTTTTTATTATTTCTAGCTTCTGTCCACAGTTGAGATCGCGTTATAAACTTAGATAGATTGATTACATTTTATTGTAATCAACTTAATGCTAATTTCTAACACAAAAACAATACCATTTAAAAGGAAATTAAAAACTGAACCAGTCGGTACAATGGACGGCTTTATCTCAATAAGCGATCTCTTACAGGAAACCTTTGGATAGACAAAAACTGACAAGAAAGAAAAACATGGTTACAATATCAGAACTAAGAATAAATTTGAGTACATTACATACCTACATACTTTTTTATAAAACTTAAACTTTCACCTTCGGTGAAGAATAGTGGGACACAGCGAAAGTTCGAGATCGTTGGAAGAGTTTGTGGGACATTTGCCCAGCAGTGGGAATAGGTTAAAAATCATACTTAATAATACCAAAAAACAGGTTTTTAAATACACATCATTAGAATACGTACCTAAAACATAATACCTAAATGTTACTTGGCATCAAGTCAAGACAACCTTGGGAGGTTGCCTTAGCATTCCAACTCTAGGTATAATTTAAAGTCTGAGAAGCCATCACCTATTGTAGTATATTATTGTCTAGAAATAAGCACAATAGACTACAGCCTCCTTGGAAAATACGCCATTTGTTAACCGTGTACAAAGCGTTAATTATAAACGGACTTATTCAAAGAACAGGCAAGGGGTAGAACAGTGTACTTTCTTGTGACAGAGGGTATTTTTTATTATTCGTTCCTTCGTTCGTATGAGCAAGTGGCCAACTCTGGTGACGGAGTTTTCAGGCCGCCTAAAGACCTCTGTTATGGCTTAACGACTTTAAAAGCCGGGACCGACAATTTAACGTGCCCTCCGCACGGAAGCGCTCAGTTGATATTGCCACTTGCGGTCACCCATCCAAGTAGTGACCGCTCAGAACGTTGCTTAACTTCGACAATCAGGGCGTCTACTCTGCAAAACGAAAAACGAAGTTTCGTGACAATTTTCGGGTTCTAATTATGTTGGTGAACTATTACGAATTCAGTATCCACCAACATAAGCTGACCCCGAAAATTGTCACGAAACTTCGTTTTTCGTTTTGCAGAGTAGACGTCCAGGAACGTGGCGAAGCTTGCTAAGAAGCTTCGCCACGAGCGCTTCGACGCGACGGTTCGAATACATCGAGTAACCATTCTACAATCATTTATACCCTGGCTATTATAGTAATTAATCATCGGAAAGTTAATTAAAGCGAAAGTTTCCGAGCATCTGGTGGAGGCTAATAGTTGTGTTTGTTTTGTAACTACGCTAGGTACGACAATTAGCGTTAACGTGAAAGTGTAGATAACGTAAACATTATAAATTACACGTCAGATGTGAAGGGAAACAAGAAAACAGGAAAACTATTTGGAACTTGTGTAGGTGTGCAATACATAAGTTTACCCAATAAGTAATAAGTACATTTTTTTTGGACATTCCACACAGCGTCATCTAGTCCCAAGCTAAGCAATTTAATGCTTGTGTTATGGTAACCATAATTAGGGCTGATAAACTAATAAACTGTGTGAAGAATTTCTTGTAAAAGTCAAATATCTACCAACAGTAAGCAAAACCAAAGATAGATAGGTTATTGAAACTAGCCGTTACAAATTATCAACAGTTTTTAGAAGAGTATTATATTGCCAGCTTGTCCTATCGGTAAACAAAGGAAAAGGAATAATAATAATAAATATACTTGGACATTTCACACGGCGTCATCTAGTCCCAAGCTAAGCAACTAAGTATAAGTATAAGTATACACGTGTAGAACTTATTTATTTTTACCGTACCTAAATAAAAGTTATAAAATAAAAGTTATAAACTAAATGCTTGTGCTATGGTAACTAGATGACTGATATACTTACTACTTAGATTTTTTTTTTGTAAATATATTATATTTATAGATAGAAAAACATCCAGACCCGGAACAAATATCTGTAGAACATACAAACATTTGTCCATAAATGTAACGGTTATTCTCTAAAGATGAGAAACCGCGCTTACACGTGTGATATGCTTGCTTGCGGATTAACGAGTTTTAGCGGAACAATATATTTACAGAATTTAGGCGGTACCCCGACTCAAATTAGCGCCGCCACCAATTTCATCTTATTATTACTTTAAACAAGGTCCGAAGTACCTACCCTAAACCGGAGAGCGTGTATGAAGAATGTAATGAGAGTGAATGAGGCTAAAGAAGTGTGTCAGGATCGTAGCAAGTGGAGATCCGTGGTCTCTGCCTACCCCCATGGAAAAGAGGCGTGATTTCATGTATGTAAAGAAAGGAATTTAAAAAAAATTGCTGTTCAGTTTGTAATACCTATGTTTTTTGTTAATACTTCTGCAATAGTTTTATTTTGTTTAGTTTAGGAAGAGATGCAAAGTTGCACTTGGGGCCACCAAACTCTGTTTTGCTCTATAGCACCATAGTCTAAGGCAAAGACATCAGGGGGCTTATCATCAGTTTTCGAGTGGTATAGTTAACTATCCTCGCTCACGTGTCAAGTATTCTAAATGTATGGAATTTTTAGTTCATGCAAGTTACCAGGGGAGGCGCTGCACTGGATTTTCATACATTTGTGATACTTGACTCGGTATCGAGGACAGTATCCAATACTACGGCAAACTGGTGTTTACCCCCCAGTGCCCTTATTTAACAAATTCTAAACTGAAATCTCATTCACCACAAATGCAGTGAACTAATCACTGCTGCAACCATTGACATTGTAATTACGTATATTGAGCACGAGACAGACAGACATTACAACCGAATTAAAACATTCAATTCTTAAATTAATCAATGAGACAGCGTTCAACCGAATTCATGAAACATTTAATTCACAATGGGTGAATTTACATACTGATATTAAGTAAGTATAAGCAGTATTAAATGCTGCAATGCTGCCAGTGTCTTGGGCACGCTTCCGTCTGGCAGTGGTTTGGATTAGTTGAGCTACCTATAGATCGTTTGTAACGATCCTTAGGTGGCTCAACTGGTTCTAATTGTATTTTGTACAGTTATGTAAATATGTAGTAGTTTAGTTTCTGTAAATAAATTTTATTCTTATAGCAGTATTATAATTATCTATAAGGTATAAGGTAAGTAGTCAATCAGTGACTTGGATAGGCCACCAATTAACATTTACCTATAGGAGCTACTTATAGATCGTTATAACTTTTTAACCTTTAATTACTATTTTATTTGCATTCATTCATAGGTATCTACTAGTTTTCTGTCTATAATAACAACCACAATCATTCCAAAAACTGTTCATTCATTCGTTCGTATGAGCAAGTGGCCAACTCTGGTGACGGAGTTTTTAGGCCGCCTAAAGGCCTCCGTCATGGCTTAACGACTTTAAAAGCCGAGACCGACAATTTAACGTGCCCTCCGAAGCACGGAAGCGCTCAGATGAAAATGCCACTTGCGGTCACCCATCCAAGTAGTGACCGCTCAGAACGTTGCTTAACTTCGACGATCTATCAAGAACGTCTTAGCAAGCTTCGCCACGAAACTAAAAACTACTTCTAAAAACTGTGAAAAGAACCATCGAAAATTGCAAATATATTCTACAAAGAGGTACCCTCCATAACCCCTCAATAACCACAAAACCGTCAATGAGAAAGCGGGGTACCAACAATTATTCAAAATGAGTTTAATTCTATAGATAGTGCAATTGGCTGGAAGTGAGCGCGGAGCACCTATTTATCACATCCTCTCGGAAGCCAATAAAACCGCGTCGCCTGCTCAAAGTGGCTGAGGCCACAGTGCAAGAGAAGACAGGAAACTCGAGAACTTGTTACTTTGTAGCTATTCAAAAGTAGAAATTCATACAAAAAAAATGAGGAAACGTTAATGGTACCTATTATTCAGACAAGTTCTACCCGACAGTATCTTTCTTAGGTATTCAATTTTATTAACTAATTTAGAGATAATACACGATGCCTTTTTTTATGATTGAAGCGATTATTTAAGTTACAGTTCTAAAGAACAGGTTTACCTCCTGAAGGCCTCATCAATGCAACATTAACTTAAGACCTAAATTAAAATTGTCCACTCGATTTGACAATCTCCCACCACTCCTCAAACCCTTCAAGGTCTTTCTTCATATTTACAATCTATCTATATATTATATACTATCTATACTTAATATTATAAAGAGGTAAAGTTGGTTTGTTTTTTTTAGTTATCTCCGAAACTACTCATCCGATTTCAAAAATTCTTTCACCGATGGTAGCATAAACTTTCCGAATGAACATAAGCTATATTTTATCAAGGTAGGTACCACGCGAGCAAAGCCGCAGGCGATGATCTAGTAATGTAAAAAATACAAACGCGATGGGCCTGTACCTTACGAGCCCAGGTTCTCAACCCTAAAAGGTTCAAATGCGCTTTCTCAACTTTTATTGGTACACTTTGTTAACTAAAAGCAAAGACGATTAATATCTAGAAGACAGACAAAGGCCATACACAAAATCGTAACCCTGTCCCGCAGTACCAGATAGCCTGGAAACTTTAAAACATCAATTTTATCCAAGAAATTTCAATACTTAGTAGTAGGTAGCCACAATATTCAATATAAAAAATATTTTAGGTAATTTTAACTAGAAAGTAATTGAAATTTCTTGGATAAAATTGATGTTTTAAAGTTTCCAGGCTATCTGGTACGGGTTACGATTTTATGTATGGCCTTTGTCGGTCTTTTAGATATTAATCGTTGTTCCTTATTGGGCCAAGGTGGTTAAATAATCTGACTCCATTTTTACGTATTCAAGTGATATATTGAGAAATTACTATGGTTTTACATTATTAGACGCGCCCGTTACATAAAATAGGGATATAAAGTATTGATTGCACGGCGCGTGGCGTCGTCCTTCTAGAAAGGGAAGTAAGTAAGTGAGTGCGGGGAGACGCGCGAGGCGGGGCGTGCGCGGGCGGCGGTGTTGCCAACATCATCCATCCGGTGCACTAGTGATGTGCCGGAACAATCGTCTTTGACTAAAAGTAAGTAAGCCTATTTGGTACACTTTGTTAACTGCTTTCCTTGCACTACATAGGAGATGCACCTCGTATTGCCACCTGGAGCCGCAGCTGATTGGTACACACGACGTGAACTGTATTTCGAATGGGGAATGCCATTCTCGCATGGATTTCCAAGTTGTCTCGAATTTCCCATCTCTGCTTGGCTTTCTTCGAAATTGAGTCTGGTCTAAGCCACATTGACAAAGCAAAAACAGGTTTAAGCCCGTCACACACGTAGCTATAATATATATTACTATAATATATATTACTATAAATTATAGCAAGGCATATTACGATATATTTTCTAAACAAATATTCAAGTGACCGCACACGCAGCTATAATATATATTCGCTATATGCTATATGCGGGGATCGAACCAGCAACCTCCGCGTCTCAGGCGGGCTTTCATACACTGCGCCAAAGAAGTCGTTATTCACTTAACAGCTAAGATTCAAATTCGCTGCCACCATTAATATCGAAAGCCGAGAAACAATCTAACTCGTCCATTACGGATCTTAAAAGTACATAGACATATTTTATAATTTTATCGATCTGTAATTCGATATTTAAAGGCTTGCGCGAAGCGAAGTTTTGAGCGGTTTCAATTTGAAAATGACCGCAAGTGGCATTAACAGGTGAGCTTCCTTGCTTTTGAGGATACTTTAAATTGACGGTCTCTGTTTTTAAAGTCATGACAATGGCCTTTAAAAGGTGTCCTAAAAACTGCAGAGTTGGCCAAATGATCGTGTTTAGTTCGTAAGAACGAATCTTTAGCTTATAATCCCTTAACATAAAATCCCTTCAATTTCAACACCATCTTCATAATCCATACTTCTAAATCGCGATGCAGTATAATGTTCCTACAGAGAAAACACGTCGCCCTCATAGATCTTAGCCTTACCCTCGACTTAACTAGCCATACATTGCTAAAGAGAATTCTGAATAGTAGGATGTAACAAGAGGATGAATATTTATTTTGTTACGGCTTCACACAAAAACTTCTTAAGGTGCCTGTATGGGTGAAACTAGCGCCACCGCTTATTTTATTTTATTATTACGTTGAACAAATGCATTTAAAAAAAACTGAATGTACAGTTTGTGAAACCTATCATAAGCTTTTTTTTAATACCTCTGTAATAAATCGTTTATTTAAACTTTCGCGATCAGAACACATTATAAAACATATGCAAACGGGTATTTATCACGAATTTTACCTTTAATATTCGCCCGACGTTTCGACCGGATTGCACCAGCCGTGGTCGCGGGAAGACTGAAGTATTGGAGGTACCGCCACAGCAAAGCGAAAGCGTTTATTCAACTACCCTCACTTGATCTTCATAAATGTCAATTAGGGCCGGTTCACACTGGGACAACACACTACACTAACAGTGTCCACATACTGAGTTGATCTCACATGACGAGTACACTTTGCAATCACTGGATTCCACGAGGAAGAGAGTCTGAAGCCGTCTTCACGATTAAAATTAGGATACTTCTTAATCTCAATCGCTTCCCGAACCATTCTCTTGTAATAATGCTTCTCGTTGGCAAGGATTTTTGGATTGTGCAATTCCATCCAGTGATTGGGTCCTGAGTCTACTATATGCTCCGCTATAGCAGACTTGTTTATTTGCCGATTTTTGACCGCTGCTATATGTTCCTTGACACGTTCAGCGACTGTACGCTTCGTTTGGCCTATATAGGAACGGCCGCAGCTGCAATCGATTTTATAAACACCAGGAACTTGGAAAGGTACCACATCCTTCGGTGTACGCAGACGCTTAGCCACTTTGTTAAAAGGAGTATAAATCGACTTTATTGAAAACTTCTTGAAAAGGTTCCCAATTTTGTCCGTAACCCCTTTCACATAAGGCATGAACGCTGGCTGTCTAGTTACATCACAGTGTTTTAGTTTGCGTCTGCTATCTGGATGCCATCCATTAGTCTTGTAACCATTTCGTTTTAGAACCTCCTGAACATGTTCCAGCTCTCCGGGTAGAAGCATTATTACAAGAGAATGGTTCGGGAAGCGATTGAGATTAAGAAGTATCCTAATTTTAATCGTGAAGACGGCTTCAGACTCTCTTCCTCGTGGAATCCAGTGATTGCAAAGTGTACTCGTCATGTGAGATCAACTCAGTATGTGGACACTGTTAGTGTAGTGTGTTGTCCCAGTGTGAACCGGCCCTAATTGACATTTATGAAGATCAAGTGAGGGTAGTTGAATAAACGCTTTCGCTTTGCTGTGGCGGTACCTCCAATACTTCAGTCTTCCCGCGACCACGGCTGGTGCAATCCGGTCGAAACGTCGGGCGAATATTAAAGGTAAAATTCGTGATAAATACCCGTTTGCATATGTTTTATAAATCGTTTACTTTTAAATTTGCATTTTTTCCCGTTTAATTACCACGAGATCAAAGCTGTCGTGAACAAGTTCAAGTATTTAAATAACGTTAGTAGATTAAAAGTTTAAATGGATTTGTTGAATCTCTTACTTTATATATTTTACAGTGTACACACACTTAGGTATTAGGTATTTCATTATAAATTTTATTCATAATTAAATCTCTTCTCAAACCTCAAGTTATTAAAAGTTCTTTAAACATGTCCAGGATGCTTACTAGATAGCTCTACAGCTCAAACCTGCCTCTTCTGTAATACATCTTTGATGAAGGAGATGTAATCCATATAAGATGGATAAGCCGGCGAGCAGAACGCGCAAGTTACTTGTTGAAGTCATTTGGAACAAAAGTGAACTGCATTTTGGTAGAATGCCAATATTAGACCAAGTGATTTTAAAGCATATAATTATCATTGTTGGACGGGAACTGAATAGATGAATGAGAAGAGTTTTTAACCTGTTAATAAAGGAGAGTAATGTTGTTAGAGAATTTACGAGTACGACTTCTACGAGTAATATGACTTCTTCTAGAGGTAAGAACCTGTTTTGTGAGAGACTGGTGCCTGAAATAGGTATAAAAAGCTGTGCTACAGGTCACCAGTGCCCTATACTCAACTGATTTAACAACTAAACTAATAAATTTTTAATAAATATTTATAAATACCTAACAAACTAACATTCATACACAAAAAAAATACCTAATTAAATAATGAAATCAAAAAATGGCCTATTTCCCTAAAAATCATCAATCCCATAGATATGTGAGTAAAAATTTCCGCCATTTTTCACCATGTCACTTCTAATTTGGCAACACAGATAGAAACCAATAAATAAACCGATAAACGGACGTTAGGTAGATTTATTGGAATGTTCATATGATACGAGTACCTGTGAGGCAATGCAGATGGATCGAAACAGGTATTTTGTATGCATGTCCAAATATTTGGGAAAGGACTTTGGCGATTACGTATCAAAACATGAATGGATGACCGGACCGTAAATGCCATTAAGAGTTGAGCACTTCCGCGCTTCGGAGAGCACTAGAAATTTTCGGTACCGGCTTTAAGTTATTTATGACGACCTCTGTGGCGCAGTGGGCGAAGGCTCGCCTAAGAAGCGGAGGTTGCGTTCGATTCCCGCCACGGGACAAATGTTTCTGAATGTTTTTCTATCTATAATATTGTATGTATTTACAAAAAAATCTAAGTATTTATATCAGTCATCTGGTTAACATAACACAAGCATTAAGTTGCTTAGCTTGGAGCTAGATGACGCCGTGTAAAATGTCCAAGGATATTTATTTATTTATATGACGGAGGTATCGATGCAAAAGCGATATAATCGCGTGGCGAACATAATGCAGGCGGGAAGCTGTGACCGTGCACACAATCCTCGCGCTTGTCAAACGCGCTGCGAACTAGCAGGTGACGCGCTAAGTCCTCCGTCGGAGGTATTTGAGCTTATGTTCACTACGTTTTTGAACGAGCAGGCTGCGTGACTTAGCGCGTCACCTGCTAGTTCGCAGCGCGTTTGACAAGCGCGAGGATTGTGTGCACGGTCACAGCTTCCCGCCTGCATTATGTTCGCCACGCGATTATATCGCTTTTGCATCGATACAAACGCGCAGTCACTGCAAAACATAGTGAAAAACAATTGAAAAACATAGTGTGCTTAGATTCTTTAGTTAGCAACGCTATCATTTGAGCCAAAGAGAATAATAATAACTTGAGCTTTCAAGTAATAATCTGAAATATCGTGCTAACAATTGAGTTATTTGGGATTTGATGGTCTGTGTTCGATTATTTACAGTGGATCACGTTTTTGTTTTTGTAAGAAGCTCTAAAAGTAAGTTAAGTAGTGGATTGTCGATACATTATAATTTTGTGGTCTACTAACAAATATTATATCAAAACCCTCTAAAAAAATAATAATAAAACTAAACTATTAATTAAATTAATTTAATTTATGAGTTTTTTATGAATTTATTATTAATTTATTAATTTATTTTTAATTTAATTTTAATTCAATAATCAGATCGGTGCAAAATGCTAATATTATTTGCCTGTTTATACCTGGCTGCCCGAGAGTTGTGACCGGAAAAGAATAGGCAACCCAACGTTTGCATATTCTATGGGCTTCAGACTTTCGATTGGTATAGAATTTGTCTAATAATCATACCGGTGAAATGTTAAAAAAAATTTTTTTTTAAATTAAGCATATACTGGACTGAAATTTGTTAGGCAACCCATATGCAATATATTTATTTACATATTAAATTACATATAAAATACGTTTCATCAAATAAACATCTCGGTGAAGGTCGTTGTATGACGGGATCTTAGACTACTCTGGGTGTTGTTAATACATGCTGTTACAAATTCAGAACAGGATTTATGTCAATGTTGTTATTCTGAATGTCAATTTAATTGAAACACTGAAACACAAAGGTTTTAAAATCCTTAAAAAAGAACAAAAATCTGTCGAAAATCTGATACATTCTATCCATCAGCAAGGAAATGGAACAGGCCTTACTCCGTTCCTGAAAATAAATTCAAAATATTGGCCTCTAGTGTGATTTACACAGGCGTGCGTCGCTATAGATCTCTTCACAGCGTATAATAACTCTTCCTACCCTCTGTTTAGATGCATAATGGTTTAGCAACTAGGAATTTATACTTCGAACAGGTTTAAAATCACGTGGCGCAACATAAACAAAGTTATTTGAAATTGAGCTTTACTCCCTGATTTTACGAGACATTATCACATTGTACTCACAGTTTTCATTTTATCCAAGTGATAGCTGATACTGTTGTTGATTCTCGGGTCCGTCCGGTGGAATGTCCGGTTTTATTTTCCAGTTTCCGGTTTGATCCGGTTAGAGCAAGTTTTGTAAAAAGCCAGTGAAAGGTTGACGGAATTCGCACTTAATCCCTCTTAAGGGTACTTCGTTTCGAAGATGGATAACGTACGTTTTAAGTTTATTACTAAATCTCTTAAGTGCTTTTTTGGTAATTTTTCTCGACTTTCTATTAGAGAGTCGTGGGTTCGATTGCAGGTTCTGTATTTATTGTTTTTCTGTCATGTGTGTCATGATGAATCTTGTAATCACGCTGTTGACGCAAGTAGCGATGGGCGGGACCCTCGGCTAGGAGGGATGACGGCCGGAGCGAATGCACTGACAGAAAGGTGGCCAAGAAATGCGCATCACCCGACCAGGGATCGGGGTACTCAGGGAATAACCCTCTACAACGGGGCAGAGCACCAGCCCATTGGTCGGACGATACCGTAAGAAAGAAAGAAAGAAAAATCATTTATTTTGGTAGGACTTCAAAGATCACTTCAGTTTCGTCTTACATGCTAGGTGATTCTTATGCCTGTTCCAACGCGACTCCCTCCTTGTTAACATAATTGGAAGGGAATATAATGATGCTGGCAAGGGACTGGGAGGAGTGGCATATTAGGGAGGAGGCATACATGTAGCAGTGGGCAATAACATACTTGTTATGATGATGATAATGATTAAGAATATAATATAAACGCATTTTAACACTACAGTACACGCGCCCCTTTTTTTTACATGGGTGCTCGCATGCTCTACCAGAGTAGAAAACAGTATTTAGGATATTTATAAAATGGTTGGTTTTTAAATGATAAAACTGAATAACATTTGTCATCTATTTATTATTAAACACAATTATTACAAAAAAATCACAATTTTAATAAAATATACCTAACTTAGGAACAATTTACGAGATCAAGAAAATAATCAAAATTTTTGCCATGTTTGGGATCAGCTCAAAAAAAAAATATATCTAATAAGCGATGACTGTCTTATTGGTCACCATTCTCGCATTCGATACAGACCACAACTTGGTGATCAGGACAAATCCACCTGGCACATTGCTTACACCACTTTTTCGTGGACCGATTTCGGGCTCGAGAGCACATACAAAATTTGCCTACTCTTCCCATTCTTTGAGGATCATTGCGAGGCGCCTCATCTGTTGTGTCCCAAAAGCCATTTTGTTTTATTTTTTAATTCACGGGGGAGATTTTCAAAGGTCAATCTTCTTGCCATGAGGGGTTTTACCAGCTCGTACGAAAGATCGTAAAGAAAATTGTCTGGGTCCATTTTTTCGCTGAAACAAAGTAATAATAATTATTATATACACAATAACATGCTAAATAGTAATTACTATACATTATTGTTACTTATTATAGACATAAACTTTCAATTTTTATACATCGTGAATAAAAAAAGGCAACAACAAAAATGTTTACTTACATTCAGTTTTATTACGCCAATACTCGCATGTACTACTATGGTAGAAGCCGAACTTTGACACCTTATTACAAAAACATGCACTTACGCTGCAAGTGGGCGCCGTACTAATCCTTTCCGCAATTTTGTTGACGAGGCTTATCTAGGAGCGCGAGGGGTCAGGTGAAAGAATGAATGAATGGCGCCAAAAAAAGTAAGTGCGTTCTACTATAGTAGAGCGCGCGTGCACTCTAGTGTTAAGCTATTTTTTAAAAATACATCTATCACACTAAACTGCTAACATCTTAAAATGAGTTATGAAAGCTCATTTTTATCAAACTATCGGTATTTTTTCAAACATCATAAAATCTTGCGAAAGAGATCGTTAAAAATATAGATAGAAGACATAATGTTTACGATAAAGGCACTTAATGCGAAGCCTTCAGAGATTTCGCTAAGTGATGTCACTTTAGTCGTTGTCCCTATTTAGGCTCACAGTGAATGGCTGACTTTCCGCTGACTTGTCCTGTGCGGCGTAGCTGACTGAGCCACCGACCGCGTGCATTCGCTCTTTTTGAATATCAGGGAAGGTATACTAGAGGCAAACAGTCAGGCGCTCACTTTGAGGTGATTGGGGATAACGCCTTAGTGTAAGGATTCTCCCTTCAGTTGTTTTTAGAACTTTTTCATGATGATTTGAGTAAATACTTGCGTGTTTATGGCCGCCATGATGGGTTAACGGTGCTTCAGTTTTTGATCTCTAATTTTGGGTTTGAATTCCGATATAATCATGATTTTTCATTTCAATTTTTTTTTTTAATTAGTAAATCTTTATAGCCCCAAGGCTGACAATAACATGGTGTCTTTAAAATCAAAACCATTACTTAAAAAGCTACACTACGACTATTTCAATTCAAAAATTTAATAAAACTCGAAGTAGGTATGGTAATTCGAACCAAGAACCTTCAAGTGGTAAGCCAATCTACACTTCACTACACCAAAACGGTCCTTTTTACACCCTTGTTTATAAGTCTGTTTGTCAATTTTATGTTCTTTCCGGCTTCATTAGCGCTACGGGACGTTGGAATCGCGTTAAAATAAGCGCAAATATGAGACTGAAGTGGGTGGAAATGGGTCGAGTTTCGTACCTTTGAGTGTACACACTCATGACCTGCTAACTTAGTAGCAAAAAGTGTGATGTATTTTTAAAATTAATTTAAAATTGTATTTATTATAATTACAAGTCAGATCCGTGTTTGCTGAGTGGGAAAGTAAATAAAATATCCTTGAACATTTTCACACAGCGTCATTAGCCCCAAGCTTTTGTTACGGTAGGTATCCAGATGACTGATACACTCTAGATTTTGTAAATACATCTAAAAAACAAACCTATAAATCCATATATCATGTAAATAAACCTATAAATCCATAACTATAGGTTTTATCTTCTTCTTAGTCGGCCTCTTCATTGCTGAAGGTCGTGTCTAGTTCGAAAGTGGATTATTCACTTTTTATACTTTGCACTATGCTTTTCCACGTTTTCCGGTTTTCGGCGGTCTTCAAAGCTTCAGGTATTGGCAGGCCGGTGAGTGATTTTATTTGGTCTAACCAACGGGTAGGTGAGCGACCGCGTGGTCTTTTCCCGTCGACCTTGCCTACTACCATCAGCTTTTCCAGGTTGTCAGGGTTTCTGCGAGCAACGTGTCCAAAATAGGCTAGAATGCGTTGGAAGCATATAGTGGAGAGCCTAGAGGTTATATTGAGTTCTTGCAGAATGGAGATGTTGGTTCGGCGCGCAGTCCATGAAATGCGCAACATACGTCTCCAGCACCACATCTCAAAGGCGTCAATTTTGGTTCTCTCATTTTTCTTTATTGTCCATGATTCAGAGCCATATAGAAATATGGAGAATACCAATGTTCGCACCAGCCTCACTTTAGTCTTTCGGGATATGTTTCGGTCTTTCCATAACCTGGTGAGCTTTGTCATTGCTGTTTTGGACATCTGGATTCTTCTGCTGATCTCCTTATCGCTGCCACCCTCGCTACTGAGGAGAGAACCAAGGTAAACAAATTGATCGACAAATTCCAAATCTCTGAGATCGTTGGAGCGAGTAAGAGTACCCGATCTGTCTACTACCAAGACCTTGGTTTTTGCCTTGTTTATGCTGAGGCCAACCAACTCACTCTCTTTCTCCACCCTAGACAAGAGTTCAGCAAGTTCTTGCTCTGACGATGCGAAAAGGGTAGTGTCATCTGCGTATCGCAAGTTGCTGATTCTTCTGCCACCTACAGATATTCCACCCTCCCATCCATCCAAGGCTCGTCTCATTATATATTCCCCATAGATGTTGAAGAGGATGGGAGATAAAATACATCCCTGTCTGACACCTTTTTGTGGCTTGAAGGGCTTCGAGATAACATTGTTAACCTTGACAACTGTTTTGCCGTCCTGATAGAGATTTGCAATGAGAACGGTGAGGTGGCGGGGTACTCCCATTTCTATCAAGATGTTCCATAGGCATTCCCATCTTACACAATCAAACGCTTTTGAGTAGTCGACGAAGCACATCAGCATTGGTATGTTGAACTCGCGGCACTTCTCTGTGATCTGCCTGACATTTACAATTTGTTCTCTTGTGCCCCGCCCTTTTACAAATCCTGCTTGTTCTACTGGAATCTGCCACTGCAAAAAAGTTTTTAAGCGTTCGTTAATGATGTATAGTAGAATTTTACTTGCATGGGATATTAGCGCTACAGTCCGGTAATTTCCGCAAGACTTAGATGAACCCTTTTTGTGTAATGGAATAAGGATAGACTCTTGCCAGTCACTGATCCATTCTCCCGTTGTCCATATCTGATTGCATAAGTCCTGTAAAACACATATACCCGTGTCTCCTATGAGCTTCAAGTCTTCGGCGTAAATACAGTCACTTCCGGCCGCTTTATTCGCTTTTAGCTTCTTCAGGGCAAACTCAATTTCCGACTTCAGTATTTCAGGCTCTAGAGGAATATCGGTCATGTTGTGCCGTAGCAACGATATTGATGTTGCGTCTGTGTACAGGTCTTTGCTATAGCGCCTCCACCTCTCCACCACCTTATCTATCTCTGTTAGCAGGTCCCCATTTTCATCTTCTAAAGCCCAAGTTTTTGCCTTAAAGTCACGCGTAATACTTTTTATTTTCATGAAAAGATCTCGAGTATGCATCTTCTGGGCATGTTCTTCGATTTCAGTACAAATGTTGTTAAAGTACTGATTTTTATCTTCTCTACAGCGGCGTTGTA
Organism: Xanthorhoe designata; assembly: GCA_963582015.1. Lineage (NCBI taxonomy): Eukaryota > Metazoa > Arthropoda > Insecta > Lepidoptera > Geometridae > Xanthorhoe > Xanthorhoe designata. Next base: position 1,948,317 of record OY757049.1, read on the forward strand.
TTTCCTTTGTGAGACTTAAATACCGTTCAAGGCTTTTATCTTTTGAGTGGTTTTTCAATAGATCTTTCCTTTCTTTTATAACGTTCCATGTCTCATTTGATAGCCATGAACTACGGGGAAGATCACATGTGACAGTCTGACTATCTTTGTGGGACGATAGTAGTAGTTCTTTCATTTTCCTCCAGTTATCGTTGATACTTAGACTGTTATCTAAAAGTATCTCCGGACTTACTTTTTGCTGGAAAAGGGCCTTAAAACGTGTTTGTTCTGCAGGTGTGAGCCTCCGCTTTTGTTTATCCACAATCCGTTGACATTTTTTTAACTTTATCAACATTCGTGCGACTAGAAGCGAATGATCGCTTTCGCAGTCAGCACCTGGGTAAGTTTTGGTGTTACTTATGCACGATTTCCATCTTTTCGGCACGGCGATATAGTCGATTTGGTTTCTGACTCTATCTCCTGGTGATATCCACGTATAGAGTCGACGAGGGTGGTGTTGGAACCAAGTATTCATTATTGATAATGAGTTAGCTGCGCAAAACTGCAACCATCGGTCTCCTCTGTCATTTCGTTTGCCTAGACCAAAGCGTCCCACAACATCTCTCAGGTGGTTGTCGTTCTCTGTACACCCCACTTTAGCGTTCATATCTCCTATGAGGATATTAATCTCCCTTTTTGGTAGCGAATTATAGGTGTCGTCCAGCTGGTCATAGAAAGCGTCAATGTCTGCCTCGCTGCTGTTATTTGTAGGTGCGTATACTTGAATGATGTTCATTCGACAAGGCTTAGTATTGAGTTTCAGCGTTATTATACGATCGCTTACAGGGTTGTATCCCAGGACGCATTTTTCAACCTCAGGTGTCACAGATATCGCTACACCGTTGCTACTTTTGTCATCAGGGCCAGAAAAATACACAGTGTGCCCTCTGCCTGTTTTATAGAACCCTGTGCCTCTCATATGAGTCTCACTAAGGCCTAATATATTCAGTTTGTAGTTCTGTTGTTCTTTGTCGATCATTTCCCTTTTCTTCACCTGGATCATGCCTCGAACATTCCACGTTGCAAGTGCAATCATCTTCCTCAGTGATCGATGGTTCGTGGATGGCTTCAGATTGTCACCAGTAGCATTTTGTCCACACTGTGCCTGATGAGTCACGCCAGCATGGCCAGTAGCATATTTCACACCATGCGACCTGGAATCGACATGGCGCCGGGTGGTAGCCGGGGTGCATGCCATCTTGTCTCTATTTGTGTTTACTTTCATACTAGATTTCTTGGGAATATAGTGCAGTGGTTTCCCGTTGCCTTCTGCACCAGACCTTTTGGAGAGTATTTGGCTCCCCAGGCTGCTGTAGCCTCTACGAGAAGGTTTTCCTACTCGGTCTTTAGGTTATACCGCCTAGGCTCGGTCGCCATTGCCTCGTCGGTTGTCTAGCAGAGAGCACCACGGTGACCGCATGGTCACCGCCGCTAGCTATTCTTAGAAGAACCACAAGCGCGTGCAGGTGAGGATGACTATTGGGACAGAAAGATGTTAATTCTGTTCTCCCCTTACTCCCCTTATAGGTTTTATAGGCTTTGATAAAAATGAATGCGTTCTGCCAAGAAATCAGTAAAGAAAAACGTATTAAATTGATTATTTAAAAAGCTAGAACAGCTTAACTAGTCCTTGAACTTTAAGTCCTAGAAACATAAACTTATAGTTGTATATCCGCTTTTAGAGAGGGTTGGTTTTCATAAGTGGAAATCATGAGTTTCGGTCCCTTTCAATATCATGCTTTGATAATAAAAAAACAAAATTTACTACTGAAACGTAGAATTAGGTACCTACTGTGCGTGTGTGAGTGTACAAGTTCTTGAAGATAAATCATTTAGAGTAATTTACAGTTCGGTAGAAAGAAATACCATTTATGATATATGACCATTTATGACTAAAATATTATTTGATTATGAATAAGTACAATACCATGTTCTTTAAATTCCTCCTACTGTGTTATATATTTTTGTACTATATAGTGTTAAACCACACTTTTAATTTTTTTAATTTTTTTGTTCTAATTCCTCCTACTAATCTGAATTATTTCTCATCAAGTAATCTTACACTCACACTTACACTCACACTTACACTTACACGCACACACACAAACACACAAGATCACAATTGTGATTGCAAGAACGCCTACTCAAAGTTTTAAAAACTATCAAGTGTATTATTATAGAGCGCCATTGTAATTTTCTTAAGTTTTTGTAGACTAAACAATTGCAAAAAAGTCTTCAATATAGACAAAAATCTCAAAATAATGTTAAAACATGTTAATCAAATGCTAAAACTCAAAAAAATTGCAAAAAGTGTTAATCAAACGTTAAAACTCCAAAATAGCACTAAAAAGTGTTTAAAAGATACTAAAATCTATCAAAGGCGCAAGAGTATAAAAGATACATCACAATGGCGCGGCGTGGAAACATTAAACGCGCAATATCTCTTTAGTCAATTTGAAAGAACAAAAGTGCATTCGTTTAGTATTTGGGACACGTTAGCACTTGCCGCTCTCAGTTGCCTACAGGGTGAGGATGTGGTGTTAGACTGACTCCATTAACCTACTAATAGTGGCAATTCTGAGTGTCGCAAAAGCTAAACTAAGCTAACTAAAATTGTTGCCGTCCCTTTCATAGCGATGGGAATAAAAAGGATGGCAATAATTTTAATTAGTTTAGTTTAGCTTTTGCGACACTCCGAATTGCCCCCAATATGCTACTATCCTACTAATCTGTATCTATACTATACAACGTGATTCATAATTGGTATGTTATCCGATGGAATCCCCCATCGGATAACATACCAATTATGAATCACGTGTTGTGACCATGAAAGGTGCAAATCTTGTGAATTCTAATTTTCAGTTATTAATACAAAAAAAAAATTAAATCTTTTGACAACCCTAAGTTTGTCAACACAGTAACTACCACTTTTTAGTACTTTTGCTTTTATAAGAAGCCGAATGAAGCTTTACACTCGGTGTAGGTCGCGAAAAATCGAACGTATGAAAACGCCGGTAGTGTTCACAGCAAAGAGCTTGTTAAAAAACTTTTTTGGTTGTGTATGTTGACGTGAACAAAGTCACAGATTTAAGCTAGCTGCAACAATTGGCTTACTCCATAATGCTCCCACCCTCGTGATCCCAGTGGAATCATACAAAACTTTTGAGTTCATTAAGCTCCCACTATTTACGGGATTCAGAAACGCCTCTGGCTTTATTCCATGTTGATCCCTAGCTATAAAGTAAATTAAAGTAAGGTAAGTAAGTCGTATGAGCAAGTGGCCAACTCTGGTTTATCCCTAGCTATTATTCTATTTATAAAAAAAAGTACGCTACTTACATTTGCGTTAAACAATTCGCTACCGCCTATCACCGTGTACATCACGTCATCTGCTCCCGCAGCTGATACGACAAACAATAAACCACTGCCAGTCTGTATCGTACATACGTGAACGTACTTCACGTGTACGTGTGTCTACTTACAGTAGCGTGTTACAGCTAGTTTAGGACATTGATAGTTTTACATTTTGAAATTCTTTATTTTTTTTTGTAGTATATCTGATCGATAGATTTATATCTGTCCGATAGATTTGTGTTGAGTGTTTCTTCAACTTTTCTAAAAGTTTATGAATGCCTCGAACGAACATAGGAAACATCCAGAAGTCGTATTACAAGTAACAAAAGGTGGTAATTGTGTCATGAGAATTGGTTAAAATGAAACCTACATAGATAAATAAATACCCTTGGACATTTTACACAGCATCATCCAGTCCCAAGCTAAGCAACTTAATGCTTGTGTTATGGTAACCAGATGACTGATATAATACTTAGATACTTTTTTTTTGTAGGTAAACAATTATATATACATACATATTATAGATAGAAAAACACACAGACTCGAGACAAATATTTGCAGATCATGCAAACATTTGTCCCGCAGCGGGTATCAAACCCGCAACCTCTTCGTTTCAGGCGGGCCTTCACCCACTGCGCCAGAGAGGTAATTGTGAGCAATTCAAGCGTCATAAATAAAATGATTTGGTTACGTATAGGTCCCGATAGTAAACATAACAAGTAAAAAAGCAAATTTCAAAAAAGGCCTGTTGTGAACTCTTCCTCAAACAGTCATGAATATTGTCTGGTTGCACACAACCAATCTCACAGCTTACATCTACATAACACTAGACGATTATAACTTGTTTTGCTTGAATAAGTTTATTTCATTCTGTTTGCGATATCGTAAGCACAAGTGTATAACATTCCTGAGAAGACGTTAATACTGGATCTTATCATTATAACTTTGAATGCCGATTCAGCTGCCCTAGCCATGTTACATTTTGACAATCGCTTTCGATTAGAAACTAAAAAAAATGTATAGGAATTGACATTTGATGACGAAAACTCGTGCGATCATAAATGTCAAATCAAAGGTGTAGCGATAATAGAAAGAGAATAGATACGAAACATTGTCACTTGTCTACGCGCCCGATCCTGTAAGTGCAATATTTGCAGATGTTGGTGCGGTCTACTCGTTCAGAAGACATTGCAAAGTGTGGCAGTGAATGCGTTATATATTCTATCCAAGCTGTTGGGGTATTGGGGCTTCTGTTCTTGGTAATGAAACTCCTCTCCAACAATGTATAAATATATTAATAAATATGCTGCTTTTGGGTACAGTTACAAATAGGTTAATTAAAAGGTAGTTATGATGTGAATTGAATGTCAACGGCCAAGTGCCGATGCCCTCTCCGCGGCTGAGGGGCGCGGGGGGAAACCGCATAAAAAAGAACGGTCTAAGTATTTTGTTTGCTTAATTAAACACAAGCATAAGGCAACATAAAGTGTTAGTGTCACCGACGCACATTGTGTTTATTTAATTAGACATAAAAAATAATCTACTCTGTATAATAAACAAAGTTTATGACCTAGAATAATCCATAGGCTTCCACTACTAGTCATTAATCCACTCGAACAAAGCCGCGGGTGAGTAAACTAGTATTTTATTTCAACATGTTTCGAGGATATACATTCTTTATGAATCCCAAAGTTTTTAATTATGATCATATGTGGAAAAATTTAATTAACTGGGCTTCATTAAACATTTAAAAAATGTAATAAATCTGATAAAAATAAAAGATTCATGTGCAAAGTAAATATTGTATGAACTCGAACACTTCAAGTTTATTCAATTTATAACCTTCAGTTATCGCTGTAAATGATTAAAGTGCAATGGAGTTGAAATTTATATTATTTCTGATTGATTGTTTTCTGTTTAAATGTAAAAAAAGAAATAATGTAGTAATCACGACTGTATTTCCAAAACCGCTCAGAACGTTTCTTTCTTGTGATAATATTTATAGTAAGTTGTGCTAAGGATTAGTATTAGTTCGTCTCTAGAGACTTCCTGTCTTCAATCTAGATGTACCAGGGCACTTCAAAACTGCGAGCTCAGAGGGAATTCTTGGATATCAATCTCGCGATATTGAAACTTAGCAGTTTTTGAAATTCAGAATTGTTTGCGTCTTTCGAAGAAATGCCAACTTGTTCTTAAAAAAAATGTTGCTTGTTTTCTCTTGTTTTCACTCGAGTTGTACACATTAAATTTGAAGCGAATTAGCACGTTGGCAATGGACAGGCTCGCAGAACAGATGGGCACTGGGGCCGAAAAGTTCTTGAATGGAGACGGGGGATCGGCAAGCGCAGCGTAGGACTTCCACTGCCGAGATGGACGGATGATTTGGTAAAGGCCGCAGGATCACGGTGGATTCAGGCCGCTTCCAACTGACACACTGAAGATCTATGAGGGTGGCCTATGTCTAGCAGTGGACGTTCCTATGGCTGAGATTATGATGATGATGATATTATAGTAATAAGTTCGTATGAGCAAGTGGCCATCTCTGGTGAATATTTTATAGCCCGCCTAAACTCCTCCGTCATGGCTTAACGACTTTAAAATCCGGGACCGAAAATGTAACGTGCCCTCCGAGCACGGAAGCGCTCAGCTGATAATGCCACTTGCGGTCACCCATCCAAGTTGTGATTGCTTAGAACGTTGCTTAACTTTGACGATCTATCAAGAACGTCTTAGCAAGCTTCGCCACGAGCGCTTCATGGTGACCTTTAAAATACAATTATGTATCGAAATTAGAACAGAAGCAACGGAAATGTATAATGGCTTCAAACACTTATGTTTTAATTATTCCCACCAATACGAGTGAGTGTAGAATAAAAAGGGTTTTACACTCCTAAAAACAAAAAGGTAAATGTGATAAATACCTGACAAATCACATTCAAAGCTTGAAAAAGTACTCCGTCGTTCCATTACTTGGATTTCATGTTCTCAAATATTGTTAAGCATGTTTGTCTGTACTACCCTATTCATCACACTCCTACATTATACACTGTGTTTTGTGTCGTACTCGAAACTCCCATAGGTGTAGAATAGCTCTACTTTATCTCACGTGATTTCAGCACTTATTTATATAGAGTCAGAGTGTGTATTCGCAAGGGAGTGTGAGCTACTAGTGTTAGGTATGCGAGGTTCGCTGTACGTTCGTGCGAAGTAAAGTCAAGATTTTTATGAATAATTTATGTGGCATGTCGCTTTATCATGGATCCCAGTACATAGATACAGTTAGATTTGGTTGTCACGTGTTATTTGCCTAGTCTGAAAGTGCAACATTTCGCGAGGATTTTTAAAGTAAATTATTATTGACAACGTGCTGAGCGGACGTGCTGAGCGAGATAACATTTTTTTAAATAAATTGCATGCATTTTTATTAAACGAATATTGTATATCAAGCAAGAGATTATTAATTCAGCTATTGTGTTTATATTTTGAGTTTCTGAAACATTTGCTGTTCATTTAACAATTATAATGGAAAATATTGAACACACAATGTAGCATTTAATGCTGTTTTATATAGATCAACATTTAAGGTAACTTCTACAATTTTCTTTCATTTTATTAGTTAATCCACTATTTATTTATTTATTTATTTTTACATCTTAGGAAAACAAACAGTCATAAAAAAACAAATTAAATAACTAAATATAATACTAAAGACCATTTAGAGGTTTTCACGTCAACCAGTAGATAAATACCTACTTGGCTTTGTGAATACCTACAGCAATTATTTCAAAATACGACGGTTTCGCTGGCAGGGGGGATACACTTACGAAAATTACTAAAATCAGTTTGAACTTAGACAAATAGATATTTAAATTGAATAAATAATTCGGAATTTCTACAGGAGCAATTTCTAGTCACCGCGGGTTACACCGCGGAGCGCAGCTAGTTAAAGATAATTATGATATAATAAACAAATATATACAGTGAATAATAGTTTTTTATCACCATAAACTAAACTCTAATAAACTGGGGCTTAAGGTCGTAATAAGAGGTGTAGTATAAATATTCTAATTGAGGTGCGTTTGTAAAACTCGTTAGAGCACTCGACCGATACCTTGTTGCATTTTGTCTAAGCCATAAGAGTTTGCGGTAGTACCGTTAAATTACTTATTTGACTCAAAAGATCAAGAGCCATTCAGCGCGGCAATGCTGCCAGTGTGCTGGGCACGCTTCCGTCTGGTGGCTTGGATCAGTTGAGCTACCTATAGCCCGCCTGAGACGCAGAGGTTGCGGGTTCGATCCCCGCTGCGGGACAAATGTTTGCATGATCTGCAAATATTTGTTTCGTGTCTGGGTGTTTTCTATGTATAATATGTATGTATTTACAAAAAAAAAAAATGTATCTATGTAGTTTATCAGTCATCTGGTTACCATAACACAAGCATTAAATTGCTTAGCTTGGGACTAGATGACGCCGTGTGAAATGTCCAAGGATATTTTATTTATTTATTTATTTGTAATGATCCTTAGGTGGCTCCACTGGTTGTAATTGTATTTTGTACAGTTATGTAAATATGTACTATATACTATAGTTTAGTTTTTGTAAATAAATGTACCCATGTAATAAAGATTTTTTCTTAACGAATTGTAGTGACTGGCAAAAAACTTACAAAATACCCAGACTCGAGACAAACATTTGCAGATCATACAAACATTTGTCTCTGTTGTCACCACAGAGGACGACAATTACAATTTAAATACTTTAGAAACGCTTAAAGTTGAGCGGTTCAAATTCCTTAAAGGATCTTGAGTCAGATAAGCCAGCTTTTAAAGTCATGACGGAGGCCTCAAGCCACTTGTTCAAATCAAATCAAATGTTTTTATTTCTGTAACTTAAAACTTAAATACATTCGTAGGTTTGGAGGACCCCCTTTTAAGTATGAAAATACCTGTATTAGAGGATCCCGCTCTTCCATTATTATAAATATATTTTATTAGGTACAGAAACAATAGAATAGGTTAAATAAACAAATAACTACAAAAACAAAATATTGTTCATACATACTTACATATTTTTTACTTTAAGTTTATAACTTGTACCACAACACAAAGCGTTAATGGAGTCGCTCGTTAGCTACAGCTAAAGATTATCAGAGATCTGTTCGTAATGTGCTTACAATTCATTATTAATAAGAACCCAAAGCGGTACGGTTCCTGGTATAGGTCGCGCCACGCAAAAACAGCGCTGGCTGTCAAACTGCGCAGTGGTCGATGATTGGTGGAGAGGTAACGCGGCGCACTTCATACCATTGATTTAGCGAGTGCTATTAGTTCGTCAGCGAGTGAACACCGGCGCAAACATATCATTTCATTTTATTTTATTTATTCACAAACAATTTCACAATCGTATTTGAATGTTATCTTATAAACTAAAAGCAAATAAAATGGACTAATAACAATAATAAGCATAATATAAAACAATAAAAAAAAAATTGCAAACACTATTAAAATGTCACAGTATCATGCAGGTATAAGTAAAATAAATCAGAATGTCAATGTCAATTAAAATATCAGAATAAAAACAAAAAATCAATTATTGTTTAGGACTTAATATCTGCTACTAAACTCACCTACTGAATAGAAGCACCCCTTCATCAAAAACATTTTTAATTTATTTTTAAACATATTTGGACTATCCATAGCTTTCATGTCAGTAGGTAGAGCATTAAAAAGTTTCGCAGCCTGGTACCGACAGCCATGCTTTGCCACATATCCCCACTACTTCCACTCAGCGTTTTTTTTACGTGGCGCAACCTATAATCCAGCATAATTCTAAGATATTGAAACCGGTGTTGTTATTTATTTGTTATTGTTAGTTGTTACGTGACGACCTCTGGCCGCAGTGGTTGAAAGCCCGCCTGAGACGCAGAGCGGGTTTAATCCCCGCTGCAGGACAAAATGTTTGTATGCTTTGCCAATATTTGTTTCGTGTCTGGATGGTTTCTATACTATGTTATTTGCAAAAAAAATGAAGCGCTCGTGGCGAAGCTTGCTAAGACGTTCTTGATAGATCATCGAAGTTAAGCAACGTTCTGAGCGGTCACAACTTGGATAGGTGACCGCAAGTTGCATTATCAGCTGAGCGCTTCCGTGCTTCGGAGGGTACGTTAAATTGTTGGTCCCGGCTTTTAAAGTCGTTAAGCCATGACGGAGGCCTTTAGGCGGCCTAAAAACTCCGTCAACAGAGTTGGCCACTGGCTCATACGAACCAACGAACGACAAAAAAATGTATCTATGTAGTTTATTAATCATCTGGTTGCCATAACACAAGCATTATATTACTTAGCTTCGGCTTAGATGACGCCGTGTAACAATCTATTAGGTCATTTTCGTCCTATTTTTATATTCATTTGACTTTTAAAAACCCAGATCCGAGAGGTATTTTCAAAAACGAAAACCTTTGTCACGCGGCGGGAATCGAGTCCACAACCTCCTATGTGAGACGCATCCACTGCGCCACCAACCACCACCGCTCTCTGATACAGTCTAGATTATATTCCGAATGATTCAAAGAAAAAAAAAAAAATTCTTTTTCCGAAAATAGCAAAATGGCACACAAACACCAGAATATATAAGGTTAGTAATTTTAATTAATTTAATATGCAAACATTTATTTAAATAATTAGGTAAATTCGACAGTGACTGTTAATTAACTGCCTCGTCTCGAAAATAACAACGAGGTTACAATAATAAACTGATCTCGTAGCTTTTGCTACGGCGTAGCACGGCATAGCGAGCGTAGCGGTTACGCCATTCGTAGCGAGGCAGAAACACAGTAAATTGAAATACAGTTATATTAGTTTAAACATAACTATAAACTTTTTGTCCAGAAATGGCCTTTATTTTTACTTTGTAAACCGGCAGGGCATTTTAAAATATATCGTCTGGCAGATCTACATAATTATATTATTTTAGATGAGTTTTTTTAGATGTAATGAAATAAATTAAATAATATCCAGATTTGTCATCAGAGTTGGCCACTTTCTCATCCGAACTTACTTACTTTTGAACATTATTTTAATATTTATGAACAAAAACCTAAGCAACACGTACTTTTCTTTGTGTTATGAGTTCAGATACGGGTAATGTATTATCGTACTGTTCTAGATCCAGGAAGATAAGCCATTTATTTTGTTTGCCCTAAATTATAGCCAATTTTAACAGGTTGTATTTGTAACATAAATATTGCAGCTGGAGTTGTAAGGGCTTTGTTTTAGTTGAACTTTTAAGTTGTTTAAGTTTATTTTATTGGTCAGATCCTTTGCAAATAATGATAGTATTGATCTTGTTTATTAATGTGACTGCGACAATAATTTAATAAAATAAGGAGGAGTAGCGAAGTTGCACTTGGTTTTCGCTACTCCTCTTAAACTATACAAAATAAAACTATTACAGAGGCATTAAAAAAAGCTTATGATAGGTTTTACAAACTGTCAATCAGTTTTTTTAAATTCCTTCGTTCAACCAAAGACGATTAATATCTAGAAGACAGACAAAGGCCATACACAAAATCGTAACCCGATCCCGCAGTACCAGATAGCCTGAAAACTTTAAAACATCAATTTTATCCAAGAAATTTCAATACTTAGTAGTAGGTAGCAACAATATTCAATATTTAAACATTTTTAACTAGAAAGTAATTGAAATTTCTTGGATAAAATTGATGTTTTAGAGTTTTCAGGCTATTTTTTAGGGTTACGATTTTGTGTATGGCCTTTGTCTGTCTTCTAGATATTAATCGTCTTTGGTTCAACGTAATAATAAAATAAAATAGGCGGCGGCGCTAGTTTGACGCATACAACCAAAGAGAATATAAACACTACGTTTAATACAACCTCCTTACTGCATCGTGACAAAATGTGTTATGTCACATTTTTACAGTTTTTAATAGTTACGGTCATAATATGAGGATGATCGTATCTTTAGAAACCTCAGGCTATTGAATAAAACTAAGAGATACTAAGAACTAAGAGATACAGAAAGTTTTTCCAGGCCAAAGGTTCCGTACACTATTAATTAAAATTAATTACATACAAACTTCACTCTGTATGTATTGAATTGACAAGGGTTTTTTTTCGTTTTCTTTATTCTACTAAGGTAGCAAACAATGATACGGCTCACCTGATGGTAAGCGGTCACAGTAGTTACCTATTTACGTTTGCGACAACAGAGGATTTACACTCTCGCTGCCAGGTATTTGCTTTCAAAATGTGTACAGTAAATTTTAAGAAGATATTTTAATATTGATAGACATCAATGCTAAATAGAAAGCTGTCTGATTTTCTCACAATTCATTTTGTCTAGACCTCATCTGAGAATATGAATTTTCGTAATTAAAAATCGAACTTGTTTTAATCGTGAGTGTTATTCGCCATGTTTTATTCGTTGCGTTTTTTTTCTTGTTGCTTCTTAGCAATGATATAACCTACTAAATTCTTTAAAATGATAACAGTTATTTCAACTTAAAAGGTCGTAAAATCTTTTCAAGCTTGATAACAGTATATGGGTTCAATTCCACGTGAAACAAAATAAAACCAATCGAGTGAGCTTCACGCGTGAGTGTTCCGCTTATTTCCAATATGGCGGCGTGTATGATTCGAGTAATAAAGATGTTGGTAAGGGTAGCTTGTATGAGGTATTTGTGACGTTTCATTGAGCAATGTGCCTTTGTTCATAGCGTGGATGATGTCTTAAAGAAAATGATCGATCGCAAGTGAAGGAAAACATCAGGTTTATAATCGGACTTTATAGAAGCTTGCAATCATGTATATCTATTCATATTGTATAACTTCATCGTTTTCACTGTTAATGCTAGTCTAGAATATTATAATCGCGAGAACCTTTAATTGGCTTCCTATAGCTAATACATTGTTATTCTGTTTTAAGAGCGGTCAACCCGGCTTACTTTTCATACAAACGCTCGTACGTGATTATGCAGTTGTAACAGATCTTTCTTTTAAACTTTTGAACTAATAGGTATCTTGAGCACTAAATCTAGGTTTCTATGAAAACTAAAAATCAAAACTTTGAGAAACAAATTCAGTATAAGCCTCCAAAAACCTGCGTTTTACATAAATTTTACCTGAACTTTGGCCGTTCATAATGTACTCATTAATTGTAAAAGTAAAGACAATATTGTGATAGAAACCTTGCAAATGTTATGGAGATTCTAAATGACAAGCATTTATTTTACAAACTTGTAAGGCTTACTAAAAAACACGTATTTCCTGGAACACTTTTTATGAAATTTCCGCACACTATTTTTCGAGTGAGCGAGTGAGCGGCGAAAGTACCAACTGAATGCCGAGCTCTGATGCGTTATCTCTCTCTTTTCGCTTTGCTTCTTCTTCTAGCATTGCGCTGGATGAAACAACAAGCTTTTTAGCCATGCTCGCGTCGATGATAGACGCGCCGGGAAGGGTCACCTTAAGAAAGCTGTTGGATCTCCAATAAATAAATAAATAAATAAATCTGTCACGTAAGTAATGTTTACTTCTATTAATATTGACTGTAACCAAAGAGATATTTTCTCTTATTATTAAGCATATCAATCATATTACTGATAATCTAAGGGGTAGTCAGAAGTGTATAATATTTGGTAAATACCCACATAATTATTGAAATTAACATTCCAACGTTAAAGGTTGCAAGCCCCTCGACGCCATTAGAAAGCTTACTGAGGGCCTAGCCAACCGGCATTCGCTATGAAGCGATTCGATTTCTACCATCGCTACACCTTTGATTTGACATTTCTGATCGCTCGAGTTTTCGTCATCGAATGTCAATTCCTATACATTTTTTTTAGTTTCTAATCGAAAGCGATTGTCGAAATGTAACATGCTCTCGTCTCAAGAGGGCTTCTCGTCCTCAAGATGTTTTCCTTCATCGTGTAGAGCTTGTGTTAATGCACATATAATTTTTTTTAACGAAAAATCCATTGATGCACGACTGGATTTGAACCCACGACCTTCGGATCGAGAGTCGAGGTACTAATCCATTTGGCCAACACTGTTGAAGCACGGAACCCTAATAAACTGAACTTGCACAAAAAGAAATAAACGAGTGAATTCAGTGTAGGAAGCGATTCGCAAGATTACATTCGACTGGATCCGTGGAGTATTTAACCTTTCAAAGTTTTCTAACGTTTTTAATCATAGGATATGTTTTTATATTTACATTTTCGATTAGCTTGGTATCACGAAACTCTAGAAAAGATCCGGGTTTTAAGAGCTATGTTGACCAAGTGGTGAAGTTCCACCGAATCCGAAGATTGTGGGTTCGTTACTCGACGATGGACAATGGATTTTTTCATAAAAATGCAGCATTTCAGCAACATACGTATTGACCATTGCCTGTCTGTGGATATGGCCTGTTAAGCTGAGAGGAAGGTTTAGGTGCTGGGCAAGTCAACCTAATGCTACTTTGTCATCTAGGTAAAAATTGCCTCTTTACACTGTATTTCTGTGTCTAAAAACATCTAGCAAATACGTTATGGTATGAGTGGACAAAAAGATCTAAAAGACGCTAAAAAGTGATCGTAATGACTCTATCATGAGTAGTTTTAAGCCACCACTCGTTATCGTTTCCAACTCGGATGCAATTACTTCCATTCTTACTAAATCTTTAAAATAAAAGCGAGCAAGATAAAAAAACAACGTTGAATAATAAAATACCACGCGGCAATTAAGGAACAGAATTAGTAGAGATGGTCAGATGCAAATTGAAATCGCAGAGTAGGTACATTAAAACGCGAATTTGTAGCGAAAAGAAAGCATATTTCTTTGTTAACAGAAAAGCCTACATTATTTTCAGTAATGTTGATTTGAAATTATTGTTATATCTCAATTTATGTGATCGAACTTGGCTGTTATTTTCAGATGTAAGCTCGTTATTCGTATGAGCTAGTGGCTAACTTTGGTAGCTTAGTTTTCAGGCCGCCTGGAGGCTTCCGTCATGGCTTAACGACTTAAAAGCCAGGACCGTCAATGTTATAACGAGAGGCACCTTCAAAGCACGGAAGTACTCAGCTGCTAGTGCCCTTGCAGTCACCCATCCAAGTGTGACCGCTCAGAACGTCGCACTATCTATCAAAAACATCGAAGGAAGCTACGTAACGAGCACTTCTGTTTTGATTGTCACAAAACAAAGCGCAATTGTATTAAGTAAATATACAAAAGTGAATGAATAAATTTCAATATGTTTTTTAAAGAGTGTTTATTCTAAAACGTCACGGCCAGTCTCTAGTCATCAGTAACACTTAACATTCCATGAGGTGCTGCACCAAACTTAAAATAAATGTTTTCTACTGTAATGTTATCCACATTAATTAAATTCCGCGCGTACTACCCCTAGGACGCATTTACACAGAAAACAGGTAAAACTGGCACGTAAAATAAAAATAAATATCCTTGGAAATTCCACACAGTGTCATCTAGTCCCAAGCTAAGCAATTTAATGCTTGTGTTATGGTAACCAGATGACAGTATATACTACTTAAATACATTTTTTTTGTAAAGTAAGACAAATATTTGCAGATCATACAAACATTTGTCTCATAGCGGGGATCGAACCCGCAATCTCCGCGTCTCAGGCGGGCTTTCACCGACTGCGCCAAGCGGTCGTCAACTAACTGCGCCCCGCGGTGTTACCCGTGGTGGAAAGTTCACGTTCCTGTGAGAATACCGGGATCAAGAGCTAGCCCTAAACCCCCGCCCTAAACTCAGCCCGTTTTCTAACAAAATGCACCCCAAGCCTCACTACAACTCACCAACCTAACTTGACACCTAACACCCCTTTACTTCAGCAAGATCGAGGTAGCTCTGAAGTGTTGTATTGAAAGCCAGGGCTCTTCTAAAACTGGTCGCGTTGGTTACTTTAAAAAAATATAAAATTGTTTTTATTTCAATATCACAAAAAGAAGTTCATTCATAGTTCATTCTGTGGACTACGTGGTAAATAGTTTGAGGGTGCTTGTGTATAAAAATAAATGAATTTATGAATAAAGTTTTGAGCTGTTTTTTATTATGGTTTATAGTTTGCATCTCTTAAAATAAATGAACGTTTAAAAACAGGAAGCTAATAATGAAGTCGAATAAATTATGTCATAAATTATGGTTTAGTGCTAAACTTGCTTTTGTAGGTACTAACTTTGGTGTGAACTCTAATAAAATCTAGGTTTTATAAGGATTATTTTTAGTATACTTTTCTATGCTAAAGCAGTCAGTAATAGTAGTAAAAGTCAAAAGAGATAGACATACAATAGTGGCAATTCGGAGTATCGCAAAAGCTAAACTTAACTAACCAAAAGTGTTGCCGTCCCTTTTATAGCGATGGGAATAAAAAGGATGGCATTAATTTTAGTTAGTTTCGTTTAGCTTTTACGACACTCCGAATTGCTACTAATATATTAATAGACTAGGTAGACATACAACTTTCGTTATTTTTGGAATTTGACAGAGGTAATGACCTGAATCAATAGTATAGTATTATATTATCTGTGACTAGACAAACAATTTGTAAAAATAGGCTGTAACATCATAAAGAAACTCAAGGAAAGCCGATTAACACTTCTTAGAAAATATCGGTTTCAGGAAAGAAAAAAGAACCACGTGTAGGTTTACTCAATAAAAAAAACTTGGTACTAAACCTTACAATACGACTAACAAAGGTATAGGCATCTCGCTACTAAATCATTTGTTGAATTCGTTTCATCTATTGATAATTTTTTCTCACAGACCGGTAAAGAAAAAACTTTATTTATGGATAGTTATAAAATATTTAGTAACAGGATGCCTATGCCTCATATCGAACTATCGACTAACCGACTTTTTAAAATTTTCATGATGGTCGCATAACGCCAACTTAATGAAAAATCTGTATAAGTAATCGCATCATGCCTACTTTTTATTTTATTTCACTGTTTTCATAGCATCTAGTTTAGTTTTTTCAGAAACGTCATGATGCCTGTTTTTGTAAAGTGTCATCAGTAAAATAACGGTAGCAGCTAAATAGAAAATCGTTACTTCTGTTTACTTTTTCAGGGGAATACAGGGAATTATGGATTTATCCAGCATGTTGACACAATTGATTTATGTTTGTGTGGTTTTGTGATGAAAACAGTGTTTTAATTTCACGTGATACATGCAAACAAATGTAATGAACTGTTTTATTTATAACTGAATGAAAAGAATATGTAGGAATATATTCTTTTGAATATTGAGGTGTATTGTGTCAAAATCAAGTACAATTTAAAAAATATTAATAATGTTTTAATAGATTGTTGCTATAAATTTTTATACAATAATATTACCAGGGACTAGTGATGTAGTAGTAGAGTAGATAAGATAAGATTTGTTTATTTGCCAGAATTAAGTTACAATCAAATCTTTTAGTACTATGGTTAGTCCAGATATATTCTACCTAATAGGCATGCAAATGTTAATACTTAAGTACTATAGTATAACTAGATAGAAAAATATTCTAGATTCAGAACCAAAATTGCAATTTGAATTTGACATTTAGTGTAAATTATCAATTATCAAAGTGCTGGTGGCAGCCAGAATTCGGCAACGTCAGCTCGTTTGATTTCGTTGACTATTCGCGTGGACCAATTACCTAACTTCGGCGAGCACTGTGCCATGAAATTTGGACTGATTCTGAAGCTCTACTTAGAAACTATGATAATGATCATATCGGGTAGTGAAAAGTTCTTTGAGTCAACTTTGATGAAGTTTTTAGTAATGAAAATAAAATGGATTTTATACAATTAACACAATACTCCGCTGCTTCGTTCGCGTGGTACTTACTTAGATTAAAAGTAGTCTTGTGTTATTTGACGTCATAAGCTACGCATATTCGACGACCTGTGGCGCAGTGGGCGAAAGCCCGCCTGAGACGCGGAGATTGCGGGTTCGATCCCCGTCACGGAACAAACGTTTGTATGTTTTGCAGATATTTGTTCCGGGTCTGGATGTTTTTCTATCTATAATATGTATGTATTTACAAAAAAAAATGTATCTAAGTAGTATATTATCAGTCATCTGGTTACCATAACACAAGCATTAAATTGCTTAGCTTGGGATTAGATGACGCCGTGTGAAATGTCCAAGGATATTTATTTATTTATTATTTATTATTCATATTCCATGTTTTGAATTTTAGTTATTGGATAATAATT
This sequence comes from Xanthorhoe designata, assembly GCA_963582015.1. Lineage (NCBI taxonomy): Eukaryota > Metazoa > Arthropoda > Insecta > Lepidoptera > Geometridae > Xanthorhoe > Xanthorhoe designata. Next base: position 1,965,943 of record OY757049.1, read on the forward strand.
AATTATTATTATGAAACAGTGATTGATAGAAACTTTGAGATTTATAAAAAAAAGTAACTGTTCATTGCAATTCTCTCTAACTATTCCAAGAGTAAATTGGGTGAACCAGAATCCAATTATATTGTTTCGCAGTAGAGTTCTGGTCAGGAGGAGCGGGCTGTAGTTTAAATTGAAATAGACTGATGGACTTCGATACTATCGTTTGTGAGCGTCTTTTGTATCAGTTGTAAACCTATTTTGAAACGGTCATTACATGGCCGACTAGAATCGCCTTTTCACCTACGGCAAAACACAAAAGGGTACAGATTTAGACCGATATGTGTTTATATCAGAATCAGAAATTTTCTTGTCACTCGATTATCAATATTTCCCATTTCTGTAAAGGGGCGTCTAAACGGGCTATATTTTACGACAATTTGTGGCTGCAATACTGTGGCCGGCAACATTGCTAGCAATACCAGCCATTTATGCAATATTTTTAGGATGGCCCGGCATTATAGCCACATATTTTTTGGTATGTCAAAATGTTTTTGTGTAGCCGGCGTGTATTGCATATATACATACTATTGCAGCCATATTGCAACACGTTGCCTGCAATTGATTGCTCAGCCATAAAATGCACTAAAATGTTTTTTTGATGGCTGGGCAATGTTTTCCAATAATTGCAGCCACAAATTGTCGTAAAATATAGCCCGTTTAGACGCCACATTACCCATGTTTATGTTGATGGAAATTAAATTAAATATCTATTCTATTCTATTTTAATCAGAAATAAATATTTTATTGCAAAACTGTTGTACAAGGATAGGGTAGGGTATATTTATAATAAGGTTAGGTTAGAGACAATCTTTGATTGTCTGCTGAATTGATTTATTAATTTTGGACGTTAAATTTTAAGCAAACCGTGAATTATTCTATTAGCAATTCGATTAACAGTGAAATAGTATAATATCTAGAAAACCTATAGTTAGGTCACGCTTTTTTATATGTATTATTGAAGAGTTTTTGTATAATTTTACCAACTCCTTCTTACATATTGGTTTAGTAAACCTACTTTAGCTAAAACGGATATTATATCTGTTGTCATCTCTTTTCATTGACATAAGAGTAACAAGGAAAAAACATTATTTAATTCTTTATTAAATTGACAAATCTTTATGAATAAGACAATACCAATAACAGTTGTACCTAATTCGATTTATCAAAGAACAACGTTAAACAAAGGTATAGGTATCCCCAAAAAAAACTACTTACTAGGCGACGAGAAATCTCGTTTGCGAGATACGCCAGTCGATACGGCCATATGATACGGACTCAAAGAAATACTTTCACGGTGCACGGTGCACCTTATTACCTACAAAGCCTTTTGACAAGGAATACCACTAGCTGGAAGAGCAGAGTTTAAAGTAGGTAATCTAGACGACATAAATCTTACAGGGCATTTTAGAACTTGGGATTTTATAATTTGGAGCTCAAGTAATTTTATGCTGATGGTATGGAATTAATTGAATTTAATAAATAATATAACTCCTTGGACATTTTACACAGTAGTGTATTTTTGAAACCAACCTCGAACAAGCACGACTACATGGGTTGCATTCCAAATTCAAATCACATTATTCTCATGGGTAAAAAAGATATTCAGTACAACATTATGACCCAGCTAGACCGTAGAGCTGACATACTTTACTTTAGGAAAGGTTTGCATGACACATAATATGCCATTGACGAGCAGGTAGTATAAAAAATATTTTATGATTCATTTTAATACAAAATTCCGATGCAGCAAGCTTCCAGTCACCCTAATCCACGTCCTTACTTCAATCTCGCGCGAAATCATCTCTTTCTATTCCACACACCTATACAGAGTGCTCAAAACATCCACTAAGCTTTTTAGCGGCACGGCACGTTCGAGTTTCGCGCGGTTAGTTGTAATAAAATGCTTATATACAGGGGAAATAAGAATTTTTCTCGTTGTGAAAGTTTCTTTGTTGATGTAGTTTTAAAGTTAGGATGTAACTCTTTGTAGGTGCAAGAAAATATGTTGGAACGTGATGTAAATGAGCAATGCGTTGTGCATTTTGTAGCAATAAGTTTGTTGTGGCGTAATACTTTTCTGTCTAGGTTTAAATTTTTCTAAGGTTTATCATGAAGTATTAAAATTCTTTATTAGTACACGGGAAATTATTCACGTAAAAATATCGTTGATTTAGATACCGACAATGTTTCGATTCTTCCGGAGAATCTTCTGAGTATGAGTGCGAGACGCGACCGCGAGGAGTGACCATTGTCGGTACTTACCTAAATCGACGATATTTTTACGTAATTTCCCGTGTGCTGGAGCGCGATTATAACAATATTTAAATCACGGTTCCTAGTATGCACATTAGCAGTCCTCACCTATATCGTCGTTGGTACGTATGTTGTAATTTTGTTGTGTTTCTGTTATACTCGTAATGTATATAAATAGTCGATAGTTATTAAAATTCTGCTGACATTTACCACTTGATATTTCGGTTAAAGCACCTTTTTTTACCACATTTTTTTTATTCGGGCTTGTTTTATTCGTGAGTTCTTGATTAAAATGATGAGATTCCAACCTTACACGGCAATAGCTCATTGTAGGTTATAAAATAAACAAACCAGTGTAACAAAGGAACAAACTCAGACGTTGAGGTTTCAATTAAAACTTTACAATTCCTCCGCTACTTATAGGCGAGAGTTTAATACTTGGATGTATTTTACAGTAAATGATATTTTTGTGTTTCTTTCACCTATCTTTGAACTTTCAAAACTATCGTGAGTTGTATTAGACATTATAATAATTTTACGTGAGTAATTTCCCGTGTGCTATAAATTATAATATCTTTGAACTATTCGTATTTAGGTTAAGGATATTTATTAATTTAGTTTTTTTATATTTTGTATTATAGTGTTAAACCACACCTAGTATTTCACCTATAGGTATTTCATTATAAATGAAAAATCGGTGCTTTAACCGAAATATCATCTTACGGATAGTTTAGTCTTCGGCGTCATAGGCTTCGTGGCCGCCCAACAAGCAAAACTGTGATAACAGCCAAACTTTTATCACTGAACACTGATATTACATTTGTATATAAGTAACGCTTTCTACTGCTTACTGTATATCGATGTTGGTTAACATGTATTAGCTTTATAACGATATAGAGCTAAATTGCGATATAAACCTATGTTATAAACGTTTACTCAGCTTCTATATACAGCATATATAACGCAGCTGTAAATCAATACTCAAAACTTTGATAAAGAGCTAATAAGCTGAGTAATAGATTTCATAGAGCCAATATAACGCAAATGTGAACTAATGTGGCTCTAAGATCACCAATATATCGCTTGTGATATATTGATCACCATTATAGCTAACCTATGATATATCAGTTGTCGTTATAGCTATTATATCACAAACATGCTGGATATAAGCATCTACATCTCTGTATTAACGTTTATAAAATGGCCGCACGCTGCTGAATATCGTTTATATATCAGCAACAGTAACGCTAATAAGCTCTATTAGTGCCTTCAGAAATATTTACAAAAATTAAATAACTATTATTTAATTAAATACTGTGAATTCAAGGGGGGCACTTAAAAATTCAATAATATTATACTACTAATTTATCAATAGAATTGCAAGCGCACGTGACATTGCACTATTTTTGATTTCGTACACACACTTGCAAATTGGATAATAAGATTAGGTACATTTATCAAATTATAAATGTTTTTCTGGTAAAAGTCCCGCCATATTTGCATTGAAAACAGTCACGTGTTATTAATAATCACATGGAGCCAATATATCATCAAACATTCGATATCAGTATCACATGTATCCAAGTAGCCATAAGTGGAGCTACAAAAGAAGCATTATATCACTGAAAAGCTCTAAAAGTGGGGCCCTTTTCCTGCTGTATACACATTTCTATCAAGGATATAGAGCGTTTATGTCAATGATATACAAATACATTTAGATCGTTTTGCTAGTTGGGCGAGTGGTCAATGGCAACTCGGTTAAAGGTCGAAGTTATAAACTTTTAAGATTTTACATTTATAATGCTGTATAAGTCTATTTTTACTGCATATTGTTAAATCTTGTGTACATAATTTATTATGTTGGTGTAGCTTACGGAGATCGGACCCGCAACCTCAGGCGGGCCTTCGCCCACTGCGCCGCAGAGGTCGTTAAAAATATAATTTGTTCTTAGTAGTATATACTATATTTAGTTCGGTAGGTCTAGGTTAAGCCGTGTTGGCCAAGTGGATAAGTACTTCGACTTTCGATCCGAAGGTCGTGAGTTCAAATCCGGCCGTGCATTAATGAACTTTTCGTGACAAAAATTTATATGCACTTTAACACGAGCTTTAAACGGTGAAGGAAAACATCATGAGGAACGTATTGACCATTGTCTTTCCTGTGGATATGGCCGGCTAAGCTGAGAGGATGGTTTAGGTGCTGGGCAAGCTAATTCCATCTCAACAAGGTCCCAGGCACTACAGTGTCCCGTTAAGTGTAGGCAAAGCTTGCCTCCTGACTCTGTATAAATCATCTAGTAAAAGATGTAAAGGCCTGAGAGAGGTCTAGGTTGTTTAATGTCGCAGACATTATTCTGAGAAACTCAAGTTTTAGTTGTTCAGTAAAATAGTTCAAAGGCGAAAAGTTTTTCGTTTGTGAATTAGTAAGTAGATAGTTCGTTATTAGGTAAGTTCTACAATCAAAAACGTCAATCGTTGAGATGGATACAAAATATTGATCTTTGTAAGTTCGCATGAGCAAGTGACCTACTCTACTGACAGACCGAAATATCATCTTACTGATAGTTTCGTCTTCGGCGATGAGGACTTCGTGGCCGAGTAGTAAGGCAGCCCGGCTTAAGGGTGATCGCTTATCTCGCGGGTTCGAATCCTGCCGAAGTCGTAAAACTTTTAGTAAGATTTTTCATTTAAAAATGAAATACCTAAGTGTGGTTTAACACTATAATAAAAAATATCTACTGACAGAGTTTTTAGGCCGTCTACGGCTTAACGACTTTAAGCCGGGACCAACAATTTAATGTGCCCACCGAAGCACGGAAGCGCTCAGATATTAATGCCACTTGCGGTCACCCATCCAAGTAGTGACCGCTCAGAACGTTGCTTAACCTCGACGATCTATCAAGAACGAAGTAGCAAGCTTCGCTACGAGCTCTTCGAAAAACGATTAATTTCGTAGTAAAGTTGTTTCTAATAGATAAAAAGCGTCAGTTTCATCAAAAAATATCCGATAAAAATGATTGTTTATTCAATACCGTGATAGTCCCACAGTATTTTATGTTTAGATTTATCGCAGCCAATCTAAACGCTTCGCTCTGGTAAAGTCCATTGCGTCCGGATATTAAACTATTTCTCCTCTGACCCTAAGCCTGGTTACTTAAAGTACGGGCACCGTCATATTATTACCACAAAGCTCAGATTACATTTTTTTATTTTTTATTTTTGTTTTAACCTTTAAAAAAAATGTACAGAAATACTTTTTTGTGTGCCCTAAAAACCCTTAGGGTTTGTGTAGGCACTCACATTCGTCTTAAATTACTTACGCAATATTATAGGTACTTACAACACTCAATCATAATCACAATAAATTTAAAAACTGTAACATGTTTTGGTATAAAACCTAGCAACGAGAAAAGTATTTTTTATTCCTCTTATTGTTTTCCTATTTGATTATTTGTGAAATCCTTGCTTTTATTAGTTAATAAGATTGTTATGTTTACCAAAGAATATACAAATAGTAAAGTAAGCGGGGTTATTCCAAAGTACTGTACATTTTGACTTCAGCTGTTACAAAAAAGAGAAGAGAGAGCTTTTTTGTCACCTATGTACAGTACATACACTCGGTTCTCTTGTAAGCAGTTAGGTGATGTTACGTACGTCTTTTGCCGGTCTCTAGTTCTTAAAAACATAGCTAAGGCTTCGATAGAGGACATAATGGGGCATAAATACCTACTCGCATCATGGAGTTCCAATTAAAACTTAAGCTGTCTTCGATAAGTAGGGACTAGAGATAGCGATTTAGGACCCTGATAAAAGATGGTGAAAGTTTTTGTAAGATATTCTGAGTTTTGTAAGTAAAACAAAAGATCAAAACTGTTTTTAATATTTACATTCGACTTTTTTATATTTTGAGACATTAAAAAAACTTAGGCCTTTACATTTTTACTACGAGCCTATGCTCTAAAGATTTAATAATTTTCTTAAAACTGTTAAAATAAGCTTCTCTCTCCTTCACATGGAAATAATATAACACCCAACAGTCACAATACATAATACACGGTTAACCCAAGAACAAACAGTGAAATTATTCCTCGGAATAGCTTTGAATCCAATCCAGTGTCCTCGGTAGAAAGATAAACATCTCTTGTTCAATCAATACATGGCAGTTTTATTTGACAACGGTCATCAAGTAGCCAGGAATTGGAAACGTGCCCGATAGCGAGTGAAAAATTGAATTCGCGATGAACAATTTATTCTTATTTGATTTTTGGAGACGGAATTGAGATGACAAAGGTAAATTAAAAGCTTGTTTGTATTACGGGTTCTGTGGCTGTGTGATTGACAAGAGGCGCGAAATTTGAAAATTTTATAAACACCGACTTCAATTTCAAGAAGAGAGCAATTTTCTGCACTTTCGAGGTGCATTTTTATTCATAACTCCAAAAATTCTCAAAATTGGAAGTAGGTATACTATAAAAAAAATGTCCACTGTTGACGGAAAAATCGGTGAACATACCTACATTAAAATTACATGCATTGGAACATAGAACATCCTATTTTTTTAAGTCGGTTAAAAAATTTAAGCAAAACAACAAAAAGATTATAATATTAAAACTGGCAGTACGAAGTCGGCTTCTCGCAAATTTGTATTTTTACCAAAAACAAGGTGCGATTAAGTATGTTGTAGGTTTCAATGAAATCCATGTCGCATCACGATTTTATCATTCCATATTTCATCAGACTCCGAAAAAAGGCGGTAATATTCTCTTTGAGGCTTCGTATACGACGGATCTCCGCATAAGCCTTCCAAAAAACTGAAAACTACCTTACATTCGCCTACAAGGCCCTGTTTAACATGTTATTTGCATCAGTGAGGAAAACTAGGTCGCAGATACATCTGTTTTTTACTTAAACCAGAGACTATAAAGTAATAAAGATACTTAGTTAATTCATATTCAAATTTGTGAACTGCGAAATTCTGGTTAAATCTAGATGGCGTTGTTCCATAACCAGCTTATGAATACTTGAACACTGCCATCTATCGAGCTTTACAAGTATTCGAAGTGTGTTTGCTATAAGTAGTTACATCTCGTGATTTAGAAGATAATTAAAAACCGATTCTTGCTTCGAAGTTTTAGTTTTTACTACCTTAATAAACTAACAAAACATGTATTCTTGTATTATTAAACTGAAATAAATATGAATTATTTCATACTTGGCGCGTAATAATTTAAAACAAACCAAAATAAAAAATACAAGAAAACGAACAAAAATGTTTCTCTAAGAAAATCAGGGGACACCCGGGTTTGAACCGGGGACCTACCGATCTGCAGTCGGTTGCTCTACCACTGAGCTATATCCCCCATGATCATACGTTCGAAATTATGTATCTTAAACTCAGACTCATCAACATTATCGTGAGGTATTTTTAAAATAATCGTCATAAATATTAAAAACGCGAAAGTTTGTAAGGATGTATGGATGGATGTTGGTTACTCTAGCACGCAAAAACTACTGAAACAATTTGGAATATACTAACCTTATGACTTGGAATAACATATTGCTACTTTTTATTAGGGTAAGTGCCACGCGAGCGAAGCTGTGGGCGTTTACTGGTTAGTAGTATAACTGTCTTTATTTTAGTCTATTAGATTATTGAATACAATCAAAGAGAGAAACAGCCGGTGCTTTGTTTTATATTACAGGTATAAATAGGTACATTAGTGGCAATTCGGAGTGTCGCAAAAGCTAAACTAAACTAACTAAAATTAATGCCATCCTTTTTATTTCCATCGCTATGCAAGGGACGGCAACATTTTTTTTAGTTAAGTTTAGCTTTTGCGATACTCAGAATTGCCACTATTATCATGCTAGAGATTCTAGTTAACTAACTTTATAGGTATGTCATTTTATTAGACGGACAGAGAAATTAAATTTAAAGAGATGTAGTTAAAACTTCCCAAAAACTTATTTTTACAACACCTGGCGCAACTTAAACTTTATATTGATGTTATAAAATAAACTGGTTATTTAAACGCACTTGAAAAATAGATAATTAGATATTTGGAAAGTATTTTCAAGTCGTCAAAGTGACTGTTAAAAGTTAGAAAGTGAGGGGACGAATTTGATGTCAGAGATTACTTTGCGAATTCTATAAGCAAACTTTGATTTATTTAAAATTTTGATGATTTGAGTAAAAGTCTAAATAAAAATTAACTAAAAATAAATAAAATTATACCAAAGTCAAGAAAAAAACTACACAATTTCAATTTCAATTTTTTATTGGATTTTAACTTGTACATTACTAAACAGTAATCGAAGCCTCCTTTTAAGTATAAAATACCTGTATTAGGAGGCAGCGCTCTTCCTTAACATACTCTTAATGATATTTAGAAAGTAAATTAGTTATTATTAACTTAAAAGTAATACCAAAATACATTTTGTAATTGAAAAGAAAAAGTTTAAAAACAATGTCAACACGGCTCTATTACCATTTAAAAAGACAGTAGTACCTTATTTTAAAAGCTCACTCAAAGTAAAACATTTAATGCATCTTTATGCATTCAACTAAAAGTAAAATCAGAGTATGATAATAAGGCTACGTTCAGACAAAGACGATTAATATCTAGATATTAATATTGATATTAATCGTCTTTGGTTCAGATGACAAAAATCTGATACATTATTTCATATTTACCTAACAACCGATCACATGCGCGCGCGTTACACGCGTTAGTTTCAACGCAGCGCTCAGAGAAAAATTATCTAGACGCAGGCAATCGCGCTACTATACTAGACTTACTAGAAGCTAGAAGTGACGAGTACTCTCGCAACGAAGGTTAGCGATCAATCAAGATGACGATAACGATAAAAACAATAGTTCAAATCCTTTACTCGGTGTATACCTGACGTAAAATTTTGCCATCTGAACATAGCCTAAATCACGTCAGCATCATACCAAATATGTGAAAATGTGTATCTGACAATCCCTTGTAACAAACTTCAAAAGATTCAATCTGATCATCAGCGCAACTTTTAAAGCATAATATGCCTATGTCGTGATCATTTATTTATTTATTAACTAGCGCGGTTACAAACACCAATTACGAGTACCTACGCTAATTAAAAAACATTATAGGAGTCAAATATCAAGCATCAGAAACAAAGAAAAAATATGGATTAGGTAGGTTCATAATTTGTATAAGTTCAATTCGTTTTTAGAACACAAGTACCAACCGTAAAAAATGTGAATATTTAAAATAGGGTACTTAACAAACGAAGCCACGGGTATTTTATTAAGGGATGTTCAGCGGCGCGCCCTGGGAGGTTATAAAATAAAACATTGGCCCGCTGCGAACTAATTATGCAGTAATTTTATACGTAAGATACCCTGACATTTTAACAAGTACCATGGTGAAATGATCTTTAGGAATTTGTTGCGAGTAATATAGTAAGGAAGATATTTTAGGCATTTCGATAACACTTAAAAAAAAGGTTTTATTTTTGACTTTATTGTATTTTGTACAATGTAAGTATGAGCGAATAGCTCTGGTGGCAGAGTTGTAGGCTGCCTGAAGGTCTTCGTGACTTAATGACTTTAAAAGCTTGGATCGACAATGTAACGTGCCTCTCGAAGCACCGAAGCGCTGAGCTATGACCCCTCATGGGAGCTCGCGCACTACGCAAACCTCATGTTCAACTGGCTGCCGCAGCTAGCCTGCCTAGTGCGCGAGGGGATTAACTTTTTGTACTTATGTTCATCGATATAATTAAATAATGTTTTAAGTAACCTATACTGATACATACCACGGTTTAAGAAACTTTATTCTCATATGAATTTACAATTCACTTTGAGAACTTAAAAAACTATAAACTTATAATTTAAACACCTTAAGATTGCTTACGAGCGTACTATAAGATTTTGTGTGTTATCTTTAACAACATTAATAGAAAAACAAAACAGTTCGTGACCATTCACATATCATACCATAAGTTAAGACCTGAAGATGGAACCTCAAGAAATCATTTAAAGTCAATTTTAATTTTTAGACAACATCAAGGTCCAATTTCATTGTTATAATACAAGTTTACTTTATTCTCCTAAGTCTTATAAATCACAACTAGTTTATTACAAAGAGCAATATTTTATCTCTTTGTCGTAATATATTAGTGCCCTAATTTGAATCTTCTTTTTATAATAACGCTGAGACAAATTTATCACATAATGACGTCATTTAACCAATGTTTCGTTCCAATATTATTCTCTCCATATCTTTAATTTAGAATCTTTCAAAATTTATATACACAAATTTTTCAAGCACCACATTTTTCACAAATCATAGTTTCCATTCTTCAGGAAATATTCAGTAAATCCCAGAAGCTCTTGACTTTGAAGAAAAGCTTGATACCTTCAAAGAGTTTTCGCGCAGAGTCGACATTAGAAAAATGTATAAGGTAAACGAAATTTTTCCCTTACAAAGAAAGTCTTTGCGAATTGCATAAAAATCCCATTATTTTTAGAACCACTAACTTTATTAGAAACTATCAGTTATAATTTCGTACATATTTTGAAGATTTTCATATATTATTATATCACATCACATCACACTTCACACTTCACATTACACTAATATTACTCGTATAAAGGTGTACTCGTATAACTTTGTGTGTAAGTGTGTTTGTTACTCTTTCACGCTGAAACGGCTGAACGGATTTGAATGAAATTTGGTACCAGAATTGCTTATACCCTGGATTCAAGAATAGGCTACTTTTGATCCCGGTTACATGGGAACGAGATCAATCACCGCGGGTAACACCGCGAGGCGCAGCTAGTATAGTATATAGTATACCACGTAATGTCGGTGACGTGTGATACACAGTATGTACGGGGATCGGTAGTCGTCCGCAAAAACGCCGAAACAGCACATTCTTCAGCCAGAATGGTTTTTAGTGTCTAAGATTCTATTTAATTCCTCAGTACATTGGTTGCATAGTGAAGTCTAAAATGTAATTCCCCGACTAATAGGCAAACAAAATAGCGGGCGCCGAGTCCCGGCGCCGTGTAATTAGTTTTCCTGGGACTTTTGAGGACCTGACAAACTTGTTTTACCCGACTGTGAAAGCTATGAGTTCAGCGTTTAGTGAGTCAAAGACGGTCGAGTCTGTAACAGACTCAATTTTTGAAAAAATGTTGTCACGACTGTGTTTCTAAAGGAAGACATGTTTTTTCAGATCTTTAGGCATTTTGGAAGAAGTTTATACAGGATCTAGAATGCCTATTTAAGATCAATAAATAAAAAAATATGATGTGTCTTTATTTTACTATTTCTGATAGTAATCAGAACACATTTAATTTATTTATTTAATTCTTTAAAATTTACGTGAAATATCAATACAGTACACAAAATCACAGATAAATAAAATATTAAAAGTGGCAGCAGGCAAGCTACACACACGAGTGCTTTAGTTGAAATTCAAGAAGTAACATAAACAAGTGTTTTTTTTATTATTGTACTTTTTAAAGCTGTGTAGAATGCAAAACGTAGCAAACGGGGGGTTACTTAAAGTTTTTAATTTTACAAACTTGTTTTGAATTTCAAACACTCGTTCCGTTTATGTAATAAAACAATTTTTTTTTTGTTTTCTATCTCATTAAATTAATGTTAAAAAACACTAAATATTGTATCAAAGCTTGATAGCGCCAGAATCGTGTGCCATAGTGCCTTTAATGCCGTTCGATACACAGAATCCTGACAAAACCCATTGTAATTCAATATTTCAGATACATTGCGAATACAAGCTCCGTTGAGAAAACAAGGAACGACATTCAAATTTGCACCTTAACACTCTATGTTATGGTTTAAATGAATAGTGACGGTAGGGAAAAGAGACTTTAGGTTGGTAAATACTTTATTATGCCAGTTTTCACCAGGTTCGAGTCGCGTTAATGTTCTACAAAGAAGTCCAAGTGTATTTTATTTTTAAGCGCTCGAGCCTTGCTTTCTTAGACATTTTTAATAGCTCGTTGAAGTTAAGTGATTTCGAGTGGTCACAATCCTGCCAACCAGTGTAGCTCAGTGGGTGAAAGCCCGCCTGAGATGCAAGAGGTTGCGGGTTCAATCCCCGCAGAGGGACAAATGCTTGCATGTTCTGCATATTTGTTCTGGGCCTGGGTGCTTTCTATCTAATTATGTATGTATTTAAAAATGTATATAATAAGTAGTATCAGTCATCTGGGTAACATAACACAAGCGCATTAAGTTGCTTAGCTTATCACTTTTTTTATTATCATATTTCACCATGCTGTCATTATCACTACCTTTTATCTCAATAAAAAGAGAAACGGATTTAGCGCTCCGCTTTCAAACTTTTCAAACCCTGTAAAAGCTTTTTTAAAATAAGGTAAAGGTTAGTCTTGTTTACTTAGAAAACTAAACAGGCAACTCATTCTAAAACTATGCCCGAACTAAGACTATCCAACTTATCAAGTCACCTTGTAACCGGATGAAACTTCCACTAAACATCACTCTTTGAAGCCGGAATGCTGATACAGACTGCTTTAACATTATGAAGACTTCATACCAACTCAACCTGAAATGAACCTTCCTACAACGACATAACGCTCTACTCAATTAATATACAGGTCTCAAAAACAGCTGAACATGAACCTTCTGTGCAAATCATAAGGTTTATAATACATTTGAATGTTTGAGTAATTTGCATGCAGCCAATGTTACTGTTATTGCACCCAATTGGACAAAGTGCGAAATGCTCGTAACTTGATGCGACATGATGTTAAAAATTGAAAGGCCTATTGGGATAACGAACCATTCTGTGTTGAATGAGTGAATTTTATATTATTTTGGTTGTTGCGCCAGTATACCCAGTATACCCATACTGTTTATATTGTTCATTATCCATCCGTAGGTTGTCTGGTAGAGATCGCTTTTTAGCGATAAGACCGCCGATTGTATGTTATAGGAAAGTTTGTAAAGTATTTTCTCTCTATCTATACCTATATTGGCGCCCAACGTGGTGCTGCAAACACTTAAAGCACTTATTGGCAACTTGGTACTTTATAACTGAGCAACAAAGATATAACTCGAAATTGTATGATATGAATATCATTAAAAGGTCTTAGTTAGACTTTGACCTTTTGGGTTCATTGACTTTTAGAAGGTTTTATTAGAACAATAACGGTGAAATATAATGCCCCACGTTAGGCGCCAAAACAATTATGAAGATTGAATCAAAAGTCGTTATTAAATTTGAATAGAGTGTTATCTATATCTCAATGTATAAAATATAATGAGCTATAGCCATTGAAGCAAGCTTTACTAACAAGAAAGCCCTAAATGTACTGTAATGTATGTGAGCGATGTAAATAAATGTTTTTCTTTTCTATTATAAATAGGTTGCAATGTTTTTTATAAAAAAATAGTCACTTGTCACTATGATGTCGCATTAAAGAGCAGAGCAAGCAACTGACACTTCAATAAAGTTTTTTAAAAAAGACAGTCCCATAAATCTGTTCGTTCGTTTGTATGAGCTAGTGGCCAACTTTGGTGACTTAAATCTGTGATATTATAAACACAAAGGAAGAAAGAAAATCAGTAGTAAGGCTATAGGAATCAAACCACGATATGAGATAGGAGATCACCATTTCACCTGAAAATTCCAATACTACACAAACTTTTCAACCGAAACTTAGACGTGTTCACATCGGTAGACATATTGTAAAAACAATATTGAAACTTAAGTGGCAATATCATACCTATTTTATTCTGTCGACGGCAGACACTGAGCATTCGAATACATGAAGGTCGATTTACACGATACGAGTTATGTGACTAATGGCAAGTTATTCCCGAAGTTATAATCTCACTAATAATGCTGTTATTCTTTCACGCAAAACTACTGAATGGATTTGGCTAAAACTTTGAGTATAGGTACCTAGTACATTAGCTAGAGACCTGGAATAACACAAAGGCTTTTTAAAGGTTAAGTACCACACAAACTAAGCCGCAGTATATACTAGTAGGTTAATAAATAAGATGTAGAACTCTTTTTACAATTGACAGCCCAAGTCTCTATCCTAACATGACAAAAACTTATGTAGGTGATTTTGGCTTTCTTTTTATTCTTGTCGTTATATTAAAAGGGGCGTAACCATGGCATAACGCAGTTTGCCGAAACAGCAAGTATGTAAAAGTATTTAAATTCTAAAACAAATAAATTCTTCTAAATTCTTACTTACAGTTATTGTTATCGGTATAATATTAAAATTTACGACTAAATTCAGAAAGTCTTTGCTTAAATTCATAATCTATTAAAATTTCGTCTAAGCAAGCTTTGGCAGCGTTATACCTGTTAAAATGAGTTGTACAAAAAAATAATATTGTCCAGAAAAGTGTGATAGTTTTAACAATTTAAACGTGTCAATGATACTTTTAATTCATAAAACGAATATTGTTAGGTTAGGTTAGGTTAGCGTTAAAGTGAGTTGCACCAATTTAATGCGAGTAGCTGTATACTAACGTGGCAGTAACTGTCTCTGTGCAAACGCAGCAAAAGGTATCGCCTAAAGGACGAAAAGAAATGAGACGATGTATCTGAGGTATTTTAAATTGTAAAAATTTTTTGCTTTATTGTAGTAATAAATAAAAGTAATATGTTTTTGAATATACTGAGCTTGTAAAATAATTTTGTATCACTAAAAAGATACTATAAAATTACTTTTAAATGTGAAGAAGTATGTATTATTTTTCTAAACAGATTGGTTGCCAAGCACAACTCTTTGTCATCTTTTTAAGCCCTACTAATATAATAAATGCGAAAGTATAATTACTGTTCAAATGGATTTTTGTTACTCTATCACGAAAAACTACTTCATTGGCTGAAATTTGAAATATATATAGTTTGTGGATCGAATCACACATAGGCTACTTTTTGTACTACAAGTGGAGCCGCGGACGATTAAGCTAGTATCAAATATAACTAAGCTACACTACAAGTACTTTACTAACTCGAACGAGTAGGTTATTGTCGGTCCAGCCATTCTCTATAAACTGTCTGTAATTATAATAAGTTATTTATTTTATGATTATGATAATTATTATATTTATGATCATGATATATATTATGATCATGATTGATTTGGTTTTAATGTACCTAATCCCAAAACAGGTAATGCATAATAAATGTTATCAAAACAAAAACAAGCAAATCAAATATTATAATTAGCTTTTGTTACGAATCTATTTTAGTGTTATCAAAATGAACAAGCGAATAACATTTCTCTATCACCCAAAACTCATGTGCACCAAACAATATAAGACTCAGCAAAACATTCTCAACTCATGTGCCCCAAACAAAGCGAAACATTCTCAACTGCCAAGACACAGACTGGAACCAAATCTTAGTCCAATCTATTATATCGTGAACCCCAGCAATATCGTATATACTGTACCCGTAAAATATACAAACAAATTATTTTCAAGCGGTCGACTCTTTTGTTTATTCGACAAACAGAAAAGAGAAAAAAATCGTATGTTTGGACTGCCTTATCTCGGTCGCGCAGACGGCAAACAAACTTTTGTTATTATTAGGGAAATTGTAAGTGATTTCGTTTTGGCTCTGTGAAGGAAATTTCGAATGGAAATTCGGACGATTCTCGCTAAGGCCCTTTTGTTTTGAGTTGATTCTGCTTGTTTTTATGACATTCAAATTAAACATTTTAATATTGTTATAAGTGGCAATTCGGAGTATCGCAAAAGCTAAACTCAACTAACCAAAAATGACGCCGTCCCTTTCATAGCGACGGGAATAAAAAGGATGGCATTAATTTTAGTTAGTTTAGTTTAGCTTTTGCGACACTCCGCATTGCCACTATAGTCTAATAATCTTATTAAATAAATTATCCATCAACTTTACAAACAGTAGTAGCTACATTCAACTTGAACCTTTTACTTGAGCTATAAATCAATAAATATCCTTGGACATTCCACACATCGTTATCTAGTTCAAAGCTAAGTGCTTTAATGCTTGTATTATGGTAACCAGAATATGTCTGATATACTACTTAAATACATTTAACTTTGGCTTTTGAAGCTCTTGTGTTGTATCTTGCATTTCATGCCTATGTCCAGACCTAGGCAGGAAATGGGCTAAGCAAGATAGTCCAGACTAATAATGTTTTTCCTAGGATGGCACATGGGCTCTGAACGCTAAAGACGTTCTTGATAAATCGTTGATGTTAAGTGCCGTTCTGACCAGTCGCGATTCAGATGAGTGAATGTAGTATCATTATCAGCTGAGCGCTTCCGTGCTTCGGAGTGCTCGTTAAATTATCAGTCCCGGTTTTCAAGTTCACTACGGAGAATTTCAGATGGCCTATAAACTCCATCACCAGATTTACAAGGTAATAAAATAATAATAATAATAAAAATCTTTATTGAGAACAGATACAGTGGTACAATTTCATGAAAGTCGATGATATCTGCAAAAGTTAAAAACTGTGTCGCAAACATCAACGCCCTCCTCCGATGTAAAAAACAGAGTTCCATATGTGAGTAGGTGCAAAAAACATAAGAAGATCAAACTAAAAAATCTAGGTAGGTAATACAAAAAACATACCAGCACTTTAGCTCCATATTATTCAAAGCTAAAACCAATAGCAGATAACGCTGATAGATTATAAACAAAAACACTAATGGACCTGCAGTTTCGCACTCCAAGCGGGATTTATCTAACTGCGAATTAGTTCCAGTCAGCGCGTTAAGCCGTTAGTGCACTGGGGGCCAGGTGTGATATCAGCGTGGTCGGTTTTACTAAATCAAACAACCTGTATCACAGTCACGCATGCCTGGCATTATCTGTGGTCAGCAGAAACGAGTCTGGTCTTTATAGTGTTGAGGCAATTTACACTTAAGGTGGTTGTATGCGTCAAAATAGATCCGCCGCCTAATTTATTTTATCAGTTTTTTAGGGGCGCATACAGACACTTTAACGGTACACTAGTTCCTGGGACATTCTTGAGGTGGAGTAGACCTGACAAACACCTGATATAATAGAAGAAGCCACAGGACACAAACTTATCCACCCACAGGAAAGTCATGCCCGACTAAGGCCCATTAAACCACAGGTATTTCCTTTGCTATTTGTTATAGTTTGGGGTAATGTTTCCAGCCTCTCTAGCCAAGTTACATGTCTACAATCGCTTTCGTTTCTAACGAAGAAAATAGGAATTAAGATTTGATGACGAAAACTCGAGTGATTAAAAATGTCAAATCCGTCAATTCCTATACATTTTTGTTCGTTTCTGTAAATGTAGATTGCAAATGTAAGTTGGCTACAGGCGCTGAACCAGCATAATAACAGATTGTTTCTTATATAACTGTCTTAACCTTCTAAGCCTTAAATTTTGAATTAGGTCTTTGAGAACAAATGTCCAATTTTTGAAACAAATTGATAGATGAAACTAAGACCCGAACCTTACATGCGCTTCTAAAAAGACTGAGACTGAGACAGATTTCCTGTACTTTCGTCAGAACAAAGTTGCTTTGGTGCTCTTTAGGGAAGCATAGAGTTCATTGGATTGTCAACAATTTGTTCGTTTTTTGAGTAAAGACTTTTGAGTATTTTTCAAGAGATTTTGACAGACAAGTAAAATTTAGAACAACAATGGCCCTTAGGTTTTTATTGGGTACACTAATTCAGTCAAAGAAATATAAAACAAACATATCTCTTTAATTTCATCCGCTATTGTTTCAGTTGAAATCCATACTTTGACGCAAAATCCAACTCTAAGCGCGTCACACACGGTGAACATGCTATAATATTTTATCTTAAGATGCCCTAATATAAAATATTATAGTATCTTAGGTTGTCACACACGGCTAAGATACGATAATATTAAAAAACCTATTCATTTCCTTACGAGTCTGCGTTGGTGCCACACGTATTCCTTGTTAACATTATTATGATATATACAGGGTGTAAAAAGACTACTACCGAAAACTTTAGGGGGTGAAAGTACCCATCAATATGAACAACTTTTTCTAAGAAACCAACACTGTGAACGCGAAAAAAAAAACAGCTGTTCCATACATAAGTTCAATACCTACTTGGCTAAAGTGTATGAAACAGCTGTTTTTTTTTTCGCGTTCATAGTGTTGGTTTCTTAGAAAAAGTTGTTCATATTGATGGGTACTTTCACCCCCTAAAGTTTTCGGTAGTAGTCTTTTTACACCCTGTATATATACCTATATATATATTCGGTATCTTAAGATACTGAAGATAAAATATAAATTAACTTTGTCGTGTGTGATGGTTCATAGGATTTCTATGGTGAGCGATATTCTAAAATATGCTATAAGATAATATATTATTATATATTATCTTCACCGTGTGTGACGCGCTTATAAGAGAGCTGAAAGGAAAATACAGCATATTCTCCTTTAAACTACATAACCTTTTTGCATCGAGTTAATTCGCGTGATATTCGTATGCGTTCCTCGCATCGCGATGATTTAAAAAACGTGACGTCCAAAGGGGAATTGTAAAGCTAGGACGACATAAATAGAAGTCGCACCGGCAAAGTTTGTAAATTAACTTTCGAACTGAACGCGGGACGGTTGGATAAGCTTCGCGTGGGATTAATGGAACAAAACGTGAACAGGCTCACGACTAGTAAGTAAAGAGCGAGTGGCTCTGGTGACGGAGTTTAAAGACCGCCTCAACATTTTCTTCAATAAACAAGATACCTACCTATTTCGATAATGTCTAACTTTAGAGGTATTGGAAGTAAATTACTTCTTGTGCTCTACTTTATTTTGTAATGTGTTCCAAAAAAATTGCCTTTTTTGAACTTATCTGACGTACGATAGAGCAGGTTAAATAAATAAATATCCTTGGACATTTTTCCAAGGCTTTCTAGTCAGTCCGAAATTAAGCAACTTATTAATTGTAATTAAGGATGTGCAGTAGAACATTATAATTCATTTATTCATTCATTCATATTAAAAACAATTGACGAAACTCTTATGCTAAGCTGACCTGTAAATACGTTACGTTTGTCAGAATAACCGTTTTTGGAACGGTTGTCTGAAACAAGAGCAGTGAACGTGTGTGGTTTTTTAAAGAGGTTGTAAAAGGTTGTTGAGCTATTTGTCGACTATTGAATCCATGCAAAATTTTATCAAAAGTGAGCTTGTATGAGCCTTTGCACTATCGTGACGTAGTTAGTAGTTTTTTGTCATATGAGTCATATGACAAAAAACTACTAACTACGTTGAATATAGGAACCGTTAGTCATATGATATGACTAACGGTTCCTATATTCAACTTACGAAGGACAGTAGATCTATCTCCATAGCAGCTGTTTTTATACATAACAATTTGTATGACACTGTTTGACAGATAACAGCGTTGCTATGGTGATTTATCCACGGTCATTCGTCAGTTGAATATAGGAACCAGGCGTAAGCTGGAACTAAGAAATAAACTATGGCACAGATAGAAAAATGTTTAGAACGAAATGTTCAGTAAAGCCTATAAATAATATATGCCAAGTAAAACTACAAATGCCAAGTAATTTTTTTTATCTGCAAATTTTTTAAATGTAAGGTAATAACTAATTTTCAGTGATATACAGGTTTAAGGAATTACTTTAAACCACTCGCGCTAAACCTCAGGAAAGGATTACTTTTCTGCATTAAAGGTAACCTTTGTTCATTTTTGTACTTCTGAAAACGTGTTGATTATTAGATAATCATGATCTGTAATGTGATTAAAACGTGTAACAAAAAATATCATCAGGATTAATACCCTCATCTACTCAATTGGTATAATATTAGAACATGTAGTTCGTGTGTAGGTCATAGCATGACCTTACCCTAGGTCAAGGGTAGGACATCACGTGAGCTTAGAGTTTGACCCAACGATACAAACATAATCTACCATTAAATTTTATTTACCTTTAAATTCTTTTTACTCCATCAAACTTTCAAACAACGACCACAAAAGCAAGCTAGCTCAACAATGTTCTACGCAAAAAAAGTCACAACGAGAGGTACAATCAGCAAAACAAAAAAATGGTGCACAGATATTTTTAATTTAAAATCGAGTAGCCAATCAGTGATGTACCCATATTCTTTGTCGTAACGGTCCCACAGACTTGAAATTTAGGGCATGTATTTTATAGCGCGTATAACTAGGAAATCCCTCAAGGGATGATAAGGGGCAAAAACGTTGGTAAGTATACAAAATTTATTCTTTCAACTTTAAAACTCGAAACTTCGCATAAATATTCTTCGTTTCATTTGTAATTTCTTAACTACCCCTAAATGGAATATAAGGGAAGTTTTTGCAAGTGATTTTATTCTGTTAGAACACTGTTTCTGTCAGAACACGAAATGAAGATTGGTCGAATAAAAGACGATTACTATCGGGTCAGAAAGTACTATATTTTTTGACTACTAAATCGATTTCTATGTAACTTTGTTAAAGCCTCCTCAGTCTCCCGCGGTCATCCTTCGTGAACAACACACGAAACAGGAGGGTATAGGGGTAGGGCATTCGCATTTTCATCACTTTACAAATTCGCGCGTGTTCGCGCGCTATCCACGCTTCGTTCCCGGTTTTGTCTCTATAATGTCCCGCAACAAAAGAACGCGAACAATATTGTCAAATCTCTATGAGTGTGGATTGTAAACAGCTCGTCACGGTTCGCAAAGTGTGGATGGGCTATAAACGTATGGGTGTTTCTTTATCTGACTGTAAAAGTATCCCGCTCAACCGACAATAGGTCGGTACGAGTAGGTACCCTCTCAGCGAGATGCAGTAATTACAACGGTTAAAATGGCCGCTTAAAGCTCGGCTTGCTGAGATGTAGTGTCCGTATTATTTTCTTTGAAAGTATTTGTGGGCATTTGAACTTAATGCTCCATTGGTAAAAATAAAACAAAATGTATTTTCGTAAAACAAGAGTATTGTGAACATGAAGGACATTATTTGGTCCAAAAAGCCGTCTCTAGAGTAAGCCATACCGCGTATGTTTTTAAGAGTGAGTACTCTTAAAAACATAATAATTTAATCATTCAAAGCCGTGATGGCTTACGGCCGAAATTAATATTCAATCCTAATCCTTAATTTGAAGATTGAGATTGACATTTCAATCTTTTTTCTAGAAAAAGCTTGCCAATAACCAATCCTTGGATTGAGTTTGCAATCCAAAAAACCAGGCTATCTTTGGGAGGTCGGATCACGGATTAAAGATTGGCCTCTGTTCGAAAATGACAGTTTGAGCTTGCCAATAACCAATCTTTCTATTTGACGTTTGCTTTGATAGGTGAAAACAATCGCAGATTGCAATCCGAGAAATTTGTTGGATTTCTTCTTGACAGATTGAGATTGCCAAAGGATCGATTTTGTAATCTTGATAAATTTATTATATTTATTATAAAAGTACCTAATAAATCTGTCGGAATTTTCAAGTGATAGTGATGATAGTGATAATAATAGTGATTTGGAGGTTCTGGCTCAGTTATCGGATTGGGAAAGTGATGATATCGACGCCAACGCCGAAGTTAGAAGTTCACGAAGAATCAGAAGGGTGAACTTTATGCAGACCCTCGAGGATGTAGAATTATTCACCTTCAGATTTCGGTTAGGCTGAAGTATAGCTACCAGCAGCAGATATTATTCTAGAATCTAGAGAATAATACCTACGGAAGAACAAGATGTTACAGAATGGGCAGCTCTCATAAATTATTATTTTAGTTACTTATATACACAGGCTTTTACCTAGCAAGACGATTTAAACAGTGCTAATAATAAAAACTACTATAATAAATGACAAAATAGTTTTTTTTTTAATCAATACCCTTGGTAAGCAATTGTAGTAGGTGGTAGGTAATGTGAGATAGGAATGTAACTTAGTACCTACATTATCTTATAGAAACAATAATACCTACCTACTAGGAATAATAAGTCAAAAGATTATTCCATATCTCAGAACAATCATGTTACCATCAAAATACAGTTTTGTAGGACAATTGAAATGAAATGAAATGTTTGTTGATATAATATTTAATTAAAACAATTAGGTAAATACATAAATCAAAAAGGTTTAAAAACTTAACAAAACACCTTACAAACTCTCCTTCCACTTCTGTAATCCTAATTCTAAGTTATTCAAAGTAAGCTGTGTTTTTTTAATTCGAAATTATTATTTTCTAGATTGTATTATTTATATTAGCGTCCAGACATCGTTTTTTAGTAGCAAAATGTTCTGCTTTTGCATTATTTCTGGCTGTTTTCCCTTCATCAGGTTTCAATTTCTTTTTTACTGAAAAACAGAAAATATGAGATTAATAGGGAATGAACATACGTGCATTTTTCTTTAAATTTTCCCATTTTAAACGCATCTGCTGCCTTTAAAATGGATCATGTGCGAGGGCTATTCGTAGCTTTAGCTTCCTACACCAGGGAAAGAAACAGGCAAGCTCAGAATTTCTCTGAGCAGGCAAGAACCTGGTGTGCTTTTGCTAAGTTAGGCCGTAGGCGTCATCTCTACAACTTCCATAAAAACCAGTAGGTAGGTAGGTAGGTAACTTACGATTTCTGAATCCATCATTAGAAGTAATGCTGATGAAATGATCACACAACACACATCTGTTTTATTTACCAAATTTTCGCAACAAATAACTGTACAGTAGTGGTTATATTTGGTTATATTCTCTTTGTCAAATACCATTCGTCAACTTGAACGTTCCATTTCAGTTAAAGTATTTTGTGTATAAGTATTGAGATTGTTAAATCTGCAAGTTTTTAGGCAAATAACAATTTGTTTGAACTATAAATATTACTATCTACAACTTGTTAATTAATTTTATTTATTATTTGTTTTTATATTACTCAAATTAATATTGTGGTTCCAAATTAATATTGTGGTTCCATTAAACATTTTACATAAAACGGAACGTTAAAGAGGGAAAGGATCGCCGGCAATCTGCCACCAAAAAAAAAGATTGGGATAGCAGATAGGTTATTGGCATGCGGATAGGAGATCGATCGGGAGATACCCAGCAATCCAAGATTGAATTTAATCTCGGATTGAAGATACATTATTAATTTCGGGCGAGTCAGCCCCACACTTAATGGCCGCTTGTCTTTCCTGAGGATATGGCAGGTTAAGCTGAGAGGATGGTTAATGCAATCACTGCACTGCCAGCGTCTCGTTGACAATGTTTTATTATTGATTAATATATTTAATTATTGATCTCAGATCAATAAGTGGAGCTATATTTCACCAAAAGCTTAACCACAATAATGTCCAATAAATCAATATACGGTTATATTAATTGATAACTAAAAGTCTAGGCGTGTTTTACGTGTTGAGCGGTAATGTGTATCGATTCTGAACTTAAAAGTTAAAATGTTTTCTTAACTTTTTAGAAAACCATTACTCTGCCTGTAACTCGAAGCTACACAATACCTCGTTCCAGATCTATAAATACCTAGGTCCAAAGAGCAATCTAGATTCTAGTATGGTTAGAAGTATACTTATTTCATTAAATGTACTTAGTATTATTTCTGCTAAGTAATACGTGTGTGCTCAGTAAATTCGTTTATTAGAGACTGAATGTGGAAACCTACCTAATTATACAACAATTTTTTTATAATATTAGCGTAAAGTTTGACGTGTTTTGTATCCGAGAAGAATATTACAAAAGTACTTTTCACACGATGTCACACGCGTCACGACGCGACGCGCCGCTCTGAGGCTTCGTCTCGCAGATTGCAAAGGGGTGGAAACTAAAATAGAAATGTCAGACGCGTGCGTGTCCTGTAGTTTATTTTATAAGGTGCGGTGACTGTCAAATAACGAACGTGAACTGGGAGTTGTTTACCAAGCAATGCCCGGTTCCTATATCGAACGTACGAATGACCGTAGATTGATCGTCGTAGCAACGTTGTTATCTGTCGAAAAAATGTCACACTTTTTGATGTATAAACAACGTTTCTATAGAGATAGATCGACGGTCATCCATACGTTGGAAATAGGAAATGGGCATAAAACATCAATCATCTTGCACTCCGCTTTCTAAAACGTGATTCATAATTGGTATGTTATCCCGGAAGGGGGATTTTGTGACCATTAAAATAAACAGTTGTGTAGGTGCAAATCTTGTGAATTCCAATTTTCAGTTTTTCATACTAAAACTTTTTTATTAAATCTTTTGACAAAAAAGTTTGAATATTTTCATCGCACGCCCCCCTCGTACGTCATACGGACCACTTGCCAGTGGTTAGGGTCACCGGCAAGGTTCAGGGATCAGCTGATAATTATGGGGTTGCTCTGTGTTTATTTCTGAAGGAAACTTTGCTAGTCATTTCTTCAATGAAAAACATCGAAATTCAAAAAGTCGTAGAACAATAATGTTGTTCACACTGATGAGGTGAATGACCCCTTTTCGGGATAACATACCAATTATGAATCACGTTGTATAACCGTATACCCAGGGTGCAGTAGACATTATTCTTTTAGATATCTAGGCATTTTAGAACCTTTGAAAAACATTACACAATATTTGGTACATGCCTAGATTTTGCAGAAAATAATAGATAGAAAGATTGATTTATTAATACGCATACTTATGTGATATAACGTTATCAACTTTTTCTAAAATGTGAATAAAAGAAAGAAATATTTCATTACACATTTTTTGAGCATTTCTGAAACACAATAATGCTCGATGTTGCAAATACCAGCATAGGCAAAACTGAATGTAAGCAGTCACTGTTTTTAGAATAAACTAGATTAAACTCTATTGCACATCAAGTAATAAATTATTTTCATAAATAAACTTAAAACGCAATAAATCATGGAAATAAACATAATCTGTTATTTATTACAGGTCTTAGAAATTTCTCAAAACTCAGATAGCTGCTAGCCGTTTTGTTTCCTGAAGTAATAAGAAAAATTCATGACTTGTTTTTATTAAATTATGTTATCCTAGGTACCTGTTTGCATATTTTATGTTTTAAATGTGATATTAATTTATTTACAGAAACTAAACTACTACATATTTACATAACTGTACAAAATACAATTAGAACCAGTTGAGCCACCTAAGGATCGTTATAAACGATCTATAGGTAGCTCAACTGATCCAAACCACTGTCAGACGGAAGCGTGCCCAAGACACTGGCAGCATTGCCGCGCTGGATGGCAATGCTGATCTTTTGAGCCAAATAAGTGCCAGCCCTCGGATCACGCGTCGAAATGTTTTAAATTATAATAATAGTTTTGAATAATCATTATTTTCAGCTGAGCCATCATTTCCAATTATTCTTAGGGACCGCCTCCACGAGCTTGAGAGTCACGGCGATATTATCGTCGTGCCACGACACGTATAACTCTATGAACGTGTCTCCACGGGTCCACACGGCGGTTTCATGGCGACGATACTTCATGTGACATTGACAAGCAAATTTAATTCACAAGATAATCGTCTTACCGTGTAAATTGCCCAGTGATAGGAGGACGGAATCGTCGCGATACAATCGCCCGTGGAGGCGGTCCCCTTAGATGGCTTAACTGGCTTTAATTATATTTTGATTGTAGTAAATGTGTATTATTTGGTTTTGTGCTCATACAAATTTTTCAGCTACAAAGAAACAGAAAGTTTTGAATTTTTATCTCGTCCAGCTGCATTAGCATTAATCAAAAATTCTTCCGCTCAGATAAAACTACGAGTGCTAAAGTAATCCAAGACTGCAGTTATTATAAATGAAGTTATGAATGAAGATTACAGGAGTTTTATCGTTCTTGCTAACCTCTTTTAAAAGAAGTTGTTATTCTCAGCCAAGTGGTGACAAAGTTCTTACGACATCAGTGTCTAAGTTAATATTTTTTTCAAAAACGAGGAGGTTCTAATTCCACTGTGTGTACTTTTCTGATAATGTTATATTATGTTTACCAATTTTATGCCGTAAATAGTGGGCCGATTTAAAATATATAACTTTGTTAAAAAGTTGTTTTTATGCATAATGTAGCAACATAGTTGCATAAGTAACCTACTTACGTTTGCTGATTTTGCGAACGTAGGTAATTGTTACCTTAGTCATCACCACAGGCATGTAGAGAGCACCTAAATAAATAACTTATTTCCTTGTAGTAAATCGTAATCGTAATTCTGTGAAATCATTTAATAAATTGGTCTCGATATCCTTTAATCATATAATGATAGGACAAAAGACTGGCACATGGTGAATAACTCATTGGTAAACATATTTATGATAATGCATATTTCATCTGCGTGTTACTGATGTTTTCGATATAATGATGATGATGATAGAACTTCGGACTAGTAAATCGCACTGAAATAAATAAAAAAATGCACAACCGCTTGGATGGAAGTCAAAAACTAAAACTTGTACCTATTCGATTTTTAGCCAGCTTTGTACCAGGCGATCATAAAGTTGCAAGAGCTCGGCCAATATGTTTTCGGGATGAATGGCCGAAGCGAATCCAACGTTATAACAGAATAGAACTTTTGTATGAGATCTGAATTTAAGTTATTGCAATGGACAATTTTATGAAGGTTTTGCATATTCAATTCGAACTTCTCGGTATTCTTGTTTATTGGATTTTACTATAGTATTGTACATTTTAATGATTTTATTTAAATAAATGAGAAGGGGTTTTTAACACTGGCATAACGTAGTCTTTGTGGTAATTACACAAATATTATCTTTCTTATATTTTGCAGATTATACAAACATGCGTCAGAATCGAACTCGTCGAATGTCGTCAAAAATTAAGATCATTAATTTTTAAGATCAAAACTTACTTTTTATATTTCACAGCCTTAAATTTTGAAAATAAAACACAATAAAATAATTATGTCAGGGGACACCCGGGTTTGAACCGGGGACCTACCGATCTGCAGTCGGTTGCTCTACCACTGAGCTATATCCCCCATGACAAATGCATCGAAAATTATCAACACATATTAATTGCATTGCTGCTTACTCATTCATAATAATGCGACCGACACGCGAAACTTACTTCTAAACATTTTTAAAAACACCTGTTTAGTCAGCACTAGTAAGTATGTTATATTTAAAACGTTTTACTGTATTTAATTTCTCCTCTTACATACAATAGCAATGTCTATATGAGTATAATATCAGGTTCAAATAAGCAAAAAAAAATACTACAGTAGTGGCACAGGGCGAAGGCTCACCTAAGACGCGGAGGTTGCGTGTTTGATTCCCGCCACGGTACAAAAGTTTTTATGTTCTGCAGATATTTGTTCCGGGTATTTATTTATATATTTAAAAATGACATCAAAAAGGCAGCAGGGAAGTTTTGGATGCGACTGGCACAGGATCGGAAAGAATAGCGTGAAAATGAGGAGGCCTATTCTTATAGTAGGTACATAATGGGCTGATTAGATAGATATATATATATATATATAAAAATACAATACACAAAGACTGAGGACAGTATAAGCAGTGTATTAGTCGGAATTAGTGCCGGACAGATGATCCATCACGGTCTCTCACGTGATGGAGCGGAATAATCTATCCAGATTGATTGCTAATGACTGATCCCAGCTGTGGGAGTGACCAGGCTCGCGACTTGCTTTTTATTTTAGATATGTAATCGGAGAGAGCCGCGTTGGCCGTATGGTAACTCGTGTGGTACCTCGACTTTCGTTCAGAATGTCGTGGGATCGAATCCCGGACTTTTCGTTTCGGAAAATTTATATGCACTTTGGTACGAGCTCTAAACGGCGAAGAAAAACATCGTGAAGAATTTCGCGGCTAGTCAGCCCCACACGGTATTGACCATTATTATCTTGTGGATATGGGTGGATATGCTGGGCAAGCCATCTTAAGTGTAGTCAAAATTGCCTCTTGACACTGTATAAAATCTAGTAAAGTTGTAAAGGCCTGTAATGTACGTGCAACACTGCGCGTTTGTATCGATACAAATGCAAGGCGAACAAAAGGCAGTCAGCAAGCAGTGACCCATGCACAATATCCTCGCGTTTGTAAAATGCACTGCGAACTAGCAGGTGACACGTTACTACTGCACCAAAGCCCGTCACACACGTAATAATATAAAGTAATATCAATTATAGCAAGGCATATTACGATATATTTTCTATACAAATATTCAAGTGACCGCACACGCAGCTATAATACATAATATATTATAGCTAGGTGTGTGACGGGCTTAAATGCTCGTTCGAAAATCGTGCGTGCTGTATATAGGCTCTTAGTCAGTTCACCGAAATAAAACTCCCATACTATTTCATGTAGCTGCATAAATACTTGACTACACTAAAAATAAAAATACTCAGGTTGCAGAAAAGCCTTAAAAACTATCCTAGAAATCCGAGCAGAACTATAATTATATCGTTATTTTTCTGCAAAAAATCTCAATACTTGCAACAGCCTAATTGGCCTCTACAGCATTGAGGCATCAGAAATTAGGGCACGCCTACAAAAAGGCAAAAACTCGTGGCCCGATAAAATAGTGCTGGGGATGAAACCGACGTCTGACGTCATAGGATGCAAAAAATTTAGAGCTACTTAGACCATACGATTATCTTTAATTAATTCTAATATTAAATCACTGGGTAATTTGTTGCTTGATTCTTTGAGCAGTAGTAATTTTTTTTTAATTTTGTGATCTGAACGCAATTATAAACATAATAATATATATCGGGTATTTATCGTGAATTTTATCCTAATAAATTAAAAATATACTTATAAGAATTAAATAAATAAAGGTAGTTTTGATAAATATCCGTAATTATAATGTTTTATCAGAAGTTTAAGTTCTTATATCAAACAATGGAAAAGGTCAGCTATGTTGAAATATGACTTAGTTTAGGCCTAAGTGTTGGTTTAGAATTTTATCAAATGTTGATATTTGTATAAACATTCCCTTTTAAAACTTTTCACAAAATCGTGTCGTAACGTATAAGAAATTAAAAAACATGTTTTCAATGTTATTTTTGACTTCAGAGCGTGTTGAATGTAAACCTGTCAGTTTCGAGAACCGTATGAGTACCTTTAGCATTAGTTAATAACGGTTTACGGTTTAAGATTTCTTTATTTCTCAAAAAGTTTCTTTATTTTCTCTTTAATAAAATGATAGAATCAAATTTAATACAGATATGTGTTTTTTAGTCATAATTAAGCATACACCAATGAAGCCTTTTACCTTTTAATGCCGCTATCATCAAAAAAATTGCCTCCCTCGGTAACCTGCATGAACTAAAACATTTCTTACATTCAGAATACTTGACACGTGAGCAAGGATAGATTATTATACTACACAAAAACCCTACCAAACTAAGAACTTACAAGTTTTTTTTAATTTATGAATGCAGTTCTTGTTTCCTACTGAAATCGATGACATGGATCCTAAGAAGAGATCTTCCGTTATATGGTACGTATTATAGTTTCAGATTTTCAAATACTGACCAATCTAAATGTGCCACCCTGTATTTAAAATGTTTTTATGTCATCCGTTATCTGGTTTTTATAGCTTTGAATAGGAGGCTAAATTGCATCGTGTGAAGTATCAACTAAAATTCATTTTAATTTTGTTGGCCTATAAATCTACTGGAATGAAAACTTTTTGCGGTGATAAAGTCAGCACTAATGCAAATACTACGTGCTACTGTACATATGACTCCATGAGTTGCAAAGCTACTTATTGCTGAGAGTGGTTTGCAAAGTCAAACAATTTGAAAAAAGCGGGTTCGCATTTCAGAAGTTATTTGACGTTCAAAGCCACAGGAATTCGTTAATTAAATAACGAGGTGAATAAATGAGCTTTTTTCTGCAGAAAGGAGCAAATGTTTGGGAATTGTACGATTCCGTAAACTTATTGGGTATAGAGAACACAGAGGCTGTATTTTTATTTTTATTTTTAAATTACTTATTAAGAAAACTTACAGCTAGACAAAGAACAGAAAAAAAAACTTAACATGCACCTATTTTTGTAGGTACAGGTTTGCTAAAGGCCAATTAAAAGTTTCCACTTTTAGTGCTCAACTGACGGTCAGCGCGTACCGTATGCGCTGAGCGTTGTAACAGTTATAGCTGTACGCGCGTAGCAATTTATTAGCGCTGCACTGGTAGTTGTTCATACATTTTCATCAATACAGCTAACTAATTAGCCTCTTGGAAATCCCGATAAAGAAGCCACGCCTTTGGACCCCTTGATCCTAAAGTTTCTACACCATAAGACACAAAATACAAGGTTTGTTACATGCCCTGGCTGATTTTGCAGAAGAACATAATTTAATCTTCATGGAAAAAACTATGGCCTACAATGAACATTAATACAATATGATGATCACAAGATACAGAAGAATGGGACACAGATAATCTACCTGTTGCTAATTAGTAACAAAGCTTATCTAGTTTTTAGGGGACGTTAGACTTAAACAATCATCAGTTTCACGTTAAAGGTAAAATAAAATACTCTACAAAAATATATTGAAGTAACTGAAGCTGCATTAAAGCAAAACCGTCTTGTTCAACTTTTAACCTCAGTTTAAAATACAAACAAAAAAGGAAAACCGAAGCTTTGGTTTTTCTATAAAGCGGTGACCTAGCACCGAACACCTAAGTATTTTTAACACACCTTTATCAGAAATTGGTTTCAATAGTACATGCAAATAATGTTCCAACACGGGAATGAAACTGGCATAGACGGATTACTTTTTTGGGAGAAGATTTCTAAATGAACGACAACTTTTTAACTGGAACAGTTTAAGTGAATCCGAAACTACAGGAGTTCGAAACGACATCTCATCAAATATTTAGATTACCGTTTATTTTCAGATTTTATGCAAGTTTAAGCTACATATAAAAGTGTTATCACAAAAAAAAAACTTTATTTTAAACACCCACCGCCTCTTGAAACGAAAACACGGGTAGCTTACAGTATTTTTTATCTGCGGAAAATCGAGTTTAAAAATAACGCAACAAAATTAGGAAGTGTTTATATTAAACGGTCCGCCGGCCTTGCATCCAATCTGCTAGAAACCCGACTTTCTTATACAATTTTAATATGAAACCTCGATCATATTTTCAGCAATATAAGGGTTTCGATGTTATACAAAACCAATGACCTGGAAAAGCCGAGAAAATCCCGTGAATAGTTCTTTTAACGGTACGTGATTTAGCACGAGTTTTGATGTTTCTGGGGTAGTTTTAAGTCTAGAGTTAATACTATTAGGCATTGATCCTTTAATCATGTCTAAGGGGGTAGTTAGAGGTATGTTCAATGTTTATTTAGTACACACCCATATTTTGCAGAACTTCACAACCTTTACGTGACAGGTAGCTACTAGATAATCTTATGATTACCTCCATTGATTTGTTTCATTCTTAGGTTCAAGATAGTATAATACTAGACATTATAAAAGTACACGGGAAATTACTCACGTAAAATTATCGTCGATTTAGATACCGACAATGTTTCGATTCTTCCGGAGAATCTTCATCTGGGTATGAGTGTGGTCACTCCTCGCGGTCGCGTCTCACACTGCGTGCGAAGTATCGCTCGGCGCGGGACGAAGGTCGCGGAGGAGGAGGCGGGGGGGCGCGCGCTGTTGTTGGTGCTGGCGTCGGCGTCGGCGTCGTCCGGGGAATCAGTGCTGGGTCTTCATCCTCACTTGTCCTTTCTTCAGTGTCTCGGATATTCAGACACGCAACACTGATTGTATCTCTACCAGGCTCCAATGCACTATTATAATTGTTAGTTCCGTGGAGACAAGGTTTCCAGGCCGGAGCTAATGCCCAACCTCTGTCTCGGTTAAAATTCGGAACTCGACTTATTTCGATTGCTTCTCGAATCTTACGCGGAACAAAGAACTTCTCTCGCGAAAGAACCTGAGCTTTATCAAAACGAATATAATGTGCAGAACCTAACGTCAATGCGTGCTCTGCAATAGCTGACTTTTCTATGTCAGCATTTTTCATTGCACGAATATGTTCCGCAAGCCTGGTAGAGATATTCCTCTTCGTTTCACCCACGTATGAAGTACCACAATCACACGGAATTTTGTAGACGCCTGGTACACTTAGATGGTCTCTATCCTTCGGAGAGCGTATAAAATGTCTAAGTTGAGAGAGGGGCCGGAATATTGTCTTGATGCAATATTTTCGTCGTAACAAGTGTCCAATTTTATCCGTCACCCCTTTCACAAATGGTAGATACGCTACAGCTCTCTCCGCTGAATATATACGTTTTCTTGAAGATGAATTTGCTATGCGAAAACTTTGCTTCCATCTATAACCATTTCCTTCTAATACACCTCTTACATGTGCTAACTCTGCATCTATATATTGAGGGTCGCATAATCTCAATGCTCTATTGATGAGAGTTCTAGGCACTGAAGCCAGATGAGAAGGATGGTGATGAGAGTCGGCTCTTAAATACCTGCCTGTGTGTGTTGGTTTACGGTAAGCGGAGTGTGATAAACGACCAAAGTGATCTCGTTTAACCAACACGTCCAGGAAAGGTAACTCTCCATTAAGTTCTCGCTCAACAGTGAATGCAATCTTAGGGTGCTTAGAGTTCAAGTGTCTTAAGAAAAGGTCTAAATGTTCTTCCTTTATAATTGCAAACACGTCATCCACATAACGCCACCAGTGTTTAGGCCTACATGATATATCCTCGAGTGCAGTTGCCTCAAACCACTCCATAAATATATTGGCTACGACAGGTGCTATTGGTGAGCCCATCGCTACACCCTCCAACTGTAGGTAGTAATCTCCTCGCCAGGAAAAATAGCCACTTGTCAAAGTAAACTCTATAACTTTCATATACTCGATAGGTATTGTTGTGGTCCTTAATAAATCATGTATTAAAGGTATGGTGTCCACTATCGGTACATTAGTAAAAAGAGAAGTGACATCAAAACTCACCATCAGTTCTCCTTTATCTACTATCACATCTTGTAGCAGCTGAGTGAAGTGCGTTGAATTTCGAACGTAGCTAAAAGTCTAATATTATATTAGTTATATAATGTCTAATACAACTCACGATAGTTTTGAAAGTGAAATAGTATAATACTAATTTATAAAGTTGGTTTGTTTGCATGTTCAGGGTACTCTCCGAAACTACTCATCAATTTTCAAAAAATATTTTAGGTACCTACCGATTTTATCAAGGTAGGTACCACGCGAGCGACGCCGCGGGCGAGTAAACTAACTAGTAAATTAAATATTTACATTGTAATAAATAAAATACGAGTACTTGCTGGATATTGCATAAATTGGTGCTGACGCAACGCGATTACGCGGTGATTCGATACGTGAAAAAATGTTGAAAAACTAAAATGTTTAAGCGTTGAGTAACGAAGGATTTATGGTTTGAATAAAGTTGCTTTCAGTTTGAAACAAGCAGCACTGTGCGCCATATTGTGAATTCTATTTAAACTTTAAAACAAAGACAAAATAATAGAAGATACAAAATTCAACGCTGTATTGTTATTGAAGACGATGATATTATAGTTTATTTATTATTTTACAGTGATAATAATAACAAAGTATACTACACTGTAAGATAACAAAGTATATTTCATTATAAATGAAAAATCTTACTAAAATTTAACGGCTTCGGCAGGATTTGAACCTGCGTAGATACAAACAATCGCTCTTAAGCCGAGCTGCCTGACCACTAGGCTACGGACCCTGTAAGCCGAGAGGCAGCCGTTAACTTTTAACCGTAAGATATTTCATTTATGACGATGATATTAACCTGAGTTGTAATTGTTAAACATGCTTTTTACCAAAACACATCTCAGATAAAATGATGTTGTACGCATTATAATTACTCACGTAAAATTTTTAATATTTTTACTAACCAACTTAAAAAAAGGAGGTTTCTTTATTCGACCGTAAGTAGATTTATAATTTATGTATGACCGTATTTATGTTTGAATGCTGATAATTTCGTAGTTTCTGAACCGATTTTGATGATTCTTTTGTTGGAAAGACGATATTCCAAGAGGGTTCCATAAAAAATTATGACGATCTGCTGAGGATCTTCGGAGTAATACACAGAACGTATTACACAGACGTATTAATGTATTTAATAATTAACCATTGGAAGTGTTAATTGTAATGTTGAGTGTGAGACGCGACCGCGAGGAGTGACCACACTCATACCCAGATGAAGATTCTCCGGAAGAATCGAAAAATTGTCGGTATCTAAATCGACGATAATTTTACGTGAGTAATTTCCCGTGTGCTATGTCTAACCACTGGGAATTGGTATAAAAAGTGTAATGTTGCAAATAATTAATATATTCAGCCTAACAGTTACTAATTACAGCACCATCACGCAATTACAACTAATTACATATTTGTGTCGCTCTGTCGTTCATTAATTTACGAGTATATTCCGCCTAAGGGACATTATAAACGATGCACTATATTTCTATAAGTACATTGATGAATGTATATACAATTATACAAATAATCATAATTTGCTTCACATAACCTGTCAAAGTAACCGATGTTATCCAATTTTGGTTTGTTTTTTTGTGTCCGCGCAGAATGTCACCTATTTGCAACAATCATAGTAAAATAGTATTTATTCATTTACTAATGCAACACCTTAATTTTCTAGCCCAAGTTCATTTTGATATTAGACAGCCCATCAGTTATGAATTAAATCTAACACCCTCACAAGTTTTTATTTCAAACTTTATGTAGTTTACTATCGGCGGGACGAAATCGATAAATTTACAGCCGACTGGAAGATCCTAACACAAGATCGTGACGTCTGGAGAGGATGGCAGGTCTTTGCCCAGCTGTGGGACACAAACGACAAAAATAAATAAATAATAAATAAGTATATAGTTATAAATAGTAATAATTATAATAATTAATAATATATATAGTTATACAGCGTTATACAGTTATACAGCGCGATATATAGCGCTCCGTCTGAAGACTCCCTAATGCGTCTCTAGGTACTTGTTGATTTATGTAACTTGTTCCTACAAGTTCTAGCATTTGCCTACAAATTAATGTTAAAATTCATTAGAGACGCCGCAAGGCTTAGACAAATGTTGCGTTTAGATTAAGGGTTCGAACAGAAGTGATGTTTAAATTACGCACATTTATTGTAAAAACCCATTATTTGTTACGGAAAATCAGACATAACAAAATATCCGTCTTTTTGTTAGAGTTTGTCAATTACCACGATCAAAAAATGTACTTTGATCGGGTTAAAGTTGGGACTGAATGCGGCCCAACTCTGTTTATAAAATTATTTTTTTAATAATCTAACGTAGATTAATAAAAAGACAATTGAAAAGTATCAAAAGTGATTTCAAATGATGAAACTTCTACTTCGATACTTCTTAACACTTTTAGTTCCTACATTGTACTTCAAGTATACGTAGTTTAAGAGATATTGCGCTCTGTTCGTTATTGCTTCACATTTATCACCCAGATTCATTGATTGCTCTCACGTGACCACTTCGTAACGTCACGGTCAGTGTGGAGAAGCCTTTAGCTTTCGACGACCTCTGTGGCGCAGTGGGTGAAGGCCTGAGACCTTCTGAGACATCTTTAAATCATCTAAAAATGTCTAAATATTCTAAAAAGAATTATTTTCATTATGTGAACTCGTGATCATATATTTTTTTAATAATTTATTTTCGGTTTCTTCATTTTTCATTCCTCATTCTGCAGCAATGAAGCCTCAGCTTAACATATTCGACATTGTGTCTGATTTACATCTCTGCTTGTTACCATTTCTATTCATGGGGTCTTTCTTGAATTAGCCCGGGATCTTGATTGTAGTTTTATGAGGGTTTTGCCTTTGGTTAAACTGCAAATGATCTATGTTTATCATTACTGAACCTTTGTTAAATAAAATTCATAGCATTGTAGTTGTTGTGATGATATATTTTACACAATAGTAACACAGTGGGAAATTACTCACGTAAAAATATCGTCGATTTAGATACCGACAATGCTATGATTCAACCGGAGAATCTTCGTCTCAAGTATGAGTAGTAAATCATTATCGTCATCATATTCAGCATTTTGTGACCCACTGCTGGGCATAAGCCTCCTTCCATAACCGCCAATCAGCATAAATATTAATTTAAAATTGCAAGTATTATTGATATAACTGATTCTGAGAAGAATTCTTTTAACTACCAATTGCATTGCAATATTTCTCGCAATTTATATTTTTTGCCTAAGAAACTCATTTTGTCGTGATTAATTCTGTTCGGTATTTAAATAAATAAATATCTTTGGACATTTTTACAAAACGTCATCTAGTCAAAAGCTAAGCAATTTAATGATTGTGTTATGGTAAGCAAATGACCGACATTCTACATAATTTTTTTGTAAATACATACAAATTATAAATAGACAAACACCCAGACCCGGAACAAATATCTGCAGAACATCCAAATATGTATTTTGTCCCGCGGCGGGGATCGAACCCACAACTTCCTGCGTCTCAAACGGCACAGAAGTCCTAGCAAAGCCACAACACAGGGGTCGTCATTAACATCCATCAAACCAGTAAAATGTAACTAAGAACAGAATCTATCTTCGTCACCAAGTTCCTGAATGAAAATTGGTCGATAAAAGGACAACTTGATCCGAATTTAAATTAAGCAATTTCCTAATGTGCTCGCGTCTCTAAACTGTTACTGGCTTTGTCGACGAATCTCTTATTAAGCGAGATAACTTAGGGATGTTTAAGTTAAAAGACCTCGTCTTTTTCGTTAAGCCACTCCGTCTTCGAAAGTTGAAAAGTTCGTCGTAAACGGACTGAAGTTTGAGTTCAGTTTGATTTTTACCGTGGTGGTAGTACTCAATACGCTTTGAAGTACAGGGACACGGCGTTTAAACGCTTTTACCCTTCTATGTATAATTAAAGCAAGAAATAAAAAAATATATTAATTTCAATAGGACGTCAAGGATCACATCAAGGCAATATAGTCACATGGAATAGACAATCATGTTCTACTTTATCAATCATTTGGTTGCTGCATGGTTTTTAAAAGACCCTATAATCTAATCTTATTTCGTTCTTTGGTAAATCATAAATTAGAATGCTACGAGTCTACGGCGTAGCGTTTCGTAGCACTCACGTAGCTAAGATAAAACCTGTTTTACTAGGTACGTGTTGCATTGCATAGCTATAAGATTTTGGATTATAATTTGTTGTAGTTATGTTGTTTTTTTTTTGTATACCTCGTCTTTTGATTCAAAGGTCTTATAAATTCAAATGTTTTAAAGTCAAATAATGTAAATACAGGAAGCAAATCCTAATCTAGAATCAAAATGTAAAGTTTTACTTAAATATTTTATCAAATTAAAATTGATTAAAATAAATTACCTAAAGCACACGTACTCTTAGTTTTATGATCAAATAAAACATTATATTATTCATAATGCAAATGGATTGAGAATCGAACCTGTGAGTTGAGTCCAGGGTGGTTTGACATATGACCCAACAAAACGAAACGCGACAAATCGTGGCTTGTCACCGCGTTGTCGTATTGTATAACGCGGTGACTAGCCGCGTTTTGTCGCGTTACGTTTTGTTGGATCATAAGGTAAAAGTAAGTTCGTATTGTTCGTATAAGTAAGTTTCCAAATCTGGTGACGGAGTTTTAAGGCCGCCTAAAGGCCTCCGTCATAGCGAATAACCAACCTATTTTTTTTGTTTCATATCACCAGAAACAAAACTACCAACTGAGCAGAGGCTAAATTAATTTAAAAAATTGTCTGGACTGTATCAAAACTATATACTTAAAGCTAAACTAAAAAATATACCTACCTTTCAAAAGCCTAACGCGATTCGATAGACTCGTTACAGACTTTTAGACCAACTCCATCCAAACTAAGTTACACGACTTTGAAACTTATGCAGCCTGCATAAAGTCCAAACGACTGTAATATTGAGTTGGTAATTCTGTTACAGCCTGTTTTCAAAAGCATGAATGCAGTAAGTGTACTTTAAAGTTGTCTTTTGAGTTGCCCTTAGCGTCATTATAAATGTAACGAATGAAGTTAAGAATACATAGTGCAGCATCGGTATTGAACCCTCTTAAAATAGTTTTAAGATTTCTGATTTTTTTACGTAATTAAGTAATTGTCCTTTGTAGTTTTTATAATAAATATCATTGTACATTTAACACGGCGTCATAGTCCCAAGCTAAGCAATTTAATAATTTATGGTAACCAGATGACTGACATACTACATAAATACATTTTTTTTGTAAACACATACATGTATAGATAGAAAAACATCCAGACCCGGAACAAATATCTGCAGAACATGCAAACATTTGTCCCGTGGCGAGGATCGAACCCGCTACCTCCGCGTCTCAGTATAATGTTTCTGAAATAAATCATCTCATCCTTTTCAAAATGTTTCCCTTTAAAAGTACTTTAAACTTACAAGCCTGCCGCTGATTGTTCAAAGGTTCTATTAAAAGGACATTATTAAATTTGTTATTCAAGCTCAATCTGCTTGATTGACTTTGGATTTAAAAGGAGGATTTATTCGAAAGAGCTTAAATCTGCACCTTTTTGATGGAAACATGAAAATGTTGATTACAATACAATAGCTTTTGCAATATCACATTGTTTTGTGTAAACTCATTTTTCATTTTGATTGAACATATCAAGCAACGCAAGCAAGGACAGAAAGAAGTATACAAAAAGCCTTTTAGCCTTTCATCAGGTTTGTGCAAATACTTGAGTGTCGACTTGTTCGCAATCACTTCCTCTGCAAGGGGCCATCAAAGGGACAGTTAGGAGGCAAATAGATGCTTTATTTATGTATAAAATATTGCTAACAGCGTGATTTTTATGGGTATCTTAGAATTATATTTATTTGTCTTGTCTTATTTGTTTCTTTGTCTATATTAAACATTCTCAGCTTGAAGTTAACAGACCCCATATAGTTAAAAAAGTCGCGAAGCTTATGTGGAAAGAAAGTAAGAAAGAAAAATAATTTATTTTGGTAGGACCTCTTCAGTTTCGTCTTACATGCTGGATGATTCTAATTAATGCCTGTGTTACTGGGCAGGCCACGTCTTTCGCTTTCCGGACGAACTGTGGGTCAAAATGACCACTGACTGAGCCCTGTAGTTGACTGATTGAAATAAACCACAAACGCGGCAATGATACGCAACGCGAAGATATCAAGCTGACGTTGTACCTATATTACTTGTGGCCTAGGTTGTCACCTTACTTGCGACTCGCTTGAAGTTAGAGCTATCAACAGCAACAGTAATTGTTAGTAGTGTGTAGTGTTTTAGTCGTGAGTCCGAATCTGGCTGTGCAATGGGTTTTTTGTTTCAAAAAATGTTAAGTGCATTTTTTAGATGTAAATGGTAAACGAAACCTCCTGATAAAACCAGCTTAGTCAGACCAACACATATCGATCATTATTTCCTGTAGATATGACCGGTTAAGTTGAGAGAATGGTTTAGGTGCTGGGCAAGCCTTCTTCGTCACAAAAATGCAATACTTAAGTGTGGTTTAACACTACTAACTATAATACTAAAATATATAAAACTGTGTAAATCATCTAGTAAAGAATATAAAATTGTAGTATAGCCTAAGTTTTTTTATTAAAGCATTTCCTTACGCTATGAATCGTTTAGAATAAACGCAGAATCCTACATTTTTAAGTTACTATCTACGTGTTATCTAAACCAGCGAAATCACCAGCTCATTTCACACGTTCCGAAAAAAGGAGGAAGGCATATTTTCAGCACAATCTAATTTAGCTAACGTTATTCAACGATTTTCATCAAAAATGAGACAGCAAGGAAAATGTTGCGAAAACAAAATCCTATTACACTTGGCATGTTCTTCCAGTTCCCATCAAAGTCAAACTACCTGATTTTTTGCAAAGTACAAAACCGAGCAACGAAATAAAAAACTCTAATTTTCTTTGCAAACTCGGTTATCCTCTGGCATTTTTTTGCAAGCGAAAGTGATTTTTTCGCGCTGAATTTTCAAAAGTTAATATAGAGTTAACTGCAGTTTGGGAGATCTTGTGGGCGTTATAGTACGTCGAAATGATTACATTCAAAATATAAACAAGACATGAAAATTATAAAAGAAACTCCTATAAATAGCTAATGTTTGCTGGAAAAATGTTAAGTGAATCCAAACTAATCTTTATATTACTAAAATATGTGTGATTTTTTTGCGCTGAATTTTCAAAAGTTAATATAGAGTTAACTACAGTTTGGGAGATCTTGTGGGCGTTATAGTACGTCGAAATGATTGCATTTAAAATATAAACAAGAAATAAAGTAAGTAAGTAAGTTCGTATGAGCAAGTGGCCAACTCTGGTGACGGAGTATTTAGGCCACCTTAAGGCCTCCGTCGTGGCTTAACGACTTTAAAAGCCGGGACCGACAATTTAACGTGCCCTCCGAAGCACGGAAGCGCTCAGATGTAAATGCCACTTGCGGTCACCCATCCAAGTTATAACCGCTCAGAACGTTGCTTAACTTCGACGATCTATCAAGAACGTCTTAGCAAGCTTCGCCACGAGCGTTTCAAGCAAGAAATGAAAACTATAAAAGAAACTCCTATAAATATCTAATGTTTGCTGGAAAAATGTTAAGTGAATCCAAACTAATCTTTATAGTACTAAAATATTTTTGCTGACTGAGTGGGATGATGTCTCCATTTTTGATAAGATGTTCTGTTCGGGAACTGGAACTGGGTTCGAATCCTGGCCTTGCACCATCCTCTCAGCTTACCCCTTGTCCACAGGAAAGTCAACTATATGTGTAGGTCTGACCATGCCACGGGCTTTCTCACGATGCACATTTAACACAAGCTCTAAATGGTAAAGGGTTTTGAGTAAACACAAACTTTTTAATAGCAATTAATGCACAGCCAAGAATATTTTCATATAATTTTCTCGTTTCACAGCAGAAAATCCTACAAAGACTTTTATTTCAAATCAATTCATTGCAGAGTTTCCCATAAATCCCTAGTTAATTTGACGTCCAACGTTTCATAGAAACCTAGGGATTTAACAAAGAAACTTGGTCGTTTTGTCACGGCGAAGTTAAAACAGGATTCTAGTATGTACCATTCTGTGCTTGTCGAGAAAATAACTATTAACTTTAATCTCAATAATTGTATTGGTTGATTTTGTGCCACATGTGTAACAAAACTAAACCTATGCCCTCTTCCAAGGTCTAGTTTAGGCGTTAGTTAGTTCAGAGGTACTTTCGCATTTAAAATATTATAATTTAGTTAGCATAGAGTAATTTATAAAAACATAATCACGGGTATTTTATACCTGAATATAAAAAAACCATGGGCCAACTCGCATTGCTAAAGTTGAGGCAAAAGTTTGATGGAAAATATTTTCGGATTGTTAAAATATTTTGTGTTGAGATTTATTATGTTTTACGAAACACATTTGTATAGTCCAATGAAGCAAATAAAATATATCAAACAAATGTAATTTGAAACTAGATTTTGTTGGTAAATAAAAACAACACACATTTCACATTGGGTTAATTAGTTCTGGAATAAATAATTAAAATATTTTTGGGACCAGAGAAATTTATTAGTGGAGTTAAAGCTATGTTTAAATAAATATTTAATTAGGTACTTGGTACTTTTTTTAACAATAAACCTTGAAATAAAACTGTACTCGTACATGCTAGACCTATGATAATATATAATGATGATATATGAGGTATATATGATGTACCTATGTATTTGATTTTGCAAAAAGACCAATAGGTGTTAGGATCGTAGGTAGAAATATGTGGTCAGGTTGTCTGGGAGAAATCACTTTAAGCGATAAGGCTGCCTATTGTACCTACTTTTCATTGCATAATTCATTTATTCAGTGTTTGTGAACCTAGGTAAATTACAGATGGTGGTATAGCTTAGAGAGCATCTAGATTCTGCTAGTCTAGCATACAAACATAAATAATGTTTAATACGTTTCTGTACAATAAAGTGTTCATTCAATCATTCAATCATTCATACTCTTCCTACCCCCATGGGAAAAAGCCTTGATTTTTTTGTAGGTATCTAATTTCAAAACAGTTGTTTTTCAAGCCGAAATTTCAGTCGCATTTGCCCTGAATGGAAATATAACTATAATAATAATTATAAGCTTGCGCTGTCGGCCACCTCACCTGTGTATTATTCTAGCTAGGTCATAAGCTATGAATACTTCAAGTTTTAGCCAAATCTGTTCGGTAGTTTTCTAGTGAAAGAGCAATATACAACCCTAAAACCATACAAACTTACGTGATTAATATTTTAGAAGGATTTAGTACTTATTAAGATTATTAATTGATGATAAGATTATTAATCACACTAATATTATAAAGGTGAAAGTTTGTGTGTGTATGTGTAAGTGTGTTTGTTACTCTTTCACACTAAAACTACAGAACGGATTTGGCTGAAACTTGGAATATACATAGTTTATAACCAGGAATAACACATAGGCTACTTTTGATTCCGGTATTCCCACGGGAACGGAAACTACCGCGGGTAACACCGCGAGACGCAGCTAGTTGATGATAAAATCAAAAACCCATAAAGAAATTGCAAAGCGTCTATTCCGATTTCAAAATGCTAATTTATATTCAACCAACAAGCAATTGTCACTTTCCAAATGCCAAATAAACAGTGGTAAGATGGAATTTTATTTGTAATTTGTGTGCCCGCAGTAATTGAAGAATAACACGTTTTTAATTAACTGGATCCCTTACGCTTCCGAGTGTAGAACTGTAGAGCTTTGGCTTTGCTGAGAAATTGGTACCGTCTTATAGCATTGACAATTATTTTGGGTTTTTACATATATTTAAGACTAGCTGCGCCCCGCGGTGTTACCCACATAGTGACTGTTCCCGTGGGAATACCGATATCAAAAGTAGGCTATTTATTTAGTGCACCAAATTTCATTCAAATCCGTCCAGCTGTTTGAGCGCGAAAGAGTAACAAACACACTTACACACTTACACATACACAAACTTTCACCTTTATAATATTAGAGTGATTAGTGTGATGTGATGTATCAATTTAATTATTTTTATGAACAACCTTCATCAACTTAAAGGAGCTCAACTTCACTGTCGAATACATTATTTTAAAACGCAGCTGAAAACACGAAGTCTCTTTACAAATATTTTTGTATCTTTATCACATACACACACACACACCCTCTCACACACACACGCACACACCCTCACACTCACTCACACGCACACACTCAATCACACACAACACACTCGCACACATTACACACACACGCACAAATACATACGCATCATACTCACTTACAAATACATAGCAGATAATATTATTATGAACATAAAGGTATATTATAATTATTAAATATTTACTTTACTTTAAACTATAATGTTTAATGTTAAGAAAGATTATAGTAATAAGCCTTACATTTTACCATGTTTTATGATATGCAAGAGCAAGATTCTCTAACACAAGTATTACAATACTTAAAAGAGGGTCTTAACACTGATGTAATGTTAAAATTTAAGGTTACTGAAATAAATAAATATTATTATTATTAAATATTATTATCGATGCATCAGTTCAATATAATGTATTTGTATGTTTTTTCCAAGCACAGTAAAGTGTTAATTCGTTCATTCAATGTACCGTGCAGTCCTTAATATAACGGTACCCGTTTTCTAAGATACCTTAGCTTAATTAGCGGGGGAGAGCCTTGTTACAGCCGCAACCCTGATCGGTACACTTAACTCGGGCCTTGATATTTCTGTAATAGAAGTTGCGTAGCGTTCTAGAATACGACCAGGCTTAAGTGTAAGTTTAAACAGAGACCACAGCTTGTATAGTTTTATTTACAGAAATTGAACTAATACATAATATATTTACATAAGTATTATGTATCTTTGTTCGAGGTGCTTATACTACATCTTAATGTCCCAAATAGTACACATTGACATGGATTGCCCCCCTAAGTTGATGTAGAATCCTAATTTTTCAGGTACTATATACATTATATACCTAATTTTCTGATTGTACATATTTATTTTTTATTAAATTTTAGTACTTTATCTACATACATGCTTATACAAACTCACTTAGATATAATGGACAATTGGTTCTACATAATAAAATAAAAATGGAAGCGAGATACAAATGCTTTTGCCTTGAAGTAGAAAAATACATCAAGCAAGAAAATAGAAATAAAGCTTCTAAAATTTATAACCATCCTATTAAAAACACCTGAAGTGTCAAGTCTATTTGTCATAGTGCTCCAAAATGAGGTACTTCAAGTTCCATTTCCAAGTAATTTATTTAAACAACTTGTTACGTCATAAAATAAGTTTAGAAACTTCGCGAGCTCATTACTAAGCTGGCACGTAAGGAGCTTAGCATCTATGATATGTGGAAGTCGGGGTGTAGATAAAATAACAGTTTGGGGCATCTCTTTCTCTTTAAAATATACGAAAAACCGCTGTTCCACTATGACTAGCCAACCTACATGCGAGCTAGCATGTACCTAATTAAAATGATGTATGTACAATTTTAGTAAATCATCTACACGCTAGAGGCACTGAGAAAAGTTTTA
This sequence comes from Xanthorhoe designata, assembly GCA_963582015.1. NCBI lineage: Eukaryota > Metazoa > Arthropoda > Insecta > Lepidoptera > Geometridae > Xanthorhoe > Xanthorhoe designata. The sequence continues at coordinate 2,010,890 of OY757049.1, forward strand.
ATTAACCGTCAAATAATGCACAGTCGGACTCAAACCCATGCCTTCTAAATTTTTGGAAACGAAAAATCCATTGGAGATTTTAATTTCGAAAAATGTTAATGCTCAATAACACCAAGAAAAAACATCGCGAGGAAACCAGTTAGCTTTCTAGCAGCGTCGATGGGCTCAACCTGGAAATAGAATGTTAACTTTTGCAAATAAATAAATAGTAAATATCTTTGGACTAAAGATAATGTCTACCGCTAGTCATGATCTTATTTTGTTTAATTTTCAATTTAAACACACCTTCATAGGATGTTGGGAACCAATTTTGTATTCGATTAAATTTATATTGATACAATTTTATATTATACAAAAAGATCATACTACGTAGAGGACTTTGTCCTATTCTGTGGTAGAGCTATATCACAGCTTAAGTCAATAGTTACTAAACACCTCTGTCATTATAAGTTGGAGTAACGTTGGTAAAGTAGAAGTTCAGATGCTATGATGTAAGGTACAGGAATTACTCAAGTTATTTTGTATCTTAATGAGAAAATTTGCAGCTGTTTCTCTTGTGAGTTTCACGAAAGTTACTTGGTTCTTTTCGATTTGAATAGCGTGGGTTATCTTCAAAATTAGTACATTTAGACTGAATTTAATTATAAAGTGTATTATGCGAATCTCGACTTTAAATAAATGGCTGGTTCGAACTTTTAAACAAAGTAAAATATGATTTTTGTAAAAAAAATTAAATGAACTATAATCACAACTGTACAGTGCTCCAGGGAGCGGTAGACATTTCTTTCAGACCTTAAGAGGGTAGTTAGAGGTATGTCCAAATACATATTTGTACATGCCCACATTTTGAAGAGTTTCCACACGTGACAGGTTGCAAGCCCATCGAACGCTATTAGAAAGTTAACTGGTTTCCTCGCGATGTTTTCCTTCACCTTTTTCGTCACGAAAAGTCCATTGATGCACGGCCGGTATTCGAACCCACGACCAGATCGAAAGTCGAGGTACTACCCCACTCGGCCAACACGGCTCTTCGTCCACTAGTACAATACTGAATAGTTGGAATTTCACAAGAACCTGTCAATTCCAGAAACCATAATAGCGTTTTATGACACCTATAAATGATTTGTTCGATTAGGTAAACGTGTATTGCATTCTAACTGCCATTTAGTCGATTGCAATTTATTATGAAACCCGTAGCTTTCGTTTACAAACATTGACGAATGTATATATATATATTATCATCATATCAGCCCCGTTGCACCCACTGCTGGGTATAGGCCTCCTCTTTATTACGCCACTTAGTCCGATCCTGTGCGATTCTCTCCCACGCTTTCCCGGCAACGTTCACGATGTCATCGGACAATCGGGCTGGTGGTCTGCCCCTTGGTCGTTGTGCATCTATATATATTATATATATTATATATATATATATATATATTAAAGTCATTTGACGGCCAGTCTCAATAATCTATCTATCTGTGGTTTTGTTAAACTACCTACTGCTACTAACTCTCTCTTCCTGCCCTTATCCCACATTACGTGGGGTAGGCACAACATGTATTCTTCTTCTACTATTACTAACTACTATTAATTAAAACTTAGTTATTTTTTAAATTCCTAAAATTTTAGTCAGTTACTAAAGTATGCTAAATGTAAAGAATGCTAGAGTGCTATTCTGATGACACAGTTTTCTAAATCAGGATTTTAAATTAAGAAAGCTAGTTTAATCAAATCTTTCGAATCGCCCGAATATCTGGTTTTAATCTTTGACAAAAACTTTCCTACGACGTCGTCCTATAAAAATACAGTACAAGGTTCAACTTGATCTCATATGACGAAAAATAAACAAACGTTTGTCAGAAACTTCCCCAAACGTAAAGCCTCAATAAAGATCATCCAGCACTGCCCAGCACTAAACACGGCAATTCATTCCGTACCATCGCAAGCTTTACTCCCTCCAACGCCTTATTAAAATCACACGAACTAAGCGTCGAGTGTAGAACAAACAGTGAAAAAATACGTATATCGCTGGAAAAAAATACCTTCAAAATAGAATGGCCGCCAGCCTCAGTTCCGCTATAAAAACCTACCCGAGCAAACTCTGTAATTCCGTTCTCGTCCCAACCGATATAAAATATGAAAGACTGAGCGAAATTCACGCGCCACCCCGAACGGCTTCGGGTGTTTCCGTCGGCCCTCGGGCGGGTTCGTACCGACGAAGCGGCAGTACCAAGTTTCACGTCGTCGTGTCGAACCGCGCTTTGTTGGATTCTGTGAAAAAAACCGTGCATGTGTGTTTTGTGTGCATTTTTCATGTGATAGACGTTATTCTGCGGTTTACACGCATTATGTGCTCAGTGTGGTGTCTGTTCGGGCTGAACGCACAGCCCGTTTGATGGTCCGGAAAAATGGTAAATGCTCTTTTAACGTTACTTCGATTAGTTGATGGATATTTCAGTTAAGCTGACGGATTTTTGATTTTACGGCATCTTTTAATGCCTCAGTTGTTTTTATGATTTTTCTGCTGTATTGGTCTACAATTTTGTGTGAATTAAGGGTAAATCCGTTCTGACAACGGATAATGCGGGGTTTTAGGAAAATATTTCTAAAAAACTTTCACCGCTATTACATATTAATAACCTGCCTTATTGACTACAATTCTACATCATTTTACATTTCATTTTCAATTATGTTTACCCTCATTTTTGGTTTTATGAGATACTTACTACCAAGTAGACGTAAATTACGTAAATTATTAATTTATTTTTTTAATCTTGGTTGACTTTCTATCTGACCTTGCAAGTTATTTTTTCTATGTAATTTATATGGAAAATTATATTCACGAAGTATGAAAGGCATTACTTACCTTTCATACTTCGTGATTATTGGATCAATGGATCGGAAACCACTATGATCGCACGAGCTAACTTATACAGTACAGTAATTGTCCTACTTAAAGCGAATGTAGCTTTACTCAATTTCTGCATCAAAAACGGCAACGTTTTCACAAACACTATAAGCCTTAGGGTTACAATAATGATAATTTAGGACAGTGCAAAGTCATACTCGTTTATCTCATGAGTACAACAAACAGGTCCTGTAGCCAAGTGGCAAACGCTTCGTTTATTCTATTTCTATCATTGGCTATTCTTCTGATTTGACATTTCTGTATTCATCATGTAATGTATGTATGTATAATGTATGTACGTACATTGTCTACTAATAATCTATACGTTGAAAACAGATCACGTGACATATCTTTTGACGACCTCTGTGGCGCAGTGGGTAAAAGCCCGCCTTAGATGCAGAGGTTGTGGGTTTGATCCTCGCTGCGGGACAATGTTTGCATGATCTGCTAATAATTTGTCTCGAGTCTGGGTGTTTTCATATTATAATATGTATACAACTTGGCCACTTGCTCATACGAACGAACGAACGAACGAACAAAAAAAATGTATCAATGTAGTATATGAGTCATCTGGTTACCACAACACAAGCAGTGTGGAATGTCCAAGAATATTTATTATTTATCTAAGGCATAATTATGTCAAACCCATACATTTTTAATTTTTTCTAATCGTACTATCGCTTTCGCTAATCGATTCTTACATTGTCTAGGCCCACTGAACGCTCGACTTTTCGCTATATACATGCTGTTTGTCATAGTAAAATAAAGATTGGATCGATTTCAATCATTCTCGCTTTTTTAAGTTTCAAGTAGACCAAAAAAAGTTTGTTTTTGTTTCAACCCTTCTGTATTAGGTCTTTTTGTAATAATTATAAGGTTTAATTATGTTTGACTTATCAAAGCTTATTTTGATCCTCTGAATGCCTTTAAACCTGTTTTTTTTAATTATAAGTAGTAAAGAGGCAGAGATCAAAGTGAAATATAGATTAAAGGAGATTATCATTTTCAGGGTTTGCTTTTTATTTAAATGTGCGGAACCCTATACGCCTTTCACCAATATTCGCTTATACCTATTAATTGTAAAACATGAAGCGTGAAATATTCTTACTTTACAATGGTGTCAATTTAGATGTCGCAAAAAACTAAACTAAACTAATTTGACAGCACTAAAATTGAAGCCATCCTTTTTATTTCGATCGTTATGAAAGGGACGGCAACATTTTTAGTACTGTCAAATTAGTTCAGTTTAGTTTTGGCAACATCTGAATTGACACCAATTTAGACTTTAACGTCCACCTTTAAAAGTTAATCTATTTGTGGTTTTGATTACGGTGAATCCACTGCTGTTATTTTTTGTTGAGCAACCCTTTGCAACACGGTGATATTCAATAACAATCTTTAACTTTTGTGGCTACTTGATACTATCATTACCATTATAACTAAAAGTTCATATCAAGGGGTTTTTCACACTCAAATTTCCAAAATCCCTTTGAAGGAAAAATGACGCTAAACTACAAACCAACGTAAGGGAAATTTGTAAGGCTACATAAGACCTTTATATAATAACATTCATTTTATGAAAAGGTTTAGAGCAGACCCATTACCTTGTTGTACCCTCCTATTCTTTGAGGTTGTCATACCATAATAAAAAGCACGTTTAATGTATGATGGCAAATATTTACATTAAACCTGCGAATTTTGCATGTTATTTTTCCGTTTCATTTTATCATTCACTAGCTGCGCCCCGCGGTGTTACCCGCGGAGAATAGACATAAAAAGTAGCCTATTTTTTAATCCAAAATAAGCCATCCTGGTACAAAAAGCTCATTCAAATCCGTCCAGCCGTTTGAGCGTGAAAGAGTAACAAACAAAGTTTCACATTTATAAATTAGTGTGATTTCGTCCGACTAAAATTTTAAATGCAAAAGTACTTATGTGAGGATGGATTTATGAATTTGTTTGATAATATATCACAAAAAAGTACTAAACGGATTTGGCTGAATATAAAATAGTTTATGACATAAAGTCATCATCATCATCATCATCAGCCCTTCTCATCCCACTGCTGGGCATAGGCCTCTCTTCGCTTCTGCCACTCGACCCTGTCTCGCGCCAATCTAACCCATGTCCGACCTGCAGTTTTGACTATGTCGTCGAGCCATCTTGTTTTTTTTAAATTAGTAGCTTAGGAACTTTCTACGAGATGAGTACTACGAGACTTAAAGATGAGTTAACAAACTTTTTTTTTTATAATATCAGTGATTATGTAACGTTTAAAATAAAAAAAAAATCGACGCGACGTAAACAAAATATAGGTACTCGTATTTTAGGCTAATTATCCTAAAGACACATTTTTTTGGAATACGTATTATTAAAACGGTGACCGCCTTTAAGTAATGAAGGCTTTCATTCCTTACAAATTACCTCAGAGCTCAGACTAGTCGAAAATGCTTAGGAATTTATAATTATAAAAGATTAATGAGGTCGGCACACAGAGGTTAAGGAGGAAATAAAAATAAATTATGAATGAATGACTACTTAGAATATAATTAGATTGTGGAAGAAAATTAACATCGTTTGTCAAGGTCTTGCGAACGAATTTTTTGAAACGAGTAAGACACGAAAAGGAGGTGAGACATTTAACAATATAAAGTAACCGGATGACCGAGACCGATGACCGATTTGCTCGGTATTTTTTTTTATTGCCTGAAAACACGGATAAAATGGCATTTTATAAAAATGATTGCTAGCTATATCGACTACTTGCCCCCTTTTCTATAATTATAGCTGGATGGCACATAATGGATACTTTCGGTATTTTGAATTATGTCTGTTGCACTGTAGAGCGTAGCCAAAGAAATCAACGCTTCGTATCTATTCTATTCGATCGCTTTGAGTTTTCGTCATCGAATGTCAATTCCTATACATTTTGATTTCAATGCTAAAGCGATTAAGCGATTGTAGTTGTAACTTTGCTAGGGGGGCAGGTCTGTCATTCATAGTGGACTTTGATGATTACTATTAGTTTAGATAGCTGCTAAATATGTTGCCGTCTCATTTCAAGTATACAAGAGTGACTAGAATAAAAACATTATTTATAGCGTAAAAATTTGCTAATAGTATAGTATTATTTTATCTGTGGTTTGATAAATTGTTTTGTAAATAATAGGGCTAGACTATTTTTTAATTTTACTTGTGAGACTTGACAACGTCTCTCTACTTCATAAATTATTCCTTTGAAGTGTAAATTGATTTGAGTTTTTAAACTAAACTTTGCACTTAAACTAGTTTTGTTTACTTGGTAAACTTTCATTTCAATTTAAGCCCCGATTTAAAGATTCGTATAATTGAACGTTGTAGTTTAGCCATGTCTGAAATGTTGATATATTTTTAACCCCCGACACAAAAAGTGGGTTAAAAGTTTGACCACTATGTGTGCCTGTGTGTCTGTCTATATCAGTTTATTAATTATTTAAAAACAGGTTTTCCAGCTATGTTTTGACGACATCCGAGGGTATCAACTGACTTACTGTTGGGATACACGACGACACCAGACACTAGACACTCAGTGTATATACTACTATACATCGACTGTCATGATGACCATGTGTCCATTGCCGCGACATTAGTGTCGCGGCAATAATACTATGGACACAGCATTAGGGCTGTGTCCATACTTCCATAGTAGGCAAACTGTAAGCGGCCGACTGGGTTTGTGGCGTATCGGTTTAGTACGCCCTTCCATATATTTGAAATGGAGTGTCCACAGTTTGCTAGTTTTGGCTCACTATACGCAGTTTGCAGCGTTACGCACGCCGACTGTATCAGTTAGTGGCCGACTCACAGCAAAACCGGTTCCAGTCGGCGGCAGTGATATGGTTGATATGGCGAAAATTGATCAGTCGGCCGCTCACAGTTTGCCTACTGTGGACACAGCATTAGTTGCAGATGTAGTGTGGACGCAATCGACACTAGTGTCGACATTTGTGTCAAGTTTCGTGTATGCCAGCCATTAGGTTCTTTAGAGTTTCTTCAAACCGACTGAGGTTTTTACCACAGTTTTTGAGGTAGATAGAGTTGATTGTCCGATAGTGGGTCAATGCGTAATGAAGGTCACATGAGATTGATCGTTAGACAGGAACTGGAATTGATTAATTCGGAGAAAGCAGCGCATTTTGTCGATTGGTTACGCTTTTTTGCAGGATTGATTTGTTTCATTACATCTAATGGAATAAGGGACTTGTAACCGAAATAAAAACAAAACATGGAAAGGTGTTCTCTCAGATCTTTAGAAATTCCAAGGTACCATGAATGTCCCTAATGTATTGTTGGATTAGCAAAAATACTCTTCTAACTCGGGTCAGAAAAGTCCAACAGTTTATTAAGTAAATGCATAAATTTTCCAGAGGTTACAATTGCTTATGTGATACGCAGTAAGTAAAGCCAAAATTCTATATCAAATACTTACCGTTTTACTAAAAGTTAGATCGTATGAGGTAGTAAATTCTGGATGTCGCCAAATCTTAACTAAACTAATTTGACAGCACTAAAAATGTGCCGTCCCTTTCATAACGATCGAAATAAAAAGGATGGCATCAATTTTAGTGCTGTCAAATTTCTTTAGAATTTTGGCGACATCCAGAATTGCCATTATTGTTATTGTAGTTTTATTTAACAAACCTATATTTAAATAGAAAAGATAACGGTATGAAAATTATATATAGCTATGACAAAATCGATGTATCCAACGCACAGATTTACTGTTTGTTTAATTTATGACTTACGGTGCGTCCACACCGCAGTTATTTATGTTGAGCAAATCTTTGCAACACGGTATCTCTAATTGTTGTGGCTACTTGTTACTATTTGTAGAATGTTACTCATCGCGTCCATACCGCCTATAACATAAGTTATTAGAATGTTCACTGTTAAAAGTTGGGCAATGTTTCTCAACATTTACTTACACGCTTTTAAATTGAAATTTACAGGATTTCATCGCGTAATTTACCTTTTGTTATTTCCCTACGTTTCGGCTGTGTTGCAACAACCGTGGTCGCGGGAGATAAAATCCTGTAAATTTCAATTTAAAAGCATGAATTGTGATCGCGAAAGTTTAAAAAGACTATTTACTTAACGTCAACATTATTATAACTTTTTGTTATCAGATAACTTTTTTTTCTTTTATTATGCGGTCAGTGACCTGAACTCTGACTTCTATCTTTAGTGTGTATATTGTTTGGATAGAACACAGAGTTCCTTTTATTTATACACTTCCGTGCTTCGGAGGGCACGTTAAATTGTCGGTCCCGGCTTTAAAAGTCGTTAAGCCATGACGGAGGCCTTATGGCGGCCTAAAAACTCCGTCACCAGAGTTGGCCACTTGCTCATACGAACTTACTTACTTACTTTACTCCTTTTATTTAATTAGTTGTTTAGCTTAAGAAGTGTAGGTATTTTTTGTTCCTGTGTGTTTTGTTCTTTGTTCATAAATAAATATATATCAGATGTTGCTGAGTAACATTTGGAAACGTTGATCAACATAAAATAACTGCGGTGTGGATGCACCGTTAGCCTGACGCCACACAATGTGCCCAGAGAGTTGCAGCGCTGAGCAGTGTCACTACGTCTTAGATTATAAATCACAGTGACATGTCAATGCAAACTTAATACACTGCACGTTTGGTTTATGAATAAGGATGTGGCCTTTTGACGGGAATTTGAGAAATCATGTTTTCTTTTTGTTTTATTTTCCGAAAATTGTGTTTTAGTGAATGTTAATGTGTAGTAATGGTGGATTATTAACTGCTGAGTGTTCGTGAACGTACATAAGTGTGGGCACTCGGCCATCACGGAACTATTAATTTCTCTCTTGTAGCATTCAATTAGGCATAGAATTATAAATAACAAAAAAATGTAGTTAATTTCAACTAGAAAGTAATTTGAATTTATTAGATAAAATTGATGTTTCCAAGCTATCTGGTGCTGCCATCTACATAAAACTCCGATTTTGGGGCATTTTCAGGGTTACAATTTTATGTATGGCCTTTGTCTGTCTTCTCGGTATTCATCGTCTTTGGCATTACAATAACACAACGTCTGTGTAGCCTTACCCTTATTGTGGTTCTGAGTATCATATTCAAAGGGGCTATCGTGTGGAAACCTGACAGTCGCAAAATAAGGCCAATTTATATTGTACTTGGCTTGGCAGTAATCGATCAAGAATGTTGCCTAGCGGTCTGACGGTCCTGACTTGTAGAAGTATTTCTTTTATATTGATTTTACTTTAGTATACGGTAGACGTTGAGAATTATAAATAAATCTTAAGAGAATTTATAGTAATACATAATTATAGCTACGTGTGTGTCGGGCTTTAAAGAATGTTTTTTTTGTTACTCTTATGTCAATGAAAAGAGAAAACAATAGATTTAATATCCGTTTTAGTTAAAGTAGGTTTACTAAACCAATATGCATAATGGGGGGTTAGTTTTTACTTCTGAATAGGTAATAGTAGATTTATTTTCGTAACCATTTTCTATTTCGAAAACTCTTTCACTATTTATTTAAACATTATTTATCGTCAATGTTATTATTGCGGTTCAAGTCAAAAGGGGCAGCTAGTAACTAATAATTTAGGAACAATCTACATCAGCTTATCATAGCTACATAAATATAAATCATGAAATAAATAAGTCAAACAAGACCTATCGCAGAGCCAGTCCGAGTAATATTACCAAATCCAATGAATATTTATCGCGAATTTCAGTAGAATGGTAATTGCGAGATCCTAAACCAACAAGCGAGCTGATCAAAGGGCCGCCAGAATTCATATGATACTTGTACTTGCTTGGTCACAGGTGATGAGGAAAAATTACTTCAATAATTAAAAACATTTTATTGCTATATTTATTTATTGCTAGCTTACTCGGCCGCGGCTTCGCTCCGTGGTACCTAACCTTGATAAAAAGTAGTTTACGTGTTATTCCAGGTCTTAAAAGTAAAGTAAATTCGTATGAGCGAGTGGCCAACCCTGGTGAGTTATGTTGGTCAACATAGTTGGCACTTTGATCTAGACATACAATCATTAACGCCATGAGGGCTAGTAGGTATACTAGCCCTAATGGCGTTAATGATTGTATGTCTAGATCGAAGTGCCAACTATGTTGACCAACATAACTCTCTATACTACCGTATATACATACATTTAATCTCTACATTAGTCTACATACATTGTAAATAGAACCTAATTTATTAAAATTCGTCAAAAATACTCGTAAGTAGTTATTTAACTCGTCTTTGTGGTGGACCTTTTTGTTCAAAACTCCTTTGAACAACTCGCGTTTTGAATAGATTGATTTCGGCGATAAGCCCGCCTTTTGTCCAACCCTTAATTTACAGAGATATCTTTAGGTATTTATTACAGTAATTAAAGTCATTTTGTGAATCTTTCCTCAGAAATGTTTGAGGAAATAACTTGGAAGTTCTGTTCTAGTTTTCAAATTGTAGACTTTTGGAGGACAGAGTAATTATTTATGAAAAAGTATTTAATTTATACGAAGGACTTAATAATTGTTTAAATACGTTCGGTCGTTTGTATGGTACGGACATGACGTCATAAGAAGGGAAAAATGACTGGATTTTAACTTCAAGTAAAAATAACGTTTACTCTCTGTAGATCTAGTGATCAAGATCCAATTGGTTCTATTGAGAAAACTTTTTCTCTTTAGATCCATTTCTTACAGAACCTTAACAGGCAGTAGAATATCTTTAGTTTTGCTTACTGCGGGTAGATATTTGACATTTCTTTAATACATAAAAGTTCTTAACGTCAAATAGCTACTGACAGTAAGCAAAACCAAAGATAGATAGGTTATTGAGATTTTCTGTAATTGGTTGACGAGTTTGACTCCTCTTTTTTCTTAAGATTCCTTTTTTTTAAACAGACAAAGGTATTAGTTTATTGTAACAACAAAAAACGTCTGTGATCTTGTTTTCCCTGAATATCAATTATATGTCACCCTTTTGTATGAAATATATAAGATATCTTAGAAGGATTCCAGATACCTCATAATTCCGTATGCTAGGAGCTTTGGTGACACAAATAAAGGGAAAAATCTACAATACAAAAGACACGTCAAAACATCTCTACACTATAATAAAACTGTAACACGTCGATGTCAGTACATTTGAGATATGAAAAACTAATTGGGGGTCTATATTAGAGCAACAGAAGCCAAAAAAGGGTTTTAAAATTTTTGTCTGTCTGTCTGTATGGATGTTTGTTCATCCCATCACGCAAAAACTACTTTGTTCGTTCGTATGAGCAAGTGGCCAACTCTATTGACGGAAAAAACTACTGTTTGGAATTGAATGCAGTTTTTTAAATTAGTATTGCCAGAGATCTAACTTAAAAAATAGGCGCCATTTTATCACAGGTTTACCCTTTTAAACGGTTGCAATGGGGTGGTATTAGGTACACGCAAGCGAAGCCGCGCGGGTCTACTAGTCATTAATACAATTGCTTGTTTTTTTTTTTAGAAAATGCCTAATATTACATTTTATCAGTAACGCATAAATCAAAAGTATCGGTTTAAAGTTGTTAAAAAGTTGGTATTGCTTTTTTATGGCTATAGCTCTCATTTACGAGAGCTTCTGGCTTGTCAATGTAGCTTTGCGCATGAAATAAAGTGTTTATCGAGGAAATTGTTGGCGAAAGTTGTTCTTTATTAAAATCGATTTTAGGATAATTATATACATTGTTTGCAGCATTCCGCCATTTCACGTTAAACAACAATCAGAGGACACGTCAAGTCTAAGTAAAATCACTTTCTTTAGTTTAGCCATTTAGTTTCGTTTTAAAACTTTGAACATCCTACCTTGGCGTGACGTCACGCCTTAGTAAAAAGGCGAAACGACACTTGCGAGCGTATTGGCGTCAAACACAAAATGTGTTTTTTAAAACTCGATTTTGGGCTACCAATGTTTCTTTACGATAAAAGAAGGGGGGTTTGTATAAACAAAGGATGCAGATATGAACTTAATAGAATGGTTTTTCAAAATTAGTCATCGTGCCTATTCGCATAAGTATTAATAAGTATTTTTATATCAAATCAAATCAAATCAAAAATAATTTATTAGGTATTTTAAACAATAGGAAACGTTGAGACAGTCGCAAAAGTTAAAACTGTGTAGCAGAGTCAACGCCCGCCTCCTAATAAAACCCCAATTTGAGCTCACTTTATGTCCACGCCTTCAAATAGTTCTAAAAAACTCCAATCTACAATAATATACAAGATTTTGGATACTTTTATTTTATTGTTGTCTTTGTTGATTCATTATTTCTCTCTCAGGGGTCCAATAGCCCTCAAAACATACTTAGAGAATGCTTAGGGCACTCAATGAAGCCTACAAAGGCTAGGACCACGGCCCTTGAAGTAAGAGATCTGTCGGGACCATCCCACTATTTTACAGCATGACATGATGTAGAGGTCGCAATGACAAAACAAATCAAGTCATGAAAACGAAAGGCGACTCAGGATTTTAATATTCGCTTATCGAACCTTGTTTCGTCGAATTTGGTATTTTTAGAAGAATTAATGCTACTATAATTTGTTACAATTCAAGATTATGTTTTTGTTTACTACTCATTGAGTCTGTGTATGTTTTATATCAAATAATTCATATAATTACAATAAAAATCTGGGCTAAATGTAAAAATGTCAAAGAATATTATATTTATTTATTTAAAAAACTTGAATAACTATACTCACTTAAAACTCGATCTAACAGGTGACGAGCTACACAGAACATCATTGTCAAAAAAACTATTGTGTCTATAGATTGATTCGGACATGGTCATGACAAGTCCACAGTTGTGTTATACTGTACACACTTACTTTGATTGTTAGACCAAACTCATTTACCAGCAACAAATGAGCGTTCACCTTGTCTAGTCCGGAGTTATAGCTAATTCTATTGCCAATAAAATTCTTTTATTTATATATTTAGCACTATATTGGCTCATTGAGTGCCTGAACTTTCGATGCTAAGATTGTTCTATCGTTAATTATTTATGAGGATATTTTACTCGAAATAAATGTTTTCACTACAATGAGTTCTAAGTGTGAGGCGTGAGCCTAAAACCCTCAACTGACTGCCCGCAGCAAGCATCGTATACTGCAACTCAACCACTCACTAATGCCGGGTTGCAATATTCAACTTACTAATAATCGTGGATCTGTCGCCATAGTAATATTGTTATCTGTCAAAAAGTGTCCTACATTTTTTGTTGTCTAAACAAAGTTGCTATGGCGATCAATCTACGATCATTCGTAAGTTTAATATTGAAACCGGCCGTAAATGAGTCGGACGATGCTAACTGGGCGACGCTAACTGGCTAGAAAAGAACCTGATGGTGTTGTGGGTTTTGCTTTTTTTTAAAGCGATCCCTTAACAATCTAAAGCAAGCTTCAGTGGGAAGCCTTATGGGGACAACGCCTAACAGTTGGCTCATATGAATCTCCTATTAAGTGAAACTAGCAAATTCTTCCTTTTGATATGTCTCTCACATTACATTTTTTTATTTGGCTCAAAGGATCAGCATTGCCATTGTCTCATTGTCAGCATTGCTTTGCTGCCAGTGTTTTGGGCACGGCAGTGGTTTGGATCAGTTGATCTATAGATCGTTCGTAACGATCCTTAGGTGGCTGAACTGGTTCTAATTGTATCAGAGGCGTAGCGTGCCTTGGCGGGGCCCCGTATATAAATTTGTTTGGGGGCCCTTATGAAGGGTACAGATTTCTCACAAAAGAAAAAAAAAATTGCATTAAATTAAAGGAAAATGTTTTGAAAAAAAGAAATTGCTTTTTTGACTTTTGTCATTTCTAAAAAAAATAATTTTTGCTTACGTACGTCGGGGGCCCCCGTGGCCCGGGGAGTAGGTTAAAATTAAGAAACCTGGCTCAAAATCATTCAAACATTCAATCATTCGAATTGATGAATTCGAATGAATGAATGTTTGAATGATTTTGAGCCAGGTTTCTTAATTATATCATTGATCGTTGAATATATTGAATCGATTAAACTAAAACAATTAACCATTCCTTAATATTATTCAATCGATTCTTGAATCGAAAACATTACCTACCATGATTTATCTTCTATTCAGTATCATATTCTACCTATGCTTCAACGAATTCCCTATTTGGAAAGAGGAATGCAGATCAGATTTACACCTAACGTAGGTAAGTCTCTACAAATAAGCTTTAGTATTCTAATCAGATTGAATTATTGAATTTCTAGGTACCTACATAAATTAGGTAAAAAAGAAAAAAAAATTAAACACATTTATTTTAGTATTATTTATTTATTCTTATAAGATTACTACTACTACTACCACTTTTCTACTTAGGTTACTATTTCTCTATTAATTTTTGTATTTTTGATATAATGTCTTTTGTAATTATATAAATATCATCAAAAAGCATAGTTTTAACAACATGTTGTGCACACAATTCAGCTTTACATTTACAAATCGTATCATCTGAGGTGTCGAACATATTGGCATCATAAATTTCAATACGTATTAGCTTATATCCCTGTGTTGGTTTCTTTATGAATGTATAGTTGGTTGAAGAAACACCATCTTGAACATGTCGCTTGCGGTGCTCTTCATTCCGCTTGTTTAGGTCTGCATCACTTACAGTTACGAAGTTGAATAAGTCTTCAGAGTCCTAAAAATAAGAAATGCATCGTTATATATTAAATAAAATAAAATGAATACTTAGGAACTAAATTATTCATTAGCTATGTACTCACCGACATTTATAGAAAACGTTTATTTTCTTATACAGTGGAAGAAGCGGCTTGTCTTGACGACAGGAATCCAAAATGATTGATTTCTGATATTTTTCCAAGGAATTTATAGGTTTTTGATTCTGATAAATGTTCTGCATTAAGTTCAAAATCGAGGCAATCTAAAAAATGTTTTCTTTGCTTTAGTAGGTACCTGATGCTACTAGGTAATGTGATTCGACACCGCTTTGTCACATTCCTGAGCATCATTTGTTCTAACAAACTTTTTAGCAATCAAAGCAAAACGTCAACTACATAACTAATAATGACCAACGACTTCGGTTGTGGTTATGTTTTAATCAAATTATGTACTTAATAACATAAAAATACTGTCAACCAAACAAAACTCATAGGAAGGGTTGAAGGGATAGAAGGGTTGTCGATTAGAAGAAAAGAATAAAACCCTGTTCGATGTTCGCGTCTCTATACCTACCTACTAACTCGCTACTAGGTAGGTACCTACCTAGTTGGATAATTTCACTCAACTGCTCATACGGTTTCACTCAACTGATTTTTTTTTGAAATTAAGGTGTTGTTTCATTACCATTATATTTAGTATTAGCAGAAAACACTTTTCAAATGAAAAAAAATTATCAAAAAAAAAAATTTCATTCCGACGGGATTCGAGGGGCCTGTAGATTGCACTAATCGGTGCTTTAACCGAAGTTTTAACTTATCAATAATTTCATCCCGACCTAATAGGATTCCGTGACCGAACGGCAAGGTAGACCGGCTTGAGAGTGATCTTATATCGTACGGATTCGAATCCCGTTGGAATCGAAGATTTTGATATATATTTATTTTTCATTTGAAAAGTGTTTTCTGCTAATACTAAATACAATGTTAATGAAACAACACAGTGTGGTTTAACACTTAAAAAATAATTTAAAATTATAGAAAACACTTTATTTTGATAATATATTCCAATATTTTTATAGCGAGCCAAGTTACGGTATAAAATATGTTCTTGAAGAATGCAAATCAAGCAATCATTACAATCAGAGATCATATTCAAATCTTATCGTAGTGTTAAAAAAGTCAGCATTTTTCTTAGTGTGCATCTCTAGTTTTCCAAATACGGAAACAAACGTCACATGGATTTGAGACTATTTAAGCACAATTTATCTGGATCATCCCACACAACACCTTCCCGAGGGACAAGCAACACAAGAAATCAACAGCAAACAACGAAGTTTTTTTTATTAAAAATGTAAGTACTTACCAACATTATTCTTATCCATCAATCAATTCAATCACAGTCAAACATTAATTAATTCAATTACATACTCAATTCATTTAATCTATCATTCAATTAGGTAATCTAAATTCAACATTATTCTAATCCATCAATCAATACAATCAAGTGTATTAACATTCAAACATTATTTCTTATGTATCGTTTTAATTCAATTGGTAACACAATCCATTTAATTCTTACCTACACTTAAATGTTCTATCATTCAATGTTCGATTCTCCCACTCTATTAAAAGTAAACTGTCTAAGAAATTAACTACAATATATATATTTTTTTTTTCTCTCCAGGTCGAAGCATCATACTACCGCCGACCTCTTGTTTCCTTCCGAGGATGAAGCTACGGATTTGGAAATTACTGAAAAGCCAAGGAAGCGATCATCAGCACCCGAACCTGTCACTGTTGCGGGGCCATCGAAGAAAAAGCCGAAAGTGAGACCTGTTCCAGCCGTCGTGAAGCCAACAGCACGTGATCTTTTTGGAAGCGATAGCGATGATGAAGTTGAGCCGAAACCTAAAGGTAAAAAGCCTGCACCAATGTATTCGTATTACACGAGACGATTGGCTAACGGTCACTCTAGACAAAGTGATGAGAATAAAGAAGGGTCTCATTTCATAGAATTTAAATTATTCAAAACTGACGAGATCGAGAATATTCAACCAGTCAATAGATGGCGGCATTCCGTTGTAACTATAAAAAATAAAATAAATATGGATAGCGACACCTGGCGTGTCATATCTGAATTGATGGCAGTTACCAGAAAGGATTTTAAAAACTGCCCACCAACATTTATCAGTCAGTTTTATTGATTTGTGGTTAGATTTTATGTAAAAAACATTATTGTACCATGTAATCAATCGATGTTATCAAACTATGTAATCAACCTATAATAAATAACCTTATAATCAACTCATGAAATTAATCTATGTAGGTACCTACTCGTTATAGTTATTATAGGTACTATTTTCTTTTCCATGTATTAACCTATTATTTAATTGTAATCAATATAATATAATGTAACCTAGATTTAAGTTAGTTATTAAAATAAAGCGCATTCCTACTTACATCAAATAATTATGTCATTGTTTTTTTTTCTTTTTTTCAGTCTCCTCTTCTCTAAGAATTATCCACTGCAAACATTGTGGTGTAGATATACTAAGAAGTCGATATCAATATCATATTAGAACGAATTTACATAAGTCGAATTGTTTATTGAAAAGTAGTTATGATAATGTTGATATTATTGCTACTGCATTTAGAAACAGAATAATGACTTATCGTTTAAATCCATCGCAGAAAGTCGAGTACCTCACAGTTGAGGCGTTTCTGCAGGATAATAAACAAGTTGTTTGTAAACTGATCAATGAATCTTTATTGAAAAATCATTGTATTAAAATGAACTACGAATTGTTTGCTAATTTTGTATTATGTAAATCAAATGAGCAACAACTAAAGTCATTTAATACAAAATATGAAATAATTTACCAGAGTACTGACATAGATGAAAGTTATTACAATATAGTTGACAAATTAAAATATAAATTGTCAGAATTTGAACATGGTGAATCTGGATGGTCTTTTCTTTCCGTAAACCACTTAGAAATTAATATAAATAAATATTCTCCTTTGAGAGGTGGGAGTTATGTGGAATTACCTCCAATTATAAGAAATTCTAAAAGTTGTATAAATGTGAAAAACTCAGATGAAAACTGTTTTCTATGGAGTATTGTAGCAGGCTTGTTTCCAGTTTCTAAAAACGTATGTAGGACAACCTCTTACCCACATTACTCACAAGTTTTAAATATAGAAGGTTTATCTTTTCCACCTTCAGTCCAGGATATAAAACTATTTGAAAAGAATAATGATGAAATAAGTGTGAACATATATGGATTGGATGATAAATATGTTATAACAGGTCCTTTGTATAAAACAATGTATAAAAAGTTAAACCACTTTAATTTACTATACGTGGAAAGTAAAGGCAAATCACATTATTGTTTAATCAAGGACTTGGTACGATTAGTTCGGAAACAGGTGTCATTGAATCATAATAAAATGTTTTTATGCGATACCTGTTTACAGTTTTTTTCAACTGAAATAAAACTTTGTACACACACATGTTCCAATGTGCTAACCATAATGCCTGAAAAAAATAGTTTCCTTAAGTTTAAGCATTATGAAAGACAACAAAAAGTAAACTTTGTTATTTATGCTGATTTTGAATGTTTGTTGATTGATTGTACTGAAACTAAAACTGAAAAAACAAAACTAAATACGATACATGTACCATCATGTTTTTCTTATTACGTGTGTTGTTCTCATAATACGACTTTAAATAAAGTAGTGTCGTATAGAGGAAAAGATTGTGTTAAAGTATTTGTCGAATATTTATTGAAGGAAGCCAAGTACATTCATAATATTCTGTACACTAAACAATTAATGACTCCATTGACTGAACAACAGGAACAAGACTACGAACGATCCACATCATGTTACATTTGTAAACAATTATTATTTGATGATAAAGTTCATGATCATGATCATATTACGGGTAATTATAGAGGGCCGGCTCATTCACATTGTAATTTAATGCATAGAGTGTGTCCATTCATACCCGTAGTGTTTCATAATCTGTCGGGTTATGACTCACATCTTTTTATTACTGAGCTAACAAAACATGATGGTGATATTAAAATTATACCTAAGACTAAGGAGTCATACTTAACTATCACAAAATACATTGAAACAAATGACCGAGCTCATCCAATTCAAATTAAATTTATAGATTCTTTTCATTTTCTTAGTACAAGCTTAGATACACTAAGTAAAAATCTAACGGAAAAAGAGTTTCCACATCTGACATCTCAATTTAATAATGAGTTACAATGTAATTTATTAAGAGAAAAAGGAATTTATCCTTACGAATATATGAATTCATGGTCAAAATATGAAGAGTTGGAGCTTCCTGACAAAAAACATTTTTATAGTACTTTGAAAATGGAAAATATATCCGACGAAGAATATGATCGCGCAAAAGTAATATGGCAAAATTTTCATATTAAATCTCTTGGTGAATATACGGATTTGTATGTTAAATGTGACGTGTTGATCTTGTGTGATGTTTTTGAAAATTTTAGAAAATTATGTTTACATTTTTATAATCTTGATCCAGTTTATTATATAACATCACCGAGTTTGAGCTGGGATGCTATGTTGCTTTACACGAGTGCAGAATTAGAATTAATTACCGATTTAGAAATATATCAATTTGTCGAACGAGGAATACGTGGAGGCTTAGCACAATGTTCATACAGGCATGCAATAGCTAACAATAAGTATCTACCGGCTTTTGATGACACAAAACCAACACAATATTTGATATATCTCGATTGTGTGAATCTTTATGGTTATGCTATGATGAAAAAAATGCCTATTTCAGGGTTTAGACTACTATCATCTGATGAAGTGAACAATTTTAATGTAATGAGTATAAAAGATGATGCCAATTATGGGTATATTTTAGAAGTTGACTTAGCTTACCCTGACCACTTACATGATTTGCATAGTGACTTACCTTTTGCTCCTGAAAAGCTTATACCTCCAGGAGGAAAGACATCAAAATTAATTGCAAATCTTTATAACAAATACAATTATGTGATACATTATATCCATTTAAAGGAATGTTTAAAAAATGGGCTTGTTTTACTCAAAATTCATCGTATATTGAGTTTTCGACAAGACAATTTCTTGCAAAAATATATCGAATTGAACACTCGGTTACGTCAAGCTTCAACATCAGCATTTCAGAAAGATTTTTTTAAACTTTTTAATAATGCAATATTTGGTAAGACTATTGAAAACAAACGGAAACAAGTTGATGTTAAGTTAGTTACTTGTTGGAATGATACATTTAATAAAACTAATAAGCATCTTGAAGCTGAAAAGCTTATTAAAAAACCAAATTTAAAAAGTATTTCAATTTTTAATGAAAATTTTATTGCTATACAGTTAAATCGTGAAAAGATTTATCTTGATAGGCCGATTTATATTGGATTTTCAGTATTAGAGTATGCAAAACAACATTTATATAAATTCCATTACGATGTTATGAAAAGAAAATATAATGATAACATAAAACTTTGCTACACGGATACAGATAGTCTGCTTTATATAGTAAATACAGAAGATTTTTATAGAGATATGAAAGATGATTTAGCTCAATTTGATACCAGTAATTTCAGCAACGATAATCCTTACGCAATGCCAAACCTGAATGCCAAAATACCTGGTTTATTCAAAGATGAACTTGGAGGTGATGTAATCACTGAGTTTGTTGGCCTGAGAGCTAAATTGTACAGTCTTATTTCTGTAAAAACTAAAATAACAAAAGCAAAAGGTGTTTCAAAAGCAGTCACTTCAAAATTGAGCATAGCTCAGTATGCGAATACGCTATATAATGATACAAACTTAATATGTAAACTGAACATGATCAAATCAATCAAACATACTTTGTATTCACAAGAATTATACAAACTCGTGTTGAATAGGAATGATGACAAAAGACAAATCCTTTCAGATCAAATACAAACGATACCTTGGGGTCATTATAAATCTGTATTCCAAAATTTTTAGAAAGTAGGTATCTTTTTAAAAGTTGTTTAATTAGTGTAATTATATTAATGTATAGTTTAGAGATTTTGTAGTTGAAAAAAAGAATACAAATGATTATTATTAAGTATCTACTATAGATTTATTGCCAGATATGTAACTAAGTTTTAATGATAATAACTAATCGTATCTACCTACCTATATTTATGTAGGTACCTATATATTTACATAATTATATTTGATTTAATTTACTTAAATATAATTATATCTCCATTATGAAAGAGTTTCATTTTATGATAAGAGGTATTTATTTCATATCCACCTTATAGGATTATATAAAAAAAACATCAGATTCTTCTCAGATTACATTATAATTATGTATAAATTTGAACGATGAAAATACTTACTTAGCAATATTTCTTGTAAGTACCTACTCAAAACTAGTTTCGAACTGTTAGTTAAAATAGTATAAATGTACATGTTAAGTTGTTTTTTAATTATTAGGTAAGATGAAGTTGATTAAGCAACCCATATCGCTCAATATTAATAATATAAAATTAAGTGACTCCATTCATCACATCAGACATAGCGCTTTATTACCAAATACCATTCGCTGTATAATATGTGGTCCATCTAACTGTGGTAAAACGAATGTTATGATAAGTTTACTCCTACATCAAAATGGAGTCAAATTTAGAAATCTATATCTTTACTCTAAAACTTCTTTTCAACCCAAATACCGTTTCTTGACTGAAGTATTGAAAAGAGTACCACAGATAAATTTCTATGAGTTCAATAATGACAAAGATGTTATAGCTCCAAGTGAAGCTTTAACCAATTCTGTATTTATTTTTGATGACGTTGCCTGCGAAAAACAATTAAATATACGTAATTATTTCTCTATGGGTAGGCATAAACAAATAGATTGTTTTTATTTATCTCAAACCTATTCAAAAATTCCTAAACAATTGCTACGTGATAATGCTAATTTTCTTTTAATATTTAAACAAGATGATATAAATTTAAAGCATATTTATGAAGAACATGTAAGTTCAGATATGTCGTGGAATCAGTTCAAAAATGTTTGTAATACAGTTTGGAGCAATCCATATAATTTTGTTTGCATTAACAAAGATTCTTCATTAAACAATGGAAGGTATCGAAAAAAATTCGATGCTTTTTTTTATTTTTAGTAAAGATATAAATATAAGTAATCCATAAAAAAAATTAGTATCCTAACTTCCATCATTGAATACAGTATCGAGCAATAATATGGAGGAAAAAATTAAAATAGAATTAATTAAGTCTGCCGACTCCATTAAAAATAAATTAAAACAGATGAAAAACCAGGAACATGAAATGAATTTATCAATGAATAAAATGCTAAAGCCTGTCTCAGAACCTCTTCAAACCCTATTGAATTTTAAAAATAAATCACTGGTTAATGAATGCATGGAAAATGAGAGCAATTCGGAAGTAGTTGAAGCAGATGAAAGCTATACAAACTCTTCTACTAAGGATGATGATTTTTTCGATGCAGATTTAAATTTTGCAAACACTCCTAAAAATAAAGGAAAAAATGATAATTTAGAAATTTCATTAGAAGGTGAAGACGTGTACGGTATTTATGATGGTCTAAATGTACCATTTGGAATAAGGACTGAAAATTCAAACTTAATGATTGGCAACTCAGTGGTATCATTTTCTAAATTAGGAAGTTTGGTTAAGGGTAATTTATTGGTTAAAATCGGAGATAAAACTTACAGTCTAACTCCTGGTCTGAAAGAACTTTTACTACGAAAGAAACCTGATTCAAGGTTGATAACAAGCAAAGATAAACTTATATATAAAGATATATTACTTCAAACAAATGCGCATAAGAGAGATTTTAATCCTGGAGCTCAAATAAGAGGTGATAAAGGAGTCAAATACCGAGATATAATCAAACCCTTATTTTCTGAGGCTACAGATAGTAAACCAAAACTTGGAGGTAGCTTACCGAAACTAAAGAAATATAAAACTCACACTGACTTGGTTTATTGGGACGATCCTAATGAATTAGTTGAAAGGTTAAAATTATTAATAGCTTCAAGAGATGCTGGTAACACAAATCATGATAATGAAATTTTATCGATAATTGAAGAGTTGAAAGAAGCCAATATAATTAAGGTATAAAATAGATGTAGTATGTAGCTTTTATTTTAGTATTACAGAATCATTCATAGTGATCATTTACTAATGGTTACCTTGTGTTGATACTATATTATTTTTTTATTAAATTCATAAACTTCATTAACATTTGGACGATTAATATTTATACATATAGATAAACAAATAAAAAATATAGAAAACATCTAAATATGAACAAAGTCGATGTTGTAAATGAAATTCATAAAAATGCGAGGGTAAATTTTCCACGAAGAAATGTCATTATGAAAGATATTGATGATCTATGGCAAGCGGATTTAATTGATATGCAATCGATTTCTAAGCAAAATAAAAGCTTTAGATACATTCTTTCTATTATTGACACGTTTTCGAAATACGCTTGGAATTTTCCTTTGAAAAGTAAGAAAAAAGACGTTGTATATAATGCATTTAAAACTTTGTTAGATAAAGGTAGAGTCCCTAAAAATTTACAAACTGATAATGGAACAGAATTTTACAATAATAAATTTAATAATCTTATGAAATCATATCATATTAATCACTATTCAACCTTCTCAACAAAAAAAGCTTCAATAGTAGAAAGATTTATCAGAACATTGAAATCTAAATTATATAAAGAATTTAGTTTACAAGGTAATTATAATTGGATAAATAATACCCTTAATAATGTTACATATGAATACAATCACACCTATCACCGAACCATTAATGAAATTCCAGCGAGTGTTAATAGTTTTAACAAAAACCTTATATTAAAAAGATTTCAAATGTTGGTAAAAAGAGTTAATATAAAGAGGAACTTTAAAGTGGGTGAGTATGTGCGAATCAGTAAGTATAAAGGAACATTTGAAAAGGGATATACACCCAACTGGTCGTCAGAAATATTTAAAATCCGAATAATACAAAAAACAACTCCCTTCACTTATTTAATTGAAGATATGAGAGGTCAACCCATCTTAGG
This sequence comes from Xanthorhoe designata, assembly GCA_963582015.1. Taxonomy (NCBI): domain Eukaryota; kingdom Metazoa; phylum Arthropoda; class Insecta; order Lepidoptera; family Geometridae; genus Xanthorhoe; species Xanthorhoe designata. The sequence goes on from OY757049.1 coordinate 2,034,640, forward strand.
AGCGTTTTATGCTCAAGAGCTTCAAAAGACAAAACATCCTAATGTATACTTAGTCGAAAAGATTCTTAGAAAGAAAGGAAGCAAGATTTTAGTAAAATGGTTAGGTTTACCCTCTACTGAAAATAGCTGGATTAATAAGTCAAACATATTATAATAAAACATTATAAAGCAAGAAACTTATCCATGTCTAATCAGTGTTATGGTGTGTTTTGGTGAGAGTAGTCTTCTCAATTGGTTAATAAATAATTTACCATTTGAATTACATTTACCAGGATACAATTATTGTGGGCCTGGTACTAAATTAAATAAGAGACTTATACGTGGCGACAAAGGTATAAATAAATTAGACGAATACTGTAAACAGCACGATATTGCCTATCAAAATTCATCAAATTTAAAAGATAGACATAAAGCAGATTTCGTTTTACTAAAAATGGCAAAGAAACGTGCAACTGCTTCTGATGCGAGTGTAAGTGAAAAGGTTGCAGCTCATATAGTAAATAAAACTATGTTAACAAAAATTAAAACTGGTGCTGGTTTAAAGAATCATGACTGTAAGCCTTCAAGAAAAAATATGTTTGATTTAAAAAAAAAATTCAGGAATGTAATTACTAAAACAAAAAAACATATACAAAAATTAAAGCCAAAATGCAAGAAAATGGCTATAGAATTAGCTATGGCTGCTGCTAGAGAAATAGTTGATGATTCACAAGTAAAACTTCCTCGCATTATTCCAATACCAAAAACTGGTGGAGTATTACCATTAATACCTATATTTGCGGGATTATCTGCTACTGGAGCCTTAGCAGGTGGTGCAGCGGGTATTGCTAAAACTATTTATGAATTCAAGATGGCTAAAAAGCGTTTTGCAGAATTGAAGAGGCATAATGAGAAAATGGAAGCTCTTTGCATTGGAAAGGGATTACATCTTAAACCTCATAAAGATGGTCTCGGAATTTATGTATCGAAAGAAAAAAACTAAAGTATCGGCTACCCAATCGTCCATTAACTAACTTAGACATTTTGAAATATGGAAATAACATCCCCTATTTTCGAGGAGTCTTTATGAAGGATGAACTCCCAATACGACCTTTTAAAAAAGAATGTGGAGTTATTAATTTAGATGATTCTAAAAATCCTGGTTCACATTGGGTAGCCTATATAAAATATAATGATTATATAGAATATTTTGATAGTTACGGTAATCTTAAGCCTCCAAAAGAATTTATACGATACTTAGGTTCGAAAGTAAACTATAATTATGATAATGTACAACGTGACCACCCGTTTAATTGCGGGCATCTTTGTTTAAGCTTTTTAAATAATTTTTGGAGTGGGCAGGGGATAAATAAACAAGATTCTCCAGTATAGTTCAGTATGTTAGCATGTCTATAACGGTTACCATCTCTGGAAATAAATCAGAATTGACTTCCTACTTTCAACAGCCCTTGACTTTATCTCAACAATACGAGTGCGGTTTGCTATATTTTTCAGTAACAAACTCATTAAAAAATATTCATAACAAACAGAGTAATATTCTGCCTGTGGTTAGAATTGAATGTGATCTAGTGTACGGTTCTTACTCCAACGGATTACCAACTCATATCATTCACGAATTTGTATATAATACTGCTGCAAGTAATTGGTGCATAGAATCACCACAAAACGTTATTTATTTTTCTGTAAACAAAAACCTCATTCCATCTATATCTATTAGGATTATTGATCAATTCGGTTACTGTATCGATTTCGGAGAAGCACAAATTGAGCTACGTCTTCATTTAAAAAAGACGTAATGATATTGTATTATAAAAACCCACCAGTTGGAATAAAGCGTCTTATTTCTTCAAAGGCATCTAAGGTGCAAAGACGTGACAAAAGAGTGAAGAAATTGACAAAGTCAAATAAGGATTTTCTTAAGGCTCTTGGCTTCCAAACATGAATATATTACAGGTTACTGAATTACCACACTTTGATACTTCAATTGAAAGTTACGAAATTCATTCTTATAATCCCTACAATAACAGCTTCAGAGAAAACGATGAAGTCAGAATCCCCATACACCAACAAGATATTTATGTCCTACCATCAGCCAGCTCAATTTACATCGAAGGCGAAGCAAAGCTCATCGGAAAAGATGGGAATCCGATCAAGAAAACTGTTTCGTTCACTAATAATCCTATTATGTTTCTGTTTCAAGACATCAGGTACGAAATAAATGGGATTGAAATAGATCGCATAAAAAATTCTGGGATAACGTCATCTATAAAATCATACATTTCATTAAATGAAGCAGAAAATAAAGTTGCAGCCTTATGGGGTTGGAACTTAGATGGGTTTAAAAGTGATGGTCATTTTAGTGCTGTAATACCATTAAATAAGATTTTAGGGTTTGCTGAGGATTATAATAAAATCTTGATAAATTGTAAACATGAACTCATAATGAATAGAAGCAATTCTAACTTAAATAGCGTTATACTTTGTGATGATGTTTATCATCTTCAAATTCATATACAAAGAGTTCAATGGAGGGTGCCACATATAAAAGTATCAGATCGAGAACGACTGACACTTTTGAAATATGTAGAAAAAGATAAACCTATTCAACTGGCATTTAGAAATTGGGATTTGTATGAATATCCTTTACTACCTAAATCTACAAAGCATTCTTGGTCAGTTAAAACAGCTTCACAGTTGGAAAAGCCAAGATATGTAATATTCTGCTTGCAAACTAATAGAAAAAGTAATAAATCGAAAGACAGTTCACTATTTGATCATTGTGACGTGACAAACGTGACACTCTTTCTGAATTCTCAATATTATCCGTATGAACCATTAGGTCTGAAGTTTTCTGAGAACAGGTATAGTATATTATATGAAATGTATGTCAAATTCCGTCAGTCGTACTACAACAGCCCAGTTGATCCCTTGCTCGATCTGAAAAACTTTAAAGAAAAAGCCCCACTTTTCATCATAGATTGTTCAAGGCAGAATGACTGTCTAAAAACAGGTCCGGTAGATGTACGGTTGGAATTTGAAAGCTCAATATTGATACCGGAGAACACCACTGCATATTGTTTAATTATAAACGATCGACTTGTGGAATATAAACCTTTAAGTAACATAGTGCGCAGGTTATCATGATTGCAATTGTAGATGTTCAAGGTTTCAAAACAGAAGCAAACGAATTTATAATAAAAGAAATTGCTATATTATGCGAAAAAAAGGTACAGGTTTTTCTTATAAAGGCACCGTTTCCATTTTACAATTTGACACAACAAGAACGACGACAAGTATGTTGGATTGAACGCAATAGAAAGATATTATGGAATGAGGGAGTTGTACCTTACTCGAACTTTCAAAATTTGATTACAAGTATTTTAAGAGATGTATATGTGTATACCAAAGGTCGCGAAAAAGTGTCGTGGTTAAAAAGTATACTACATAGTGATAATGTGAAAAACATAGAAGATATCGGTTGTCCTAGTTTTCCAAAATTGTATAAAGAATATGAAAACTCTCATGAACTGTACAGTTGTATTTATCATGATTCAGTATGTGCTTTAAAAAACGTTATCTGTTTAAATAAATGGTATAGAGGAAATGTAAATAGGTGGATACTTTAACTATGACTAAGTATAATTATAATTTTAATAAATATTTAAAAAAAAAAAAAGTTTTTTTCTTATTTTTATTTAAAAAAAAAATGATTACAATCCAGCCTGTTAGAGTTATTGCAAGCTAGAAGATAATGAAAATATTAGAATACCTACTGAAATAATTGAATGAATGAATGGTGTAGAATTTGGTGTTTCCGAATACTAGAATGATAGAATGACTGAATGAAAGTATGTTGTAGAATTTGATGTTTCTGAATACTGGAATGATTGAATATTGAATGAATGAATAGCGTATAATTGGGGTGTTTCTAAAAAAGGTATAATTAAGAAATCTGGCTCAAAATCATTCAAACATTCAATCATTCGAATTGATGAATTCGAATGAATGAATGTTTGAATGATTTTGAGCCAGGTTTCTTAATTTTAACCTACTCCGGGGCCCCGTATAATTGATACGGCAGATACGGCGGTAGCTACGCCCCTGAATTGTATTTTGTACAGTTATGTAAATATGTAGTAGTTTAGTTTCTGTAAATAATTTTATTTCTTTTGTAAGACTATAGCTCTCTGTTAGAATATTAACTGGTTTGGATGTTTTTACTCACTCTGTAATGTATTTTCTGGGAATTGAGAAGGATGTTCATTGGTTTATATAGCCAAGAAGGTTCTGCGGGCTAACTGTATCTAAAATATTGTTTTAGGCACTACTTGGACACATTCGTGTAGGCAAATAAGACGCTGTATAAATCTAAACTTCAGCCAAATGCAACGTACCATGTTTGTAAGCAAACTATCAATCAAAGAACTTACTTTATAAGGGTTGGTTTTTGTCCAAGTTGATAGAATTTTTAATGAAGGGAATGGTCTCAAATCACCAATAGTTTAAATATGTATACAAATAATAATATATATTTATTTTCTCTTAACAAAGGTTAACTTAAACCTAATTAATTAACTTAAGGGTAGGTACAAATATCAGAATTTGTAACAACAAGGAACATTGTCGGTAGGTAGTTCAGTTAACCTGTTTTGTGAGAGACCGGTGCCTGAAATAGGTTTATAGGTAAACAAATCATCACAAAGACAGTTATTTTTGGCAAGGTATTAACAGTTTGTTTACAAACATGGCACGTTGAATTTAGCTGAAGTGTACAATACATACATTTATTATAATACATAAATTTAGGCCTAAGTTTGGTAAACTATTTATGTGCCCTAGCTTTTATGTTACTTTGAATATATTGAGTTATTCTAATACATTAGTGACTTACGTAGGTACCATCAAAGCTTCTAGAACTTGCCTTTGAATTTATTTAAGATGATTAGCGATACAAGGGTACGGGCTTTGGGCTACCTATCGATTTATCTCTAGATATACTATGGGCTACAGGAAGCTTATTAGCCATTCATGAAACGCCAGGTTATTTTTACATGAAACCATTTAATTCATAATAAAAAACTACTTTTGAAGACTGATGTATATTTAATTAAAATCGCGGTTCAAGCTAGCTTATGAAAGTATTCCTTATATAGTTCAACTAGCTCGTTCCTGTTCCCGTGGGAATACTGGGATCAAAGTAGCCTATTTTTTTATCCAGTCTAAGCAATCCTGGTACCAAATTTCATTCGAGCTGCTCGAGTGTTCTGTTCGAGCGTGAAAGAGTAACAAACACATTTACATACTTACACACACACAAACTGTCACCTTTATAATATTATAGTGTGATTTATCTTCAACTAATAAGAAGTATCACATCGCGTCAATGATTCTAATAAAAAAGTCTAGTAAAAGAAATTAGCATATTTTTCAAATAAATTTTCTTAACAATATAACATTATAATTTATGAATTGCCGAACTTTCTCCCCATTACAGCATATTGTAGACTTAGCCAAATTACTGTTTCGAAGTTATGGTGCAGATTATCTGATAGTAGCTCTGACACAGTAAATGTAACAACAGTAACAATACTGATACTTCAATGAATCACTTACTCTTTGAGCTAGGTGAACGACAAACAGACAAGACATCCAGGTGGGTGACTGACGTAGAAGGGGACATCCAGGTGAAGCGGTACCTCAAGTAGGTACCTAATGTATACAACTTTATTCATAATTGGTATGTTATCCCGGAAGGGGGATTTTGTGACCATGAAAATGAACAGTTGTGTAGGTGCAAATCTTGTGAATTCCTATTTTTTGTTTTTCATACAAAAACTTTTTTGTTATATCGTAGTCGTAGTCGTAGAACAAATGTTGTTCACACTGATGAGGTGAATGACCCCTTTTTGGGATAACATACCAATTATGAATAACCGTGTATATATAATATCCTTGGACATTTTACACGGCGTCATCTAGTCCCAAGCTAAGCAACTTTAATGCACAAGCATTAAAGTTGCTTAGCTTGGGACTAGATTTAGTAGAGAAGAGAAGATTATAGTAACCAGATGACTGATATAATACTTAGATACCATTTCTTTTGTAAATAGATACATATTATAAATAAAAAAAATACAGACCCGAAACAAATAACTGCAGCACAGGCAAACATATTTTGTTGCGTGGCGGGGATCGAACCCGCAACCTCCGCCACAGTGAAAGTTAGTTTAGTTTTATTTACCTACTGTTTACTATGTGTACTGTTTGTACACAGGCTAAGAAAAGTTTCAGGCACTATAATAATCAAGTTAACACAAAATTCTATTCTAAAATTGTATTTTGGTCCCATTTCGTAAATGTGAATAAAACGCCCTGTAAGATTACAATTTTCTTGTTGCAATAATAACAATTGTTTTTATGTGCTATCCAAGATAACGACCTGTGTTCACCAACAAATAAACGTGAGGTTAGGGTAATCCAAAGTCGATGAAGTGAAAAAAATAACAACAAATGTTACTCATATGAGTGTATTCATTTATTATGGTTTTACTAGCTGCACTTAGGTCGGGGGTTGAAAACAAAATTATTATAAACTATAACAGTCACAAAACTATAGTTTTTCTTAAACTTTCGCGATCACAATTCATATTTATAAATACATGTAAACGGGGTTTTATCGCATTATTAGCAATCCTGACGTAAAGAAATAAGGTAAATAACGCGATAAAACTCTGTGTACATGTATTTATAAATAAGTCACTAAACTGAAACTACAATGACTAATTCGGTATACCTCCAAAAAAGCTAGAACATTTTTAAAACGAATAAAAATATTAATTTAGGAATATAAAATAACGTCATGCATAACATTTCAATTTATTTCGCAATCATACTTTTCATCAGACTAAAAGCCAAATATGTTTAAATATTTAAAGCGAAAAGCGTAAGTATGTAAAAGTTTTTAGTTAAACTAGCTTGTAGTAAAAAACGAATAAAAGTTAGCGTTCAAAAATAACTCCGTAACTCTTACACATAAAGGTCCCTTCACACGGCGCTGTATAATATAAAGGTAAAAGAGAAAGAACTTTAATCTGCAGTATATTACGAATTATAATAATGAATGTATTTGATATTTATGTATAAAGGCAGGTTATTTGAAAACTGTATAGTAAATTATGAACATGCCCTATCCTTATGTTCAAACGACGATGTTTAGATGATTATGACTTAAAAGAACCTAGGATAACTTTGTCTTAATTTTTTATCAACGTGAACATGTTCACAAAATGTAAAGTTAGCTTATTTAGCATAATATGTAGCCTTATCTTCTAATTTACTAATCGTAAGTCCTTCTTTGTTTTTTATACTACAGTAAAAGCGCATTTAAATGAACAATATTATAGCGCGCCGTCTAAAAGCACATTGGAAAGCAGCAACCCCGCAACTTTCCACACAAACAAGTTCAGAGTGGCGAGCTAGCTCTTTCAAACGGAGGGTTTTCGCAAAAAAAACCTATGCAAAAAAAGCGTAGAGAATTTCGTAGCAGTCGTAGCAGAAATGCTACGATTCGTAGAATATTCGTAGCATTTGCTACGTTATTATCTGTAGCGGAGCATAATCTTGGCGGGATTGTGATTTTACTTAAAATCAAAAGATTGTAAGTTCGAATCCTGCAAGCCAAGCATGCGCAACGTGACAAATTTTCTTAATAAGAGAAAATTTTAAATAAAATGTCTCGACTCGCAAAGGTCATCGCCCATGTGGGTATCAATTATTCGTTGCGAAATAATTCCAACTTGAATTTTGACTCGCACAGGCTTGATATACAGGCCAAGACGGGGTGAGCCTATAGTTTCATAAAATTTGCTACCAACTTTTATATTGTATTTTTTATTTTGTGGACATTTTAACGAATGCTTTGTACATATAAATATTTATAGATGTTAACGCCGAGCGAAGTTTTGCCAATTACGTGAATTTTGGGTATTTTGTAAGAGTTGCTATTTTAAGTCCCTTTATAAATAATATTGTTATGAATAAACAAAATTAGCTTATAAAAGCCTGTCAATAAAAGCTTTAGATAACATTTAATTTATTTTCACTTTTAAGTCAATGATAGTATAATGAACATTTCTAATAACATATTATACCAAGTATTTAGATATACCTCTGACAAACTCCTTAGATATCTTCAAAAAGTATCTAAAACTCGTCTAAAGATCTAAAAGGAAAATGGCTACCGCGCTCTTTGTGCTTAATTTTAATCATTTTCAAATTAAAATAAAATAAGCCAGGATTCTACTGCGTGGATGTTTAAACGCGACCAACCAAAAAAATCAAACAAGAAAAGAATAGGCATTTTTTAAGATCATCTTTTAACAATCGAAATAGTCAAGTTAAGAAATATACCTACTAATTTTTCACTTTCAAAACTATCGTGAGTTGTATTAGACATTATAATAGTGTGAGACGCGACCGCGAGGAGTGACCACACTCATACCCAGATGAAGATTCTCCGGAAGAATCGAAACATTGTCGGTATCTAAATCGACGATAATTTTACGTGAGTAATTTCCCGTGTGCTATTATAATGTCTAATACCTACTAATACTTAAAAAGATCTGAGAGAATGTCTACCGTACCTTGTACCGTACCGTATACATTTGTATCAGATTTTCAGATCTACTTTTGAGATATTTTTGGAAAAAATAACCGTTGTAATTATTATTATAAATAGAATTAGATCGTGCTATTAAATTTTAGTTTAGCCTTCGATATGCGTCTCTGATTAAAATCAGAGCAAAATTGAACTTCATGAATATAAATTGATTTAGAAGATTGTAGTTATTGAACAGCCAATTAACTATTACAATGTTAATATTTACAAAGACTAGAGTGAGGATATTAAAACTATTAATAACAGCAGATTAAAAAATTGAAGTTTTATAATAATACAGAAACTAAACTACTTATATTTACATAATAAATAAAATAATCGCTTATTTTTACTGCTTTATTTAGAAAATTGGATATTCCAGGCCAGAAATAGAGAAATGTGAAATGAAATGAGGGAGGCTTACGCCTAAAAGACAAGACTAGATACTTAAAGCTAGTGCGATTGTCATTAATTGTCTATCCTGTTATTAGTGTTAAAATCACGACAATAGACAAATGACAATCGCGCCAGCTATAAGTAATCTTGTATATAAGCTAATTACATTTACCTTTGACACGCAAGTGACAAGGACAAAACATAAAAACCAAATTAAAGTGAAAAGTAAATATACAAAGAATAGGCAATAATCAAAATCTCGGTACAAAATGAGTAAGAAAGAAAGGCAGTTGTCACAAGATTACGTTCTTTTATTTTCTGTCAAGCTGTGCGCTTTTCTTGTTTGCAAGGAAACGATACCCGTTATTATTATGACCGTTATTTGTCACAACTTTTTTATTGTGATATTCGTAAATTATTAAAAATGTTTTATCTGTGGTTTATGTTTGTTAAACGTGATAATTATAATGATTCTACTAAAGAGTCACGTAAATAAAATATCATAAAAAACCCTTGAAACTGAAGCAATGACATTAGTTACCTACAATCCCGCATTGTATAAGTACAAAAACTGTTATTTTCACAAGAGAAAAGTTTTATAAAATATATTTTTTATATAAATGTTATTGTAGTTGAGATCAAAGTAAAAACTTATTTATTATAAAACGGCTGTCTTTTGATTTTCCCAGTTTCTTAAAAGCCAAGCGTTCACAACCTTACAGCCTCGCAACCGAGGTGTCATAACGCGCAGGGAATCAAATAAAACCTAATTTTCATGTCGAGCTATCATCCCCTAGCCGTGTACGTGACCCGTCTGTGTTAGGTGGTTAGTAGGGTCGTGGACGCGAAATTATCTCAATTGTACGAGTTTGGCAGGGCATGAGTCTATGACTGCTCAGCGATACATTTGTGGAGTCTGTAGGACTGTGACACAGTTAATCGATTTTTTAGTAATAACTGTGCTATGCGATACTTTTCTAGTCTGTAGGACTGTGTCATAGTTAATAATTTTTTAGTAACACATGGAAATTACTTACGCAATGCACTTCAATTTAGGTTGACAATGTTTCGATTGTTTTAGAGATAGAATAGAATAGAATAGAAGAGTTTTTATTTTCCATCAACATAAACATGGGTAACATACAAATGAAAATACTTGATGAACAAAACGGTTGACAATGTTTTCATAGATTTGACGTGTTTTCGATCTTATTAATTAAAATCTCTTAATACAGAGTCCTAGACTAGTTAAATGGATAAAAATACTGTAAATAACTAAAGAAGACAGAAATCTTTTATTTTGGTAGGACCTCAAGAATCACTTCAGTGTTGTCTTACATGCTAAGTGATTCTAATGCCTATTCCAACGCGACTCCCTACACCTGGGAAAGAATCAGGCAAAAACCTGGTGGTGTGGGCCTAGCTTTTTTTAAAAGCGATCCCTTAACACTTTTAATAGTCAAGCTTCAGTGGGAAGCCAGTCAAACAAAGTAAGGCATGTCAAAGCAAGTAAAAGTTATTGTAAAATCAACAAGATATTAACATCTCAACAAAATGTAATATAAATACTGTATTTTATAACTATTATTCAACATTTAATTTAATTATACTGTACTTACTAGAGCCAGATTAGCGAGGGAGTTTTATTAAAACTGATTTTGTATAATACAGACCTAAGCTATGAAGTATCTTTAATTTTCGTTTAATAATAAGAGTTTTATTATAAGATTATATTTTTTTTTTTTTTTTTTACCTTTTCAGTACTTAATTTTTACTTATTGGCAAGGTTAAACATTATATTTACGGGTATTTGTCTGCCCGCGACCACGGCTGGTGCAATCCAGTCGAAACGTCGGGATAAAATTAAAATTAAATAGGTAAAGGTAAATAGCGATAAATACCCGTAAATATAATGTTTAATCATGTGTTCTGATCGCGAAAGTTTAAAAAAGACTATTGGCAAGGTGTTCCGTAAATCTGGGGGTCTAGGTCTAGAGGTGGGGGGGATAACCCAGTTTTACGACGATAATACGCGTGACAGTATAATGTTGAAATAGTTCACACGAAAAATTACAGATGGCTCTTTAATTGATTTGTTTTAGTTTAGGACTGGAAATACAGATGTTTTTGCATAGTTTCTCAGCTGAAATCACAGATGGAGTGATATTTAAGTGATATCCAAACGTAAACTTGTAAATAAAGTAATGTAATAATTACGTGTTAAATAATTACCAAGCTGTGTTAAAGATGTTATTTTAATTAATTATGTATTTAAATGTAAATATACTAATAACATTAAACTTTGTGTAACAAGGATTGATGTATCCAAACGAATTGTTGATAACTAAACGTTAAACTACTTCTAAACACTATTTGACTTTTTAGGACATAAATACCAAATCTATGAATCCAGTTTATTTTAGAAAAAGTTTTAACACATTGTCATAAAACTACGTTCGCAATATAAAGGAAATGAACAAAGATTGTAATTTCTGTTCTGTGATTGGCTATATCATGTTCCCAGTAAAACGTGATTTACTAACCTTTAGGATCATATAAAGCGGGAAGACAATGTTTACTCGTCATAAAATAAGTTTCAACATCTTTTTAGAATACTGTGCTCAAATTAAAGTTGATATCTATAGAAATATGACTGGCTGTTTTGTGATTGGTCGACATTGTAATACCGTTAGAATGATATAAAAGGGAGGGCAAAGCTCGTCACGGGACAGAAAAGTATTATCCGCGAGCAGTCCAAAGTTAAGTACTTGCTACCTACCTGTTTACTTATGTGTTATGTTATACCTATGTGTAATTATTCTGTGTGTGTGTACTAGTAATAATACTGTGTATTCATCGTATCTGCAAGTAACTATTGACGAGTAAATTGTACCTGGGTACTTTGGCTTTGTCGCCCAGTGGATCTATGTCTATTGGGCGTAAGTTGGAATTCCTGGTTGTATAAAGTTGTTCGTTACTATTTACGTTGTATATTATGTATCTTGGTTGGGTTGCCAAACTACTTGTGCTATGTTTGTACCTCGTTAAAGTTTCATGTTCATTATCTCTCGCTACCCTTTACTTTTACCAAGAGCTTACTTATAATTTTGCATAGTACAAACCATGTCTAGTCTAGCCTGTCCTAACATAATGTGTTTCTAGAAAACAATGTTCAAACCCGTGTAAATGTTTTATGTTATAAATAAATATTGTACTTACCTACTTATACTCGAATTTAAATTCTCAGTCCCTACTTTCCAACCTAATAGGTAAAGTACTTAGCCGTTAATTAGCCTGTTAGGGATAGCGCAGGTGTTTGTTATCCGGATGGGTGGTGCAGGTTCGATTCTTGTCACTGTGCCCATCCCATCCTACTTAAGTGTTGTCTGTATGAGTAGGTAGAGCCCTGTTCTTCTGACACGCGCGTCAGTAGCGCGTTAGACAACCGTGTACAAATCCAACGTCACTTTTAAATCCAGTCAGTTTGGTTAGTTCTCTCTTATAGTCAATTTAGCTCTAAATTTGTATTCAATAAATGCCACTATCCGACCCAATTAGTTTCAAGCACAGTTGTGTAGTAGTTTACTTTTGAGGACAGAGCAAGAACTGGGATACTTTGTTAAGGGGTTTGACAAAGCATTATTGTCCGAAGTTGTGACCGCTCAGAACGTTAGCAAGCTTCGCCATGATCGTTTGCATTACCTGCGACATTAGCCTCGTTCACCATCCTCAAGTAAAGTTTGATTAGTTAATAACGAGTAACGTCATTCGTTCTATGCGCCAAACGTCAATATGTCAATTACTCGACACTTTACTTGGTGACTAGCCTACTCGAAACTAACTTGAAGATCGTGAAAGAGGCACTAGGCTTTTTGACGGGAATTCAAGATGGCGTGTTGTCTATTTTGTTTTATTTTCCGAAATTTGTGTTTTGGCGAATGTTAATATGTAATAATGGTGGATTATTAACTGTTAAGTGTTCGTGAACGTACATAAGTGTAGGCAAATGAAACAAAACTGTTTAACATTGCATTTCGAGTTCTCTCAAAAAGTCCTTGTAAAAAGCTGCAGTAAAGACCCCACATCTTACTGACGCTGACTATGACTTTGACTCGACCTTGACGAAACAAAAAAATATATATACACATACACATGGTAGTGGCTAAATGCGTGGCAAAAGCCGGCGAAGCCAAAATAAAGAAGAAGAAGAAGAAGAAAGAGGCACTAATAAAAATGAAATATAAACTTTAGTCCTGAAGTGAAAAGGTCTAATGGCATTTAGCAAAACCCTTTGTACGTGAAGATTTAATTTAATTTGTTCGTGTTACGGTTATAAATAGTAAGAAAACAAGAGAAAATCTTAAATTCAAAGCAGGTTCTTTTACTTATTTATGAACGCAAATGCTCCGGAAAGATACAACTGTAATAGAGCGAAAGGATGCTCCAGAAGTTTGGTTTAATGTCTGGATTCTAGATATCTTAGTTTCCAAGATATTTGCCACAGCTGGTGCAGTGAGTTGTGCACTAAGGGCCTGTTCATACCACGTTGAACGCTCAGTCTATTGATACAAACGCAATATCAACGCGTTTCGAACATGCAGGCGGCAAGCTGTGAATATTCACACTATACTTGCGTTTGTAAGGCTGTGTCCCCAGTAGGCAAACTGTTAGCGGCCAACTGAGTTTGCGGCGTATCAGTTTAGTACGCCCTTCCATAAATTTGAAATGAAGGTGTCCACAGTTAGCTAGTTTTGCGCTCACTTTACGCAGTTTGCAGCGTTACGCGCGCCGACTGTCTCAGTGGCCGACTCACAGCAAAACCGTGCTTGCGATGCACAAAAATTGATCTGAGTTTGCAGCTAGCTCAAATTATGTTCGCCACAAATTTGCGGCTCACTCAGTCGGCCGCTAACAGTTTACCTACTGGGGACACAGTCTAAAACGCAATGCAAACTAGCAGGTGACGCGCTACACCAAATCGCGCAGTGACTACTCTTGCCACACACAATACACAATACACAATACACACACATGTTGTACTGTGCACGCTAGGCTCGGGAGCAGTATCGGGGTAGAGAATAGGTTATACACAAGCACGGCGTGTACTAACACCGCACTACACCATCCTTTCCTAATCACACTAATATTATAAAGGTGAAAGTTTGTGTGTGTGTATGTGTAAGTTGTAAGTGTGTTTGTAACTCTTTCACGCTCAAACGGCTGGACGGATTTGAATACAATTTGTCACCAGAATTGCTTATATTTTGAATTAAAGTATTTTGATACCGGAATTCCCACAGGTACGGGAACTATTCAACGCGGGTAACACCGCGGGGCGCAGCTAGTTATTCATAGTGTTACCATTAATATGCTTTAAATTATCTCCCAAAATTCAAATGTAGTTAATTGAACAGTAATAAGAATATAATTTCACAGTCGTTACAACCAATTATCAAACGAATAGCACCGCATAAGCTAGAGCTATCGATTTTCAAGTAGTTTCAAGGTTATCACAATATTTTTAACTCATTAGTAGGTATATTAATGATGTAGTTTGGGTATAATTTAAGAGCGCACTTGGCACGGATTCTTTGTAGTAAATATAGAGTGTGATGATTAAGAAATAAAACTTGTAATAACAAATGAAGAAATAATAGTCATGAAGGTTAGTTATATTCTACACAGGGACCCGAAACTTACGATTTTTAATAAGTTTTTTTTTTAATTAGTCATAGGATTACGTTGCTAAGATCTCCGGCTTTAAAAAGATGGGTAAAATATTGATAAGAATTTTTTAGATATTATAAAAGTACACGGGAAATTACTCACGTAAAATTATCGTCGATTTAGATACCGACAATGTTTCGATTCTTCCGGAGAATCTTCATCTGGGTATGAGTGTGGTCACTCCTCGCGGTCGCGTCTCACACTGCGTGCGAAGTATCGCTCGGCGCGGGACGAAGGTCGCGGAGGAGGAGGCGGGGGGGCGCGCGCTGTTGTTGGTGCTGGCGTCGGCGTCGGCGTCGTCCGGGGAATCAGTGCTGGGTCTTCATCCTCACTTGTCCTTTCTTCAGTGTCTCGGATATTCAGACACGCAACACTGATTGTATCTCTACCAGGCTCCAATGCACTATTATAATTGTTAGTTCCGTGGAGACAAGGTTTCCAGGCCGGAGCTAATGCCCAACCTCTGTCTCGGTTAAAATTCGGAACTCGACTTATTTCGATTGCTTCTCGAATCTTACGCGGAACAAAGAACTTCTCTCGCGAAAGAACCTGAGCTTTATCAAAACGAATATAATGTGCAGAACCTAACGTCAATGCGTGCTCTGCAATAGCTGACTTTTCTATGTCAGCATTTTTCATTGCACGAATATGTTCCGCAAGCCTGGTAGAGATATTCCTCTTCGTTTCACCCACGTATGAAGTACCACAATCACACGGAATTTTGTAGACGCCTGGTACACTTAGATGGTCTCTATCCTTCGGAGAGCGTATAAAATGTCTAAGTTGAGAGAGGGGCCGGAATATTGTCTTGATGCAATATTTTCGTCGTAACAAGTGTCCAATTTTATCCGTCACCCCTTTCACAAATGGTAGATACGCTACAGCTCTCTCCGCTGAATATATACGTTTTCTTGAAGATGAATTTTCGGTACATTGTTGAACATTGTCGGTATCTAAATCGACGATAATTTTACGTGAGTAATTTCCCGTGTACTTTTATAATGTCTAATACAACTCACGATAGTTTTGAAAGTAAAATAGTAAACCTCTACGGGGAGGTATGCCTAAAAACAGTGAAACGGTTCGTTTATCTTAGAATTAAACGTGTAAAACTCGAATGTGGCTTAACTTTTGTAAAAAAGTGTCGTGATGCTGGAGTAACACCAAAATTCATGCGTGTAAAGCCAGTGAAGTGTGTTCGAGAATATGTGAAATTCTTTGATAGAGTGAACAGTGATTTGTGTGCGCGGGTAGTAAGAGAATATTATCGCGATATTGCTGTGAAATCGGAAGAGTTGTTTCGTCTACATTTACGTTTGGCACATACTCTCGCACCAAAACATTGGAATATCCTCGATGCCATGTCCTCTAACAGGTCGGATAAGATTAAAACCAAAGTTACTAAGACCCACAATTCTAAATTCAAGCGCCTTACGTCAAACTCAGAGCAACGTCCTTTGATGGAACATAGCTCCACTGAAGTCGAAAGGACAGTGATTAATTTATCTTCTCATGTACTTACTGAAGATATGAATTTAGCGTTATCCAAAGGCCTAAACTTCGCTCCAACACCACATAGATTACCAGTGGAAGACATAATTACTGGCGTAGAGGATATTATCGCACGGAATAGGATAGGGGAAGACCGGTACCCTTCGTACACTTTTTACTCTAAGCCCTGTAAAAAAAAAACTAACTGTAATTTTGTAATAAATTAAATGCTATTAGATAACCTACATATCTAGCTATAGTAATGAGATACATAAATATTTGTTCAATGCATCTTAACCGAGTAATGGCGGTTTTCGTAAAAGATGGAAATTGTACGAAGGCACCCCACACGCGGGGTAGGTTCGTACATACCGTGGGTCACATTCGTACATGGTAGGGAGCATTCGTACACAGTTAAAAAAAAACCATTTAAAAAGTTTTTTATTCAAATATGAGACTTGTTTTCCTAAAACGAATCTAATCTTAGATAATCTATCTTATTAAAATGTTCGCAATTGAGATCAAACAGTTATTAGCCTTAAAAATAGAAGGTACTGTTTTTACGTAAAATTCAAATAAAAACCCGTTACAAAATCCTATTATAATATACTCATTAATTTTTTTTCTTTTCTCACGATCTGTTCTCTTTTTTAGGTAACTTCGTGGCATAGTTCTGAAACAAAACAATTATAAAATTCTTGGTAAATAAACAACAACCAGCTGTTTCATTCATAGATCTGATCACACATTAGAATTCCCTGTGTCATGGGTGTCCCAAACTACAAGTACCATGGTACCACAACACCCAGACCCGGAAAAAATACTTGCCGTGGACCCCCGCAAATAACTCCGGGGTACATTTGCATGCACGAATCTACCCCCGTTTCTATGTATGAAGGTACCCCAAACCCAAAAAAATAATATTTAATTCAAAATAAAAAAAACTGTTAGCTTTGTAGCAAAATAAAAACGTACACCATAAAGTAAGGCATCAGTGCTTTATTTGTAATAAATTTCTTTTACAATTAAAGTAAAACTTACTGGTAGCAAACACTTTCAAAGATGAACCCAAACTATACTTACGCGGAGCGAAAACAGGTATCGACTCATTCCACCGAAGCCGTCGGTCGCACTGCCTCGTTATTCCGCGGGTACCTTGCGGGTATAGGGGGTAGTCACACACTTAAGTATGAACTCGCTAACGTTTTAAATCGCGGAGAAATATTGACTGTACGAATGCTCCCGCTGTACGGAGGGTACCGGTCTTCCCCTACCGTTACACGATTCAGAGTGTTTGCGTCAAGATGTAGCTTCGATGCTACGTAAAGCCAAATTACCAAAGCCGAACATTAGCAAATCAGAGATCAGGGCGTTACAAAGTTTGAAAAGGAATCCGGACTTATTGATTTTACCAGCTGACAAAGGCAACGCTACAGTAGTGGTTGATACGTTGGCTTACGAACAAAAGATAGAAAATCTTTTAGAAGATACAGTTACTTATAAACGAGTCACTTACAATCCTACTGCTAGAGTGGTAACGAAACTTCAAGAGTTGCTGCAGACGTTGCCTGATGATGTATATGGACAGCTTCGGATTTCAAACCCAACGGTGCCTAAAATTTATGGTTTGCCTAAGATTCACAAGGCTAATTGGCCGCTTCGTCCGATTGTAAGTCAGATAAGCTCACCTACCTATAAAGTAGCTCGTCACTTATCGGACATTCTTATGCCTCTCACAGGAAATTCTTTTAGCTACGTTCGAAATTCAACGCACTTCACTCAGCTGCTACAAGATGTGATAGTAGATAAAGGAGAACTGATGGTGAGTTTTGATGTCACTTCTCTTTTTACTAATGTACCGATAGTGGACACCATACCTTTAATACATGATTTATTAAGGACCACAACAATACCTATCGAGTATATGAAAGTTATAGAGTTTACTTTGACAAGTGGCTATTTTTCCTGGCGAGGAGATTACTACCTACAGTTGGAGGGTGTAGCGATGGGCTCACCAATAGCACCTGTCGTAGCCAATATATTTATGGAGTGGTTTGAGGCAACTGCACTCGAGGATATATCATGTAGGCCTAAACACTGGTGGCGTTATGTGGATGACGTGTTTGCAATTATAAAGGAAGAACATTTAGACCTTTTCTTAAGACACTTAAACTCTAAGCACCCTAAGATTGCATTCACTGTTGAGCGAGAACTTAATGGAGAGTTACCTTTCCTGGACGTGTTGGTTAAACGAGATCACTTTGGTCGTTTATCACACTCCGTTTACCGTAAACCAACACACACAGGCAGGTATTTAAGAGCCGACTCTCATCACCATCCTTCTCATCTGGCTTCAGTGCCTAGAACTCTCATCAATAGAGCATTGAGATTATGCGACCCTCAATATATAGATGCAGAGTTAGCACATGTAAGAGGTGTATTAGAAGGAAATGGTTATAGATGGAAGCAAAGTTTTCGCATAGCAAATTCATCTTCAAGAAAACGTATATATTCAGCGGAGAGAGCTGTAGCGTATCTACCATTTGTGAAAGGGGTGACGGATAAAATTGGACACTTGTTACGACGAAAATATTGCATCAAGACAATATTCCGGCCCCTCTCTCAACTTAGACATTTTATACGCTCTCCGAAGGATAGAGACCATCTAAGTGTACCAGGCGTCTACAAAATTCCGTGTGATTGTGGTACTTCATACGTGGGTGAAACGAAGAGGAATATCTCTACCAGGCTTGCGGAACATATTCGTGCAATGAAAAATGCTGACATAGAAAAGTCAGCTATTGCAGAGCACGCATTGACGTTAGGTTCTGCACATTATATTCGTTTTGATAAAGCTCAGGTTCTTTCGCGAGAGAAGTTCTTTGTTCCGCGTAAGATTCGAGAAGCAATCGAAATAAGTCGAGTTCCGAATTTTAACCGAGACAGAGGTTGGGCATTAGCTCCGGCCTGGAAACCTTGTCTCCACGGAACTAACAATTATAATAGTGCATTGGAGCCTGGTAGAGATACAATCAGTGTTGCGTGTCTGAATATCCGAGACACTGAAGAAAGGACAAGTGAGGATGAAGACCCAGCACTGATTCCCCGGACGACGCCGACGCCGACGCCAGCACCAACAACAGCGCGCGCCCCCCCGCCTCCTCCTCCGCGACCTTCGTCCCGCGCCGAGCGATACTTCGCACGCAGTGTGAGACGCGACCGCGAGGAGTGACCACACTCATACCCAGATGAAGATTCTCCGGAAGAATCGAAACATTGTCGGTATCTAAATCGACGATAATTTTACGTGAGTAATTTCCCGTGTACTTTTATAATGTCTAATACAACTCACGATAGTTTTGAAAGTAAAAATTTTTAGATGACTAAAAAAATAATTTTTATTTTGATTGTGTGCCGTGATGGCCGAGTAATATTTTAGTTTTTTTTTTAATTTTTAAGGAATCATCAGACGTCAGACTTGTTAGCTTGACTAAAAGTACCTATATTTATTTTACGTAAATTCGTTACTATTGTGGCCAAGTTTAATTTTAAATATTATTAAAAATTAATACAAAAACAGTGAAATATACAAAGTCGTGTACCCCTCACGTTTATTATACACGTTCCACTTTCCACTTAACAATATTTTGGGAAGACCCATATAAGTTTTTCGTTTTATCGTGGATCGGCGTAGTAAGTTTAAATAACCGGCGAATGACGAGGTTTGAAAGGGCTTAGGGCAAAAGATTTTATGGCTATTGTAACCTTCATTTATTATATTACATTCAATTATGTCAGTGTCACATTGACATAATAAAAGGAAGAAAACCCCTAAATGGTCTTTAGTATTATATTTAGTTATTTAATTTGTTTTAAGACTGTTTGTTTTCCTAAGATGTAAAAATAAAATAAAATAAATAAATCAAAATAAAGAATGAATGAAAATCCTTTGCATTTACAAACGAAACTTAAAATCATGAACGCTTAAGTCAAGTACGACATACATACAAAAGCCTCAACTTCTACATTATTAAACAGTTCTATTCGTAAAATAGTAAAGTTCATTTAAATTTGTCCTACATAGCGCTGTCCCCGGGGAATAAAATGATAACTGCCATTATATTTGTTTTAGTGTTATGTCATTTTTGAGATCTTTGAATAGTAATGCATCTGCTCAATTTTTTTCCAAAACATTCTAGAGGTATTTACGAAGTTACAAAATATTACAATACTATTCTACGATATTATTAATGTCTGACATTACAAGAAAAAAAATATATAGTGCTATTATCTAAACGTACTCACACTTTATTGTATGACAAACAGTCTTTACAATTATGTTCTCGTGAAAATTATTGGAATATGAAAATGATAAAAGCAGTTACAATGTTCTTCTCAGACATAGATTCATGAAGTATCGAATTTGTCGGCTTAACGGCTGTATATAAGTAGGGTACATACTTACTCAATACAGCTAGTAAAATATAGCATATAGCATAATAGTGAACGTTATGGAAAAAGACATGAACTACTTAGTAGCAAATACTGACAAAGGTTCATTTTCTATTCCTTACAGAATTATAATATTTAAATTTTTGTTTCAATGCTTGATTACTGCCTTCTCTCTAAGCCGTATAGTAAGGGCCAAGTGGGATAATTAGTAGTAGTAGTTCCGGCAGTTCACATGGTTCTCCTGTGGAGACAACCGTGAACATGAGCCTGCAACATCGCCACGTACGACATTTGTGCAGTGCTCGCGTCAACACGACCTCTAAACGACAAGAAAGACATCGAGAGGAAACCCACGGCTTCGTGAGCTTCAGACGTAAAGACCATGTCTTTCCTGTGAATGTGTAGGCACTGAGCAAGCTGTCCATTTCAAAAATGTCACTAAGTTTTCTATTAAGTGTGGTCAAAAATTGCCTCCAAAAACTGAATAAATCATGTAGTAAAGATGTAAAGGCCTACCCACGCTTTCTATACTAACTCAATATTATTTTTAGAGAATCGTTAGGAGCCATCAGGTACCGAAACCCATATAAGACATATTTCAGGACTGGTTGTGCTTAGAGGTTGCTCTTAGGTAAATACAGTACTATCTCTTTTACATTATAATTTGACCAATAGGTTTACGACGGTTGTAGTTAATTGTCCTAACGGAGTCTTAAAATATTTATAAAATGCGTTCAAAGATGAAGTTTCTTTTGTTTCAATTTACTGCCATCGATTTTAAAACTTAAACACTTTGATGCTGCACATTCTCGATTAAAATACATACTTAAACTATCAGAAGAATCACGAACAAGAGTGTAGGGTACCTTACAAAGCAAGAATATTTAATTTTGACGATCTTATTAACCACTGCAGATTTGGAGATGATTTAATCTATACTTCATTATGTTTTTTACCAGTTTCTAGCTCATCACAGAAACTTAAGATGGTTATAATGATAACTAAGATGACCAACATTATGCCTTAAATATTAACTTGTTTAATAATCACATCAAAACTAATTTTGTTAATACAAAGAGGCTGGTAATAATAAATATCCAACCAAGAAAATGAATTATATTGATTCTAATACTAATTAAAATAAATGATTGATATTATGTTGTTTTTCTTTTGTCACAAATATTTTTTTATGAATAGGTTGTGATTAGAGATACAAAATTAAATGTAATAACCATATGACAAAAGTATTAGAAAATGGATTAAAAGTGCTTTAACCGAAAAATATATTAGAGAATTCACGAGAATAAAATGGTATGATACAGTTATACTATCTTATTGTCTATTATCATTTCTGTTCTGACACTCATAACCCTAGGAATAAAATGGTAAAGCTGTGGTACAATATTTGACTTTGTCTAAGAAATACTGTGAATAAAATGATAACAGATGTTAGGCAACAGAGGTGATGATTGATTTTGTCTAACTTCTATTATTTTAAATATCTCTGTTTTAACATAGCTTACGCGTGATTATGATTTTAAATGCTTCAAAAATCTACTTTTCTGGGTGCTGCTAATCATTTTTCTACGTCAAGTATTTGAGAAGTTATTGACAAAAACATGTTTTTTAATTCTCCTGAAAATTTACGTTTTGTTAGTTATCTTTTTATTCTCCGGGGACGGCGATAGGTTCTATGTCTTTCTAGAGAATGTTTTATTTTTTAATGTAACAACAATATGATTTTTTATTTCACAGATAAAACAATTTTCTTTGTTCTTCGTGTTAAACAATTTTCTTTCGTAAACAGAAACACAAAACATAAATTAACTTCCTTAACATTAAAACTATCGAAATGTTACATTAGTGGCAATTCTGAGTGTCGCAAAAGCTAAACTAAGCTAACTAAAATTGTTGCCGTCCCTTTCATAGCGATGGGAATAAAAAGGATGGCAATAGTTTTAGTTAGGTTAGTTTAGCTTTTGCGACACTCCGAATTGCCCCCATTGTTTTAGTAAACCTGTCACTTGCTAGGGGACTGCTTAAACAAATATGTCGGAAGTAAACATTACATAAAATAGGAATTTGGTCAAAACATTGGCGTAAATTAAACTTTAAGTTAAATAAAACCCAGCCGCTGAATTAATTGACCTAAATAGTAGGTAAATAGTTTTTGTGCCCGAATATGTACTCTCGTTGCAGATTTTAAGGTAAATATATATTTTTTTTAATTTCGTTTACTTAATGTAAGTGTTTTTTGTGATGTAATTTTATGAAAATATAGTTTATAATTTTCGTTCTTTCTTTATACAAGTACATTTTTTGTTCTTGTGTTTCTTTCTTTGTTCATAAATAAATAAAAATTATCAGTACATTTCACATTATTACTATTGTTTGATAGATTAGACTACCATTATTATCATATTGAAAAAATATTTTTCGACATTGTATTTCATCATCATCATCATCATTTTCAGCCTGTGTCAACCCACTGCTAGGTGTAGGCCTCCTCCAATGACTGCCACTCGACATTGTATTTACATAAACTAAACTTTACAGAAACTAACTACTTCATAATTTATTTATCTTTAGAAGAGTCACAGGGGCCAATACCAATGAATACTACTATTTCACTTCAAGATACAGAAGTAGTCACAACAATTTCGTAACAACAGAACGAAATACAATTTGTTGAGGCAGATAATGCCGTACGTAACTGAATTAAAAGTTACCCAGGAGACGAGACTGGAGAGAGAGGCCTTGGGGAAAACTAACTGCAATGGAAGTTTAAAAGGAAAATATTTATGGATTCATATCAAGATTATAAAGAGTACATTTTTTAATTATTTATTTACAGAAACGAAACTATAATATTTACATAACTGTACAAAATACAATTACTTAGAACCAATTGAGCCACCTAAGGATCGTTACAAACGATCTATAGGTAAAAAGAGATATTATACTTTGTGATCCTTTAAGCAGAAGAAAAATACATTT
This sequence comes from Xanthorhoe designata, assembly GCA_963582015.1. Classification (NCBI taxonomy): domain Eukaryota; kingdom Metazoa; phylum Arthropoda; class Insecta; order Lepidoptera; family Geometridae; genus Xanthorhoe; species Xanthorhoe designata. Next base: position 2,058,359 of record OY757049.1, read on the forward strand.
ATTTCAGGAGAACCTCCTGAAATAAATATATTTTTCCTCTGCTTCTTCCTCATCACAACTTTATTAGATGCCTATTATTTTGCCTATTATTTATTAGAAGTTGCACTTGGTGGCCACCAAAGTCTGTTTTCGTTATTCCTCCTAAACTATACAAAATGAAACTATCACATAGGTATTAAAAAAAAGCTTATGATAGGTTTCACAAACTGAACATTCAGTTTTTTTTTAATTCCTTTGTTCAACGTAATAATTAAATAAAATAGGCGGTGGCGCTAGTTTCACCTTAAGCAAAGACGATTAATATCTAGAAGACAGACAAAGGCCATACACAAAATCGTAACCCGATCCCGCAGTACCAGATAGCCTGAAAACTTTAAAACTTTAAAATTGATGTTTTAGAGTTTTCAGGCTATTTTTTAGGGTTACGATTTTGTGTATGGCCTTTGTCTGTCTTCTAGATATTAATCGTCTTTGCCTTAAGTAAGCAAGGTCGTATGAGCAAAGGGCCAAAATTTAAGGCCGCCTTATGCCTAATTAAATTGGTTACTTAAAAATAATAATACTTTTTTTTATGTAGGTATCTAAACTAACCTCTTCTCTCTGTTTTGCCTAAAATCCACCTAAATTAATTCAATTAAAACGAATCAAAAAACTTGTCAATTATAAAGTTCATCAAGCCGTTTAAGTTGTAAAGTATGCCAAAAAAACATAATAATGCACGAAAAACAAGACGTTATTTTCCCCGTTAGCAAAGTTAGGTAAAAATACATCGCAAATTGGCAAAAAAACCTTCGTTAAACGAACCAAATACCCAAACAACCTACTCGGTGTTTATCAAAGGTAGCAAAGCTGTTCAGACTGTTTAGATCAGATTATTGATTAGAAGGCCTAATACCCTCTTTGAAGATCCCAAATGAGGAACCATTTAGGAAATAATCGAATTTGTTAATTACGGATTTGAATTGATCCTTTCGTATCTTGTTTCGATCGGTTTAAAAGCCTTTAGAAACTGGAGATAAGCTATTTGGTTTATTTTTAAAACTTTCGCGATCAGAACACATTATAAAACATATGCAAACGGGTATTGAGTCTTCCCGCGACCAGGGCTGGTGCAATCCGGTCGAAACGTCGGGCGAATATTAAAGGTAAAGAAAAGAAAGAAAAAAACGTTTATTTTGGTAGGACCTCAAGGATCACTTTAACTTCGTTGTATATGCTAGATTATTCAGACCAGGTAAAGAATCAGACAAATAAAATTCTTGATAAATACCCGTTTGCGTATATTTACGAGTATAATATTTTGGTTTAGTTACGGAATATTTGAACATAAAAAAACATTAGTTACACAGCTTACAACACAAGAAAAATATGTCGTGGGACATGGCCTTTAACTTTATTTTGTTTCAAGTTCAGTTCAATGTTTTCTTGAAAATCACAACAGTTTTTTTGTAACAGCGTTTGTTTTTAAGTTTGTTTTTCCATGAAATACGAAACCTTAAAAAGATCAAAATTCTAACATACCTACTGAAAGAAACTCGTAAAAAAGTTAGTAACCTTTTTCAACACGGCCATTTTGGAATTTCAAAAAGTAATCATATTAAGTAAAGCATAAAGATATCTCATATTAGGACCCTTCTAGTGCTAAGCTTTGGTAGTTTATAGGCCGCGTGAAACCGGAACTATGCTTAAGAGTGAAGAGGTTGGTTTATCGTATCAAGGCCGTATAGTATTAGCCAAGTGGGATGGCGGCTCTTGACCTTTAAACTGAAAGTTATAAGTTTAAAACGTGGTTCAATACAGCGGTTAGAATGGTCTTTTAAAAGGAAAGGAAAATGTTACGACCTGTATTAAAGCGATAGGCTAGTTGCGGCGTTAATACTACTAATATTATATACGCAAAAGTTTGTATGAATGTATGTTACTCTTTCACGCAAAACTACTTAACGGAGTTGGCTGAAATTAGAATATACATAGTTTATGACCTGCAATAACACATAGGCTACTTTTAATCCAGGTACTACGTGATTGAAGCAATGGCCGAGTAAGCTTGGCTTCAAAAAGTCAGTCCGTTTAGTAGTTTTCGCGTAAAGGAGTAACAACCATCCGTCTAGACCGAAATACAAGTATTGCGTTTATAATAAATAATAAATAAATAAGTAAATAAATAAATATCCTTGGACATCCCACAATAAGTAGATTGGAGGATATTGTCATTCAAATATAGAATAGAAAAAGTTTTTATTTTCCATCAACATAAACATGGGTAACATACAAATGAAAAATACTTATTGACAATCGAGTGACAAGAAAATAAGGCTACCCCTCAGCATTTGCTCCAAGCAGCATCATGACTGTTGGAGCGCTGGTTTTTATATCGTTCCTTGCGAAATAGTCGTGAATTATTCATGTTTTTAATTACTTAAAATAGTATCGTAAAGAAAATAAGGTCGATTTAGTCGTGAATTATTAATGTTTTTTAAAATAGTATCATAATAAGGTCTATTCATTTCTGAATATTGATTCGTAATATAAATTTCGTGTTAGCTGTCACACAGCTTGAGAAGTTGTTAAAGACCTATTCGATACGACTGTCCAAACTTAAAGCTTTTCCGAATTTCCTCAACTTTATTTAGCTATGAGATTGTCGTCTACCGTCATATGATGTTAATAAAACCATCTGCATACTTCAAAGTTGTATTAAAGAAGGTAAAGTCGATTAAAATTTACTACTAATTACTACTACTAGCTGCACCGAGCAGTGTTACTCTTCACGCTCAAACGGCGGATTGCTTATACCCTAGTTTAAAAAATAGGCTACTTAATAGGATCAAAATCCCGGTATTGCCGCGAGGATTGGAACTATTCACCGCGGGTAACATTGCGGAGCGCAGCTAGGCTATAACGATTTAAAAAATACGTGATATTATGTTTTTTCAGTGTATGCCAAGCTAGGGTGGCCCTTCCCGGTGCGTCTATCATCGACGCGGGCATAGCTGAAAAGCTTGTTGTTTCATCCAGCGCAATGCTAGAAAAAGAAGCAAAGCGAAAAGAGAGAGATAGCGCCTCAGCGCTCGGCATTCAGTAGGTACTTTCGCCGCTCACTCGCTCACTCGAAAAATAGTGTGCGGAAATTTCATAAAAAGTGTTCCAGGAAATACGTGTTTTTCAGTAAGCCTTACAAGTTTGTAAAATAAATATTTGTCATTTAGAATCTCCATAACATTTGCAAGGTTTCTATCACAATATTTTCTTTACTTATACAATTTATGAGTAGATTATGAACGGCCAAAGTTCAGGTAAAATTTATGCTAAAAGCAGGTTTTTGGAAGCTTATACTGAATTTGTTTCTCAAAATTTGGATTTTTAGTTTCAATAGAAACCTAGATATAGTGCACAAGATACCTATTAGTCCAAAAGTTTAAAAGAATGATCTGTTACAACGGCATAATCACGTACGAGCGTTTGTATGAAAAGTGAGCCGGGTTGGCCGCTCTTAAATGATCAACTCTTAACTCTTCTTAATTTGTAGCTATCAAATGCACAAAGAATGGTTAATGCTTTCAACGATCTAATATTACGGAAGTCTTTACTCAGAAAATAATGTTTCAGCCTAAATAGAAGTTCCGAAACACGATGAATTATTAATAGGTATCGTTGGGTATCGGTATTTCGTTTGATTATATCGTTGGGTGCTATTATTAAGTTATAAGAACTTGGCTTCTGATATTGAAATATTTATATCTTCTAATATTATATATAATATTATTTTATGCTTGCTTCGGCAAGCCTCAAAGTCAAGAGCTAAGCCATTTTAAATAAAAAATAAACTAGGTAAATAAGGTAATAAAAAAAAGCTTGGGTTTCACAAACAGAACAATCATTTTAAAAATTTCTTTGTTCAAAGTTATTATAAAATAAAATAGGCGGCGGCGCTAGATTGACGCATAAACATTAAACACCTTAACAAGAATGTTACATAAGGTACAATGGAAATCCTGTATGACCATGGACCTAGTATAGTACCTGGACGAACAGTGAGCGTGCCGCCGAGAGGGACAAAAATTGCAATGAATCCATAGTTTCGTAGTACAAAATTCGGAGCATCAAGTTGCCGGCCATACAAAAAAGCGGCACGCGATGAGGGACAAAGATCTAATGCTTTGTCTCTTTTCTCACAAGAATGTTGTATATATTCTTCTTTGTTTTTGTGTGACTGAGAAAGAAATATACAGCGCTCTTTCTTACTTTCTCTAAGTGTATGACACTGAGCATTTGCTTTTATTTTATCAATTTCAAGAACGTTTTATGACATTATTTGCTCGAAAAATTACTCTAGTCTATCTGACCTTAACGTGCTATGTGTTTTTGAACGAATTTGTCGTAATTGTTTTTTAAAAGATTATTTCAGTTGTCAAAGACAAAACGAGTACCACGAGTTCATTAGACAAAGACACGATTTCATTAGACAAAGATCACATCGGGACAAACAAACGTGTAATTTCCTTTCAATCGAAATAGACAGAGTAATTCCCTAGCTTTGTCGTTCTAGATACGTTGCAATCGATCCTGCTTGGTTATTTGTATAGTTTTACGAAGGAACTTGTTTGTTAACTCTTAGGGCCGGGACACATAAACACGATACGACGTCGTGTCGTACCACGATGCGGCGTTGTTTCACGATGCGACGTGAATAGTTCCCGTTCCCGTGGGAATACAGTGATCAAAAGTAGCATGTTTTTAATCCAGGGTATAAGCAATTCTGGTACCAAATTTCATTCAAATCCGTCCAGCCGCTTGAGCGTGAAAGAGTCGCATCGTGAAACGACGCCGCATCGTGGTACGACACGACGTCGTATCGTGTTTATGTGTCCCGGTCCTTACCCGGTAGTCTAAAATTCTAAATCTAAATATTTCGAACAAAGTCGGGTTGTTCTTTTCAAGGTGCATTTAACCTGTGTAGGTTAGATGAGATAAGATAAATCATAATTTGAGCTATTGTAAGTTAGTGTTATCGTTCGTTCGTATGAGAAAGTGGCCAACTCTGGTGACGGAGTTTTGAGGCCGCCTAAAGGCCTCCGTCATGGCTTAACGACTTTAAAAGCCAGAACAGACAATGTAACGTGCCCTCCGAAGCACAGTTGATAATGCCACTTGCGGTCACCCATCCAAGTTGTTACCGCTCAGAACTCAGTTGTTAGTTAGTGTTATCAAGAGCTCAAAATGTCTAATGATTAAACGTCTATTACAGAAACTCTTGAAAGCAATATTCAATTCTAAGGATCGAAAACAATTTGTGAAACGGACACGCGCTTGCCGCATTATCGACTATTCACTTTCGATCAACTTACTTTGCAAAATCAGCTTTATTACAAATACATAGGAACGATTTTTGTCCTTCTAACTTATTTTTCATTGTTATTTAGTTAGTATGACTGATAGGGCGTGTGATTGATTAAACTTTGGTTCCAATTGTTTTAATCTGTTTATTTTACTGTCGTAAGTAATGTTTTTCTGTTTATATATGTGTGTATTAAAAAAATATATAATATAATATATGAATAATTATTAGGTAGGTACTCATTTCGTTACCATATCACAATAATTACGTTCCTTAGCTTTGGGACTAAATAACACGTGTGAAAGTCCAATGTTATTTATTTATATAGTTATACGTAGGAACTTAATGATAAAAAATGTTCCTACCAACGATCTAGATCAAAATAATCTATCTAAGATAGCATACACTGTTGTAGTGAAACTACATTCCCAACGGTATGGTTGTATCTGCGGTGAAACGTCAGATCGCACGAATTCAGGCAAACTGAAACAAAGAGGGAACTTACATAACGGACAAGCCGACGGAGTAGACTGTATAAAAGTAGGTTAACAATACCGCTTACCAGGCAACGGTGAGGCTGGTTGAGTTTGGTTATCTGTTTGCAAATATTTTTAGTAGTTTTTACATTTTGTTAATATAAATTTCTACGGCACACAAAGCACTTTCACAATTGCTATGCATAATACTAAAGGCATTTGCGAATGAAAATGCTAAAGCAAGTAGGTCCAAACCATGGACCTAGTAAAGTACCTGGACGAACAGTGAGCGTGCCGCCGAGAGGAACAAAAAATGCAGTGAATCCATAGTTTCGTTGTACAAAATTCGGAGCATCAAGTTTCCGGCCATACAAAACAGCGGCACGCGATGAGGGACAAAATATATAACGCTTTGTCTCTTTTACTAACATGAGTGTTGTATAAATTCTTCTCTGTTTTTGTGTGAATGAGAAAGGAATATATAGCGCTCTATTTCTTACTTTCTCTAAGGTCCGAACTAAGTTTTCTAAGTGATATGCGCTTTGTCAGAATTTGAACGAAAACGTCGCGACTAAGCAAAACCATATTATGTATTTAGAACGTCTTTCTTAGATAAAAGGTCTATAAAAAAATGCTGAGTTGAAAAATCTATCATTACCTACCCAAAAGTCAAGTTTATCTCACTAAAATTACTAAACTAACTAAGAAAAATCTCAAAATCACATTCCTGGTATAGTTGTATCCTACTAAAATTTTAGAAATTTGTGTAGAAGTATATCATGACAATAATAGCCACTGCTAGGCCATTTAAAACATTATCACGCAAGCGAATTATTTAATAAATTTCAATGGCAACTCTACGAACAATTGAATGTTCTGTTTCTATCCCGCTATTCACAAAGACAAGCACTCCACACTTGACACTCAATGCATTGTTGGAGAATGATGTGATACTTAAACGTCATAATTAGAAAGAGATAGAGAGAGATTTGTTACAAAGCTGTAACAAAGTGATGAATTGAAAACCGTTGGAAGTTCATAAAAATATGTGTTATAAAAACTACTAGGTATATTCTACATTTATTTTATATGTAACATAATTTGACCTTCTCTGATGATCTGAAAACAGTTTGAAAAAACTGGTCAATTTATAAAGATTTGTCAATTTAATATAGATTTAAAGAATGCTTTTTTCTTGTTGCTCTTATGTCAACGAAAAGAGATAGCATCATTAATATCAGCTAGTATGTTTACTAAACCAATATGCATAAGGGGGTAAATCTGTTATATAAATAAAACAAAAACTTTCTTATAGTTTAAAAACAAATAAAAAGATCACAAGTTTTGAAAAATATCTAAAGAACGAACCTATAAAATGAACTATTTAATTTATAAGTCAACCTAAATTAAATAATATGCAATACAACTAAGTTAATCAATTAATCACAAATTAGTGGCAATTCGAAGTATCGCAAAAGCTAAACTTAACTAAAAATGTTGCCGTCCCTTTCATAGCGATGGGAATAAAAAGGATGGCAAGGATGGATTTTAGTTAGTTTAGTTTAGCTTTTGCGACACTCCGAATTGCCACTATTGATTAGCAGGCTATTTATTTAAAACGACTAAGCTAGCTACACCATAGCTCACAAATTCTACGAATATCATTCTCTCTTCTCATCCCGTTGACAAAGGCAACCTTTTGACTTGTAACTTGACACTACTTACTGCATTGTTGAAAATGCTGAGCTGCTTCAGCCCACGTCTGAGAATGCTTTATGAAACTTTGCTTGAGATTAAATTTGAGGGTATATTACAGTATTTAAATATCACTCGGTAGCACGAATTATAGATATTGAATTTGACAAGTGATAAATAATAGAGATGTTTTTCTATAACAGTAAATTATTTAGAAATTTTATCTCTAAAATTGTACCTAAATATTTTTATTTATTATATTTTCTTATTTTCTTATTTTCCTATTTTCTTTATTCCTAAACTTGCGAGCCTCCTAAAAAAATTGTTTTAGGAAAGTAATTAGGTAACATATTTATAATTTCTTAGCAGGTCGCATTTCCTTCCGCGGGCGTTAGTCTTGCGGGCCTGGGGTTGAGCAGCCTTGATATAGAACATTCGTGACACGACGCAATTCGATTCGGTATTGACGCGTTTTAAATAATAAAACGATGATTAGCGAGTGGTTGGGGAAATGGGACTTAATTTTGTAAAATGTCTACTTTTTACTGTTTTAACATGTAGGAAAATTAAAACTAACGAGAAATAAATTATCAAAGGTTTTTATTTTACTGTACGAACTTAGTGCAATAAACGGATCTAGCGTAATTGTGATTTTTTATCTCCGCACTCAAACTGCAAGTGTACACGAACTGTACAAATATCTATACTATATTATATAAATTATATTATTAAGAGGTAATGTTGGTTTATTTGTTTGTATGTTTGGGGTACTAATCCGATTTCAAAAATTCTTTCACCAATTTGTAGCTTAGACTTTCCGAATGCACATAGGCTATATTTTATCAAGGTAGGTACCACGTGAGCGAAGCCACGGGCAAGTTAGCTAGTCGTAAATATAAAGAAAAACCTTAGAAGATCCTCGTCTAACCCTTAATTTTTTTTATGTAACAACCTCGAGGGTATAATATATTCTTTCAAACAAAAAATATATTTTAATCGAATTACTATTTTTGACGAAATAATCGAAATGAATACAAAAAAATACATGGATACAGTGGAACATTATAACCTCCTCTTTTTTGAAGTCCTTTAAATAATAAGAACTAGAACATTTATTCAAAAAAAGAAAGAAAAGAAAAGGTTAAAAACGTAGACCGTAGTGATAATATTTTCTTTGGTTGTCACTACTCATAGCAACAGGCAAATATTGAGCTATAGTGTCTTCTCAATAACATTTATGAGTTAAAGTTCACTAAATCACAGATTCAATCACTCCGCGTAATATTTTTCCGAAAAACAAGCCGAAGTCGTTAAAATCAATGTGTCCCACAAACCGGATGTACATAAACCAATAAAGTACCGCCATAAAATTCCGCATAGCATCATTGTAGTTGCGAATAACCGTAAAAGGTAATATTGTCTATACTTTTATTGAGGTAATAATTTGAGGATATTTTTTGGATGGTTGACTTTGGGTATAGGCTTTGGTGATATGTAGAATCATAAGAACTTATAGTTTGTTTTTTACGAACGAATAAAAAGTAATGAAGTTGCCATAGAAGCTATGTTGATACATAGAAACTTAGGCTGCTATTCAGAGTCTGAACTCAGGCTTTTGTCTTTGCTCAAGTATCGTTTTTTTACTGTTTTCTATGGAAACTAACCCGATTAGGTTTTACATAAAAATAGCAAAGTGACTTTTAAAATTCCCAGAAACCTAAAGCGATAGTGAAACTATTTAAACCCTTCGACCACTTATCTTAAGTGGAACCAAAGATCAAAGTGGTAGAAAATTCCTCATTTTTTGTCCTTATCTAACAACTAACTAAATAACACGGTGCGGCCTTCTGGGTAGCCTCTTCAACCGAAATTGGAGTTTTCAAACGAGCAACTATTGTTGTGTAGTGTGAGGAAACAATTAATTTAACAGTTTTGTACTAATCACACTATCACTATCACAATATTATAAAGGTGAAAGTTTGTGTTTGTATGTGTGTTTGTTACGCTTTCACGCCCAAACGGCTTGACGGATTTGAATGAAAGTTGGTACCAGAATTGTTTATACCCTGGATAAATGGGCTTTATACCCTGGATAATGCCACTGTGGCACAGTGGGCGAAAGCCCGCCTGAGACGCAGAGGTTGCGGGTTCGATCCCCGCTACGGGACAAAATTAAATGTTTGTATGATCTGCAAATATTTGTTTCGTGTCTGGTTGTTTTCTATGTATAATATGTATGTATTTACAAAAAAAATGTACCTATCTATGTAGTTTAACAGTCATCTGGTTACCATAACACAAGCATTAAATTGCTTAGCTTGGGACTAGATGACGCCGTGTGGAATGTCCAAGGATATTTATTTATTTTTTATTTATTTATTTACTGTATTTGTGTATTAAATATTGTATTTTCTGAACTATGTTTCAAAAAATCGCCCGTCTGCTCACCTTTACGTAACCACAGCCCTTAACCCAAATATTTTGCTTCCCTCTTAACGTCGTTCGGGGTGATTTATCTACTATTCAAGGTACATTATGTACTTGTTCAAATCTGATACGGCGTGATGAAATTCATAGGTTTCGTGGAAAAATGGTCTTTAGTAATGTGATAGGTGAAGGACGTACCGGTTCGGATGTGCTTTAGGTAGATAGTTGTTGGATGTGGTTTGACTATTACCTAGTGGTATTTTTGTGAGAGAACTTTTAGTAGACAAAAACGAATCTATGCTTTTAATTAATTATCGATTTAGATTTTTCTGGGCACTTGCAGGCTAAAGTTGCAGGTTAAATTCTCGTTTTAGTTATTTTCTTTAATGTCTGTTTTTTATAAGTCAAAGCATGTGATGTTTTAACACTATAAATAAAAGGCTAGTTTTAAGCTAACATTACTAGAAACTTTGACTTTGACATTAAAGTTAATAATATGTTTAGAGGAAAAATAGGCTAAGTGAATTATATAAAGAATGTTTACTTATTCTGACATGTTTATGGTAGTTAATGGTTTTTTGCTCTGTATTTTTCACTAGTTGTGGTATTTTTGTGGTGAGAAATATTTCAGTAAGAATTGATGTTTTTTAGCTAGAAATACAACTGAAAACTTTGATATTACGTCATTCACCAAACAAAATAAACTAGAAAACAGCGGTATGATAAGTAGTAATCTGATCCAAGCCACTAGTATCTTCAAGTATGCAAGTCTCAATAAGAATAAGTAACTAATTTACTTTTAATAAGACTAAAACTAGAGAAAATAACATCTGCTTTGTTTTACATAACAGCTAGGCGCGTTACCCTTATTAAAAACCGGGTAAGTTCGCATCGAACGCAGCAGTGCAGGGTTCCGTCGGTTTATTCCGTGCTAACGACTTTGTCAGGCAATATCTCGCAGATGGTACGGTTGATAAAAAACGTAATAAAACAATACCTTATTTACAACTTTACATAAATTAGAATGGAACTTTAACCTTTTTTTCATAGGGTGTCATTCATATAGATAGATACACTTTTTGTATGCGCATAAAAAACATGATATACATAATTTTGTAGTAGTAATCAGTAGTAAATCAGTGATCTGGTTACCGTAACACAAGCCTTAGGTTGTTTAGTTGGGTCTAAATGACGTTGTGTGAATTGCAAACGATATTTAATTAATTATACCATAATAACAGTTTAAATATAATACCGTGTTTTTTGTTATAAACAGTGAGTAAATATTCCATACAAAACAAAAAATTACAAGTGCATCTTAAACCTGTGGTAAAATTATATTTTATGAATTAAATTCTATGAAATGAAAATATTTTATTAAAATTGGTATATAATTGGTTGCTCCTGTGGACGTTTGTTTTAACCAGTTTGCATCAGATTAGAATAAATTTACTTGATACTGTATGTATAGTTTTGAAGGTATTCATATAATTATCAGTTTCTTTAATTTATTGCATACAATTTATTTATATAATATTTTTTTTAAAAAGTAGAGAGTTGCAAAAGTACAAGAAAATAACCAGATTCTGTTTCATAAACAAAACAGTATAAGTCGATTAAAGGGTTTCGAACCAAGGATCCCTGAAACACAAAATGACAACGTTTGGCCCCAAAACTTTTATTGTTTGCTTCATAAAAGAGTTTCGGACCCTTTTTAATGAAGGAGGCCCTTAGAACTCAATGACCTTAGGTCTTCAGTGTTTCGGTACGCAAACATTTGAACTTGAAATTACTTTTGTGTTTTATTGTTTTGAAAACAATATTAGGTTAATGGCTCTTAATTGCTATAATTTGAATTGTAGTTGGTTTTGGTTAAGGTAATGCTGACCCATTAAATAAAGGTCCCTTTTACGTAGGTTGATTAATTTTGTATGATCAAAAAACTCATTTAGTTTTAGGATGTTTTAACTGTTGTATTTTCGTTGCAAAACCCATGACGGATCAGGACAATAAACACGGTTTTGGAACAAGGTTTATTTTTGATGATCCTCTTGAATAATTCAGATTCTTATAGTTTAAGTTCTACTCTTATAGTTCGCCCGCCCCGGGTTCAACATCAAAAAAAATTGTACGCACCCCGATTTATCTTCAACACCTAGGCAAAAAGCTAATGGTCTTCAAAAGGCTGAGAAACAAAACTAAAATACTTTAAATTTAAACAACTGCCTAGCCTGGAAGAGATTGCTCAGAGCAGGAAGACTGCATATTGTACTTCTTGTAGGTACCTACTTATTGTATTATGTTTTTTCTGCCTATAATTTGTTTAAATGTCCATTTAAAGTGTTTTTACCAAGTGTTTTTACACTATTCTATTCTCAGAAGAAGCAAATCAGTAAGAAGATTTAGCTCCTCTGATATAATTAACAAAAACGTAAAATTCACAAAATATGGATGAAATAGACCTAGGATTTGAACAATATTCACTACTTCACATGCATATTTGTCGAATACTCCACACTGGATAGCCGATGGGCATCCGAAACTAACTGCCGCTCAAGAATGCAGATGACAATATTGGGACGTGTATTTGCTAGCTTTTGCTAAACCGAATAATGAAACATTGTTTTGAGAATAGTAACAATATCTACGAGTCACTTCAGGCATTTACATCTTTTAATAGATGATTTATACAGCGTCAGGAAGCAATCTTTGCCTACACTTAACGGGACACTGTAGTGCCTGGGACATTGTTGAGATGGAATAGGCTTGCCCAGCACCTAAACCATCCTCTCAGCTAAGTCGGCCATATCCACAGGAAAGACAATGGTCAATACGTGTGAGGCTGACTAGCCGCGGGTTTCCTCACGATGTTTTCCTTCACCGTTTAAAGCTCGTGTTAAAGTGCATATAAAGTTTTCGACACGAAAAGTCCATTGATGCACGGCTGGATTTGAACTCACGACCTTCGGATCGAAAGTCGAAGTACTTATCCACTTGGCCAACGCGGCTCTCTCTCTACATCTACTACGAGTAGGTACTGCAATTTATTGTTTATCTTACTTAGGTTTCAAAATAAAATCTTTATCCTTGGACATTTTTCTCATTGTCCTCTAGTCCCAAGCTAAGCTGTGTTATGGTAATCAGATGACTGATATACTACATACATACATATTTTTTAGGTAAATACCTACATACATAGAAAACATCCAGATACGAGACAAATATTAGCAGATCATACAAACATTTTGTCCCGCAGCGGGGATCGAACCCGTCTCAGGCGGACTTTCACCACCCACAGAGGTCGTCTCAATCAATTTAAATTGATACTCAATAACTTATTGATAATCAGTATCGCTTTGCTTCGTAAAATTGTAATATATTTCAAAAATCTATCAATCTTCATATCCAAGCAATCGATCAGAAAAAAATACTTTTATTTGTTGAAAGAGAAATCAATTCTAATACTCCCAAATGACTAGGCAGAAAGTATCTACGGGTATCTAAAGTTCTTATCGCTAAGCGCAGGGGATCCCGCGCTTTCTCTCTCTTTCTCTCTCAAAATAAAAGTGTTAATATTGGGCTTGCTTAATTAATGCTTATAACTACTAACTTTACTTTAATAATAAATCAAATAATGAGTAGAATATAGAGTAGAGAGAAATTCAGAGAATTTAAAACTAAATAAAAACATTAGGATGATAATAATATTTTTTTTTGAATACTTAGTGAATTCAAATTATTTTTTAAATATTTTAGTCTGTTTTATCTCAACGCTGATAATTAAAACAAAAAACCTATTTTCAAATCATTTATTGTTCAAGCGAAAAGAAAATTAAAAAATATTGAAAACACGAATGAGTACCTATATAAAAACAACTTTTTTTGTATTATAAATTTTAAATTTCTTGCAATATTAGAATATTACACTAAATTATTTATTTCTACAGCATCCTCAAGCGTTCATTCCTAGAAATCGCTGAAAAGAAACTCCGTATTATAAATTTATTTTTCATTATTATTTTCTGACTAGACTCAATTGTTCGCAAAGGAGCTTCAACGAAACATTTTTTAGGGTTCCATAACCAAAAGGTACTAGCTGAACCCTTTTATTAAGCTTTCGCTGTGTTGTCCATCATAATGTATCCACATAAAATTTTACATGGCTTCCTTTTACAAGAAATGTTACTTTTCTCAGTAAATAATTAAATGTAGGAATACAATTTTACATGGCTTCCTTTTACAAGAAATGTAACTTTTCTCAGTAAATAATTAAATATAGGAATACAATTTTACATGGCTTCCTTTTACAAGAAACGTATCTTTTTTAAGTAAATAATTAAATATAGGAAAACAATTTTACATGGCTTCCTTTTACAAGAAATGTAACTTTTCTCAGTAAATAATAAAAAATGACCACAACTTTGTCGTTTCCGAGGCGCAGTATTTTTAGGCATTTAGATCCTTTTAAAATGTCTAAGAGGTAGTCTTTTTGTAAAATTTAAGCTTTTGCGATCTGTAGACAAAATTAAAAAGGGTTTATGGGACTTTATTATTTTCCGATGTTTCGAGTGCGTTGCAGCGCTCGTGGTCACGGGGAGACTATATTACATATAAAGTAATTCGACGACCTCTGTGGCGCAGTGGGCGAAAACCCGCCTGAGATGCAGAGGTTGCGGGTTCGATCCCCGCTGCGGGACAAATGTTTGCATGATCTGCAAATATTTGTTTCGTGTCTGGGTGTTTTCTATGTATAATATTATGTAGGTATGTATTTACAAAAAATATGTATCTATGTAGTTTATCAGTCATCTGGTTACCATAACACAAGCATTAAATTGCTTAGCTTGGGACAAGATGACGCCGTGTGAAATGTCCAAGGATATTTATTTATTTTTAATTAAATAAAGGTAATTATGTCATCATGAAATAAAGTTCAGTAAACTCGTTATGTGTATTATTACAGGTATTACAGTGTATTATTACAAAAAATATGCAGCCTACAATATTAAAAAGTTTTACAGAACCCTTCTTACTCGACGCTTACGAGCACTTAGATTTTTTATTATTCTAAGCTTTATAAACGCGAAAAAAACTCGTAAAATCAAAGCAGACGGCACAAAGGAGACGGAAACCGGCAAATAAATCTCTTTTCTTCAAAAACTCGTAACAATTGAAACAAAAGTAAATTATGGCAGCGACCACTGGTCCAGAATTAAGAAAAATGGCGGCGTTTGAAGCTTAGCTGTGGTTTTCTAGATAACTTTAACGTTGTATGGCGACGAATATTAGAATATTTGTTTGTGAGA
Source organism: Xanthorhoe designata (assembly GCA_963582015.1). Classification (NCBI taxonomy): domain Eukaryota; kingdom Metazoa; phylum Arthropoda; class Insecta; order Lepidoptera; family Geometridae; genus Xanthorhoe; species Xanthorhoe designata. Next base: position 2,073,601 of record OY757049.1, read on the forward strand.
TGACGACTGAAATAACTACCCTATGACTACCCCCTTAGAAATCTTCAAAAAGATCTAAAAAAATTGCCTAATGATCTGAAAGAAATGTCTACCGCTCCCGGGTTACAGTGGTGATCATTATTTTTTTTTTCTTTTTATGACGACTGAAAAGGAAATCAAAATTCAACCTATTTCTAAACATTTTATTTATTTTAATCAGTATCTCCATTTAATCTAGGTCAGAACACCCTTACATACGTCCCGTCCATAGATCAAGACTTATCTTATTCATAATGCTTCTATGAAAAAGGACCGGAGCCCCTTAATTGAATGGAAATCGCAAGTCTTTGAGTTTTAGTAAAGTTTAGGGAGATTTAGAGAGTTGTATTTACAGGGAGTTTGTAATCGCCGAATCTGGGATGAGAAAAACTTAAAAGATCTATCTTTGGGTCTGTCAGATTAGATTTGGAGTTGTGTATAACCTTTTTACTGCTACCATAATCTTTTTACCTTTTTGAAGCGCTCGTGGTGAAGCTAGACATTCTTGATAGATCGTTGAAGTTAACCAACGTTCAACCAAGGCTCTAAAAGGGATAGTCATGTACAAAAACATTTGTCATAGTGACTACTTGAAAATAGTGACAAAGTCCTTTGCTGTTTATTAAAAAAAACGCTTTTCTTTTGATGTTTTCAATCGCAGATAAGAGCGTTCAAGAATTTTAATTTCGTTAAATTTGTAACAAAACAGTAATTATATAATCAGCAATTTATTTAACAATACAGCTAAATAATCTTCAGTGCTATCAGATCTTAGTAGATTTCTACAATATCTGGGGATAAAAGCTTGTATACTCCTTCATTAGTTAAAGTATCATTTTCATCAGAAACACCTGTCTCTCCCATAGCTGGGCATGGGCACAACTTTCTTTGTACCAAACTTTCCTATCCTGCACTACCTTAACCCATTTACAACCCGCATTTTCGACGATATTGATTCTAGCAGGTGGACGATTGAAGCTTTATCCTTCCAGTTAAGGTACACATTGTATAATGTACCTTGTATTCTAGGAAGTAATTGCAAAAGGCTTTTGCAAAGCTTACAAAGCGATATAAAAGAAAATATAATCCTCTTAGAACTGGTATTCTTCATCATTTTAAAACAAAAGAATGTTTTTAAGGATGTCTCTAAAAACTCCTTTATTTACTTTTAATTCCTTTTTAATTACTCAAACGTTTCAATAAAATTCATTGGAAAAATCAACCTTAATTCCAAGACTGATTATATCATTCGTTTTGAAAGCAGGTAACAAGAAAACAATAAAGGCAAAGTGAGGTCAGGGGTCAGATTAAAGTGGGTCGTAAAAGACAGTTGAAGGGAAACCATTATTTGTTGAGTCTTGGGGCGTTCCGATGGTCCGTGATTCAGGATTTTTTGGGACTAACGAGATATTGGGGAAGTGCTTTTTAATTTGAATGTAGGGGAGTGATAAGAGCTCTTGATAGGCTGGTCCAGGCTGGACTCGCATTGCTAGTTGACGCAGAGCGACGCGTCAATTTAAAAGTAAACACGGAAAATTAATGTTTATATTAATTAACAAGTAGGTACGAGTAATGCTCATAATATTTTAAATAAAAATAACTAAAAATTGCTAACTTTCGGCTTGAACTGCGATGTGATTGTATGGATGAGCTAAAGGCGAAGCACTCATTTCAAAGCATGCTAGGTGAGCAGTCACAATTTGGATGGATGGTCACAGTAAGACCGTTTATAGACCACTTTGACATGTCACGTCCTTAAAACTAGGGGATTCTACTGCCTGTTCCAACGCGACTCCCTACACCAGGCAAGAACCAATCTTAATACTTAATTTAAACTGAGTTGGAGCACATTTTAGTCCCAAGCGTTTTTGTCATCAAAGTAATCTGATATTTTATATACGCAAGTGGCAGTGACCGCTGAGCGCTTCCATGATTTGGAGGCACGGTTGTCAGTCCCGGCTTTTAAAGTCGCTTCGTCGCCAGAGGTGGCTAATGCCCGAACACTTAAATGCTACTTAATGTAACCGTTGCTTAACTTTGTAATTTTTTGACGTTTGTCTAAACAAACCTGTCAAGGTAAACCCGTCTTTAAGGTCCCTCTATGGGTGAAACTAGCGCCACCGCCGATTTTATTTTATTATTACGTTGAACAAAGGAATTTTAAAAAACTGAATGTACAGTTTGTGAAACCTATCATAAGCTTTTTTTCAATACCTATGTAATAGTTTCATTTTGTATAGTTTAGGAGGAATAACGAAAACAGAGTTTGGTGGCCACCAAGTGCAACTTCGCTATAACTTCTAAACTATGCAAAATGAAACTATTACATAGGTATTCAAAAAAAGTGTATGATAGGTTTCACAAACTGTACATTCAGTTTTTTTAAATTCCTTTGTTCAACGTAATTATAAAATAAAATAGGCGGCGGCGCTAGTTTGACGCATACAACCACCTTAATACGGTCTCAAATATTTAAGTAACGTTTCAGGATTAGGGCGCAACTCTGCTAACCTTCATACAAATTAAGTACCTACTTACTATTTTTATTAGTGTTAAAACTGGGTAGTTGAATTCTCATCAGACTCCAACAAAAACGATTTGTTTGTCGTTCGAGTTTTTACTCGAACCGTAACCGTTGTTTTTCAGTTTTCGTGGTGTTTGCGCCGTCCGTGAGTCAATAGACATTATAAATTGGAATGAAAATAGTTATTTTTACGGGTAACATATTTAAATTCATAAAACTCATGCCTATACAATTTTCTTCAAAAATATTTCAAGTACCATAGGAAAAAAACTAGGTATACATTTTCAAAAAGGTTATAATTTGCGCCAATGTTGAAAAATTGAATAAAATGAATATATAGAGGAAAAGAATGGCAAATAATGGAGGAGACCCTATACACCCAGAAGTGGGTTGACTTGAAAAAAGCTACTACAATATTAATGATTTCTTGAATGACAAATTTTAAATTTTAATGCATTTGTAATATTTTAATTGTTTGACATTCTCTTCATAATTTTAATGTTGTAATTAATTCTCTTGTTTTATTGTATTTAATTTGACATTATTGTAATATTTAAATTGTGTAGGTATACTAAAAGCATGCCATTTCTCTCGCTTTGCACACCGAAATCGGTAAAACATGTTGCGGCTATACCCAGTTTACACATCATATTTACACATGTTTATGCAAATAAATGATCTTTATCTTTATCTTTATCTTTATCTTGTGCTGAAAATGATGATGATGTACAATAACAATAATAGTGGCCCAATTCGCCTTAGACACTTAATAAATGTTATTTTACGACACGAAAAATCCATACACAGCTCATAATCTAAATTACGACCTCATTAAACCTATTGAAAGTAGTACTTACTGCCGACTCAGCCAATATACAATACAGAAATCATAAAAATATATCATATTTGCTAATTATAATGTAAAAAGGTTGAGTGCTAAATAATTTTGATTTTTATTACAACAATGACTAAGTACATTATAACGTTTCAATAGAAATAAAAATACCTTAAAAACTCAGTGTGCTTCGACATAAAAGATGAAAAGCTTTAGGGAAAATTTACAAAATGTTATATCGTTTTTGCTAAGTACTTATTTTTACCAATGAAAGTCACAAACGACTGTTTTTTTTCTTTAACACAATTCTGAACAGGAAAAAGATTGGCTCTGAAGGACTGTACCATGTTTACTCTGAGTTCCAAATCTCAGTTTAAACATTAGAATTTTAGAACTTCATTATAAATGAAAAATGTTACTAAAAGTTAAAGGCTCCAGCAGGATTTGAACCTGCGTAGATACAAGCGATCGCTCTTAAGCCGAGCTTGCCTGACCACTAGGCTACGGACCCTCTAAGCCGAGGCCCGAAACTATTAGTAAGATGTTTTTTTTTTTTTTTTTATCGGATAAGCACCGATTTATTCTGACTTGTTGAAAAGACAGTAGGATATCTGTACCTATTTCCAAACTTACGACCTTTGGATCGAAAGTTATGGTACGAATCCACTCGGCCAACGCAGTTTTTTTAAAATAACTTTATCTATATGAAAAACATTTATGGTCTTATTCATAAAGACTCAAGTCAATTTAAAATAGATTTAAAGAATGTTTTTTTCTTGTTACTCTTTGTCAATGAAAAGAGATAGCAACAGATTTAATATCCGTTTTAGCTAAAGTAGGTTTACTATACCAATATGCATAAGGGGGTTAGTAGAATAATCGCATAAGCAAACAGCAAACTCTGACCTGGAATCTATAGTTCTAACACAAGCTTTGTCCACTATGCTGATCTAGCTATAAGATGTAGGTAGTGTGAAATGTCCAGCATTATTTGCAGCATTGTTATATTTTCATCAGCAAAAACATAGAGACTGGAATGTAAATCTCGATCGAGTTCAATAAATGAAATGGGCGAAAGTCTCTGTGCTTGAGAATAAAGCTCACAATCGAATGGCATGCAAACTAAATCCTGGTTTGATGGATGAACTCGATAATAAAACATTGTGTAACAGTACGAAGATTTGATTGATTTGACGCGTTAGTTGTGTTATGGATGAGATTTGAGCGCAAAGTGGCAGGGTCCTTTGTAGAAAACTAATTTGGTGGAAATAGAAGGATCAGGCATATCAACCTTGTATCTAATTCTGACAGTGATGTTTATGGGCTCCAATAATGTCAATTTGAAGGCTAAGGGCGTTTGTCCACCGGCGCCGACACCGGGACGTCAACGAGAAAAAGGTGACGGCGCCGAAGTACTGATACATAGACTAACTGTAGCCGCGTGTCCACCGCAAGGCCGTCACGTCATCTTAAACTCGACGAGAAAAATAATCTCGTTCTCGTTGACGTCCCGGTGACGGCGCCGGTGTACAACGCCCTATGGCGTTAGCAATATTGTGTGATCCTAAACTATAGCTAATATTTAAGTTTTTATAATTATTACACAACCAATTATATTTACGATTATGTAAAACTGTTCAGTACTTTTGTTGACTGCCGTACAAGATGTCTCGTGTCAAAGTAATTTTAAATTTTCAACGTTACCAAATTGATTAAATAATTTAGACAAAACTTTACACAAACGTAATGTACATGACATGAGTTGCCTTTTAACTTATTTCACCAATGTCTTGACAACAAACCTTTGACAATAAACAGTTCAGTCAAGGGTGTGTTTTATGACACGCACTTTTTTTTCTTCGAGAACGTTTTTACCATATTTTATTTTCAAAAAACTATCATAAAAATGATATTTAATAACACCCTCAAATATTTTTAAAAACTGTTACGGTGGCGGTGTGTTTACGTTCGTGGTCACCAATTGGTTGCCTATAATTTTAGGTTTGGGCACCGGCGACTAATTGATAGTGTGTAATGGCTTTAAATTGCCAAGAGCGTCTCACAATGTTGAAAAATTCAGGCGTCACTTGACTGTGATTAATTGCACGATGTGTTTTTTAGCTTCAGAAATTGAATATTATCATGACAGGTGTAGCAGTACTGATAGCGACAAAAGTAGATTGTTATTTTGAGTTTTGATTTAAGTACACAATGATTTCAGAACAGATAGTTTAGCCACAGATAATAATAATACTATACTAGGTATAGCTAAGGTTGCAAAATAAATATGATCACGACTGTATCCCATGGAGCAGTAGACATTTCTTTCAGATCTCTATGCAATTTTTAGATCCTTTTGAAGATGTATATAGTCAGAGGTATGTTAAAATACATATTTTGGTACATAACCACATTTTGCAGAAATTTTAAAGATATGACTTTGACATAATTGTGTAATTTTATCATTATTTTATTTCAACGTTTCAGTTTCAGTGACGTAATAGTGGACAAAATTTTGAAATTATTTTTGTATGAAAGAACTAGCTGCGCCTCGCGGTTTTACCCGCGGTAGTTTCCGTTCCCGTGGGAATACCGGAATCAAAAGTAGCCTATGTGTTTTTTCCGGTCATAAACTATGTATATTCCAAGTTTCAGCCAAATCCGTTCAGTAGTTTTAGCGTGAAAGAGTAACAAACACACTTACACACACACAAACTTTCACCTTTATAATATTAGTAGTAGGAAGTAGGATTTACTGCTAGGGCGGTCCATTTAAATAATTTAAAGGATCTGATGAGGTCCTTTAGAGTTAAACAGGAATGCACCTCGAATAAACAGGTAAATATGGCTCTAATATCCGCTTTTATAGTTGACTGTACCTACAATTGAAGCCGAAAAGTCCTAATGGAGGTATTCCGAATAATTTAATAAAAGCCCGAAATAGATGTTTGGACGTTTCATATCTCAATAACATCAAGACAATCTTTCATTGTTGCTACTTCTATTGTAAATTATAGAGTTATTCGTATTTTTTATTCGAAGAAATATATTGCTTTTGAATAGTTCTTTCTCAATAACATTCTTACATACAGTTAATTTAAATATTCTAGTAGAAAATTGTAATAAAATAGATTATAGTAGAGTTGTTAATTGTATCTTATTTGAGTGTTCAATAAAGAACTTTCATTCATTCATTCATTTATAGATACTAGGTTTTTAACGTTTTGTATTAAACGGTGACGTATGAAGAAACATCACGTTTATTTCCATCACAAAAGTAGACCACTAGTTCATTTAAATTCTATCAATCGTTAACAAAAACCGGGTTACAATGAAAACCAGTGGAATCTAAATATGGTTCATTAAAATACATTAGACCTTCACCTGGTATGTCGCACCCTGACATGTTACCCTTCGCGATTTCCACTTAGCTCATTACATGTCGATTAGAATATTTAAACGATTCAATAGCTGCCTTTGCACGTACGCGTTGTTTCGCGTAAAGCCAGGCTTCTCCGCTGTTCAGGTACGAAAAATTCAGTTTGCAGCGGCTCGTAAGACTTTCTTGATAGATCGTCGAAGTTAATTTAAAAAAACAAAAAAAAAACTACAAAAGCAAAAAACTAAACAAAACCGTTTCTTGTGTTGTTGGTGTTTTTCAAAATAAACCTTTCTTGAAGTTTTGTATTAGAAAATGCATTTTTTATATCCGATAGGTAGTTTCAGATATTTTGCTTTGTCAAATTGTAGTGTAGAACGAAGTGAAATTTAAAAATATAGTAATATATTTTTATAAAAATATATATAATATAAAAAAACGATGACTCGTAATACACTCAAACGGGATTGTGCGTACGTCTAAATGTATACACAATTGTAGCTATCTCGGACACGCTATGTTGTTGTATTTGAAATAAATGTAGCAAATATACAAAACAATAAAATATGCTATTACCTTTAATAAAATATTAATAATATTCTGTTGAGTTTTTATCTCCACACATTATGAATCATATATTTTATGATACTTTTAATTAAAACCGTAAAATGGTTATGAAGCTCATTGACGACAATTTTAGCAATTTATAACGTAATTGTGAATACAGACTCGGAAAACTCAATTTGAATGTTTGATTCATGAAAGTAATACCCTGAAATAATTTGGATATATTCAATTGAACATTCATTCGATATTATTTTACAATTCGTAGAAATACTGCTGACATTTTTCCATGTATTATTTTACGCGGAAAAACGGAACGGTCAAACTAGCGCCGCGACCTATTTTATCTTTATTATTACGTTGAACAAATATTTTTTTTAATTGGGAATAATACACATTAACACATTATGATTATGTATCACAGTTTGTGATACATAATCATAAGCTTTTTTAAAATAATCCTCTTCATCTGGCGAATAAGACGTCATGATGTGATGAAATCAAACACTAGAATGCTCCAAATGCATCCACCATGTTCGCCCGCGTTTCGCCTTTCCGACACCGTTGTGCAGCGCCGCGCCCGCATCACACCCGCGCCCGCCCTTCGCCCTAGCGGCTAGGGCGAAGGGCATCGGGCTAGGGCCTAGCCCGACACCTCTTGTGATTATCCCTGGCCTAACTACAATCGCTTCATATCAAAGCTCGTAAAAAAGCTCTGTCTACCGCACCTCGGAGAATACAGCCTTTATATTTTTTTTTGTCAGACCAAAAACTGTGACGTCACAAAAAAGATTTCGCCCAAAAATTGTATCTTGTTTCCCTGTACCAATATCACCTTAAACAGTCGTAAACAGGATCTCAGGCACTCTCAAACACCTCCATAAAAATGTCACTTGCGAAATATTTCGTCAGTATCGCCATAAATTTTCCTTTCTATCCCTCCGCTCTGTCAGTCCGTATTTGTTTTTTTGTAAAATATGCCCTATTATGAATACATTAGGTTTAGTTTGCTTGGGGTATTTTGGGAGTGTGATGATTGCGCAATGCGAAATGATAACAAAGAGATAAGCAATCGCTTCCGCTATAGGAACAGAGAAAATGTATACGAATTGGCATTCAATGAAGATTAGGTCACGTGGTCTGTGTCAACACAAAGGATTAGCAATGATAAAAATAGCTTTAATAAATAAATGTTCTAACATCTACATTAGTGGCGATTCTGTTGCAACACTGACTAGCTAAATTATGACTAAAACCGAAAGATTTTATTACGTTCATGCTAAAGACCAATCTAGCATAGCACTGACAATAACATTTGAAGAACAAGGTACTTTTAACCTTGTTTTTCATCTTTGCGGGTAGTTTTAGTCAGAAGTAAAAATGGTCTTGATCAATTCTACCCACATTCACTTGAATTTTACTTAAATATAGTAATTTTAGAGATGTCTCTCAGTCTGTTATTTAATTTTGAACTTTAACATGAACGAAATAAGAGCTTTCGGATTTAGGAATAATTTAACTAGTCAGTGTTGCAGTTTTTAATATTTATTTTAATATTTATATTTCCCGTGTGCTATTATAATGTCTAATACAACTCACGATAGTTTTGAAAGTGAAATATTTATTTTGTTTATTTTGATGTACCTATGTAGGTAGGTACCTATGCTCACCGAGTAGTGTACCGATTAGAAAATTATTTTTTGTAACAAAAAAAATATAATAATAAGAATAATCGGTGAACATAATTCAAAATCAAAAATATAAAAAAATACATACAGTGGTACATAGAACATCCAGAAGTCGGTTGTTTGGGACTTGATAACGCTGTGTAGAAAATCCAAGGCTACCTATTTAAACTACTAGGCCAGCTTCTTACTTGTGAAATTCTTTATAGCATCACTATTATATAATCTGTGTATCTCCCTCTGGGTCCTAAGGGGCTAAACTTGTAGGCGGAATAAAAAAATACTGCCACTTGTCATTTCCTCACAGGAGGTTTAGCATTCGTTTCTAACGTTATCTACTCGTAGGTTAACATTACTGAAACTTGTATCTAGCGGCTTAGCTGTACTTACAGGAATCATTAGTATCCTATTTGATATTAAATAAATAAATAAATAAATAAATATCCTTGGACATTTCACACGGCGTCATCTAGTCCCAAGCTAAGCGATTTAATGCTTGTGTTATGGTAACCAGATGACTGATAAACTACATAGATACATTTTTTTTTGTAAATACATACATATTATACATAGAAAACACCCAGACACGAAACAAATATTTGCAGATCATGCAAACATTTGTCCCGCAGCGGGGATCGAACCCGCAACCTCTGCGTCTCAGGCGGGCTTTCGCCCACTGCGCCACAGAGGTCGTCAATATCGTCGTCAAATATTAGAGGTTATAAGCTGCAATTTATTTAAATCAAACTGTCCCGACGATATACAGGCCATAGAGGGAAAGGCATGGATGCGAACGGCACAGGGCTGATTAGAGTGGCGTTTGAGGGAGGAGGCTTATACCCAGCAGTGGGCTATAATTTGAGCTGCCAATGATAATGATGAAACTGTCAAACTTTGATAAGCCAATATCTGGGATGATCAAATATGTTAACCATTACTTTGACACTAGTTCTGCTAATGAGTAAACTAATGAAAATGTAAAACATAATGTTGAAAATTGTGCTAATTGAACATGTAAATCTTGACAAAGTTTATTCTCCTTAAAGTTTTTTTGGTTTTAATAAAGGTTTTGCTTTATTATTCAAAGCTGTCTTTTTAAGGAAATTCTTTGAAATTTTGCGAGTAATTTTAAACGGAGTTAGTATTTTTGGCGGAACAATTTGAATACAAGGACATTTTGCTTTACTTATTTTATTTTGACTGACGTGGGTTTCTTCAACATCATTCACTGTTAAACTTCAATATGATCGTCGATGGGCTTGCAACCTGTCACTTATGGAAAGTTAACTTCTGCAAGATGTGGGCATGTACCAAATATGTATTTGGACATACCTCTGACTACCCCCTTAGACATCTTCAAAAGGATCTGAAAATTGCATTAAGATCTGAAAGAAATATCTACCGCTCCCTGGGATACAGTCGTGATGATATTTAATTTTTTTTTTCATTTCATTTCATATTTATCTGTCCTAAAATTAAATTTTACTTTTCAGGTAAGCGACATTGCATATACTTCAGCAATACTGCCCTAGACGTAGCCATAATACTGCCACTTTTACAGGTGAGTCTACAGCATACTAAATAGGTATTAAGTATTACTATGTATTAAGGGAGTCGCGTTGGAACAGGCATTAGAATCACCTAGCATGTAAAACAAAACTTAAGTGATCCTTGAGGTCCTACAAGAATAAATGATTTTTCTTTCTTTCTTTCTTTCTTATACTCAGCAGTGGGCGATAATAAATATTGCTAAATGTCTTGCAAGTGAGACCCGCCAGAGACCGGGGCCAAGACAGATATCTAGGTGATACAATATGTCATAATAATCTTGAAAAATGTCGAGCTCAAAAAACGTGCTGCCAAGGACACATTTACATGGAAAGCGGTTGAGAGCAGGGGCACGTTTGGGTACGTTTTTCGAACTGGCAGTCACGGTTTTGTTTAGCGCGTCACCTGGGGCCTTACTCCGGATCAACGAAAACGAAGTTTCGTGACAATTTTCGGGTTCCAATTATGTTGGTGAACTATTACGAATTCGGTATCCACCAACATAAGCTGACCCCGAAAATTGTCACGAAACTTCGATTTCGTTGATCCGGAGTAAAGCCCCTGCTAGTTTGTGTTATGCGTGTTGTCAAGATAATGTTACGCTCTCAACTGTATATTGCTTTCAAAATTAAATTAAATTGTAAAAGGAATTTTCAAAACACGTTATATTTAAATCACAATATTTAGTGTACTTACAAGTGTATACAATCTGTCGTGTTTATTAAGAATTCCAAGCTTTAGGTAGGTTACAAGAATTTGTAATACAAAGATAAATATAAAGATAAAGATTTTATTTGTTTAGACACACGCACACTGTAAAAAAACAATAAGAAAAAATAGAATATAAAAAAAGAGCACAGAAAGATACATCAATCAATATCAATAAACAATTAGTGGAAATATTGGTCCTTCCTTAAGTGTGCGGCTAAACAGGTCCAGCCTCAGCTTAATGTCGCTACCGCAACGTGTGCGATACCGACGCTGGTTTTCAGCCTGAACCTCAATGAAACCGAGAACGAACAAGTACAATACAGTAATAGGTGGTACAATGACGACGCAGGCGCATTCAAGTCACGTGGCCAGAACTGTCAGAATAGAGGATAAGTGATGAGAGAAAGAGATTCGATATGATACGATTGTAAATGGCTACGACTGACAGACATCCAGCTTTTTATGTTAAGATACCCAAATCTCTAGTTCAGTCCACTAACGTTAAGTTGAGACGCTTTACTGTCAGATGTCGTCTTTGCAAGAAAATAAACCTTCAGGTACCTACTTAGAAACGTGCCTCTCTAGAAATTTCGTATACCTACCTACATAATATTGAATTTTCCCTTTGATATCGAAACAGTTCTTAGTGTGAAGCTATTTTCGCCTTTTTATATTAAGAAATAAACATTTCCAGGTAACGTGTGTAATTAATTATGTATACGGGTAAGTTTTTTTGAAGGCTTATAAGTTTTATTACTGAGGAAGTATTGAACAGAGTTAAAGAGAAAAGATTGTTAATGAATACCATCAAAAACAGAAGAGGAAAAATGATTGGTCATCTTATACGACATGACAGCTTTATAAGGAACATCATAGAAGGAAAAGTAGAAGGAAGGCGAGGAAGGGGAAGACCGAGAATTAATTACATTAGTCAGATAAAAGAGAAGGTCGCTGTCATGTCGTATCAAGAAGTAAAAGAGATCGCATTGGAAAGAAGTATATGGAGGAAATTGCATCATTACACCGACAAGAGCTGAGCTCTTAAGTTTTATATATATTACTGAGGAAAAGTCTGAAACAATAATAATGTAGTCATCATAATAATTGCAATTATTACCTTTCTTTATTGTTCTACGAACATTAACCGATTTTAAAAATTATATTTCTGCTTGAAAAAGTAAACTACCTAGGGCCGCAATAAAAATTGAGGATCTGATGAGGATCTTCGGAGTTATAAACGACAATGCAACTTGAGAGTGCGGAAAATGGCTCTCTTCTTACGAAATTGAAGTCGGTTTATTAAAAAAAATATTGCCACTTAAATTTATCTCAGTAACTAAACATCCTTTAGCCCTGTATAGCAATTCTTTTATCGAAAAAAGTCTATAAATAAATTCCACCTCATCTTACCTATAGAAGACCAAAATGATGTCATGTAAGTAAATTTATGTCTTAACCCGATTTATTTAAGTTCTATAGTCAGATAACGTGGTCGGTTGGCTATGAATGGAGCGCATTCACGCGTTAGCTTTTCAATTCTGCAACATTTCTTCTGAATTCTGAGGCTTTTTGGGTTCCTTGGTGGAATCCTGACCTTGACCTGGTTTAAATGTGTTACATTTTAAACCTTAATTACTGGACTTTACAGTTTAACTTGACTTTGACGACCTCTGTGGCGCAATGAGTGAAAGCATACTTGAATCGCAGGAGGTTACTCATAACCCAGAGCCGACACAATTTGCAGAACTTGCAAAAATTTTCCTGCGGCGGGGATCGAACCTGCAACCTCTGCGTCTCAAGTAGGCCCTTCACCCACTGCTCCACAGAGGTTGTCGAGTGCTGAGATGACGAGTGATAGAAGGAAATGGAGTAAGGAGTTTGTTGGATAAAAACAAATGATAATGATAAGAATTACTGTTAAAATCTTGCATTACAAATTTTAAAAACACATCACAATCTTTATCGAAAAAATAAATAAAGCCTTCGCGGCTTAGCGACCAAAGCCAGGACCGAAAAATAAAAGTGTTTGTCAAAAAAAATTAAGTTATAAAGTATAAGAAAAATGCTTTAAAACCACTCAACGCCAGTTTAACAAATAGTTTTATATTTGTGTCGTCTCAGGAGTTTTGCGAATTTACTGTTACTTATTCTTTGAGCCGGGGCTGACCCGAGGGGCTTCTTTATTGCGAGGGACGAAGGTTGTATTCAATAGTACAAGTTCTTTGAAGATTTCAGATTCTTACGAAACTCTACTGCGAAATCTTCTGGAATTGCAAACGTTTACAGTAAATGCTTTGAATTAATATATTCTTAGTATGCTGTTTATACATTCGTAATTATTTATTTTACACATGAAGTATGTTAATTCAATTAATGAAATAAGTATTATTTATGTACAAAAAAAGAAACAAACACACAGGAACAAAAAATACCTACACTTCTTAATCTAAACAACTAAATAAATAAAGGGAACTCTTTATTCTATCCAAAATATAGACGACCTTGAGATAGAAGACAATTAATTGAATACTTCAATAAAATGAATTAAAACGAAGGCCATATTTTTACCGACTGCACATTTACTCAACGGAAGTAATAAGCAATAGGATGTAATTAAACCCACGGAACCATCCAATATTTGCGGGTGATCCATTCTCCATTACTGTCTCCGGATCATTGTGCGAGTAGACAAAAAGTCGATGTGGAAAATTCAATTGTTCCCGATTTATCTTTGCTCAAGCCAAATGGAGGTTGCAGAGCGCTCATACGGCCATTGCGTAAGATTTTCCTTATTTAAAAATAGTCTTTCACTCGATTCTTGAAAGCGAAGCGCTCGTGGCGAAGCTTGCTAAGACGTTCTTGATAATAATATGTCGTTGATTAAGCAACGTTTTGAGCGGTCACTACTTGAATGGGTGACCGCAAGTGGCATTATCAGCTGAGCGTTTTCGTGCTTTGGAGGGCAATGAAGCAATCGATCGAGGCTTAAAATATATATTTTTTTGAAAATTTCGTAAATGAAGTAGTTTCCTAACTTTAATAATATTATTTGTCTATGTTGTATATTTAGTTACAATAAAATGTGTACTATAAAGAGTTATCTATCTATCTATCTCGTCAAAAGCTACCGTGTGAACCCCTTCGAACGAATCAAAGAGGCGAAAAGAAGTATCTCCTTTCAAAAGAGTAATTTTCTAACATTTTTCTTGACGTTTCAAGAGACCGGCGGGTGACTGAAGGCCTTGTTTTGTAAATAATAAATGTTGGTGTGTTTTTCTTCCGAGCGAACACTGAAAATTACTTTGAGTCAAGAGAAATCTGTTTTGAACGAATAAGGCCGAATAACTTCCAGTTTTCTTAAGGTAATAATTTGTCGTATATCGGAGAAAACTAATAAAAGTATTTGTGCTATTGGAATCTGCCCGCGGCTTCGCTTGCGTGTTACTTACCCGAAGAATACGTAAAGTATTATTCCAGGTCACAAATTATTTACATAATGGGGGCAATTCGAAGTGTCGCAAAAGCTAAACTAAACTAATTAAAATTATTGCCATCCTTTTTATTCCCATCGCTATGAAAGCGACGGCAACAATTTTAGTTAGCTTAGTTTAGCTTTTGCGACACTCAGAATTGCCACTAATATATTCCAAGTTTCATCCATTTTGCGCTTAGAATTAACAATATCTTTCGTATTTAAAATTTAAGTACTTAGGTAGGTACTCGTATGAGTTATTATTAATTATGTTTTAAAATTGTGATTTTTTTCATTTTTTCAGTAGAATACATTGAATACATTATTTTTCAATACAGTAATTAAAAATACTGTGTTCGTCCGTATAAATCACACTTATATTATAAACGCGAAAGTTTGTATGGATGTGTGGATGTATGGATGTATGGATGTATAGATGTTTGTTTTTCTTTCACGCATAAATTACTGAACGGATTTAGCTGAAACTTGAAATACTATAAAGAATGTTATTTTCTTGTTATTCTTATGGCAATGAAAAGAGAGTTACTCTTTATCCAGATTGGTACCACACAAACTAAGCGGGGCGAGTAAGCTAGTTAATAAATACAAGTATTGAGTACCTACTTAAATGCATTCTTATAATGAAAATAATTATAAAACACGCATATTACGTTTCGTTTTCAACAATTTTATAGTATACGTAGAAACACAAGAATTGAAAAACTATTTTTCAAACCACAATTCAAATATGCAAATTGTAACACATAAAATTTATCTAAAAGCCAACAAAACGATAAAAGCATCATCCATTTTTCAGCGCGACTTGTAAAAGCCTAAAAACAGATATTCTGACCGTACGTAGCATTGAAATACCTTGTGAGGCAGAAAGTAGGGCAGCGCTCGTGGAGTATAAATATACTACAGAGCAGGATAAGCGAGTTTCAAAAATGTTTGTTTCATCATGGCCATGTAAAATCCTAACGAAATGGCAATAAAAGTAATTAAGTGACAGCTACACGACAAACACAGAAAATACAATAGCTGGGTCTACTCCGAACAATCCATCGGGCTCCGATCGCATGCGCAATAAGCGTGATCCACAAGATCATCTGTGTGAACGTGCTTCGCGCGATCCAAACTACAAATAACGATACTTCACAATTCTGGATCGCGGGTCACGCGATCGTCGATGCAAGATGGATCATCTGGTGTGGACTAATGACAAATCAGTGTCTACTTACCGTGATTCATAGCAATCAATAACAAGATAATGTATTAAAACTTACCACAGTGCCTCTAGCGGGTAGATGAAGTACTAAAATTATACTATGTAACTTACGTCATCCACAGGCCTCCGCATGTGTAAGCCAACATAATTTAAAAGCCCCTTCTTTTTAGCTACTTATGAGACTACTAAGGTAAAAAATAAGAAAAATAAGAGAATCAATGAAGTGTGAACTAAAAACTTAAGACACTTTAAACTGAATTAGACAACATTATTGCTTTACTTGCTTTATGTTCATACTCACACCTAATTGTTTACTGAAGCGTTGTAAGTTATTACTCTCATGATGACAGTATCATATACTGGTATGTTGTAGGTGTGTACTGGATGCTTTGTCGTGAGAAATTTACAAGCATATGTATACTTAACTTTTTATAAAGGCTGGGTGTACAAATAGCTTGTTCTGCCGTTTTAGTATTAAGATCATTGAGACGAAATTATTAGAATTTCGCTAAGGATTTTATTGTGTATCTGCCTCTTAAGGAATTGTGTTGGCTCGTTCGTTCGTATGAGCAAGTGGCCAACTCTGGTGACGGAGTTTTTAGGCCGCCTGAACGCCTCCGTCATGGCTTAACGACTTTAAAAGCCGGGACCGACAATTTAACGTGCCCTCCGAAGCACGGGAGCGCTAAGATGATGATGACGGTCACCCATCCAAGTAGTGACCGCTTAGAACGTTGCTTAACTTCGACGATCTATCAAGAACGTCTTAGCAAGCTTCGCCACGAGCGCTTGTGTTGGCTAAGTTGGTATAGTGCCTCGAGTTTCGATCAGAATGTGTTCGAATCCCGGTGGTACATTAGATTTGTCAGTTTCGGAAATGTATGCGACTCAGTATTATTAAAGTAAAGTGATATTTTCAATCAGAACTAATAAATGAATGATGTTTTTTTCTTGGAGTAAAAATCCTACTGTATAATTAATTATAACGCGAAAGTACATATTTTTACTAACCTGCATAAAAGTAGCCTATGTGTTATTCAGTTCATAAACTATAAATATATCAAGTTTCAGCCAAATCCGTTCAGTAGTTTTTGCGTGAAAGAGTAACAAACATCCGAACAAACTTTTGCGTCTATAATATTAATAGAATGAGAAATGATGTAGCCGAAAATGTTCAACAACTTTTGTGGTGTCCTCATCATAAGTGGTCTCGGGGCTAAAGTGTCTTGTAGGTCGCACTTAAGCACTGGAACTCATGCCTAATTAAGTACCAGCTAGTACTCAAGTCAGTACCCGGACGAACTAATTTCCTGAGAATCATTTCAGGTCAAACTATAAAGTCTATATAAAATTTAATTAAAACAAGGAGCGTTTATGAAGTAGTTTAGGAGTTTTCGTCTTTTAAGAATCTGAGCTTATTAAGTTGAATTATTTGTAGAAGTTATTGCTGTCTTCATACTCGAAATGGAAAATGATCATGGCTAAATTTCTTAGAGCATGTTTTTCATGTTTTCGAACGCGCCATCACTGCGCGTAGTAACAAACACACTTATACTTACACACACGCACACAAACTTTCACATTGATTGTTCCCGTAAGAATACCGGGATCCCAAGTAGCCTATTATTTAATCCAGGGTAAAAACAATTCTGGTAAGTACCAAATTTCATTCAAATCCTTCTATTGAAATCATCGAGGTAGTATTAAAGAGTCACAATCTAATAGCTGACAACACTCAAAAAATGTGCGTGCAAATTCAATGTTCTACAATGACATTTGACATTTGAATGTAGACGTTATATCGTTTGTTTTAATGTTCAATGTCGATAGAACGCAAAAAATAAAAACTCTGCGCACTACGTAGCGTGCGCCGAGTTTTGGCGTTTACATTTTATTTGTGTGATTGTGGCTCTATAATACTACCTCGATGATTGAAATTTAAAATGATCATGACTAAGCTGGTGGTGAGCATGCTCTACATGCTCACCACCTTTTCGATCGCGCCATCACTGCGCGTTTGTATCCATACAAACGCAAATTAAACGCGCAATGACTGTGCGTTTGTATAGAAAAAATCGCTAATGTTGGCGGCAAGGTGTGACCGTGTACACTCTCCCCGCACAAACTATCAGGTGACGCGCTACACAAAATTGTGCAGCAATTGCCTGTTCGAAAAACGTAGCAGATAACTCTACTCTACAAACCGAAAACGATGCATCGTGCTAACAATTGCAGGTCACATGATAAAACATACATTTACGGGTATATTTCATCGCTGTTTACCTTTATTTAATTTTAATTTTATCCCGACGTATAATATATTATTTACGTAAGTATATAGTATCGTAAGTACGTACGTATAGTATCTGTGCTCTGTGTTTTCAAATAAATTTTATATCTATCTATCTATCTATCTATATATTTTATCAGTCTGCCCGCGACCACGGCTAGTGCAATCCAGTCGAAACGTCGGGATAAAATTAAAATTAAATGAAGGTAAATAGTGATAATTACCCGTAAATGTATGTTTTATCGTCTGATCGCGAAAGTTTAAAAAAGACAATTGCAGGTCAGCTTATATTGGTGGTAACTGAAGTCGGAAGATTAACCAACATAAAACTGATATGCGATGATTGTCACAATGCATCGTTTTTGGTTTATAGAGTAGAGAGCCTGGTCTAAAGCAGCAAAAAATCAAAAAAAGGTAAGTCAACTCACCTGCCAAAGATAACCCAGTATATTACAGATAAGCTGCTCTGTCCATCCGTAAAACCATTTTGCCGCGCCTGTATCGCTGAGATAGAGGCCCTGATATATCCATAATAAGGGTTTTAGTCCCTACATATTTTCTCTTATCCTTGTCATATCTGGGCAATAATCTATGTTACGTAATAACTGAGGCACAGATTAGGTAGAGTTTGAATAGATACGTCACTTAGAAACATTACCCATAATCATCATTATCAGCCCTTATAGTTTTTTTAAGCTATTGCATAGCTTCTATCGCGGGCCTTGAGCGTGGAGACCGAATCCAGAAATTCCGTAACGAAAATAACCCCCATGCAATAGCTTTACCGCGGCAGTCTCCGAGTGCCACACGTCTTTTTTTTTGTTTCTGCCGTTCGCCCCTGTCTAGCGCCAATTTAGACCATGTCTGATTGCTGCCTTCGGTTTTATCTGTGTCATCGACTTGTGTCCGTTTTAATTAAGATCGTCAAATTAATAATAAATAATGTACTTATCTTTTGTGTCACAAAATGTGTAGTGTCATATTAAAACATTATTTTGTAGTAGGTATTAACCTGCGGCTTTGCGCGCGTGGAATAATTCAATTAAAAAGTAGCATATGTTATATTAGGTCATAAACTATGCATATTACAAGTTTCGGTCAAATCCGTTCAGGTAGTTTTCACGTATTACAAACATTCATTTATAGTAGAAATTATTTTCAAAATTTTCGAAACAGGATTCGAACCTTCTTTAACCCGTTAAACAAAACCCCGGATGTCAATGTTTTTAAGGAAATTAACGAGTACAACAAGCAAGCGAAGCCGCGCGGGTCTACTAGTTTATAATATAAGTATCATTAGTCCACCCAGAAAACCAAGGCTATGATAATGACTCTGCCCATTTTATACAATAACATTTGAAGTGACGCCTGACCTCGGACCGAAAATATTTGACATCAAAGGGAAGGGATTGGGCTAAGCGTTTGTTTTGGGTCAGTTTCATGGATAAATCAGATTATGTATTCTAATTTAATAATAATGTTTAAATCTGTTGAATGTTAAATTGTGAGTTGCAGACATTTATTTACTAGTCTTACTTTTTCACCTATATATTAGACATTATAATAGCACACAGGAAATTACTCACGTTAAATTATCGTCGATTTAGATACCGACAATGTTTCGATTCTTCCGGAGAATCTTCATCTGGGTATGAGTGTGGTATTTTACGTGAGTAATTTCCCGTGTGCTATTATAATAGCTAGTGTTACCTACGTTTATTATATACAAGCTGCTCCCCTCGGTTTCCCATGAGACCCGAACAAAATAAAGCCTATGTTCTTTCCTAAGGTCTAGTCTATCTCTGTACCAAATTTCATCAAAATCCGTTGAGTGGTGTAGGCGTGAAAGCGTAACAGACAGACAGAGTTACTTTCGTATTTATAATATTAATTATAATTAGTAAGGATTTACGTAACTTCACAGAATACTGTATTTAAATGCGGGTTATCATCATTGACAAAAACCACTGAATGCCCTCGACATTGTAGTAAGTAAAAGAGTGAGCTCATTATGTAAACGTGGTTGTATGTGTCAAACTAGCCGCCACCTATCACGCCTTTTTCTCATGGAGGTAGGCAGAGACCACAGATCTCAACCTGATACGAACCAGGGCGTCTAATCTGCAAAACGAAAAACGAAGTTTCGTGACAATTTTGGGGTTCTAATTATGTTGGTGAACTATTACTAATTTACTATCCACCAACATAAGCTGACCCCGAAAATTGTCACGAAACTTCGTTTTTCGTTGTTCCAGAGTAAGGGCCCTGACACACCTTGTTCGCCTAATTTACTCTCATGACATTTTTCATACACACATTTGCCGGTTTTGGGGTACTTTTGACCTGGTCCTAGGATGGTTTAGGTATTTAGCAAGCCTATTCCATCTCAACAATGTCCCTGGTGTCCCGTTAAGTAGGTGTACTTCATTCATTATAATGAATGAAGTTGATAATATATAAATGAAGTTCTAAGAAGACTAGGAATTCAATCTGTGCTTTTAAAGTCTCAGCGAGAATAGTTTTCCGAGAAACTTGAAGGATATTGCTTATTTCTCTTCTACAATTCATATACTTCAAACAGTTTTGATAGTCACGCAAAGAATTTATAAAGATTTTTTCTGGATATTTTCCGAGCAAATGGTCAAGTATTTCTTTGAAAGCTTCGTCAAGGGAGCTTTGGGGAGCTTTTGAATCTTTGATAGTTTGGATTGATTGAGTGTATAGGTTGTGATAAGATTACCCTCAAAAATGGCGTTCAAAACAAAAAAGAGATGAGTCTATGATTATTATTAGCCTAGCGCAGAAGGCCTGAGACGCAGAGGTTGCGGGTTCGTTCCCCCGCCACAGGACAAATGGTAGTATGTCTGCAGATATTTGTTCCGGGTCTGGGTGTTTTTCTATTTATATATGTACAAAAAAAAGGTATCTTAGTGGTATATTAGATAACTGGTTACTATAACACAAGTAATTCGTTTCTTAGCCTGAGTCTAGCTGATGACGTCGTGTAAAATTTCTATCAATCTTAGCTCGTCCGTAGTATATTTAGTCAAAGTATTTAAAAATATCAGACAAAATGTCAAGTTAAATGAACTGGCACTAACACTGAAATTGATAATGATTATTTAAATTTTGTAAATACCTTTTTTTTTTGTTTTATATACCTAACTTGTGATTTGATTTTATAATTTAACTAGTTTTATAATTTAATTTGACATTTATTTTACTTCATAAGCTGTGTCTTACCTTTAATTGTATGTATAATATACGTTGCATGTTATGTAAATTTAAGTTTTAACCTTTATAATTATTATTATTATTATTATATTTTTTTAAAATTATGTTCACACTGTTATTGTAAATTTTTTAATTGTATAATGACCTGTACTCGCTCGATGTTACATTAATAGCTTGCTGTCTGTCACCTATAATAGTAAAAGTTTGAGTACTTTCCACTGATCTCCCAATTAGTGTGGACTTTGGAAAATTCCCAAACCATTTTTCTGTGAAATGGATTTCAGGAATTACTTAACTTGTTTTTTTTCTTTTGTTTGTTGATAAAAAAGGACATTTATTTTCTTCCTCAAAATTTTCCTTGTTCGACATTTTCCATCAGTTTTTTTTTTAATTTATGACCATACAGCGTTTATAAATATAAAATCAGGTTATTTGAAACTGCTTTTAACCTTAATGTTTTTACTCCCGGTCTCTCTAAGGGCAATTGAAAGAAACCCGCCCTAATTACTTTTCCTAATCTCAACGAAGTTACAGAATTGTTCAATTAGCACAAAAAGCTTAAAAATATTGTTTTAGAATTTAAAAAACCTTTGTTTGGGCCGAGGATGGAATAATGGAATAAACTGTACAATGAACGCAAAATAACTATTACGTATTGAATGGAGTAAACACATTTAAAACTCTGAAACGCACATGGTTATTCCTCGTGGTCAAACCAGTTGGACTTAATAATTTGAAAAGAACTTGTCCTATATCGTCAAAACCAAATATTTTATTATATAAGCTAAATATTTTATTTTATTTTAACATTTTTTTTAAGTATATTAATTTATTTTATTATGTTTTTATGTTTTAAAAGTGTTTGTAATCAGCAGAATCTAATGGTTCTATTATAAGTTTAAACCATATTTTGTTACCTAGGTTCACAGACCAAAATAAATAAAGTGAATTGAAATTGAAACGCACTGCGAACTAGTAGGTGATACGCTACCACCAAATCGCGCAGCGACTGTTTATTTGAAAAACGTGGTTTGCATAAAGCTCTTACATCTTGAGGTGGGCCACGGAAAGAAATGCCCCTGGTACAGTCAGGTGTACTCTGTGGACCACGGGGAAGGACTGATACGGAGTAATGTTCTGCCTCTAGCCATATCACCCAGTCGCTTTTGCTATAAAAACAGCGTCATCAAATGCCAATTCCTAAACATTGTTTGATGAGAAATTTGTCATTTGATGACTATAAATCACGCGGTGAGAAATTTGATATAATAGATTAGTGATCATAAAAAAAACGATAAAAACGATTGTAATATACACTAGAATTTCTAGTAATAGAAATAGAAATATTTATTGGCCATAATAAAAGGTAAATTACAATTTTTGAGACTCTGTATCCTGGAGTAGCGTTAGCTGTGGCCCAGGAAACAGTACTCTCCCTGATGACATTAACCAGTGGTTATTATGGTAAATACATTAGGTACTAAATTGAACATAACAAAAATATATGAATGCAAAAAGCAAAAAGCAAGAATAAAGGGTGGGGTCGACAATTTGTAAGTACGTGTATATAAGCTGGAGTATGGATGTGTTTATGTGTGTGAATATGACTACAGGCTCTGTTTAGTAGGTTTACTGATTAAATTTATTCACATTCGATTATTGGATACAAATAATGAAACAACTCTAGCGTATAATCACATAACAGTTGAACGCTTTCCTTATTATCATTAACATTGTTCACAAATTCTGAATTCCTTGGAACTGCTAAAGGAAATCGTCTTAATTAATAAATACAATTACACTAAGGTTTGTGTGCACCTGACATGGTAATTAGGTCACCCTTTTCCTGCCTGTCACGTGGTTGTAGCTTAGGAGCCATCGCTAGGATATTCACGTCAAGTCTTGACAGTGTTGATTGACAGATTGAATTAGTTTATTATCAGCTTTGCTTTTTTTTTTTTTTTTTTATTTAAAAGACGCAAAGGTTGGTAATGTAAAACAAACCGATTGTACTGAAAATTACTTACATCTCACAGTCTTTGCTACAGAGTATAATACACTTAATCTAGTCCCTGTTTGAATCGTATGTAAAGTTAGTATATAATTATATTGTTCAAGTTCAAACTTAATTGTTATGAAGCTACTGTCTTTGATCCTTCATCATGGTAGTTTGATTAATGATGTCAATTTGTGGCCGTATCTGATATGTGATTATAAGTGACATTTAAAAACTAAAAGCTATATTTTTAAAGTTAATGTTACTATAATTACGTTTGCTGGGTGAAGAGTTAATAGTTTAAAAATACCGTAAAGGTTTTATCTATAAATCAATATGTCAAAAAGTCTTTTATTTCATTCAAATAGAGAAATTGCGATTCTATGTAATTACTTTATCATGGTACACGCGTAACATCTCCATTCCTTCAATTAACACTGATGTAATAAAACCACCACTCGCTCCTACACTATTATGACGAGAAACAGGTCACAGTGTATTCAGTGGGAAAACTACGGCACTGCACGGTAGACCGTGAAGAACTTTGATAAATGTTCGCGTCTTAGTTGAGTTGTTGTTTTACTGTGCCATTTCTCACCTCATTTCCTTTCTGTATAACATACTTTGGGAGAGAGATTTTATTTTCTGTGTATACTTAAGTTTTTTTAAGTAGGTACCTATTGCTTATTCAATAAATAAATAATCCTTGGACATTTTACACAGCGTCATCTAGTCCCAAGCTAAGCAACTTAATGCTTGTATTATAGTAACCAGATGACTGATATAATATTTTGATACTTCTTTTTATGTAAATAAATAAATATCCCTGGACATTCCACTAAGGTCATCTAGTACCATGCTAAGCAATTTAATGCTTGTGTTATGGTAACCAAATTACTGAATACATTCATATTATTATACATAGAAAACACCCAGACTCGAGACAAATATTTGCAGATCATACAAACATTTGTCCCGCAGCGGGAATCGAACCCGCAACCTCCGCGTCTCAGGCGCCATAGAGGCCATTGTTAGGCAATAGGCCTGCTGGTCAGCCAAACCACCAAAGCTATTTTCACGGTATAGTTGACAGAGGACCCGTTTTTAATGCTCGCGAGAAACCCTTCGGGATTTCTGGATAAAGGAGTTTAATTTGTTTTTGGGTCTGATTGAAAATCCATTGAAAAGGTTGAATGACGTTTTTGATTTAAATTTCCAAGGTTTCATTCCTCGGGATTGAGGTGAAAGTTTTGAGGTTATTTTATATTGGAGGTGTAAATTGTTCCATAAGTTTTATTGACCTTATTATATCAAGGAATAAGAAATAATTGTTAGGACACTTGTTTAAAACCGACAAAATTTTAATTATAATGTTTCTATATTTCTGTAGAAACAAAATAGAATAAATTAAAACCTTTCTCTTACCCTTTTATCAAATAAAAAAGAGATAATAATCTTCAAACTCCAAAACAGATATTCATAAATTATTCTTTTTACTTCTTCAAAACCATCACAATCACGTCACTTCTAAAAAACCGCATCTAAATCGGCTCATCCATTCAGGACAGATACACAGATACAAACTTAAACAGTCTTTCTGTTTCGGGTTTAAAAATACTACTATGAATGATAGTGACGTGTCTCAAGGGGTATCATGTACAGCTATTAAAACTGTCATACCCTCATAGATATAGATGTCCATGTCTATCACCTTCAATGATGATGTATCATATCTAATACCTACGTCAATGGGTTGTCGTGTGACGTATCGTGCGTGCAGCGAGCGATTACGTGCTAGCTTTGAAAAATTGATCAGTTTTTATTTAGTTTCGACAAAGTTCGATACGAAATTTTATTTTATTTTTACGAAGACAAATGGTAGAATTGTGATGTAGGTATAAGGGTTTTTAATTCGTGTATAAATTATTCAATGTAGTTGGAATACCATTGTTTTACTTAAGTATTTGACATTGAGAAGGTCTAAGTAAAAAATAGACTTATTTAATAGGGCTGTTTGTTTTTATATTTATTTTACCAACACCATTTTTGATTTTATTTATAAACTTATGAAAAAGTCAAGGTTATTAAACAACAATAATTCTCCATTTACAAACACACAAATTTAAAATTCACCTCGTCTTTCCCAGACGTGTAATGACAAATTAGGTAGCCATTTTGTTGATACGCGGCGCAACAAATTATGATCATCATAATAATCATTATGCAAAAGTGTTATTTTGTACACGTGGTATTCCTGTGTCACTTTGATTATTATCTAAAATTGTGTTAAGGTGGTTGTAGGTATGCGTCAAACTAGCTCCGCCCCCTTTTTTATTATTATTATTATTATAACGTTGAACAAATGAATTTAAAAAAACTAATTGCTCCGTTTGTGAAACCTATCATAAGCTCATCATCAACCTTTTTAATAAATTTACGGCTGGACGGATTTTAATTAAATTTGATACCACTTATATCCTGGATTAAAAAATAGGCTACTGTTGATCCCGGTATTTCCACGGGAACGGGAACTATTCACCGCGGGCACAGCTAGTATAGAATAAAGAATAGAGAAGTAAAGTAGCCATGTCCAAAGGTAGTAGAACTATATTTTTATAAGTGAAAGAAATAAAGAAAGAAAAATCATTTATTCTTGTAGGACCTCAAGG
Source organism: Xanthorhoe designata (assembly GCA_963582015.1). Lineage (NCBI taxonomy): Eukaryota > Metazoa > Arthropoda > Insecta > Lepidoptera > Geometridae > Xanthorhoe > Xanthorhoe designata. Next base: position 2,099,754 of record OY757049.1, read on the forward strand.
ATCACTTAAGTTTCGTTTTACATGCTAGGTGATTCTAATGCCTGTTCCAACGCGACTCCCTACACCAGGGAAAGAATCAGGCAAGAACCTGGTGGTGTGGGCCTAGTTTTTTTTTAAAGTGTCTCTCTAATCTATGTTAATCTATGTTTTTATTAATGTTTGTAGTGAAAATTAGAGCAAAAATGTTTTCTATTATTCCATGGCACAGGTGGCAATGTTGATGTCGAAATTTATCATAAAAATACGGCATCTAATGGCCTCTTCAACTGCAGTAAAGTAAAGGAGGTTATAAAAATAAATGTCTGTAAAATAGGCGCATTTTCTTGGCAAAATTTTCTTACTCTAATTTTTATTTCATGCCTGAGTTGTAAACTTATTAAATGAAGATATTAAAAAAGGTGAATGAATTTCTGTGGAGGTATATACAGTTTATGACATGGAATAATAAATTAATATTCTTGGACATTTCACACAGCGTCATCTAATTCCAAGCTAAGCAATTTCATGCTTTTATGGTACCCAGATGACTGATATTCTTAATTAAAATTTAAAATATTTTTTTAAAGCTTTAATGTAAAGTTAAGTTACCTGTAAAATGTCTAGTGCTCCGTAAAATTATTTAAGCCAATTACCCAATTCTAAATAGTCTAGTCTAAGAATTTGTCTCAGTCTAGGGTTCAATGTATTTAGCTAAATTCAACCTTGTTCTAGAACCCATTCAATAAATACCTACTTTCTATTGATGTGGTTGAAGTAAAGACAGGCAGCATTAATTTAATCAAATAATGCGGTGCAAATGAATAAACGAATACTTACCTTTTACCAGTTGATTTTTGGCAAAAAAGATGACGAGACGACTAGAATGAGTCTACACGGCCCAAAATGGGAAAAAACCAGAATAAGAAACTTTACAAAAAAATAATTGTCTAATATCCGCAGCATTACCATCTATCTAGCCGTGTTGGCCAAGTGGATAAGTACTTCGACTTCGATCCGAGGTCGTGGGTTCGAATCCGGCCGTACATCAATGGACTTTTCGCGTCGAAAAATTTATATGCACTTTAACACGAGCTTTATACGTTGAAGGAAAACATCGTGATGAAATCCGCGGCTAGTCAGCCCCACACGTATTGACCATTGTCTTTCCTGTGGATATGGCCGACTTAGTTGAGAGGATGGTTTAAGAGCTGGTCAAGCCTTTTCCATTTCAACAATGTCCCAGGCCCTTCAGTGTCCCGTTAAGTGTAGGCAAAGCTTGCCTCCTGACTCTGTATAAATCATCAAGTAAAAATGTAATGGCCTGAGTACCCATCTAATTTGAATGCACATCTCAAAATTATGTGTAATAAATTACTCGTATACCTACTCTATGGCTACCCTCAAACCTTGATCTTGTTAATCCGCACGTCAACAGTTGATTAAGTTCTAGAGAAAGGGCTTTGTTTGAATTCAACGTCTGCTTTGACTTTGAGCATTTAAGACTTTTAAAATAAACAAAGTAAGTAAGTTCGTATTAACTCTAATAACGGAGTTTTTAGGCCGACCACAGGCTCTACCGCTCCCTGGGAATACAATCATTTCATATTTATTACACGATGATGATGATTATTTATTTTACGAAAATTTTATATTCAGTTCATTTTGTTAGCTATTTTATCGCGCTTCAGAAAGGGAATTTCGAAACAAACTATCATCATCATTCTCCTGCCCTTATCCCACGCTAAGTGGGGTCGGCACAACATGTTTTTCTCTTCCACTCTCCTCTATCTATTTTATATCTATCAATTTCGAAACAAACTATATTAGTGTAATATCGAACTATTATAGAACTAAACTAACCCTCACTGCTAAAGTTAATCAAATGCAATCAATGATCCGATACCCAACCTTTAATAGCACATAAAGTTTACGTCATAGGGTTCAGAATTGCCTGCCAATTGCAACATAGTTAATTTGAAAGCATAATTAACAGCTGCAATGGATTGTAGTAATTGAGTTATTCAAGCTACAGACAAAAATAACGTTTATTATTTTGCGCTTTATAAGGTTATTTGCTCTAGATCTAAGAAACTAAGTAAGTACTTTTAACAGTTAAGCAAGCCTCAACTAAATACAACGCAAGGTTTAATTTTACCTCAACTTATCTTTATCTCATTAATTGTATACCTACTCAAAATACAACTAAGATTTTATGATAAAAAAAAACTGTTTAGAGCTTGTGCAGAGTATTTCAAAACTTAAAAATCATTATTTTGAACCCTAGAACTTAATATCAGAGATATATAGTTGCGATACTCTTTATAAAAGGAGTACCTACAGATTAAGATGTACCTACTTAAATACTCTAACGGCTGGTATCTCGAACGTAGATCATTTTTAAAACTACCTAATCAATAGTCAAATCACGTGACATTGTGTCAAATGAGGAACAAATGCCAACTCAACAGTACAAAATAAACCACCAACCAACGGTGAACGAGATCTCGTTCGGGGCGAACTACTAGTTTAACGTGGTTGACGAAATTTTTCGATGCACACGCGGCGTTCCCACGAAAAACAACAAACAAAGCACCAACGTCGCTTTCGGAATGAGTTTTCGTCACGTCGATAAACCGTGGGAAATACCTGCTGTCTCACTTTAAGCTTAGTTTACATTACATTCGCATTTTAGAACGAAATTGGAGAATAAAGACAGATATCACAATACATTATAAAGTTGTTTAGGTTAAGAAGTGTAGATACTTTTTTGTGCGTTTTCTTTGTTTCCAATTAAATAAATGTAATATTTATTAGTTAATTACGTACGGGCTTGCAACCTGACACGTATGGAATGTTAGCATCTCCAAAAGAGGAGGTTTTAGGTGCTGGACAAGCCTATTCCACCTCAACAACGTCCTGGTAGTAGGCAAAGATTGCCTCCGAACGCTGTATAAATCATCAAGTAAAGATGTAAAGGCCTGAGTATTATATTGCACATCTCTAGTGAAAATACGCCTTTACATAGAGGCCATGACGGCTAAAATTTGGAGGGTATTTCAATATGGCGAGAAACAACAAACCTAACTTAAATAATCATGTCTCGTATTTGAAATGTTATATCTAGGCCTTGGGAGAGAATGCAAATATTTACCTGCTTTCAGATATTTAAACTATTTTAATATCACATTTGCTATGGTAAAATAAATAACCTTGAACATTTCACAGCATCATCTAGCTAGTCCTAAGCTATTAAGATTGGACTTTTATATTATTAAAATTGAACCACTGAAAAAAAAAGCTAGACCCACACCACCAGGTTCTTGCCTGATTCTTTCCCTGGTGTAGGGAGTCGCGTTGAAACAGGAACGCAAACTTCAATCGTGTTTTTGTCGCATATAGGTATTCTCATCCAAAGAGCATAGATCAATTACGCTCCTAATGCTAAAAGTTCCTGAAAATTACATTCAGAATCTAGTAGAGCACAGTGGGCAAACACCAGCATTACATTTCAACCACTGGGACTGCGCCCTGGCAAACAAACTTGAGCCACAGATGAGGTCCTAGTTACACAAACTAAGTTACTCGTGCACTAAGTTGGGCCCGAATCGAATTTAGCTTTGACGAATTCAAAGTAAGTTCCACTTTGACCGTTTTCGAGTTTAATACCAGTTCGGAATCTTTGATTTGCGGATTAGATTTGATTATGGTGGACAAAAGCGGAGCTTAGTTTGTGTAAGAGTTGGGTCAGGTGTGTTGATTTGAAAACAAATGCATCTGAGAGCTTAATGATAATTAAATATAAGTCAACTTAAAAAGATACTGGTCAGTTTCTATTTTGTATGTAGCTTGCGTAGAGTTGCTCTCGTTATGTCTTAGTCCCTTTACGACGGTCACAAATAAGATTTTTTTTCCATTTACATATTAAGGTTGGCCATATTTACCTATGTGGGTGGATTAGCTGTGTGTATAAAACCCACACGATGAAAACTGGGCAAATTTTATTTTTAACTTGAACATACCAAGTCAAAAGGGAGTGATCCATTATCCAAAAGTAATGTGCCTTATTTAAATACGTCGTTTGAATACGTCACTAGCTTAAAACGACTGGATAGAAATGTTAGCGTCGCATCAAATAAAAAAAAACTAGTGGAAAATAATTATAAAAATAGCCGACTTCACTCCTTGTGGTCCAATTGTGCTCATCACTCCGAAGATTCTGATCAGAACCTTATTTTTTTGTTAATGGCACCTTAGGAGTCATGATATAAGTACCTACAATTATTGACCGAATAACGTAATAATAATAATATAGTTAATATTATTATTATTATTATGTATATTAATAACGTTTTACTGACCAATAAATCACTCCCAGCAACAGTTTCAGCAAAAAATAAAATAAAGGTAGAATTTAAAATGAGTTATCCTTTATTTTTGAAATCGACAAATCAAACAAACTTCATTAATATTTTTTTCGTTCTTATAAACACCTGAGTTTAACCTGTCAACCGGCGGAACGACCCCGGGGTCGTTCTGCCGGTTTTTGACTAATTCTAACCTAATTCGCGAATTTTCGACATTTCGAATCTGATCGGTTATAAAAGAGATTACCTAAAACTTAAAAGTCACAAACAAAGTCATAGAAAGAATTAAAAACAAATATAATAACAAATATAATAATCTTGAATATTTACTTCCAATTTCTGTAAAAGGTACCAACGACCCCGGGGTCGTTCCGCCGGTTGACGGCGGTTCGACATAATTCGCCCGTTACTTGATGGGTTAATTACAACAAAAATATGAAACCGACTTCAATTTCGGAAGAGAGCAATATTCTGCACTTTTGTGGTGGATTTTTGTTCAACTCTGAAGATTCTCATTAGATCCTCAAATTTTTGAGGAAAAAACAGATGAATTGAGAACCTCCTTTTTTTGAACTCTGTAAAAAATACACAGAAAGATAAGCAGAAACCAAATAAGGCACTTTTGTAAAACAAACTTAAATTGAAAGGGTGCATGAGGTGCGTGATCCAAAACTGCATGTCATGAAAACGTTTACTTTGTGACACGCCATTTCAAAAGTTTGATAGTCTGGATGAACGTGATAACAAAAAATACTTGAAAATGTTTTAAAACTTTATTATTTAACAAAATTTTATTTAAAGATACACGGTGTATTACGACTATTCACTGAAATACATTCCAAACATAGTTAATAAGGCTTAAAAACCTACTGAGCCATTGAGGCTAAAGACCTAACTAAAAAACATAGATTTCAAAATATGCTCATTCAGCTATGAACACACATACATTCACTAATGACTCACTTTTTCGTTTTCTCAACTGTTCAACTATAAATAAATCTTCGACCCACTTTTCAGTGTTCCAAGATTTTTTCGCCAGAAGTCTTTTACACCCAGTTTTGTACAATTAATTATTTATTTAATTTAAAACTAAATAGCCTATTTTAACGCTAAATCTACTTGTATCATTATTAATTATTATTCAATATTTCCACCGCAACGGTATTTTTTTGATCCTTTGACCCTTTCTAAGGGCGTTGTTTGTATCTTACGGTTTTTTTGAAGGAATAAAAATAGTTAGACACGTTAAACCTGAAACAAGATACATATTTATTTAATGCTTGTTGCGCACAGTGGTGTTAGTCCCCGTTCCCGTGGGAATACCGGGATCAAACATAGCCTATTTTTGAATACAGGGTATAAGCAATTCTGGTCCAAAATTTCATTCAAATCCGTCCAGCCGTTTGAGCGTGAAAGATTAAAGAACACATTAACACTCACAAACTTTCACCTTTATAATATTAGTGTGAAAAAACATGCTATTGTGTTTCAATGATTATAATGTCATTAAAGTTAGCCACTACGGAACAAGAAATATTGCACTTTGTCTCTTGTTTTCATACGAATTTTATAATAAGCTACCTTTGTACATAGTTTTCATGTATCTGATTTTGTTTGTCTTTCTGTTTAGTGTACAATAAAAATTTGAGAAACCTTCGTTGTTTAGAGTGATTGAAAACGAACATGTACAGCATTACAATAGCACACGGGAAATTACTCACGTAAAATTATCGTCGATTTAGATACCGACAATGTTTCGATTCTTTCGGAGAATCTTCATCTGGGTATGAGTGTAGTCACTCCTCGCAGTCGCGTAGACATTATAATAACACACTTTTTCCGTGTGCTATTATAATGTCTAATACAACTAACGATAGTTTTGAAAGTGAAATGTACAGTACAGCATTTTAATAATACTTCTAAGTCCATGTGTGCACTCTATATGTTGCTTGCTCTACGTATCCATGTTTCATTTACTTGGTAGTTTGATTGATACAACGCCCGTCATGCAATATGTTCCTCTATTTGGTTCTGTCATTCACATGACAGTATCAGTGGTGTACCTATCTCGTTTGATAGATACGTAGTTAATATTATGTATTGATATTGATATTGATAGCTGATTGGTGATTGAATAACATAAATGTACTCTTTTTTCCTTGTTTCTGTGTTTCAAATTTACCATTACTTGTTTATTTAACCTATTCTATTGTTTCTGTACCTAATAAAATATATTTATAATAATGGAAGAGCGGGATCCACGAATGTAATTAAGTTTTAAGTTACAGAAATAAAAACATTTGATTTGATTTTGATTTGATTGACGAATGCTAGTCTTGATTTTTGATTCGAAGGTCGTGGGTTTGAATACTGACCGCTAACGAAGATTTTTTTTAAATACCTATTGGTTTAAAAAAATATGTAAATACTTTATACTATAATTATTAATGTATTAATTCTAATATGAGTATTAACACATTATCTAAATAGTAAAGCAAAATTTATTTGACGTGTTTTTCAGAGGCACGTTCAATAACAATTTAGAGAACCTTATTAGATACTCACAAATCATCATCCCACCCATAGTGTAGAAGGGAATAACGCAAGCCATGCGAAGTAGAATAGGAAACATGATGTTACCCACAAGAGTCCCGATACGTCCACACATCATCATGAAAGATATTGCTAGTGTTCTGAAAAACAATATACAAGATTTTTAAAAAACTAAAGATTACTAATAAGGAGAGCATTTTCTGCACTTTCAAGGTGTATTTCTGTGTAAGACACCAAAATACCTTCACTACCAATTAAAAGTAAGTTCGTATGAGCAAGTGGCCTACTCTGGTGACGGAGTTTTTAGGCCGCCTTAAGGCCTCCGTCATGGCTTGACGACTTTAAAAGCCAGGACCGACAATTTAACGTGCCCTCCGAAGCACGGAAGCGCTCAGATATAAATGCCACTTGCGGTCACCCATCCAAGTAGTGACCACTCAGAACGTTGCTTAACTTCGACGATCTATCAAGAACGTCTTAGTAAGCTTCGCCAGGAGCGCTTCCAACTCCATTTCCAATCAACCAACTGGATTATAATTAAAAAATATCTTTCATAATTAGTCCACTATCCACGATATAATCAGTGAACATACATAGGTACATAACAAAAAATCATACATAGAACATACAACCTCCTCCTTTTTTGAAGTCAGGTAAAAATACGACACCAATAAACTCATTATACTTATTGCAAAACTTTTCAAAGTAACTTGAAAGTAAGAATATTTAGATTCCACAATAGACCTTTCCTACATTTGCTATTCAATAGATAAGATATCGGCGGGTAAATCTATTTTGGCGCCATTCGTCTCCGCTCGAACGACATGTTCTATTCGGCAAATTGTTTGGGGACTGTCGAATGTTTTGACCGCTATTTGTTTACTGTTTCTTTGTTTCTCTTATTGTATAGAACTGCAACCCTAGCCATGTAACATTTTCGAATCGCTTTAAAAAAGACATTGTTGAATCAAAGGTATAGCGAAATCAGAAAAGATACGAAACGTTTGTCACGTGTCTACGCGCCCTGTTCTATACAATATGAGAAAATCTGTTACAGAGTCCGTAGCCAAGTGGCACACGTTTTGTTACCAATCTCTTTCTAATATCGCTAGTCCTTTGATTTGTCATTTTTGATCGCTTTTACTCGTCATTGAATGTCAATTCTAAAAATATACATTTTAAAAATACACCTCCTCCCTCCTCCTCAATCGGTCCCTCATTGCTGAGGATCGTGACTCTGCCGACGTAGCATTGCTAGTATTTTTTTCCAGGAATTTCGGTCGGTTGCCTGTTGGAGAGCTGCATTCACCGGCATTTGCAAATATTCCGATACCTGGTTGACCCATCGTTTAGGGCTACGTCCTCTTGGTCTCTTGCCTTCCACGGTGCCGGTTACCACCAGTTTCTCCAGGTTCTCAGTGTCTCTACGAGCTATGTGTCCAAAGTACTGGAGAATACGGTGCAGGCAGACAGACGATAGACGCAGCTTATGTAGGAGGCCAAGCTCTTTAAGGATGGACACGTTTGTACGGAATGCGGTCCACGGTATTTTAAGCATTCGCCGCCAGCACCACATCTCAAATGCGTCAATTCTTTTCCTGTCTGTGGCTTTGATGGTCCATGTTTCGGCCCCATATAAGAAAATGGAGAAGACAAGTGTGTGGACAATGGCAGTCTTTGTGCGTCTTGTGATGCTTCTGTCTCTCCATATTCGATTCAGCTGGGTCATCGCCGTTTTAGCCATACCGATTCGGCGACGTATTTCCGATTCGCAGCTGCCTCTATTGTTGATGACTGAACCGAGGTATTGAAATTAAAAAACACACCTAATTGTTTGCTAAATGTTGGACACACATAAGTAAAGGTAGTTTAAGGGATCGCTTTTAAAAAAAGCTAGGCCCACACCACCAGGTTCTTGCCTGATTCTTTCCCTGGTGTAGGGAGTCGCGTTGGAACAGGCATTAGAATCACCTAGCATGTAAAACGATACTTAAGTGATCCTTGAGGTCCTACAAGAATAAATGATTTTTCTTTCTTTCTTTCTTTCTTAATATGTTACATTTTAATTAATATTTTACTCCTTAATACTTTTTTCAAACTATTTTAAATTTAGTATCTGTATGTCGATGAGTTCATATTACTAAGCAAGTTAGTTGGATCTACATGTACCTTTATTTTCTGTAGGATTGTCTAAGATAAATTCTTCAAAATAATGTAATCTCTATTTACTTCATATCGTTTGTTTAAATGAAGCAATTAGCCTATTATCAGTTTACCCGATACTAAGTGTTATTTGGTGAGTAAATCTGTTTGCTAAGTAAATTGATCGCTTTCCTTTGTTTACAGGTAAATGCATGGCTTTGAAATTATCGGAGAAAAGGTGAGATGGCTGTATTATTTTTAATGTAATTTAATTCGTGCTGGACAACATTATGTCTAACGATTTTGAGTAACTGTAGTTCTGTCCTCGCGAATTTTGTGACCGATTTTTTTAGCTGTAATCCACACCCGCATTTCAAACTCCAGTAAACGATGCCAGTGTTGTATTCTAGTTTGACATTTTGTGTTTTGGATACTATCCCTCCTATTAATAAACAAAGATTAATGAAGAACGTCTTTGAATTAACGAATTAGCACTTTATTGTACACAGAATAAACAAACGAATTCAATTTTTAATTTATTTAAAAAAAAAATACTTCGTTAATCTTTGTTAATTAATAAGACGGAAAGGGATTATCAAAAGAGAAGGGAGTCCTTCGCCCTGCAGTAGATTCACAACAGGCTACAAACATAAAATCACGCCTCTTTTCCCTTTCTTTCTCTTTCTTTCCCATGGTGGTAGGCAGAAACCACGGATCTCCAGTTGCTACGATCCTGACACACCTCTTTCGACTCATTCACTAATTAGCAGCGCTCGTGGCGGAGCTTGCTAAGACGTTCTTGATAGATCGTTGAACTTAAGCAACGTTTAAACATTATCAGCTGAGCGCTTCCGTGCTTCGGAGGGCACGTTAAATTGTCGGTCCCCGTTTTTAAAAGTCCTTAAGCCATAACGGAGGCCTTAAGGCGCCCTAAAAACTTCGTCACCAGAGTTGGCTACTTGCTCCATTGAGATGTATTATAGAGCCACAATCAAACAAAAAAAATGTAAACGCCAAAACTCTGCGCACACTACGTAGTGCGCTGAGTTTTACTTTTTTGTGTACAAGCGACATTGAACATTTAAACAAACGACATAACGTCTACATTCAAATATCAAATGTCATTGTAGAACATTGAATTTGCTCGCACATTTTTTGAGTGTTGTCAGCTATTAGATTGTGACTCTATAATACATCTCAATGACTTGCTCATACATAATACTGATTTCAAATTATTTCAATTTTCATTTTTTTTTATTCATTTCAAGCAATAAAGTAGGTAAGTATGTAATATAACAATCATTTCATTTAAATTGGCTTTAAATAATAATAACTATCGGCCAGGTAGCTCATACGAAGTTTTTTACTATGATATATTAGTTTTCTTACCGGGTTGTAGTAGGAAAGAGCTCCAGTATCAGTGCCTGGTTCAAGCTCATGAGTACTTGAGCTATCGCCGTGCTGATTGAAAACAGAGCCACTATTGCAACCTTTGTGTTGGCCCAGCGGATCCCGAGCACTGATCCCACGGATATGAGACCCAATACTGTAAGAATAAGGTTTAATATTGATTAGCAAACCATGATATATTATGTTTGTTCAATGATATGAGACTGAACAATTTGAGTAACAATAAAATGATAAGTATAATTCAAATTTGATTACAGGTAAGTAGAATTCACTACTATTTGATTTCAGATGTACAAGTCAGCCTTAAACAAAAGAAGTTCAACATTTCAAGTTTGTTAAATTTACAAAACTCTAACTTGGCAACATTATCGGGTCTATTTTAGGAAGGTATCTACATAATATAACTTTTATTAAGATTTTTTTTTATTATCTCTCTGTTTATATTTTCGTCTGCAAAATGTGAGCATGTGCCAAATGTGTATTTGGACATGCCTCTGACTACCCCATTAGACATCTTCAAAGGATCTGAAAATGTCTAAAAAGATCTGAAACAATATGTCTACCGTCTCTTGGGAACATAGATAAATGATTTATTAACTTCGGTGACTGATTGTACGTTCAGCTATTGATCAGATTGGTGGTCTGACTACTTGTATAGTAGGTATTATTTTATCTGTGGTTTAACTTAATAGAGTGAACGCTTGAATATAGGGAATGCTTGACAATATTCAATCCAATTTAGCAATAGATTTGCATTCAACAGACAGACAACCTGGATTTAATCAAATTTTAATGGTGATATTAAGGCATCTTTTGTCAGAATAACTTGAGTCCATTCTGGTCAAATCTGGCAATATAATTCAATTTATATTGAATGATTTTGTAGTACGTTAAAATGAGTACGGTTGCATAAAATTTTGCTTACATAATAATGCTCAGGCATTTGCCCAGCAGTGGGATCATCACGGCTCATAATAATAATAAAAAAAAAAAATGCTCAGTGAAAAATGAGAATCAATAAATTGCTGATTAGTACAACGTATGATTATTAATATTATTTTATATATTTTAGTATTACATTTAGGTATTTTAAAATGAAATTTTTACGAAAAGTTACGACTTCGACGGGATTCGAACCCGCGATGATACAAGCGATTGCTCTTTAGCCGGGCATTTTTACATTAGAAAGAAAGAAAGAAAAATCATTTTTCTTGTAGGACCTCAAGGATCGCTTAAGTTTCGTTTTACATGCTAAGTGATTCTAATGCCTGTTCAATTACGGGACAGGAGTCCCGGACCTTTGCGAAAAGTCCACTAATGCACGGCCGGATTCGAACCCACGACCTTCGAATTGAAAGTCAAAGTCCTATTAGAAACAAGACATTTTCAAAATTGATCTTTATAGTAAACTTACCTATACACAAAGGTTTTTTGCCCACTCGATTGACTAGCACCCCGGTCACGCAGAACGGTAGTAAACATACACAGCCCAAGATGATACTGTTTATATAAGTTTCGGCGCCGCTTTTTGCCTGAAATGCAAAAAAAAGTAAGCTTATGAGATTACTACGCTACGCTACGGGACAAATGTTTGTATGATCTGCAAATATTTGTTTCGTGTCTGGTTGTTTTCTATGTATAATTGTACCTATGTAAGTATTTACAAATGTACACAAATGTATCTATGTAGTATAACAGTCATCTGATAACACAAGCATTCAAATGCTTAGCTTGGGGCTAGATGACGCTGTGTGGAATGTCCAGGGATATTTATTTATTGATTACTTCACGTTAAAGTTAGAATTTAAAGTTTTTGAAATAAATAAATATCCTTGCTGCCTCGAGGCAGACCACCAGCCCGATGGTCAGACGACATTGCGAGGGCGGTAGGAGAACAGTGGATCAGGCTGGCACAACACCGCCAAGAGTGGCGTGATAGAGAAGAGGCCTTTACTCAGCGGTGGGTTTTACCGGCTGATTAGATAGATTCAATTATGCAGGTCGCTTCCAACCAAAACAACTGGAGATCTGATATGAGGGAGGCTTATGTCCAGCAGTAGACGTCCTATGGCTTATATATGATGATGATTATGATTACAAGTGGCATTTTGATATTCAAGCATGACGTTCGTGTTTCTTCTGCCTGAACAGCTTAATAGATTTTTATGATTTTTTGTAAGTTAAAAAGTGAGTTCTAACAAGTAAAGTTACTTTTTCGCGATGTTTTTAATTTACGCGCGAACTTGAATTAAGCTAGAAACGCATTTTTATAGTGTTTATTATATCAATAGCTCAGTTTATATATATCAATAGAAATGGTGCGACGAGCGATCATCATTAGCGATGATCAGTGGCAATGGCGTTAGACCGAAACGACTGGAAAACTCGAGGAGGGCCTTTGTCCAGTAGTGGGACACTCCGGGATAACAACAACAACATATCAATAGCTCATAGTGGTTTTAATCTGGGTCATAACGAACCTTTAGATCTTATGAATGTGACTCTGCTACTCAGTTTTCAACTTTTGCGGTAGTCAACGTTCCTTGTTGTACCCTACTTCACCATGTAATTCGTTCCGAATAAAAATTAAATAAAAATTAAAAAGTCGCATTTGGCTAAAAAAAAAAAAAAACTCACACCATGTTTTTCAGTCACTGCGCGTTTGTATCGATATAAACGCAAATGAAGCAGGTGACGCGCTACTAGTAGTAGACTACTCGTTCGAAAAATTGTATACATAGGCTTTAATGTAGCAGGTTTTGACTTTCGCGAACATTTCAAGGTCACTAATAAATATTTAGAACTTTTGACTTCGTGTTGAAGACTTTTGACCACGAACGCGCTTCAGCTAACTCGCTAACTTACTTTACAACAATGTAAGTAGGTACTGCGGTTAGTTCAAGTTTCTTGCGGCTCGAATGTTCGGGATGATTTCATTTAGGTTTTATGAGCAAGGTGCGTTTTTGAGTGACCCTGATTCTGTCTCAAATATTATAATCTTCTATGTTATATAAAAAATTAATCCTATTTCGAAATTAAATACAGTTTATTGTACAATAAAAAAAACAGAAATAACGACTGTCTTCCCAAGCTGCAAATAGACATTTTAAATCTTCAAGCATTTTTAGAATATTAGATTAGAATAGAAAAACATTTATTTACATCACTCACACACATTGTACAGGTACAATTAATAAATAATAAATATCCTTGGACATTCCACACGGCGTCATCTAGCCCCAAACTAAGCAACTTAATGCTTGTGTTATGGTAACCAGATGACTGATATACTACATAAATACATTTTTTTTTGTAAACACATACATACTATTAGATAGAAAAACATCCAGACCCGGAACAAATATCTGTAAAAGATACAAACATTTGTCCCGTGGCGGGGATCGAACCCGCAACCTCCGCGTCTTAGGCGGGCCTTCGCCCACTGCGCCACAGAGGTCGTCCAAAATATTATACGTAGGAAATAAGAGTGAAGCGAATCAAATATTCACATTTCACGTTTATAAAGTATGCATAAATACTATTGGTAAATAAACCACGGATCAGAACAAAAGGCGATTTACGCCAAGGGTATTGCATAACTCGGTCACTGTGCTCATATTCTATGACGTCACTCGGTACACATCTCGATTACATCACGGGACGGTATGGCGCCGTCCGAAATAGGCATTTGTCGTAAAACATTGCTTTGGAAACCTAGACACCTCGTAAATGGAGTCTTTTATTTGCAAATTGAATGAAGACTATCTTTTGCCCTTCTCCCACGCTAAGTGGGGTCGACACAACATGTTTTCCTCCTCCACTCCCCTCTTTCACTCGATAACTCTGAACTCACTCCTCTTACGCTCATTCGTTCGTTCGTTCGTTCGTATGAGCAAGTGGCCAACTCTGGTGACGGAGTTGGCGTTTATTATTTTTATATTATTTTGCGTCTACGTTCATTTCCTCTTTCACACAATCCATCCACTTCTTCGGCATTCCTCTACTTGTATACCCATCTACAAAATTACTGTATAGTAATACAGTAATTTTGTCATAATATTATTAATGATTATTATCTTACCGGCACACAAACATCAGTTTCATTGTAATTCTGTGCCTTGACCTTCAAGTCGTAAGTGTACGTGTCTAGCAACTGGCACAAGTCCTGATCAGCATCAGTTTTGTAATGCTCCACAATTGTGGACAACTGCGGGAACCATAGCCGGATTATGTTGTACCTGAGAAAGTAAACACAACTTTATATAAGCATATTTTATAACAAGTATAAAAATACATCGATAGAGAGAGGGAGATGATAATGCTCTATCTCTCTCAGCTTAATATTATTACACCATAATTTACCTAAACCCAATCTTAATTAAATCTATACCAAGTTATAATTATATCTCACAGTAATTATAATAAGTTTTGATAACAATCAAGTATATTGGTACACAAGATGTATTTAATTAAGTTCGATTATTTACGACCCGAGAACGTTTAGTAAACAAACTGTTATAATAAGTTATGCTCTTGGGACAATGGTTAATTTATATTTTAAACTAACTTAAACGTGTTATTAACTTCATTAAGAATTAAATTAAAATATTAAAAAATAAATACTTTTCAGTTTTTATAATAAAGTTTTTTTGTGAAACGTTAAATGCAAACTCAGAAACAAGAATCAGTTACTTAGAAATAAAAAATAAATAAATATAATCACTACTGTATTCTCAGGGAGCGGTAATAGTAGATTATGCAACAAGGGCTTAAAGAAGTGTATACGTTATACACTTCTTTAAGCCCTCGTACCCGGGCTTTATAAAACCCGAGTACGAGGGGTTCAAGATCGCCTTAGACAAATTATACATTTAATAAGATTATTATTATTATATTATAATTATACTATTAATGTTAGTAAGTATATTAGTATTAGTATAGATATAAAAGTATAGATACACGGAATAACATTATAATTTTCTTTCACCACGTAGCAGTGTTACGCAGTTGCTACGTACCATCTACGCACAGTTGTAGCAACCAATCGAATAGTCGCTTTGTCGTCACTCGATAGTTATCAAATATTGATAGATTGTTTCTCAGAATAGAGAAAAGATTGTTTCATAGCTGTGAAAATTTGTAATTGGCCTTCATGTTCAATTTGTATTTCTTTTATGTATTGTTATTATATAGGTGCGTGAAGCGCTCGTGGCGAAGCTTGCTAAGACGTTCTTGATAGATCGTCGAAGTTAAGCAACGTTCTGAGCGGTCACAACTTGGATGGGTGACCGCAAGTGGCATTTATATCTGAGCGCTTCCGTGCTTCGGAGGGCACGTTAAATTGTCGGTCCCGGCTTTTAAAGTCGTTAAGCCATGACGGAGGCCTTAAGGCGGCTTAAAAACTCCGTCACCAGAGTTGGCCACTTGCTCATACGAACTTACTTATATTGGTAACTGCTTTTCTTTTTGCCTAGCTGTAAGTTTTCCGAAAATGTTAAAATAAAATAAAATATCAAAGAAGTGAAGTCGGCTTAAAGTTTTCCTATTCTATACTGCTAAATAAGTATTTTTCTTATCCGAGATTTGAATTATTTAATTTACGTACTCAAAGTTATTTAATATACTCGTATAACAAACATGCAAAGCTTAGATTATTAACAATATCAAACTAAAACCGCGTTTTTGCATTGAAATTTCAAACAATAGCCCATTGAAAACTATTCAGTGTGTTAATTTAATTAATATTCAACGTTACAAAGAACGATTTCGCCCAACTAAATGTATTTACTGAGTGGAAAGATAGGCAATAATCATTTGTATCAGCATAATTATTATTATACACTATCGCGTTCACTGCCCATGACGCACGTGCAGTAGTTGCGAGCGGCCACGGTCCGTGAATGGGTTATACATAGTTTTTCTAATGTTATTGTAAAATGAGTCTTGGCTAAGTAAGATAACTTCAATTTTAGTTCTAAATATTGAAAAAATATATATCTAATAAAATATATAG
This sequence comes from Xanthorhoe designata, assembly GCA_963582015.1. Classification (NCBI taxonomy): domain Eukaryota; kingdom Metazoa; phylum Arthropoda; class Insecta; order Lepidoptera; family Geometridae; genus Xanthorhoe; species Xanthorhoe designata. Next base: position 2,116,215 of record OY757049.1, read on the forward strand.
ATAAAGTAGAGACAGAAGCTATGCTCTTGACGCGCAGTCGGTGCTAGTATCAAATTTTCACCCCAAACTAGAATAAAATGAGTCTCAGGAGACCGCGTTCACTTTCAACGCCCAGTCATCCAATATGTAGGCCTGGTTCAAAATAATGCATTTAGACAACTTTAGGGGATCCTAATGTCTTTCCTGATGCATATTATTTTTATTTTTTATTATTTCTAGCCCATATTGTCGCACTGCAGGGTAAAGGCCTCCCTCCCTTCTTTCCAGATTTTTCTGTCCTTGGCCGCAGTTGACCAATCCAGATTGGTCAACTGCGGCCAAGGACACATCTAACTCGTCCCGCCATCTCCGTGGTGGTCTGCCACGCGGACGTCTCGCGTTGGGCACCCATTCGGTTGTGGTCTTAGCCCACAAATCGTCCGACATGCGGCAGACATGGCCGGCCCAATCCCATTTGAGCTGAGCGGACTTCTTGCTAACGTCATAAACCTTTGTTTGGGAACGCAGTGCTCTGATGCATAGATCAGAGAAATATCTATTCCGCCTAGGAATACATTTTTTCATACTTTCATTTAAGATAATTTCATAGTCAACTTACATAGCCATAACGAGGAAGTTCATCACACATATCAGTAGCAAATACCCGACGAGTGGCTTGTGGAACATCGGTTTAATATTATTGAAGCCATTCGCGAGCTGATCTCTGAAGCTCCTCCCTTCTTCTGGCAGCTCATGCAGTGCCTCTGACTTCTCCTTCCAGATGGTGAAGTACTGAAACATGAATAACATATAGAAGTGTTAGATATATCGGCAATGCCTAAGAAAGGATGGATGGACGATTTGAATGAGGTGACGCAGATGACGAGTGATACCTAGATGAAAATGAAAAAAACATGTCCTGATCCCATTTAGTGGGATAAGGGCAGGGAGATAATGATGATGATTAGCAAACGGGAATTACTCACGAAAAATGTCGTCAAATTAGAAAACGATAATGTGTCGATATATCTAAAAAGAAAGATTACAAGAGCAAAAATTTAAAAAATAAATTAAGGGATTCCTCGCAAAGTACAAGTAATTTCATCATCATCATCGCTGCTATAAGTTCAGTTGTTTCGGCTGGAAGCAGTCCACCGGCTGCCTAAAAACTATGAATGAAAAAGTAAGAATTTAATGTACGCAAACTCTATTCAAACGACAACGAAATAAATCACTACACAAAAGTGTCTCCGGCGAAAGTAAATTAATATTTTATGCAAATAAAATCTGAGTGGAAATAAATTGGGTGTATTCTAAAATCAAGATTAACCTGGTATCTTCGTTACTGTTGAGTTTTATTTTTGATCAAATGAGCTAAGTGAGCTAACATTTAAGTTGGGGTGATATAACAAATCTTTAGCTATACATTCAGAAACATTATTCTTAATTAAAATGAAAAAAAAAGGAATTCATAGTGCGCCCATATTTTGATAAAAAAAATAGTAAGTATACACTCGAATTTATTATTTTCACATTTTAAATACAATTTTCAAACCTCAACCTCAAAATGTAATAGAACACAACGTGACATATTCCTCTCTGTATTTCTAAATAATTATAAAATTAGATTTACTCACAACAGCCTTCACAGTAAACCTGACAAAGCTCTGAAACAACGTAATTCTCTCATATTTTGAGGTCAGCTAGTCATCTCAACTTTATTTACAAAGAATACAGTCGCTGTTATCATAAATGTATTTTACACAGGAAACTGACCTCTATCCTGATGGTCCAGAGGCTATTATTCTTTGTAGCTGTAACGAGTTGCTAATTGCATTTTCTAGGTACAAAACATGAGTTGGTAGTTTATTAGTTTAGCGCGGACATTGTTTATCTTCTCTGATGCACTCGGGACTCCGGACTTCTATAAAGATGGATGTAGTAAACCTACTTTATAAACTTATTTAAGTGCAACTTGTTTAAGCTTTTCAAAATATTACGTTTTAACTATTGTTTGCATAATATTAACTTTACACATACTTGTACATGGTCAGGAATAGTAATCCCAAGGTAGTCAATTTCTTTCAGATCTTTTTAGTCATTTTAAATCCTTTAAAGATGTCAAAGGGATAGTCAGAGAGACGCCTCGGCGTCGTTGGGCTTTCAAACTGTCACGTATGGAATTAACTTTTGAAAAATATAGGTATGTACCAAATATGTATTTGGACATGCCTCTAACTACCCCATTAGACATAAAAGGATCAAAAATGCAAAAAAAAAGATCTGAAAGAATAGTCTACTTGGGAATACAGTTGGGATTATATTTCATTCATTTTTAGAGTTATGTACCCAAAGGGTAAAAACGGGATCCTATTATTAAGACTCCTCTGTCCGTCTGTCTGTCTATCACAACAAATACTTACTTATTAAAAATATACTTAATAACATTAATATCTAAGGGGCTCCCATACAAAAAACGTGTTTTTTTTGCCGTTTTTTGCTCGATATTATTAATGCGCTTCAAATATACACAGAATGGTACGGAACCCTTTGTGCACGAGTCCGACTCGCACTTGGCTTATTTTTTTATTTCATTTAATTCTATTAAAAATATAAGTATATACCGGATATGTTTCGGGTGCTTTCCGAGTATTGGTCACATAGATCTTGATGAGAGTTTTCCTGGCCTCGTCATAACGGTTCTGAATGACGAGAAACTTCGGACTCTCTGGCAGGAAGAATGCGTACAGAAGACACGCTGTCAACGACCATAGCGACATAATGTAGAGGTAGAAATTCCATGTGTTTAACACTGAAACAAATCACAGATAAAACAATACTATACTCGTAACAAATGACTAAATTTTAGAGAGAGTTAGCCCGCGACTACGTTTTTTGCAACACAGCTGAAATATTATAAAACATAATATGTGAATTAATACAACGTATTTTAGGTAACAATACATTTAATTATTTCAATACGCTGGCGTACATTTCATTAATTCTACCAGAGTTTTTTGACTCACTAACGGAAAAGTAAAATTTTAAATTAAAGCTCTATTAGAATTCAAAATTTCATGACGGCCAAGTCTCTGATTTTAAATAAAATGTATTTATGAAACAAAAACCTTATTTATTTTTCCATTACCTTCAGTATGAGCCTTGTATTTACTAGACCTTGACTGTACAATACAGTGAAGGTTAAATTTGAATCGAAAATGTTTCGACTCTGTTATTAAACATTAAAGAATACTGATCAAACATTGAAACAATAGATTAACCTGAAAGCTATACTTTAAAAACACTAGTGATAAGGATCAATACTGGAACAGAAAGTACCTTTTAAAGCCATATTGACCTAGTACCTAGTAGAAGCGGCTGGTGATCGAAAGAAGTGGAAAGAGATGGGGGAGACCGTTGCCCAGCAGTGGGAACTCATATTATACTGTCACATTTCACTGTTATAATATTAGTAGGCTGTTTAAGCATCAAATCCTTACCAATCGCTCCTCCAAACAGCTCATATCTCCACTCATTCGTCAGCACCAACCAGGACATGGGCGGCACTAGAATCTGAGCAATGGCTGCGAAAGACGCCTGACAGAGCATCACTCTGTCTCTTATCTCGTTATAGCAGAACTCTGAGGTAAGAGTGAGAACGGCACTGAATGCTGTTGCAAACCTGGAAGAAGAAATCAAATGAATCAATATTCTTGGACATTTCAAACAGCGTTCTAACTACAAACATCCGCTCACATTTCAAAACATTCAAAATTCAAGTACAAAACCACATTTTGTAGAAGTTAGTATTCCATAGCTTGCTAGAAAGCTAACTGCCCCCTATTCTACAAACCAAAAACGAAACATCGTGTCAATAATCACAGGCCAACAATGTTGGTGAAACTGAATTTTTAATATTAACTAATATAAAATGAACCGCGGTAATTGGTACGATGTAGAGGGGCTGGTTTCCTCACAATATTGTTTTCATCGCTTATAACTCGTTTTAAGGATGAGTTTTTCGAATCGAAAAATCTATTTAAGCACGGTCAAGATTTGAACCCACGAGTTTTGGATCAAAGCATTATCCCACTCGGCGAACACAGCTCATTTTGATGTAGTATGTATCAATTATTGAGCGGAATGAATATCCATGTACGGAAACCAATTAATTACACATTCTCATTAACGCTATTTCAATTGAATTACTGGAGCTTGATATCACATTAACAATGCAATCATTTATTGATAACATAAAACTTAAGGTGTCTGTATGCGTCAAATTAGCACCGCCGCCTATTTTATTTTATTACTTAATATAAAAAAACTGAATGTACAGTTTGTAAAACCTACTATCATAAACTTTTTTTTAATACCTCTGTAATAGTTTCATAATAGTGGCAATTCGGAGTGTCGCAAAAGCTAAACTTAACTAACTAAAAATGTTGCCGTCCCTTTCATAGCGATGGAAATAAAAAGGATGGCATTAATTTTAGTTAGTTTAGTTTAGCTTTTGCTACACTCCGAATTGCCACTATTGTATAGTTTAGAAGGAGTAGCGAAGTTGCACTTGGTGGCCACCAAACTCTGTTTTCGCTACTTAAGTGGTGCGGGTTCGATTCTTGTCACTGTGCTCATCCCATACTCTGTAAGTAGTGTCCGTGCGAGTAGGTAGATCCCCGTTACTCCGCGTGCAGTCAGGCACACAAGCACCATTGTGGCTGCGCAGCAAATGTGTCGTTTCCAAATTGCCAATGGGCAGTTAAAAAGTGGTACTTACAGTATCCCTTCAAAGAACTTGGCAGTGATAAGTAGCTCATATGTCTGACTTGTGCCAGCTATAAGTGTGAACACAAAGATTCCTGCGTAGCCGACGACAACGAATATTTTCCTTCCAAACGCATCTGTTAAGAATCCGGCCACGACTGATGAAAACAACATCCCTGGAAAGAATAAAAAAATTATTGGCGCAGCCGGGATCATTTTGAATGAAGTGCTGTGTGTATGTTCAGTTACAAAGAGTTGTATATCTTGGAATAAAATACATAATTTTGTGATAAATAAACTAAGTTATAGTGATACTAGCAAAATTAAAAAAATGGCGCAACCGGTTAAAATTTATTGGTGCATATTTTTTATTTTTATTAAATAATTCGATTGACGATGTATCGCTTCGATTCAAATGACAGTCCGTAATTTAGATAGTTTATCTAAAGTTCATTCTGAACTGGATAAACTACCAATTTGACGGATATATATTTACATAAAGAGTAATGTAATACACAATTTACTAACGTCTTTGCGATAGGCTTGCTACTGTCACGAATGGAATGCAAAGTTAACAACTGCAAAATGTGGGTATGTTCCAAACAAGTATTGTTACATATTCTGACTACCCCCTTAGACATCTTCAAAATATCTAAAATTACTTAACGATCTTAAAAGAAATTTTATGTCTACCGCTCCGTAAAAAAAACTTTCATTAATTTTATGAAGAGAATTGACCACTTACTAAAACTTCAGCATTGAAAAGCGTCAACTTTCACCATTTATTAGGCCGGTATTCAGAGACCTGACTCAAGCGTCGATTTGAACTCGGTTCAGCGGAACTCTGCTTAAGCATTGATTCGTTGCTTAAGTATCGTTTGTATTCAAGAACGTTGCTTGAGTAAATGCTCAGCTAAATCGAGTCTCAAGTGTCGATTCCTTTTTGTTTATGAATTCAGTCTGTTCTCATTTACATTTTTAATTTATTTTGTACTTCCATTCCGTTATACGCAGAAATTCAAAATGCCTGGATGAAAAATTAATGGCGACTCTCGAAAGTGAAGTAAAAATAACGTGTAACGGAACGACTTTAGAAAACTGACAAATTTATTCATTCATACGTCAGTCGTCAAGCAAGTCAATCAAATTTCAACAATCGCTAAATCGCGGGATGAAAATGTGAAATCAATGAATTTATTTTTACGCTTTGACCAAAGACAGGTAATACTGCTTGGTTATCGGCGGTAGTGCTTCTTGCCCTGGTCTGATGCATCATGTAGTGTTTGTAGACACAAACGTTGTGGAAGATAGCACCAGCACTCGTTGAAGATGACGAGACACGATTCACGAAGGATCTCTCTCAACAAGCTTAGCCTGGACATGATCTAACGATTAGCTGTTTCCCGTGACTCCTATAAACTTTATTTAATACGTTTTAAATAAGTGTGTGTAAAATATTAAATAAAAACATTATGGTAGTTTTGTCAATATATTTTTTATTTTACCCCAGCCAAACCAAATGTGTTTAGGTTATGTACGTAGGTAGAATTTTCGACATAAATAAAGTAGGTAAGTAATCCTTATGAGTACCTACCTACCAAGACTAAACTAATAGTATTCTTTTATCTGTGCTAATACTAACTATAAATTCACAAGTCCTTATAACATTTGTCTGTATGAAACAGAAACAAGGTCCCCATGCATATTTTGAAGTCTTGTCTTGTGTGTCGTTATTCTAGCATGCTTAGATGACCTCGAAAATACAACGAATCGAATATATTATCCATTTTTACTGAAAACAAAACAAAAATGCTATCTGAGTAAATGCTCAAGCGTGGTCCAGACCACTCTCAAGCATTTACTCAGATTCCTTTGAAAAATGTCAAACTCAAGCATCGATTTCATTTGATTGAGGTTTCTGAATAAGGAATTACTCAGGTGAACTCGACTCAGCTGAACTCGACTCAGCTGAACTCTGATCAGCAAAACTACTCTCAAGTAACGTTCTTGAATAAGAAACGATACTTAAATCGACGCTCAAGCACAGATCGACGCTTGAGTCAGGTCTCTGAATACTGGCCTTAGAATCCTAGATTATCTGTTACAACTTGTAGGTAGGTACTACTATTTAGTTACTTAGCAACTACTCGTTTTAGCGATTTGCAAAACCATCAGAATCGATAGAATTTAGATTATTGTGCCAAGGCCTAGTGAACGACTTTGTTGGATAGTAATTACTATCGGAAACGACTTAAACTGGGTTCAAGCCTGATTTGATCATTTGGGCAACGGTAGTAATTGCTTAATTACTTTGATATTGAGACGCTAAGGTTTTAAAAAAACTGAATTTTTATAAATTAACCATGTGGTCATCTTGTTATTTTAATACAAACACAATACGTACCTCGTAGATTCTGTTTTTTTTTTAAAGGAATTAAAAAAACCCTGAATATTAACTATGTGAGTCTTATCATAATCTTTTTTTAATACCTCTGTAATAGCTTAATTTTTTATAGTTCAGGAAGAATAGCGAAAACAGAGTTTGGTGGCCACCAAGTGCAACTTTGTAACTACCGCTAGTAGTAAGATAATTTCGCGGTTAAAGCACCGATGACCAATTAAATTCAAAGTTATAATTTAAATTGGCATCACATCAGCTCAGTTCCCTATCATTCTGCAGTACATAAATCACATTACTAAACAAGATATCCGATGCAGCTACCAGGAGAATAGGAGGGTGTAGTGGTTCGTGAATGCGGTCTAGCTGGCGACTACGCCAAGTTCCAACAGATTAGTATGAAGTTTCAGGTTATTGAAATTAGTTGTAGTTCAGGGTTTGAGTGTGCTCGAGACTGGAGTATTCTGGATAAGATTCAAGTTTATTACAAGGAACTTATGATTTAAAAAATATATTACCGGCTGAAAGTGTCAAATGTCTTTATCTGTTTGGAAATGCTGTTTTTGCCCCCTAATCTTATTTATTCTTACGCAATCTGATTTAATTTTTTTTGTAAATGTCATATTGACTTTATTATTATCTTCCTAAATGCTTCTAAATAGAAGAATAATAGAAATAGAAAAATCTTTATATTGTCACTGTAGGTAAAAATAGAAAATTCTTCTCTGTTCAATTTGATGCCTGACAAAAGTTATTTTACCCAAAATCAATAACTCCTTGGCTTGATTCTAAATATGAACTGAATTAACTCTGTTCAATTTGATGCCTGAAAAATTTATATTAACGAAAACCAATAACTCCTTGGCTTGATTCTAAATATGAACTGAATTAAATTTAGAATTTCAATCAGATTCATAAAATGAATTGGAATAGGGTCGTCTGCATTATCTTTTAGAACTGTTCCTATTTTACTTTCAAAACTATCGTGAGTTGTATTAGACATTATAATAGCACACGGGAAATTGCCTAGAATTATTGTTTTAATTTCTTTTAGAAGTATCCTTAAATAGTTATTTTTTTCTTAATTCTATGTTTAATAGTAACACCACATCATTAGGCAGTTAAGTGAATCGTACTCATCAATCATTGGAAGCCTATGATGGATTAACTGATAATTGGCATCAATTTAGTTCGATTGTAACATTGTATTACATTATTGGAGGTAATTTACAGTAGATGCTTATACTGTAAAGCATTTAGTTTACACTGTATCGTAGACCCAATGATCATAAGCAATTAAAATGCCATTACTTAATTAAACGAAGTTTACTCGAATAATGGATTTAATAATACTATTTGTAATTCAAACATGAGCTTCAAAAATTCTTTTGATCATCGATTCCGACTGTACTACAAATAACATTGTTAAACACAATGATAGTATGATTTCAATAGTTAATCTATCTATTCTTGTTTACTGATAACTGTAGAATGGAGGATGCAACGATGTGTGTGTTTCAGTGTGTGTGTGACCGGGCCAAAGTTTTTTGTATGCCATGTTAGTGTGTAACATCTTCCTCTTTTGAAACTATAATTGGTTAAACAGTAGGTACACTACTTTCTTTATCTTCATTTAACTGAATTTAAGTTCCAAAGTAACTGCTTTATTCTCGACTTTGACAAGCACTTTGAAATACGTACGAGTAGCATCCAGCAGCCAAGATTTCAAAGGTCTTTTAAAAGCATTTTTCGTATCCCGGACCGGGATACGAAAAATGCTTTTAAAACACACAGACCCCACAATTAATAACTAAGTCCCATGTCAATTGACATAATTTATCCTTCAACTTGTAAACAGTAGAAAAAAGTGCGCTGGATGGCGTATTTGACCATTCTACGACATGAGTAAAACAGATTTCGAAAACGCCATTAGACGATATTATGCAGCCCCAAGGCGCGTAGTCATTTTCTCAGATCTTTAAACATTTCAAGATCCTTTAAGGATGTAAATGTAAGGGTATGTCAAATATATATTATCAACACGAAAACAATATTACGTGTTGATAAATGTGAAATTAAATGTAAAAAGCAATATAATTCTGTGAAAAGCTATGTTATTCAGTTTGTACAATCCACTTTGCACATGAATACCGGAATCCCCAATAATAATTCGTAATAGTGGGTAATTAAGGAGCAATGGTGACACGATGCTTTGCGGCATGTTACCGAACAATATGGAGGTGAAATAGAGTATTTCCGAGCAAGCAGTAACAAAGGGAGCAAAATTTAGTTAACGTGCAGCTATTTCGGTTTGAACATGGTTTATTATGTTACTATCACATTTTGATTCGCATTTTAGTTTATTATGGGTTGAAATGAAATGAAATATTACGCTTTCTAAACTATCGTGAGTTGTATTAGACATTATAATAGCACACGGTAAATTACTCACGTAAAATTATCGTCGATTTAGATACCGACAATGTTTCGATTCTTCACTCACACAGTGTGAGACGCGACCGCGAGGAGTGACCACACTCATACCCAGATGAAGATTCTCCGGAAGAATCGAAACATTGTCGGTATCTAAATCGATACCCAGATAATTTTACGTGAGTAATTTCCCGTGTGCTAATAATGAAATGAAATATGCTCAGGGCTGTACTTCCTTAGTGCGGCGACATATTCTTTCAGATCTCTTGGTATTTTTAGATCCTTTGAAGATCTTTAAGAGTCAGAGGCCAAATATAATATTTTATATTAAGTAAACATTCTGTAAGTGACGGATTGCCGACATCGACGCAATTAGAAAGTAACTCATTTCCTTACGATGTTCTCAAAAGTAACGTAAAGGTAAATATCGCTTTGTAAGTCTACTTTATCTCATATTTCGGCAGACGGCACGCAGATGGTAAATGTGGAGGTAGCCCAAAAATACTGGATTTACTTTTGTGAAAAATTACATGAATAAGAAACGAGTATAATTGAGCTGAGAGAATAGTACAGAGGAAGAGGAAGACATTTTAATTTTTTGGATAAAGGCAGAAAGCAGATTGCAATAAAAAAATTGAATCTTTTTCCTGCCCTTATCCCACTATGTGGGGTCGGCACAACATTGTGTTCACTTCTTCTTTTATGGCTACTGCTACTTTTATTGCCACAATTCTGCCCAACATGTGTTCTTCTTCCATTTCCCTCTATCAGACGTCATCGCAGCACTCACTCCTTTCTTACTCATGTCATCCCCACAGTCCATCCTTTCTTTAGCCAAAAAAAATATAAATTAAGAAAATATTGAACCAACTTACCTAAATAAGGTATAGCAGTGAGCAATCCTTTTTGCACCAAGCTCATGCCGAGATCGCATTCTGCACTCGGTAGCAAGTACGACGTGGTGTTGGTGACTAGGACTCCCGCTATGAACCCAGTGAAGGCGATAACTAGTAGTTTGATGTGAAAGAGGCCGAAATGGCACGCTTTGTATGCCGAGTTGATCTCTTGTATCGGCAGACGAGACTTTACTGGCACGTCGCTTCCTGGAATTCAAATATTCATATTTATAAAAGGTAAACCTTCTTTTTATATGTAACTTAAATCTTGGATATAAAAAAATAAATTTTCAATATTATTTTTTTATGACTAACTGTGGTTTTATGTAGGTATTATTACATAATTATTGTTTTACAATTATGTTACATATAATACTCTTGGATATTTTTTTATTTAATTTTTTTTATGGCTAACTACGGTTTTATGTCTGCTCAGCTTTTCAAAAAGGTTTGCACCTAAAGACCCTTCTTGAAAGCTAGCTTTTAAGGCAAGACACTCATGGTCAAACTCAAACTATTTAATTTATTTATTCAGTAGAAACAAACATACAATTTTTTATTCAATTAAAATAAATATTTATTCAGTACGATTGTTTATAGACCACTTTGACACGTCACGTCCTTAAAACTAGGGGACTCTACTGCCTGTTCCAACGCGACTCCCTACACCAGGGAAAAAATCAGGCTAGAACCTGGTGGTGTGGGCCTAGCTTTTTTTCATGTGGGTTCATCTTGAGTTCATTTATTTATAGCCAAAAACACATTATTTTACTTGAAGAACAAAATGCATTTATTTACTCTACGATAAAAATTGTTTTAGTTAATTTTTATAAGCAATTAGTTTATCTGAAACGATTAAGCAATTTACAAAACAATTATGTTTTGAACTTTCGTTCGTTTGAACAGTTTATCAGTAATCTAAAAATGAAATTACCTATGCAATCCTGAAAAATTGCCACAGCAAGTCTTATTTTCATTTTCCTACAAAGCCTTATAAATCCTCATATAAAGGCTATTTCAAAAAGGCTTACAATAGGGTTAAGGTGCGGTTAAGCCGGGGTTCCATATAAAGCGCTGATGGAACATACCGTAATTAATTATTAACGTAGTTGAAAATAGTTGATGTTGTGTGAAATTCTATGTCGCCAAGGGTTTCGCCTTTACCGCTCTCGTTCTCTTGGATAAAAATATAGATAGATAAGACACTTATTTAGCACAACAACAAAAAAACAAATAATTATAAAAAACAATTAATTTCCATCATTGATTTTTTTTGGACACAAATCAGGTAGATACACATAGGAAATCAAAAGAGGTCTCAAATAAACATTTTTGACAATATTTTTATGAGACCTCTTTTCGAAATTGGCTATTGACGGGATAATCAGTGAACATAAAAATAAAACAATGGAACATAAAATCTCATTTTTTTAAAGTTAGTTAAAAAATACTTTCATCGTAATACTGCAGGATCCGCCTTAAAGGAAACCCAAGCATGATTTACCATCTTTTAAAAGATTTTCCTCGATGTTTGCTTGTGATGGATTAGCGTGAAATATAGAGTTCTATGTGCCCTTAGCACGCATTGTAACATGTTATAGCGCGAAGGTGAGATACGTTTGAAAATTGCTTGGTAATTCGTTTAAGATTATTTTTAAGATAATTATTATAATTGAAACTTGATGGAAATTACAAAATGGAAAAAGGCAAAAGAACCCTTCGCTTCTAATCATCTCTCTCTAGCCCCAAAGGTTTGCTAAAATAATAATCTTTTAGGGTTAAACTTGCCTTTGTATAAAATGTACATTGCCCTTACATTTTGTACTTCACACCACAGATTATATAATTAATATTATAAAGGCGAAAGTTTTTGTGTTAGTGTAAATGTTTGTGTCTCCTTCACGCTCAAACGGATGTATGGATTTGAATGCGTGAAGGTTACGTAGCCTAGTGGTCAGGCAGCTCGGCAATCGCTTGTATCTACGCAGGTTCGAATCCTGCCGGAGCTGTTAACTTTTAGTAAGATTTTTTATTTATATGATACACCTAGAGTAGTTTAACACTGTAAAATATAAGTATAAACTATGATTAGAAAGAATACATCTACCGCACTTTGAGAATAAAGTTTCTTCTACATCTCTCTAAAGTAAGTAAGTTCGTATGAGCAAGTGGCCAATTCTGGTGACGGAGTTTTTAGGCCGCCTATAGGCCTCCGTCATGGCTTAACGACTTTAAAAGCCGGGACCGACAATTTAACGTACCCTCCGAAGCACGGAAGCGCTCAGCTGATAATGCCACTTGCGGTCACCCATTCAAGTAGTGACGGCAAGTGGCACATCTCTCTGAGACAAAAAATTGCGTAACTACCATTTTAGCTTCACTGACTTAATTAATAAATAAATAATAAATAAATATCCTTGGACATTCTACACGGCGTCATCTAGTCCCAAGCTAAGCAATTTAATGCTTGTGTTATGGTAACCAGATGACTGATAAACTACATAGATACATTTTTTTTATTGTAATTACATCCCACTAATATTATAAAGGTGAAAGTTTGTGTGTTTGTGTGTGTGTGTGTAAGTATGTAAGTGTGTTTGTTACTCTTTCACGCTCAAACGGCTAAACGGATTTGAATGAAATTTTGTATCAGGATTGCTTATACCCTGGATTAACAAATAGGCTACTTTAAATTCCTGAAAAGTGCAGTGTTCCCGTGGGATAAACCATTATTATTCATCAAAATAGTTTCGGTAGTTTGGCCGTGCAAAAGGCAGCTGTCAGACAAAATAACTTCATAGATGGCAGCAAAGGCAGAAATATAACTCCTTCACGCTCAAACGACTGGACGGATTGAATGAAATTTGGTAGCAGGATTGCTAATACCCTGGATTCAAATATACGCAAATTAAAATTCCTGAAAAGTGCATTGATTCCGTGGGATTATTAATCAAATTCATGAAAATAGTTTATACAAAATAGTTTGATGAATAGTTTGATTGAAAAAGTAATAAAATAATTTCAATAGATGGCAGCACAGACAAAGTTATTATTCCTTCACGATCAAACGGCTGGATGAATTTGAATTAAATTTGGTAGTAGGATTGTTTATTCCCTGGATAAACAAATAGGCTACCTTAAATTCCTGAAAAAAGAAATGGTTCCGTGAGATTATAAACCAAATTATTCATCAAAATAGTTTGGCCGTGAAAACGTAACTGTTAGTCAAAATAATGTTAAAAGATGGCAGCACATGCAAAGTTATAACTCCTTCACACTCAAACGGCTGGACGGTTTTGAATGAAATTTGGTACAAGGACAGTTGATATCCTGGATTAACACATGTCTTAGGCTACTTTAAATCCCTTAAAAGCGTATTGTTTCCGTGAGATTATCAAAATAGCTAAATTATGCTTCTTGAAACTCAAACGGCTTATCGAATTTCAAATATTGTTTTTTTTTGTCCCGATAATCTCACGGAATTGGGACTTATGAACGCAGATAAATCCCCGATAAAAAGATTTCTGGCTCAACATAAACCATTTGAACAAAGTTTATATTTTTGTCTTCAATTAAAATTCGCTACAGCACCTCATCGTCGCTATTTTATTAAATTTCCTACAGTTTCGGCTCGCTTCGAGTCTAAAATCCTCGCAGCGCTCGCTTTGCTCGCATGTTGCTTTTTCAATCTTTTGCAAGCAAATTGAACTGTGTCAGACCATAGAATAGGAACCGACCAGCGCCTTTTCTTTGAGCATCATAAGCAAACATAAGTATCAGTCATGATGAATGTGTCTTAAAAATTTGAGTCTAAGAAACTCGATGCGCTTGCTTAGTTCGAAGCTCGCTTCGCTCGCACGGTAGCTTCACAAATATTTTGCTAGCAAATTGAACTATGTCAGACAATATAATAGGAACCGACCAACAGTCAGCCTTTTATATGAGCTCCATAAGCAAAATCAAGTATCACGTCAGGACGCATTTGTTTTTAAAAATTTCCGCTCGCTTCGCGAGTTTAAGACGCTCGCTGCGCTCGCTTAGTTCGAAGCTCGCTTCGCTCGCACGGTAGCTTCATAAATATTTTGCTGGCAAATTGATCTATGTCAGACCATAGAATAGGAACCGACCAACAGTCAGCCTTTTCTATGAGCTCCATAAGCAAAATCAAGTAACACGTCAGGACGCATTTGTTTTTAAAAATTTCCGCTCGCTTCGCGAGTATAAGACGCTCGCTGCGCTCGCTTAGTTCGAAGCTCGCTTCGCTCGCACGGTAGCTTCATAAATATTTTGCTAGCAAATTGAACTATGTCAGACCATATAATAGGAACCGACCAACAGTCAGCCTTTTCTATGAGCTCCATAAGCAAAATCAAGTATCACGTCAGGACGCATTTGTTTTTAAAAATTTCCACTCGCTTCGCGAGTTTAAGACGCTCGCTGCGCTCGCTTAGTACGAAGCTCGCTTCGCTCGCACGGTAGCTTCATAAATATTTTGCTAGCAAATTGAACTATGTCAGACCATATAATAGGAACCGACCAACAGTCAGCCTTTTCTATGAGCACCTTAAGCAAAATCAAGTGTCACATGACAAATTTGTCTTAAAAATTTCGGCTCGCTGCGCTCGCTTGGTTCGAAGCTCGCTTCGCTCGCATGGTAGGATCTTGAATATTTTGCAAGCATAATAAACTGTGTTAGACCATAGAATAGTAACCGACCAGCAGTCATCCTTTTCTATGAGCACCAAAATCAAGTGACACAATAACGCTTTGGTCTTAAACAAGGAGCAAAATTAAAAATTTTATGAATTTTTTTCGATTACGTAAGAAGAGAGTAATTTTTTGCACTCTCGAGGTGCATTTTTATTCATATCTCTGATGATCCTCATCAGACCAAAAAAAAAACATCAAAATCGGTTCACCCAGTCGACGAATTGAGAACTTCCTCCTTTTTTGAAGTCGTAAAAAAAATGTATCAACTTATTCACCGCGGGTAACACCGCGGGGCACAGCTAGTACATATTATACATAGAAAACACCAATTAATGTTATTATGACAGAAACTTGTGCTAGAGCCACAATTAAATGAAATTCAGTAGGTTAACACAACTTTCGGCATAATACTTTTGTGAAGGTAAACAAAAAAGTTATGATTTTCGCAAAATTTTCGCTTCGTACCTTCAACTTGTTACAAACAAACAAGTGTTTAAAATACTCGTGGAAGACAGAAACCATCGGTGTTTAAGAAATCATCTTAACAATAATTTCATTCTGGCGTCCAGAGGTTTCGTGACCGAGTGGTAAGGCAGTCCGGCTTAAGGTCGAGTTGTATTATCGCGGGTTCACACCCCGCCAGAAACGAAAATTTTGGTAAGATTTTTCATTTGAAACATAATCTAATATAAAAATACATAACTCGGCCATTACTACCTCTTAGATTATCTACCAAGGGTCTTAAATGACGAAAATAGTTTGTCTGACGCACCTTTTATTTCTACGTAACTCGGCTACTGGTGTTGCGCAATTTAATACATTTTCCTGAACAAAAAAGGCCGGGATTCGAACCCATTTATTAATATTGAAAGTCGAGGTAGGTACTATCCCATTCGGCCAACACGACTCATTATTAAATTGAATACTGCGGCTTCGCTCGCGTGCTTCCTATCTTGATAAAAAGGAGCCTTATATTAATCCAGGTTGTTGATTATCTATGCATATTTCCAAGTTTCAGCCTAATCCGTTCAGCATTTTTTGCGTGAAAGAGTAACAAACCTGTCACGTTTATAATATGAGTAAGTAAAGCAAAATAAGTAAAGCAAAATAAGCAGGTAAAGTCAAGGCAATTCAAAAGCAAGACATAAAGTCTTAATAAAATGTATAAACAGACGTCAATTTTGATTAATTTATTTCAATACCACAGCAATTTCCCTCACGGATTGGTCGGGATTAATATCGGCATATTTCGTTCTCATTTATAAACAGGTCTGATTAGTTCGAAACCATCTTGATTTCAATTTGCGGATGTTTTGACTTTTTCTGAACCATGAACAGGCTCACCAGAAGAGACTTGAATACACTAGACATGTTGCGGAACATGTTGTTCAACAACTACGTCGATGTCCTGATATGCCCGATTCATATATCCAACGTACGGATGACCGTCGGTCTATCTCTATAGAAACGTTGTTTGTTTTTCTTCCTGCCCTTATCCCACATTACGTGGGGTCGGTACAACATGTATTCTTCTTCCATTTCCCTCTATCAGCCGCCATCATTCACCACTTTCTTACTCATGTCAACTTTCACACAGTCCATCCAACTTTTACTTGGTCTACCTCTACTCATAATATCCATCCACATGCATCAAGCGTTCTTCTATAGAAACGTTGTTTAAAGAACACAAAATGTATGACACTTTTCGACAGATAACAACGTTGCTATGATGATCGATCTACGGGCATCCGTACGTTGAATATAGGAACCGGGCATAAGACAGTGCCGTGAAACATTTTTAGTCCCGCATCACGAAAAATATTGCAGAACTTGTTACAGAATAAATGAAAAATTTTACTAAAAGTTACGACTCCGACGGGATTCGAACCCGCGATGATACAAGCGATCCTTTAGCCGGGCTGCCTTAAACCACTCGGCTACGGAATCTATGACGTTAAAGCCGAAGCTCAGTAAGATGATATTTCGGTTAAGCACCGATTAGCGCCATCTACAGAGATTCCAGAGGAAACACCTTGTTACAGGATACTTTGCTAAGTTGCAGCGACACGTAGATTGTGTGTTGCGCTTGCGCGTCATGTGACGGGGTAAAAAATAGTATTAATTTGAAATACAACTAAAACGGACGTATTTATTGGCTCATTCAGTGTAGTATTTATTTACTCACATTCCACCAATCTTATCTTTGTAGGAACCATTAAATAGTCTCTTGATTAAAATATATTTACATAAAATTGTGATGCGTATATTATAAAACAAATATAAAAAAAGCAAAGATAACTCACAGGAAGTTTGCATGTGCTAGATGGATTTTTCGACTTGATGGCTTACGTCATCTTATTTGTAAGACAATGCGTTTCATTTTTACCCGACTATGAAAATTTAGAACCTTTTTTGTTCCACTGTAGGTTACATGTAGGCACTTATGTGGTTTTTTTATTTATATTTATAAACTAGCTGCGCCCCGCGGTGTTACCCGCGGTGAATAGTTGTCGTTCCCGTGGGAATACCGGGATCAAAAGTAGCCTATTTTTTAATCCAAGTGTCTAAGCAATTCTAGCACCAAATTCATTCAAATCCCTCCAGCCGTTTAAGCGTGAAAGAGTAACAAACACACTTACATACACACAAACTTTCACCTTTATAATATTAGTAGGATAGTAGGATAACTCCGTCAAATAGTGTAAAACTATAGTACTAATAGAGTAAAACAAGGACGATCAATTGAAAGGAATTTAAAACGAAGCCGTAGAATAAAACTAGTATAGTAATATACATCAAGTTTCGTTTCAAAAAACCTGTCGTGTTAAAACCGGACCCATGGGTAATGTAATGCCATTTCTCGACATGGGTTTCCACTTTTAATTAAACATAATATCTAATATGATCCGCAATACACAGTACAAGAGAAAGCAATTTAAACTCGTAACAGGGCGTACAATGTCTCTGTAGGTATTAGCGATGGAAGAAACAGCTGGCTCATTATACTTAGTCGTAAACTAAGTTAGGTACTAGCCAAGTTACATTAACAATCGACATGTATAATCGCTTTAGAATAGAAACAATAAAAATGTATGGGAATACGAGTAGATGAAGGAAACTCGAGTGATCAGAAATTTTTAAACAAAGGAACAGCGATGATAGGAATAGAATAGATGCGGCGTTTGTCACTTGGGCCGTATACAAAAAGAAAGCTTGAAACTTATAAGCGCTTACCGGCGCTTGTCAACGCTGGTCCGTTCTACACAAAGGAAGCATGTTGAAGCAGACCAAGCAAAATGTCGGACTCATCGGACGATGATTTGGCATTTTTTAAATGGCAGCGCCCAGCGTTGACCAGCGCGTGTTGAAGCTTGTCGGAACTTGTCGGCATCGTTCAGTGCTTATCGGCGCGCGCTCATATATTTTCCAAAGCTGGTAAGCGCTTTTAAGTTTCCAGCTTTCTTTCTGTATACGGACTTGGCTACAGACGCTGCAGTCTCTCACCTTTTTCAATTATTACTTATCCTTTGTTTTCACACATCTGCCCCAGGGCTTACATTTCTACAATAAATTGATCTTTCTAAAAATGAAAAAATATACAGGAATTGGCGAGATGGATAAGTTAGGTGTTTCTAAGTTTCAAAGCAAAGATTAAGCGATAGCTACGAAATTATAAGATCAAAAAACTGTTTGTAATGTCTACAGGCTCGACCACTTACGATGGTGATTTTTTTTCCCAAATAAAATGAAATATAAATTAGAATTGAACTCTTCTATCTTTAGTTAATATTTTGGATAGAATGAAGAGTTCCTTTTATTTATTTAGTTGTTTAGGTTAAGAAGTGTAGATATTTTTTGTTCCTGTGTGTTTCTTTGTTCATAAATAAATAAATTCTCACTAATTAATTATAATTAAAATTCCAGAGTGAACTAGCTATTGCCTCCTTCAGCTGCTATGTTATGTAAAACAGCTTAGCATCACGTTATGTAGAACGAAGATACGGGAAAGGAATTAAATCGTGTAATTCTACAAGACTTCGTGTAAGGTGCTTTGTGCGGAGGTAATCTTCCTATTATATTGGAGATTCATAGAAGCTCTCGTAGTGAAGCAAGACGTTCGTGCTAAATCGTTAAAGTTAAGCGTCGTTCTGAGCGGTCACTATTCGGTTGACCGCATTATGTTTCATTCTATTTTATTAAATCACAAATTAAACTTTTTTCTATTCTATTCTATTAACAGCTGGGTAATGGGTTTTATGTCGTTAATCATGGCTTAGGGCTTCCGGCGATCTAAAAATTTCGTCATCGTTCATATAAAGAGCAACGATTAATCCAATATCGATAAATAAAGCTGCTTTTTGAAGCACGGTAGTGTTCTGTTGTTCATAACACACAAACTAAAATTAAAACGACTGTTTGGGGTGACGCCACTGGGGGGTCACCCAATAAAATTTTGACCGCTCAGAACGTTGCTTAGCTTCTAATTAAGAACGTCTTAGCCAGCTTTGCCACGAGCGCTTCAAGAAAAATAGCTAGACAAACATTTGACTAACCGCGAGAATCGAACCTACCTACTGTGTTTTAAGTGGTCCTACTGTGCCTCATACAATTCATTTAGTCATGGTATTTTATTAATCTGGGGAGTATATTCCCTGAGTTTCGTATTTCACAGCCTTTGAGTGGTCGAGGCATGTGGGCTTGACAGATCGCTAGCCTGCATTTTGAAACCGCAACCAAAAAGTGATTTATTGAACAAAAAGCTTACAGCATTTATTTATGGCCAGCAAATGCCTGGTCTCATTCCTGCTATCCTCCAGGCTTTACAAATGATATCCTCTTCCTTTATTATTCCATAAGCGAATCGCTCGTGGCGAAGCTTGAACGTTCTTGATAGATCGTCGAAGGTTCTGAGCAGTCACAACTTGAATGGGTGACCGCAAGTGGCATTATCAACTGAGCGGAGGGCACGTTAAATTGTCGGTCCCGGCTTTCAAAGTCGTTAAGCCATGACGGAGGCCTTTAGGCGGCCTAAAAACTCCGTCACTAGAGTTGGTCACTTGCTCTTAAGAACGAACGAACGAACGATTATTCCATAGCGTTGGCACAGTTATGGAATGGTTACTTGAGCGTGTCTCTTTCCCCTCTGACAACTTTAAATGACCTTGAATGACATTCTGATCTTATTTGTATTTTCAAGATTCACATTCTTTCTTACACATCCCTCATTTAATAAAAAAATTTTTTGTCATGAAGAAGTAGAAAAAAGATTGTAATTAAATCTTGATATTCCTTATATTTAGCACTTAACTTTAAAAAGTATCGACTACAATTCAATATGAATCGTAAAAAGTTGGCAAATTACAGTACAAGACTAAACAACTACTTATAATGCTGTTTATAGTATTTTTATCAAGCTGACAGAATTATGGATAAACAAGAGTTTCATTGAACTTTTAGGCTGTGTCCCCAGTCGGCAAACTGTTAACGGCCGACTGAGTTTGCGGCGTATCGGTTTAGTACACTCTTCCATATTTTGAAATAGATGAAATAGTGTCCACAGTTTGCAGCGTTACGCGCGCCGACTGTCTCAGTTAGTGGCCGACTGACAGCAAAACTGGATCCAGTCGGCGGCGGCGATATGGTTGATGTGGTGAAAATTGATCTGAGTTTGCAGCTAACTCAAATTTTAGTTTGCCTTAAATTTGCGGCTCACTCAATCGGCCGCTTATAGTTTGCCTACTGGGGGACACAGCCTTAACCAATAACTTGCGAGAATTGCTTAGATTATAAAAACTATGTTGTTTAAAAAATATTTGCTATACATTTATTTACAGAAAACTACTACATTATAAAATTGAATTTTGTGCAGTTTAGTTAATAATTACACAAAATACAATTAGGACCAGTTGAGCCATCTAAGAATCGTTACAAAAGATCTGTAGCTCAACTGGATCCAAGCCGCTGCTCGACGGAAGCGTGCCCAAGACACTGCCAGCATTGCCGCGCTGAATGGCAATGCTGATCTTTTTTTGTTATTATTGAAAAAGGAGGATGAGATTATTAGGGATCGGAGAGAGTGGCGTGATAAAGAGGAGGCCTATACTCAGCAGTGGGTGGAAATGGGCTGAAATGATGATGATGATTGAAAAAAATACTCACCAGCTACCATCAACGCCGGTAAACTAATTTCACTCATTTTCGCTTAAATTGTTAATTACTAATCAAGCAAACACAATTATTATATTACAATTAACAATTATAAATCTGCCAATCACCGGTAACCACAAACATTTCACTAATTTACTCTAAATAATCTACTACAATTTTAATTTAAAAAAATATGACGCGCTCTCCGCACTTCGTACCAAGTTATATCTCTCTACAAGAAATCTTTCCATGTTACGAAGAAAATAATTAATTTAGCCTCGTCATAACCAGAGAGTCTCGAACCCTCGTTTGTTTGAACATCGTTTTGAGATACTGTAAATGTAGAGATTTTCGTAAACTGGTTACAATTGGACTGTGTAAACTTTAGATAAAATTATCAATCGCGTGTTGGCGCTACTAGATTCTGTTTCATTACAAAAATAATTTGGTTATTGCTCATAATTGCGTAATGAAACGTAGGTTAGGTATTTATTCTAGCATATTTACAGAAATTTTGCAGACGTGACGTCACGAATACGCATAGCATGCTCATGATCGTTAGGTTCTCATAACGTAACAAGCAGGTACTTGTATTAGTAACAAAAATATCTGCTGTATAGCTTACGTCCCAATCAATCTATCAATTGTATTTATTTAACTGATGATTTATGAAAACTTGTCACAGTGCCTCTAGCGGATAGATGAAGTACTAAAACTTTAGATGTATTATTTACAACCACTACACGCGCTTAGCATTAATATTTATAAATAAGTACTATTGATTATTATAATAGGTAGTTATTTTTTTTAACCGCATCAATTCTCGATTTATAGGTGGTATATTTAAATCCAAATAGTGCCTGAATGATTTTCTATTCACAAAACCTTCACAGATGTAAATGTGTGCTCGATTAAAAAACGACAATGAAGAACATTGTAAAGGAATCCGTGGATCTATAGAACATTGTATCATGTCTTTTGTGTTCCGATTTAGATCAGAAAGCCTTGATGCCGATGGGATTCCAATGTATGTATGTTTGTATGAGCTAGTTGCTACTTGAAGCGCAAGTGGCGAAGCTTGTGTGGCGGCTAGGTAGCCACAGGTTCGTTCGTTCGTTCGTATGAGCGAATGGCTAACTCTGGTGACCAACTTTAAAAGCCGAGACCGACAATTTAACGTGCCCTCCGAAGCACGGAAGCGCTCAGCTGGATAATGAAAGATAGGAAGAAAAATCATTTATTCTGGTAGGACCTCAAGGATCACTTCAGTTTCGTCTTACATGCTAGGTGATTCTAATGCCTGTTTCAACGCGACTCTCTACACCAGGGAAAGAATCAGGCAAGAACCTGGTGTTGTGGGCCTATCTTTTTTAAAAGCGATCCCAATCTAAATAAGTCAAGCTTAAGTGGGAAGCCAGTCAAACAAAGTAAGGCATGTCAAAGCAAGTAAAAGTAAAATGCCACTTGCGGTCACCCATACAAGTTGTGACCTCTCAGAACGTTGCTTAACTTCAACGTAGACTTGGGATAGTAAATTAACATACTTGTGTAATATCACGTTTTTTTAATCAAAATAAATGGAGCAATGTTAAAAGTAAATATTTAAATATATGATTGACTAAGTACACTTCTTGGCATCAAATTTTCTTCTTCGGCGTAAATAAAATTAGTATGGTGACACCTGAAAAAAACACACTTTAATTAGATATTTAATTACAGAAACAGGATAACACTTACTTATTTCTAATAAATGATTAATAACAAAATAAAAGTGTGGAATGTGTGTGTATTTATTTATTTATTAAATGTCGTCTGCCAATTTTTCTGAATAAATCGTAGGTAAGCTTAATTCTTGAGGAAGGATTTTTTTTTCGTCAACTTATATCGTTACCATCTCTGTTGAGGAAGGTTATAATACTTTTTTTTATAAATGGCGGATGTTATTTTGAGCCCAGATAGTGTAAATTTAATATAAATAAATAAATATCCTTGGACATTTCACACGGCGTCATCTAGTCCCAAGCTAAGCAACTAAATGCTCGTGTTATGGTAACCAGATGACTTACTACTTAGATTTTTTTTTTGTAAATACATACATATTATAGATAGAAAAACATCCAGACCCGGAACCAATATCTGTAGAACATAAAAACATTTGTCCCGTGGCGTCATCGAACCCGCAACCTCCGCGTCTCAGGCGAGCCTTCCCACCGCGCCACAGAGGTCGTCAGATTAAGCGACACTTACATAACATTATGCCAGTCATAGTGAAGAATGGGACTACGCAGCCTTTGGCCAAGAGAACTGGGAAGCCAATGTTTCCTGACAGTGTACCGAGTCGTCCTGACATCAGGACAAAAGAAACAGCAAGGGACCTGAACAAATATGCATGAATTATTATTAATGAATTATTTATGCAATCGTGGTCTTGTTGTTTTTTGGGTGAAAGGTGTATGTAAGTGTAAATGTTTGTTACACCTTCACGCTCAAACGGCTGGACGGATTTCAATGAAATTTGGTATCAGGATAGCTTACATCCTGGATTAACACATAGATTTGATCCCGGTATTCCCACGGGAACAGGAACTATTCACTACGGGCAACACCGCGGAGCTAGTATTTCATATTTCAATATTAAATATCATGTCACAGATTTGCCAAAAGTCTTATTAATTTCGTCCAACATAGTTATAATAGATAATAATGATGATGATGTAATAACAGTTACCTTCTATCACGTCTTATACATCTGTCATCACAATATGTCTTGTTATAAGGATACTGTAGAACAATGGTTATCGATTGATAATCAATCTTCTAGTCCTATTGTTTTGTGTAATGGTATAGAACATTATCGATGAGATCGGATACTGTATTCTATATCAAATTTACTCGAAACTAAGACCCCAATCACACGGTAAACATTTCTACCGGCCGATAGTTTATCCTTAGACATGCCTACATAATCGTCATCTAGTCCCAAACTAAGCAATTTAATGCTTGTGTTATGGTAACTAGATGATTAATATACAACATAGATAAGTCATTTTTTTGTAAATACATACATAAAAAACACCCAGAGACGAGATAAATATTTGCAGACCATACAAACATTTGTCACGCAGCGGGGATCGAACTTCTGCGTCTCAAACGAGCTTTCACCCACTGTGCCACAGAGGTCGTCAAAAAACAAATTTGTCTAAAACTTTCGCGTTTATAATATTAGAAGGATCATGTTGTATCTTACCTGAACTGTGTAGGAAACATCTCAACCGCGATCGCTTGATTCATCCCCTTCATCAGCTGTGTGATAGCCGTATCTGAAGCAAATAAGGCCACCATTGCTGTCTTCGAGCTGGCCCATCTTAGACTAAGAGTAACGGCAACACTGATAACCCCACATGTTGTTAGAACTGCTTTCTTCCCAACTCGGTTCACGACCACTCCAGTGATGCAGTATGGAAGGAAGCAGACGAAACCGATAATGATGCTGTTTATGTAGGTTTCTGCTCCACTTTTATTCTGAGGGTAGAAATAATAAATAGAGTTGGCCTCTAGCAATACGAACTGTTATAATGGAACTCTAGATGGCCTTAATTATAAAAAAATGACAATTTAATATAGATCTAAAGAATGTTTTTTTCTTGCTACTCCCTCGCCAATAAAAAAAAATAGCAACAGATTTAATAGTGGCAATTCGGAGTGTCGCAAAAGCTAAACAAACTAACTAAATTTAATGCCATCCTTTTTATTCCAATCGCTATGAAAGGGACGGCAACATTTTTGGTTAGTTAAGTTTAGCTTTTTTGATACTCTTTTTTTTTTTTTATTTTTTTTTTCATTTTATTTACCATTTTAACATTAATAAATCTTATAGGATAAAATAGCATCTAAAAACCACTAAGGTTTAGTCTGACACTATCGCTTACGCCAGTAACAGTACAGTAAGTAAGTAGGTAGGTAGGTACACTATTTTTACACAATCTAAGTAGTAGCTAGTATTAGTAAGTAGGTATTATATTTTTCTGCGGTAGTAGTATCTTAGTAAGTACCTATGTAGCAGCTACGACAAAACCATTGTAAGTATATAAAAAACAATATACCCACCCACCTTTTATGGTAACTTAAACAAACTATTTTCATTAAGTACTTATACTTACCTAATTTTACATGAGTAGATTCCCGTGTGCTTACTTATAATGTATTACTTATTAGCTAAATATTTGCTATAAAATATTTTTTTAATTTAAACTTTATATTCTTATACGTTAAGCTGGTACGTAAATCTAAAGGTAGGGAATTGATTAGCCGAGGCACAAGATAACCGGTTGTTCGCTCGCCATACGCATTGACTGCGCGCGGCGTGCATAGTTGGTTCCTAGCAATGGATCGAGTGTATACAGGGTGTTCAATATGATTTTGTAGTGATTTATTGAAAAACTGTTCTTTTAGTAGTGAGTAGTGGACTTGGGTTTGGACAGGTAAAATTTTACAATGATTGAAGAGACCACCTTCATTGTCTTGAAATTGAATTTTTATTTTAGGTGATACTAGGGTTTTAATAATTTTTAATTGTAATTTGTAAATGTTATCTAAGTATGATTTATAGGTTCGACCATACTCTACCATACTCCGAATTGTATTATCCATTTTAGCTAAAGTAGGTTTACTAAAGCAATATGCATAAGGGGGTAGCTTTGTAATAATCTCAATTTAGAGTACTATTCATCCAACCAACCGGAATACAGATAGTTGAGTTGTCCACGGCTCCTCTTGACTTCAAGTCGCTCGTGTATGTGTCTAGAAGTGCACACAAATCTTGGCTGCTGTCTGTTTTGTAGTGCTCTATTATGGTTGATAGTTGGGGATACCAAAGACGGAGAACGTTGTATCTGTAAGATATGACATGGATCTTTCCTAAATGCGAATAAGGTAATATTTGCGTGGTATATTGTTCATACAAGAATGTAGGTCGATTTAATAAGTGGCAATTCGGAGTGTCGCAAAAGCTAAACTAAACTAACTAAAATGAATGCCATCCTTTTTATTCCCATCGCTATGAAAGGGACGGCAACATTTTTGGTTAGTTAAGTTTGGCTTTTGCGATACTCCGAATTGCCACTTCAGTATACCTAATTTCAAAACTAGTCCATCAGTTGAGATGTGATCACGACCATGAATGTCACGTGCTATACATTTTCTGGCAAAGCGAGGCTTTATGTAAGTGCCGAGCCTCTTCGTGCGCTGTGATGGGTCTACGCCTTTAATTACAAATATACATAATTATACTACTAGCTGCGCCCCGCGGTGTTACCCGCGGTAGTTAAAAGTAGCCTTATTATACATAAAAACCTTCCTCGTCACTCTATCTATTAAAAAAAGCCGCATCAAAATCCGTTGAATAGTTTTATAGATTTAAGCATACATAGGGACAGAGAAAGCGACTTTGTTTTATTATGTAGTGATTAATATGAAGAAACTGATCGAACTTACATTGCAAGAACGAAAAACATAATGAAGCACAATATAACCAAAGAATAAACCAGTGGTTTCCGAAACAACTGCTTCGCACTATGCAATCCTGTTGTTATTTTATTCGCGGCGGTTTTTCTGCTGTTTTCACTTGTCACATCCTGTTTTAAATTCTTCCAAATATTAATGTACTGAAAAGAAGTTAAGAAAATAGTTTTAAAGTATTCAACATGAGCTACGAAATGAAACGTTTAAATTGGAAGTAGATATTAGTGGCAATTCGGAGTGTCGCAAAAGCTAAACTTAACTAACTAACTGTTGCCGTCCCTTTCATAGCGATGGAAATAAAAAGGATGGCATTAATTTTAGTTAGTTTAGTTTAGCTTTTGCGATACTCCGAATTGCCACTATTATACAGAACTCTACTGTTACTATTCTGTAAAAAATCAAACACTAATTTACTCTAGTGACCGAGCTCACTTGTCACGACAAGTGAATTCAAGTTTTCAGTGTCGAGATGATTTGGGAATTACTATTATTATGATTTTCATATCACTGGTATACCTACTTTGTCCCAGGCATTATCAAGTTCTACAGAATACGCAATTTGAATCCCACAGCGGATTCAGCTCTTTTAATTCGAAATGATTTACAGAATAGCTTTACTGATTTAAGACATTAATATAAATTGTTAAATTATAAAATCAAGCAATCATAGCATGTTTTGCATCAAATAACCTGAAATGATGTTGAAAATAAATCACGGAAATCTTTATAGTATTATGTTGTGAATTGAACTTCCTAGGCCTAAAACATAATTTTCTTACTACAAGTCTTCTAAGATTCCATTGAAAACTACATTATGTAACTCAATAATTGGGTTTAGAAAGTAAAAAACAAGTTTCCAAGAGTTCAAAATCATTTCACATCGAATTTTGTGATCTTTACCGCCAAAATAAGTTTTTTTCCAAAGTCCTAAAACTTGAGCGTAATAATAAAATATTGACAAACGTAATATAATCTCCCTAATCGTGTACTTGAAAAGCTCTTGTGAAGTGCCAAAAGTTTACCGGGTAAGTTTCGGCTGGGTTGCCAGTGTTTTTCATATATATATCCACCAAAATCTCCCTTGCCTCCGTGTATTTTTGCCGTGTTACTAAATACTTTGGACTTTCAGGTAGCGTTGAGTAGCAAACGCAAGCGAATAACGACCATAAACCAATGATGTAAATGTAGAAATTCCAAGTCTTTAGCACTGAAAATAAAGTATATTTTTATTCTCGCGTGAATTTTTATTGAAACAATATCTCTGTGGTAGCTCATAAATGCAATGATTATGTAAATGTTATTTTGAATATTTTAGGAGAGCTTTTTTAAGATTTATGTTCAGTCAATAAAAAAGCTTTAAAATCTGTGCGGTACATTGATTACGAAATTGGCTAAAGCTTTGGTATATTTTAGCATTAACTGCTGAACTCAAAAACGATACAAATAGTGAATACTTTTCGCTTTTCTTTTTTTACGTGATAGCTTAGTCGGATCTACTTTCGATTATCAATCGCGGGTTTAAATCCTTGGCTGTGCAGCATTTTTAAGGAAAATATCTTTACACATAACTCCGTACAATTAATTTCTTAAACTTGTTTTGACGACCTCTGTGGATCAATGTGCGAAGGCCTGATAGAAAACCTTATTATAATTGATGATACTGTTCTAATAGAAACGTGCCTGGTAAAAAAACCTTCAACACTCTGTCACCGACCAACACTGTATGTGTGAGTTTACGTAGGTACGTAAACTCACACATACAGTGTTGTTGGTCGGTATATGATACGTGGAAATTGGCAAAGTCTGAACTTACCGAAATATCCGTCAAACATTGAATACTTCCAGTCCTGGGTAAGTATGCCCCAAGTTAAGATCGGACAGATGATCTGACTGATCGATATGTACGATGCTTGGCAGATCATGATCCGATCTCTGATCTCCTTGTGGCAGAACTCAGATAGTAACGTAATATGAGCGCTAATTGATGTCGCGAAACTGAAAACAAAAGTTAAGAAAAAAAAACAATAATTAAACACATCAATAACTCAACAAATAACAATGATTTACATTTCGAAATCACTTTAAAAAAATCATGATTTTTGCCACTTTGACCAAAATCAAAACTTCTGTATTCAGTACGACCATTATAAAGACAGATTTTAATTTATTTACAGAAACTCAACTACTACATATTTACATAACTGTACAAAATACAATTAGAACCAGTTGTGTTACCTAAGGGCGCTTTCAATTTAGACGTTTCGTGTCGGACGGCTGCCGTGCCGAATAGGTGCGTTTGTCGTATTTCGCACGGACGGTCGATGGACGGTCGTTTGTTTTCAAACAAAGCGCGCGGCGCGGCAACAGTGCGGCATCGAAACGCAGCCGTCCGACACGAAACGTCTAAATTGAAAGCGCCCTAAGGATCTTTACAAACGATCTATAGGTAGCTCAACTGCCGCTGTCAGACGGAAGCGTGCCCAGGCAGCATTGCCCACTGGCAGCATTGCCGCGCTGAATGGTGATCACGCGTCGCTTCGACCAGACGCCCCGAAATAATTTTCAAAACGTGATCCCAGAATCTCAACCCGTAAAGGTTCAATGTAAACCCTATCGAGATTTACATACTTTTATAGACCACTTTGACACGTCACATCCTTCAAAAACCAATTGAGCTACCGGACATTCGAGAGAGAATGTTTTGAAAGTAGGTAAGTAGTTAAACTTATTGGTTTTATTATTTTTCTTCGGAGTGTCGCAAAAGCTAAACTAAACTAACTAAAATTAATGCCATCCTTTTTATTCCCATCGCTATGAAAGGGACGGCAACATTTTTAGATAGTTAAATTTAGATTTTGCGATACTCCGAATTGCCACTAATGACTTTGACTACTGCGCCACCTTTCTCTGAATATTAGCACCAAAAAAGGTAAAAACACGGCCGTAATGTAGTAAACATAGAGTGCAAGTTTACTTACAAAATTCCTTCAAAGAACTTCGCAGTTAGAAGAACTTCGAAGCGCTGACTGGATCCAGCGACCACAGACGATAAAAAGATCCCTCCAAAGCCTATCTGAAGAAATATCTTCCGTCCAAATGCGTCAGTTAGAAATCCAGCAATTACTGAGGAAATCAGCATACCTGTAAATGAAATGCTTTTGTTAATTTTATTTCCATTGGAGCTTTACGAGCACTACTTTTATTTTCGAGTACTACTTTTATTTATCTCCTGTTTTAACCGACTTCAAGGAAAGGTTTCTCAATTCTATCATAGTTATGTTTGTTCGTGGATAACTTGTTTATTAAACTAAGCGAGGTGATGCTAAAGTCTCCTAACGGCTAGTCTCAATAACCTAACTATCTTTGGTTTTGCTTACATACAAAAAACGTCAAAAAGCTACTGACAGTAAGCAAAACCACAGATAAAAGAATACGCAAAACCAAAGATAGATAGGTTATTGAGAATGGCTGTAAGAGTACCGCTGTGACTGTGATCAAGGTTTTGAATTTGTGAGTACGATTTTTAACCGATTATGATGATTCTTTTTTTGTTGGAAAGATGATATTCCAAGGGTTGTCTCATAAAAAAAATATGAGGATCTGATGAGGATCTTCGGAGTTATGCGCAGAAATGCACCTCGAGAGTGCAGGAAACTGCTCTTTTTTCACGTAATTGAAATCGGTTAATATAAAACTTAATTTAAAGTTAATTTAAATACTTAGGGCATATTCTTACAGATGATCTCAAGGATGATTGTGACATAGAAAGGGAACGCAGGGCGTTAGCAGTTAGAGGCAATATGGTAGCCCGTAGGTTTGCAAAGTGCTCCCTTCCGGTCAAAATTACGCTTTTTAGAGCTTACTGTCAGTGCTTTTATACCTGCAACCTATGGGTTAAGTACTCAAAAAAATCGCTTAACGCCCTGCGAATACAATATAATAACATCTTCAGAATGCTGGTGGGTCTGCCTCGTTTCTGTAGCGCTTCAGGTATGTTTGCGGATGCTCGGGTGGATGGGTTCGCAGCCATTATACGAAAACGAATAGTGTCTTTATTGAACAGAGTCAGAGACAGTCACAACAGCATTCTGAATATCATATCTGAAAAGTACGATTGTCCAATTCTTCATCACTGGGTGAAGACTATTATTTTTATTTGATGTTATTATTTTGTGTGTGTTTTTAGTTTTATTTTATTTTGTACCTATGTCTTTATGTGTGTTGATTTAAACTATGCTATGTGATGCTATGGATTAAGTTGTCCGAAATAAACGAATATTATTATTATTATTAAAACAAAATTGCCACTTGCAAACAGTTGTTTTCAGTGAGGTAAGAAAAGTTAACACGACATTCATTTCAGAATAATAATAAAAAAATCTCATTGCACAAAACTATCAAACGAGAAATCCAATACTCATAAATCCATCTTATTTAGGTGCTGAATAAAATTCTTATTTATGCCCCAACACCCGAAATCAAGGTTAAACATACGACGGGATGTCCCGAGCCCGATACAAATATGTATAAATCCTTACTCAAATAGAGCCTTATTGACAAGAGGGGCAGAGCTGAGAAATAAAGCTTCTAGAAAATTCTGGAAGCTTCGTTCAAAACTTCGTACCTACAAAACATCACGTTTTTTGAACGCTCCGTAACTGCGTTTGTATCGATACAAACGCAAATAAAACGCGCAGTCACTGCGCGTACAATAGTGGCATTCGGAGTATCGCAAAAGCTAAACTTAACTAACCAAAAATTCTGCCGTCCCTTTCATAGCGATGGGAATAAAAAGGATGGCATTAATTTTAGTTAGTTTAGTTTAGCTTTTGCGACACTCCGAATTGCCACTAATTACTACTTACATAAAAAAGCTTTTAAATAAAAGCTAGGCCCACACCACCAGGTTCTTGCCTGATTCTTTCCCTGGTGTAGGGAGTCGCGTTGGAATTAGAAACAGGCATCAGAATCACGTTAGCATGTAAGACGAAACCGAAATGATCCTCGAGGTCCTACCAAAAAAACGATCTTTCTTTCTTTAGGTACTTCTAAATTCAAATTGAATAGAGTTACCTAAAAGATTATTATGAGCTATTTCTGTCCCTCACTTAATG
Organism: Xanthorhoe designata; assembly: GCA_963582015.1. Lineage (NCBI taxonomy): Eukaryota > Metazoa > Arthropoda > Insecta > Lepidoptera > Geometridae > Xanthorhoe > Xanthorhoe designata. The sequence continues at coordinate 2,148,179 of OY757049.1, forward strand.
TCTCAAAGTAAACCATTATTTGGACTGAAAAAGAAGAAAATAATGAATCACACCATAATCCCAAAGTGCTTTCATAACAGTGATGGATCACAATAATATTTCTTACTATTGTTTTTATGTTTCAAGAGCTTACTAATAGTTCTACTATAATTATTGTGATGCACGAAGTTGCACTTGGTGGCTATTAGTTATTCCTACTCTTCCTAAACTATAGAAAATAAAACTATTACAGAGGTATTAAAAAAGCTTATGATATGATATGTATCACAAACTGTACAATCAGATTTTAATTTTTAAAATTTCTTTATTCAACGTAATAATAAGATAAAATATGCAGCGGCGCTTGTTTGACGCATACAACCTCCTTTAACAGACTTATTCACTACTTCAAATGAACATACATACGGCTAAAATATCAAAACCCTATCACGTAAAAAAACGTTATTTCTAAATACCTATACTTGCACAATGAAAATAACCTTTATGGCGATCAACATACGGTTTAAAGCTTTCAGAGATGTCAGGAAGCATAGCTTAACCCTTTCCAATATTGCCACCTCATTCGATTGATGTCCCTTTTTACCCGACTAGACTTTTAGCAAAGGAGGCCTATGCAAAAGCCCCATGAATATTCCTATGCTATTTCGCACCGGAACTAGGGAAAAGTTACATCAAGGTTACAGCACGACACAATGAAGAAGTTGCTTAAACACCAACGTTCGTAAAAAAAGATAATAAATAAATTAACATCCTTGGACATTTTACACGGCGTCATTCTAGTCCCAAGCTAAGCAACTTAATGCTTGTGTTATGGTAACCAGATGACTGATATAACAAATATCTGCAAAACATGCATACAATATTGTCCCATGGCGGGGATCGGACCCGCAACCTCCGCGTCTCAGGCGGGCCTTCGCTTCGCCCACTGCGCCACAGAGGTCGTCAAAGTAGAAAGATCGTCAAAGATAATTTTTATGAATGTCATTTCATTACAATGTTCCACTTGATGTATTTGTTTTGTGTTTTTATATGTATGTTTACCTAATTATTCCGTCAATAGTGGACCGATTTTGAAAATTTTGTTTGAACTTGTTGTTTGAACTTGTAAGTTGAATCAAACTGTGAAACAAAATTCAAAGGTTCTGTTTTAGCACCGACGCTGGGGCGGCAAATACTGTTTCGAATTTCGAATATGGAACATATTTCGTTTGCGTTCTCAATTTGATTTTTTGTATAAAATGCGAGTGATTGAGGTCGTTTGATTGAGGTGCGGATTGAAATACTTTTTAGAGTAAAATCTATTGTTCGATTTTCAAACATAGTAAAATATAAATAGGATTTTTTTCAGCCAGTGCTGATGTTAGTTGTACCTACAACTTTTATTTTATTTTGATATTGAAGCGCTCGTGGCAAAGCTTACTAAGACGTTCTTGATAGATCGTCGAAGTTAAGCAACGTTCTGAGCGGTCACTACTTGGATGGGTGACCGCAAGTGGCATTTTCATCTGAGCGCTTCCGTGCTTCGGAGGGCACGTTAAATTGTCGGTCCCGGCTTTTAAAGTCGTTAAGCCATGACGGAGGCCTTTAGGCGGCCTAAAAACTCCGTCACCAGAGTTGGCCACTTGCTCATACGACGAACGAACGAATTTTGATATTGACACCATTTCAGATAATACCGTGTTGGCCAAGTGGATTAGTACATTGACTTTCGAAAATCGTGGGTTCGAATGCAACCTTCTAACAATGGACTTTTTGTTTCGCAAAATGTAATACGCATTAAGAGCGGTCAACCCGGCTCACTTTTCATACAAACGCTCGTACGTGATTATGCCGTTGTAACAGATCTTTCTTTTAAACTTTTGGACTAATAGGTATCTTGTGCACTATATCTAGGTTTCTATCGAAACTAAAAATCAAAATTTTGAGAAACAAATTCAGTATAAGCTTCCAAAAATCTGCTTCTGCATAAATTTTACCTGAACTTTGGCCGTTCATAATGTACTCATAAATTATTGTAAAAGTAAAGAAAATATTGTCATAGAAACCTTGCAAATCTTATGGAAATTCTAAATTACTAATATTTATTTTACAAACTTGTAAGGCTTACTAAAAAACACGTATTTCCTGGAACACTTTTTATGAAATTTCCGCACTCTATTTTTCGAGTGAGCGAGTGAGCGGCGAAAGTACCTACTGAATGCCGAGCGCTGAGGCGCTATCTCTCTTTTTTCGCTTTGCTTCTTTTTCTAGCATTGCGCTGGATGAAACAACAAGCTTTTCAGCTATGCCCGCGTCGATGATAGACGCACCGGGAAGGGCCACCTTAACAGAAGCTCTAAACGGTCAACGGAAACCAGTTAACATTCTAATAGCATCGATGAGCTTACCTGTCACGTATGGAATGCTTACTAAAAGGCTTCCTTCACGCTGATAATGCCACTTGCGGTCACCCATCCAAGTTGTGACCGCTCAGAACGACGCTTAACTTCAACGATCTATCAAGAACGTCATAAATCCTCAAAAATTCAAATTCAAATTCAAATTCTTTATTAATCTTAGACTAACATTACAGACTTAGGATCTAAGACGTTAATCTATTGAGATCATTATAATATGGCAATTACCTAAAACTAAAAACAAAATAAAATACAATAAGACATTTAACCTATCTCTAACAATAAACTGACAAATTAACTACTAAAAAGGATAAGGATAACTATTAAAAAGGGATAAGACGACCATGTAGTATCCTATCAAATGCCTTTTCGTAATCTATAAAGCATATATAAACGTATTGTTGCATATCTTTGCATTTATGTATCAAAACCTGTACTTACTGCAAAAAGTGCTTCTCTTGTGCGCACTTCAGATCTGAAACTGAATTGGCTATCCGAAAGCTGTTCATCACATAAATCAGCTGTTAATGCCACTTACGGTCAATTAAACCTTCAACGATCTATCAAGAACGTCTTAACAAGCTATGCTACGAGCGCTTCAAAAGCAAATTAAAATTGAAGACAGTGTAGTAGCATAGTACTTAACTCATCTTAGTTATTAATTAATTAGTAGTGATATTGAAGAAAATTAAGAAAGCATAGATTTTGGAGCGAAACAATTTTGTAATATATTATAAGTAATTATAATTGTATTTTGTACAGTTATGTAAATATGTTGTAAATAAATAAATAAATATCCCTGGACATTCCACACAGCGTCATCTAGTCCCCAAGCTAAGCAATTTAATGCTTGTGTTATGGTATGTTGTTTAGTTTCTGTAAATCAATTTGTTTATTTATTTATTATTATTAATTGTTATTACAGAATTTAATTGAGAAAATCACAGCGAAATGCCAATTATAAACTATAGTTATACATAATAAATTTATTGGTCACTGCTGTCATGTTAAGACAGCAGTGACCTTAAAAACTTGTCCAGTTTGTTACTTTATAATTCGAATTTTCATAATAATAAAAACCCTGTATCTCAAAAGTCCAATAATAATATTCAAAATTAGTTAAATAAATAACCTATTACCATGTAAAAGGGTTATAAATTATATCGCACGAAAATCGTTTTAAGGCTGTTACAAAAAATTTACCAAAATATATGAAACGGACAATACCTAAACAAATCCCAGAGGACTGACACAAGTGGAAACAAACAGGCATGAATAGCCGTGATGACGGTAGACAAGCGAGAAGACAACATTGAAACCGGTACACAATACAATAAATAATAATACCTAAAGTTATTTACACGATGCAAAGATTCTTGCCTGTTGCATACAATTAAATTGACTGACATCATGACTTGCATGACTGACTTGCATGGTCTAAACAACAGTTGCTTATAATAATTAAACGTCAATTAGATACGCGTAATTATTGCATTCAATTATTGCTCTGCTGCCCTAGCCATGTTACATTTCGACAATCGCATTCGATTAGAAACTAAAAAAAATGTATAGGAATTTACATTCAATGACGAAAACTCGAGCGATCAGAAATGTGAAATCAAAGGTGTAGCGATAATAGAAAGAGAATAGATACGAAACATTTGTCACTTGTCTACGCATCTGGTAACTGATGGACTTGCAACCTGTCACGCATGGAAAGTTAACTTCTGCAAAATTTGGGCATACACATAATGCACAAACCAAATATGTATTTGGACGGCTCTGACTACAACCCTGAACATTTTCGAAGAATCTAAAAATGATAAAAAATCTTGGGAATACAGCCGTGATCAATTTAATTTTTAAAATAATAATTATGAATTTACAAAAGTGACCGTTTACACTTAAGACCCGCTGACCCCTGATTTGGGACCAAAACGACTTCAGTGAATGCCATACCGAACCCACATTCGCTAACTTTTATACATTAATTCGGTCACTCACTCTTTACATTTCACAATTCCATTCGGCAAGGAAAACTTTGCATAAGCAATCACGAACACACGCGTATTCAAGCGAATATGACCGAATGTTTTTTTACTCAAAACATGACCCTTTTTCATTTGCAAATGTCATCCTTTACTAAAAGGTTCGTGAATTTATGAATATCAGGATAAGATAGGGATAATATAACAATAGCATTCATTGGTTTTCAAATATTCATTTGAAAGATTGTCACCTATGTTGTTCTTTCTTGCTGTTCACCTATTACTTATCGTAGGAACGATAGTCGAGGTACTATCCCAGTCGACCAACACGGCTACTTGAGCTGTGCTAAACTGAAAATTAATATTAGTTCCAAATCTTCAAATAAAACGAACCAAAGAACGAAGCGGCACTCAAAAGCCCCTTATCCACTAAATCCATGTGCAGGTCACACTCGGCTTCTGGCAGCAGGTACGCCGTGGAACTGGGGCCCATCACACCAGCGGCAGTACCCAAAAACGATATGCATAGCAATTTTATGTGGAACTTGCCGAATGTACATGCTTTGTATGCGTCGTTGATCTCTTGTATGGGAGTTTTTGTGTGGTCTACTTGATCTGAAAAAAAAACATTACTATTATCTCACTAATGAACGCGAAAGTTTGTACGGATGTATGAATAGATAGATGTTTGTTACTCTTTTGCGAAAACTAATGAACGTATTTGAAATGTACGTGCACAAAATATCACGGGCATTAGTTTTCTTAGCCTGGTACCTACAACCAAAGACGATTAATATCTAGAAGACAGACAAAGGCCATACACAAAATCGTAACCCTAAAAAATAGCCTGAAAACTCTAAAACATCAATTTTATCCAAGAAATTTCAATTACTTTCTAGTTTAAAATGTTTAAATATTGAATATTGTTGCTACCTACTACTAAGTATTGAAATTTCTTGGATAAAATTGATGTTTTAAAGTTTTCAGGCTATCTGGTACTGCGGGATCGGGTTACGATTTTGTGTATGGCCTTTGTCTGTCTTCTAGATATGAATCGTCTTTGCTACAACAAAACAATGACGCTTAATTTTATTATCTTTATATGATTGCCTTTTAATATAAAATATGTTTAAAAAATTAAGGTCAAGATTGTGGTATATATCCAGAAAATATATAAGTAAATTCAACACCAAAACGAAACATGAGTACGACTGTAAGTATACCCAAAATAATTGGATATACCTCTAACTACCCTCACAGATTTTAAATCCTAGAATGTTTAACGTCTTGATTTTTAGATCCTGTTTAATTTTCCCTAGCTTCTTTAAAGTTAATTTTTGCATAACATAAAAATATTTCACGCCATCTTTGTTTTTGTACCGGCAAAAGGTAAAGATACCTAAAATTGCCTTTGTAAGTACGTTTCCTGTCTGTCTCGGCTTTTGAGAGGAATAAAATTAAATTCTCGGAACGGATGTAGGGTAGTAAAGTTGAAAAATTTCATGTAACAATACCTTGTTAATTAAGTAAACAATTCTCTATGTAACTGTATTTCTATGACAAAAACTAAGATACAACAAGGGGCCAATGATGACGGTGTTTGGAGGGTAATACTTATACTTACCTACATGAGTTTTTTGAGGGCTACTGAGGTTAAAACCATGACAGTTACCGAAAAATAATGTTAGGACTTACTCGATTTTGTAAAAAAACAAATTATACAATATAGGAAATAAAAAATTATAAGCTTTAGAGAAATAGTTAGAAATAAATAAATACAATGTAAAACCAATGCGCAAAAAGTTGTTGAAACAAGTTAAAAAAAAAAAGTTTTTATTGCTTGAAAAGGAACTAAAAAAACACATACCCTTAGAATGAGTAATACGAGAAAAACTTATGCTCCGTGGATCAACTAGTGTTCCAAAATATATTCAGAAAAGAGTAATAGATTAATGTCAAAATTCGAACCAACGACATTCTATAAAACTCGAGGCTACATCCCACTCAGCACAGTTCAACTTTTGTCACCAAAGCTTAATCCTGAGCTCATCCCAACTCGCTTTTGAACGTGAGACCATAATCTTAATGCGAAACCTCAAAGTTGAAAGTTTAATCAGTTCAGAAAATCTAAAGCCGAAACGAAAACAAAACAGCTGTCCTAGCCAAGTTACTTATCTACAGTCGCAAACGTTAGAGCAACAGAGAAAATGTGTATCGTAGTAATTGTAGTAATCTGTCGACCGAGCAAAGCGTAATGTCCTTAGGACCTAGCCAACCGGCATTCGTATGAAGCGATTCGATTTCTATTATCGCTACACCTTTGATTTGACATTTCTGATCGCTCGAATTTTCGTCATCGAATGTAAATTCCTATACATTTTTTTTAGTTTCTAATCGAAAGCGATTGTCGAAATGTTACTCATAATGCGCGTATTGCTTCGTTGACGTATTGACGCACTTTAGTTTTTATCTCATAACACATAAAGTCTAAATCAGAAACACATACCTGATATCACAGCTTCATCTAGTCTTATCTCTACCATTATTGCGAAAATTATAACAAAGACAACCAACTACAACAGAAGACAAGGACTAAAATAATGTTTCCTGAAATTGTAATAAATAAACTCAAAATTAATTTATCTTGATGCAAATACATCATAGCCAGTTAAAGTAGAGCCTTTGTATGTTTAACTTTGCAGGTGACGATGGGTTACCGTATTTTGGTGAGTGTAATGATTTAAGCAAACTTCACGTCATAGATTCTTTAAAATGTGTTATAAATGTGTCATTTTGTCAAGAAGTGCCTCGATTTTTTGTTTTGTGAACAAAACTTGGGTATAAGCAACAACAATTGCAACCTTTAATGAAAATAGGTCTAAAAGAATTTGTCTATCGCATCTTGAGAATTCAGTCGTGATCATATTTCTTTTTTTATAAAAAAACCCTTAAATAAAACCATGTTGCACGTTAAAAAGCAATTCATCTATGTGATTGTAAAAATTAAAACTTTTTCTATCAAATGTTTTACTACCTACCTATAAAGTGCATAGGTATACATAATATTATGTCATTGCACAATTTGCACGTCATGCTTTAACTCAACGAAATCTACAATGTTTTATTTCAATACGCAAGTTTCCATTCCCATTTAGAAAGAATACTCCACATTTTTAGGGAGACATTTCCAATATGGTATCTGTCACTATCTTTATCTACTGTCGGTGGCTCAACGAATAGTCTACGAAGTGAATAGTCGAGAACAAATGGGCAGGATTATAGAGCGAGTGTAGACCCAGGTGGGGTAATAGAGCCCATTACACAATGATTAATTTCACTCTTGTAATGGTAGGGTGGGGTGCTAGTTGCAACGATTTTGCACTGGCTTGTATACATTTGGGAATAAGAAACATAATGTGGCTCTAATTCCCGGAGGTTACGAGATGGACTACGATAATACACTAGCGACTAGCTCCAGTTTCGCACAGGTGTATTATCTGTTATATTGGCGATGAAAGAAAGAAAAAATCATGTATTCTTGTAGGACCTCAATGATCACTTAGGGAAAGAATCAGGCAAGAACCTGGTGGTGTGGGCCTAGCTTTTTTTTAAAAGCGATCCCTTAACAATCTAAAGTAATCTAAATAGTCAAGCTTTAGTGGGAAGCCAATCGAACAAAGTAGAGCATGTCAAAAACCGCATTAAAACCGTTGCGTAGTTAAAAAGATAAACTATGCACTATAGAGAAGAGAGAAGACAAATATAATGTTCTTTGAAATAATATTTAAGTCGCCTAAAATCCAACTGCACCTCGACTCGCAGAATAAATAGAAGTAAATTCAACTAAAGACCTAAACGTTCTGTTAGCTGTTCCATTAGGGTAACGCCAATTCCTAGTGTGGGTGTTATTACAGTTAAACTAGCGTGGGGAAGCTTTAAACATCACAAGCTGAGCGATAAGCGGAGCGTTTGAATTGGAATTACTTTTATAAGTTACTTAATTACATTTAACATGCCCAAAGTGCCTTGTACCTTCAATAACAAACTTGGGTATGCAAGCCACTAGAGAGCAAAAAAAAGCACCAAAGGGTGGAATATCCACACCCTTCAATATAAGTACCTACTAAAAGTTAAATATGCCAGTCCAGTTCAAAACAGTCGCTGTGGTCGTAATCGGCCAAGATAGATATATAATTATAAGTTAGTACCTTATGTCCGAACTTACTTATTGGTACTTGTAAATAAGATAAAATAGGATTGAGAAGAATGAAAACTTGTTATTTAGCAATAAAACAATAAACACCATTAAAAATCTTATTTCCTAAAGATCTGAAACAATACAATTATCACCAAATTCTACACGGTTTTTACTATAAAAAATCTTATTCTGATTTTCATTTCAGTCATTATTTTCGCATGATATTTTTATGATCAAAATACGCTCCGCTGATCGCTCAGCTTGGATAAATCAAGCAGTCTTATCAGTTCATGTCTTAATAACAACAATGATAAGTCCTGTATCAACTATGGTAGTTACCTACATTATGCATAACTATTCAATATTATCATGGCTTCTCCTATTCGATTATTTAAATAAACTGACTGACGTGGAATATTTGCATTATTTTACATTATGTTATGAGAGTTATGGAAAATTTAGTATACATTGCAATGAAGCTTCTGTGAGGTTAAACTAAAAAAAATACGTACCTAGGTTTAAAAAAATTATACTTTGGTACTTTCAAATATAACAGCTCTTAGCAACTTACAAATTAAAAAATCAGCCAAGTGCGAGTCGGAATCGCGCACCTAGGGTTCCGTACCATTAGCTATACAACATTAGACACATTATTACCAGCAAAAACACAGCAAAATAATTACGTTTGTTGTATGTATGGAAGACTCCCTTATATATTTATTTTATTCTGTTTTAGTATTTCTTGTTATAGCAGCAACAGAAATACATCATCTGTGAAAATTTCAACTGTCTAGCTATCACAGTTCATGAGATACAGCCAGGTGACAGACAGAGTCTTAGTAATAGCAAAGACGATTAATATCTAGAAGACAGACAAAGGCCATACACAAAATCGTAACCCGATCCCGCAGTACCAGATAGCCTGAAAACTTTAAAACATCAATTTTATCCAAGAAATTTCAATACTTAGTAGTAGGTAGCAACAATATTCAATATTTAAACATTTTTAACTAGAAAGTAATTGAAATTTCTTGGATAAAATTGATGTTTTAGAGTTTTCAGGCTATTTTTTAGGGTTACGATTTTGTGTATGGCCTTTGTCTGTCTTCTAGATATTAATCGTCTTTGGTAATAGCAAAGACGATTAATATCTAGGTAATAGCAAAGACGATTAATATCTAGAAGACAGACAAAGGCCATACACAAAATCGTAACCCGATCCCGCAGTACCAGATAGCCTGAAAACTTTAAAACATCAATTTTATCCAAGAAATTTCAATACTTAGTAGTAGGTAGCAACAATATTCAATATTTAAAGAAAGTAATTGAAATTTCTTGGATAAAATTGATGTTTTAGAGTTTTCAGGCTATTTTTTAGGGTTACGATTTTGTGTATGGCCTTTGTCTGTCTTCTAGATATTAATCGTCTTTGGTAATAGTAAGGACGATATATCTATATCGTCCTTGGTAATAGGGTCCCGTTTTTTGCCTTTGGGTACGCATCCCTAAAACAAATGCTTGTCGGAAGCATGGCACTGGACAGCAAACACAAACTCAATTTAGCATCCCATGAAATATACGAAAGCACAATATTTATACTAATTCACTTCTAGCAAAAGCTACCCAATACGACTCAGCTGCCAAATAATATAAAAACTTGCAAAGTTTTCGTATCAATAGAATATCAGGGACTCTGGCACATAGATTTGTTGGTAACTAAGGAATGGCTAGGGCTGTCGCTGAGTGAAATTACAATGACATAAGGGTTGTTTTACAGTGGCAAGTGTCAAGTTAGGAACAAATTCGACACTGTCGCGTGATTTCACCGTTGATTAGTTAATTTTTGGATTGATGTGCGCCTTTTAATTTTCAAAGACACATCCAAATCATTATCATCATTTCAGCCCATTTCCACCCACTGTTAGGCATATACTCCCTCTCTATTATTATTATGTTTGTCAACTTTCGTATCACGGAACTATGGATTATTATTATTATTATTATTTAGTCATAATCGTCCCACTGCAGGGCAAAGGCCTCCCTTCACTTCTTCCACTCTTCGCGACTTCCCCTCTCTATACTTATTTAAAAAAAATATTACAAAAAATACCATAAAATAAAATACTAGCAAACCCCTGGATCCAAGAATCGATCCTTAAGTTGCACAAAGAACGTCTCCCACTGGTTTCAATTCAAATGTGTATTGAAGTTGAAAACTTTTGGTGTACTTATTTTTGAGCAGTGATGAGTTTCGAATTGAATTTCAGTTTGCGCAAAGCGGGTTTTTAAAACTTAAAATTCAAAGCTAGTTCAAAGTTGAACATTGAAAGCATCAAGGTTCAAATAAAGCTCTTTCAAGTCAATGTCATTAAGTCAAAGGCAATAATTCAATGAGACCACGGTTCATTCGGTCGTATGAGCAAGTGGCTAACTCTGGTGACAGAGTTTTTAGGCTTACTAAAGGCCTCCGTCATGGCTTAACGACTTTTGAAAGGACCGACAATTTAACGTCACCTCCGAAGCACGGAAGCGCTCATTGAAGCTTGACTATTTAGATTATTTTAGATTGTTAAGGGATCGCTTTTAAAAAAAAGCTAGGCCCACACCACCAGGTTCTTGCCTGATTCTTTCCCTGGTGTAGGGAGTCGCGTTGGAACAGGCATTAGAATCACCTAGCATGTAAAACGATACTTAGTGATCCTTGAGGTCCTACAAGAATAAATGATTTTTCTTTCTTTCTTTCTTTCTTTCTCAGCTCCTTGCGGTCACCCATCCAAGTTGTGACCGCTCAAAACGTTGCTTAATTTCGACGATCTATCAAGAACGTCTTTGCAAGCTTCGCCACGAGCTCTTCAAGACTCAGTGTTCACTATATTATTATTTAATTTGTTTTTGTTTATTTTAATTTGGCGGCCTAAAAACTCCGTCACCAGAGTTAGCCACTTGCTCATACGAAATTACTTTTTTAATTCTAATGGCACTAGAATTTTACTTTTCGAATCCAATCACAAATAAATCAACGCTAAAACATGCTATTTTTAAAATAACCTTACACCAAGAAAATAAAATGTACCCACTTTCACATCGAGATAGACTGGGGATCGAACATGTCCCATTAACTTTACATCCCAGGGTTGAGTCGCAGAGTAAGAACCAGAGACTAGGAACAAACTAAGGCTCGTATAAATGAAAAATCTTACTAAAAGTTAAAAGCTCCGGCAGGATTCGAACCTGCGTAGATACAAGCGATCGCTCTGCCGACCACTAGGCTACGGAACCTTCACGCTGAGAGCTGAAACTATTAGTAATATTATTTCTCGGAGAATCTAAATTTTCATTTAGGTATACCTAAGATACCTAAGAACTATATGATATACCTGAGTGCACTGTAAAATATATAAACTAAGGCTCGTAATCAAAGTCTGCACTCAGACATGAGTCTTCGCTTTAGTATCGATTTTTTGATAATTCTCTATGTGAAAATTAAGTAATTAATCACCGCTTGAGACACGATTCATGCTTGATAGTAGGATTAGTTCATGCAAGTTACCGAGGGAGGCGCTGCACTGGATTCTCATTCATTTGACGACTTCTGTGGCGCAGTGGGTGAAAGCCCGCCTGAGACGCAGAGTTTGCGGGTTCGATCCCCGCTGCGGGACAAATGTTTGTATGCTATGCAATATTTGTTTCGTGTCTGAGTGTTTTCTATGTATAATGTGTAACAAAAAAAAATATCTATGTAAGTAGTGCAATTATCAGCCATCATGGTTACTATAACACAAGTATTAAATTGCTTAGCTTGGGACTTAGATGACGCTGTGTGGAATGTCCAAGGATATTTATTTATTTGCAATACTGGGTATCGAACATAGCAACGTTCTCACTACACTGTTATCACTCCGAAGTTCAGATTGATATCATGCGGACCCAACGAAAGAAGCGAGAAAATTGAGATATAAAGTAAGATAAAGGGTTCAAAAGGTCAGGTTGATGTTTGTAATTTACGCCGGTCTCACTTCAAAAGGCGTATTTAATTACAATAAGGGTCGGGGGACCTATTGCCATTATTTATGTAGAAGTATGCTATTATGTTAATGTAAGTCACTTCTTTGGGCCTTTTGCATCCAGGTCTTACCCTGTACGGCAACTATGTCGTCCATCCATCTCGCAGGTGGTCTGCCAAGAGGTCTAGTGAATCCCCGGGGCCACCATTCAGTTAAGGCCTTACTCCACCTAGCTGATTGGCGGTTATCGAAGGAGGCTTATGCCCAGCAGTGGGTCACAAAAAGCTGAATATGATGATGATGAAGTAACTTCATACTTCTATTTTTAGCCGAGTTCAAAAAGAAGGAGGTTCTTTGTTTCAGTGTATGTATTTTTTATGTATGTTCACCGATTGTTCCGTCAATTAGTGAATCAATTTTGAAAGTTGTTTAGTTTTTAAGAGAATAATCCTGAGGTGGTCCCATAAGATAAGACCGTAGTGGATGGCACAAACTTAGGGAGGTCTATGCCCAGCAGTGGGTAAAGTCGGGCTGTGGATGATGAAGATGATGATGGTCCCATAAAGAATTAAGGATCTCGTCTCGATCTCGATCTTCTCAGATCCTTAAATTTGACTTAGAGCGTGCTATAATAAATAATAACAATAACAATAATAATCGCTTTATTCTTACAAAATAAGTCGATTTTCATAAAAATTCGAAAAAAATGTCACTTGTTGTATCAAATATTTTATTAATTCAAAGCCCCGAGACCATCATCAAATCTGTAATCAGTAAAGTTCACTCCGTAACTTCAAAGTCTAACTTCCTCATTCTACATTTTTCGACTTTTCCCAAGAGACAACTTAGAATATCAAAGTGTTGGTTTTCAATGCCCGTCGTAAAAGTTTATGATTCGGAAGAAGCTCTATGGACTAAAATCGGCCGTTGGTTACACGGGTTTTTTCCCATTTGAGCTAATCGTAAGGAATGAAATAGGCACGTTTTTTGGTATATTTTTAAATTAGAATGCCGGAGTATCTGACTTTTAGCGCTCAAATTAACACAATTTTGTTCTTGGTTTAAGTGCCCGTTATCTTTTGAAGTGGATAGGAGGAAAGAGATGGTTGGAGTTCAAGTTATTTGTATATCACAGAAAAAGTATTTTATCCTATAAAATATATATTTATAACTTTGCAACATAAAATATAATAAAAATACAGGTATTAAGTTGCTTAGCTTGGGACTAAAATGACGCAGTGTGAAATGTCCAGGGATATTTATTTATTATAAGTAACTAAGAAAAATCAAAAGTTGCGTAGTTTTTGAGCACTTTGTTGCATGAGAAGCTTGAAAATCCACAGATAACCAAATACCCCATTTCCATCTTATTATGCTCCTATTATTAAATTTGAAGGTTTTTGAGGAAGGATGAATGGATGGATGTTTGTTACTATTTAGCAGAAACTTGGAATATAAAGCTTCTGTATAAAAGTTTCAAAATTAATTTATGCAGTTACGAACAGTTTTATACGTTGAACATACGCGAATTAAGAAATACGATCGGCTAACCCAGTTATTCTTCTACCGAGTAAGGCTGTGTCCACAGTAGGCAAACTAACGCCGCTAACGCCGCTAACGCGGCCGACTGATTGAGCAAATTTGTGGCGAACTGAAATTTGAGTTAGCTGCAAACTCAGATCATTTTTCGTGCGTCGCAAGCAAACTATTTTGAGTTAGCCGCTTATTTAGGTCGATCGACTGAATTTTCACTTTACTATTGTTGTACGAACAGTGTGCGGCAAACGGACTCACTATGCCCGGCGAACAAGCATATCACCGCCGCCGACTGGAACCGGTTTTGCTGTGAGTCGGCCACTAACTGAGATATTCGGCGCGCGTAACGCTGCAAACTGCGTAAAGTGAGCGCAAAACTAGCAAACTGTGGACACTCCATTTCAAATATATGGAAGGGCGTACTAAACCGATACGCCGTAAACTCAGTCGGTCGCTAACAGTTTGCCTACTGTGGACACAGCCTTATTGTAGGTTTCATATTGCATACTGCATTGCGACTCGGTCAGTTTCATGTGCAATTACAACTCGCCAGATGTCACTTTATTGCTACATAAATTCTTGGAAGAACCGGGAACGATTACATCAATCAAGATATTGAAGTTTTTGTATTACGTTTGTCACATTTTCAAAGAATATTTGGTACAATTTCTCAGTTTCTGGGTTTGAACTGGTATACTATAAAAAATTAATATTTTAGAAAGTTAACTTTTTGTCAATCTAGATTAAAAAATAGATCATAAGTAATTTCGTTTTAACTCATAAGGCGGTAAATTCTAAACTCGTATATTTCTGTAATGTTGTGCTTTGAAATAAAAAACGTTGATTATTATGTACTTCTTTTTTGTTGTATTTTGAGACTCAGTGTCTAGTAAAAATATAGTAAAACTTTAAAAGTTTTTAATACAGTCTTAAGCTTTTGTAGGTATCTACTCATTTTTATTTGAATTTTCACTCCTCAACTCATCGTTACCTGCCTTAAGAATTCTGCATCAAAGAAGCATCTCCTGACTTATAGACTTAAAAATAGTATTCTTTCTTCGGCGTATATTTCACAATGGAACGCCCCCATTCCATAAGTAGAACGTGCTATCTACATCCTTCCCTCCTCTCCGGGTTTAAACTTACCTCGACATCCCCCCACTTAGGCTGCGTATACACAAGGGATGTGAGAGGATGCGTAGCAAGGGATGTACATAATTTATTAGGCCTCGCTATTCAATAGATAAAATTACCACAACAACAACACAACAAGATGTTTTGTTCAGCTAGATTGGTCATTCTATTCTTAGTGCTCAGCGCAGCACTAGGGAAAACAGCAGAGCGAGCAGCGCTCTTTACTTGTTTTATATACATAAAAAACAAGTGAAGAGCGTGATGCGAGAAATGTGTGCGGGGGATACGAGCTGCGAGCGAGAAACTATCAGTGTCTGCGCTTCGCTCCCATCACACCGTTTATCTTTCATTCAATTATTATTTTAAGAAAAAATCAAATCACGCTTTATTTTTGTTGTTTTAGTTCCGTTTTGCTTGAATGGGGTATCTAGTTTCTTGTAATAAGAATACTTATAAAATCATTTTATAACATTTATTTTGTTATCAGTTCTTAATAAGTGAGCAAAGTTTCAATTTAATACGACGTTTTATATGTCAAAACATTCACAAAATACTTACAAGTGAAGATAATAAACTGCACTGTGAAACCGTCGCTTTGCATCTTTACATCAGCTATCTCGCACTTCTCTAGTGAGAACGCAGCCTTACTCCTATTTGTTCGTAGTTCTCACTGTCAGAATTCAAAATGATGAATCCCAGAGTTTTACGGCGGCGGCACCTTATTGAGAATTTGAATTTCAAATTGTGAACCGTGGAAGTTACCACTAGTTTGACTGAATTAACTGTTAGTTGGCAGTCTGTTCGCTGTTTTTTTATTGTCGTTCGCAAATTGAAAGCAATTTGGTTTTTAGTATTTTAGGTTGCAGTATTTGAACGGTTTCGTTGCGCTGCTTGGTTTTATTAAGCTAACAAAGTAAAGCCAGGAAAATTGCAAGCACGGAAAGCAAGGCTTAAAATTAGCTAAATTATTTCAGTTATGCATCGAAGTTTTGTACGGGCTGCATTAAAGCTGATTAAGTTTTTTATTCGCTTGGTAAGACTAAGAAGTGTGATAGAAAAATATAGGCTAAATTCGCCTGTAAAATTTTAAGTAAAATGGCCAAAACATTGGTCTTTTGTTTTTCACTAACACATTTTTTGAGCTAATTATTAAATTTATAAAGCTGTACATTTTATACGGCCTCATAATTTGAGTTTATTTCATTTTACAAAAAACTATAAGCTATTTATAAGATACAAAAATTACTTAATTCAATTTAATAAAATTGTTAAAACTTCATAGTTGGTAAACGTAAATTTTAAGTGGATTTTTTTTTTAAATTATAAAACCGGCTTCTATTTTGTAACAAGATAGATATTTCCTGCACTT
The DNA here is from genome assembly GCA_963582015.1 of Xanthorhoe designata. NCBI lineage: Eukaryota > Metazoa > Arthropoda > Insecta > Lepidoptera > Geometridae > Xanthorhoe > Xanthorhoe designata. Next base: position 2,164,804 of record OY757049.1, read on the forward strand.
TCGAGGTGCATTTCTGTTCATAACTCATCAGAACCTCAATTTTTTATTATAATTGCTCAATAGTATATTTTTTTAAACAAAACAGAATTTTCAAAATCGGTCCAATAGTGACGGAAAATGCAAATACATAATAAAAAAATAAAAATATAATATAATAGAACATAGAACCTCCTCCTTTATTGAAGTCGGCGGTGTTTGAAAGACTTTGTAATGAAGAGAAGCACAGAAGTACTTACTCAGTTTCTCGATCTACCAGAAAGTTGCAAATTACCATCACACTTTAGAACTCCTAGAGCCGTGTTGGCCGTGTGTTACCTCGACTTTCGTTGGGGTCATGGGTTCAAATCCCGGCCGTGCATTAATAGATTTTTCGTTTCGGAAAATTTAAATGCACTTTAATACGAGCTCTAAACGGTGAAGGAAAACATCGTAAGGAAACCCGCGGCTAGTCAGCCCCACACGTAGACCATTGTCTTTTCTGTGGATATGGCCGGCTAAGCTGAAAGGATGGTTTAGGTGCTGAGCAAGCCTATTCTACACAACAATGTACCAGGCACTATGTCCCGTTAAGTGTAGGCAAAATTGCCTCCTGACTTTGTCTAGATCATCCAGTAAAGATGTAAAAGGCCTGACATTACTTCTCCTAGACCTCTATCGATTCTCCTAAAATGTGTGCCTTTACTGCACCAGGCTAGTTATTCTCATCCGCAGTATACTCGTATTAGGATTAAAAAATAGCCCATTCTAAAAACTTAAACGCCACATAAGCTAGTGTGCTAAAATTAATGTTCCTTTCGAATTTGGCGAGTCGATTCGTAGTGCGCCCGTTAAAAGCAATGACCTAGTAACATTTTACCAATAGTTTTAAGATAGTCTTCGCTAGTTTTTTTGAACGAATTTGCTACCTATTCAAGGTGACCTGTAAATAAAGTTCTATGGCTAGTGTAGACCGTTTTATTTGAACTCTGTGAAAGTTCAACTTCATCTAATACCGATTTTAATGATAATTTCATGATATGATAAAATCATCATTAAAATTAAATCGTGTTGTGGACAAAATAGTCTATTGGCAGAGCAGGAGTGCCTTGGTTTTCAATCCGAAGGTCTTCGGTTCGAATCCCGGTCGATGGATTTGATTTAATAAAATGTAATGACATTAATAATAATAATTTTTTTTAAAAAAAAATTTGTATGACTACACTTTTTTAACATTTTCAAATTAAAGTAAGTAATATTTCTTAATTTGAGATGTCTACAGCACCTTGAGATAACATGCTGCCATTTTCAATAAAAAAAATTACCACCTCTAAAGTCGAAAAGGTAAAATTAAATAAATAAAACTCCAAATTATATCAACATTGAAATAAAATCAAAATTCTACAAAGTATGAATCTATCGAGCAGAAAGTATAATCTTACCGCAAAACCATTTCAGTTCATTTTAATAATCCAATATCTGCCAGCTAATATTGGTAAACGGCTTGAATCCAGATGTCTTGCGATTCCCGTTAAGCTTTTGTTTCTATAAAACGGCTACCGTTACTTGACGACAGTAAGGCCGTTTGTCCACCGCCGCCGTCACCGGGACGTCAACGAGAACGAGATTATTTCTGGTCGAGTTTAAGATGACGTGACGGCCTTGCGGTGGACACGCGGCTATAGTTAGTCTATGTATCAGTACTTCGGCGCCGTCATCTCGTTCTCGTTGACGTCGTCCCGGTGACAAACGGCCTAAGTCGTTCAACCAAGATGAAGGTCTTCAGGCAGCATAAAAATTATGTCACTGAAGTTAGCTCGTACGAACTTAGCTTAGCTACAATCTGTAACTTCAAAAATGTAGTTTGGTAGGCCGTTTATCAGTCATCTGGTTACCATAACACAAGCACAAGCAAGTTGCTTAGCTTAGGACTAGAAGATGACTCTGTGTGAAATGTCCAAGGATATTTACTCATTTGTTGAAATTCACTTTTACAAATGAATTATTATTGATCAGTTTTTATCACGCTATATACGAGTATCATCGTCCTTATCATCAAATAAAGTTCTGTATATAGTTTTTTCTCAGCTACGCCCTTACTCTTTATTTATAGTGTTTTTAACGTATAAGTTAAGCCAAATAGTTTTATCCTGCACAATTTGAAGCAAATTTGACCAGTCTTGTATTAATGAAACACAACGCTTAATTTGATTGATCGGATATTAAAAAACAAGGATTTTCTAAGCGATTCTAAAAGTAAATATAAAAAAGTTAATAAATATAAACTTGTGTATGATAATTATTATTAATTTCTGAAGCTTTTCTTTACGGATAAAACCTTCCAACTACGTATTGACGATCGTTTTCCAACGGTCTCGTCATCTTTAGAACCAAAGCCGTTTACAGTGGGATTAAGGTTACAGTGTGCTTTAAACGGTGCATCCAAGGACATAATCCACCGTGTGGTAATGTAAGCGTTATTTCCGTATGAATAGGGTCGGAAACGGGGTGGCAGCTGAGGTGGTTAAGTGTTATTGTACGCGCGTTAAGTGAAAACAATTATTATTATGGTGCCTAAGATTTGGGACATCTCAAACGGAATTTGTTATGGCTTTGGTAATTGCTAGTGGAGCGTACTGGTTGAACGTATTTAACCCTCGACGAAAATGAGAGTGTTATAAGAAAGAAAGAAAGAAAGAAAGAAAAATCATTTATTCTTGTAGGACCTCAAGGATCACTTAAGTTTCGTTTTACATGCTAGGTGATTCTAATGCCTGTTCCAACGCGACTCCCAGTATGTATGGTGTGTCTGTGTATCCATGTGGAATTATCACTCTGAACTTATGAACCAATTTGTGCACATAACCGTGTACCAATCTGTGGATTTACTACACCATGTATCGCTACACTAATACTTTAAGCTTCTACAGAACATGCCCCAGATATATCTCTTGTTGCTACGTATTTCAATGCAAATTCCTTTCAACGCATCCCAAACATGCAATGGACGACAACTACCAGTGACAGTTGTGCGTTATCTACTGCTGGTTTCATTACTCCCAGTTGACGTGTGTGCGGTAGAAAACAGCAATGGATAGCGTATAGTCTTTGTTTTGAAGTGAGCTGAATTTTGACTATTCTCTGTCATGTTACGTTGCGGATAAAAAATAGATAGGCACCTACGAAGTTTTGGATATTTTGTACACCGTCTATTTTCTTTTTAAGTTTTTACAGCCCATCCAAAGGTTATCTGGAAGATATAATTTGGTGATAAGGCCGCATTGTTATTGTTATTTTTTACTTAATCTGTAATAATCTGTTGTGTCAGCAAAATTAAAACAAGCACATCCTATTAAACAATTTAACAACGCACAATTTTAACATAAAATAAAAAATAAAATAAATAAAATAAATAAAATAAGCCTTTATTGCTGTTTGTTACTTAAAATAAAACATTTTCAAAATAGAGGTAAAAATAAAAATAAAAACTTTAACTAATTAACTAATGCCTAATTCTCGGCAATCGGTAGATCCCCCCTCATAACAGCTTGTCTTTCGACAAAGGCCTCCTCTAAGGCTTTCCACTTGATTCTATCCTTTGCTGTGCGTAACCATTCTGGACCAGCTACTTTCTTCAAATCGTCTTCCCATCGCTTTGTTTGTCTGCCCCTACTTCTTTTACTTTCCTTTGGGCACCATTCAGTTATTTTTCTAGTCCATTTATCTTTCTTTTCTCTTAACATGTGTCCCGTCCAACGCCATTTCAATGTTCTGTATGTTGATTGGACTTTTTTAAACTTAGTATTTTCTTTGATCTTGTGTAACCGTACTTTATCCCTTCTTCTTACTCCTAGTACGCTTCTTTCTATTCCATTTTGACATACATTTAATTTATTTTCTTGTTGTTCAGTTAAGGCCCAAGTCTGGCATCCGTATGTCAGACATGGCAGAATGCAAACATTGAAAACTTTTCGTTTTTCCGACAGCGATATTTCCTTGTTTTTCATCACTTCGCTCAATGACCAGTATCTCTTCCAAGTGTTAGCTATTCTTCTTTCAATTTCTTTCTGCATGCTCTCTGTTGGTGATATCAATTGCCCCAGATATATGTATTCGTTGACGTATTCTAATTGCTGATTATTAATTGTGATTGCATCTTTTTGGGGAGAATTGCTCATTACTTTTGTCTTCAATATGTTCATGGATAGACCTGCGTTAGCACTTTCGTCTGATAATTGCTGTAACATTTTTTCCAAGGTCTTCGGGCATTCGGAGAAAAGTATTAAATCGTCAGCGAATCTCAAATGACTTAATTTCTCACCGTTCACATTGAGGCCGAAATTATCCCAATCCAGTCTCCTAAAGATTGTCTCCAACACAGCTGAAAATAACTTTGGCGAAATAGGGTCACCTTGACGAACACCTCTTTCGATTGGAAACTCGTCGCTTGTTCTTTCTAGTTTTATTTGTGCTGTGCTTTTTCCGTAAATGATCTTTAGTAGACGTATGTATTTTCTATGAACCCCTTGTTGTTCTAATGATTCCCATATGTAGTGATGTTCCAAGGAATCAAAGGCCTTGTTGAAGTCTACAAAACCCAGAAAGTAAATTTTTTTATATTCGCTGTATTTTTGGAGTATCTGTCGTAGGACATGAATGTGGTCAACTGTCGAAAAGTTGCTCCTAAATCCAGCTTGCTCCATTGGTTGATTTTCGTCAAGGATGTTAGTTAGTCTAAACAGTAGTATTTTTGAGAATATCTTATATATGTTAGACATTAAGCTTATCGGTCTATAGTTGCTAATGTCTCCTTGGTCTCCTTTTTTATGTAACAAAAATATCATTGATTTTGTCCAATCTTCTGGGATAATTTCCGTATTTATTATTTCGTTAAATAAATTAGTTAGTTTCGGGACAATCACTTGCACTGATAGTCTGAGAAGTTCATTAGTAATTTGGTCGGGGCCGGGTGTTTTTCCTAACTTCTGCGTAATAATAGCTCTTTCTGTTTCTTCCTTTAGAATAGGTGGTATAGGTTCAAAGTCTTGCGTGTCGTCCATCATAGTCGCAAATGTCGCAATGGGTTTATTAATTTTGCTTTTATACAGCTCTGCGTAGTATTCCGTAGCAATGTTTAATATTTCAGTTCGTTTACTAGTAGGTTTTCCTTTTTTTATCCTTCATATTTGGCATCCACTTCTTCTTTGTTTCTAATTCCTTGAACGCTTTCTTTATTCCACCGGTTTTCTGAATATGATATTGAAATATGTTTGTTCTTTTTTGCTTTCTGTCTTTTCTTAAGTTTTTGTTAATTTTTTTACTTAATTCTGAAATTTTTTTACGTATCTCTTTATTTTTCTGTCTATGTAGAAGCAATTTCCTTTCCTTAAGTAATTGAGTTGTTTCAGCTGATAGTGTTGGTATATTATTTGTACGTGTTTTTCGTGCTTCGTTTTTGAGTATATTTACGAAATCGCAATATTTTTCCTGAATTGATTTGTTATATTCTTTTGCTTCTTTGTTATCTAAAATCTCTTTTAAGTTGTTCATTATCTCAGTGTTATTTTCAATGTTTACATTTGGTACTGTTTTGGTTTGTAGCTTTCGACTTGTTTTTGTATGCGTCCCTCGTAACGTCGCACGAATCATTTTATGGTCTGAGTTGAAATTTAAATTATGTAGTATAGACAGGTCTTTAAAAACTTTTGGTTTATTGGTCATGATATAATCGATTTCATTTCTATATAGTCCATTTGGGGAAGTCCACGTCCATTTCTTGTTCTTTTTCTTCTTGTAGAAACTATTCAGGATACTTAGTTTGTTTTCTAAACCAAAGTTCACCAATCTTTCTCCGTTTTTACTTCTGTTGCCATAACCGTGTCTTCCTACAGTATATTCTTCACCTCCGCGGCATTCTCCAATTTGCCCATTGAAATCACCCATTAGTATTATGTTTTTATGAGCAGTATCAATAGTTTTTTGTAGTTGTTGGTAGAAGTCTTTTATTTTGTCTATATCTTGTTTTTTGTTTGCTTCAGTTGGTGAGTAAGCCTGAATAATTGACCATGATTTATCTTTGCTATTTTGTATTGGAAGCTTAATGTTGAGGATTGCTATTCTTTCAGATATTCCTTTCAGTTCCTCTATTCGGTCAGCATATTTACGTTTTATCAAAAAACCAACACCATATTGCCCCGGTGTTTCTCCTTTGTAATGTAGTATATACTTTCCATGGTCTTCTATTCCTTCCCCTAGCCTTCTCATTTCGCTTATTCCTAATATATCCCATTTAATTTCGTCGATTGCTGTATGAAGCTCAATGAGTTTCTCTGGGGTTCTTAATGATCTTGTATTAAGCGATGCTATGTGTATGTCAGAATTATTATCCCTTTTTTCTTTATTTAACCTTAGAGGGTGTTGGTCATTTTCCCCCACGATGACCAGTCGGCTTGGGGGAGGGTGTAGTTTTGTTGTAGGTATTTTTGTTTCACTGTATTGTTGTATTTTCCGGTTGCCGACAGTTAATTGTTATTGTTGTTTGCTTGTAGAGGCAGTAGTAAGAGAGTTGGATCTTATTCTCATCACATCAAATGCGTTAGTTCTGTTGGCCTTAAAGGATATGGTAGTTTGCTGTTTTTTAGGCTGTGAGTCTGAAGAATGCGGTGAAGAAGAAGTTTCCCGTTTCCTTTTATCTTTAGTTGTTTCATTCCCCTTTACTACAAGTTTGTCATATTTTAAAAACGCTATTTTCCCCAACTTCCTTTCCTCTATCAACTCCGCCTGTAAAGCTTTCCTTTTAGCCAGAACTTCCTTTGAATAGTCTTCAGTGACATATATCTTATTAAGATCTTTTTTGTTTCTCATTATCTCACCCTTTTTCCATCCGTTTACGAAAGAACAGAGGACTGGCCTTGGTTTATTGCCTTCTCTATTTCTATTCCCAATTCGATATATATTATTTATTCCATTTTCTTCGATATCAATGTTTATGTCGTTTTTGAAGGTTTGTTTTATATTATATATTAATTCTAATGTTGATTTCTCTTTTTCCTCCATACCAAATATAATTATGTTGTTATTTCTTTTTTCTCTTTTTAGATATTCTATCTCTTTTTGTTGAGTTTCTATTTTTAGTTTTAAGCTTTTATTTTCCTCAATAATCGGGAGTAATTTGTCGTCCATTCTGGACATAATGTTGTTTGTAATAGATTCAGTAAGTTCTGTAGACTGGTGTTGCATTTCTAGTTTCATTTTATCAAACAAAAGTTGAAATTGTGTATCCATTTTGTTTTGTTTGCTTGAAACGAAACGTAATAGTTTTTAGTATTACAACACTGGTGTATTATGTCACTGTCAGCAGCAGCTGTCAGTGTCTTAGCCAGGACTGTCAAAGTCAACTATGTAATTTAACTTGTAAACATGGTCTATTGTCTAACCTCCAAAAAACTTTTGATGATGCAGAATCTTCTGTCCCGTGATGCAATGTATAAGTTACGCCTTCGATATAATCCTCAACACTTAGAAGTATCTTTTTTGTAGTTGTACAGTGGTATTCTGGAGTGTAAGGTGTTTATAAATATTTTTAACGCGACTTTATGCGGACGTAGATGTTTACACTTCAACCGCCGGAACCGGAAAAAATTTTAACATAATACTAATATTAATATTTTGTTAAGAGAGATCTAAAAGATTTTATTTCTAGTTTTTGAAAAGAAAAACTTGATCTGCCGCCGACTGTGTCTTTACAATTATATAGTATACTTAGTTACAATATATTTTAGTCTTTACAGTTTTATTTAGTATTTTTTTACAACTGGATTAATAGTCCAGGTATTTAAAATACTTCATTGCAACGTGAAAATTATCTCTCCTAAATGTCAGACGCGGTCTTACACTACATTAAATTCCTCGGGACAAAAATAACCTTTCCATTGAAATATAATGCTCCCCAATCTACGAAGAAAGACCCGACCTTTTTAATTTAAAAATACTTAACGTTTTACGCTCTGCATGTTAAGAGGGCCAGTCTTATTACCATGACTTGCCAAACGCATGCGCTAGTAGTTGAAATAATAGTGGCAATTCTGGATGTCGCAAAACTTAACTAATGCCGGGTTCCTATAGCCAACTAACGGATGTCCGTAGGTCGGTCGTCATAGCAACGTTGTTATCTGTCAAAAAGTAGTATGCATTTTGTGTTGAATAAACAACGTTGCTATGACGACCAACCTACGAACATCCGTTAGTTGGCTATAGGAACCCGGCATAAACCAATTTGACAGCACTAAAATTGATGCCATCCTTTTTATTTTGATCGTTATGAGAGGGACGGCAACATTTTTAGTACTGAAAAGTTAGTTTATGTAAGTTTTGGCGGCATCTAGGATTGCCACTAATGTATAATATTTAAGTACTTCATCATCTGCTAGAGGCAATGTGACAAGTTTTACATTATCTGTCAAATAATGTATCAATATTGTAAAAGCGTATAGATGATTGGGTCAAGTAATGGGACAATTGGGGCAACAAGCGCCATAATACGACATTTAACTTGTTAAATTGGAAAGTTGCCGAAGAAAGCTTTCAAAATAGTAGAAATCGATAGAAAAGGTTATATAAATTTATATTGCGTAAATACATAATATATGACGGCCTCTGTGGCGTGGTGGGCGAAGGCTCGCCTGAGACGCGGAGGTTGCGTTTTAGGTTGCGGGTTCGATCCGTTGTATGTTCTACAGATATTTGTTCCGGGTCTGGATGTTTTTCTATCTATAATATATAAGTATGTATTTACAAAAAAAAATATATATCTTAGTAGTATATCAGTCATCTGGTTATTATAACACAAGCATTCAATTGCTTAGCTTGGGACTAGATCACGCAGTGTGGAATGTCAAAGAATATTGATTTATTTATTTATTTTATATTGGAATATGAGACTTGAGTTCCACAAAAATGATCGCCTAAAAGGGGATTTTGACACTAACGTTACGTCATGTTGCGTTTGATTAGACCGTTTGTAACAATAGCCTTTGTATTTTGTTCAATAACTTCAGTTTTATGTCGCAGTAATAAAAGTGTTTATAGTTTCATAATTAGTTTAGAAAAATAATTATTTTAATATAATAGAAATTGAAGTTGCTAACTAATTTTAGATTTAACATGCTATAAAAAAACAAAAATTTATATGAGATTTTAGAAATATATTTTTATAAATTGTTAATATTTGAATCACGGTTCCTATGAACAATATGAACATTAGGAGTCCTGAGTTATATCGTCCTTGCTATTACTGCCCATCCTGTCCCATTGTTGGGCAAAGGCCTCCCACTTTCGCCAGTCACGCCGATCCAGGGGCCTTACTCCGGATCAACGAAAACGAAGTTTCGTGACAATTTTCGGGTTCCAATTATGTTGGTGAACTATTACAAATTCAGTATCCACCAACATAAGCTGACCCCGAAAATTGTCACGAAATTTCGTTTTCGTTGATCCCGAGTACGGCCTCAGTGCCTTCGTCCGCCAGTCTCGCTCAAAGGCGTCTAGTTTGTCCCGCCAAAGATCGTGAAAGAGGCACTCAGTATTTTAATTTTAACGTTATGGGGATTTATGAACTTTTTTAGTTCACTAATCCCCGTTACGAGCTCGCATCGCCGTCAACGGGGAAATATGAACAAAAAGTTCACTAATCCCCGTTAACGGGGATTGTCAACGGGGATTAGTGGAATAAGCCGCTAAACCAACCAAAATCTTTATAATATCCAGAAAAATGTCTTACAAAATAGATAAACTATAAGTTATCATGCTAAACCCAATACATTATGTCTCCGCAATCTCAAAATTGCACGCCTTACCTCATTTAAGGTGATATATCCCCGACCTAGCGTAGTCGAGTTTCTGATAAATTGCACCCACAGATTATGACGAACGATGTTCTTTGTAACAGTGTAAGTGTCTTGTTAACCGAACTATCGAGCTTTGCTTTGTTAAGTTATATTTTAGCGAAATATAAAAAGTGACGACGATATAAAAAGACGTGGTAGGCCTAGAAGGAGATGGCGTGATGAGTTGGATGTCCACTTAAGGTGGTTGTATGCGTCAAACTAGCGCCGCCGCCTATTTTATTTTATTATTACGTTGAACAAAGGAATTTAAAAAACTGAATGTACAGTTTGTGAAACCTATCATAAACTTTTTTTTAATACCTATGTAATAGTTTCATTTTGCATAGTTTAGAAGTTATAGCGAAGTTGCACTTGGTGGCCACCAAACTCTGTTTTCGTTATTCCTTTTAAACTATACAAAATGAAACTATTACATAGGTATTGAAAAAAAGCTTTGTTAAAACATAATTTTTGTTCTAAGCGGATCATGTATACATGATCCGCTTAGAACAAAAATTATGTTGTGTAAGTTAATTAAGTTTCTCTTAATGTGAATTTGTAAATTGAACATGAAATGCATATTTTACATTTTAGTTCACAAAAAAACACAAAATATAAGTGCTCGTACATACATACATACCTACATACATAGTCTGTCAAGTTATAATAATAGTAATTAGTTTAACATGACTTGGTTGTAACAATCATGTTATACTAATCATCATATCGATAGGTATGCTGCTAAGCTAATTCATACAAAAAATCATAGTTTTAATAGCTCGTTTTGCCAGTCCATTCATTTCAATTTAAAAAGAACTTTGCAAACTATTTCAGAAGCCAAACAAACACTGAAGTGTACGCTAGCGGTCATAAATCTTGCTTTTTGCATCTTTTCAAGGAAACTTAATTAAAATTAAAGTGCTTGGAGGTTTCAAGTTAAACAAATTAAGCAAACTTTCGTGGTGTTAATGCACAAAGTTGGAATTTCTATTGATATTGTGCAATGCATATTTTCTTTGTGTGGAAGTAAATAAAAATAGATTGTTTTATTTTCATTACTGTTTTATAAATAGGTTGCTAAAAATATTCAAAATTTATTTTGTGAATGTCGTTAGCTTAGTTTCGACTGCGTCAAAAGTAGGGTTATGTGTTTGAGTGTGTATATATTTCTGGCAAGCTCCTGCAGTCTAAATGACATGATATTTTTTTTCATTTTCGATGAAGTTCGTGGAAGGAAAACATTAACACCACATTTTCTTTTTCAAACGAATATTTTTTTATGACTTCCGCAGTACAATTGCTTATAACAGAACAATGTCAACTACTTATAAAAAAATCTCACCCAAAGCTTCAACGTTCTGAGCGGTCACAACTTTGATGGGTGACCGCTAGTGGCATTTATTTCTGAGCACTTCCGTGCTTCGGAGGGCACGTTAAATTGTCGGTCCCGGCTTTTAAAGTCGTTAAACCATGACGGAGGCCTTAAGGCGGCCTAAAAACTCCGTCACCAGAGTTGGCCACTTGCTCATACGAACTTACTTTTTTTTTTTACCCAAAGCTAAGTAACGTTATAGTAATCAGATGACTGGAATACTACTTACCTACGTATGTCGTATATACATTTTTTGTAAAAATATTAGTACATATTATTATACATAGATAGAAAGCACCCAAACTCGATAAATACTGTCCCGTAGCGGGGATCGAACCCGCAACCTCCGCGTCACAAGCGGTCTCCTACTGCGCTACACAGAAATCGTCTACTATTAAGGGATAGAAAATGTAAAGTGGTCCAAATGGAAAGTAGCCAAACAACTAAAAAAAACTTTTTAGTATTGCATTAACACATTTCCTGCCCTTCTTGTGTGTCTCGTGTTATATAAACGTTTCTATAGAGATAGATCGACGGTCATCCGTAGGTTGGGTAGGTATAGGAATCAGGCATTAGTCATTTTACAATTTGATCAGTGTGTACTTACGAGTAGGTACAACCTTCTGGAAAGATCTAAGATCTATAAAGTCGCTAAATTGATGTTGATAAACGTGTTCCACACGAAAAGGCAAACCATTTAGCAGCAAACTTGAACGCAAATGATTGATCGCATCTTCACAAGCTTTCAGGACATCTTTGTCGATAATGTTACATTCAGCGGTTTTGACATGTTTTTTAGGTTTATTCTGGAAGGTGTTTTATACATCAATAAAACTATTATACGGTCGGCCATAAAATCAAATACTTACACTAGGTCTCGCACGTCAGATCACGTGCCTTAACAAAACGAATTTAACCTTAAATTGACCGTAAAGTGTTATTAATTATTGAACAGCCCGATCGCTTATTCAGGAGCAAGCTTCAGACCCTTTTACACTTCAATAATAAATTAACGATTTCGGTCAACATCCCCAACAGAAGGGTGGGTTTTTTAATTATTCATTGAAATTGTGGGTATGTATAGAGCCTTAGAGGTTGACGAGGTATTTTAGGTAAAAATGTAACGTGAGCTCTTGATTGAGGTATTTATCAACAGATTCTCAAAAATGTCTACTTTCTTTACCTATATAATTTGTTTTTTTTTTTATTAATCTATGTTTTCCCACTGCTGGGTAAAGGTCTCACCTAATTGTTTCCATCTCCCTCGGTCTTTTGCTAAGTCCCACGAACCCTCCCACCCTGACATGAAAGGTGTCATGTCAATTACATCCCACCAATGTTTTCTGGGCTTCGTTGCCCATCTACCTATTTATTTTGGTGTAATACCTAGGTACCTACTCAGTATTAGTTTAGTTTGCTTGGTATGTATTCTGCCTCCTGTTCTGTGTATTTACCTATTTTCATACCTATCTGTGCTGTAAGTGCTGTATCTATCTATCTGCGCTCGTGGCGTTTTCGTTTATAAAGGAATTTTAGCAATATGAAATTATACAATATTTTCATACAGCTTTGAAATAAAAACGGCTAGCTGCGAAGTATTTTAACCTCATATGGGTAGGTACCTACTTGAAAGTTTAAGTGAAAATAAATCCCAAGCGAGAGATACGAGAGGTTTTATCTAGATCGGCACTAAATCTCTATTTTTAAAGACAGAGTTACATCGCTTAGCGCTAATGTGTGAGCGTACACGAATGTGCTTTTAGCTTACACTTTAATATTGAAACTGAATAAATAATGCCTATTTAAAAACAGACACTTTTACAAAAGTAGGTATGTAGTTATACTCAAACAAATAATAATAACAGTCAGTTTATTTTTGAAATCCTTCGTTTTTTTATGTTTTCGGGTTTCGGTGGTGTAGGGAGTCGCGTCGGAACAGGCAGTAGAATCCCCTAGTTTTAAGCACGTGAAAAGTGGTCTATAAACGTACGTAGGTACTGAATAAATACATTTTGAATTGGATGATGTAGATGATGTATTGTGTAAAATGTTACATACAATAATACACGCTAATGCGCGCGTTTATTTGCAAGTCATGTGGGCTTAGTCCAGAAATGCCCTGCGATGATCCCCTTTGAAGATGTTTGGAGTTTTTGTCCAAAAGTTACCAAGGAGAAGCGAAGGGGGAGTCTGGTTATAACTTTAGTTCAGCCAAATTCGACACGCTGACCAACTCTTTATACGTCAACTTTTGGATTGGCTGACATAGGTACTCTTATATAATAAAGAATACATCTCAGATTTTGCAATTAATGAAACTAATCCATTACTTTCTATTACAGGTAAGCCCATCACAATCTCTGCATACAAAATTAAGACAGGGTGAGTTATTTTGAACTCTAGTGCTCCACAATAAAGTGTTATTTACTCGGAACAATCATCTCATATCTGCAGTAGTAAGTCTCAGGAGATGTTTCAAGCTCCAGATGTAAGATACAGAGAAAATTTAGTTTATTTAGTCTGTGGAACTTGGATGTTGCTTGTAATTGGGAGACGCTACGATATGCATTACACGTTGGACTTCCAGCCAAGGGATTTATGCAAGGATATCCCGGCAAATAACTTTAAACTAATACCATAAACGCGAATGTTTGAATGGATGTTTGTTAATCTTTCACGCAAAATCTACTGGGGGTCTATCACGAGATAACCATAGTATTGGATACTGTCCTCGTTAGCTCGTTAGTTAGTCGAGTCAAGTACCTATCACAAATGTATGAAAATCCAGTGCAGCGCCTCCCCCGGTAACTTGCATGAACTAAAAATTCCATACATTTAGACTAATTGACACGTGAGCGAGAACAGTTAACTATACCAGTCGAAAACTGATGATAGGCCCCCTGAACTAATTTTGCTGAAATTTGAAATATACATAGTTTATGACCAGAAAAAAAGGCTGCTTTTTCATACTGGATACATTATGTGTACAAATGATGAAATTATTTACGAGGTCGTCAAACGAATACCTCTATTGAATAGGGTTAAGGCCATACTATAATAAAATTAGTAACATGACTTTGTATATTTTTAATCGAATCTACGCACGATTCTAACACCATAAGGCACTTGTCCAACCGGAAACGATGAACGAGTAATGAGAAGAACTAAAAGCTTGAATCGAGTTAGCAAGAGTGAGAGACGAGTATAGTTTCGATAGTTTTATCGCTGGTCTATACAAGCGAGTGAGCGAGTGTGACGGATGATAGCTTGCGTCACTCGCTCGTTCGTGGCGACGCACATTATAGAAATGACCGCTACTTGAGTTAAACCATAGTATTATACTCGTATTATCTGTGGTTAAACGTAGTGTTTTTTTTATTATTTTCTTTGGTTGAGTTCTCTCGACGTGAGAAAGATCGCCAAACGAGCATCGCTGAGCGATTATTATCTTAGCTCTTGTCGCTCAGCGAATATAAACAGCGTTTTAAATTGTCAGCATTTCCTAAAGCAAAAGCTTGGAAGATTTACAGGCCCGTCTGGCAAAAATATATCGGGTAAAAAGACCGTAATACCGAACTTTTTTTATAAATAAAATACTATTACTACCATAATTCTTTTTTCGCGCGACTGAACTTCAACGAAACATCCTAAAAGTTCCCGACAGAGGCATGTTACTTGTTTCTTTGTACTTAAACCGAAATCTCTTTATACTTCAGAGTTATTCCCTGGCGTAAGGTTTTAGGAAACCGATCAACCTGAAAGTAAATTCGACTCAAGCATGTTTGTGAATTAATATGGGCGAATTTTTTCAATAACAAGTGCAAAATAAAACAAATATAAAAACAAACTTCGTAAGAGCAATTTCCTCGATTTCTCTTTTGAGAGCTCAAAGTGTATTTCTGTTCATTCTCACTCCGAAGATCGTTATCAGATTCTCAAATCCTCTACTTTTTTGGGACCACCTAAGATATTGTCTTTTAAACAAACGAAGATTGGAAAATTCGGATAACTATATTGATGAAATAATTGGTAGGCAATCATACAAAAAAAAGTACTTACAGTGGAACTCTTCCTTTTTTTAAGTCTGTTGAAAACGGGGATTGAGTAACTCTGTCTGTCAGTCTGTTACGCTTTCACGCCTAAACCACTGAACCGATTTTGATGAAATTTGGCAAAGAGATAGACTAGACTTTGCGAAAGGATAAAGGCTACATTTTGTTCGGACCTACGCTTGGGAATTCGCGGAGAGCAGCTAGTTTCTTGTATAATCTACGTCGGATATAACACTTAACCACGACCTCTACATGTATTTGTGTAAATACAGTAATTTTACGAATTTCAATAGTTTTGTTTTAGGTGTTTCTAATTGAATGGTAAGTCACGTACAAATATAACCAATAAATAACGTACGTGACAGTCATTACTGTATTGGTTTACTAATGGCTACTTTGAGCATTGATAGTTGTTCAAACAATACAAAGTTCAATAAACAATAAATCAAAATAAACATTTATTTGAAACAAACAAACTAAAACTATAGAAAAAAATTGTATTATTATTAAATTATATATTTTTTACTTAACTTCTAAGTTGACTTATTAAAATTAAGTAAATTCAACAAAGATTGCCTCTTTACCTAAACTGCTACTTTTCTCATCTTCTATGAATATGAAGTTATCATATTCATAGTTGTGATAATAATGTTCTGTTAATATGTGTTCTTCAGGTTTAATAAATACATTTCATTTCATTTCATTTTTTTTTTCATCATTGTTTCAAAAACATACCAACATAATGTTTTCAACAAATAATTGATTAGGTACTCTAACGAGGTTATTATTGTAGTTGATGCTTGTTAGAAAATTCTGGACCCACTGAACCGATTTTAAAAGTTTTTTGGTTGAAAGCAACAATGTTTCAGGCTGTCAGTAGCTATATTTTATATAAAAAAATAATCGGTTTCCATGGTTATTGCCAGGTGGATAAACCGGTTCGAAATTTGAAATTCTATGTAGCACTAGCGCACTCTCGCGGCGTTACCCTCTTAGTGATGGGATATGGTGATGGTGATGATGACAGAAAGTATATCACATACAGAAATTAGAAAAAATATATAAGATAGGCGCGTTAAGACATACAAACAAATAATTCTTGCGTTTTATACATAACAAGCTACCGCCCGCGGCGCTAACACCTTTCACGTGGCGCTAAGGCGGATAAAAAGTAGCCTATGTGTTAATCCTGGTCATAAACTATGCACATTCCAAGTTCTAGCCAAATCCGTTGAGTAGTTTTTTCGTAAAAAATTTAAACAAACCTTCGCATGGAATATTAGCACCTTCATACGTCAATTATAACATAGAAAGTCTTACAAGCATTGTGATTCTGCCTGTTTCAACGCGACACACCAAGAAAAGAATCAGGCAACAACACAATGATAAAAAAATACCCTTGGAAGTACTCACACAGCGCCATCTAGTTCCAAGCTACGCAATTTATTGCTTGTGTTATGGTAAATAGGTAGATCACTGATATACTAACTATCGTACTTGCACGTGGCCCACCAACAAAGTACACCTGCTGTAACAGGGGTTTATCAACGTATGACATGCTTTAATTAATCTCTTAGTTTTTAGCAAACAAACAAATAACTATTTTACCAGTAGCCTACAATATTATGTCATTCTAGCAAATTGTATTAAGTTTGGTCCAGAAAAGAGCCAAGATGGAAGCTGAAACTTGAACTGGAGTTCCGTATAAGAAATGCTATAACATTTGAAATAAGAACGCGCCATGTTCACTTAATGTAGCTAAAAGTAACACGCAAACTTTACTAATGAGAGTTTTTGTGAAACTTAATCGATTTAGATGTGGTTTTCTTATGAATGGTATTGACTATATACACACTAATAAAATCAAAAATATGTTTTAACTGCGCCCCGCGGTGTTACCCGCGGTGAATAGTTTCCGTTGCCGTGGGATCGGCATCAAAAGTAGCCTCCTTTTGGTAATAGGTACCTAGCGCAACTGGTTCTAATAGTATTTTGTACAGTTAAGTCAATAAGTAGTTGTTTAATTTCTATCAATATTATGACGACCTCTAAGACGTGGATACTTATACTTATAGATAGAAAAACATCCAGACCCGGAACAGATATCTGCAGAACAAACAATAGTGGCAATTCTGAGTTTCGCAAAAGCTAAACTAAGCTAACTAAAATTGTTGCCGTCCCTTTCATAGCGATGGAAATAAAAAGGATGGCAATAATTTTAATTAGTTTAGTTTAGCTTTTGCGACACTCCGAATTGCCCCCATTAAATTGCTTATTTTAGGATTAGATGACGATGTGTGGAATGTCCAAGGATATTTATTTATTAATTAACTTGCGAGCTTGTATGAAAAATTACGATGTCTCAGAATCGTAGTAAATAGTAATCTGTGATCATAACCCTGAATAAAAGGACATTATGTTTACATATTGTGTGTAGGTACTATTTAGTTTCAAATAAAAACCATTAAAAAAAAGTAAGTTCGTATGAGCAAGTGGCCAACTCTGGTGACGGAGTTTTTAGGCCGCCTAAAGGCCTCCGTCATGGCTTAACGACTTTAAAAGCCGTTAATAAAAACCATTGAAATTGATTAGCCAGAACCAAAATATTAGCAATAAGTATTATGTATGCATGTGTGTACTATTTAGTTTCAAATAAAAACCTTCGAAATTGTTTTTTACTAGCCAGAACCCTAAACCGAGATATCGAACGTCCGACATGGGACAGACGTGGGACAAGACAGTTTGAGAATACGTAAAGTTAGGCCCCATCTTAATTTGTAGTTTCAAACATTCCAATTGAGTTTCACCGGGTTTTCAAAGGAATGGGCTGTTTGTAACACAACTATCTACATCAGGCTATTCGCTATGACCCAACAAAATGTAACGCGACAAATCGCGGCATCAACGCGCAAAATACAATACTATGGTGTAATGCAGTGACGTGCCACGTTTTGTATCGTTACGTTTTGTTGGGTCATAGCGAACAACCACCCGTGAAACCATTAGCTTTTTTTAATACCTCTGTAATAGTTTTATTTTGTATGCTTTAGGAAAAGTAGCGAAAACAGAGTTTGGTGGCCACCAAGTGTAACTTCGCTACTCCTCTCAATTAAAGCCAGTTTTATAAAAAAATGCCATTTGTTTCATATTTTATGCTTTGTTTTAAAAGCCTAATAAAAATACTAAGCAAAAGCAAACATTCGAGACAAAAGCATATTCAGTGCGACGTTTTCTGGTCTTAATGTCTTTAAGGTTACGCATTCACATCTTAGGCTCATTGTCTCAAAACAAAGCGTTATATAACAATGTAATATAATGTTCGAACAACATGCTTGTAACAAGACGAGGCCTGAAGGCATCTTGAGAATTTCAAAGGTTTAGTTTATTGGACGGCCGTCAACAGCTGTCCGTCTGTTAACGCCCGTCAGCATGCAAGTATTGGCTTACTATTGGTTTACGCCTACGACGCCTGAGATCTATCTTCACTCTTTACTCAATTTAAAAACTTTGATAAAATTAACACCTACTACCAAGCAAAGCAGCAGAGCTGTCAAAAACCAGTCAAAATAAAATAATAAGTACTTACGGAGATGTCATCAGCTGATTGAGAATAGTGGAAGATAAATACCTTTTCTGCCGACCCCATTGTACTCCTATTAGTCTAAAAATTCAGAAACGGGAACTAACCTTAGAAAGATTTTTGTAAAACGCAACATTATTGTAAACAATAATTATAATTATGATTGTTTTGACGTCTAAAATATAATTAAATTGGCCTTTATGTCAAAACCAGGAAAAACAAGGTGACGGCCGTCAGTCGACGGACCAGCGTGTATAGAATTTAGATGAAACATTGTATCTATTGTCTACCGAAATACATAATTTGAACCTATTTACAATGAACTAAAAGTTTGTTTCTCAATCACGACTGATTAATTTGCATGTTTTGATTGAGTTGCAGACCTCAGACTCCTCAGAGTACATTACATCCGTTATGTTCCTACTTCTATAATAATTAATGTTAAACTTTGTATGTTTGTTGTTTAAGCACTCTAGTACTGAATACCCAAGCCATATTACATTTCTACAATAGCTTTCGCTATAGAAATGACCATAATATTGACGACTTCCGTGGCTCAGTGGATTCTCTCGCTCGCTTGAGACGCATAAGGTTGCGTGTTCGATCCCCGCCGCGGGACTAATTTTTGCATATTCTGCAGATATTTGTTCCGGGTCTGGGTATTTCTATATTATATAGTCAATAGCAAAAAAAATTACATAGTTATTTATTAGTCATGTAGTTACTATAACACAAGCATTAAGTTGCTTAGCTTGGGACTAGATGACACTGTATAAAAAATGTCCAAGTAGGTATATTTATTTGGAATCAAAGAGGTTGAGGGAAACTTAATAAATTAGGTAAGTTCGAATGACTAACTAATAAATGACGGGGCTTGTAGGCTTATATCCAAGTACGTACCTATAGTTTATCGGTCATGTGGTTATCATAACTTGGGACTAGATGACGCTGTGTGAAATGTCTCAGAATATAGTTATATATTTTATTTTATTTAATACTAGCTAACTTGCCCGTGGCTTCGCTCACGTGGTACCTACCTTGATAAAAATTAAATATAGCCTATGTTCATTCGGAAAGTCTAAGCTACAAATTGGTGAAAGAATTTTTGAAATCGGATGAGTAGTTTGGAAGATTACCCCAAACATACAAACAAACAAACCAACATTACCTCTTTATAATATTATAATAGTATATATAGAAGACTTTTTTCCTTGTCATATTTGTATTGATAAACTTCAAATAATGTCAAATATAAGTGCCACTTATATTATGTAGCGTCTCAGTACTCGAGCGTTAGCGGCTTAAGTGGTAAAAATATTTCCTATCTGAGCTTCACAATGAACCATTTTGCAATCAGGGCACCAAACGGCTTCCACTCCAACAGTTGCTGACCTCCGCAAATCGAACTCAATAAATCTCGGATATTCATCGGGTAAATCGAGCGTGTTGATGAACTAAACAATAAATCCTGACCTTAAACTTTGAGATATGCGGGCAAAGAGCCAAGCCATGCTTGTGCTTTATGTGTAAGGTTTTCTGATATGGCGCTTATTCTCCTTACAAAGTGGAGCCAGAAAAACGAGTTTTTTAACGATAAAACAAACTGGCATTGATCTGATGATTCCAGTTTTCATGACATTTCAATGAGAATTCCTTTTTTCGGCATTTTCTTTTTTCGGTAAAAACATACAAGCTTAAAGCTGTGCAGGCAAAATCAATAGACACCTTTAAGATTACAAGTCGCAAAAGACTCGGATATTAAGCCCCATTTCGGAATAAGACCACCTGTCACCGAATCTCGATTTAACGCATTAGATTGGTACGCGCTGTTGGTTCTCTTTATGGTACCTTTATACCTACTAAGACATACATCGGTAATTTTTAAAACGTGTTCTTTAGAAAAAAAGTTTTTTTTATGCGATTATACTATACTGTCGTGTAGTCGTATTCGTCGTAGTAGTCATAGCGTGAATCTGGTGTAAAGATAATCTGTCCATTGATTTGGATACCGACTATCGAATCAAATCGTCTAACCTCCGGTTCCTATATCCAACTAACGGATGTCCGTAGGTCGGTCGTCATAGCAACGTTGTTTATTCAACAGAAAATGTATTAGACTTTTTGACAGATAACAACGTTGCTATGACGACCGACCTACAGATTAGTTGGCTATAGGAACCCAACATAAGGCACCAGTCTCGTCAGTTACACATTGATGCCCTCGAATGAGTTTGAGTGAAGGTCGAGTGGAGTTGGAGTGAAAGTAACCTTAAGAATATGGGTGTAAGACTCAAATACATTAGAGACAAACGGAGCGACATGTTGATGTTGCTCGACAATACGTGTTCTAGCTCTCAGAGCGGGCTATAAAATTTTTCTTGTTCCCATTTGAGCACCACGTCAAAATTTTGTGATCTCAAAATGGGAATAGCTTGGGTGCTCAATGCATAGGTGCTCACTTGGGAATACTTCATCAAAATGTCCCACTTCAAGAAAAATGTTGCGGAACTTGTTGCGGGACACTGTGCAACGCTGTGACACGTAGATTGAGTGTTGCGCGTCATTCGTTAGCGATACAAAATCTCCCATGGTACTTACTTACATAATAATTTAAAAAAAACCGTAAATAATCATTTTTTGTGTCACAAAAGAACGAAGTCACAAAAAAAGGTACCTACATAATTTACAAAGGTAAAAAAAAAACAAAAATTGCGACAACGAAAAAGATCGTCACCACGGAGTCACTCATGTTCAACCAGAGGAGCGTATAGTGAATTCGAGGCTTAAAGCTCTCAGCGTTCCCTAGAAAGAGACGTAAGGTTGAGGAAGTTATGTTCTCTGCATAGTTTTAAGCCTCACGGGCGATGCGGTGTCGTTGCTTTACTAGTTTATGCCTTTCTCGGTAACAGGGTCGCAAACAAGACGACGCATATGGCTTTGCTTGACTTGATTTTTTATTCGTAACATTTATTGTAGAGTGTGGATTCCTCCCACTGAAACTTTCAAATTCTTTAAATTAATTCATAGAATATAAATAATATAAATCGGTTAATGTAAGCTCAGTTAGACTAGACTGATCATATTTACTGTTAAGCTAAGCTTAGAAAGCCTTGTTACATTGACAAATCATTATGAATGGAGTGTGATTTTCTTCAAAAGATCATTTCTTAAAATTGTAGAGATGGTTTTTCGTGCCTTAGGAATGCAGTTTTGATCTTATTTATTCATCATTCATTTCATTACATTTTCCTTTATTTATGTAATCTCTGATACCTGTTTCGTAACGAAGAGCATGACAAAATCAAATAATCCGGCTAATACCGAAACGCACGCGATGAAAAACGATGCCTGATTTCAGTTTACATATTTGATTTGTGGCAACCATGAAAATCACTTTGTCATGTTCCCGATAAAAGTAACTCTTGTTGCTCATGCAATAAAGTTCAGATTTTTGTGAGTGCTTTCCAATCAGGGGTGTCACATTTTTTATGATTTTGTAGTACTCTTGTTGATTGTGTGACTCTGTTTTGTATCGATACTGTTCTACATCAATAAGGGCCAATCGTGGGTTATATAGCTACTATGTATTACAGGGTTAATAAATTCAACTACTTTGTATTAACCAATTAAAAAACGTTAAATTGTTGGTGTCGGCTTTAAAGTCGTCAAACCACAGCGGAGGCCTTTAGGCGGCCTAAAAACTCCGTCACCAGAGTTGGCCACTTGCTCACTTACTTTTTTATGCTCACTTACTACGATGAACTTACTTTTTTTTCATAAAAAAGCGCCAAAACGCTGAAATTCCGTCGTGACTGAGAAATCATTTATTTACAATAAAATATACAGCCTTCACAACATAAAATTTATCGCTAAATACGTTTATCTCTCTGTCAAATACAGTACAAATCAGATCAGATAAATGATTTTGTTTAACAGGCCGCCTTTAGTCCCGAGATTACAAACTCTACCTCTACCTATTTATTTAACCCGAGGAGTGAGAAAATCAAGAGTAAGTCCCGAGCAGCTGGTGATGCCCCGAGGTGCAACTTATACGTGTTTGACGAAAAGAAAGGTAAGGCCGTACGTTCAATTGTCGGTCCCGTCTAAAAACTCCGTCATTAGTTCTTTTTTTTTTTTAATACCATGACATACAGTGGAACATACAACCTCTTCCTTTTATGAAGTCGGTTGAAAACACATTTTTTTAACCAGCAACAAATTAAATTTTTGCCAAACATCCCTGTTCTAGGCCCAAAGTAGAGCTGATTGGCGGTTATGGAAGGAGGCTTATGCCCAGCAGTGGGTCACAAAAAGCTGAATATGATGATGATGATGATCCCTGTTCTAAATAAGTTTTCTTATTCTCTCGACCCTCATAAAAAACAAATTAAAACACACTGATTTGCAACCTCGTCCGGAAACTGTATAAAATTAATTTTATCAAAGTTTCTGATGTACTGGTGGCACTACCATCAATTTTTTACAACTTGATTACAAGACAGTACAGCAGCTGCCCTAGCCATGTTACATTTCGACAATCGCTTTCGATTAGAAACTAAAAAAAATGTATAGGAATTGACAGTCGATGACGAAAACTCGAGCGATCAGAAATGTCAAATCAAAGGTGTAGCGATGATAGAAATCGAATCGCTTCATAGCGAATGCCGGTTGGCTAGGCCCTCTGATTATACTAACGACCAAACTAAAGTTAGCGATTTTTTTTATGCAACCGAAGTGCTCAAATTCTGCTACGAGTAAATTTCGATTTATAATTGTTAATCATGTTAAAGTTAAAATAACATAACATAACATTTTTTATTTATTAATCAACATACATGACATAAATTACAGTAGGTGATTTATTAGTATGTATGAAATAAATGGGTACATTTAATTGTTATTCAAATCAAAAACAGATAGAAATAGGTAGACATACCTTTTTATAAAAGTGAAGTTTGAGTTACGTAGGTACGAGTAGGTACGCTGTAAATCCTTCAACAAAAACTTCTGAACGGATTTGGCTGTAACTTGATACATAGTTTATAATCTTAGGTTAAGTACCTGTAAAGTTACAAACTTTTTGAATAAATAAATAAACTGGAAAAACATATAGGTTAGAGGAGGTTTTAAGCGATTAAATCGCCGATTATATAATATAGTTAAATTATTGTAGTGTATTGTATTGTTAATTTTTTTGTATATGGTATGCAATAAAGTACTATAGAAAAATAGAATAATTTTATATATTCTATTTTTCTTTAGATTACTTTTTATTAAGTACCAAGCTAGCGATATTTACACAGTATATTCCTCAAACTACCCAATTATATTAAACAAATAACTATTTGTTTTTAATTACATTCATAGAATGTTAATACAGCGTGTATTTTGTGTCTGAGTATATTCAACGCAGTCACCAAAATTTGTTTGTACATCTGTTTACAAACAAAATAATGCTTCATTGTAATAGAAAACCAAGATTACAATTTTCAACTTTCTACGATTAGCGACTCTATCGCTAATTTACTATTTTGCCAGATAACCTCGCAACCTCGTAGTAAAATAAACATTTAAAAAAACTTAATACGTAGAACTGTATCCATAAAGTTGCTGTAAAAATTACCTAAAATATAAATAAAACCCTTAATTATTCAACCGTAAAACAGAAAAGTAATGAAGCTGTCCCTTTCAGTCCCTCCATGCCTTGGTATCGACCAAACAACACGTAACATAGAGCCTCGTCACCCCACATTCAAAGTTAAGGTAGCTTCAAGGTACACGGGCAATTTTTGAGAAATCGCCTGCTGCCCTAGCCATGTTACATTTCGACAATCGCTTTCGATTAGAAACTAATAAAAATGTATAGGAATTGACATTCGATGACGAAAACTCGAGCGATCAGAAATGTCAAATCAAAGGTGTAGCGATGATGGAAAGAGAATAGATACGAAACATTTGTCACTTGTCTACGCACCCTGATAGCATTATAGCAGACACAAACACGATGAACATAAATAACACGATTTAAAGTTGCTTGGATCCGAGAGAGAGCAGTTAAGCTACCTTATCTTTTGTAACGATCCTTAAGTGGCTCAATTGTTTCTAATTGCTTTTCGTTCAAATATTTAAATATAATTATATTAATTTGTTTATTTAGACAACATAGATCCAATTTGTTAATAGTACTTAAATCAAAGCTTTAAATATAATGTTAGAGTTACTTAAAAATTAGGTACATAAAATTAAGTGATAAAGATCCCTCAAAACGAATCTCAACAATCTCTCGGTGAGACTAATAGATCTGGAAATTGAATAAGAGAGCGCAAAGCAGGAGAAACATATTTGTCTGCTATGACTTGCAAGATAGTAGTCTTTTTTAAACTTTCGCGATCAGAACACATGATAAAACATACATTAAATAAAGTTAAATAGCGATAAATACCCGTAAATATATGTTTTATCTTGCAAGATAGTGTTGGTGCTGTGCTGGACCGCACTCTACTGAGCATCGAGGCAGCACTTTTGCGGATGATGGCATGAAAAGTCTACCCACTTTTAATATTAGTTTGATAAGATTTATATGTGTGCATGTCTACTTATTCTCCCACTGTATTTGAACAAAATTGTGTAAATACTCGCAGAGTATGTTTATATGTGTTTCTCAGTAAGTGATTTATTTGTAAATTATATGAGAAATAAAGCTTCTTAAAACCGTAAACCGTAAAACCATCGACCCACGCCTCCGCGAACATGGTAGATGAGCTGCAGAAGCGGGGCTGATCACCTTCCTAAATCCATTATTTTATTGGACACACAGAGCATTTAGCGATTGCTTAGTGTCGCTGACCAATATGCAGTAGTTTAGTTTCTGTAAATAAATGTTTTATTTACTAAACTAAAAGCGTTATAAAGAATTGAATCACGACTGTATTCCCAAGGTGCAGAATACACATTTCATCAGAACTTTAGGCATTATAAATCCTTTGATTTAAGGGGCTAGTTTTCTAAGTAGGACATACTTCAGGTACGTATTGACATGCCCACATCTTGCAGCAGTTAACATTCCATGGTACGTGACAGGTTGCAAGCCCATCGACGCTACTCGAATGGTAAGTAATTTCAGCATGATTTTTTTCTTTACTCTTAAGGTGACCCTTCCCGGCGCGTCTATCATCGACGCGAGCATGGCTGAAAAGCTTGTTGTTTCATCCAGCGCAATGCTAGAAAAAAAAACAAAGCGAAAAGAGAGAGATAGCGCCTCAGCGCTCGGCATTCAGTAGGTACTTTCGCCGCTCACTCGCTCACTCGAAAAATAGTGTGCGGAAATTTCATAAAAAGTGTTCCAGGAAATACGTGTTTTTCAGTAAGCCTTACAAGTTTGTAAAATAAATGTTTGTCATTTAGAATCTCCATAACATTTGCAAGGTTTCTATCACAATATTTTCTTTACTTTTACAATTTATGAGTATTTTATGAACGGCGAAAGTTCAGGTAAAATTTATGCAAAAAGCAGGTTTTTGGAGGCTTATACTGAATTTGTTTCTCAAAATTTTGATTTTTAGTTTTGATAGAAACCTAGATATAGTGCACAAGATACCTATTAGTTCAAAAGTTTAAGAGAAAGATCTGTTACAAGGGCATAATCACGTACGAGCGTTTGTATGAAAAGTAAGCCGAGTTGGCCGCTCTTAATTCGGATATTAATTTTTCAAATCTTCAGCTATTGATTGCTTAGGTACTTTATATTTTTCAGTGTAAGAAAGAAAATTAATATTTCAACAAACAGAGCAATTTAAATCGCTAGTTCGTATCTTTAAGATAAAACTTGGCAAACACTCAAAGGGCGCTTAAAGTAAGTTATAACTGTTGCCTAATTTTGCCGTATCTTTGTGCTTTTAAAGTGATGGATTACTTTAGGGATGAGAAATACTTATTCTTAAATATGCTTTCAGAAAAAACATGTTTTTAAGAACTTCCGTTATAATAATGTTCTTTAATGAGAGTCATGCCAAGTATATAGACAACACATTATATATTTTTTTAATTTAGGTTACGTTAGTTTAAGACCTGCTTTAACTCCGAACATAAAAACTTTTTTTTAATGAACCAGCGAATTTTTTTTTTTAATCCATAAAAAATAAAGAAATAAGTCATAAACTCGAAACAATTTATATTAAACTCGGAACAATATATTAGCCTATATTAAACAACACTTCTGTCAGCTACATCATTAAAACACTGTGATGTAGCTGACAAAAGTGTAATTATTCCTGAAAACCCCACATGTAAACAAGCTATCGGAATTTTGCAAGATTACTTTACTAAAAATATACTTCTGTGGAGCTTGATAAACGACAGAAATAAACATACGAGTAACACAAAGATAAAAAAAGTTCATAAACAATACTTTCGCAGTGTCCTTGTAGGCAGTGAGCAAATTGTCATATTTCAAACGGTAAAATATTGTAAAAGCCTGGGCATTAGCAAGAGTAATACTACGGAAATACATATAAATTGTATTCAGTTTCCTTTTTCACCCGACTATCCAAATATAATATTTCAGTAGCGTGTACACTCAAGGAATTATTGTGGTCTCGTTTGTTCCACGAATGATTGATGATGCAAAAGGCCGTTACTTTGTACGGTCAGAGCGAAATGTGTCTACTTTTCTAGAAAATAATATTCTCTTTGTACTTACCTATAATTATATAAAAGTAACACATAGGTACCAACGCTTTAATAAAAAAAACACTTTCTATCTAGAAAATAACATTCTCTTCGTACTTACCTAATTTTTGAAAAGTACATAGGCTACGCTTTAATTAAAAAAACGCTCTTTACTTGGCGAAGTTGCTTAGACGTTCTTGATAGATCGATGAAGTTAATACGATTATAAATACAGTGTTTTTAACTTCTGCAGGAGTCATCGACTTTCATGAAATTGTACCACCCGTATTTGTTCCTAAAAAAGATTTGTATTATTATTATTACATTTAATAAAATAACAGTATAAAGCTAGAGGATTCGCGAGGTTACCAGGGGGTTGCGTAGCTAGGGATTAGTTAGATGATCATCTTACTAATAGTTTCGGGGTTCGGCGTAAAGGGTCCGTGGCCTAGTGGTTGGGCAGCTCTGAATGAATCCAAGAATATTTGGCTGACTGTACCAATTTTTTATTCAAGATAACTTCATATCACAGCTGGCATCTGGTTTTAGGAAGCGTCACTTAAACGAGATTTTATTTTTGTGTTTTAGTCGAATCAGTTTTTATCATCTTGTCACTTTTCGTTCTACTTTCTTGTGGCGTTTTCGTATGGCGAGGGTTTTAATACATAAATGTATTTATTCTCTGAAGTTGATTAATGGTTGGATGATAAAACGTTGACTTGACAACATTGCCATCACCGCTAATACTTACGATTTCTTATATAAATCGGGTTTTTTCTTATATAAAATTTCTTGACCTGTCAAAAAAAGTCATGATTATGATTGTATTCCCGAAACGCTGTAGTCATTTTCTAAGATCTTTACTGATCTAAAAGCCTTTGAAGAGGTCTAAGGTAGTCAGAGGTACAAACACATATTTTGATGTCTCGGTTGGTGAAAGAAGAGAACCGCGGTTTACCGCTCACTGTAAAAAAAGCTTGGCCCACACCACCATGCCTGGATCTTTCACTGGAGTATGGAGTCGCGTTGGAAAAGGCAATAGAATCTCCTAGCATGTATGACGAAGTTGAAGTGATTTTTGAGGTTCTACCAAAATAAATTATTTTTTCTGTCTTTCAACATTGCCCATGACGCACGATGGTACGTGCGTCATGGGCAATGAACGCGTTATGGTACACTATTTAGTACGATTAAACACAATTATTCCGTTGTTTTTTTTAATCGTTTTTTTATTATACAGTGACAGATCAGTAAACCACATTTCTAAACGCACTATTATCAATTTCAAAAAGCTGTGGTTTATAAACAATGATTCATTACATTATCTCCTTATGATTCATAAAGCAAAAACAACAAGTAATGTTAGACAAAATTTATTCACATAATAAAATATTTTGTATTAATACCATTTTCCAAAAAAGACTGCTTACATATTTCTTACTCTAATAAATCACAATCCAATATTTCACATGAAACTTAGTTCAATAAATCGTTTTGGTAATCCGAGCCAAGTTCTAAGGAACTACGTAGCATTCGCGAATCCCTATATACAGCTATCACGTTGTTCTGTCTCCTAAACTTAATGTACACTGCCACTCCCACAGCAACTAATACTATAGTCAGTACACTGCACCACGCGATAACAACAGCCGACGATCCTTCTTTGTCCTCAACAGGTTTAACCGTCGTCGTTTCATATGAATCATCGCCGCATTTAATACCATGGACATTATCCTCATGATAAATCTTATCAATCGATGTTATTTCTATCTGATATGCTCCGTAGTAAACAGCTTTGAGCGAAGCATTTCTTATGATCTCTTGGCAAGAGATGGGATTGCCTCCCAAACTCAAAGTCTTCAGCTTCCTCTGCGTCACAAGCACAAGCTTATCAATATCAAGGGTCCTTAACCGATTGTAATCAATTATCAAAGTTTTGAGCTCGGCACACTCATGGAACACATGCACGTCGAGGGAATCCATCTTGTTATTGGAAACGTCCAGTAATTCAGTTTTGTGTAGCCCTTTGAGACTACCATAACGCAATTTCGTTATGTAATTCGAAGATAAATTTAGCAATTTTAAATTTCTCATGTTCTGAAATGTACCTGGAGGTAGGTCAGCTAATTTATTGTGACTTAAATCAAGTGATTGCAAAAAGTCTATGTTTTTGAAAAAAGTGTTGTTTATGAAAGCTAGATTGTTGTAACTCAGATCTACAATAAGGAGTTCTTTGAATACGCTCAAGTTGATGTTAGAAATTTTATTTGATGAAAGGCGCAAATCAACTAAATTGGTCAAGGTATTAGTGTGGATGTTGTTAAAGTTCTCTATATTATTATGAGAAAGATGCAATACTTTTAACTCTGGAAATGTTAAAGCATTTGCATTTGAAACATCCCATAATCCATTGTTAGACATATCAAGATACACTAATTTGCAACTTTCTGGGAAGATTCCCGAAATATTTGATAGTTTGTTGTTATTCAAATAAGCGGATTTCAAATTTGTTAGCAAACTGTTGTTAAACTGCAATTTTTTCAGATTATTATAGGAAACGTCTAAGCTGTACATGTTACCCATGTTTCTAAAATTATCTGTTTCGATGTTTTCAATAGCATTATGAGATATATTTAATCTGGCTAAAACGGGCATGTCAACAAAGGCCATGTGATTGACTTTAGTGAATTTAAAATTACTTAGGTCCAAAAATCTTAAATATTTTGCTGGACTGAACATGTTAGCTTCGATCTCACCAGTAAGTTGGTTGTCCACCATATTTAAGTATTGCAAACTAGAAAGTGGCAATGCATTTGACTCAATTTTTTTAATTTTATTTAAGGATATGTCTAATTTTTTCAATAACTTTTGATTTACAAACATTTTTTCATTTAAGAATGTTACATTGTTATTATTCAGGTATAGTTCCGTCAAATTTATCAAGCAGCATCTTAAAAAATATATTTTAGATATATTATTGTAAGATAGATCTAAAACAGACATTGTTGAATTAGCAAAAGTGAAGTTTTCGATTTCAAATATATTATTTCTGCTCAAATTCAAATGAATTAAATTAGTCATTTCAACAAACGCTTTATCTTTTAAAATTGTAATGTTTTGTTGGGATAGATCAATTTTAATAATGTTCTTCAATCCAGCAAACGTGTTATTTGCAATTTCTTCCGTTATGTAATTTTTTTCTAAATTCAGATAACTTAGGTTATTATTTTTGAAACTGTTACCCTCTATAACAGTAATTTGATTGTTGTATAGGTCTAGATAGTCAAGTTCAACGTTATTTTCAAACATTTTACTTTCTATTTTTGACTTTATTGCGTTGAAGCTAAGATCTATTGTGCGTAGTTTTGATGATTGAATAAAGCAATTACCGTCAACAATTTCTATCTCATTGTGTGACATGTTAAGAAATTCCAAATTCTGCAGTCTGTTTGTTTCATAGCCCGTCACCCTTCCCATATGATTGTATGACAAATCTAAGTGCACCAAATTCTTTAAATTCACCAACGTGATATTCAGAGTCTCTAATTCATTATTCTGCAAGTACAAGGCGTTTAAAAGCTTCAGCCCACCAAAACAGTTATCTGATAGACTTTTTAGTTTGTTTCCATTTAAGTACAATGTATATAAACTGGGAAGTTCCAGTAACACTTCATCAGTAAGATACGTTAGTTTGTTATACGACAAATCTAGTACTTCAACATTACATAGCTTGCTGTCTGATATCATGAACGATTCAGCTTCCAGATAATCTAATGCATTGTGAGAAAGATTCAAATGCTGCAGTGATAGTAAAGTCTTAAACGTTTCTCCTTGAATTTCCCTGATGTTATTTCCTGATAGGTCCATATAAGTGCACTTGGAGTAGTATCTGAAGCTATGCTTTCCCAGTGTCTGCCAGTTGTTGAAAGTTGCTTTGATGAAGCGTACTCGGTTATCGAAGTTCGTGGCTCCGAAGAAAGCTGTTGTGAGTTCGAAGGCTGAAGAGTTTGTGATTATGAAAGTGACGTTAGGGTCGCCGTGGCAGAGAGGATTGGAAGCGCTGCCAGGGTGGTAGACGCAAGTGACGGTGTAGGTACATCCTGAGATGTCTTCAACTGCACACGAAGTTGTGGATGATGCTCGGTTGATAGTTATGAGAAACCAGGTTAGGCCTGTAATATAAGAGAATAAAAATAAATGAAAGTTTCTATAAGACTTTTCATCTATTCTAGGAAATAAACACACACATCTATTTTGGAGAACACTGTATTGGCTGAGCCTGCTTAGCCAATAAAGTGTTCTCCAAAATAGAGTACCGGTAGCCGACTACATCACACACATCCACAAGTGCGCCACATCAGGCCACATGGCTATGATCTTATCTAAAAAAATTGCTTCTCAAAATAAAATTAAATACTCTTCGCTTCGTCAATTTTTTTCGAAAGTAGATTAAATAGGTACTTACCTACCACATTTAAGTAGATAAGTCAAAAACCTTGCTACGAGTATATATTTGTGTTGATCCTGTGTGATATTCTGTGCCATAAATTGCCTTAATGTTCAAAATTCACAGCTATTTTTATGAATTTTAAATACTTTTGGTAAGTTTATTGGATACATACTTGAATTTTTAATAATTGAAGATTGCCTCCTGACTCTGTATTAATCATCTAGTAAAATGTTAAGGCCGTTTTTTTTTAATTGGATACTTACAAATAAACTTAGCCAAAGCCATGTTGTAAGGCGCACTGCAAATCCACAATAAAGAAGCATACACTATTACTTATATCCATAAATATAGCACCATTATGATAATCGTAACAAAGGCGGCCACTGACGACAGTGGCCAGTGAATGATGACAAACTTTTGTTTATATTTTAATATTAAGAACAACGAAACTATAGATGTTTTTTTTTTTTTTAATTTTGATTCCTAAGGACAGAGTGCCTCTTTCACGATCTTCAAGTAAAGTTCCGAGTAGGCTAGTCACCAAGTAAAGTGTCGAGTAACCTCTAGTCGCATTTCACGACGGAATAGAACGAATGATTAATTGATTTGTTCGTTTAACATGTGAGTGCTTACTCAGAGGTTGGATTTTGTTGGTGAAACTAAATGATGATACTCATAACTTTTACTTGCCAATTAACGTTACTCGTTAAGTAACTAATCAACACTTTACTTGAGGATGGTGAACGAGGTCCTAAAAATAATAATATGAGTGAGCAAAGTTACAATTTAATTCAACGTTTTGTAAAGGATCAAAATCACGTTCAAAGATTCCGTTACATTGATACAGGTGAAACTAATAAAGGCCTAAAATGGCAATCCTTTGTCAGATATAAATTACACCAGAAAACAATTTAAGTTTGAATACAAATAAGATAAAAAATCAACATTAATAGAAAATGACTGTGTTATACGTAAGTTTAATTTGTATATCTAGGTGTTAAAGTATCAAAGTACCTACCAGATATAGCATTTCGTTTTCACGTTAAGAGCGCGTCTATGGGTGAAACTAGCGCCACCGCCTATTTTATTTTATTATAACGTTGAACAAAAGAATTTAAAAAATCTAAAAGTCCAGTTTGTGAAACCTATCATAAGCTTTTTTTTAATACCTCTGTAATAGTTTCATTTTGTATAGTTTAGGAGGAGTATCGAAGTTGCACTTGGTGGCCACCAAACCCTGTTTTCGTTATTCCAATATTGTGTTCCAATCTCTCAAAATTGAATATCAGAGTTTTCATGTTCGTTAACCCGTGTTGGTAAAGTGGATTAGTACCTCGACTTTCGATCTGAAGGTCGTGGGTTCGAATCCAGCCGTGCATCAATGAACTTTTCGCATCGAAAAATGTATATTATACACGAGCTTATAACGGTGAAGGAAAACATCGTGAGGAAACCAGTTAGCTCTCTAATAGCGTCGATGGGCTTGCAACCTGCCACGTATGGAAAGTTAAATTCTGCAAAAAGTGGACATGTACCAAATATGTATGTGTTTGGACATACCTCTGACTACCCCCTTAGACATCTAAAGATCTAAAATTGCCTAATGATCTGAATGAAATGTCTACCGCTCCCGGGATACAGTCGTGATCAAATTTTTTTTTTTTTTTCATGTTTGTTATAAAGTCAAAAAACTTCACTTTGAAACGTACAGAAAACAATGAGTTATCTTTTTCAGAACACTGTCCGCTCCATTGCTTTCTGTTTTGGTTCTCCGGAAACCGTTATCAATGCATCCTATGATGAGCACAAGAATTCATTAGTAGGTACAAAGTTTATAAATATTTACAATTAGCTGCCCAGGCGAACTTTGTACCGCCGTAGATTTAGATAGATTGAAGACCTCGTGGCGTAGCTTGCTAAGACGTTCTTGGTAGATCGTCGAAGTTAAACAACGTTTTGAGCGGTCACTACTTGGATGGGTGACCGCAAGTGGCATTATATCTGAGCGCTTCCGTGCTTCGAAGGGCACTTTAAGCCATGACGTAGGCTTAAGGCAGCCTAAAAACTCCGTCACCAGAGTTGATCACTTGCTCATCAAACTTACTTATAGATAGTATAGATAGATAGAAAACTCTTTATTGTTACACCAGATAATGCACTAAAACTAGAAAGACTTAAGAACTAATACAAGGTGACAAATGAGGGCCTTATCTCTCAAAGCGATTTCTTCCAGGCAACCTTATACGTACCTACTTTATACGCACTTAATAGACAGAATGATCAAAAAGCCTTCCATTCAAAAAGTATGAGTACATTTTTATTCTTTTTTTTATACCTAAACTTTGTCGGTAATAATTTTAGGATGTTATTTTAATCTCAGTTAGAGGTATCTTAATTGAAAATATAAAATACATTCCAAATTTTTTCCTCTTAAATACAGGGTGTCCCATAATGTGACGATAAGCTAGCATCAGGCAGAAGCCTACTTCTGACGACGCTATAAAAAAAACGAAATCCTAAGCTATGTACACTATTGCTTTACATTTCAATAGGTAACAACCTAAAAAAATCAAATACTCCACATAAAATATATTCTAAAACGATAAATTCTGAAAACTTAACATTATGGTTCACCCTGTATATTAAAAGTGGGTCAAGATATTATAAAAGTGGGTCATAAATGTTAATTTTTCGACTCAATGAATCGCCAGACATGGTTGAAAATATACGGCTGAGTTGATCAACAACTTTATTCATCTACTCCTGTAAAATAAAATAGATAACGTTGAGTCAATTATCCTGTACCTATATTATTACATCTATTATCTCACTTAATATTGTATGGATGGATAATATGGTATGGACACGGAATATGGATGATATGGTATGGACACGTAATGAGGAGGGATGAACAACATGTCACCAAACGTGCTATAAGTATGAGTGTGGATGGGCATGCAAGTAGAGGAAGGCCGAAGAAAAAGTGGTTTGACTGTGTGAAAGAGGATAATATGAATGTTAGAGGAGTAGATTCAGAGTTGACGAGTGATAGGAGTGAGTGGAAGAAGAAAACACGTTGTGCCGACCCCACGTAACGTGGGATAAGAGCAGGAGAATGATGATGATAATTATCTCACTTAATATTGTAAACGCAAAAGTTTTTACGTAAAGTGCCTAAGAGGTTAAGATTTTTTTAAACTTAATTAAAAAAAAATCTTAACCTCTTAGGCACTTTACACACTCATGCGGGCACCACACATTTTCAACTTAGTTCCAACATTGGCTGCGAATAGAATGACCAATGGCAATGCTCCTGTGTCCATTATCCGTCCAAGATCGATCCCCACATTGGAGTATTGGAACCAACACGTTCCGACTCTCCAATGTGTGGTGCCCGCATTAAACAGCAGAAAAGACATTACTTGCATCCTGTAAATCCTGTCCCAACACTAAAGCTGAATGAAATAATTATTCCCTCAGTGATAAATCTGCTACCCAACGTATTCGTTGATTCCCCCCTTAGGGGCAATAACTGGAACTATATCTTACAAAGTACGTTCCTACAGATTTATCTACGTAATCTGTGCTTTCACCTTTTCTCGGAAGATCTTGGTGATTTTGAAGATGAAGGTGCCTTTTGTAATGGGTGTACTAGGACTAATGGCATTATCAGCTGTGCTTTGGAAGGCACGTTAAATTGTCGGTCCCGGCTCAGTCATTAAACCATGACAGAAGCCTTTAGGCGGCCTAAAAACTCCGTCACCAGAGTTGGCCACTTTCTCATACGAACGAACGAACAAGGACTAGTAACGAAACTGAAAGAATGCAATTATTTCATGATCGTGAACCAGTTTTTGCCCGCGGCCTCGCTAGCGCTGACGTGTATGAAATTTCATTGGCGATCACCTGAATAGTTGTTTAGATGTGCAAGTGTAACAGACAAACCAACAAACTTATAATCACATTTATATTATACCTATTTAAGTGGAAAAAATATATTTATTTTGGCAAATTATCAAATCTTTGGTATTAACAAAAATACTTTTTTTCACGTTAATACAACCAACATAGTTTGACACTTAAAGCCTGCCTTACTGTATAGAATAGAATATAATTAATTTATTTGCCATTTATTTACTACTGTCAGTAGTATTAACCCGTGAAAGATTTAAATAAAAGGAAGTAGTTCTCCTACTTCCAAATTTCCCTTACCTACCTTACAATATTAGTGTGGATTATTCGATGTGAAGGATACGACATTTGAGTATTCGGAAGTTATCTTATAACACCCAGTATTCTACAAGTTCGTAAGCAATTTGTAAGCAAATAGGCTTGCGCCGGCTGGTGTTAAGTTGCGTGCTAGATGATGATTGTAATCTATATTCTACAAACAAAGATTGATGTAAGATGGATGTATATAAAAATGAATTGCCAAAATATAATGTCAGCGCATAACTTCGGAATGCCTACGTCAAATTCGCAGCCACAAAAATTTCAATTTCACAAAAAATCTGTAGCGGTACATGTGGGTTAGCTAGTTTTATATATTTCGAGGCGTTTAGAAACCGTTGAATTTGCTCATATACAGCTTTGTTAACGATAATAGAAATAGATCCGAAACAAAGCGATTGTAATACTATCAGGCTAAGGACAAAGTCTGTCGGGTCAGTACTATATAAATAAATGAATGAATCTCTCTCTTTGACAGAGTGGCAACTTCGCATGTGATAAAGTCATGAACTTACATAACTCAGTCATACCCATTTACCCATATAATTCGACATAGCTCTTGCCACTGTCATCTTAGAACCCTGTTAGCCCTATATAATTAGGTTTTGCCTCTCGCACTAATCAGACGAGCAAGACACCTAGATCAGTGTCACAAAGAAATTTATGACGTCATATCGTCACGCTTTGTTTGCTATGCACATCTATATTTACGAGTATACTAGTATTAAAGAGGTAAGGTTGTGTTTGTTTGTAGTAATCTCTGAAACTACTCATCCGATTTCAAAAATTCTTTCACCGATGTGTAGCATGAACCTTATGAATAAACATCTATACAAATATTACAAGAATTAAAGTTGTTTTGTTTTTAAATATTGGTGGACAGCCGTGGACATTTCATATAGCAGCGCCATCAAGCCCAACTAACTTATTTCTAACAACTTAAGAATCGAGAGAGTATTTAAGTGATTAAATTAACTTATCCTCATTTAAACCTACACTATAAATGATAGTGGACTTACCTGGGGAAGTTACGACCTCTAGAGAAATAGACTAAGTTTCAGAAACTTATATTCCTTAGACTCGTAAGTTTCTTGCCTGCTTTAGTATATAATAGTGTCATATGAAATACAGCAATTATTTGTATGAAAAATTTGTATATAGAAATTATCAAATTAAACTAAAGTAAATACTAAGAAAAGTGATAAGTGGGCACAATGATTCAAAAACAGCCGATTGGCTACACCTAAATAGAGTTTAATCAGAACCGGTAAAGGGTGTCACTAGAAATAATAACCAATTACAATTTAAATTCCGTTTAAAGCTCTATTACAATTTAATTAATTTGCTTAGCCAACAACAATTGGAGACCAGGACCATTTTGTGTAAAGCTCCGATGCTCGATTGCGTCACTATGTTTTGTATTGTAGTAAGTTTTATAAAGGAGGGTGAGGGGTCTAGGGTGGTTGGTTGGTTAGAAATGGGGACGAAAAGTCATCAAGTGGTTTTCAAAGCGAACGTGACGTGACACAGGAATCGCGATCTGTAATAGCGGTTCTTTAGTCGACTTCACGGTTCAGTAGCTTTCAAAGGACTGGGAATGTTCTAGCCCTTTTTTGACGACTAAACTCAGGCCTTTACATCTTTACTAGATGATTTATACAGAGTCAGGAGGCAATCTTTGCCTATACTTAACGGGACACTGTAGTGCCTGGGACATTGTTGAGATGGAATAGGCTTGCCCAGCACCTAGACCATCCTCTCAGCTTAGCCGGCCATATCCACAGGAAAGACAATGGTCAATACGTGTGAGGCTGACAAGCCGCGGGTTTCCTCACGATGTTTTCCTTCACCGTTTAAAGCTCGTGTTAAAGTGCATATCAATTTTTCGACACGAAAAGTCCATTGATGCACGGCCGGATTCGAACCCACTACCTTCGGATCGAAAGTCGAAGTACTTATCCACTTGGCCAACACGGCTAGATGACTAACAAGGTTACTAAAGCACTACCTACTAAACTTACAGCCGCTTTTTCGAACGCAGATCATCTCTTCTTCTTCTTTTCTTTATTTTGGCTTCACACGGCTTGTGCCACGCATAGCCACTACCATGTCATTTATTATAATTCAAGTAAGTAAAGAAGTCAAGTCAAAGTCAGAGTAAGTAGATCATCTCAATGGTCAAAATCACGTGACAAGTGTCAAATTAATAAGAAAGTCGACAATAGTGGCAATCCGGAGTATCGCAACTAACCAAAAATGTTGCCGTCCCTTTCATAGCGATGGGAATAAAAAGGATGGCATTAATTTCAGTTAGTTTTGTTTAGCTTTTGCGACACTCCGAATTGCCACTACTGTCACCTGATTTGACCATTGATTAGTTAATACTATTTTCAATTGTGTTGACGTATACATAAGTGATCCAATAAATAAATAAATAAGTTACTAAACTTCAATTAAGCCTAAGTAATCTATGCCACGAGCGTTTCAGTTTGTGAATAACAAACAATCTACAGTATTCTTACTTTCAAGAACTTATCGCTATTAAAATTCCGTATTTTAAACTTTAAAACAAAGTCTTCAATTCCTTAAGTTTTCCGGCACAATAAGGTTGGAAGTTCCGACTTACTTTTACAGTTTGGTGCCGACATGCACTGTTTACTAACAGCTTTGGGTTTAGACTTCACTGGAGACGTGACTGGGGTGCAGATGCCCTAGTTTTTGCCAACATTTTTGTATTTTTGTCTCTAAAGGGGTATGTGTCTCAAATATCAGTATTTTTGTCACTGAAACAGGTGAGCAAGTTTAAATAATGCGTATGAGTAGTTTTTTTTATTCATCAAATTCGTTGATGTGTAACAAATAAACGTACACTGGAATTTAAATTAAAAGATATATTATGTTTAAATTGTGTTCTACTTTTTTTTTTGTGTCATGTTTTTAAATAATGTTACCTTTTTATTTTAAACGAGTAATGGTGACCATGAATGGAAGTATTTTTTTTCAGGAAAACTACTAAACCAAATAGTACTAAGTACTAAACTTGGAATAAATATGCAATAATTTAGAACAGGATGATATTATGATTTATAAATATGAGTCAATAACACCTTCATGGATCAGATAAAGTTTCTAAACTGCATAATTATACGTTTCCGTACAGAAAACACCAATAACAAAATATAACCCTTTTCAAACATACTTTCCCGTTTCAGAGCTCAAAAGAATCCATAATTTAACTGAACGATTATGCCTCTTCCCTCATTTCCCCCACAAACAGGCCGATAACATCAGAGCAAAGACATAACTCTTGTTTTCAAAAATAATATCCTTCTAAGCGAGCAAAATAAACGCTATTTCCTTCGTATAATTTATTTGGTTAAAGGCAGTCGATAAT
This sequence comes from Xanthorhoe designata, assembly GCA_963582015.1. Lineage (NCBI taxonomy): Eukaryota > Metazoa > Arthropoda > Insecta > Lepidoptera > Geometridae > Xanthorhoe > Xanthorhoe designata. The sequence goes on from OY757049.1 coordinate 2,204,409, forward strand.
ACGACGAGGTATGTCAAAACTCAATGTATATTTTAGAACGTCTTGTAGATCATTATAGTTTAGTAAAGTTTAAGTTTGGTAAATCAATAAATTAAAAAATAACTTGTTTATTTTATGACTTCTAACATAAAACTACCGGTTTAGTCCAGAAATGTCCCGCGATGATTCCCTAGAAGGGGGTTTTTGTCCAGAATACCTACCTACATTCAAAAAAAAAGTTTTAGAATTATCAAGTTTGCAATGGATTGACTTTTATAAACTTATGGCTTTAGATCTGTATGAGCTGTTGGCTATCACGATTGCTTGGTTTTACGATTTTATATCCAGAATATAAAAATAGCATGCCCTCTTAAAGCACGGAATAGGTCAATTGAAGGTCAAATTGTAGTCTATTTAATGAAACAAGACGTTGCAAACGAAGTCAAAGATCAGCGATAATAGAATTTAAATCTATAGATCTATATAATATACACGTTTGTAATAACGACTACGCGGGCTCTGTTATTTACTTTTGTTCATGACTATACCAAGTGAAAACAGTAATAAGTATTGAAAACTATCACGTATCACGTATGTTTTAGAGTGCACAGCAAAATCCACTGAAACTATTTTTATCAATAAAGTTTATCGATTCACACTCTACAATACCGTTACGAGTGAAAACTGATACTAAATGATATTTCCTTTTTTCCTATGTACAGTCATAGAAAGAAAAGGTTGACCAGTTTTCAAACAAATTCGTATGACGATTTGCAAGCACATGTTACCTTTTTAACTGCGTATTGGACGAGAGTGCTGTAACTAATACCTACTAAGCAAGCAATAACAGATCTTAAGGTCAACCTTTTCATTCCGTGACTATACCTACTTTGTAGGCGTAATATAACTTGGTAGGCAAAACTGTCCATTACACAGCAGATATTTAGGCAGTTTAGGATTCTTTGATGTCTAAGGGAAAGGATAGAGATTATGTATTTGACGACCTCTGTGGCGCAAAGTAAGCTTGCCTGAGACGCAGATATTGCGAGAGAAGTCATGCCTAGGGGGGCGGATTCATAATTTTGGTACAGGCCCACATTTTTCAAAAGTAAGCATTTCATACAGGTTGTAAGCCAATCGACACTATTAAAAACTATTTGGTTTGTGAGGAAGGAAGTGAGACCAAACACCAAATAATATTATGAAAGCCAAGAATTGAAAACCTTGACTTTCGTGAGTACTAAACATTATAATATAACAAATGGGAATTTACTCACGTAAAAATATCGTCGATTAAGCAAACGACGATAACTATCATCAACGAAGTTGAAACCCTTGTTTACTTTACCAAATTAACTTAACTTTTGGCAAATTCGTGTTCATTTCTACGATAATCTTCATTTATGTGCGCATAAATCAAAATTCAATAAATTCAATAGATTTTATAGGTACCTACATAAATGCTAGACGAGTTAAGGTTACGCTGCTTGTTTTGAAACACGAGGTGAACAATTATTGAGAGGGGTGTGAAAATTACAAATAGTTTACCTACATAGCTGTTAAACAAGGTCATAGATAGATAAAAATATGATTCAAGGCAGTAATGTACCAACATTGTTGAAAAAAAATCATTATTTTACGCTCGATGTTTCGGATGACGTTACAGTCACCATAGTCACAAGTAGACCTCCAGTTAGTATCCGAAAAATAAATGTGTTAAAAGAAAGTTCGTATGAGCAAGTGGCCAACTCTGGTGACGGAGTTTTTAGGCCGCCTTAATTCCTCCGTCATGGCTAAATTACTTTAAAAGCCGGGGCCGACAATTTAACGTGCCCTGCAAAGCACGAAAACGCTCAGATATTAATGCCACTTGCAGTCACCCATCCAAGTAATCCAAGTAAGTAAAAAGTAAGTTAACCAACGTTCTGAGCGGTCACCGCTCAGAACGTTGGTTAACTTCAACGATCTATCAAGAACATCTTAGGAAGCTACGCCACGAGAAAACAATTGATCAGCCGGAAGATACTCTTCACACTCACGACCCGTTTCATCGAAATTAGATAAATGCTGATTTTTCAAAAACCTAAAAACCTTCAATATACATGCAAAAAAACTGCCAATAGCAATGATGTCGGGAAAAGTTGCCTCAGCAAGTTTCCCTAGTAACATTGTTACCGTTGTTTGCTCCTGGTGTGTACAAAGGTAGTATTTGCTTGGGATTAGCCCAGGACTATGCGATAATTTGGTTTTGTTTGACTCCTTGCGACCCATGTATACAGTTTGCAAAGGTTTGTTTTAGGTTGATTGTCGTTTTATGCTGATTGTCGTTTTATGCTGATTGTCGTGATTCTACGGATAGTTGATAGTTAAGAAAGTTTGATTGACTCTGTAATTAACGATGATTTGTTTACACAAAATAAACTACTACATTATCTTTTTTGTTTATTTATAAAACTGTAAAAAATACAATTAAAACCAGTTGAGCGACTTAGAATCGTTACAAACGATATATAGGTAGTTTCAACCAATATCTCGAATATGTTTTTTTTTATTTTTTTTATTTAAATAAACAATTACAATCTAAAAACCGCATTAGGTTTGACTTAGACGCTAACATATTCCTCATTACAATATCTTAACTAAAAATTTCATCAATAAAACAAAGGTTTCTTTGCTCTTTATGTACCGGAGGGTTTAAAATAATTTTCTTCTACAATACGTCATCTCGGAGAACAAAGAAATGTTACAATGTTCAAAGCGGTAGTATTTTTTACGTAGAGTTATAGCTTTTAGCTCCATTTACGACTTATGGACCGACTGTACTAATTGAAATAGGGATCAGCTTATTGTATTCTCTATGGAAAAGTAAGTTCATACCTTTGACTTCAAAGATCTTGTTTCCTTCATCGAAGTACCTACAATTCTTTGGTAAAATTATACACAAGTGGTAAATTAAAAAAAAATATGAAACCGACCTCAAATTCCTAAGAAAGAAATTCTCGAGGTCTATTTATGTTCATAACTCCGAAGTTTCTCATTAGGTCCTCAATCGGGAGTATACTTTTTTAAACAAAAAAAATATCATCGGTAAACTATTGAAGGTACGAAGGCCGCTAACCTGAAGTGGAGTTGGGCTGACGTAATGGAGAGTTAGTTAAGTCGTATGCCAACTGAGCTGTGGGCAAAGTTACCCACCGATTGGCGCCTTGACCCGGCGTGAAGGCGACGCGGCAGACCGAGACGGAGGTGGCGGGACGAGCTCGACCAATTAACAACCAACTGGGAGACACGCACAAGATCGCGACGTCTAGAAAGAGTGGGGGGAGGCCTTTGCCCAGCAGTGGGACACGAACGGCTGATATCAATAAATAAATAAACTATTGACGGTATAATCAGTGAACTGGAAATACAGATGTGTGCGAATAGTAGTAGCAGGGTGAAAATCCTTGAAGTCCAAGTGGCAACAATTTTGTAACCAGACGTTCTACACGACTATGAACTCGTAAACATCCTTCGTTAACTCGTAAACTTTTTGTGGGTCTAATGAGAATGTCTTTTTCGTTTATTTTATTGGCGGTTGTTAATTTTTTTACTACAGCAGAAGGAGGTCAGTTTGCTTTAGATCTGTGGGCTGATTGCTTTATTTGTATTTAATTAGGCTTTAGGAGAGTAAAACAATAAAGTTACATTGTAAAATGGAAAATTTTCAGTCATAACCGAGTTTATTTAAGCTTTTGAAGCGCCCGTAAAATAGCTTTATCATTCTTGATATTATACTTCATGTAGCCTTATTCAGGGCTGAAAATAAGTTAATTAAAAAAATATATTGATAGTTATTGAGATTGGACGTAAGACGTTCTTGACAGATAGTTGAAGTTAAGCAATGTTCTGAGCGGTCATAATTTGGATGAGTGACCGCAAGTGGTTGGTGACAATTAGCAGCTAAAACTTCCGAGCTTCGGAGGGCACGACGGAGACCTTAAGCGGCCTAAAACTCCGTCACCAGAGTTGGAAACTTGCTCTTACTTACTCTATCTATCTGTACCTACCTACCTACCTATCTTTAATACCTGTCTTGTGTCCTTCTCTGTTATTGTTTTTTCTATTGTATGTGTGTGTGCTGAATAAATGTTTATCTATCTATCTATCTATCTAGTTCCAAAAATATTATTGAAAGTCCTCATTTTTGTCCAAAGCATTTTTTTTGTTTTAAAATGTCTATTTCGTAATAAACTTGATGAATATGTCCTCCCTTTGAGCTTTCCGTCGGTTTTAACACGTCGCCCATTATAGCTGTCAAAATTAACAACATAACTCTCCATTACGTCAGCTCCATTAATATAAAAAACACCGACATGGACGTGTACAGGGTGAAAACGTGTTTCTGAGCTTTATACTTTCGGGCTAGCATGCGCAAACTGCTTGTGCATAAGTTTGTATGCCGCGTGCCAAGTGGATAGTGCTAGGCCGATAGTCTGTGGTCGGTCGAAAGTAGCTGTATGAATGACAATGTATGAGCGGCTATAGTAAATCACCTAATAATTAAACTTTATGTTATAAAAATACATTACACAAGATTTTATTTTAACAGAATTTATTATAATAGTATTATAGTCATCACAGTTTTCTTCGTTATCTGATGATTGTGTGTGTTGCCAAACTATTAAACTATCAAAAAATGTATATATTTTAAATTGAAACGCGAACTATATCTTTCAAGGACATGCCAGCTATAGAAAAAATAATTGCCTATCAGAAATGACCATAAAACCATACACGAATCATGATTTAAATACATAATCCGAAAATTTTAACAGCTCTGGAAAAAATCAACTAAATAGCTAAATTCTAGTCGAGATATTTTCTTGTACACTTCCTTGCGTATTTAATCGTCTCTCTCTTGTCTTAAAGGTTTGCTGTAAGTATACTCTTTTTAGGGTTAAGCTCACCTTTGTACTTACATGTCCGTTTAGTGTCTATTTTTAATAGTTTTGTTTTTGTGTACAACAAAGAAAAAAGACTGTCACACAACTTGTATTCAAAATAAAAACCAGATGTTTGTAAATTCCTCTTTCATTTTATAGCTTATAATACCTTCAAGTATATTTTCGCACCCGGTAGAAAACTCCAAACTTTCTACTTTACAGAATGCATCAACATAATTTTGTAACTTTTTCTCTCATTAAAATTAATTTTGGACAGGACACGATGGTGACATTACTTTGCCCAAAGACGATTAATATCTAGAAGACAGACAAAGGCCATACACAAAATCGTAACCCTAAAAAATAGCCTGAAAACTCTAAAACATCAATTTTATCCAAGAAATTTCAATTACTTTCTAGTTAAAAATGTTTAAATATTGAATATTGTTGCTACCTACTACTAAGTATTGAAATTTCTTGGATAAAATTGATGTTTTAAAGTTTTCAGGCTATCTGGTACTGCGGGATCGGGTTACGATTTTGTGTATGGCCTTTGTCTGTCTTCTAGATATTAATCGTCTTTGCTTTGCCGTACAGGTCGACTCAAAATAAAAGTCGCATAGACAGTCTCTGCAACTCAAATTATCGCTATGGATTTGTCTAATTATAAATAATAATAATAAATATTTATTTGCCAAAATAAAAGTTCACAAGGTAAAATATAACAATATAATTCACACACTGAATAGCTTTTAGGAGATTAAGTAACCATAAAATTAAGTTTAGTGCTAATTTTAATATTCTGAGCGAGGAAATTATATATTTTGTGATAATAAAATAATTATCCTTGGACAGTGCTTTAATACTCTGCAGATTATAGTATCAAGGTATATACCTAAGCAAAGCAGAATTATAATCTTAATTGCTTATTATCAAAGGCACTCATTATCAGCATAATACATAAATATTTATTACTTTATTATCCAGGGTAATATTATTTATTTTCTAGAAATACCTACTCAATTTCTGCGTCTAGGCTGAGCATCAAATAAAATATTCTGACCTAAAACCAGTGCCGCTAAAAAAACATTACGCAGGCCTTTCCATTGCTCATAATAATTGCCTGTTTAATCGCAAAACCTACTTTATCGTTTTATATGGCCTTTAGTTGTTACTGAAAGTAAGTCACCTATGGAAAGTTAACTTGCAAAAAATGGGCATGTACCAAATATGTATGTATTTGGACATACATCTGACTACCCCCTTAGACATCTTCGAAAAGATCTAAAAATTGCCTAATGATCTGAAAAAAAATGTCTACCGCTCCCGGGATACAGTCGTGATCATATTTCATTTTTTTCATTTCATTTGAAAGTAATATAAAATTAATTTGCTACATAGTTAAGCGTACCTACTTAGGAAAATGTTAAACATTTTCTTTTTTTTATTTTGTTTTAATACAACAATAATAATACCTACACAGTATTCTTTTTTTTTCGTGATTATTTTTTGTTTTGTTTTTAGATATGAACTCTATTTGGCAACACTTTGATTTTTAAATGAAAAATCTTACTAAAAGTTTTACGACTTCGGCAGGATTCGAACCCGCGAGATACAAGCGATCACCCTTAAGCCGGGCTGCCTTACCACTCGCCCACGAAGTCCTTAACGCCGATGACGAAACTTTGATGTCTGTCCTTTTTGTCTTTTTTTATATTTCGAATACATAGTAATGTCACACTCCCAAGATAAATTGCTCGACGTTTGCGGTTGATACTTCAGAGTTATGTCAAATTATAACATTAGTGCTTCGTTAAGAGTAGGTACTGACGGGATTAAGTTTTGGAAGAGAAAAAAAGGTACTATAAACGAATTTGAGAACGAGCCGACGACGGCGGAATAATCCGCGGATTTACGTCCAGGAAGTTTGCGAGTTACGTATCTTAGGAACAAATACTGACATTGTACACAAGGGAATTATTTGCGTAAAAATGTTGTCTTCAAATATTGATTTACTAATATTATATTTTTCACCCAAGGTGTAAATAGTGTGAAGGTAGGCTTTATAATAATGGATTGAGTGAGGGATGACATTACTGTTGTGCGTCAAATGGCTGAAATCTGCGTACCTACTACAGTAAGTAGGCGCTGTATGGACAATCTATTTCAAATATTTAGGAGACACCTAATGGAGACACGGCCTTAGAATATGTATGTATATTGTGCGTGTGTGTGTTAAAATTGAAACAAAAATGAAAAAATAAAGAACCTTTTTAGAAAAGAGGTTTATGAGTATATTTAAGTAGGTCCCTGTATAGTTGGAAAATACAATTGAGATGGCAGGCGATTCCTGAGGCGGTACGAAGTCTGTCGGGTTAACAAACTTTTAAAAAAAGACGTGTGGCACTCGGAGACTGCCGCGGTAAAGCTATTGCATAGCATTTTTTCGGAGTGGGGGGGTGTTAGGTTATTTTCGTTACGGAATTTCTGAATTCGACTCCACGCTCAAGGCCCGCGATAGAAGCTATGCAATAGCTTAAAAAAAAATCATTTTTGGGGTTGTTTTCCTGTAACTATATCTCTGTGCATACTAACCGCTCTTTTTCTGGCCTCATCTTAAGACGCATTCCACGAAACGCTGTGCAAATTGGATCATTAACAGCTTAAGCTGACAATCCCGACTTGCTTACAAACGTGTTCAGTATTAAGTCCACTTCGCTGATAATTTCTCTCGAGCTCTTTTATTACCGCCATTTTGAAATGTTATTGAAGATTAGCGGGAAGCTGTTGAAATAAAAATAAAGATTTTACGATCGATAACGTAGGTTTATTAAGTTTCAGGGATTATCAACTGCAATTTTAAAGAAATAGAGCACAGAGTGTTTTTTTAAGCAACAAAAACATTTAAACATTTTCATTCAAAATACTTTCGGTACACTTTTTAATAACGTTTTACTATTAATAATGCAAAAATAATAAATAAATAAATATCCTGGGACATTCCACACAGCATCATCTAGTCCCAAGCTAAGCAATTGAATGCTTGTGTTATGGTAACCAGATGACTGATACACTACATAGATACATAATGTTTGGGTCTTTGGGTACCCATAGGTACATTTGGTACGTGGTAGTCGGCAAAGGCCTTAGTTAGGGTATACTGGGGTATACCGGAGTACACTGCCGCGATACTATCGTTTCACTTTTGATATTCTTGCTCTCTCTCCTTAATATTTTTGTGCACCTCTAACAAGTCCGATAAAAGGCTATCGAATCAGGATCCTCAAACATAATTTTACGTTTATCACAAAACCCTGGCATAAAAATGGATGCTTCATTTAATTTATCTACTAAGGCTAACGCCACACTTGACCGAACTTCGGTCGCCGATCTTACACCGCGTCGAATCCGTTCTTAAACAGTGCAGTACATTGAATATTTACTGAATATATCAATCGACTTACGTAGACCATACCTTACGCAAACCTATGCTGTTGCCGTGTGGCGCGCGATGTATTAATACTTAGGTACATGGAATTCGTCGTTGTTTGATCTTATGCGTCTTAGCGTCGATGGGCTTGCAACCTGTCACGTATGGAAAGTTAACTTCTGCAAAAAGTGGGCTTGTACCAAATATGTATGTATTTGGACATACCTCTAGTCAGAGGTATGTCCAAATACATACATATTTGGTAGTCACCCCCTTAGAAAAGATCTAAAAATTGCCTAATGATCTGAAAGAAATGTCTACCGCTCCCGGGATACAGTCGTGGTCATTTTTCTTTATTTCTTTCTTTCTTTTATTTTGATCTTATGCCGACGGAAAGTCGGTACGCGGAGGACAGAACAGACGCATAGAGCGAGCGTTCTTCCGCGTAGTGTGGCCGGTAGGTACAGGTTTTAATTTGGTTGACACCCCAATGATTGGCACTTCCTATTTTATTTCAAGAAGTTGCGATTAATTTACGATGTTCCTAATTTAAACATTATTTTCTTAGTAGGTTTTTATTATTCACGCATGCAACATTAAAATTTATGTCACAGTGACTGGCAGTAACCAGTTAAAACTCCAATTCCTTTTGTGTCAATCAGTGCCCGTCATTAGATTTTCGTGCCGATCATTGTATGGCTTAGCTATAGGTAAAGTATTATTTTATCTGTAGCTATTACAATAATATTGTATTGGCGTTCCACAGCCAAAGGTGCGTAATCAAATTTCCGCCAAGTGTGGCGCTAGCCTTAATCTTTAAGTCCCTTAGTTATCAGGAGTCGCCGAGGCGGTGATATTATCAAAATTTAACGTTTCGCAAGCTTGTATCTTGCTTTATGTTACCTTATAAAATAGCCATCCTGTTTCGCTCCGCGACACTGTTTAGGGGAAGTGTACACAGATAAAATAGAAACGTGCTTTTTTAAATTAAGTATGTTTATTTTTAATGAATAAACAAAATTTTATTTATTTTTGGGAAACCAACACCGACAAAGGTCATAGGTACTATAAGTATGAAATCCATAACCACGTTGGTTGTAGAGAAATAAAATAGGGTGAAATAGATAGATAAATATTGTCTTGAGTTTACGATGGTATGGGTCGAATTATTGTTATATCGAAAAAAAATACCTGTTTTGTTTTGACTAAAGTGCGAGAAAGACAACATAATTATATACTTACTGCAACTGCAAACCCTATATTATATACTATCTGAATTCCACATCTCGAGCAAAAACGAGTCACGTTTAAAAAAATATGTGCAGAAAATGAAAAGTGGGCTACAACTAACAATTACAATCCTAGTTTGGTTGGTTACTGTACAGAAAGCTTCACTGACTGGGTCAGATTTTACCCAATGACCTTTGAACAGAGTTTTTTATACGAGAGTGAACAATAAGATACACACACAAAAATTATATGTTTAATCGGTAATGGATCGTAAGGAACCCACAGCTTAGTCAGCCCCACGCGTATTGACCATTGCCTTTCCTGTGGATGTTGCCGATTACCTGAGAGGATGGTTTACCTGCCTATACCACAGATAAAACAATAACTCAACAATGTCCCAGGCACAACAGTGTCCCGTCTACTTATTTCTGACACTTCTGACCAGTCACGTCACAAGTGATCAAAACCGATGACAGAAAGAGATTCCTTGAATTATAATATGACATGATAGTGGCTAAATGCACAAGCAGTGCGAAGCCAAAAGAAAGAAAAGAAGAAGAAGAGACAAAGCTATTGCAATATGCCCAAAATTTCGTCCTTGATTTGAATCGAGCTCTTCAAAGCAGAAGGCCAATATACCAAATGAGCTGTAAGACCAGTAAACTGAGACTAGGATATTTTCAGCATCATCAAAGCACTTTGTCTTTAAAACGTAGATAAAAAGGAAGTAAGTGCTTCATCTTTACGTAACGGCGAGCAACCTTTCAAACATTTTAAAGGTTAGGCACAACCGCGAAATCTATTATTCCCACGATCGTGTGCCGCGGCTTTATCGTGGACTGTATTTTATAGCATAGCATTTTCTTAGTAATTTTTCGGCTGACGAATCGCGTTCTTATCCCCTCGCCTTTGGCCCAGCGGTGTTTTTCTATTCAGAATTATGAGCAGGATTTTTGGGATATATGTGTTCACTTTGTTGGAAAGGCGTTGAATTTAAGGCAGTATTCAGAAGCTGCGCTGAAATGTGAGTGTCTTATGGGACCGATTACTTAATTTTTCAGTGATATCTTAGAACAGTACCTTATGTTTATAAATACGTCACGGAGTTTTATCGCGTCATTTACCTTATTTAGTGTCCATGTATTTATTAATATAAATTGTGATCGCGAAAGCTTAAGAAAAACTACAGTACCAACCTTATGCTTCCTTATTCATTTTACCTGCCTACTGCGGGAACCACCAGTTCGTTCGTTCGAGCAAGTCGCCAACTCTGATGACGGAATTTTCAAGCCGCGTAAAGGCCTCCGTCATGGCTTAACGACCTTAAAAGCCGGGACCGACAATTTATCGTGCTCTCCAAAGCACGGCAGCGGTCAGCTGATAATGCCACTTGCAGTCACCCATCCAAGCTGTGACCGCTCAGAAAATTGCTTAACTTTGACATCTCTCAAGAACGTCTCAGCAAGCTTCGCCACAAGCGCTTCATTAATACCTATTTATGTAATTTTTATATTTTTTTCTTTTCTGGTAAGTAAGTAAATAAATAATTTTCCTTTGTATTTGACTTAAGCAAGTCTTTATAGAAGCCATTTCCCTGTCTTTTTTTCTATCCTATTTTTTCACTGTTACTCTTGTGACAACAACAATAGTGCGCAAACAGGCTGATGCTGATGAAATGAGCTAAACTATCTATCAAAATTATCTTAGCTCTTTCTCTAAACACTCATAAAAGTGTTTATGGTCTAGCAAAGCGATTCACATCCCATCAAAAACCTGATTAACCCCGAACACCCCTAACCCCCTTTTCCGATCTTCCCTATCATCTCCAATCCGATTTCACCTAAAGATCTGTGGTTTTATGACTAGAGGAGTGTCATTGCCGTGACCTACGATCACGTCGTAAAACGTCAATAAAACTGCCAATATCACAAACAGGTCGCTGTAAATGTCAGTTACTGCTTTCTTATTCATTATTCAATTTTCGGGATTGGTTCAACGTGAAGAGTAATAAAAATGGAATGATTAGATTTCTAGATTGCCAGCAAATTTTTTAGCCTTGAAGCTTTAATATAGTATAGAAGAATTAAGTAGGTATCTACTTATATTTCATTCAAGATAAACTCCTGTATTTCGTTCTCCTGCTATTAATATTCTTTCGAATATATCCACGGCCCGATAAATATTGTAATAGGGAATATATTAATTTATTGATTTTAATCGACTTTACCAACCATCAATTACCACGTGTCATGCATGACCGTACCATGACCGCTCCAAGACCGTATCAGGTACGGAAAGCCATTTTGTATTAACGGTGGTATTGGCCCTTATCAACCAACGTTAAAGGAGGTTTCTCATAATTTAAAAAGTTAAGTTTTAAATTATTTAGTACTGGAGGGAGTGGAGCAAGGCCTTTGCCCAGCAGTGGGACACTGCTGATAATAATAATAATGTATATTTTTGCCTGACACGTTTCTATTACGGTCTTTGACGAGTCATACTGCATCATGCCCCTGCCGGGCTTTTGCCCCATTTTTCCTTGAAGCTGCCTTGTTTTTAGAAACTGATCAGTTCCTAACAATAATTATTGTGTTTCAAAGATCGTCTGATTATATTATATAAACTAACCCCCTTATGCACATTGGTTCAGTAAACCTATATTAGCTAAAATGGATATTAAATCTGTTGCTATCTCTTTTCATTGACATAATGAGCATTAAGAAAAAAGCATTCTTTAAATCTATATTAAATTGATAAATCTTTATGAAGGCCTTTGTATTAAGTTATTTTATTTATTGATAAAACAGGTTAATAAAAGTTTTAAAACCTTAGTTCCTTAACCTCATTTATCTAGCTAGGTACCCAAAAGTTTTTAGCAGATACAAGTTTTACTAATTTAGGTATTTACACAAAAAATTGAGACGATTTCGTTCTTATCGAGTTATTTCATTTCATTTGTGATTTCCATTTGTAAGGAATCTTCATCACGTTCAAAGATTTAGATACGAGCGCATATTTTATCAAAATTTAGATCACATTACATAGCAATGAGATGAGCGCGAATCACGTACATGGAAATGGGTTCCGCATTTATTCTACTAATTTTGTAAATATTAAAGTCAGTTATGAATATCTTTACTCTATGTGCCTTATATAAAAAGATGCGAATTTCGTGACTTAATGTGAAAATATTCATTTGGCATAGAGCTTTTAAGAATAAAACTTTAGTTTTAAAAGCTATGCCCTGTTACTCGTGAGTAGAAAAGGTGAAAATCTTCACCTTCTACTTGTAATTTTGATATCACACGAACCTGCATGTGGAAACCAGTACCTAATATTAATCCACACCTAGTTTTTTCAATAAGAGTAAAGTTCAATGGTAGTAAAGTTGATTCTTCATGAAAACTTAGAAGAAGATATTGTAAAAAAATATCATACCTTCGAATCGTTTCTGATTTTACACAGGACAACTATTTCAAATAGTTTATTATTTTAATAAAATGAAAGAAATAATTATGATCACAACTATGTTCCCAAGCTACGGTAGACATTTTCTAATCTTTTTAGTTACATGTTTTCAGATCCTTTGGTAATTAATAAACCACAACGCAAGTTGAATAAAACCATCATATTTTCACGGAACCCCAAAAAGAGATGCCGTCGTTATAACATACGAGCATGACATTTTTATAATCTAACTTTTCTGTCATCAATCATGGTTGAAAAGCTACAGCGCAGCGGCGAGGGGATTATTATAATACCCACCGAAACCTAAATTGGGATGTAATATGGAGAATCAGAGCATTTAGTATAGGATCCCGTCATACAACGACCTTCACCGAGATGTTTATTTGATGAAACGTATTTTATATTAATTTAATATGTCAATAAATATATTGCATATGGGTTGTCTAACAAATTTCAGTCCAGTATATGCTTAATTAAAAAAAAAAATTTAACATTTCACCGGTATGATTATTAGACAAATTCTATACCAATCGAAAGTCTGAAGTCCATAGAATATGCCTATTCTTTTCCGGTCACAACAATTAATTTAATTTATAAATTTTTCATTAATTTATTATTAATTTATTAATTAAAATTTATTTTTAATTTAATTTTAATTCAATAATCAGACTGGTGCAAAATGCTAATATTATTTACCTGTTTATACCTGGCTGCCCGAGAGTTGCGACCGGAAAAGAATAGGCAACCCAACGTTTGCATATTCTATGGTCTTCAGACTTTCGATTGGTATAGAATTTGTCTAATAATCATACCGGTGAAATGTTAAAAAAAATTTTTTTTTTAATTAAGAGTAATACTGGACTGAAATTTGTTAGACAACCCATATGCAATATATTTATTGACATATAACGTAATTAAATATAAAATACGTTTCATCAAATAAGCATCTCGGTGAAGGTCGTTGTATGACGGGATCTTAGACTAATTTGATAGATGAAAAAGTAAGCATAGAACAAGTAAGGTTCATGTATATTATTTTTTTTTTATTTATTTCTTTCAATACTCATGTACCAAATTGCACCGTGGGTAACTGCGGCCCGCAGTGTTATCCACTGTGAAAAGTTCTCGTTCCCGTGAGAATACTGGGATCAAAAGTAGCCTATTTTATAATCCAGGGTAGGTAATCCTGGTATCAAATTTCATTCAAATCCATGAAGGTGTTTGAGCGTAAAATAGTAACAAACACACTTTCATACTACACACACACAAACTTTCACCTTTATAATATTATTGTGATGTGATAACAGCACTAATTTTCTGTATTTTATTCATACATAATCTCACTAATATTCTAAAAGCGTAAGTTATGTATCAACGGATGTTTGTTATTCTTTCACGCAAAAACTACTGAACGAAATAAAATGGCCATCACCTACATAAAGTTTTGAAATTCGAGTGCAGGTAATACCACAGATAAAATAATACTAAGTAGGTATACTGTAATACCACAGATTATATAATACACTAGTAATACCCAGTTATTTTGAAAAGTATTTTTATACTCATATTACAAAGTCTATTCAGTTATTTCTGACTCTTTAGAAGAATTATGATGAGCTAATAAATCTAAAAATAGAGTTCATTGTAAATTGTGCCCTAATTTGAAGCTCCAATGCCTATTATAGTCTATTTCTGATAAATGATTATATTGTGAAGGTTGTAGGTTGATGGGGGTGGCACAAAACTTCTAGTCTTGGACGTGTATTGCTTTTTCTTTAGGTAAGGTTAATTTGAATAACTGTAGGTGGTAGGTCAAATGAAATATTATCATTTAATTTTGACGACTTCTGTGGCGCAGTCGGTGAAAGCCCGCCTGAGACGCGGAGGTTGCGGATTCGATCACCGCTACGAGACAAATGTTTGTATGTCTTCTTTAAACTTTCGCGATCAGAACACATGATTAAACATAATTATATTTACGGGTATTTATCGCTATTTACCTTTATTTTTAATTGTATCCCGACGTTTCGACTGGATTGCACCAGCATAGAGTCTGCCCGCGACCACGGCTGGTGCAATCCAGTCGAAACATCGGGATAAAATTAAAATTAAATAAAGGTAAATAAAGGTAAATAGCGATAAATACCCGTAAATATATGTTTAATCAAATGTTTGTATGATCTGCAAATATTTATCTTCAGTCTGGTTGTTTTCTCTGTATCATATTATTATTATGTATGTATTTAAAAAAATTAATTAAGTAGTACCTTACCTACCTATACCAGTAATCTGGTTACCATAACACAAGCATTAAATTGCTTAGCTTAGGACTAGATGACGCTGTGTGGAATGTCCAAGGATATTTATTTATTTGTACCTGCCTGTATACATTTTTAGATAAGGAATAATATAAACATTACATAATCAAGCTAATTAACTTTGGAACCCTATACTCGTAGTCAACACGCACTTGACTAATTATTTATTGGAAAAGCTGAAAATGAAATTGTCCTAATTTTTGTTCAAAATTACTTTCAATTATGGTAATTATGTAAAATGGATGAAAACGTTTTCCTTGTGTTATATTATTTAGGGTACATTACACAGAAATGGGTGTGCGTTTAATAATTTAGTAAATTTTTAACATAATATTATACTGGGGGCAATTCGGAGTGTCGCAAAAGCTAAATAATCTAACTAAAACTATTGCCATCCTTTTTATTCCCATCGCTATGAAAGGGACGGCAACAATTTTAGTTAGTTTATTTATTATTTTACAGTGTTAAACCACACTTAGGTATTGGATATTTCATTATAAATGAAAAATCTTACTAAAAGTTAAAGGCTCCGGCAGGATTCGAACCTGCGTAGATACAAGCGATCGCTCTTAAGCCGAGCTTGCCTGACCAACTAGGCTACGGACCCTCTAAGCCGAGGCCCGAAACTATTAGTAAGATGATTTTTATCGGTTAAAGCACCGATTAGCGCCATCTACAGGGATATTAGAATATCACCTGCTCATTGATTGAAGTTGCATTCAACACAAATGACCAGAGATGTCGCTACGCTAATTCTATAGTTTATTTATTATTTTACAGTGTTAAACCACACTTAGGTATTGGATATTTCATTATAAATGAAAAATCTTACTAAAAGTTAAAGGCTCCGGCAGGTGATATTCTAATATCCCTGTAGATGGCGCTAATCGGTGCTTTAACCGATAAAAATCATCTTACTAATAGTTTCGGGCCTCGGCTTAGAGGGTCCGTAGCCTAGTTGGTCAGGCAAGCTCGGCTTAAGAGCGATCGCTTGTATCTACGCAGGTTCGAATCCTGCCGGAGCCTTTAACTTTTAGTAAGATTTTTCATTTATAATGAAATTTTAGTTAGCTTAGTTTAGCTTTTGCGACACTTAGAATTGCCACTATTATAGGTATAACCTACTAATATTATATACGCGAAAGTTTGTATGAATGTAGTGATTGATGGATGTTTGTTGTTACTCATTCACGCAAAAACTACTGAACGGATTTAGCTGAAACTTGGAATGTACATAGTTTATGACCTGGGATACTACTTTTTATCCGGGTTAGTACCTACCACGCAAGCGAAGCTGTGGGCGGAAGTTTGTACTAATATATACAATGTAAAAAGCTCTGTTTTCTATTAACAAGTTAACCACTTAACAGATTCAGATAAAATTTGGATATACTTAAGTACATTGCATCCCAGCGAAAGACATAAGCTCCTTTTCATCACGATTATCATTATGCGGGTAACGCCCCGAGGGTGCAGCTTAGTCACTAATTTTGCATAGTCAAATCAGCATTTAAAATACAATATAATAATAATATCCACTCAATGTCATGTTGAATCAAAACAAATCTAAACAAAATCACTACTAACTCGTAATTCTGTTCGAGTCAACAATCTAAGATGCCATTTAGAGTTCAGCTATAGGAAAAGTCCATTTCATCCAGGAAATAAATCCATTAATTCGAACAACATCTCTTCCTTGAATAACAGGGCTATCCGCATTTGCTCTCTCAGTATCCATTTATTAAGTTCAATCAGTGGACAACGCTTCGATATATCGGAGTTTAGGCGAAAGTCTCAAGCGGAAGCGAAACTGAACCAAAATTTACGAGTATATTGTAAATTATTATGTATATAGGTACCTATGTATATAATAATATATCGATCATTAAATTCCTTAGCTTGGGACAATTGAACGTGCCCGGAAGCACGGAAGCACGGAAACGCTCAACTATTAATGTTCCTTGCGGTCAAAATTTCTAATGAAATTCATTTTTATATTATCTACCCCTGAAACTAGAAAGGATAATAGCATAGATTGTCTAACTTGTCGCGATGTCGCAAACGCAACTTTACTGTCATATATGACAGCAAAAGTGTCTAATCTGCCAAATAAAAACAGTAAAACGCAACCACAGCTGTCACATTTACAGTAAAATGTTTTTTCTGTAATATCTAATAAATTTGGTAGCGTTGTTTTCTTTGTTATATTTAACAGTTAGTCGTGATGGCACCAAATTTAGATCTCGCAACGAGCTAGCCAATCCCCTGTTCCAACAGTGACTTGTATTAGTTTGCTGTTTAACTTGTAGTTAAAACAGCACCCCTAAGCTATGTTACTTATCTAAAATCACTAGACGCTATAAAAATCACGTCAGAAGGTTCATAACGTAACAAAAGGTTAGCCATGATAGAAATAGACGATACATTTGGTGCTGATACGTCCTATCTCAATATCCTATCTATCGTTGATTTTGCTACTCTGGTTAGGTACTTGACATTACTTCAATATACCACAGTGTTGGTTTTATTGCGCTTAGATTTAAAAAAGCGGAAAATACTGTTATGCCTACTCGTCCGGGATTAAACCCACTATCTTTGGATTAAAAGTCGAAGTACTACCATCGGCCAACACAGCTTAAACAGCCTTCATTAATAATTCTGGGTATCAGCTAAATCTCATACCGTGAACCACGTCCGTACGCCCCAATATTTCTTCATAAAATATTAAGGAGCCTATCTTTCCTCCTCATATAATCTTTGCTCACAATCATAGGGGAAATACGGAGTATCTAGCAATTTTTAACCAACTTGTTTCTAATCTGAAACAAAACATCACTTTTATCCTCAATCACGATTGAATTCGGATCTTATGAACAGGAAGAAAGAAAGAAAAATCGTTTATTTTGGTAGGACCTCAAGGATCACTTCAGTTTCGTCTTACATGCTGGGTGATTCTAATGCTTGTTCCAACGCAACTCCCTGCACCATGGAAAGAATCAGGCAAGAACCTGGTGGTGTGGGCCTAGCTTTTAAAGCGATTCCTGAACAATCTAAATACAAGCCTCAGTGGGAAGCCAGTCAAACAAAGTAAGGCATGTCAAAGCAAGTAATTGTAAAATTAAACTTATAAATAGGTAGAAAAGTCATAACACAAAAGCATTGATAATTCCGATAATTAACCGACCATTAATACTAAATAGGCTATCATTATAATAAAATTCTCTGATCTGTTTTGGGCATAAAAATAATTAGTTAACGGCGTGTTTTGCCATGATAAACACTGGTGATTATTGAATATTATTTGCAAGTAAATTGTACTTTTAATTGTTTTATACTTACAAAAACAAAACTCTTATTTACATCTTTAAAAATACAAGACGAGCTTATCCCAAAAAAGAGTTTTCTTTCTGCAAAGCTTTTGGATAGTGCATTTAAAAGTTTTTAATACAATGACGATGTCTAAATGTAAGTTATATAATTATCCCAAAGCTTCTATATTTTCTCAGAAAAACTCTCGCAGTGTATAGGTTTTTGATATAACGAAACATCGCAGTAACAAGACGTTGATTAAACATAGGTACATTTACGGATATTTATCGCTCTTTACCTTTATTTAATTTTAATTAAATGTATGTTTAATCATGTGTTCTGATCGCAAAAGTTTAAAAAAGACTATAACAATACGTTGATTTAACAAAGCAGCGCAGTGTAAAGATGTACAAGAGTTTTCGAAGAAAAAAAATTCGAGGATACGGCTTTCGCAGCTTGTAATCAAGTTAAGAAAGAAGAAGAAGATCGCTAATACCTGTCAAATAAATCTATTCATAAATATACTAGACAATAATCGAGTTGACTGAATAGGCACTAATGCTTTCGTGTGCATTCCGATAGCTAACTAAATTGTTCTGCACAAACAGAACTGCATTACGTGGTATTACGGCCACAGACAATAACACCCAACCTATATATTATCACTGCGTAAAGCCCGTGTTGGTCAAGTGGGAGTGCCTCAAGTTCCGACCCGAAGTTTTCGTTCGATTCCCGGCCGTGCGTCGTCATCATTCGTGGTTTTATAAAAATGATATACGAATAAAAAGCTGAAAAAGAGCTATTAAAAAACATTGGCACAAATAAGTGAAATATACAAACATACATAAGTACCTACATCAAAAGCAAAATGCCCAAGTTGCCACTAAAGATCTTAGCTCGCTTCGCTTCGCTTAAATAGAGCCATAGATTAAAAGCTCGAAGGTTATAATGGAGGTATGTTTTGTACTCTTTCACGCGAAAACTACTGAACGGACTTGGCTGAAACTTGAAATATATAATAGTTTCTGGCCTGGAATAACACATAGGTTACTTTTTATTCGGGCGACTAACCTAAGAGTAAGATATAGGTAGAAGTTACAAAGTTTAAAATATAATGAATGAATTTATTAATATTCTTTATTGCACACCAAGTTAACACTGTAACAAGCCATAATCCAATGTGACAGAGCTCTAATTGCATTGCATTTTGATTCTGAGTGGTATAAGCTAGGTATTATTCCGTGGTGCAGTGGTGTGATGGCGTTTACATCCAATTTGCTTGAGCAAACACTGCAGGGGCTTATTCCTGTACCCTTAGCATGAGTTACTCGAACTCTTCACTATCCATCTCGAATAGCAAATAAAGCCAAAACAGTGTATAAAGTATGAACTTTAAAATATTATTCTTTCATTTCTCTGTATAGTAAAATTGTTAAAGGTCGATGTCTGTACATTAAAGATATTTAAGAAAAACTAATCGGTTATAATAATACAGTGAGACAAGGCAACATAAATTTCCTTTAAGTGTTATCAGTTTTCACAGCAATAAAATAAAGATACAAAAATAGTGCGTGCCTCTGACTCGTACAGTGGACTTCCGCACGCTCCTTGATCCTAATTTAAGTTTTCAGTGGTATAGTATACTATCTTCGATACCCGGTCAAGTATTTCAAATATTTGAAATCCAGTGCAGCGCCGCTCTCAGTAAAATACTGAACTAATACATTCCTTACACTTTAAATACTTGACCGGGTCGAAGTACCTATACTATACCACTTGAAAACTGATAATAGAGCCCTAGTATCTAGTTGTCCTTTTACACTCACCTCTTACACTTGTTAACGTTTTTACTAGATTTTTTTTTAGGGGAAAAATCTTTAAATTAATTAATTTCTGATGTAAGCAGTTGTATGTTTAGTCGTATGTTCCCTTTTATTTGGCCCCCATGTTTTTATCAGTTATCAGTAAAAACCTATAACTCGCTCGTTCGTTCGTTCGTATGAGCAAGTGGGCAACTATAACTTATATTATATTCACTTTACTGTTGTTTAAGCTTATTGTTATTTTGTAACATTGGCTGCTGGTTTACCAAATATACCACAAATTAGGGCAGTTGGTTTAAAACTAGTGCTCACAGTGCTGAAAGGGTGTGTTTGCCATTATATTGAAGAGTATTGGTAAGCTCTACATTTACTTCGTCACTGTGTTTCCATGGGGGCGCGTGTCATTCGCAAAGAACAAATATGTTTGTTTCAAATAAATACGTTTTACAAACTAAAAAAAAACTATTGCATGGATAATTCAATGAATGTCGATAAAAAATGTGAACTGGAATTATTTTGTAAAAAAAATACACATGTAAACATACAGTCGAATTTGAGAAGCGCCTCTTTAAAGACGATCAAAACCACGAACCGACTTCAACATAAAACTACCGAAGCAATTTGGATGAAACGTACTGTTTTCCGTAAAGTAAGGGCGTTTGTGCACTACACAGAGTTTTCTTTTTTCCTGTCCGGAAAATTTCGTTGTCCACTTCTAACTTATCGGAATACACACCATTTGAAACTGACATTCCGGACTGGAAAATAGTAAAATTCCGTGTAGTGCACTGACGCCATTCAAGAAGTGTCAAATTCTAATTTTAGGCATCAGAAAAGTGTGCGGACAAACATACATACATAATAAACCTACAATTATATTATTATTATTTGCAGCTGATTTTTATGAGAGCCCAAAAGATATTATCTATCAAAGCTTCAACTTCATGTACTAAATTGCTTTCAAACACTAAAATCACAATTTACTTTATTAATTCACTGTTGTGAATTCAGTTCAATTTGTACAATGAATAGTAAATACTAATTCAATCAAACTAATTAATTTGACTATGTTAATAGCATTGCTCCATTGAAACAATCACAAACAGTTGTGCAAGACAATAATATTATTGTTGTCCAAATTAAAGGTAAGTAACAAGAAATGCAAGCATTTTACAAAAAATACAAAAATAGTTTATTTCCTTAACTTAACTTATAATTAACATAAATGCATTGGAAATCCCTTTTTAAGTAAAAAGATACCTGTACTAAGGGATCTCGCTCTTCCCTGATTACATTTTAATTAAGTTAGAGAGATTAGGTTTTAAATTTTAAGGAAACAATTTTAACAATTTTAAATACCTAACTTATGTTGTGAAATAGGTGAGTGTGTGTGTGTGTGTGTGTGTGTATGTGAGTGTATGTGTGTGTGTATGTGTGTTTGTTTTAAGTACCATCCGAGGACGTGCGTATGAATACACAAGGAACAACCGAGGACATTTTCAAACCGAGGACTTTTTCGACGGTCCTCGGTTTGACTTGGCCATAGATTCGTATTGTTCAAGCAATTCTGAACCTTTCTGTATATATAATAAGGAAAAGTACCCGAAACCTCGGTTTGGTCAAGAAAATTCATAATCTTACACAGGCAAAATGTATCCACCAGGTGGCGCCTCTGTCGCCTTATACACACCCCCTATACATTAATTTCACTTTTGATGTATGAACCGAGGTCTTTTGTGTTAACTTTAACACAAAGGTCCTCGGTTATGTAGCTTTTCTAGCAGAATGTGTGTTAGTCCTCGGTTTGATAGCTTTTCTAAACAGTATGTATCTATTATAGTCCTCGTTCTGACAGTTTTCTTGGTGTGTAAGCAACGGGTGTCGTACCATCAAAATATGACGACTATTATGAAAATAGGACGTTGCGGATATATACATTGAATGGGAACTTTTAAAAATCGAGGTGAGGTAGCTCTAGCCTAGAGGCTATAGACTGCCTCCTCATCATTTGTGCAAATGCTACAATTTGCACAAGTGATGAGGAGGCAGTCTGTGTGTTTAGAATATATACTGCAGTAGGTATATATTCTAAACAAACATACTGCCATCTCAGCCTGATTATATGCAAAATAGTCTATATCTGCGTGTGACGTCACTCTACTCGAGACACAGATTAGTTTCAATTTAGTATGAAAGAATTTCATACGACTCGCGCTTTTCTTCGCCGCGCCGAACTAAAAACATTATTCAAGCTTAGAAGTTTGTTTTTCATTTTTTCTTTTTGGCCATTATGGAAGCAGGGTATACAGGGTGAATTTTTGAGACGGGACAGTAAGGGCAGGTACCTTAAACGTTATAGTTACAGGAAAACGTTTTTAGGAGACTATCCATAAATTTTTAAAATATTCTGAACTGCATTTACAGATTTTGGAAAAAAAGGTACAGTCAGCAAGAAAATGGTAATTTTACACAAAAACTTTTTTTGATGCCAATCGATCCTGTTTCATATAAGGATCAAAAGTCTACTAGACCGACTGAGGTTTGAGTACTAGAAATGTCAGAAATCGCAAAAAACTTTTTCCATACATTTCGGTAGAAGAGCCAAACTCCAAAATTAGTCAAACTTTTCGTTATGGGTACATCTGATATAATCTGATATAAAGAAAAAAAAGACTGGCTGAAAAAACAGGTCAGTAAAAAAAGTTTTAAATTTCAAACTTCGAATTCTTGGTTTATTTCAGGTCATTGTTATGTTTGATATGAGAAAATTCTAGATTGTTAGTTGCAATGAATTTATGTAGGTACATACTTCTTGCTAAAAAAATTAATTTTATTAAAATGTCATTTTGAGCAATTTATTTCGTAGATCGTCTAAATGTAGTTATTTCTGTCTGTGTCTAAAGTACAACATATTAAAATGATTTATTTTATTTTAATTGTTTCAATTCTAATGTTGTATAAGATTATTGATGCAACTTTGATGATTTTCTACTTTGGTAGGCGCTTTTGCGTCTAGGTACAGTAAGCCACGAGGCCAGCTAGACACTCGCCATTAGGACTCTCACTAATTATCATAGGCGTATTTCCTTATAAACCGTACAATTCCGAAAAAAGTTTTTCGCGATTTCTGACATTTCTAGTACTCAAACCTCAGTCGATCTAGTAGAGACTTTTGATCCTTATAAGAAACAGGATCGATTGGCATCAAAAAAAGTTTTTGTGTAAAATTACCATTTTCTTGCTGACTGTACATTTTTTCCAAAATCTGTAAATGCAGTTCCGAATATTTTAAAAATTAATGGATAGTCTCCAAAAAACGTTTTCCTGTGTATAACGTGTACCTACCCTTACTGTCCCGTCTCAAAAATTCACCCTGTATGCTTGTTTAATATTGTACATAAAAGGCCTCACTTATCATCTCCACATCCTCATCCCCATATCCTCATATCATCATCCTCATCCTCATATCCTCATCTTCATATCATCCTTCCTTCTCACCCTCGTTGGTCGAGGATATGAGAATGAGGATGAAGATGAGAGGATGATAATATGAGGATGATGATATGAGGATGAGGATATGAAGATGAGGATATGAGGATGAGGATATGAGGATGAGGATATGAGGATGAGGATGAGGATATGAGTGTATGAGGATGAGGATATGGGGATAAGAATATGAGGATGAGGATTCAACTATTTGTATTATCATCGATCATTGATAAGTGTGCAAAGTTTTAATTTAATTTAGCACTTTTAAAGCAACATCTGCATGTTCGTTATGAGCACTAAACGCGTAAAGTCAGATTTTCGTGTTTAACTATTTGTATTGTCATCGATCATTAATAAGTGTGCAGTATGCAAAGTTTTACTTTAATCCGGAGCTTTCGAGGCATCATTCACATATGCGTCATGGGCACTGAACGCGTTAAATCAAATTTTCATTGGTAGGCATCTTGTGTACAACACATTGGTAATCAAAAATTCTACAATCATAGCCATAAGTACTTTCCATAACGGTAAACTATTGGACCGCCCGCGCACAAATTCATCTTCTAATAAACTAAATCGTCAAAAGATCACTTTTTTGTTAGTATAAGCACAGATAAAAGAATACTAGTAATAAGTAAGGCCTTTTATGTACAATATTAAACAAACATAATACCCTGCTTCCATAATGTCCAAAAAGAAAAAAGAAAAACAGACTTCTAAGCTTGAATAATGTTTTTAGTTCGGCGCGGCGAAGAAAAGCGCGAACCGTATGAAATTCTTTCATACTAAATTGAAACTAATCTGTGTCTCGAGTAGAGTGACGTCACACGCAGAAATCTCAGCCTTTTGATTCTATTATCGACAGTGCCTACCGCCACGCGGTTGTTCTTTGAAAATTATTTGAAAACGAAAACGAAAAGACGCCGACTCGTCTTTAGGATAATACCTACTAAATTTTAAAATAGAAATAGATATAAAAATATTCATTCGTAGATAATCTTGCACGTAAAATGGTTTAGGTAGATTTCCCTTGTCCTCACTTTGTACAAGGCCTGCTTGGAAAACTGACCTCAGTTTGGTTATGGTAAGTCTAACACACCGTCCTCACTTTGTACAAGATAATAAGAAATATTGTGTTAAGACAGTCCTCGGAAGGGTGTCTCAGGTCTTACGTGAGACGTCCTCGGTTCGCGTACACAAAGTCCTCACTTTGTTCATCGCTAGTCACGTTCGACTGTGTATTTCGAGTCCTCGGTTTGGCATTCGTAATTCATACGAAAAAATATTGAGATAGCAATATACCAATGAGCTCATCACTCTAGATTTGTTATTCTGTCTCTTTCTGTGTTATTCAATTATACCTACGAGCTCTACAAATCCGTTATTTTGAGAGTCCTCGGTTCGGTCAAGTCCAACTTAGGTCCTCGTAAGGGTGTCTATACAAACAAGGGTGAGTGTGTGTGTGTGATTATATGTGTGTCAGTATGTGTGTTTGTATATAATTACGAAACAATCTCTAGAAACCTTTCGGTCTCCTGATATGTAAGTGAGAGTAGCCATTCTATTATTGTTTTTTTACATTTGTGGTTTGAAAGGGCATAGATATTTTTAATTTTATTAATTTTATTGTAGAGGACACTTGCTTGTTTTAGATATTGACGTGTTGCAAATTCTGAATTCACAGTCACTGTTTGCACTACATTATGGTTTCGTCTTCTATTAAGTTTTGAGGGATCATATTGAAGGGTGCGATGTAGTTTTAGAACAGCTTGCAGTATATATAGTTTTCTAATTGACGGTATATTTGAGTTTTCGTACAGAAGCTCCGTAGGATATCTGTATGGTCTAGAAAACATAACTTTCAAGAGAGATCTTTGTGCTCTTTCTACTTGCAGGAACTTAATTTTTGTAGCGCCACCCCAGATCGGTATACAGTAACTTATAATAGATTGTCCTAAGCTAGTGTATATCTGTTTAAGCAGATCTACGTTTGCTACATGGCGTAGTGCTTTAAAAATCCACATGAGTTTCCTTATCCTGCCCGCAACAAATTCAAGATGAGTGTGCCAAGAAAGTCTTTGATCAATAATTATACCCAGATATTTTGTGGTAGTAACTTTATTTAAATTAGGACAGCTGCAGTTAATTTTATTACAAAGGTTATTATGAATTTTTATTGAAAAGTCTTGTTGAGGCTGAGTATTATTATACTTTGTGAAAGTCATGATGTTTGTTTTTGAAATGTTAAGTGTCAATAAGTTTAAGTTAAGCCAATTATATATTTTTGCAAGTTCTATTTCAGTTTTAGCTTTTATGTCCCCCCACGTTCTGCCTTTTAAAACTATAGCAGTATCATCTGCATAGGAAAAAAATCGGCTATAGCTCGTTTCAAGGCTGCAGATATCATTAATGTAAAGCAAAAACAATGTTGGTCCCAAAACGCTTCCTTGGGGCACTCCATAATTAACGATTTCTTCTTGACTTATATAGTCCCCAATTTTAACTTTCTGTCTACGATCATTGAGGTAATCGGATAATAGTGCTAGCGGTACTCCTCTTATTCCTGCGTGTTCTAGTTTTTTTATTAGTATGGGTATGGACACAGTGTCAAATGCCTTTTTGAGATCGAGGAAAACCGCCAGACACTTGCTGCCACCATCAACTTGATCAACTACGAAATTACTTAGTGCTGAAACCGCATCCTCAGTGGAAAGTCCTTGCCTAAAACCGTATTGTGATTTTGTTAGGATATTATATTTATTTAAAAACTTAATGAGTCTAATATTTATAATTTTTTCCATTATTTTAGATAGTGACGTCAAAACAGAAATGGGCCTATAATTATTAACATCTTCAACTTCACCATTTTTAAAGACCGGTGTAATGATAGCCTGCTTAAGTAATTTAGGGAAAGTGCCCTTGTCAAAGCAGAGATTTATAAGGTGACATATAACAGGAGTTAGGACATGCTTAGCAATTTTGATAAATCTTGTTGGTATACCGTCCCACCCAGGTGCACTCTCAGTTTTA
The DNA here is from genome assembly GCA_963582015.1 of Xanthorhoe designata. Taxonomy (NCBI): domain Eukaryota; kingdom Metazoa; phylum Arthropoda; class Insecta; order Lepidoptera; family Geometridae; genus Xanthorhoe; species Xanthorhoe designata. Next base: position 2,231,410 of record OY757049.1, read on the forward strand.
AGGCATGTAATGACACTTAGAACTTCCTGATAATCGGTATCCATAAGAACAAAGGAAGACGCTTGACTGCAACATCCAACCGTCGTCTCTTGGACGCTGCTAGAGGTGGAATTATGTGAGTTTGTCATTGTTATTGTTTCAGCTAGATCTCTGCCTACGCTACCAAAAAACGAATTAACATAGTTAACAGATTCCTGTGCTGATGCTTTTATATTAAGTAGTGGAGTATTTAGTGTTTTTATTGGTTTATAGTTAGTTATTTTGTTTATTGTATTCCAAAGGGCCTTGCTATTTTTCTTATTTTTATTAAGTTGTTTTCGTTCATATTTCCGTTTTAGTTTTTTTATTAAATTATTACAGAAGTTTCTGTACCTTCTGTAGGTTATTTTAAGAATTTCATCTGTTGGGTTCGACCGTAATTTTCTTTGCATATTATTTCTGTTTAAAATACAACGAAGGATGCCTTGAGTAATCCACGGTTTAAGAATTTGTTTACTTTTCGGCGTGCGTATTGTAATTGTATTATTAAAAAGGCTATTTTGAATGAGAGAAATCAATTTTTCACATAAGTGATTAGGGTCTAGGAGTGTTAATAAATTGTTAAAGTCTTCATTACATAAGCTTTTAACCGCTTTTTCATAATGTATTATAACTCTAGAATTTCTGGAATTATTATATTTTATTTTAGCAAGACTCAGGAAAACCATGAGGTGGTCTGTGACAGAGGTCTGGGCCACAGCAATTGTAGCAGAGTTATTTTTCTTATTAATTTTTAGCATCACATGATCCAAACAGCTACCTTCTCTTGTTAGTAAGTTGTGACCTGGCAATAAACCATGCATTGATAACATATTTAAATAGTTTGTCCTGTTATTACGATCCTGGCTTTTATCTGTTATTTTAGGTAGTGTGTTAATATTTATGTCTCCGACAATTACGACACTTTCGTAACTTTTCAAAGTTTCTAGGTGATCATTTAGCGAGGTTATAAAAGGTTCTGCGTTGTTGTTTGAGGGAGACCTATAAATGCAAAGAATAATTATATTAAGGATTTTAATCTGCAGGCAGGACGCATGAGCTAACCTTATCTCCTTAGATGTAATTTTATGAGTGTGTTTTGTGTAGACACATACTCCTCACATATTATTTTATATGCATAAATATGAAAAATCATCAAAAACTGTCAAGCTGTGAGTGATGATAATACAATTGGTTTTGATAACACCTCATAAGTTTATAAAGTAAAGAAGAGCCCAGAAATAAAAATAGACATAATAAAACTCTTCACAAAAGGTACTGATAGGCAATCGCGGCACAAAGGCAGGTCTTTGATCATCGATGCCTGAACCTACATTATATCCTACCCTCGAGTAATTAAATTTTTATTGCCTTGCTAGAGGCGGCTTGGTTCGAGTTTTTGCGATGCCGAAAATACTTATTGGCTTCACGTGTGATTTTATACTTATTTTTTATTTTATTTAGCCAAGCCAAGAATCCTGCCAATTCTACTCGAAAACCTGTAAATGACTTTCTGATTCTTTATTTGTTTGTTACTAGTAATTAGGCTGTTGGTTTTCCAATAAAAAAATAAATAATTTTTCGAGTATAAACGCGAAAGTTTGAATGGATGGTGTTGATGTGGATTGTTGCTCTTTCACGGATATGCATAGTTTGTGATCTGGAATAACAAGCTACTTTTCACGCCAATCACCCGTGCTAATGAAAATAGTTAAGTAATAGAACACTATTAAGTAAAAATAAAAATGTAATATGATCACGACTGTACACATACAGACCGGTATCTACATGCTGCATCTCATCATCATCCTCGTCATTTACAATCGGTTGTTTCTTCTTTAACTAGCAGAGCCTATGATCTTTGTGACCCTGAACATTTAGAGGAAGAACTGGTGCATGTTCAGGAGGTACTTAAACGTAATGGTTATGTAGGTTTAAGAAAGAGACAGCCAATATGTACGAGAAGAAGTAAATTACCTGATGTAAGCAGACAACCTACGTATCTGCCATATGTGAAGGGAGTAACCGATAAAATTGGTAATGTTTTGAACAAGTTTTCCATTAAAACCATTTTTACTCCTCTAACAAAGGTGGCTAAGTTGTTGAGATCGCCGAAAGATGTCATACCGTTACAAGTACCTGGTGTGTACAAAGTAGACTGTAGCTGTGGTCGCTCATTATTGGCCAAACTAAGCGTACTGTAGCCGAACGCATAAAGGAGCACATTGCAGCAGTTAAGAACCGCCAGGTACATAAATCAGCGATAGCGGAGCACTTAGTGGATTCCGGGCCCAATCACTGGATTGAACTTCACGATCCCAAGATTCTTGCCAACGAACGCCAATATTATAAGCGAATGATTCGTGAGGCAATTGAAATCAAGAAGTATCCGAATTTCAATCGTGAGGATGGTTTTAGGCTCCCATCATCTTGGAACCCTGTGATTAGTAGATGCAATGCACGTCGTAATATGACTTCTCGGTGTGAAGATACTGTTAGTGTGGTATGTTGCGGTGTAAATGCAGCCGATCCGAATTCTGAAGATCTGTGAGGGTAGTTTTACCAGTGATACAAAACTACCCACCCGCTACACAACGAAACTCAAATTGAAGCATACTCCAGTCCACCCGCGACCATGGCTATTGCAACATAGCCGAAACGTCGGGAAGTAAAGAAATAAGGTAAATAACGCGATAAAACCCCGTGTACATGTATTTATAAATTTGATGAGGATCGTTTGATCAACGCGGGTTCGAATCCCGTCGAAATGAAACATTTTGCTAAAGATTTTCATTAGAGTATTTTGCTTGTGTTAATCCTAACCTCTTAAAACTGACTAACCATCTTCAAAGGATACATTAATATCTTTGTGAACGTACCTTGTTTCAGTTTGAAAAAAAAGAGGTGTACTGTTTATTTTTTTATTGATTTTGTGGCTGAGTGAGATCAGCGCTGTGACTTCCGATGTGAATAATGATTTTTAAAGAAAAGAAATAAAACATTCGAATATTTTCATCTTTAATAAAGTTTTTTACTACCATCTCATTCTTCTATTCATCCTTTCTTCTATCGTATCAATGTTTTAACGCATTTGCATTCTTCCCTTATAAAAATGAAAATGAAATGAAATATGATCACGACTGTATCCGTGATCGGTAGACATTTCTTTCACATCTTTTTTTTAGGAAATTTTTAGATCCTTTTGAAGATGTCTCAGGGGGTAGTCAGAGGTATGTCCAAATACATATTTGGTACATGCCCACATCTTGCAGAAGATTACCTTCTTCTTTCTTCTTTCTCCCTTTACCTATGGATAAAGAAAATGACTACTCTACATTCCATTACAAAAAACATAGAGCGCTAAATTACAACTCTGAAGTCAGCCAAAACTGACCCAAGTCAAAGAAATAAATAAGTAACGGGTGAGCACGTAGCTTAAAGGACCCGTCCTGATAAGGGAATGAGTTTTTAAGCATGTTCACCATTAAGAGCTATACGAATAGAATAATATTATGTAGAGGTACAAGATAATTCTAACTAAAATCCTGTAACGATATTCGGTAAATGCGTGTTTTTATCAATATGTGGTGCTGGCTAGCCCAAGGCTTCGCTCGCGTGGTACCTGCATGGATAAAAATATCTTTGTCATAGGTATTATAAAACATATACAAACGGGTATTTATCACGAATTTTACCTAGTGTGAACCGGCCCTAATTGGCATTTATGAAGATCAAGTGAGGGTAGTTGAATAAACGCTTTCGCTTTGCTGTGGCGGTACCTCCAATACTTCAGTCTTCCCGCGACCACGGCTGGTGCAATCCGGTTGAAACTTCGGGCGAATATTAAAGGTAAAATTCGTGATAAATACCCGTTTGTATATGTTTTATAATGTGTTCTGATCGCGAAAGTTTAAAAAAGTCTTTGTCATAAACTATGTAAGTAAGTATATTCCAAGTTACAGACAAATCCGTTCAGTAGTTTTTGCGTGAAAAAGTAACAATCATAATTACTTATATAAATCCGTATAGAATTTAGCGTTTAAAAATGTTCAAAAATCCGTATCGCTCCAATGAAAAAATAATCTAGACTAGAATAATCTAGTTGTGACGCTGTCCCTCAGTAGTGGACAACTAGATTATTTTCTAAAGTTGTTTCGCTAGCCCCCAGTGGTGGCCAAACTAGTGGGGGACATCGGGAATAATCATGATTTACTTGTTAATCATACAATCTAACAAGCATAATAATATATGTATAATATGTATGTATTTAGAAAAAAAATGTATCTATGTAGTTTATCAGTCATCTACCATAACACAAGCATTAAATTGCTTAGCTTGGGACTAGATGACGCCGTGTGGAATGTCCAAGGATATTTATTTATTTATTATTATTATTTAATATGTTTTTATTTTACACACAATTGTTCTTTCAAATGAAATATCCAACAGTGACAACAATCTCCCAGTTCCCTTATTATTTTAGGATGAAAAGGATTTTTACATTACGCAGAAAATTGCATGTTGCCTCATCATTTTTTCATTTGTATGCCTCTCGAGTGCGAGGCACGGGTTGTATCAAAATTGCAAATGGTAACCGAAGATCGGAATTATTCATTTTAATTCAATATTGCCTTTGACTATTGCAATTTCCTCGCGATTGTAATATCTTTAGTTTCTCAAAGTGATTTTGGTATGTGAAATGCTTATTGCCCGTGGCTTCGCTTGCGTAGGATCTGGATAAAAATCTATGTTATTCCAGTTTACTATGAATGACACTTTAGTTAAATCCGTTTAGTAGTTGTAGCGTGAAAGAATCATTAATTCTGTTAGAACCATCGAAGTCATCGAATGTCAGAATGACATTTTTTTTAGTTTCTACTCTAATGCGATTGTAGAAATGTAACATGGCTAGGGCAACAGGCATCAAATAAGGTCTTAATTAGACAATAGTCAATCTCCATTCAGCTAGACAGTCAAACAAAGTAAAGCTCTCTTTAACTTTCGCGATCACCAATTCATAATAATATTATACCTTTAAACGAGTTCTGGTTGTTACATGAATTTAAAAAAAAGTATGGCTCGTCAAAATAAGCAAAAAAATATTACCACGATTGTATTTTCAAGATGCGGTAGACGTATTCTTTGATCTTATTTTAGATCCTATTTCTAGACTCGTCATATATCACTGACTAGATTAATAACTCCTATAGATTGTATATTTAGATTTAAGCAGATATACCACTGAACAGAAAGCTAGGCTCTATACTGAATTGTTTCCCTAATTCTTCATGGTGTTAGTTGCAGATAAAATTGAAATCGACTCTATATATTAAAGAACAAAGCCTAAAATGTACAAAATATTTCCTTATTTTGGTAGCATCGTCTACATCACATGCCTATTATTGGAGCTCACAGTAATCACTCCTATGTCCCTAACTAGACAAAAAACTATGGACGATCGATCTAAACGGCGAAACACATTTGTTTTGTCCTTAGAGAGATAAAATCATACACTCTCCAAATTTTTGTATTTTGAGCAATTCTACAAATTAGCGACGATCTATCCTATTACAATAATGAGTGAGTAAGTAAGTTCGTATAAACCTGTGGCTAACTCTGGTGAGTTTTGAGGCCGTCTGAAGGCCTTTTGTCATGGCTGACTTTAAAAGCCGGGACTGACAATTTAACGTGCCCTCGTCTGTATGTCAGCTAGTTTTTACAAATAATTTCTGTCGATTGCTTACTGTTCACACTTTGTGCTAGGACCGATATACTTACTTTAAGCTACTGTCTTTACACAAGATTTACGATATTTACGAATGCCACACGCAACTTTATTAATTCCAATTGGCCGTGAAAGAAATATCGAGCCTCTTTTGATTTATATGTCTTTTGCAGTTGAGTTCGTTTGAACAATACTTTATGGTATGTCATCAACATTATGTTATCAGCTTTAGAATAAACTTGAAACAAAAATTTAATTTTCTATTTATAAATAAAGTTCTTTTAAAACATGTTTTACTTTTCTACTGCTCATGTTTTTTAGAAGTACTTAGGGTACAGTCGCCCGCACTAAGATGCACTGTACCCATCGCTCCAAAATGATGTAAGTAACATCAACTTGGCTATTATCTTCTGTACAAAAAGACAAATGAATTGTCTAAATTAAATGTCATAGGTACTTCTACAAAAACTAATAATATAATAATAATAAAGCCTTTTATTCCGAAACCAGACAGTTACATTAGCAATAATAAGGTTAAAATGAAAATCACAAAATGTCTCGAATTTCGGTGTGCCTCGTGGCATAGGCCTCCTCTAACAATTTCTATTGACGTCTGTCGTAAGGTACTCTTCTCCAGTTTGGACCTGCTGTCAGCTTTATTTTATCCTCCCAGCGGGTAGGCTGTCTTCCCCGATTTCTTTTGCCGTCCCTTGGATACCATTCTGTCACTACCTTGCTCCATTTGCCTTTTGTGTCTCGCATCATGTGGCCTGTCCATCTCCACTTTTGTTGGTCTATTCTTGTTAGAACATCGGTCAGTTTTGTTTTGGACCTTAGATCTGTGTTCCTAATTCTGTCCTGTCTCTTTGAGCCTACCATGCTTCTCTCCATTGCTCTTTGACTACAAAAACTGATGGGACACAAAAAAAATAAGACCTACTCTGCTTAGTGCAAATCTCAATGGTCTTCAAAACTGTTACTGTCCTCGACTGTAAATAATTATGCAAAAGACAAGCATTTCGGCAAAGATGCCATTCTATGAAATATGTATCAAATTTCAACTTGGTTTCCGTCACAACCAGCTGTCGGAATAGGTAAGTAGGTTCAAATGAGCATTACACGGCTGACCGCCGGTGGATGATCAAAGGCTGTCTAATCGTTCGCAGAGGGACGGGTCAGTTGCGACCTGCCTATTGTTTTATAGATATTTATTGAAAAATATGTTGTAAAAGTAAGAAATTTTGTTACTCACTTGTTGTGAGCTATGCTCAAATTGTAATGTGTGTGAGTGATGTAAATAAATGTTTTTCTATTCTATTCTATTCCAAATTCAGATAATATTACAGCTCAAATTAAAATCCTAAAATCATTTATTTTGTAGACTTCTAGGATGAGGTCGGTGGGTTTTCTAGGTTAATGTATGTCTACATAATTATGTCTATGTCTGGGTCGTATGAGCAAGTGGTAAGTAAAGTAAGTTCATATGAGCAAGTGACCCACTCTGGTGACGGAGTTTTTAGGCCGCCTAAAGGCCTCCGTCATGGCTTACCGACTTTAAAAGCCGGGACCGATAACTTGTGAAATGCGTCATGAAGCGATCGAAACGCTAGTTTCCAGTGATCTTCGTACTACAGTGTCGTTTAAGTGCTGGTTAATAAACATGTTTTAAACTTAACGTGCCCTCCGAAGCACGGAAGCGCTCAGCTGATAATGCCACTTGCGGTCACCCATTCAAGTAGTGACCGCTCAGAACGTTGCTTAACTTCAACGATCTATCAAGAACGTCTTAGCAAGCTTCGCCACGAGCGCTTCAATGAGCAAGTGGTCAACTCTGGTGACGGAGGTATTAAGCTACTGTGCGATCGGTGGCGTAACGTCTGATTATTATTGAACACAAAGTTTTTTTTGCCTGGCACGTTTACTACGTTCAAAGCACGGTATGTTCAACAAAGACCAAAACTTTAAACCAGGCTAAGGGATAAATCTAAAAGATCAAATACCTGTACGCCCTTGGTGCGCAAACTCATCTCATGACCTCTTTTAAATTCACTTCAATCCCTGTAAATAAAAGCATCTGCATCTAATATAAAATACCTAGACCGTTGTATTGCGAATCGAATCTTGTCGTGACCCGCCGGGGCATTCGGAGGTCCAAACAGCATCCAATTGAATTCAAGCACTTACCCATTTACTTCCGAGTTCGACCTCGGACGTCTTTGTACATTTTAAATAAAGTTAGGGTATTTGAAGATTTTGTAAAATGTTTCTATTGTAGGTGACTTCTGTTTCTGTGATTTTATTTACGAACTAGCGGCATGCTCTGAATTCGATTGGGTGAAAAGCTTGTGCTGACCTAGAATAATATAAATATATATATTTAGACACCGTCTCGTCTAGTTCCAAACTAAGCAACTAAATTGTAATGATGTGCGTTTCTTTACATTTATATTTTCGTTTGTCATTTTGGCATCGTTTTAAGACTTTGTTGTGGTCTTCCTTCGTTCATATAAAATAAATTTTACAATAAATAATGGCTTTTTTTAAGTACCTACAGTCCTACACCGTTTCTAATAACTCAATTACGTTTTCCAAAACTCTGCTTCTAAGTTTTAGGATGTATTATTTTCATCAACCTTTTAAAGTCCCAAACGACTAATGCCTAATTCTCTCACTAATTTTACTCTGTTTATAAATAGGTAGGTACTGTTTTAATTATAATAAATTTTGGCACCGGTTAGTTATGAACTACAACATAACATAATGTGTTAATTATATATATAGGATGGTAAGCATAATGACTCTATTAGTGTCCGTAGTTTAGTTATAAATTAAGCCTATTTCTGCACAGCAACATTTTAAAAAGTGATTTATAGAATGAGCCCAATGTTAGAACCAGGCATTGCTGTGGCATAGCAGCTGGTTCATTTACAGTAAGACTGGTCGATAACGTATAAATTTCTATGAAACGTTACAGGTCGTAACGTATGTTATAGGTCGCGCCACATAAAAAGAGCGCTGAGGGGGTATGTTTGCGCTTGTGTTCACTCGCTGACGAACCAATAGCACTCGCTAAATCAATGGTATGAAGTGCGCCGCGTTACCTCTCCACCAATCATCGACCACTGCGCAGTTTGACAGTCAGCTCTCTTTTTACGTGACGCGACCTATACCGTGTTTGTTGGTCAAGTGGATTATTTTGGTACTTCGACTTTCTATCCGAAGGTCGTGGGTTCAAATCCGACCGTGCATCAACGGACTTTTCGCATCGAATAATTTATATGCGCTTTAAAACGAGCTTTTAACGGTGAAGGAAAATATCGTGAGGAAACCAGTTAGCTCTCTAATAGCGTCGATGGGCTTGCAACCTATCACGTATGGAAAGTTAACTTCTGCAAGATGTGGGCATGTACCAAATATGTATTTGGACATACCTCTGACTACTCTCTTACGTCACAGTTTTTAAATGATGTTTTTCATCTATAGGTAGGTACTTGGCTAGCTGTAACTTTTATAATCTGTGTCATAGTAAGCCATTGGTGCCAATAAATTATGCAATAAGCACCATTCCACGGCGAAACTGAAAACCTGTAATTTATTTCTATGAAATTCTATTTCATAGCCGTATTTTGATATAATTTAATCAGTGCTATCGCAACAAAGGTACCTACCGATCTATTCAGTAAACAATTATTATACTCGTATAACCTTCCCTACCTGTGGCCTCGAGTGTTTAGTTTTTTATTTTCATTATTCATCAGCTGTCAAATAACTATACGAGCGTATATTGATTAGCAAATATCATGGTAAGTACAATAAGTAGCAACTGATTGGTAACAACAAATGGAGCGGAAACTTATTTTGGACGTACTTAAAGACATCATCCTTGGGATGTTTCATTTTCGATGCTAGAGCAGAAGCCGAAGATTAAATGTTAATAATCTAACAGGCCGAATTAAAAAAAAATATTGTTTGATAAAACGTTTAGCCTATTTAGATTACAATGAAAAAGTACAAAAAGTTTTATCAAGGTGATGAAAAAATAGTTTCAATTTATAATTCACTCAGGTGTGTTTAAGTCGCGAAAGTTGTATAATCAAACATGAAGGTAAAAATAGGCATAATTTTTTTCAGGGTCACTTATGTAAGTCTGAAATCGTGAGTTCTCGATAACCTGAAAAAACACATATCTCTGTATACATTTTTTTTATCGATTTTTACAGTTCATATTGGTTTTCAATACCAAAACAATATTTAAAATTATTTTATTTTACTAACACATAAAAAATAATGTAAGATAATTGGCACCAGCTCCTAAACTACACCTATCCAAGTGGGATGAAGCTCTTGATTGTAACATTGTTGGTCCGTAATTTTCTTATTCATTTGAAAAAACTTCATTGATAGGCTTGGTAGTTAATCGATTGACTCAAAAACAAGTTATTTGTTGAAAAAGTAATCGAAACGAGCTTTTAGTGTGATTCGAATAGAGTTCATCGAAACAGGAAAAAGGAGCTACAATGATTAAACTTACTATTTTGACTGATGAACTCAAAGGCATAAGAAGAGTTATTATATAATCAAAGCTACTGACTGACTGACATTAAAAATTAATAAAATTGTTTTTTTAAAACAACAAAACACCATTTTCGCACTCGATTTAATACTAACTGCCATTTAAATAAATTACACTTTATGAGCTTTCTGACGTATATTTCATCACTGTTCGAATTTTATTAAAGACGGACCCAAAATATCGCATGTTTCTTTTTGTTTCTTTTCAAAAGATTGCAAAGTAAATTAATTGAGGGTTAAAATCGTTTCTTGGAACCTTTACGCGGAGCCCTCATCCCTCCTCATCCTTGTGTCGTGACTCCAGAGACAATGTGAGACAGGCTATTGTCCGGGCAAGAGATTGGTAGTCGTGGCTAATGGGATGACGGCTCGCTCATTAGTTGATTACTGTTGCACGTGACCTGCCTAATGCTGCTTCTACATCGATGTGCACTAAGCATAGCTATGATTATTGTCTGCTGTGACTAACACCCATATTCTTAGTCGTAACTTTACCTCCAACTCCACTCGACCTTCACTCAAACTCATTCGAGGTCCCTCGAAAGTGCCTCAGAAACTACCTTATGTTTGGTATTTTTAGACGTTATTTTAGAGTCAAATCAATCTACCTCGAGTAAGGAGAAATCAGATCAGTCAAAGGTAAATTTGATCAAACTTTCTTCAAGCCTCAGGAAATGTGTAATCTGTGGTGATTAAAAACGTCAAAATCAGTCGAATTTCGTAAACACAAAATGTAAACAAAGAAAACTTTAGTAAAGATTTTATAGTTTATCGTGCTAGGACAATTTAAATACGCGCTTGAAATATAAGTTTACAAAGGATGAAGACTTGTGGTGATCCTTTGAACAACAAGAGCTTGGTTGCAACGCTATATTAGCAAAGGCGTTGACAAACAGCAGGCAAAAAACACATGGAGCTCTTTCCTACTAAAATACAATACAGGAAGAAAGGCTTCATAGCTTCAGAGAAGGGAAAGGGGATGCATGATGATTGCATCAGAAGATTCTAACAAAAAAGGGAAAATAGAAAAAGAGGTTGCTGAGGAACTTTTGTGCAACCCAGCTAAGCGGACAGTAACAGAAATAGAGCTATCATGTAGTAGTTAGTTTAGTTTTTGTAAATAAATGGATACTGGTGTGTTCATTATAAACATAAGTCATTTTAGTTTTTTAATTAAACCATCCCTGTACCTACCTGATCATTGCAAACTGAGCTATATTTATTGGATAATAATATTGATAACAGAGTAGGTACCTACAAGAAATGATTTTTATTATAGAAAAAGACAAAAAATCTATTAAATTGTTTATTTTAAAAAGTCAGGTCACATTATATAATAGGTTTAGGGCCATATAGCCACTACATACGAACGAATTAGCCACGGACTACAGTACAGTAGGTAGGGTATCCTTAATAAGCCGATATTTGGAAAATTCGACCTCGTCAAATAGTTCCAATGGGTTTTCTGCATCCCAATATCCCGTGATGCGTTGTCGTCGTATAAAAATTTAGTAAATTCCTTTGCACATTCACGTTTTACACTCAATTATTCACACTAATGTCCTAAGGAAAACTCAAGGTAGCTCGCGACCTACCTTACGTTGACAGCTATTTGACAAAACCTCGAGCGAGGATTTCCTTAGGAATTTTCAAGTGAAGGATGAGTGGAGGTGAATTTCGATGTCTATAGATACCAAATCACGATTTCAAGGCTGAGTCGAGTGGAGGTGGAGTTAAGGTTACGACTAAGAATATGGGGGTTAGGGTGTAAAATGTCCAAGGATATTTATATATTTTATTTTATTTTTTCATAGTTTAAATGGAAGTGAATATACAAATCTTATAAGCTATAAAGCTGTTATGTTTCTAGTTTTATAGCTTTGTATAAAATTATGAGGAAATATAAATAAATTTTAACTTTTACTCTCTGCAGCGAGGCACAATGCCAACTGGCATACATAGTGCCTTTTCACATGTAGATTACCAATACCGTAACGAGTTGAAAATAACTAGGAAAATTTCCTCTTCGAAGGAAAGATTTCGGAAAGTAACCGTTTTCGTTTTAAGTACTTTATTATCACGACTGTATTCCCAAGGCGCAGGTATTTAATTACGTAATTCTTTTAAATCTTTAGGCAATTTAGAGCCTTAGCCTTAGTCATAGGTATGTCCAAAAATTAATTTTTGGTACATACCCACATTTTCGAAAAGTTAACATTTCATACGTGGCAGGTTGTATTGTATAGCTCTACTAGAAAGCTAACTGATTTCTTCACAATATTTTCCTTCACTGTTCAGAGCATAAAAGGCTAGTCGTGAACGGAATTTAATTAATGAATAAAATGCCTACACCGTGTAGACTGAACATAATGCTCGTGTAAAGGCATCTAGGGCGGGATCCAGATAATTAACCGAGTTTTGCTTATCACCAGGATAATCTAAGTTCCGAGCAGTTCGGCCTGAATAAACTTAGTTTTTGCGAATATTGTTCGGGCACGTAACATTTGGTCATGGGAGAGTTAATTTCAAGCTTTTCGGAATAGTTTTTCTTTTGGGAAAATAACTATAAAACTGCTAAACATTTTACTGAAAAACTAACCATAAAAACTGATATATAAATAAATTATACGTTTACATAACTCATGCCTTTACATCTTTACTAGATGATTATAAAGTGTCAGGAGGCAAGCTTTGCCTACACTTAACGGGACACTGTAGTGCCTGGGACATTGTTGAGATGGAATTGGAATTGAGGCTTGCCCAGCACCTAAGCCATCCTCTCAGCTTAGCCGGCCATATCCACAGGAAATATACACATAGATGTACATTGTACGTACAGTACCTACTACATACTATCATGTGTTAGGAATTTTTACCTAATATTTCTGTTTGTTTGTTGCAGATGAGATGGCGACTGGCGGGCGGAATGGGCTTACCGCTGGCAGCAGCTGTTTTCTTCATGCTGCCACTCTTCACATCTTCAACTGGAGATATACGTAAGACATTCGAATTTACAACTTTCCTTGTCTTCTCTCTCTCTGTCTCTCACTCTGGCGCCTGTACTGTACATGGCGCTAATGGCGAAGCGCTCGTGGCGAACACGTTCTTGATAGATCGTTGAAGTAAAGCAACGTTTTCAGCGGTCACAACTTGGATGGATGACCGCAAGTGGCATTAACAGCTGAGCGCTTAAATGCTTTGGAGGGCACGTTAAACTGTCGGTTCCGACTTTTAAAGTCGTTCAGCCATGACGTAGTCCTTTGGGCGACCTAAAAACTCCGTCACCATGATGGCCACTCATAATTTAAGTACATTTCATTTCATGATACCATTTTCTTGTACGTATGCAATAATTATGCGCACATAATTGACATTCAATAGTTGTAAGCAACTGTTTTGACCATGCAAGTCATGATGACAGTTAATTTAATTGTATGCAACAGGCAAGAATCTTGCATCGTGTAGGTAAATGACACTTTACTTACTAATATATGGTTGTTTTTCTATGTATAATATGTACCTATTTATTAAAAAAAAAATGTAGTCTATGTAGTATATCAGTCATCTGGTTACCATAACACAAGCGTTAAATTGCTTAGCTTGGGACGAGATGCTATGTGGAATTTCCAGGGATATTTATTGATTTTTACATACTGTATATCTCCAGGTCACCACGGCACGTCACGCGCGCGCGGCTGGCGCGCCGGCGTGCAGCCTTCCTCGGATGTAACAGCCAACAACTCTGTAAGCAACATTACGGCTCAACTAGGTGGCACCGCCTACCTACACTGCCTCGTCGGACATCTTAGTGAACGAGGGGTAGGTTCTTTATCTATTTATTTATTATCATCATCATTCTTCCTTATCCCACGATAAGTGGGGTCGGCACAACATGTTTGTATCTTCTACTCTCCTCTATCACTCGTCAACTCTGATCTCACTCTTACATTCATATCCTCTTTCACACAATCCATCCACTTCTTCGCTCTTCCTCTACTTGTATATTTATTTATTATATATATATATATATTTATAATTTATATATGTAAGTATTCTATTTGTTATATGGGTCAATCAACTATTTTACCCACACAAATGACAGGATAGAAATATTTTTTTGAAAAAAAGAAAAGGTAACGTTCCTGTATTCAAGTTTGATTAGGGCATTAGAAATATCATCTACTTTGATAACCTAGAAGGGCAGCGACGGTAATTCATATTTTAGGATAGTTTTATAGTTTCCACTAAACATACCCTTCAAAAACTGTCACCAGAGTTACCTGCATTCAATGTTGCATAAATGGTAAATGAAACACGTAAACATTATTCATTATTATTTATTTACTCTTACTTACTCATCTCAATATTTTGGCGTAATCAGTCTTCAAAATTTTCTTAATATTTGTGTCTTAAACTAACAAACAGGTCTATGGCGTTACCTTTGTTCAAAAATAGATAAATATTTCTTGATAAAACGAATTCCATAATAACTTTTAATTTAAAATGAATTATTTATAGAAGCTTACTAATTATTTTAATAAAGTACTGGTAATATAAATATAAAATGGAAATAATTTAACACTTTTATGGACTAAAACATAATATCTATATTGGGGACAATAGGTAACTCCAGAGACAAATTTAGGTAACGTCTAAGACATTGTATATAAATATTGGCATAACTTATAAACGGCATAATTATTATAGTAAATAAATAGTATCAACTCATCATTTTTGATAAAAATTAAACAAACAAATCAACAATAACTAAAATTTCGGGTATATTATCTCACGTCTCGAAAATATCTATCGGGGTTTCAAATTTGTATTGTCCTTTTCCCAAAAATACCGATGTTGGTAAGATTTTGATCATGTCTTCATATGCCGGGTTCCTATATCCAACTACCTAGTATTCTTTTATCTGTGATCCAACTAACGGATGTCCGTAGGTCGGTCGTCATAGCAACGTTGTTAATTCAACACAAAATGTATGGCACTTTTTGACAGATAACAACGTTGCTATGACGACCGACCTACGAACATCCGTTAGTTGGATATAGGAACCCGGCAATAACTGACATGGCTCATATCATTCGTATCAATTCTGAACGTCTTAGCATAGTCGCTAACAACCTGTAAGACATGATTTTCACTTCGCTATCTTCTTCGATCGGAGTCAATGCTTTACAAACGTAAGAATTCGTTTTCTTTTTCTCATTTATGTTATACACAACAAGTTGCCACTCGCCAGCTGACCAGTAGTGGAGCTCCATAATTACTCGTCGTAGGCAGCGGTCCTGCTGAATAAAAGTCTTCAGACATAGCTTCGTCTATCGATCTATAATAGGTATTAAACTGATTTCTTCCAAGATCTCCACATTATCTAGTCTTGAAGGAACGATCACTTCTCTCGAGGTCAGATTTGATATTCACTGTGTAATATATTTTAGGGTTGAGACAATTGCAAAAACCTCTTTTAGAGGATTTACAAAAGCAGGAAAGCCATCTGTAAGTACTTCAACGAATTTGGTTCCTCAGTAAATGTTTAAAGTTTCAAGTTTTCAACGCGTGTTAAATTTGTTCAATATCATTGTTTTCTATTAGGAATAGCTTGATTTTACTGGCGCCATCCAATTTATGAATAAATTCTTGCGCATTAGGAATGTGTGTACCTGCGGCAACAATTTTATCAACAGTGCGCTCCAGAAATCCTGCAATTTCATCCGCAGCACCCTTACCATGACCCGTTTCGAAACAAATAATATATCTGAAGATATTAATTTTGTACATTAGTCATAATCATAATTATAATCATAAGAAAGTCAGTCTACAATAAAAATAAAAATGACGAAAATCAAACAGAAGAACAAAAAATAAAATGAATAAAATATAAGTTAATCATGTTAAGTTGGTGCCGAATAAACATGGTACAAAAATGTAGTTGATTTCTCTCAGTCGTCAAATCAAACACTTAGGTATACTTTACGTATTAAGTATTAGATACTTCTAAGGATTAAAGTTTCTTAAATTTGTTAAAATAGAGTCAGTTTCACTTTATGTGCTACTAGTTAAACCCACTAACTTCGTGAATGTCGTTGGAGTTACCAAAGATGTCTATGGAGTTACCGCCATTGTAACTCAGTATACAGGCAACTCAGAAGACAATCGACATAGTTTCATGAATATTTCACATTACAATTTGATGGCCTAACCTAAACTTTAATCAATTACGTAATTATGTTAGGGACTACAAAAACAGCTGATTATATAAAATGAATAATTTACTTACATCGAGAAATCGCGGTCACTCAGCAGACGTCACAAAAAGGCACGCACACACTCTGAATGTTCTTTGCGAACTGGCGGCTCGGCGGCACTATCAAAGGGCACCGCCGCGCCAAGCGAGCGAAAGCAGACACAAAGGAAGCTACCTAAGGCAAACAGTGCCATCTATGTGTTTCCGAGTGAAATTTAGGAGTGTAACTCAGCATACGAAACTAAAATCATTCAAGTAAGGGACACCGTTTAAGGATTTTTTTTTGGAAAAGTTGTTAAGCCTATTTCTATTTTGTTTTACATGTGTTAAAGAATAATATATTTACTTGATATGTGATAAGAATTAACTGCAAGCATCAAGTATAATTTCGTAGAAAATTCAAATTCACATGGCGAATGAGTTCGCAGGACAGGCATATTTTGTATGAAGCGAATTTTTCGTGTACTGAGTTACCATAAAATTTCGTAAAAGTTAAAGATTTTTGAGAATGCAATCAAGTTTCCCGTTGTGCCTAATAATACTAGATAGTATTGTTAAAATAATTATGTGTGTAACTATAACAATAACACCGTATTTTAACAAAAATGGTCGGGGACAGCAATGTGTGGGTAAAATAGTTGATTGACCCATATAAAATCAACAGCTCTAAAATATGGAAGAGCAGAGTAGCAGCTAAATATAAAATAAAATAAAACAGTGATTAGAAAACAGAAACACACATAGAAAACAGTTAGTTAGGTGCGTCTCATAATTACATGGCTTTCGTAACTGACTGACTGACATTATGTATAAATCAACGCACAGCCTGAAGTCATACATACATGAAACTTGCAGGATACAATTCTCTTATGGTGTATGTATGCACTAAGAAAGAAGTTCTGACGTTGAAATTATAACCTTATAGGGCTAAAAACGGTTGCATGAAATGTTTTTTGTTCTTGAACTTAAAAACTTGAAACTTAACATTCTTCAATAAATGAAAGACTATGATAAATATTTTCAAACTTCCCCCCACAACGGGATGCAGGGGTTGTTAAAGTTTGTATGTTTGACGAAATTGCATGTGTTTGCTAGCTGCATACATTCATGAAAGTTCTTCCCTCTACGAGTCGTGAACCTTATTTCTTTGAGCTGTGCTATGTGGCTAAACTCAGACCTAATTCCAAAGAAGCCAGTAAAGCCCGTCACACACGTAGCTATAATATATATTACTATAAATATATTATAGCTGCGTGTGCGGCCACTTGAATATTTGTATAGAAAATATATCGTAATATGCCTTGCTATAATTTATAGTAATATATTATAGCTAAGTGTGTGACGACTCAAACCAGTAACAAAGACATCAACTTCCATTACAATTTTTCTTTTCAAAACCTTCGAGCGTAATGTTCCTAACGATTCGTATTTGTTGCAGCAAGTTTCGTGGATAAGGAAACGCGACTGGCATATCCTGAGCTCCGGCAAGTTTACTTACACGAACGATGAGCGATTCCAGGTAAGCTGGTGTTCGCTTTCATGCACTAGAATAGACCAATCCAATTTGTAAACTTTTGGGGGGAGTGGGTTGCAAATAACTGGTGGGTTAATGGTTTTTGAGGCGAACGGTTCTGTCGACTGAGAGAGACTGTTGTGAATAAATTTTGTGGGCAAGGTATTGTACAACTAATAATTTATAAATCTTTAGTATGCGTTACCTGAAACAGTAAAAACATGGCACTAAATCACTTTTCCCACTGTGTCGTCATACCGACCGTGCCATGACCGTATTAGGAAAAGAGACTCAAAACATTTACATAATTGCCAGGTTTTCATAATGTAATACTGCATATACGTACTGTTTTTTAGAGTGGATTTATTTTGCGATAAAATGTTGTGACAGTCTCAAAGCAAATTCTCTGTTAGATATTCTACAAACAAAATTAATTGTACTTATTATAAAAAATTAAATAACATCACGACTCTATTCCCAAGGTGCGGTTCATTCTTTCAGATCATTGTAGATCTTTTGAAGAAGTCTAAGGGGTAGTCAGAGGTATGTCCAAATACATATTTGGTACATAGGTACCCACATTTTGCAGAAGTCAACATTCTGTACGTGGCAGGTTGTAAGCCCATCGACGCTACTGGAAAGCTAACTGGTTTCCTTATTATGGTTTCCTTCACCGTTTAGAGCACCGTTAATGCGCATATACATTTTTCGAAACGAAAAATCTATTGATGCATGGCCGGATTCAAACCCACAACCTTCGGATAGAAAGTCTAGGTACTCATCCACTTGGCCAACATGATTTTCGTTGTATTATATAGTACTCAAACAACGTTCAATATAAATATTTGAGCATTCACAGTGCAATTCCAGCGGGATCAGTACCCGACTGATTTCAATACACAGAATTCACAAACAAGCTGTATTGATTGCCATGATGTTAATTTTGTGCTTATTCGTCTAAATAAACCGATTTGAGGTTTATTCCTAACCCGACGGGTGTAATTGTGTGAGCAAATTGACTATTGAGATGTGAATACAAATATAATCAAGATTAAGATTATTTCTGTTTAGGTAGGTACATTAGACATGTCTTTAGAATTCTGTAAATAAATAAATATCCTTGGACATCCCACACTACGTCATCTAGTCCCAAGCTAAGCAATTTAATGCTTGTGTTATGGTAACCAGATGACTGATAAACTACATAGATACATTTTTTTTTGTAAATACATACATATTATACATAGAAAACACCCAGACACGAAACAAATATTTGCAGATCATGCCAACATTTGTCTCGCAGCGGGGATCGAACCCGCAACCTCTGCGTCTCAGGCGGGTTTTCGCCCACTGCGCCACAGAGGTCGTCTAAATACCCTCATCGGTAATAACTATTATATTTCTAAATCATACCTTTAAATCGTTATTGTTTAGTTAGATTGTACCTTACCATATTTACCTTAGTATGTTACATACAAAGTATCGTTGCAAACCATTCCCTCGAATAACTGTATTTAGGTTATAATAACAACTAGCGGACCCGGTAGGCATACGATGCCTTGTTCTCGCACTTTATCGTATTCAACTGTAGGCTACTCGGCCAAAGTCACTGTACAGTTATCCGAAATATCAAGTTAAAAAATATATATATCTTACTTACGCTATTAAGTCTATTATTATTTAAAATGTATTAAAGCAGCAAAAGTTTCAAATAATATGTTTTCATAGTTCAAATAAAAATTTTCAAAAAAATTAAGTATGATCACGACTGTATCCCAGGGTAAAAAGTAGGTATATCATTTGTATAACATTTTAGAATACAAGAAAACGTCATTGACTGTATACAACAGGGTGGGTTAAGACTGGACCGAAATAAAGGGAGCTTTGCGTCATCCGGACACATTCGTTAGCATTTTAGAGCCTCCGTTTAATTTTGCGGGTGACCAAATTTGGAGCAATTTACGAGGTTTGGCTACTGTATGTTTTAGAGAGAAATTTCAACAACGCGACTAAGCGACTAAGCGACAAAATTTATTTAGGCTCCATCTTTACTTCAATGAAGCACATGATAAAGTAGGAGTTCAGGGTTAGGCGCAATGCTCATAACATCCCTGAAGTAAATGGTGTTAGATTTAATTTTTATTATTAAACATAAAGCAGTTAAATTGTATACTTTTTAATACGATTTGATTTTTTTTTTCTTTGTTTCGAGCATGTGTTACGAACTTATAATTTTTCGAAAACAAAAATTCAACAAGTTCAGATCATTTAAATAGAATTATAACTAATGAAGTGTGAAAAGAACTTACTTATAAATTCGAAGTTAATATCAAAGATTTCGATTCGAAGTTTTATGTACCTACCTACCCCTGGTTAATAAGGGCTCAACTTTTACAGAGTAAGACAAGACAAGTAGTCATGATTAAAAACCAGTTTGTACCTACTATGCTCTTAATTTACACGCGACCGCGTATCACGTCGTATTTTTGCGTCGCACGAAATACCCTATTTAATATGCTTTACCTGTATTTATTTAACATGACATAAACGGGGTTAGATTCGACTGTGGCGGCTGCGATAAATGGCTTAGGTTGAATAAGCTCGGAGCTGTAAAGAATAAGTTATGAATTCGGAACTTACTCCACAGACAGACGCATTAATATAACGGTCAAACTTATAAAACACTCAGTAGTGGGCAAGTACAGCCCCTCTAGCCAAGTCACATTTACAATTTAATCTACCAACGCTTTAGAATAGAAACGATCAAAAATTTATAGGAATTGACAATTGACAAAAACTCGAGCGGTCCGAAATGTCAAATCAAAGGAATAGCGATGATAGCAATAGAATAGATGCGAAGCGTATTAGTCACTTGGCTACGGGCGGGTGTAGAGACTACACAAAACCGATGACGTAGGTAAAAAGGCAAGTTTAAGAATAAATATTGTAAAACTTGCCTTTTCATCAGTTTCTAGATGATTTAGGTAGTTTACCTAATCGTGTCAGAAGGCAATTTTTGCCTACACTAAATTTTTTGATCTGGAAGACATAAGGGTCATGACACGGTCCTGACATGGCATGGTATAGTTTGCAAAGACAATACAGATTGTAATGAGATGAGATACAAATTTTACTTTCTCGAACGTAAAATATGCGGAAAATAAAAGAAGTTTCTATGTTTTGGGATGTTGATGTAATTTGTAATGTTAGTATGTGTTTCGTGGTGTTTCTGGCAACCTCTGCCGGAACTCTGCTGTTTTAAACTTATAGACCTCTGTTTTAAACTTATAGTGCCCGCCTAAAATACAGGAGGTAGCGAGTTCAATCCCCAGAGCGAGACAAATGTTTGTATGATCTGAAAAGTTTGCTTCTAGAAAGTGGTGTAAGTCTTGATAAGCTAAAAAATCTTGTTGTTAAGTTGTTGTTAACTAAAATGCTTTTGTGGTTTCAGGTTCTTCATGGAGAGGGATCTGAGGACTGGACTCTGCAGATCAAATTCGTTCAGAAAAGAGATAATGGCACTTACGAATGTCAAGTAAGTGGTATCATTATAAGATCATTAAAGCGCTCATGGTTGTGTGAAAAGTCCTTTTGGTTTGACGGGTTTATACAAGTACCTATAGCCTATGTTCATCTTAAATTATTATACAAAATATTATAAAACATATAGAAACGGGTATTTATCACAAATTTTACCTTTAATATTCGCCCGACGTTTCGACCGGATTGCACCAGCCGTGGTCGCGGAAAGACTTCCCGCGACGTCGGCGTCGGGCGAATAATAAAGGTAAAATTCGTGATAAATACCCGTTTGTATATGTTTTATAATGTGTTCTGATCGCGAAAGTTTAAAAAAGACAATTATACAAAATAATCAAAATATTTTTTGATATCGGATGAGTAGTCTCCTACATGCAAACTACATCTCTATATTATTAGATAATCTTCGTAATATTCGTAATATTTCCGAATAATTTCATAAAACCAGAACAAATTAAAGAAACTTGGAGTTTATTATTACATAGACGGACACTGACAGACTAGTAATTCTTGTTTATGCTAAAACATTATAAGAGTTCCTGAAAAATAAAATGTTCTAAGTTTCATCTTTTGGTTTGCTTAAAAGGTTTTTCGGGGAAGTAATTTAGGTTATTTGATATGTTCAGTCAGCTACAATGATTAAAATTATATAACTTTATTCATTTTCTATTGAATTCTCTGTTAATCGAAATGTATGGAAAAAGTTTTTCACGATTTCTGACATTTCTAGTACTCACCTCAGTCGGTCCAGTCAGACTTTTGATCCTTATAAAAAACAGGATTGGTTGGCATCAAAAAAAGTTTTTGTGTTAACCATTTTCATGCTGACTAAATTTTTTACAAAATCTATAAATACCTCAGAATAAGTTCAGAATATTTTCAAAATGTATGTAGGTATTGTCTCCCAAAAAAGTTTTCCAGTAACTATAACGGTTAAGGTGGTAGGTACCTTACTGTCCCAAAAATTCATCCTGTGTACCGCCTGTCGTTATTATACTGAGTCCCTAACGACTGAGTCGCTGGCCTAGTCGACAGATCATAATGACGTAATGATAAAGCATGCGAATGAATGAAATTTCACAAAATAAATTTGCATCGCCCATTATTTTCACTGTTCAATAGCAATCTGGTGACGTCTGCAGATAATTAATATATCTCACAAAAGAGTACGTTGATTTCAGCGTTAATTAAATTTTTCAGATTGGATTTTCTCGGAATTATGTTTCGGCTTCGATGGTTCCAATCCTTTTTGTAAATAGAGCACATATTTCCGTACACAATTCAATTTGTTGGAGTGCCTGTACTCTATTCAAAGTCTTTCTTACGGATAAGGCTGTATTTTCGAAGGTGTGACTGTGAAGACAGGGTAGAAACTAGAAACAGCCGTCGGTTTCGACATGTGGGATTCAAAGATTTCAAATAAATATTCTGTTCAAAGATTTCAAATAAATAAATAAATATTCTTGAACATTTATTAACTACCTACTTTAAATTTAGGCATCATAAAAAAAATATTGAACCATCAAACAATCAAGAATATCATCAAGTACCAACCTAATTAAGTATAATTAGTTTAATACAATGACTGTGCCCAGCCGTATTAAAGAAGGGAAAAAAATATTTGCGACGATTTTGTCGGTGATGGAACGGTCAATTGGGTTGTCTCATAGTACCTAGGTATTCAATACAAAGCATTATTTTCCTGCCACGTTCCTATTACGGTCAGTCACTTATAAAAAATAATAAAATAAAAAAGCCTTTATGGCTATTTTTTACTCAAATATTTTTTTTAAATAGAGTCAAGAAAAATAGATATAAAACTATATTAACTATTAGGCTCCGCGCAGACAGAGAGCGTTCTGCGTTCCGCGTTCTTTGTAATGCAAAGGATCTATAGCGCCCGCGCACACAGAACGCAGTCAGACCGCGGCAACGCAGAATGGACGAACGCAGAACGCAGAACGAGGAACGCAGAACGCTCTCTGTCTGCGCGGACCCTTATGATCACTAATAGGACATTACTAATAGCACGTTCACGGTATAGTCGGAAAAATCTCTAAATCATTGATCGTCTTTATGCAGTTCAAGGGATCTGTAGAATCCAAGAAAAAAAAACAAGATGGAGTGCTTTGTTCGCTTAATGAGGGCAAAAGATTCTTAGGAATTCTGGAATTCGCTGACAACTAGTTCTCAAAGATTTCTGATTAAAATGGCTGATAATTGAAAAGTTTTGTGCATTTCTCTCTCGACATACTGGATGAATAGTGGAGCAATCTTTTTTGAGAATCATACTAATAATATAGAGATGAAAGTTTGTGTTTGACAACAAACACACTTATATACCTACATGTAAGTGTGTCTGTTACTCATTCACGCTCAAACGACTGGATGGATTTGAATGATAATTGGTACCAGAATTGCTTATACCCTGGAGTAAACAATAGGCTGCTTTTTAATCCCGGTGATCCTGGTATTCCCACGAGAACGGGAACACTGCGGGGTGCAGCTTTTGATTTGTTCCTTTTTTGTATTAACAATGTAGGTAGCAGTTACTCATAGTTTTTGAAACATGTTTTGACAAACGATGATATACGTGTTCCTGATTCCGGGTCGCTGATATCAAAAACTACGAGTCTCTGTTTTAGTATGGGGACATCCGAAACCGTTTCAGATTTCCGCACTTTCCTAGTAAAAAAACACCCTGTACATATTTCGTCAAAATTTAATTTTAAAAACACCATCGCTTACAAATTAAGCCTCAGTGTACAAGTAAGCCTCAGTGAGACGCAATAACTTCAATATTTTGCAGACTATTACTGCTTAATATTCAAAATTCACGCAAAATGCTCCCTTTCCGCAGATTCAGACAACCTTCACTATTTATCGGAGTAATATCACTAAAAGCGATACTTGAGACCATGGAGGCGTATTTTCTTAAAAATGGTCCATTATAACCCACCTACGTTGCCAACTCGGAGATAACTATCCCATTTCCATCCTCTGATTGAAAATGACAATGTACCCGAAAATTGTTCACGTTCTCCCTAATATTGGCTATTGACTCCGAAATTACCTTCACAATCAAGTGCTTGGCACAGGGGTGGATTAAAGATATCCGTTCACTTACTTAAAATCGGAGCGTAAGCAGCGTAAGGATTTTTATTTCTACGGAGAAATCCATACAAAACAACAAATCTTTAAGTACTGATCTGAAGCAGAGATTGGTATCCGTACGCTCCGAATAGCTTAAGGTAAAGCGTGGTATAAATCAAAATCAAAAAAATCAAAATAAAAAATCATTTATTTGGAACAAAAGTACTTATAGGTAGTTCAAACAATAGGTATAAGCTGTTATTCAATAGACTTCGGCCGCTTAAAGCTCCGATGACTGCTAAACTAAATCTGTTGCTGTCTCTTTTTACATCGGGTTGATAACAAAATATATTTGTTATTTTTCTACATCATAAAAAAACTGTTATAATAAAAGCGGTTGGTTTTGATATGATCTAGTCCGTCGTTCTTTATAAGTGCGTTATTCTTTATAAGTAATTTCAACAACGTGAACGCGATCAGCACATCTCAAACGCGTTCAAGTGTGTCCATTTTTCGTATACGCGTAAGGCTGACTAATCTTGTTTGACCGGGATCTGACCCCACGGCTTTCGGATCCAAAGTCGTACTATCCCACTCGGAAAACACAACTCAATTCGTTCGTATGAGCAAGTGGCCAAGTGGCCAAGTGGCCTAAAAGCTCCGTCACCAGATGACGGAGTTTTTAGGCCAACTCAATAAAAACGCTTTACTAAATAAAGATTTACCTAAATGTCATTTTTTTATTGTCCTTACAACGACCCTGTAAACATTACTCCATTAGACGCATAAGCATGGCAAAAGCCTCCGATACGGAAAATCATTTTTGTTATGTAAATAAGGTAATACAATCTACATACAACGTAGCTTTTGTTTTTAAACATTCAGCGAGTGAGAGATGAGAGCTTCTTCAGCCATTTTTATTGTTTTCCGTTCCGGGATTAACCTGTTTACTTACTTACCGGTTTATAGCTTTGCCTGTTTTGGGGTTGACTGTCAATTCGGTTTTTATTTTTATTCTTCCGTTTTGTAGAGGGTCTACGGCGTAGCAGTATCGTAGACATATACTGCTACGCCGTAGAACTTCTACGACGTTGAGAAGTAATTTTTTTTACAACGCAAGAACCTGCACCTAGGTTCTTGCGTTGTAAAAAAAATACATTTTAAGGTTAGTTCGAGGTTCAGAGTTATCAACTAAAGCGGTACCTGATCTTATTAATCATTTGGCATTTTTAGATAATTATTAATTTATCCTGATTATTTTCTTCAGATTATTGAGAGCGTGTTGGCCGAGTGCTCGCGTTCGATAGATAGATAGTAAGTTTGAACTCCGAACCAGCATCAATTTATTTATAGTTCGAAAAAAATGTTAATACGAGCTATAAACGATGAAGGAAAACATTCGTGACGAAACCCGAAAACCGTATGGAAAGCTAATTTCTGCAAAATGAGTTTCTGTACCAAATATGTATTAAGACATGCCTCTGACTATACCAATTAACATTTTTGTAAGATCTTGAATACCTAAGATCTAGAAAATGTAAAGGTACCGTATGAATAGTATACCGTACTTTGGGAATAGTCGTGGCTGTCTAAATTAGTCTACAAAAACATGTCCGCAAAACCAGTGCTAAATCTAGAATTACTTAGGTTTACCCTTTACAAACACATTGGTTCAATAGCAAACCGTATCTCAATGGCGTAGAGTTCAAAGCCACAAAAACATATCCTTCAGTAAACATGAAACATTACTTTATACATGAGAGCCCACGAAACAATCAGGGTGCTACGTGAGATGACTTTGAATAAGGGCTAGTCGATTTTAAGCCTTATCTACTTGAGATAAGATCCTCAGCCTCTATTAGAAAAGCCTAGGATGTATCATAAAGGTTCATGTGTATAACATTGTAAACGTACAAGATATTGTTACAAGATATTAGCAGTTATTTTTGTAAGCAATTTCTTGCTTATGATTTTGTTTTCTTAACTTAGCGCGTTAGCGAGCTGATCGCGGAGTTTTGCTATTTTTCGATGCTATAGCATCAACTTATGTCATTTCTTATATCTTATGTCATGTCCTTGCAGCTAATGTCGTTTGCGATCACCAATCTATATTGTGAGCGCTCAGAATATCTCTCAACTTCCACGATCTATCAAGAACGTTTCGAAAGAAGTTGAATTTAGAGTTCTCATTGCGTAAGTTGACTCAATCTAATCCAGATCAATATCAGTCTATATTATAAAGACAGTCTATAGTCTAATATTATAAAGAGGTAAAGTTGGTTGGTTTGTTTGTTTGTTTGGAATAATCTCCGAAACTACTGCTCCGATTTCAAAAATCATTTCACCGATGTGTAGCATGGACATTCCGAATGAACATTAGCTAGTATTTTATATTCTGGTTTCTCTATTTTCCAGGTGTCCACTCGAACGGGTATTGTCTCCCATTACGTGAGGCTCCAAATCGTGGTCCCAGAAGCCTTCATTCTCGGCTCCGGGGAGCACCATGTAGACCTCGGCAGTGTTATTCACCTCATCTGTATCGTGGAGAAGGTAATAAAATGTTACAAAGCTAATTCTGTTTCAAACTTGTTAGCCGGCGTGATGAAGACGACTAAAATATTGTAGTGTGAGTGCACACTCAGCATTTAGCCATAGCTTTCAATATAGTAACAATCATGTATTAGAGACACAACTCATCACGCCGTCAGACAATAAACACCTATCAACAACAATGAAGCACTATCACTCAACGCGTCCTCCAGAACATTAACCATTTAATTACTTCAATATTACATGGCGACCTTGCCGAAAACGACATACCTACAGATTACAGAAGATAGTGCATCGAACATTTTTCCCAAAAATATAGATGGGAAAATGTCTCTAGAAATTGAAGAATAAAAATGAAGAAAGAAGTTTAAAAGTAAATGAAGATTATGAAGAAAGAAAATACTGTCAATTGTGAAGTAAGAAGAATAAATAATGAAGAAAGAAGATAATAATATTTTATGAAGAAAAATTATGAAGTTATATTTTAAGAAGAAAGAAAAATACTTAAATATGAAGAAATAATTTTATGAAGAAAGAAAAATCGTTATGAAGAAATAATGTTGAAGAAATGAATTTATGAAGAATGAAGGTATATTATTGAAGAAACATAAATAATGAAAAATGAAAAAAAAAAAAAATTTATGAAGAAAAGTTATATGAAGATTGAGAAGAAAGAAGAATTTATTTGTTGGAGGAGTCAGGGTAGGTTCCCGGCTCAGTTAGCAGTGGTGTCCAGGGTATAGCCCGGCCCAAGCAGCCATCCAGCCCAAGGACGAGCCAAGCAGCCAGAGCAGCAGGACTAGGACGAGCACCAGTCTTCGCCTCTAGGTCAGCTCAGCAGACTAAAAACGCAGAGTGCGTTAACGGAAGTAAAAGTGGAGAAATAGTTATTGACATAACGTATGTATAGATAAAGGTATAAATTAACATAAAATAAGGTCAGTCGATTTCTTTAAACTTTTATGAAAGATTTTAGTTGTGTTTCTTTGAAAGATTTTTTTTAAATACGAGTGCATGAATGATATAAATTAAAGTAAAGTTTTGAATAAAATAGATAGTTAACGTATAAAATTAAAATGGGTTCAGAAAATTTTGACTTTAGTACCGCTTTAGAATTACTACCAGTTATGAATGATGATGATGAATGTGCGACGAGAAATTTAATTGATGGAATTGATTTTTATAATGAAATGTTATGTGAGAGCGCAAGGAAAGTTCTGATAAATTTTGTGTTAAAAACCAGGCTTAGTAAGAAAGGTAAATTTTATTTAAAATCAGAATACAAAAATGTGCAAGACTTAATTACTGATATCAAGAAATACTTATTGCCCAAAAAATCACATACTTCTTTACAAATTCACATGTTAAATTGCAAACAAGGTTATAAAACTATTCAGGAATTCGGTGAAGAAATTGAGAAAATTTTAGTAGATTTAACCTATGCCCAACTAGAATTTTTAGGTAATTCACAGGATGAAAATCGTAATATTTTATTCCCAATTAACGAAAAAACTGCCATAAAATGTTTTTGCGATGGACTTTCAAACCATCGTATTAGTCTTATTTTGAAATGTAGTCAACCAAATTCACTTAATGAAGCTATTCAAATTGCGACTGAGGAAGAAATAATGATAGAAAACTACAAGTCAATCAGGAAGAGTAACAATTATCAAATTGAAAATAGATATCAAAGAAAAAATTGCAGTAATCAAAATAAATTAAATCATGATAGAAGTTATAACGAGTTTAAAAAGCCATCCGTGTGTCACAGCGTATCGAATAAGTTGCAGGTTCAGCGAAATCAGACGCCAGAGTTACCGAGTACGAATGATATCACGCATTCTTTAGTTCCCATGTACAGAAATGATGTTAGAATAAACAAAGTAATGAAATTTAATACGGACAAAAGTGATGATAGCAAGTACGAATGTTTAAAGGTTTATAGTACGAAAGAGAATAAAAGTAAGCATGAGGATGAATATGAAACAAATGAATGGAATTTAGGAGATTTATTTAGAGAAGATAAAAATGATACGAATGATTTTGATGAAAAATGTAACTTAAATATAAAAATAAATGAAAATGTTTCTAATGATAAATGCGATTTAATACAGTTGTCGGAAGAAAATATGTCAAAGACGAATGGTATGGAAGAAAAGTATGAAAAAATTGATCGAAGTGTATACCGATTATGTAGAAAGAATAATTCAAATGTAGATTGTGAAGATGAAAAGTTTGTGAAAGATAATGAGAATGAGAAAATAGATTGGAATGTATGCCAATTCAAGACTCATACGGACTATGAAAAGGAAAGAAGTTTATTGACGTGGAAGTATAGAAATAAATTTCGTGAGAAAGGATAGTTTACGAAACACTATTATGACTTGATTATGACCATGACTATGAACTGGCTAATGATTAAATAATTTTAAGTAGGTATAGTAGAATGAATAAAATAAGTTTAGAAAATTATTGTTATGTAAGTAACAAGGTAAAGGTTATGTAAGTAAAAAAAAAATAAAGAATAAAATGAAATAAATCTTCATAAAACTTTAAAATTAATTATAATAACGTAATGCAATTTCAAACAAAACTATAAGTATATTTTGTATGTCATATTATAATGTAACGTGTACTTGATTTTAATATTTGTTACAGTCAATTAGTTTTTGTTGCTAACTGTACTTACTTATGATACATTTTGCATCAACTAGCAAAATCCATTTATAGAAGGTCGTATCGTAATACGAGTATGCAACTACTGGTACGTATTCATAATAGAAATTGTATGTTTGATAAGAACTTAACAAAATGTTTGTTTTTAAAATATTTGATATTTATAATGTACCTAATAGATTGATTTATTTGATTCAAGAGTAATTATGTATGTTTCATAATGACATTGATGATTATTTCTTTTATGAAAATAATTGTGATATTTAAAGGTTAAAATTTAAATAAGGTAAATGCCTCAATTCAAATAATAATGGGATTTCATAAGTAATAAATATACCTACCTTAATCAGATAATTTAAGTAATAAAGTTTTAAAATTGTTTAATTAAGAAATATTCAATAAATAATACTTAGCTACTTCATTTCAATTAATAAATAGTGGAAAAATTGTAAAACGTATCAGATTCAGAATATAGATGTAGTGTGAGTATTAATAGATTGGATCTGATATGTTAGAGGTATTTCAATTGTAAGCAAATAATTTTAATGTTGTCACATTAGAATTATTTGTCCCCAAAAATATAGATGTAGTGTGAGTGCACACTCAGCATTTAGCCATAGCTTTCAATATAGTAACAATCATGTATTAGAGACACAACTCATCACGCCGTCAGACAATAAACACCTATTCTACACAATGAAACTGTATCACTCCACACGTCCTCCAGAAGCATAACCCAATTAAATACTCCTATATTACAATATTGCATTGCAACCAACTGACCATGCCACACTTTATATCTACAATTTGATAGGATGTAAGAAGGTACATAAAACTCGAGCTTTTACATCTTTACTAAGTATATGATTTTATAGGTGGAATAGGCTTGCCCTGCACCTTAGCCGACCATATCCTGTACAATGTACCTACATACCTACATATATATTTTATACACCACAAAAAGCGCACCCAATATTAGATAATTCATAAATATCAGAAATTGATTTATATTATAATATCGTACGTTAAATATATTCAAATAAAACATAATCGAATCGAGGACGTTCAAACAACGAAACCTTATAAATTAACTAATCTATCATATCAAACTCATTCCGTCGAAATTTTAATCACTTTCAATTTTCTGTTTTATAACACGTATAATATGTAAAATGTTCTGTAACAACACGTTTGAACCCTTTACACATGTTCATTACGTTTTAATTTCAAGTTAATAACCTACTTCAGACGTGACACAATGAGCTATTTACGCGGAGGTGGTGTGTCCCTGGCCTAATTAACTGTTTCGGAATGTAATGCCATTGATCTTGTAATTACCTACGAATCGAGTAATTGGAGTGTAATGTAATGGTATATAATATATACCTACCTATTACCCACTACATAGTTGGTAGTAAGTAACTCGTAAAAAAGCGGTCTTGCATAGTCGTTTTTGATAGATCGTCGAAGAAAAAAAGGGCATGAATGAATAAACGAATCAACACTTTATAGTAGGTACCTACATACCTACACAGAAAAAACATACAAATACCTACCTATAACTTAAAAATAAATACTGTACCTACCTACAAGGCAAGCAGCGGTAGCAACGGAGCACTTCCGTGCTTTAGAGTGCACGTTAAAATACTTATTAGGTATAGTCGGTCCTAGTTAGGTATCTACATGGCGAAGACCATTAGGTAGGTACTAGGTAGGTACTCACCTGTATTGTCGGTCCCAGTTAGATACCTTGATGGCGGAGACCATTAGGTACCTACCTACTTACCTGGGTGTTGTGTGATCTTTTTTTTTTTTAAAGTTCAAAGAGGAAAATGTTTTTTGACGTACCTAGTCATATAAGATTCGTTTTCATATTTTATTATCCAGGACAAATGTACCAATAGATTACTAGGTACCCACTTAGGTAGGTATTACGAGTACCTATGGTCATAAATTGAGTAAGTAGAGCATCAAAAACCAAAGGTCATAAACGGTTGGTTGTAACTTGTAGGTATCCTATGTCAAATTGAAACTATTTATTATCCATCCAAAAACGCCCATTAGAGCCATAACAATTGCATTATGAGTCCAATAAATTCACATACTCTACCACGATATGAATTCCGTCACCAAAATGTATGAAGTTTTTATAGTTCATTTTACGATCACGAATAATAATCGTAAAAATTCGCTTGTTTTATGAAAGGACAGCGGTCCCGTAATTTTATCATCGGATCCCAAATACCCGGTTGTTTACAGCGCTTTCCGATTTTTGGCGAAAATATTTTTACTGCTCGACTTCCTGAGGATACTTGTAGCGTTGAGTATCAATCGCCAGCGAGTTTACAATAAAACAAAATTCAATTTTGCAAAACGAAACCAACAACACAATAAAAACTGGAATGATTGTTGCGAAACTAGGTTAATAAATGAAAATTCGACGTGACGGACGCTTGAACTCAAAGAGCATGTAACAGTAATAGTAGGTAGGTAGGTAGGTACTTGAACTTCCGTGCTTCGGAGGGCACGTTAAATTGTCGGTCCCGGCTTTTAAAGTCGTTAAGCCATGACGGAGGCCTTTAGGCGGCCTAAAAACTCCGTCACCAGAGTTGGCCACTTGCTCATACGACGAACGAACGAACGAACTTGAACTGATTGAATGTAAATGTAGGTTAGGTACACGTTAATAGGTAGGTACTAGTACCTTCATGTTGTTCCGTTTTCGACTTTCCATCCGAATGTCGTGGGTTCGAATCCAGCCGTGCATCAATATACCTACCTACTAAAAATTGTTTAAAAAGATCTGAAAGAAATGTCTACCGCTCCCTTTGATACAGTCGTCATCATATTTCATTTTTTTTATTTCAGAGCCCAACACCGCCACAGTACGTCTTCTGGTACCACAATGATCGTATGATCAACTACGACGCGACCAGAGGGGGGATCACAGTCGAGACTGAGCCGGGCGCTAGGACCCAGTCTCGGCTGACTGTCAGGGGCGCAACGCTGAAGGACTCCGGGAACTACACGTGCAGTGCAAGTAACACTGAGCCTGCGTCTATACACGTGTTTGTTTCCGAAGGCAGTAAGTATAGCACCCTTCCAATAATTATTATAAATAAGTAGGTAAATAAATATCCTTGAACAAATGAACATTCCACCAGCAGCGTCATTAGTCCCAAGCTAAGCAATATAACGCTTGTGTTATTGTAAACAGATGACTAAGTATATGCAAGTTCGTATGAGCAAGTGGCCAACTCTGGTGACGGAGTTTTTTAGTTACTAAGTAGGTGATATATTTTTATAAAACATTATATTCCTTTATACTTTGAAAACATGAAGACTAAAAAAGTACCTATACCTACCTAATGCCCGCGGCTTCACTTGCATAGTATTAACCCGAATAAAAAGTACCTATGTGATATTCCAGATCATATGCTATAGTGTACTTATTCCAAATTTGAGCCATCAGTTCAGTAGATTTTTCGTGAAAGAGTTAGGTATAAACATACTTTGTGGGCCTAACCGTCTACGCGTGTCTGTTCGAATATTGATATCGTAACTAGCCAATAACCGGCCATTTTGTGGTTTCCAGGCAACAAAATGGCCGCCATACTGCGCAGAAACACTAGCGCTATCCACGGAATCACTTCGAGCGTCACCTGCCTACTGTTGCTCGCATCTGTCTTAGCCCACTTCGGTCTGCGATGACGGCATCGACGTAATCAATAAGTGTCCAGTGAAGTTATAGACTATACGATACCCAGGAGAATACGCTCGTAGTGAAGAGCAAGGCTCAAAGTATAGGCATCTATACGTTCACAATTCTATGTTTAATGTAGCTATACCTTACCTACATTCCAATAGATAAACATGTATGTAATCACACTGACAAGCCGATGCCAAAATGTACCCACTTCCTACAATGATAGCTCAATGGTGTTCAGTAATCAGTACTCGCTACATAACGTTTTCAGTGACATTAGTATCATGATCTTGTAGGCCTCCCTTAGCTTGTACAATCGACAGTGATCCTTTCAGTGACAGCACTAAAAATAAAACGTGTTATAAGGTGTAAAGAAACTTAATTGCTGAAATTATAATTATTTGTCAACGTAATTATTGATGACAGACAATTAGCTATACCATTTTCACAAGCAATTTAACTTTTGAAATTTCCCTTCACTCTACTAGTAGTGCCAAGCGGTAATGCCTAAGAAAAGAAAGGAGTAGGTACCTATTAGCGAATCAGGGGCGATTGAACTAAAAATAAAACGTGGTAAAGATACCTAATGATTGAAATTACTTATAATATTGTCTACTACTAATTAAAATCAAAAAAAGTAGCGCATTAAGAATAGGTTTGGAATTTTGGATATTTAGAAAAAAAAACATCTGAACTTACATACCTAAGTAGGTACGACATTTATTTACAAAAACTTAACTAGTACATATTTACATAACTGTACAGAATACAATTAGGACCAGTTGGGCCACCTAAGGATCGTTACAAACGATCTATAGTTAGCTCAACTGATACAAGCCACTTACATAGGTTGATCATAATGATAAATTATGTGGCGAGTACCTACTGTAATATTTTGAAAGTAAACATTACCCACAGATATATACCTAAACTTCCAAAACGAATAGATAGTTATTTTTTATCATAATAGCACAAGTTCATACTACTTACTTTGAAAAAAGTATGCAATACTTTAGGAATTTACATTTCATGATATTTTCTTCAATAACTAATTGTAAATTAACGATACTGTAAGTAATAGTTGTAATAAAATTAATGACGTAATTAAATTAAGGTGGTTCTGTAGAATTACACTTAAGTTTACAAATAAAAATGTACTTGCGACTTATTTAGAGGCCCGTCATTTGTTTTAGGGAAGGTTCATATCTGACGTAAAATACGCCGAGCGTATCATCTAGCGTAGGTACTAACGTATCATCAGTTGAGTGTGAACGGTCAAGTGTTTTTCTATACATTTGTCTGTTCTGGCGTATAATACGCGACGCATGTTCCGTCAGATATGAACCTTCCCTTACTGTTCGTTCGTATGAGCAAATGGCCAACTCTGGTGACGAAGTTTTTAGGCCGCCTAAAGGCCTCCGTCATGGCATATTAAACCGGGCAAATGATTGCGCTTTTAAATAAGTTCATTTTTTTGTAAAATAAATTGATTTGCATAAAATTAAAATTAAAAAGTACCTACTGTAAGATATTCAATTAAATTAGTAAATTAAATCGTAAACCTTGTCAAAATAATAATAAGTGGTTTCAGTAAACTTAAGTGTTGAATTTATTTGGTACCTGAAATCAGGTATCATTTAACAAATCTGCAAAATGCTATAATAAATATTAAATTCCTTTTTTCAAAACATATATTATTTGTTTTGATGTCAGAACTTTGAAATTTTGGATAGATGAAGAGGTCGTTTTCCTATTCGGATACCAAATTGTTTCAAAATGTATCAGTTTAAGGCCTATCATGGGGCAGAAATCAAGCGGTTCACAAAATCGAATAAAATGTTGTGAAATGTACCTAAGTACATTCTGCCGTTTGATTGTAAATTAAATCCTAAAAAAGAGTTAAA
Organism: Xanthorhoe designata; assembly: GCA_963582015.1. Lineage (NCBI taxonomy): Eukaryota > Metazoa > Arthropoda > Insecta > Lepidoptera > Geometridae > Xanthorhoe > Xanthorhoe designata. The sequence goes on from OY757049.1 coordinate 2,266,963, forward strand.
AATAGGGCGTTTTTCAGCGTTTTTAGCTTAATTTTATAAGATTGACGAATTGTACGTAAGTTCTTACAAATTAATAGACTGACACTAAGCTCTTTTTACTAATAATGACTCAAACATTGAAATAGTAAAAATTTGAGATAAAATTTGAGTTTTTCTGTAACGATTCTAATAGGTATCACAGATTATATATAGTACCTACAGATGCCTCATGTAGAACATTGAAAACAATCCTGAATTTGCGGGCAATTCGTCGGGCTATCCCGTTTTACCTGTGTTTCTGAGTCGGCGCCATCTAGCGTTCATGTCATGTAATTTTATTTTATTTTGTAGAAATTGATATACGAAATAAAATAATGGGATATTTTATTTATATATATACCTATGTAATATTAATATATATACCGGGTTTTTATGAACGGAAAAACGCCTTATACTTAGTACTCACTTAAAAGTAATGTCAGTGTCGTCAGTGTGGATATCACAAGTAAAACTAACCAATAGAATCGCGCGCAATTACGTGATATAAATCGAAAGTTATTGGTTGACTTTACAGTCTCTATGCTCGACACTAGTGGCAATTCAGAGTATCGCAAAAACTTAAGTAACTAAAAATGTGGCCGTCCCTTTCATAGCGATGGGAATAAAAAGGATGGCATTAATTTTAGTTAGTTTAGTTTAGCTTTTGCGACACTCTGAATTGCCACTACTGGCTCACAAACTACCCAGTGGTAAAACCATGTTATAGAATAATTAGTCAAAAGTATACTGGTTCTAAAATCATTATCTTTTTGTAAATAAAACAATTTATTTATTAGTGAATTAGATAGAATAATTACGTTATACTGTAAATAGTTCTTCCACGTTATCCAGATTTCATTGTAAATAAAATTTTGGTGATCATGTATGCAATAAAGAATTTTCCTTGAAACCTGTTTTTATGGAACAGAACAAAATATAATTCGATGCGCAACTAAATCCGTAGGTTATTTTAACACTAAGGTGGTCCCATTAAAAATGAGGTAAGTACCTACCTAATGATTTAACATTTCCTTTATGTAAGTACTTACTTATTTAACATTTAACTGAATTTAATTTGCGAATATTGTACCGTAATTTGTTCGAATAACTTTCAATCTCTCTAGTAGCATCGGATATGGCATACGAATATCATCAGCTTTAGGATAATAATTAAAATCCGTTATTGGAATTCCAAATTTTTGTAATTGCTCTAATTTTTTCCTAAAATTAAAGTCACCACGACAACAAATGCCATTGCCGTTCAGAAGTACCTTTAACACAATTAACCACGAACTGTTGTCTTTAACGGGCTTGATGTATCCTATAAGACCAAGGTGTTTCTGTATACCGAAACAGATAGTATTATTTGTGACTTCAAGAAGAGCATCTGCGCGATACTCTCGTAAGCCAGGTAAGCACTGCTTCAGAATCACATCGTTACTCGCAGTGATAGCCGCGTTGATGACGTTAAAACGTTCCTTGGTTCGAAGCTCCGACCATTTTGATAGAATTTCTTTTATATCAGGGCACTCTGATGAAAAAGTCGCTTGTATTTTGAAGACGGAGAGAGCGGAGCGGGGTGGTCCGTAGAAGGAGGCGTAGTCATTGATCCAGATTGTTGAGGAGGGTGAGCGTAAGGCTATTTCGTGTGAGAGCGCCGTCTCCGCGGCCCACAGACTGAGGTACGGCGTGTCGATGAGGTCGAGGACCTCTCGCGCGGAGCGGAACGCGCTGGCTGGCAGCCCCCGCCCCCCCTCACCCCCCCGCCCCCCCTCGCCCCCCTCACCCTCCAGCAGGAAGGTCTTGTCCCCGACGCGGACGGCGCCGGCGCCGGTTACGCCGCGACCCTTCGCTCTGAGAGCGTCCACGAAATCCTCGAATACGCTCTCCTGCACGTAGATTTGCTTGAATCGCCATGGAGCCTAACAAATGCAATATGTTAGTATGCACGTGTTTTTCGAATGCGCGGTCATGCGTACTCTGCGCGTCTGCAGCGCGTTTTGGCAGATTCGATTCGATAACCTGTTTTGAAGTCGATTATAAAACGCGCTGCAAACGTGCACTTGTATTGATTCAGAAGTGAGGATCGTGAGCAAAACAACTTGCTGGATGCCTTGCGTACCTACGCGTAATCAATACAAACGTAGTAGAACATTGTGAACATTGCCTCGCAGGTTCGAATTCCGGTCGACCCATAGATTTATACTTTGAAAAAGTGAGCTGGGCAGGGAATGAGTTAATGAGATAGTTCGGCTATTATTTTAATAGCCGTGTTGGCCAAGTGGATAAGTACTTCGACTTTCGATCCGAAGGTCGTGAATCCGGCCGTGCATCAATGGACTTTTCGTGTCGAAAATTTTATATTCACTTTATCACGAGCTTTAAACGGTGAAGGAAAACATCGTGAGGAAACCCGCGGCTAGCCAGCCCCACACGTATTGACCATTGTCTTTCCTATGGATATGGCCGACTTAGCTGAGAGGATGGTTTAGGTGCTGGGCAAGCCTATTCCATCTCAACAAATGTCCCAGGCACTACAGTGTCCCGTAAAGTGTAGGCAAAGATTGCCTCCTGACGCTGTATAAATCATCTAGTAAAGATGTAAAGGCCTGAGTTTTTTTTTTCGGCAATTAGCTATCTAATAGCAGCGACGAGCTCAACCAGCTTTCTTTCTGGCCTTCCACGAGGTCACAAGCGTGACTAATGAGTCACGCTTCAGTCGAAGGCCGTAAACACAAAGCTGGTTGAGCGTCCTTGGCTTCCATCTATTTCCATTGGCAACCATCTATCAGGAAACATTAGGCAAGCTGCACCAGAGGATACGTACCGAAGCCGAGGAGTTGATGAAGCAATCGATGGCGGAGTCGAGGTCAGCTCGCTCGGCCACCACTCCAGTGCAACCCATGTTGTCGGCAGGTTCTAAATAGTTTCCTAAATATATAAAACAAAGTCGTTAATAAAGTCGTTAGTTTCAATTGACGACCTCTGTGGCGCAGGCCTGTTTTGCCATGGCTATCCTAGCTTTGATATCAGGCGTGCATCTGGAGTCAGATGTTATGATACTCCCCAAATATTTAAAACTGTCTACTCGTTTAATTACTCTATTGTCTATTGTGATTGGTTGTGCCGAAGTTATTTGGTTTTTAGATGTGATTAGAATTTTAGTTTTGTCAATATTAATTTTTAATGAAAATTCTTTGAAAATTGTGTCCATAATTAAAATTAAATCCTGTAGGTCTTCTTGTGTTTCTGCAATTGCCGCTATATCATCTGCGAATCTAATGAACTTGTATGTATCTCCGTTGAACTTTACACCGCTATTTGAAGCTTCAGAAATTTTCTTTATAGCTGCTTCTATGAAGATGTTGAATATTAAGGGTGAAAGTGAGCATCCCTGCCTTACTCCTTGTCGGATCTTAGCTATATCTCTTTCCGTTCCAACTTCTATAACAGTTTCCTGGCTTTTGTACAACTCGTATATTATTTTCCTATTTCTATAATCTACTCCGATATCTTTTAGTGTAACCATCATCTTTTTCCAGTTAACTTTGTCAAATGCTTTTTCTAAATCAATAAAAGCTATACTAGGTATTCAAACTTAGGTCCATTCTTCTATCTATAATAAGTCTTAATGCTAAAATTGCTTCTCTAGTTCCTTTATTTCTCCTGAATCCGTATTGATCTTCACCTAAATTTTCTTCTATTGGTCCTCTTATTCTGTTCTGTACAATTTTAAGTATTATCTTAGAAGCTATTTGAAGCTTGAGTGATACACTACCATGTCATTATAATTCAAGTTAGCAAAGTCAAGTCAAAGTCATGTCATATTAGTCAGCGTCAGTAAAGATGTGGGTTCTTTACTGAAGCATTACACGGACTTCTTGAGAGAACTCGAAACGCAATGATATCCAGTTTTGTTTCACTTGCCCACACTTATGTACGTTCACGAACACTCAACGGTTAATAATCTACCATTATTACACATAAACATTCGCTAAAACACAAGTTTCGGAAAATAAAACAAAAAGACAACATGACTTCTCAAATTCCCGTCAAAAAGCCAATGGACACTTTAAAAATGAATGGCGCGGCCGAGAGGGACAAAAAATGCAGTAAATCCATAGTTTCGTAGTACAAAATTCGGCGCATCAAGTTTCTGGCCATACAAAAAAACGACACACGATAAGGGACAAAAGATCTGATGCTTTGCCTCTTTTACTCACAAGAATGTTGTATATATATACTTCTTTGTTTTTGTGTGACTGAGAAAGGAATATACAGCTCTCTATTTATTTCTTTCTCTAAGCGCGATAGTGATTTTATTCTCTTTGGGCGCGCGACGTCTACCTACTCAAGATGTCAATGTCATCCGATGTCAGTGACGTGACGTTTGCTCGAGTGTCCAGTGTTCAATGGCGACTACGATTTGTCATAATCATTAGAATTTAACAAAATACTCGACAATCCGAATTTTGCGGATATATGTTGTCGATTCTAAATCAATGTTTTTTTATGTTATATTATTCTTTTATGGTTTCAATCGAGTCTACCGTATAGAAGATATTTTAACAGTTTCAAGGTAGAGGTTACTGAGAATTAGGACGTCAAAAAGTTCATTTCGAGCGTTTACCCAGGGAGGAGGCGGACGAAATGGTCAAAAATTTTATGCACAAGATAAAAATTAAAAATGTAGTAATGCATTTTGTCACTACGAAAAAGGTTTATTTATTTAAGTAATCTTATTATTAGAAATTGAATTATTGCATCCAATACCTACTGAGATTTAGGACGTCAAAATGTTACGAAAACGCAGATTTCTATCGATTTTGGTAAACTGCCTCTTAAGGCAAAGACGATGAATACCAAGGGTTTAAAATTATATTTGGTTATCGTAACCAGATGATGAGATGACTGATAAACTGCTTAGATCATTTTTTTTAAGTAAATAAATAAAATTTACTAACTTAATATTATTTAAATTCTTATTATTTTTGGTTTGTATCCGCCCCAAATAGTTGAGGGAATTTGGGTGTCGCAGCGTTGCCATATATACGGATTTGTCCGTATTTGTACGGATTTTGGAAGCCTAATACGGATGATGTAGACATACGGATTTTTAAACGGATTTATGCTACAGGCAGATTCTACTTTACACAGACTCTTCTAAAGCACATGCAGTCGATGAAGAGCACATTTACATGAAGTTTTCATTATTTAAACCATAACTATCATAAAGTCTCGCATGTACCTACTGAGAAATATTGCCGTTGGCGCCACACCGTCAAATGTATGTAATTTCAACCGCGACATCTATTGCTTTTGTAAAGGAACTACGCCACCGATATCCGTTCTAGACACAGATAAAAGAATACTAGTAGTTCTAGAGCAAGAACAAGTAAGAAAGGTATTGAAATGCTTCACGTTATGACACAAAGATAGAGCTGCTAACGTAAATAATTATTATTAATTATTAGTTGTTTCATTTTTATACGGAATTCATACGGAATTTCACTCAAAATTGTAAATACGGATTTTGTACGGACTTTTTGAACGAAAATACGGAATCCATGTCTTATCCATATGGCAACACTGGGTGTCAGAATCCCCTTCAATTTCAGCTGTAGGGATTAGGAGACTATAATTTTTCAAGGTAACTCAAAGTCATAATGAGGCTAATGAAAAAGAAAAACATTTAAGACGTAGGTAACGTTAGAAATTTGATAAGACCGAGCGAGCGAAGCGTTCTTTTGGAGTGTCCCTGACAAGACTGTCGGGTCCAGTGGTCAATGCGTGTGGAGCTGACTAAGCCACATGTTTCCTCACGATGTTTTCCTCCACCGTTTAGAGCAATGTTAATTCGCATATTTTAGCAAAACGAAAAATCAATTGATGCACGGCCGGGATTCGAACCCAAAACCTTCAGATCGCAAGTCGAGCTCAGCCAGCACGTCCTTTTTCAGTCTTCTGTCTTTTCCACATGTAGATTGGAAAATATTATGTTAGAAAAAATAATTAAGTATATTATTTACCATCACATAGAAACTTTTCTTCCAAGGCACTACTTGTGTAAGCCAAAGCTACATCTAATCTGAAACCGAATGTAAATGTCTGGATGACTAGAGTATAGTAGGAACTGGAAGTGTACAATAAAGCTATATGCTGGCAGTTTGTTCGTTCGTATGAGCAAGTGGCCAACTCTGGTGATGGAGTTTTAAGGCCGAGAAAGGCCTCCGTCAAGGCTCGACTTTAAAAGCCGGGACCGACAATTTAACGTGCTCTCCGAAGCACGGAAGCGCTCAGCTGATAATGCCACTTGCGGTCACCCATCCAAGTTGTGACCGCTTAGAACTACAATTTTATACTACGAAACTATGGATTCACTTTTGGTTTTTGGTCCCACTCCTGTTGAGATGGAATAGACTTGCCCTGCACCTAAAACATCCTCTCAGCTTAGCCGGCCATATCCATAGGAAAGACAATGGTCAATATGTGTGGGGCTGACTAAGCTGTGGGTTTCCTCACAATGTTTTACTTCACCGTTTAGAGCTTGTATTATCTTTTCAAAAACACAGGCTTAAATATAATATTATACCTACTTTGCATCTCTACATAAGTTGACAAAGAATTTGCACAACGGTTTCAACTTCCTGTTATTAATCATTATCATTGGCATACTTGACGTCAGACTTTCAGAGTGTAAGGCCCAAAAAACAAATGCCAAGTTGTAGAGAGGACTACTTTCAGTGAAAATCATCTTTGGACCTGGAAGCAAAGAAAACCGATAATATTAGCTGTGATAAGAAACTGTTCTATGGATAGGACAGTTTTTTTTTATATCGGCGACCAGTCGCAAGACTATTAGCTGATCTGCTGGGTTGGATGACTATGGGTGGAAAGGTGAAGAGGCCAGGGCCTCTTTAAAAACATGGGACATTATATAATAATAATAATAATATAATAATATATATTATTTTCTTATTTTCTCTCAACAAAGGTTAACTTAAACCTAATTAATTAACTTAAGGGTAGGTACAAATATCAGAATTTGTAACAACAAGGAACATTGTCGATAGTTCAGTTAACCTGTTTTGTGAGAGACCGGTGCCTGAAATAGGTTTATAGGTAAACCTGTGCTACAGGTCACCGGGCCCTACTCCGCTGATTAACATAATACCATATTTACAAATATTCTAGGACATGTAGTTAGGTAGGTAAGAAGTTGATACGTTCAACAATAATAGATAGTGTGTGTAGTGTTATTGGGGTGTATGTATGTGTGTATGTATGTATGTATTAATAGTGAATGATACAGGCGCTAAAGAGCCTAGGTAACAAAATTAAACATGTATGGAGTGCAGAGTTGTGGTGTGCGTGTGGGTTAGTGAGCGTGTGTGTGTGTGTTTTTGTGTCGAATGAGTAGGTATGTGTTATGGGTAACTAAATTGAGAATTAAGTATGCACATTCTATAAGAAGCAGGTAGGGTAAAGGTAAATGTAAAAGTGGATAGGTAGAGGTTAGTAGTTATTTCATTGGTATCAGTAGGTTTTCAGTTTCGGTATATGTCAGTGTTTTAAGCCATTCACTGACAGTTGTTTTACATTTAGCCCTTGTCAGTGGATAGACAGATAATAACTTATTCAGCTTGTTGTACAAATAGGGTCCAAGGAAATTGAAGAATCTATTTGTGAGCATGGTGCGTACCTAATCAGACAGCAGACATTTCCCCTTCTACGTCTTTCCCAGGCCAATTGTGGATCGTATTCCAAATTTAAATGCTGTCTAAGGATGACTTGTAGTAAGAATGACTGTCTGACTGTTAGGACACATACTCACATGGTGTTATGTTAATATTTATATGTTGATAAATTGTTATATATTAAAATCAAATAAAAACTTACAGAAAATCATTTCTTTCCACAAAGAATCGTTGCATTGAGCAAGTTGAGCCATTAGTTTTATATGTCCTTCCCTAACGTCTCTCGGATCAGTGCCTCTCAATAAGTATTCCAATTGTACAAACATTTCTGCGTTCTCTTCAATTTTCTCTGCGATAATATCCCCTTGGGTTTTCAAGTCATTTCCAAAATGAGTCCCTGTTGCACCATTTTCATCACGGAGCGCATCAAAGATATCATGATAATCTAATTTTATAATTTTTCCTGGCTTCACATCAATATAAAACAGATCATCTTCAGGCCATTGATCATCTTCATTGATTTTATTAATGTATTCCTAAAACGTCATACTAATTGTTAAGATTATTCAGCAATATATTATAGCAATTTTTATCCCTAAGGTAGGTTAAACTAAGGTAACCAGTCAGCCTTTTACTACTTAAATGTTATAAGGGATTCTGAATATTTTTAGTACTAAGGGTAGGTACATTTAAGTACTGGATAAAATTTACACACTATAAACCAGTTGGGGTTCGAATTTCTAGAAGTTCTTAGAGAAGATAGCTAGTAGGTACCTATAGGAAAAGAGCGCTGAGGGGAAGTAGCGGGGGTATGTTTGCGCCTGTGTTCACTCGCTGACGAACCAATAGCACTCGCTAAATCAATGGTATGAAGTGCGCCGCATTACCTCTCCACTAATCATCGACAACTGCGCAGTTTGACAGCCAGCGCTCTTTTTAAGTGGCGCGACTATACCTACCTAACTACTTATTTTATCATATTATTACCTTCGCCATGCTGGTGTCTATTTCCTTTGCATCGGTAAGTTTAAGAGACTTCAACTTTTCCATTTTGATTCTGCAATTATAAAAAAGTTTTGTTATTGTAGGTATCTATTACCCGAGGGGTAACACAACAAGTTCACTAAATGTTGTTTTAGTATTAAACGGACCGATTTATCTTTGGTCCTGTTTTAACTCCGATACTACCGAACATTATTGTAATTTACGATTATGATTACCTACCTAATACAAATTTTGTTATCTATACCTACTCAATCAGAATTGAGGCATTATTTTATTTTAAAAAACCAAAATTTTAAAATCTAATTAGGTTAGGTAAATAGTAGTGGCTATTTGGAGTATCCCAAAAGCCAAACATAACTAACTAAAAATGTTGCCGTCCCTTTCATAGCGATGGGAATAAAAAGGATAGCATTAATTTTAGTTAGTTTAGTTTAGCTTTTGCGACACTCCGAATTGCCACTAGTGACTCTCTAAAATCAAAATATTTTTTTTAAATAAGTTAAACATGTTGTTTCTAATTACTTATTACACCAACTATTATAATTGCACTAGTACCTATTGTTTTATCTGTGTCATTGCTAAATGTCTATGTTCACTAAATCGGCTTAGTTTTTTAAAGATTCTTTAGCTATTTAGCAGCAATTAAAAAAAGTATGAGGATAGGGTCACACTTATTTCACTCTTTTGTCGATTCCCAAAATTTAGTTTTTTTGGAATAGGTAGGTTACTAATATTCTAAAGGTGCGACTTTATTCTTGTTCAATATTTAACAACACAATAATAGAATTATGAGTAGGTACCTATGATGCTACTAACCACTTTGTCGAAATGCCAGCCAACAACCGACGCCAAAGTGAATATAAACACTACGTGACCGCCGACGCTTTTAGAAAAATAACTAAGACTAGGTATGTACATCTTAACTGATTGATTAGGTTGGAGGTTATCGTGTTGTTTATCTTGTCATGCTAATCGTAATTTATCGAATGAAATGAACAGCTAAACTATTTCTTACCACTATTGCACACAGGCACACAGAACAATACTACTTAATCAACCCTCACTCACTCAATCCAAGGAAGATGTATTTCATGCTCTTTGATGTATTTCTTTTCTTTTCTTACTTCCTCCTAGGCACAGACTACTAGGATGCTAACGCATCTCCTATGACAAGACTCACTCAACGGTCAATACAATAGTACTCTGTGGGTCAACAACCCAACCCAACCAACCAAACCATGAACGAATTTCGTTCGGTAGGTACTCTACTTTTTCATGTTATACATAAAGTAGGTACTCTGTGCTCTACCTACTCTACTCAGTACACTCTGTACTATACTCAGTGTTGCCAGTGGCAGGTAGTGAAATATAACATGAGACAGGTCAAAAAGTAACATTTTCACTAGAAAAGTTACATTACCTTCAGTTTTGCATGACAAAGTTATATAATATTTAGAAAATGTTTTGAAGATAAAAGCAACGTGGTTTTGCCTATGGTCGGTCTTTACATTGCGCGGAACGATGCGAGCGAAGCGAGCAAAATTTTTTTTGAAGAAAAAAGCGACGTGACTTTTGATATTGTGTATGGTTGTGTGTGTCGGTTAATAGTTTGCTAGAATCGATGCGAGCGTAGCGAGCAAAATTTTTTTGAAGAAAAAAGCGACGTGGCTCTTGATATTGTGTATGGTGGGGTCGGTTAATATTGAGCTAGAATCGGTGCGAGCGAAGCGAGCAAAATTTTATGAAGAAAAATTTGTTCGCACATAGTGATTTTTGTACTAAAGCTTTGAACCAAGCGAGCGGAGCGAAGAATTATAATAAATACAAGTGACAACATTAAAAAAGTTATTAAACCGACTTGTAAAGTGGAGAGCAATGTTCTGCTCTCTTGAGGTACATTTTGTGCATTACTCTGAAGATCCTCATCAGATCCTCAAAATTTTTTTGGGACTACCTCGACTACTTTTGTATTTCTTTGCTTGCCGCGATCGACTGGACTCATAGCAGCGATTGACTGGTCGATCGGGATCGACCACCCCTGCTCTATAAGTACCTACCTACCTACACTCCACTTAGATGCTTTTTAAAATCACAAAAACGAATACTTTTACACTTTATGGTTCATTGATTAAATTGACTGCAGGAAATTAGCACGTTAAAATATAAATACAATTGAGAACTTAGTTAGCTTCCTATTTAATTTTAACTGCGTTCACCTTTACTTTGTCATCAATAAATATGAAAAACGTCATCTTAATAATGAATCGAGACAGGGTAGCTAATTTGAACTGGTAGTTAAAGTTTATTTTGAATGACCTAAAAGTAACACAAAAGTAACATATTGAGTCGTGTAACATGGATGTAACATGAGAGGGTCAAAAGTAACGTAAAATGTTACAAAAGTTACATTCTGGCAACGCTGACTATACTAACTAAACTGACAGATTTGACACCTGTTGAGTTTCATTGATAGAATCTGACAGTTTGACAGATTTTTACTGTCACATTTGACAGTTTAGTCGCATTTGTCAAATGTCAAAGGACAAGGTCAAATGACTGATAAAACTTAGAAGAAGGAAAGAGATAGAAATGACATATCTACGAAAAAACGAAGCATAGTCTGGCACAAAGATGGCGGCTTGCCGCCAACATGCGCCGCCAATAGCAAGTCGCGATGACAACTAATGTTTTTCTTCTTCTTCTTTATTTTGGCTTCGCCGGCTTTTGCCGCGCATTTAGCCACTACCATGTCATTATAATTCAAGTTAGCAAAGTCAAGTCAAAGTCATGTCATAGTTGCCGGTTTTATCCATTGACAATATAAATAAATGAATGGACTTGGTATAAACATTACTTTACATGCCCTCATTTTTGGGTAGGTATAGTTTGATGAATGATCAAAAAATATTTGGGTAACAACGATTTATTTCACTATGTAAGCTCATTTAAAACATGATTTATGTAATACAAAGCAGTTGTTCGTATGGAGCTAGGGGTAATCTCCGAAACTACTCATCCGATTTCAAAAATTCTTTCACCAATGTGTAGCATTATAGCATGGACTTTACGAATGAAACTTAGGCATTTTATCAAGGTAGGACGCCACGCGAGCGAAGCCGCAGGCGAGTAAGCTAGTTTTGAATAAATACATTTTGCGTTTGATAAGCACCCATCATTAAATTAGCTAAATTAGTCAATACCCATGAAATACATTTTCAGGATAAAATTATTCTATTACAAAAACAATAAAACTTAACCATCACAGTCTATCTAAACTACTTGATACAAATTATCAATTCAATAAAAAAAACAATAAATTAGTATGACTTAAAAGCTAATTACAATACATTAAGAGCTGTGTTGATCCAGTTTTAACCGACTTCAACAAAGGAGGTGGTTTAATGTTCCACTATATGAATTTGACAATTTTTTTAAATTTTCGAAATCCGTTTTAAACGTTTTTTCTTTCACGCTATCTTTCAATGTGATGACGATGAATACCAAGTAGACAAACAAAGGCCATGCCCAAAAAGTAGATGGCAGCACCAGATAGCCTGGAAACTATAAAACATCAATTTTATCCAAGAAATTTAAATTTCTTTCTAGTTAGGTCTTTGTCTGTCTACTTGGTATTCATCGTCTTTGGTAATAACAAAGTTCAACAATTGTTATTTACGTTATTTATGACGTAAGCTTGTTTATTAGCGGCAGCGAATACCGCGTAGGAATTAATAGGCCTTTGGTCAGACTATAGCAATACAGTGACAGGCGGGCCTTCACCCACTGCGCCACAGAGGTCGTCAATAAACAGTGTGGTAGGCTGATTTTGACGACAGAGTTTTTAGGCCGCCTCAAGGCCTCTTTAAAATCCGAGACCGACAATTTAACACGTCTTCCCGTAACGCGTAAGCTTTCAGCCGTATGCATCTGCGGTCTAACCAAATGGTGACCGCTCAGAACGTTGCTTAACTTGAACGATCTATCAAGATTGTCTATAAAAATTCGAATACTACTTATAAGCCTCTAGAATCGTCTGCGTTCTGGTCTTGCTGTTTGATCAAGTTCCAATAGAATCCTTTTTGTTTCTTCAACTGCTCATGTGTTCCCATCTGAAAATAAATGAAAATAACTTAGGCCTTTACATCTTTACTAGATGATTTATACAGAGTCAGGAGGCAAGCTTTGCCCACACTTAACGGGAAACTGTAGTGACTGGGACATTGTTGAGATGGAATAGGCTTGCCCAGCACCTAAACCATCCTCTCAGCTTAGCCGGCCATATCCACAGGAAAGACAATGATCAATACGTGTGGGGCTGACTAGCCGCGGGTTTCCTCACGATGTTTTCCTTCACCGTTTAAAGCTCGTGTTAAAGTGCATATACATTTTTCGACACGAAAAGTCCACGGCCGGATTCGAACTTTATATTATAAAGGTAAAAGTTTGTGTGTGAGTGTGTTTGTTACTCCTTCACGCTCGAACAGCTGGACGGATTTGAATGAAATTTGGTTTGAACCAGAATTACTTATATCCTGGATTATCCTAATCTATACTATTTAAACTAATATTATAAAGAGGTAAAGTTGGTTTATATTTATAAATACATGTACACGGGATTTTATCGCGTTATTTACCTTATTTCTTTTCTTCCCGACGTTTCGGCTATGTTGCAATAGCCATGGTCGCGGGTGGACTGGAGTATGCTTCAATTTGAGTTTCGTTGTGTAGCGTGTGGGTAGTTTTGTATCACTGGTAAAACTACCCTCACAGATCTTCAGAATTCGGATCGGCTGCATTTACACCGCAACACACCACACTAACAGTATCTTCACACCGAGAAGTCATATTACGACGTGCATTGCATCTACTAATCACAGGATTCCAAGATGATGGGAGCCTAAAACCATCCTCACGATTGAAATTCGGATACTTCTTGATTTCAATTGCCTCACGAATCATTCGCTTATAATATTGGCGTTCGTTGGCAAGAATCTTGGGATCGTGAAGTTCAATCCAGTGATTGGGCCCGGAATCCACTAGGTGCTCCGCTATCGCTGATTTATGATAAAATCCCGTGTACATGTATTTATAAATATGAATTGTGATCGCGAAAGTTTAAGAAAAACTAAAGTTGGTTTGTTTGTTTGTTTGTTTGGGGTAATCTCCGATTTCAAAAATTCTTTCACCAATTTGTAGCTTAGACTTTCCGAATGAACATAGGCTATATTTTATCAAGGTAGGTACCACGTAAGCGAAGCCAAGTTAGCTAGTATTATATAAAGGTGAAAGTTTGTGTGTATTTGTTACTCTTTCACGGTCAAACGGCTGGACAGATATGACTGAAATTTGGTACCAGAATTACCTACTTAAAAAATAGGCTACTTTTGATCCCGGTATTCCTACAGGAACGGGAACCAATCACCACGGGTAACTATAAAATTTATATTAAAAAGTAAGTAGGTAAGTTCGTATAAGCAAGTGACCAACTGTCTTATTCATTACAAAATGAATAAACATAATGTTCATCTAGGTTACAAATAAAACTCAGTCATCTGGTTACCATAGACATTTTTAACCTTTTCCAACAGTGCGTTTGTGTGCGTGTCACGCACGCTCACGCACACAGATGCAAAATGACACGCACACCAAGACTGTGTCGATGTTTAAACGCGCGGGGAATTGACTTTGCCGAGCCACGTCGCCGGACTCTTAGAGCCCTGCCTCATTGAGACGCCATGGCGACGTCGCCGGCTACGTATCCAAGCAGTTAATATAGAAATATGTGGTCGCCAAACCGTCGCCAAGTGAGTTAGGTACCTACATTTATATATTAACTGCTTGGATACGTAGCCGGCGACGACGTCGCCATGGCGTCTCAATGAGGCAGAGCTCTTATTGACGTTGTGTCGAATGTCCAACGATATTTATTATTTATTTAAGAAAGACTCAGTTAATGACCAATAGCACGAAACGTAGGGTCGAGGTAGATGGGCAGGAGATACAATATGTCGATGAGTACATTTACTTGGGCCAGTTAGCAAGCTTCGAAAACAGGCAAGACAGAGAAATCGGTCGCCGAATTGAGAACGCCTGGAAGAGCTACTGGTCCATGAAGGCGCACATGAAGGGAGACCTTCCTCTGACACTGAAGCGCAAACTCATCGACATGTGTATTCTGCCCGTCCTAACCTACGGTGCTCAGACGTGGTCATTGACTGAAATACAGAAGTCCAAACTCAAGATATGCCAACGAGCAATGGAACGCAGTATCCTCGGTTTTAAACGCACTGACCGAGTACGGAACAGCATACTGCGTTCAGTCACGGGCATTGCAGACGTCGGAAGGAAAGCTGCCCGACTCAAATGGGACTGGGCGGGTCACGTTGGTCGGATGCATCCCGATAATTGGACAAATGCCGTTACCAATTGGCAGCCCGTCGGGATGCGAGGTCGTGGTCGGCCAAGGAAGCGTTGGAGGGACGATCTCGACACCTTCGAGAGAGGTTGGTGGGAAATCTCGAAGGACAGAGATGGTTGGAGGGATATGGGGGAGACCTTTGCCCAGCAGTGGGACGATATAGGTTAAAAAAAAAAAAAAAAAAAAAAAAAATTTAAGAAAGAAAGAAAGAAAGGAAAAATCATTTATTCTTGTAGGACCTCAAGGATCACTTAAGTTTCGTTTTACATGCTAGGTGATTCTAATGCCTGTTCCAACGCGACTCCCTACACCAGGGAAAAAAATCAGGCAAGAACCTGGTGGTGTGGGCCTAGCTTTTATTTAAAAGCGATCCCTTAACAATCTAAAATAATCTAAATAGCTTTAGCGGGAAGTAAGTTTGTTTTTACCTCGACAATCTTGCCCTTGTTGAGGACCACTATAAGGTCTGCGTTGATGACGGTGGACAGCCTATGTGCGATCACTAACACAGTGCGCCCTTTAGCAGCAGTTTCCAGCGCAGTTTGAACGACCTTCTCACTCGCTGAATCTAAAGCACTGTAAAAAACAATTTTGTAATCCTACTAATAGTGGCAATTCGGAGTGTCGCAAAAGCTAAACTAAACCAAAGACGATTAATATCTAGAAGACAGACAAAGGCCATACACAAAATCGTAACCCTAAAAAATAGCCTGGAAACTCTAAAACATCAATTTTATCATATCAATTTCAATTACTTTCTAGTAAAAAATGTTTAAATATTGAATATTGTTGCTACCTACTACTAAGTATTGAAATTTCTTGGATAAAATTGATGTTTTAAAGTTTCCAGGCTATCTGGTACTGCGGGATAAGGTTACGATTTTGTATATGGCCATTGTCTGTCTTCTAGATATTAATCGTCTTTGACTAAACTAACTAAAATTAATGCCATCATTTTCATTCCAATCGCTATGAAAGGGACGGCAACATTTTTGGTTAGTTAAGTTTAGCTTTTGCGTTACTCCGAATTGCCATTAATATCCTACTAATATTATAAAGGTGAAAGTTTGTGTGCGTGTAAGTATGTTATGTGTGTTTGTTACTCTTTCACGCTAAAACTACCGAACGGATTTGGCTGAAACTTGGAATATACACAGTTTATGATCGGGAAAAACACATAGGCTACTTTTGATTCCGGTATTCCCACGGCAACGGAAACTACCGCGGGTAACACAGCGAGGCGCAGCTAGTTAAAAATAAACTGCTCCGAGATACTTTGTTTGTTATAATTATCAGGAATGATTGAATCCAATCGATTTGACAGTTGTTGTCATTGATGTGATGGTATGATCATTATGTATGGGAAAATGATTTTGCTTTTATTGAAAACTAGTAGACCCGCGCGGTTTCGCTTGCATGTTTGCAACCCTTTAAAGGGATAAACCTGCGGTAAAATGGCGCCTATTTTTTAAGTTCGACCTCTGCCAATACATCGGTGAAAACTATTCAATTCCATTCAGTAGTTTTTGCGTGATACGGGAATGAACATACATTTTGTATGTATGTTCATTCCCGTATCACGTATAAACAAACTTTACCTGTTTATAATATTAGTAGAGAATGTACGGCTATTTTTATATCATTACCTTGTAGCCTCGTCTAGTATAAGTACTGGAGGGTTCTTAAGAACAGCTCTTGCAATAGCAATCCGTTGTTTCTGTCCGCCGCTTAAAGCCAAGCCGCGCTCGCCCACCAAAGTGTCGTAGCCCGAAGGGAAGCCTTTTACAAAATGGTGCGCATTCGCTGTCATCGCCGCTTGAATCACCTGTAATGTTAAATAATAATAATAATAATAATATATCTTTATTTCAGAATGAAATTCCATATCAATACAATACAATACAATTCACATAAAATATAAAAAATACATAGGTACTACATAGGTACGTTACTTAAGTGTCCAAGCAGGTTAAACTCATTTCTTATTCTCGCTGTGGTGCACAGATATCCAGTGACGATAGAAATCGTTATCCGGACACTCAGCGATTGTCCTTAGAATAGTGTTGTTAGTTGCTCGTAATCGTGCCCAGAAGGACACGATTCGAGCACGGAGGATAGCGTAGGAGTCAGGAAGCCCTGCCTCGGCGAACATGCCCGATGCGCTACAGAATCTAGGTTTTCACATTATACCCGTTCCAACCGTTTATTTAACTTTTGAGAGCTGTAATACTGACTCAAATAGTGATACCCTGACCCGTTACCGATTCGATTTATTTTATCAATCGATTTTATTCATGAAGAAGTTTTAATCGATTTAACACACACATTATTTACTATGAATTTCAACATTTTGCACCTGTTCATTACAAGTAGGTACCGCAGTTCATTCACATGTTTTTTATTTGAAGTAAGTCTGAACGATTATTTTAGATTCATTAATTTTCAGCCAATAAATTCGATCCCATTACTAGGCACAAGTACGATGGAACTGTTTTCATTACGCAAATTATTTATGCATTAAAACAGAGACATTTAGGGCATTTTAATGCAAAATAATAAAGGGTTTTACGTGATTTGATATAAAAATAATCACAATAATTTTATTGTATGTTTTAATATAATCGATAATCGATTTATTTCAAAACTGTGGTCATTAATTTGGCATGACACATCTCTAAGTGGGCGGTACCCGTCCATGACAGTACAGTATTCCCTGTAGTACATTGTATCAAAAATTATTATAAAACTTTATGTGCGTGATCTGTCAAAAGTTAAATAAACGATTGGAAAGACTATAGTATCCGGAATGCAATATTAAAAATACACTTTATGGTTTAAGGTGTCTGTATGCGTCAAATAGCGCCACCGCCTATTTTATTTTATTATTACGTTGAACAAAGGAATTAAAAAAAATCTAATGTTCCCTTTGTGAAACCTATCATAAGTATTTTTTTAATACCTCTGTAATAGTTTTATTTTGTATAGTTTAAGAAGAGTAGCGAAAACAGAGTTTGGTGGCCACCAAGTGCAACTTCGCTGACAACTAGCGCGCGAAATTAAATCACACTAATTTTATAAAGGTGAAAGTTTGTGTGTGTGTGTAAAGTATGTCAGTGTGTTTGTTACTCTTTCACGCTTAAATAGCTGGACGGATTTGAATGAAGACATCTTAGCAAGCTTCGCCACGAGCGCTTCAGTATAGAAGAATAAATAAATTGTTCCAGCGGAACAGATGATATATTTTTCGTTCGAATTTCTTTCATTATTTTCTTATGTAGGTAGCGTATTAAAGACATACACAATTTTGAGGGTAGATCAAAACCGTTCACAATATTTCTATTGGCTGTTTTGGTGTGACGCCTCTATTGTCTTTCGAAACGGCGAAAGGAAGCCATTTTGAGAGTTGCTTGTTCGACGCCTTCCGATACAGCCGCGCGCGCATCCTTCGTGTTTTCGCACAGTGCCGCTCGCGCTTCAATATCATATAAGACCTCTAGTGATCGTTCCATAAGAGACACAAACTACAGTCCCAGCATCATTCCTCACCTATGGACCTAGAAAGTGCGGTGAATTCTCAGTGCAAGCCGGACACGACCCTGGACCTGCTAGATTGACGAGACCAGGTTAGTTGCGCCATACAGCCTACTGAAACTCCCGTACATAGTTTTGATCCTTCGATCCGGATAGTACCTATCCAGTTTTGATTCCTCCAGATTGTGTCGTCTTTATTGCTACACTACGTGTACCATATTTTAGTAATTTTCCATTGCAATCGTAAGTCATCTTTGTTACACAAAATGGCGGACGATTCAGCTATTGAACAAGATATTTTTGAACGTGATATTATCTTAGAGGATCTTAAAAGAACGTTGCTTTTTTCCACTACTGATATTTTACAATTTAAATCAAGATCTACTGATCTCACTTCTCAACAAAGAAAGTTTGGCAAACTTCAAGCTAAAATAGAAAAAGCTTTGATGAAATCTAAAACCTTTAACAAAGAAGAACAGTTAAAAATTCGTAATGATTTTAATGATTGTTATTACGCGATATTAGTACATGTTAATAAATTTAAACAAGCCGATCAAGAAGGTAGACGCATGAGCCGTATTACTACGCAATCGTTGCCTTACACACAAAATCATTGTCTTAACAAATTGCCTACGTTGCCATTGCCAACTTTCAGTGGAGAATCTACAGATTGGCCCTCATACTACGATTTATATCGTGCCGTTATCCACAACAATGATGCCTACACATCAGCGGAAAAGTTTAGATACCTGTTGTTAACTCTAAAAAATGAGCCACATAACTTAATTAAATCCATTCCAATCACAGATGAAAATTATACTGTCGCTTTAGAAATTCTTATAAATCGGTATGAGAATCGTAGAATCATTGCTTCTAAACATTTGGATCGCATTCTTGACATAGAAAAGTGTGCTAACGAGTCTAATGTAAGTTTACGTAAACTAGTTAACGTTTATATGGAAAATATTAAAGCACTCGAAATGATGAGATTTCCAGTGCACGAATGGAGTTTCATTTTGTTAAATATCTTACTGCGTAAGATACCGCATTCAGTTCGTAAGCGTTTCGAGTTATCGCTCAATAAAGCTTCTGATATACCTACCGTAGATATACTCATAAGTTTCTTAGAACAGGAAATTTCAACGTTTGAAATTATGTCGAACAGCGATTCAAAAATTGTTGAGGGTAGGTCTCGCGTACCCAGCGTGAACCCGTCCCGAGCCAGCGGCTCCGGTGGCGCCGCTAACGGTCATTTTGGTGTTTCAAAACCAAACGGTTTTACTCCGCGACAAACATTCGCCGTTACGGAATCAACCGATGTTCAAATTGGCAAACGATGCATTTTGTGTGACGATCAACACATCTTATCAAAATGCTCGAGATTCTTGAATATGTCTCCGCAAGATAGGTACAATTTTGTTAAAAATAAAAATATTTGTTACAATTGCTTGAATGTAGGTCACGATTTAAGAACTTGTAGGTCGAATTATGCATGTCAAACGTGTAATAGACGACATCACACATTATTACATTTTGAAATCAAACATAACTCAAACCAAGCATGCCCCGTCTCTTTCCCTCCTACGGAGGAAGCTACGGTCGATCCCGGCCTCACTACCATGTCACTGCAACCGACTAACGTGAATCATGCGATGCGCGAGAGTGGCGAGTCGTCCATTGCGCCGTTGGTTAGGAAGTGTACAGTCATGCTATCTACTGCGCTCGTCAATGTATGCGTGGGTTCAACGAATCACTCAATTCGTTGTTTAATTGACACCGGTAGCCAAGCGAGCTTTATGACGGAAGCGTGTTCTAAGCGTTTAGGTTTGAATCCTAGGTATGTTGGTATTCCAGTGTTTGGGATCGGGGAAGAAAAACCGATACAACCAAAAGGAATAGTTTCGTGTGTTGTCACTCCTCGTGGTTTAAATATTCCAGCTATAGCGGTCGAAGCTTTAATTTTACCTAAATTGTTTTCGCAATTTCCAAGAATTCCGTTACCTATCGAAGCGTGGCCCCATATTCAAAACTTAAACTTAGCCGACCCCTATTTCAACGCGAGTAACGCTCAACCAGTTGAAATGCTTTTAGGTGCTGATGTTCTTTCTCACATTTTGCTGGGAAATATTGTTAAGGGCCGTCCTGATGCGCCAATAGCAATTAATAGTGTTTTCGGCTACTTATTGATGGGAAAAGTATTTTTCGATGTTTGTCCTACTCCGTCTCCACTCCAGGTGTGTCATAGCTCCTTTTTCGAGGACAGCGACCTCCAACGTTTTTGGGAGCTGGAGGCAGTTCCTGAAGATAAATCTTTTACCCCCGATGAGAGTCAGTGTGAATCGATTTTTCAAAATACACATTCTCGCGACGAAAACGGTCGATACGTCGTAGCACTTCCATTTAAAACTGCACCTATACTAGGCCAATCACGTGACATTGCTCTCGCTCGTTTTCGTAAATTAGAATATCGCTTAGAACGTAATTCGTCCCTTAAAAAGGACTATCACGCTTGTTTACAAGAGTACATTGATTTAAATCAAATGGAACTCTGTAATCCTCCGTCTTACGACGATAATTCTCACTATTATATTCCGCACCACTGCGTGGTCAAAGAATCAAGTGAAACCACCAAGTTGAGGGTGGTATTCGATGCTGCTTGTAAAACCACTAACGGAAAATCGTTAAATGATCTTTTGCTCACGGGTCCGAAGTTGCACTCTGACATAGTAGATATTTTACTTAATTTCCGGGTTCACAAGTTTGTTTTCACAGCTGATATTAAACATATGTATCGTAATATTTCTGTTCGAAAATCTGATTGGGAATACCAGCGGATTGTTTGGCGGCCATCTCCTGACCTACCTATTCAAGATTATAGGTTGCGCGTCGTCGTTTTCGGCATCAGTTCATCTCCGCACACAGCGTTACGTGTTATACAACAACTCGCACGGGATGAAGCTGAGAAGTTCCCACTAGCGTCCTCAGTTTTGATGAGGGATGTTTTTGTTGACGATGTCGTTTCCGGGGAAGACAGTGAGATGAACGCACTCAATCTACAAAAACAGCTGATCGGTATTTGTGCAAGCGCAGGCTTTGAGTTGCGCAAGTGGCACAGTAACTCGCCGGCGATACTCGCCGCAGTGCCCTCGGACTTTCATGGTGAGCGGCCTGACGCCTTATCTTTCGCTGATGTAGAAAAAGATCCCTCGATAAAGGTTCTCGGGCTCCAATGGAACCCCACTTCGGATAGTTTTTCTTTTAAGGTCAAAACTTCTAATTTAAATTGTACAAAACGGGCAATACTGTCAGAAATTGCAAGAATTTATGATCCGATAGGGTTTTTATCACCGGTAATATTATACGCTAAATATTTAATGCAACTACTTTGGATAGCAGGTACAGGTTGGGATGAGTCACCTCCTATTGATATCGTAAATGCTTGGCTAAGCTTTGTCAAGCAACTTCCACTCTTAGCGCAGTGTGTTTTTCCGCGTCACATATTTTCTAATTCAATTTCTATTGAACTTCACGGTTTTGCTGACGCCTCCGAACGAGCTTATGCCGGGTGTGTGTATATCCGGTGTAAATGTAGTGATGGTCAAACTCGGGTCTCCCTTGTTTTGGCAAAAACAAGGGTTGCACCTCTAAAACGATTGTCGATCCCCCGATTAGAACTTATGGCAGCGCTATTACTAGCGAAGTTAATTAGTAAAGTTATGCTCGCCTACGGCGACCGAATTCATTTCGATCATGTCTACGCATGGTCCGATTCCACGATTGTGTTAGCATGGCTACGCTCATCGCCACATGAATGGAAGACGTTTGTGTCCAATCGCACAAGTGACATACTGTCACGGGTGCCTGCCAGTTGTTGGCGACATGTACCGTCGTTTGATAACCCAGCTGACTCGGCTTCCCGGGGAATGCTGCCCGCGGTGTTCATCGAACACTCCTTATGGTTTCATGGTCCTAGTTGGTTACAAACTGAGCCAAATACTTGGCCGGTTCTTAATCAAAATATAAATACTATGGAAGAAAAACGTAATCTTCCCATTATTGCACATCCTTCTTCTGTAGGTAAAGAAGAAGAACCTGAGTTTCTTTCAAAATTTTCTTCTTTAGGAAAACTTGTTCGTGTCGTTTCTTACATTTTTCGATTTTATTACAAGTGTAAAAAATCACAGATTGCCTTTCCTCGGCACATAACGGTGCTCGAGTATAATTCTAACTTAAAAAAGATTATAGGTATAGTTCAGCAGTCTACTTTCGTAGAAGATATTAAAAATATTTCAAATGGTAAATCGTCTACAAATCAATTAAAACGCTTATCACCATTTCTAGATAAAGATAATTTGTTGCGTGTGGGTGGACGTTTGCATAAATCATTGCTTTCATTCGAATCAAAACATCAATTGATACTTCCGAAGAAACATTACTTAACTACGTTAATAATCGATGATGCTCACATTACACACCTACACGCAGGTCCTCAGTCCACACAGTACTTATTGTTACAAAAATATTGGATTTTATCTGGGCGGGATATAGTTAGACAGCGTATACATAAGTGTGTTCCGTGTTTTCGCGCGAGACCCACACACACACAGCCACAGATGGCTCCGTTGCCGAGCGTACGCGCACAGTCAGCGCGTCCTTTCATTAAAACAGCTGTTGATTATGCCGGCCCGTTCTATGTTCGTGCAAATAAAGTTAGAAATGCTAAAATAATAAAATCATATGTTGCGGTATTTGTTTGTATGAGCGTAAAGGCAATACATTTAGAATTGGTTTCTGATCTTACGACAGAATCTTTCCTCGCGGCTTTACGACGATTCACGTCTCGCAGAGGTTTATGTACAGATATTTATTCCGATAACGGAAAGAACTTTGTAGGATGTAGCAACCATCTTCGTGAGTTGTAGGTATACATTTTTAAACTCAGACACCGTTCAAAGGACATTACATGAACAGGTACTTAAACAAAACTTGACATTTCACTTTCAACCTGTTACTGGGTCACATTTCTGTGGTTTAGTAGAAGCAGGCGTTAAAAGTTTCAAACATCATTTACATCGTATAATAGGAACTCGTACTCAAACTTACGACGAAATGCACACTTTACTCTGTCAAATCGAGGCAGTCTTAAATTCACGTCCCTTGTGCGTCTTGAGTTCAGATGCGTCAGATCCACAACCGTTGACTCCAGCGCATTTTTTGGTTGGTGGACCTCTTACGGCCCTACCTGACATTTCATTGACAGAATTCACTACTGATAGGCTTAATCGTTGGCAGTGGGTGCAACAATGCATTCAACATTTCTGGAAGAGGTGGAGTCGTGAATATTTACACGAAATCCAACAAACACATAAATGGTTTCATAATCGCGGCCCTCCTATTAGTGAAGGTATGATTGTTGTGGTGCGCGATGATAATTTGCCGGTTTTACAGTGGAGATTGGCACGGGTGCATGCTCTGCATCCAGGTACGGATAATATAACACGTACCGTAACCCTTCGAATGGGCAACTCTTATACTAAGAGACCTGTGGTAAAAATCTGCCCCATTCCTTTGCAATAATTTTTCGTTTCTTTTTCATTAATCAGCAGTACGTACATACTCATTATTAGTTTATAGTTTTCTTTAGTGTAGTATAATTACAAACAATTTTCATGTTAAAAGCAACCACGTTCTTTTAAGGTGAGCGGCATGTTCCAGCGGAACAGATGATATATTTTTCGTTCGAATTTCTTTCATTATTTTCTTATGTAGGTAGCGTATTAAAGACATACACAATTTTGAGGGTAGATCAAAACCGTTCACAATATTTCTATTGGCTGTTTTGGTGTGACGCCTCTATTGTCTTTCGAAACGGCGAAAGGAAGCCATTTTGAGAGTTGCTTGTTCGACGCCTTCCGATACAGCCGCGCGCGCATCCTTCGTGTTTTCGCACAGTGCCGCTCGCGCTTCAATATCATATAAGACCTCTAGTGATCGTTCCATAAGAGACACAAACTACAGTCCCAGCATCATTCCTCACCTATGGACCTAGAAAGTGCGGTGAATTCTCAGTGCAAGCCGGACACGACCCTGGACCTGCTAGATTGACGAGACCAGGTTAGTTGCGCCATACAGCCTACTGAAACTCCCGTACATAAATAAATATCCCTTGGACATTCCACACGGTGTCATCTAGTCCCAAGCTAAGCAATTTAATGCTTGTGTTATGATAACCAGATGACTGATAATACTACATAGATACATTTTATGCAAATACATTCTGTCCCACTGCTGGGCAAAGGTCTCCCCCAAACTCTTCCAATCATCTCGATCTTAAGCTGCGTCCCACCATCCTTCATACATATTATAGATAGAAAATCAACCAGACCCGGAACAAATATCTGCAGAACATGCAAACATTTGTCCCGCGGCGGGGATCGAACCCTCAACCTCTGCGTCTCAAGCGGGCATTCGCCCCCTGCGCCACAGAGCTCGTCGGTCACAGTACAAAATTAGGATATATAACCTCCTGATCAGTGGCGTCTGGTCTGCCATATCGTATGTTCTCCTTGACGCTGGTGGCGAAGAGAACGGGCTCCTGGCTGATGAGGCCGATGGCGCGCCCTCTCAGCCAATCACAGTCCAGCTCTCTCACATCCACGCCGTCTATTCTGACACTGCCCTCGCTCACGTCGTAGAACCTGCAAATTAAGAAAAAAAAAAAAGAAAAATTATTTATTCTTGTAGGACCTCAAGGATCATTCTAATAATAAATACAAAAAAGACCGTGTTGGTCAAGTAGTACTTCAACTTTCGATCCGAAGGTCGTGGGTTCGAATCCAGCCGTGCATCAATGAACTTTTCGCATCGAAAAATTGATATGCGCTTTGACACGAGCTTATAACGGTGAAGGAAAACATCGTGAGGAAACTAGTTAGCCCTCTAATAGCGTCGATGGGCTTGCAACCTGTCACGTATGGAAAAGCTTCTGCAAAAAGTGG
Organism: Xanthorhoe designata; assembly: GCA_963582015.1. Classification (NCBI taxonomy): domain Eukaryota; kingdom Metazoa; phylum Arthropoda; class Insecta; order Lepidoptera; family Geometridae; genus Xanthorhoe; species Xanthorhoe designata. The sequence continues at coordinate 2,292,630 of OY757049.1, forward strand.
GCATGTACCAAATATGTATGTATTTGGACATACCTCTGACAACCCGCTTAGACATCTTCGAAAAGATCTAAAAATTACCTAATGATCTGAAAGAAATGTCTACCGCTCCCGGGACACACATACAGTCGTGATCATATTTTTTTTTTTTTTTTTTTTCATTTCAAATAAAAAGAACTCAAACGAAAAATCCATTGATGCACGGCCGAAATTCGAACTACAACCGAAACGAAAGTCAAGATACTTTAGCAGACGGCCAACACGGCTCACAAATAAATAAATATCCTTTTAGAATAAATATCCTTCACACAGCGCCATCTAGACCCAAGCTAAGCAACGTAATGCTTGTGTTATTAGATGAAAACATCTCGCGAATCAAAAGGTACCTTTCCACCCTTGTATAAATTAAAAATCCTTGGACATTCCACACGGCGTCATCTAGTCCCAAGCTAAGCAACTTAATTAATGATTAAACGAACTTACCCTGTACGTGAAGTTCTATCATAATTATATGAGGCCTTCGTATGAAGGTATTAGTAACAAGAGAATATTATGTGAACACTTTGTAGTAGGCATAATCGTGTCTCTACTTCGCTGCACTATTGTATAAAGTAAGTAAAAATAATGGCCACACCGGCTAGATGTGGCGTCATTTTCTACCTCACCCGATTCCATCCTGTCCTCTTCATTTAGTTTAGAGTGAATATCTACATATTTCCGCAGCTTGTCGGGAAAACCTGGGAGGGTGGGGTTACTAATACCTTCATACGAAGGCCTCATATAATTATGATAGAACTTCACGTACAGGGTAAGTTCGTTTAATCATTAATTATATTCACCCTTCGTATTCGGTATTAGTAACAAGAGAATATTATGTGAACACTTTGTAGATGTTGAGAGTGTTGCGCGGAAATATCAATAAATAAAAGTGAATACCATATAATTTTAAATCAAAGGTCTTTTATTTATGAATAACCCATAAAGATAAATCTTATATCTAGGACTATACCTATATATAGGTGGGTACTTAAACTAGTTTGTAGGAATGTACCTACCTAATTACCAAATCAAATGGAATTTAGTATTGATCTTGCTAGAATCATGTTATCATCATTATTCAAAATTGGTCTATTGTAAAATTTAGCGAAGGTAGTGGAATTGCCACTCCATCCAGCTGTTTGTCGAATGACATCTAAGCTAACACCAAGTTTGTGTGCCATGGAAGTTGAAGCATGGCGTGTACTATGGGATGTAAATATGGACACGTCAATTCCACTATCTTTTAGCATAGACTTAATCCATCGGCTGAGCGTCTGCGAACATACACAATTGTAAGGTTTACGAAAACTTATAAAAAGGTTATTCGTTTTTCTGATATGTTTAGTCTTATCTAAATAAGTATTTAGCGTTTTAGCGGGACAGATTTCTGGGCGTTCATTAAAGAACGGTAAATGTAATATAGGTTGTTTTGTACCCAACTTAGAGGTTTTAATAGGTTCTGTAATTTTAATTGCTATAACATTATCAATTTCAACTATTTGGTCTACATATATCTTAGATAAGGTTTGTACCCTATGCGCTGTTACAAGTGCAAGGAGAGTAATACATTTTTTAGAGACTTGCTCTAGAGATAAGCTCTCATTTGGGTACATTGTTGCTAAATGATTCAAAACGACGTTTGCATTCCACGTGGTATTATACCTCGGTTGAGGAGGTCTTAACTTATAAACTCCCTTGCAAAACCTTGCAAGACGATCATCCTCCAAAATGTCACCTACAATCAACGAAATAGCTGATCTGTGACTGTTGACTGACCCGTATTGGCCACCATCATTATATATTTGTGTTAAAAAAGCTATAATCATTGGGACTGAAGGTTGATACAAATCTATAGAGTTTTCATTACAAAAAACATACCAGCGTTTAATGCAAACATCGTATTGTTTCCAAGTGTTATCTGAGAGTGAAGCCAACATGATGTTTAACGCGGATTCTGGGACACAGCGCCGTAGGAGCGCTTCCCGGACAACACTCCGGCAACCAGGGTAAGGTGTTGTACGTTCCGATTGCTAGAATGTGGAATAAAAACGTCATTATAATTAAAAGTGATAACATCAGTTATTAGGTGCCGAGTAAATAACGGGTACCATGGCTGAGTGGGCCAATCAGGGACAACAATTATACCCTCTGCTTTATCTGATATTATTTTTCGTATTACTTTTAGTATAATAGCAACCGGAGGGAATGCATAGAAAAATAAATCAGACCAATCTATGGTAAAAGCGTCTAAAGCAAAGGCATCAGGGTCTCTGTGCCAAGATACGTAAATCTCGCACTTTCTATTGAGACGAGAAGCAAATAGATCAATTTGAGGGGTACGGAATTTGTCTAGAAGTTTCTGATACCCTTTCCCAGAAAGTTCCCACTCCACGTCTGGATGGGTTCGTCTGGATTCTAAGTCGGCGACAGTATTGTCTGCTGATTTTATGTATGATGCTAATATAAAGATACCACGAGCCATACACCAGTGCCAAATATCCTTACTTATTTTAGATAATTGAGGGAATTGGATGCCCCCCATTCGATTAATATAGCAAATTGCAGTTGTATTATCGATTCGTAATAAGATTTGACAATTTCTGTGATCTTTAGCAAATATTTTTAAAGCGAAAAAAGCTGCTAAAAGTTCAAGTTTGTTAATATGTAATAGGGTCTCACTATCAGACCGACCACTAGCCTTTTGACCATTGCAAGCGGCACCCCAACCCGTTGTTGAGGCGTCAGAGTAAATTTCTAGGGTATAGATGTCAGATCTGATATTATGCACCGAGTAATCGATTGAATTGATCCACCAATCTATGTCTGAAAGCAAATGCTGCGGTAATGTCATAATTTTATCATAATTGTTTTCATACCCCAGCTACAAAAATATATACAGCTTAAAAATTTGCAGCGTTCTAATTCTTTTGTATGTAACCAACCATACTCTATGGCAGGACATGCGGATATCAATAGTCTATCAGCTGAGCAAATTCCCTTATTTTACATGTTTTAAGATTTTTGAACACTTTTAATTCATTTTTAATTCGAACTCTTTTTTCTTGAGGTAGGCGTAATTCCCATTTGTGAGTATCGATTATGTATCCTAAATATTTGCAAGATGTTGAGGGTACTTTGATACTTTTTTCTTCATTTATCATAAACCCTAATGATTTCAATAAACTCTCCGTGAACTCAACGTTTAGTTTACACTCATCGTAAGAGCAACCTGTTAAAAATAAGTCATCTAAATAAATAGATGAAATAAAACCGCATGATCGTAATAATTTCATTACTGGTTTCATTAATTTGGTAAAAATAAAGGGTGCGGTGCAAATTCCAAAAGGAAGGACGTTAAATTCGAACACTTTACCATCTACGTGGAAACGTAGGTATTTACGGGATTCACGATGTATGTTAACTAAAAAGTATGCATCTTTCAGGTCAAGTGTCGCTACATAATCGTCATGAGATATTAGTTTCAGACAAGTTCTGATATCTTCTAATTTGAAGTGTTGCGTATCTATGTGTTTATTCAAATTCTTAAGATTTAGTATGAATCTCTTTTTGCCGTTGGACTTTGGTACAAAGAATACGCGAGAAACATATTGATCTAAGGCAGGATTACATTCTGAAATTGCTCCAATATTCAGTAGGTTCTCTAATGTTTCGTCTAGAACAATGCTATCTGAGGCAGTAAAGTTATTTGAGCAAGGCTGGTAGATTTGACAAACAGGTCGATTAAATTCTATTTTATATCCTTTAATCCAAGATAAAATTGTATTATCCTGAGTTATTAGAGACCATTGTCTATAAAAGTAGGTAAGTCTACCCGCATAGCGTACCGGATCTAGCGACGATGAGACTGCTTGGGCCGATGCATGTAGCTGCGCGATGAGTTCCCGCGATGCGGAGCGGCAGGCGGCAGATGGCGCGGCGGTGGACGTGATGGTTGCCTGCGTGTCGACGTCCCCGCCTTCCAGTTTAAACCCTTGTTTGAAGTAGATGGGAATGACGCAGAATTCGCTGGTGGTCGGTTTGGCGGTTTTTTCGGCACTTCCATCTTTAGGTCTGTGCTGGACTTAGATACAGCTTTTGCTACCTTGAGTGTTTCCGAGAGATTTTGACCAAACAGCAATTTATCGATTTTTGTTGCTGTCAGCTGATCTTTCATATCCTTCTTAACTGAATACAGTGCAAAACTGCGTCTGGTTGAGGATTCCGTATGTTGGACATCACAGAGGATTCTACCCACATCCATCAGATCTTTAACTAGATCGTGGTCACGTTCTGGAAGACTGAGTTGGTTGGAAATAATTTTACCAAGGCAAGATATACCAGCGGATATTTGTTTTTGCTTTAGTTCGATAGCTTTATCTCGTTTAATAGCTTGCTCGTTAGCTGCAGCTTTAAGAGGCCGTAGGTAGCAAATATGTGGTTTGAATCGTATTAGATCTCAAAATCCGTGAAAGATACCACCTTATAATGTTTGGAGAAATTAAACTTTGAACTTTTATCTTGCGTTGTGGTTTTTTAGAAACACGATTGGTAAAAGTTTTCTCGATCATATATTTTTTTGAAAAATACATGTTTTTCACACAGTTTGCTATTTATCTCAGGAACAGAACGCTATTTTTGTTGGTTTTATGTTTTGACAAATAGCCTAGAAGTATTCATTTAGTTCTGGTTTTTTAATTTTTCGATTACTTGTTTAATTAACTTGTAATTAAATAAAAACTGTTTTTTCGCTATAAATTATGTTGCGTGTCTATCGTTCTGCGCTTCTCACTCACGAGTAAAAACATTATTCGCTCTCCCGCTCATTCCTCGGCGATACGGCACACACTTAAGTTCTGGGTTCAACTGTGGCGCATCTATGTTTTTGCAGTTTTCGGGTACTAGGTACTTATCTAAAAGTTCCTTTCGAATTTCCTTATTCAACCCATTTGTTGAAACATGTTCGAACCTGTTCGCAACTTCCTTGTTGATTTCTGGTCCATACTCCACAGCAATCGATGGATCCGTCCCCAAAATATCCAGTAGTTCAGAGTTATTGTCTACCTCCTCTTGTGGTATGGGGTCCACAGGCGATTCGTGAGGTTCCGCATCAGTTGCGGGCATCGGCGGTGTAACGTCGATTTCCTGCCCAACAGCTTGTGGGGTGGTTTCCTCCACTGTAACAAGGGATGCGGCGATCAGTCATTGTATGCGGCGATGTAGTCCCAAAGACTACTCAGGTGCATTATGACCACTAGGCAAAGAAGCCGATTGATAGGTATGCGGTGAAATAGCCCCAAAGACTATTCAGGTGCATCCATAAAAATGTGGGTAGGTCGCGGCGGAAAAAACCATGATGAACACGACGATAGAATTCTGTAATTCTAATGAGGTAGAAGGTACTTACTGTTTCTATTTTCGGTTGGAATACTTCCACAGCGTGATGAGCATGTTGAGGAGCTAGAGGACGATCGACTTGAAGATGACGTTGACGACGCACTAAGTACGCGTTGTCTTGACGGTCGTTTCTTGATTTCTTTTTCTAATAATTTTACTTTTTTGTATATAAAATCTAATTTATCTTCACTGTTCCTTTTCGACATGACTAGGTACGAAGTTAAATATTTTTGTGCGATACGAAGTGGTTGAGCACTAAAATGCGAATGAAGAGGACAGGATGGAATCGGGTGAGGTAGAAAATGACGCCACATCTAGCCGGTGTGGCCATTATTTTTACTTACTTTATACAATAGTGCAGCGAAGTAGAGACACGATTATGCCTACTACAAAGTGTTCACATAATATTCTCTTGTTACTAATACCGAATACGAAGGGTGAATATAATGCTTGTGTTATGGTAACCAGATGACTGATATACTCATAGATACATTTTTTTTTGTATACATACATACTATAGATAGAAAAACATCCAGACCCGGAACAAATATCTGCAGAAGATACAAACATTTGTCCCGTGGCGGGGATCGAACCCGCAACCTCCGCGGGGCGGGCCTTCGCCCACTGCGCGACAGAGGTCGTCAATCTCATAGCACTATCACACTAATCAGCATATTCACCGCGGGGTGCAGCTAGTAATCTACAATTTATACCTTTCCATCCATGCACTTTAACACGAGCTTTAAACGGTGAAGGAAAACATCGTGAGGAAACCCGCGGCTAGTCAGCCCCACACGTATTGACCATTGTCTTTCCTGATGATATGGCCGGCAGCTGAGAGGATGGTTTAGGTGCTGGGCAAGCCTATTCCATCTCAACAATGTCCCAGGCACTACAGTGTCTCGTTAAGTGCAGGCAAAGCTTGCCTCCTGACTCTGTATAAATCATCTAGTAAAGGTGTAAAGGCCTACTATCATACCTTTCCAATAGTGCTGCTATTGTAGATTTTCCGTTGCCTGAACTACCGACGATTGCAATAGTCTTGCCAGCTGGTATTTTCAAATTGAAATTCTTCAACACTATCTGAAATACAAAACAAGTAGCAAAATTATTTTATTTATTAAAATCTTTAATATCGTTAAAGGTTACCTGGAAGAGATCGCTTTACAGCGATAAGGTCGCCTGTTGTAAATTTTTTTTGTTTTGTTTCCTTATCTAAGTTGTTTTGTTTATTTTATTTCTATTCTATTCTATCGTGAGAAGAGAGCAATTTCCTCTCGAGGTGCATTTCTGTGCATAAAACTCTGAAGACCCTCATCAGATTAGACGCGACGGGCACAGTTATGACTAACAAGCTTTATCCCGCAGCTTCGCTCGTGTTACCAGTTACTAACCCAGATAAAACCCATGTGTTATTCCCGGTCATAAACTATGTACATTCCAAGTTTCAGCCAAATCCGTTCAGTAGTTTTTGCATGACAAAGTAACAAACAACTAATACATACAAACAAACTTTTGCGTTAATATTAGTGGGTGTACGAGGAGTACATTAGCAAAGAAATTAGTAATTATTTCGGGTTTAATTACAATATTACAATAAAATATCGAACCAGTGCGCATGCGTCGTTGCGCGACGCGATCAAGAGAGAGCGAACCAGGAAGTCCGCTGATCCGCTCTGATTGGAGGACGGGCGGGTGACGTCACAGCCGCCTAGCCGGCCATAGACAATTTCTAATATCTATGGTGTCTATGGTATAAAGTAGACTGAACGAGGCGCGAACATTGGATAGTTTGAGACTCACCGCTTCAGGTCTTGTCGGGTAAGCGAAGGTGACATCCTTGAACTCAATATCTCCATGAAACTCGTGGTATTTGATAACTGTCCGCCCCGACGTATCCATTTTGGGCTCTTTGTTAATATACTGAAAGTACAAATAAGAAGTGGCAAAATTAAAATTTTTAAGATACTTCAATTACGTGAGCAGAGAGCAATTTCCTGCACTCTCGAGGTGCATTTTTGTGCATAACTCCGAAGAACCTCATCAGATCCTCATATTTTTTTTATGGGACCTCCCTTGGCTTCTATCTAACAAAAAAAGAATCATCAAAATCGGTTCATAAACGACGAAGTTATCCGCGAACAAACATAAAAATATATATATTTCTATTCAGTATACATTTTTATATATTTTTTTGTCGAATTGAGAAACCTCCTTTTTTTGAAGTCATTCTTGCCACATCCTGTATAAGATTTACCTCGAATACTCTACCGCCCGCGCTCACTCCCTTCACGACGGCGCCAAAGAGCAAGGAAAGTTGCGCGACAGATCGCTGGACCGTTTGTGCGTTGACCAAAAACGCCATCACATCACCAGCTGACATCTGATTGGCCGACATCAATTGACCGCCAAGGACCATCGTGCTGAGAACCATCCTGAGTAAGTAAGAAAGAAAGAAAAGGTTTATTGACAACACACACAAAAATGGTAGGTACAAATCAAAAATACAAAGAGCATAAGGCAACAAATATTAAAACAAAAACGTAACTAAATAAGTAAGCAAGTATCTATGGGCACTCTGCCTAAGGGCGTTGTCAAAAGGTCCAGACTCAGCTTTAAGCTAGCTTCACGAGCCAGGTGAAGAAGCGCTGGTTTTCAGTAAGTAAGTTCGTAGTATAGTATTATTTTATCTCTGGGCCCTTACTCCGGAACAACGAAAACGAAGTTTCGTGACAATTTTCGGGGTCAGCTTATGTTGGTGGATACTGAATTCGTAATAGTTCACCAACATAATTAGAACCCGAAAATTGTCACGAAACTTCGTTTTTCGTTTTGCAGATTAGACGCCCTGGTTCGTATGAGCTAATTATAATTTTGACACTTGTTACTAGTGACAAGTAACAAGTGTTAAAATTAAAAAAAATATTAAACCAACACTAATTTTGTGAAAAGAGAGTAATTTAGTTATGAACAAAAATGCACCTCAAAAATCTGCACTTCTGAGGTGCATTTTTGTTCATATACTAACTCTGAAGATCCTCATCAGATACTCAACTGTACTGTTATTAACCGACTTAAAAAAGAAGGAGGTTCTCAATTATTCGTCTGTATTTTTTTTTTATGTTTGTTACCTCAGAACTCTCGACTGGGAACATTTAAATTTTGCCACTTGTTTGGCAAATTAAACTTTTTGGGCTAACCATACTTTTTTCAAAAATAAAAAAATGCAAAATGTTTTTCTTCGAAATAAAACAACGATTGTCTAAGGGAAGGTTCATATCTGACGGAACATACGTCGCGTATTATACGCCAGAACAGACAAATGTATAGAAAAACACTTGATCGTTCACACTCAACCGATGGTGCGTTAGTAAGCTAGATGATACGCTCGGCGTATTTTACGTCAGATATGAACCTTCCCTAACATCAAAACTAACAACAATACAAAAGGTACAAGCTACTTTAGTGAAATGAAAAAAATATGATCATGACTGTGTTCAAGAGACAGTAGACATAGTTCTTTCAGATCTTTTTAGACTTTTTTTTAGATCATTTGAAAATGTCCAATGGGGTAGTCAGGGGCATGTTCAAATACACATTTGGTACAAGCCCAAATTTTTTAGAAGTTAACATTCTACTCGTATACGTGACAGGTTGCAAGCCCACCGACACTAATCGAAACCTAACTGGCGACCAAGCTACTTTAAGGACTCAAAATTTTGCACCCATCCTGTATACATGTAAAATTTTGCACCCACCCTGTATTCATGAATAATAAGGACTATAATTATAAAACATATGCAAACGGGTATTTATCACGAATTTTACCTTGAATATTAAAGGTAAAATTCGTGATAAATACCCGTTTGCATATGTTTTATAATGTGTTCTGATCGCGAAAGTTTAAAAAAGACAAGGACTATAATAATACTCACGTGTTTAGAAAGAGATTGGTACCGGCTTGGAAGAATCCAACGCCTAGTCCGAGTTCCGTACTGAGTTCGGTAGCGGCGTCGCATTCGTCCGCGAACATTCGCGCCTCATTCTCCTCGCCGGCGAACGCTCGAACCGTTCGCATGTTCGATATTGCTTCCTCGGCCACCAAAGTCGCTTTCTCTATCTGAAAATGAGTTAATTAAACAGTTGTAAAAACGAAAAAAAATACTCTTTATTCTTTACTTTTTGGCTGGCCATGTGACTCGAATGCATTCAGGACGTTGGGCCAATCTCGTTACACATTGGGTGCCAAGCGGGCAACGAAGACGCGGCAGACCCAGAAAAAGATGGCGAGATGACCTGGATGCGTTTGACTCTACATGGCCGGAAATAGGAATGGACTGGGATGTGTGGAGGGAGAAAGGGGAGACCTTTGCCCAGCAGTGGGACATGATAGGTTAAAAAAAAAAAAAAAAAAAAAAATTCTTTACTTTAGAGTTCTTTGGCTATTGAAAATTGGAAACCGTTCATATTATTATTAAATTATTTTACGATTATCGATTCTTGATATAATAAGTGTCGGGCGCAGTTATAATTAAATCCGATATTTTGAAATCGGTCAAAATCCGTTCAAAGATTCAGTTACATCACACATAAGTACATACAAGTAAGTACTGAATAAATAACGAACAATTACAAAAAACCCACTTCGCGAAATCTTTTGTTTAAATAGCTACTTTTACGACACGCACCAAAGTTCAATTCAGCTTGGACAAGCGCCTCGTGCCGATCGTTATAGAGCCATTTCATTCTAACAGAGTTATCTATCTATCTTCTATCTATACCTATACTTCTATAGGTACTTCTATTCTATACTATCTATAATATCTATGAAAGGTTTATAGTAAATCAGCTTTGAATTGGGTAACTCTTTTTTGAAATGTTTATTTTATGTTTAACAAGTTTCTTAGTTGCTTTAAGCGAAAACATGTTAATTGGTTTTTAGTTTACTTTAATTGTTTTATAACTAGGCTGTATAACTGTTTGTTTTCCGAATAAATAAAATAAAATAAAAAAAATATACTAATATTATAAAGAGGTAATGTTGGTTTGTTGGTTTGTTTGTTTGTATGTTTGGGGTAATCTCCGAAACTACTCATCCGATTTCAAAAATTCTTTCACCGATATGTAGCATGGACTTTCCGAATGGACATAGGCTATATTTTATCAAGGTAGGTACGTGAGCAAAGGCTCACGTACCTACCTTGATAAAATATAGCCTATGTAGCCACGGGCAAGTAAGCTAGTCCATTATAACTCTGCCACTGTCACATGCGTAATTAATTCCATGCAAGGCACGAAAGCAACTAAACCAGCCGGGCGCCGCCTGCGGGTGGCGTGGATTGTTTGGAGTAAACTTGTACTTACTCTAAATTCCTTTATTCAGTACGATCGTTTTCGTTTTCGCTTTGACACGTCACGTTCTTAAAACTAGGGGATTCTACTGCATGTTCCAACGCGACTCCCCACACCAAGGCAGAACCTGGCTTTTGTGAAGTTGCAATTTGTTTGAATGAGCTAGTCCTGACATAGTTCGCGCCACGTAAGAGTGCTAGCTGTCAAACTGCGCAGTGGTCGATGATTGGTGGAGAGGTAACGCGGCGCACTTCATACCATTGATTTAACGAGCGCTATTGGTTCGTCAGCGAGTGAACACAGGCGCAAACATACCCCCGCTACTTCCCCGACCGCGCTCTTTTTACGTGGCGCGACCTATACAAGCTATTATAAGAGAGTTAAATATCAAATATCGTGTTATACCTGAGCCTGAGCGTCTCTCGACAGCTTCCTCAACATCGACCCTATGATGGTGCCGCCGATGACCATGGAGGGCACACACAGCATCGTGAGGCCCGTCAGAAGCGGCGATATCATCAGCAAGCTGACCGCCGAGCCCACCACCTGCGTGATGGCTCGCAGACCACCCGATATGGTCTGCTTGAACGAGCTTTTGAAGTCCTGGACGTCCACTGTTAACCTGGAAAAATGTTAAATTAATTGTGGACCTCTGTGGCGCAGTGGGTGAACGCCTGAGACGCGTTGCGGGTTCGATCCCCGTCACGGGACTAATGTTTGTGTTTCTGCAGATATTAGTTCCGGGTCTGGGCGACCTTTCGCAATGAAGATGCTGACTGGTGAAGAGGACAAACCTATTTACAAGCTCCCCTGTCCGCTCCTGGTCAAAGAACGCCATGTCCTGACGAAGTATCGACTGGAACAGATCCTGCTTCATTTGAGATGCCACTCTTTCCCCCACTTGGGACAACAGGTGGATGTATAGGAAAGTGAACCCGGCCTGAACAGTGACAGACAAAAGATTAATGGTCTTATTCATAAAGATTAAATGTTTTGAGGCTTTTAAAAGTCGTTAAGCCATGACGGAGGCCTTTAGGCGGCCTAAAAACTCTGTCAACAGAGTTGGCTACTTGCTCATACGAACGAACGAATGATTCATAAAGATTTGTCAATTTAATATAGATTGTTTTTTTCTTGTTACTCTTATGTCAACGAAAAGAGATTGCAACAGATTTAATATCCGTTTTAGCTAAAGGTTTACTAAACTAATATGCATAAGGGGGTAAATTTAAAAACGGAGTGAAAAATAAACATGATTGAGCAATCAAGGTTGAAGATTCTGTTTTGAAGATTTTGATGATGATTTCAATCATGAAACACAAACATCTAATCATAGAATCTTATCTAGACTCAACCAAGGCTTTGGATGAAACTTTGAATAAAATAGTGACAATTTTTTTTTTTATAAAGGTTTTATAGGCTAACCTAACCTAACCTAACCGACCTTAATTTCGTAGAAAGAGAGCCATTTCCTGCAATGTCAAGGTGCTTTTCTGATCATAACTAAGTAGGAAGGTCTATAGTGCCCGCGCGTTATCAACTGAGTCGTCGGGAATAACAATAAGAATGCGCGGTGCGCGCTTTGCATCTTCTCTCTAAAACTTATTGATATTGACTACCTGTGACTACCAGCTGTTACATAGATAATTATTAATGCATCATAAGCCCAATGAGAGAGAAATGGTCTAAATCTATTATCCACTGGTTCCCAAGAGATAGGAAAAGAAAACGTGGACAGCCGTTCAAGAGATGGGCGGATGAACTAAAGACCGTAGCAGGCGGGACCTGGATGAGAGTGGCAACTTTAAGACAACCATGGAAGAGGTTGGAAGAGGCCTTTTTCAAAAGACAAACTGAAGACAAATAGAATATCATAAGTGTAGATAAGTGAATTAGACTATGGAATACTGTAATATCTTCTGAATAAAAGGCTTTTATTATTATTATTAAGCCCAATGAGTGTGAGCGAGACAGACTGATTACAATTATCTAAGGCCCAACAACTCAGTTCATAATGCGGACACAGGTACCTAGTTGTGCACAGTTACAACTAACTACTGACCTGCCCAATATACAAAGAGATTAGTTTTATGGCAGGAAGTTTTATCGCATCCAAGAAATCCAAAGTCGGGTTGTTCTTCAAATTGGCCAACACATTTACTATGACCCCCAGCATTGCCGGTATGTAAATATTCAGAAACGCAACCGCCAACGCAGACTGAAAAGTTAATTCAAGTTTGACAACCTTTGTGGTGCAGTGGGTGAAAGCCAGCTTAAGATGCATGAGGTTGTGGGCTCCATGCCCACTGCAGGACAAATGTTTGTTATGTTCTGTATCCAAGTGTTTTTCTACATTTAGGTCTATATTCGTAAGTTTTAATCAATGTGTTTTTCTTGTTACTTTTATAGCAATGAAAAGAGATATAGCAACAGTTTTAATAGCCGTTTTAGCTAAAGTAAGTTTACTAGTCCATTATGAATAATGGTGTGTGAATGAATTTACTAAGAACTTTCGCTCACTGCACTACAGAGGTTCAGAAAGACAAGGCAAAGTTATACTATACTGGATTTGGGGATGTATTCATCTCATATTTCACCTATACTATAAGCAGCTTCATGTGTCTCTGAGTCAGCGCTTTTAGGAGCAGACCCAAGATAAGGTGGATGGTATGTCATGCTAGATAAATATTGAAGAAAGAATTGAAAGTTGAGATGAAAACCAACAGCATAGAGAGGAAAAACTGCGTGGACATTAATGTGTTGGACTGGCAGTAACAGCACAGCTGTGTAGTGGTTACTTACAGCAACAGCAGCAGCCAAAAGCCATTTGTGAGGCTTCAAATACTCAAACAGTCTTTTCCAATCAAATTTAGAACTGTCTTCATTCACATTAGGCCTCCTTTGTATGATCCTCGAAGGCTGTGCCTTACAAAACACAGGCCCATTATACAGCAGACGAACTCCGAGGCCTACACCGACACCAGTACATACTTTCCAAGGGCTACAAAGTAGTAAAAACTCAGACTTTGCTCTTTTTTCTGATTCACACCTAACTTCAGAAAAGTATTTTTTTACACCATGTGTTGGCTTGTTTTTAACCAAATTAGCAAATAAAACGTTTGGCTTTGAAGTCAGCAACCTGATAAAGATAATAATGTAACATTAGCAGCAGCAGTTCCTTTGGAAATGTATGTATTTACTGTTTTCGATGTTAAAATTTACCTTTGCCGTATGACTTGATATGACGATGTTTGGAGAATTTGCCACATTATAATAATTTTAATAAAGTTATCAATAAAATAGGTATGTATTCAGACTTTTTACAACATACTTCCTGAAAAAACGCTATTTTTCAACATGTTTACCTTTTTTTTTTTTTTTTTGCTTCGCTCGGCTTGTGCATTTAGCCACTATCATGTAATTTATAATACCTACACAAATACAAATTCTATACAACGGTAAACTACCTGATTTTTATGTACACAAATACAAATTATATACAACGGCACACAAATTCATCTTTTATTTACTAATTCGTCAAAATGATACTTTTTTGCTTCGAGTAAGGTCGATTATCTACAATAAAACAAGCACATACTTACCTGCTTCCATAATGTCGAAAAAAAAAAGAAAACAAACTTCTAGGCTGAAATGGTTTTTAAATCCGACGCGGCGATAAAAACGCGCATCTCAAGGAAAATTCATACCAACTTTCTAATCTGTGGCTAAGGGGCCGTGGTGACGTCACACGATGAAATTTCAGATCCTTGATTGAATTATCGTAAAAGTTGACTAACTTTGTAATTTTTCAAGATATTCAAAAATATTATTTCACCACACCTAACTAATTTTTAGATCTTGGTAGGTAATCACAAAATAAAAATTGGATTTTGTCGTCTATGGAACTTCTCCATTGATTGCAATAGATTGAATGAATCACAACGAACAAGTGAGAATTGTATTCCTATTTGTTTTGTGGACAGAACTAATGAGAAAAAAAATCCCAGTAGTTCTGTCAACAGAACTAAGTAGGTACTCAACAGAACAGTGGGAGTAAACGATTCTGTTGGCCACAACTAATTTAAACCGATTTGACCACAGAACATATATTTACTCTGATGAGGATTTGACATGCCCAATACGGATGTCGGATTCTAAATTGAATTCATGGTGTTGCCAATTTTGAAAACTTTATTGGTGCTTGACCTAATATGTACGCTATCATCCTAGTAGTCTGTGGTACCTACCTAACCTACCTACTACCAAAGACGATTAATATCTAGAAGACAGACAAAGGCCATACACAAAATCGTAACCCGATCCCGCAGTACCAGATAGCCTGAAAACCTTTAAACATCAATTTTATCCAAGAAATTTCAATACTTAGTAGTAGGTAGCAACAATATTCAATATTTAAAGTTTTAAACATTTTTAACCAGAAAGTAATTGAAATTTCTTGGATAAAATTGATGTTTTAGAGTTTTCAGGCTATTTTTTAGGGTTACGATTTTGTGTATGGCCTTTGTCTGTCTTCTAGATATTAATCGTCTTTGCTACTACTAACTGTCTGACGATTAAAAAAAATCTAAATAAGTAGGTACACCCAAAGAGAATAATAAACACTTGAGCTATAGTCCGCGCCACGTAAAAAGAGCGCTGGAAAAAAGTGGAGGGGGTATGTTTGCGCATGGCTACACTCGCGCACGAAAGTACTAATCCTATTGTAGCCGGGCGGCCGGCTCGCGCAGCCTAGTATACACCGTTTTAACACCCTGTTAGAGACTAATTTTGTCAGATCAACTGTTAACAATAAATATTATGTGTGTAATAAATATTTTACTAATTTCAACATTCATGTCACTGTCTTTCATGAATAAAATAAATAAATTACTTACTCAGATGAATATCATTAATGGAATTATTATAAAAAACATGTTTAAGTCAGTGTTCATTGTTAAATTTAATTAAGTAAGTAGGTACCTACAAAATTCAGGTATTGTTGATACATTGTTTTATTATCATCAACAACATTTTTAGCAGCCTCTCTTCATAAAACTATGTATCTACGTCATAAATCATTTTTCTGATTTTTCTATGTAAAACCATTTCGAAAGCGTAAACTTTTGTACCCGATGATATTTTGAGAACGAATTTGACGTAGTGACAGCGCGGGAAGCTAAGGACTGCTGACGAACCAATAGCACGCGCCGAATCAATGACAGCGTTACCCCTTCACCCCGCGCCGCAGTTCACACCACCAATCGGACCTAAAAATCGACTCTGCGCAGCTTGTCAGCCAGCGCTCTTTTTACGTGGCGCGACCTATACCTAGTAGGTACCTACGTGATGCCATGCGGAGAAATAATTTTAAACATTATTTCATTTGTTTATATATGGTGCCTCTATGGGTGAAACTAGCGCCACCGCCGATTTTATTTTATTATTTACCTACGTTGAACAAAGGAATTTTGAAAACTGAAGTACAGTTTATGAAACCTATCTTAAGCTTTTTTTTAATACCTATATGTAATAGTTTCATTTTGTATAGTTTAGGAGGAATTACGAAAACAGAGTTAGGTGGCCACCAAGTGCAACTTCGCTATATCTCCTAAACTATGTTAAGTATATAAAACTATTACATAGTTAAAAAAAAATTAAAAAAAATACTATTAAAAAACATATTTTACTATTTGTTTTACTATTAAAAAACAGCTTAGGATAGGTTTCACAAACTGTACCTACATTCAGTTTTTAAAAATTCCTTTGTTTAATTAACGTAATAATAAAATAAAATCGGCGGTGGCGCTAGTTCACCCATACAGGCACCTTAAGTACCTACCTACTTACCTAAGTACCTACCTACTTACTTATAAGTAGGTAGGTAGGTACCTATGTTATATATCGTCACTGGAAATATCACTTAACGTAAGGGACAAACCTCTGTTTTTCAGGAGAGCTAAAATAAGATTTTTTTTTTGGAAATTGATCTGTATCTTTTTTTCCTGACGTCCGATTTGAATACTTTAAAGAGCAAAGTATCTTAGTTTTTCAGCACCTTTCTTACTATTATTTCAAAAATGTGAAAAAACTTATGGTTTAGGAGATAGCCTGTCCCTTACCGTAAAATTTAATGTAAAGCTGTACCTTACGTTATTCAAAATGAAGGTGAAAACAGTCTGCGATGATGTTAGGAACAACATATTAAATAAAGTAATAGGTAAGTTTAGCGTAAGGGTCTTTTATTAGTTTTCATTTGTTGTAAGTACATACAAACCTAGTAATATCACCCTTATTACTATCGAATCAGAGATCAAACCTTTTCGTATCTGTGTATGTGAGAAGAGAATATAAATTACCTGACCAATTAGATCTACAATTTTCTATTTCGATGCCAGTTTTAGACTAATTAGGTTATAAATATTAGATAATCAGCCTAAAAATATATTTTGACATCTAGTGAGTAAACAGGAGGTTTCATAACGGCTTTGCAATTAAACGCAGAACAACAAATATATATTTAAAATCTTTAATGGTAAGGACAAATAGGTACTGAAAAGAGAAGAGGAATAGAAATATTGGTGAATTGTGTTTTATAAATAAAGAATTGGATATCCTAAGAGTAGAGGTAGACCAAATAAAAAAAACTGTACGTAAGTAACTGTAGTGAGAAGGAGGTGTTACCTACATCTCCTTCTCAGGACCAGTTGTGAGAGTATGAACTTGATAAATTGGAGGCTTTGCTAGATCAAGACTCGTGCCCAATGCAAGAAAAGCTTGCAGAATCATTAGGAGTTGACCAAAGAACAATTTCTATACGTTAAAAAGCCGTTGGATTCAGTCAAAAGCATGCAATGACTCCAAGTGAATTTAACGTAAGGGACAAAAAAAATCTTAAAGATACTTACAAGTCCGTTACGTTAAATATTTATGACTAATCTGTCTAGAACTTACTAAAAAAATGTGATGTAAGGGACATTTTTTTAAAGATATCAAAATTCTGAGTATGCCAGTCGATAGAGCGTCGAATTTTAGATCGAATTGCATATTTAACTCATTTTCGACAAAATGTCCCTTACGTTAAGTGATATTTCCAGTGACG
Source organism: Xanthorhoe designata (assembly GCA_963582015.1). Lineage (NCBI taxonomy): Eukaryota > Metazoa > Arthropoda > Insecta > Lepidoptera > Geometridae > Xanthorhoe > Xanthorhoe designata. The sequence goes on from OY757049.1 coordinate 2,310,511, forward strand.
ATATTTCTACTCGTATCCTACCTAGGTACCTACCTATTTATTTTTCGAAGCCATTCTGTAACAATTGTTGTAGGGTTTTTTCTCTATTCTGAGGTTGTAGGTACTTAACAAAAAAAAAGCAGCCAAGCCGCCAAGCCCAAAGTTTTGGGCTGGGATGCTTTTTTTTTTGCCTAGATAGAAGTCGGGTATGAAAATGGCTAGGTATATCATATTTTACGATGTGAATTTGTGAATCTATTCAATCTATCGCTATAAAAAAATCCAAGGTGGCAAGTTGGCAACACTACACTGCCTGCACCTACCCTACACCTTTCAGATATACAATAGTACTCTGTGCCTACACCCTACCCTACCTACACCTAGCAATTTCGTTAATTTTATATTTACCTACCTACTTCTTGAGTTTGAGTTCTTGCTTCGCTTGCCTATAGCTCCGCTAGGAGTTTAAGTGTTCTGACTTCTGTGCTATAGAGTTGCTTCTTCACTTGACTGACTTTTTTAGACGGTAGCTAAGATATCTAATTTAAAGACAGTCTAGTCTATAATTAGGTATACATAACCTAAGTACTTAAAACATAATCATCAATTTTCTTGTGCCTTTGCCTTGTGGTGTGCTGTGTGCTGTTCTCTGCTGAACAAGGTGAACAAGATGAACAAGTAATATTATTATTACTGCGTTACCTATCTACCTACTTATCTATTGTAGAAAGGTAACGCAGTAAGTAGGTAAGTAGTAGCATGTAGTAGGTACCTTACGCTTTGAGCATTTTTTTTACTAGTGTTTTATTTGAAAACATTAGATTATTCATCCCTAGGTAGGTACCTACTATAAGTTTTGCATTCTACATACCTACCGTTTCCTTTCATTTGATACCAAACTTGAGTAGGTACCTAAGTACCTACCCAACCTACCTATATTTGAACTTTAACTTCCCATTATCTTGTAAACGACTTAGGTACAAACATAGGTAAGTACAGCTACTTACAATAACATGTTTTAAGACTATCGCCAAAAAACCAGCTTATAAAAAAACTGAATTACCTAGGCCTAGCACAGCGGTCAAACTTATAGCACCCATCTTTTTCGTCAGGGCTTAAAAACAGGATGTTAAGAAAATCACAACTGCTTATTATTTAACATTCACTAAACTTTTTTGTTTGCAGAATCAAAATGGAAAAGTTGCAGTCTCTTAAACTTCCCGATGCAGAAAAAATAGACACTAGCATGGCGAAGGTAAGACTATGATATACTTAATAAGAAGGTAGTAGGTATAGGCTTATTTTCAAGAAGGTGGAATGTACCTACCTACCACCTACTAGGTACCTATATCATAACTGGATCCCTATGTTACCTATCAATTATATTGGCCAAATTGGCAGTGGTAATTTTGTAAACAAACTCACTCATAAAATTGAATTACTTTTAATGATTGATTAAATAGTAAGTAGTACCTACTTGATAGTAAGTAGGTATTTCATAATAAAGGGAGTTTCACAAATGCCTAATAATTATGAAATCTATCTTCTATCTATACCTACCTACTTTAAATGACTGATTGACGGATCAACGCAAACGCACAGCCTAAACAGCTAAACGTAAAGTAGACATTTGATGAAAAATATTTTTTCGAAATTGTATGGGGGTAAAAAAGGAGGCAAAGTTTGTATGAAAAATCTTATTCCTAGAATTTAGAAACTAGAAACTTAGTATTGATATACTTCAATCAATACCTAGATTTAGTAAAATTAGATGCCAAAATATTTCCAAAACTACCCCCGCTTCGGGGTACAGGTGTTGTTTAGGTTTGTATGGGAACTTTTTAACGGAATGTTCATTTCGTTTGAAATTCTGTGTTATTACTGTTAATATTATCGTAATTATATAAGTAGGTACCTAATCTTAGTTATAATTCGATAGGGTTTAGGTACCTAGGTACCTACATATTTGAACCTAGACTCCGGTCCTAGGCCCCGGTACCCCACGGACCCAGGTCCGTGGGGTACCGGGGCCTATCGCATTTTCAAAATTATTTCGGGATCCGATCCGATCTTGATCCGAGGGCTGGCACTTATTTGGCTCCGAATTGCCATTCATCGCGGCAATGCTACTAGTGTCTTGGGCACGCTTCTGTCTGGCAGTGGCTTGGATCAGTTGAGCTACCTATATATCGTTTGTAACGAACCTTAGGTGGCTCAACTGGTTCTATCTAATTGTATTTTGTACAGTTATCAAATATGTAGTAGTTTAGATTCTGTTGGTAAAGAAATGTACCTACCTACCTTTAGTTTTAGTAAATAATTCATATCTTTTAGGAATATATCAATGAAATCAATGAAAATGATGAATGGCCTAAAGGTGATTGGTTTTATACTGAATCGGAGCCAGGAGACATTAAAAAAACAAATAAAATAAGTCAACTAAAATATTTAATTGAGTGCTCTAAATCTAACAAACCAAAATCAAAAAACAAAGAAAGCATAGGGGATACTATTGCAAAGAAAATTGAGGAAAACAAAGAGATGTTTGTACAATTGGAATACTTATTAAGAGGGACTGATCCGAGAGATGTTAGAGATGGGCATATAAAACTAATGGCTCAACTTGCACAATGCAGCACTTCTCTGTGGAATCATAGGATAAGTTGGAGTAAGTTTTTATTTGATTTTAATATTGACAATATAGATAAGAAAGTTTCTAGCCTTAGGCCTTAGGCACCGAGATGGCAGTTTTAGTGTCATATAATTTTAAACTTTATCTGCATTGTTATAATACATAGTATCGCTTGAAACGCAAGCGACCGCAAGAGATGCCGATAGCATTTTTGATCAAAGCGCTTTATTATGTAAGTACCAAATATAAATGTGTATTTTGCACTAAGTACCTATATTTTTATTTGAGTTTGCATTCTCTAAGCGGGATGGATGAAGTGGCGACAGGTCTCAGGAACAATAGGTATGTGATCCGCGTATGCCCCATAAGCTTATGGGGAAAATTTACAAGACGGTAAAAGGACCTGTCGCGTTGTATGGATCAGAGTGTTGGGCAATGAAGAAGACTGATGAAAGGAGAGTGCATGCTACTGAGATATGTGTGATGCGTTTAGATAAAATAAGAAATGAGTAGGGTACATTGTCGTACAATGAACCAGGTAAAGTTTGGAAGCCTTTAGCTTCGAGTTTCTTGGGTTTTTGTGTTCGGTTTTTTCACTGTTCGTTAGTGAATTTATCTGTCTTTCAATTTGCATTTAAATTTCTTTACAAATTTTATTAGTTTAGAAGATACATGGTTTTAAAAAAAAAATGAGATTTGGTTCAATGTGTACTCTTAGGTGTACACAGTGAACCGGGGTATTTTCCACAATGAACCACCTTATTTTGGGTAGCGTAATTATATTATAAAACATTAATAAAGGGCAATATATGAAAATACATAGTACTTTTATGCTTTTAATTGCGATATTTATGGTTTGGTAGCATAAAACACTTTTCTCTATTTTTTTATCATTTTCCTACATTTAATCGGTCAAAAATTTACATTTAACCTATACAACATTTGAATAACTAATGGAAAAACACTCAAATCACGATAAAGAGATCAAAATTATTATTTATTATTAACCTTAATCAAAATCAGCAAGGTTTCTATTTTTTTTAGAAAATTACACTTAGCAAGTAGCATAAAAACCAGGTTCATTGTGAACTACCTCGATGTGGTTCTATGAGAGACACAGCACATACTTTGAACTAATCTGAAAATTTCAACGGTTTAGTCTTATTATTTTAAGCTTACGTGCGGTACATGAGAAAGCTAACTAAATGTTTATTTAATATTTGTAATAAAAAAAGTGATATCTTTTATACAATTCACACAAAAAATCAAAGATGCCAGCAGAAAAAACATACTTTTTGGTTCAATTTTCAAACAAACGCTTCTCACACAGCCGTTATTAGTGGGCGACTTGCACAAACAGGTGTGCGGAGGGGGGACACATGTGCCTATCATTTACAGGTAGAAGCACAAATGGGCAACGTCAGATTTCTGAGAAATAACGATGGTTAATTGTGGCTGCCTGGTTCACTGTTGAACTACCTACCCTACCTATGTAAGGGGAAGTTTAAAAGTGGCACCTATGGCTGAAAAGGTGAGGAGTGCCAGATTTGCATGGTATGGTCATGTAATGAGTAGAGATGAAAGACATATTAGGTACCAAAAGAGTTGTGAGTATGAGTGTGGATGGGTATACGGGTAGAGGAAGGCCGAAAAAGAAGTGGATGGATTGTGTGAAGGAGGATATTATGATGAATGTAAGAGGAGTGAGTTCAGAGTTGACGTGTGATAGAGGAGAGTGGAAGAGAAAAACATGTTGTGCCGACCCCACTTAGCGTGGGATAAGGGCAGGAGAATGATGATTCTCTAAGTGACAGGTTGTAAGCCCGCTGCCGCTTCAAAAAGCCGGGTCTCCTCACGATGTTTTCCTTTATTTCGAAATGGAAAACGTTTCCAAGCGAAAAATTTATTGGTTTGCAACCTTCGGAACGAAAGTCACTGGCCCCACTTGGTCAACACGGCTCTAGCATTTAGTTAATGTACCTACTACTTTTAAAATTGTAATACCTATGTACCTACCTACCTAATTATGATTTGCTTCCAGATCCAATGATGCTTTTCACAGAAACTAGCCATCTCTACAACTTGGCATTTGTTTTTATGCGCCTATACGGCAATCCTGAAGGTGTGCCAACCATAATGATAAATAGCAAGAAGTTGAAACCACTGTGCAAATTCTTCGTAAAAATTTGTAGAGATGCGGGGTAAGTACCTACCTAGGTACCTATAATATTGGATAATCAATAATCCAATTAAACAGGTTGCCACCAAACTCTGTTTTCATAGTTCTCTGTGCATACCTACCTACCTACTATAGGTACAAACACCTGCAAGGAATCACTTTGTTATTTATTCAAATACCTAGCCGCATACTACATAGAATAGTATCCTAGCTACTCGATTTTTCATAGAAAATGTATGGGAATGTTTTTTTTAATTATTGCAAAAACTTGCGATTTTATTTTGTAAGTACTTAGGTAGGTAGGTAGGGTCAGGTGTCCAACGTTGAAACACCAAAAATTCAAAGTCTCATAGATCTTTCGTTTCTACTGGTTTCTACCGATATGAATCTAGTTTTTTACAGGTATACAGGTTATTTATTTGAGTATTGGATGTCATTTATAGTTTTTTCAATTTATGTATACACAGGCCATAAAAAAATAAAAACAAAAAAATTAGAAATGTTTCACTGTGTACACGACCGTGTATACAATGAAACACCATAAATTAAACAATGAAACGTATTAATTTGTACCGGATGTTTCCATCATTGTTAAATTAATGTCAAAAATTGCTTGCATTTAATAAAAAAAGGTTTTATTCAAAGTTAATACGCTATCAGACTTTCCAAATTACATAAAATAGGTAAATGACCAAAGGAATTAGTTATGTGCAAAAAAAAATTCTTTACATAATGAAAATCATTAGTAATTATATTTTTTTCATAAGAATTCTGAAAATAATACTTCATTACAACAAAATAACAACATAAGAATAGTATGGTATCCTTATGATACTAGTTAATTAGACTCTATTAGTAAGCTAGTAGGTTAGGTACCTACTATATAAAATACTGTTTCACTGTGTCCACTGTGCATTTGTTTCATTGTTGACTACCAAGGGTATCTTTAGTAATCTCATTTTATTTTTACTACATTGCATCACTTCATTAAAATGTTATAGTCCACGTTAATCTATGAAATATGTCCGTTGTTAGGTAATCCTGAGAAATATGAGATATGCTAGCATAACTAAATGTAAAATCTTGAAAGAAAGCAGAAAATTCGTACTTTTTTGTAAAAAAAATGAAAAAAGCTTCGCAAAAAATCTTCTTTCGCGCGCCATCGACGCAAACTGGGATATACCTAGCATGAGGTTCGAGGGGGGCTCCTTATGAGATAAACAGCAAGATCTGGTAACGTCACATTTCAGAAATTTCGCAAAGTTTCATTGTGTACCACTGTTTCAACGTTGGACACCTGACCCTACTTACTTACCTACCTAATACTACTTTAGGAAAAGTGTTCCTGGTGATCTGTAGGTACCTATTCTGTGCTGGTGAGAAATAGAGTCTAGAATGAAGATAAACTTGAGTTTAAGTACCTAAGTACCTACCTATATTATAATATATAAACTTATTATTATATTATAGTTGGTCGAGTGGTCAGGCAGCTCGGCTAGATCTGTTATTTTTAGTAAGATTTTTCATTTACTTCTTATACTTACTATAAACTTATTTTTGAACCATACTTTTTTTCAACAATCTAAAAATTCTAATATTTTTTCGTCAAATTACCTCAAACAATAGTGGCTATTCAGAGTGTCGCAAAAGCTAATTTAAACTAACTAAAAATGTTGCCGTCCCTTTCATAGCGATCGGAATAAAAAGGATGGCATTAATTTTAGTTAGTTTAGTTTAGCTTTTGCGACACTCTGAATAGCCACTAATAGGTTCCTAAGAGCAAAACTTACTAACTACAAAAGAAAAGGTAGCTATAATATCAAAATTGAAATAACTGAATTTTTTTTTGGTGCAATATACCTACCCACCTTTATAATAAATAAAAAAAGCCTTTATTATTCCTTAATTAACAAAAAAAAATTACTTAAATTCTAAAAAAAAAAAAGTGTTTTAATTAAGGACTCCTCTACGGGTATAGGTAGGTACATTAGGTCCTTTATACTTACAGAATGTCTATTAGGAACTTTGCATAGGTACTCATCTAGACAATTGCTTTCGGTTTCAGATTAGAGGTTGCTACTGTTTACACAAGTCGTGAATTTGATGAAGAAGATCTAAAATATCACTCATGGTTATACAATGGTAAAAATAATACTTACAAATATTTCATCTAACTTACTTTTTGACTTTTTTACGACCTCTAAGGGCTCCCACACAAAACTGCGATGCGATGCGATGCGACGTCGCATTTGTATATAATTGCTCAGTCATAGCTCGCAGATATTTGCGATTTTGTGTGGGAGCCCTAAGCTGTGGCGCAGTCGGTGAAAGCCGCCTGAGACGCGGAGGTTGCGGGTTCGACCCCCGCTACGGGACAATTGTTAGTATGATCTGCAAATATTTGTCTCCAGTCTGGGTGTTTTCTATGTACCTAGGTATAATAATTATTTACAAAAAAAATGTATTAAAGTAGGTAGATAGATTATATCAGTCATCTGGTTACCATAACACAAGCATTAAATTGTTTAGCTTGGGATGATGCTGTGTGGAACGTCCAAGGATATTTTTTTATTTTATGAATCTAGAATTAGTCGGGGAAAACAACAGCGTCATTCCCGACTTAGTTTTTAATACCTAGCTATTTGAAAATGGTTTTCAGAACCTGCCATGGGTTGCACTGGAGTGGTGGCCGAGCGAGCGGACCTCGACTCCGCCATCGATTGTTTCATCAACTCCTCGGTTTCGGTACGTATCCTCTGGTGCAGCTTGCCTAATGTTTCCTGATAGATAGTTGCCAATGGAAATAGATGGAAGCCAAAGAGGCTCAACCAGCTTTGTGTTGACGGCCTTCGACTGAAGCATGACTCTAGTCACGCTTGTGACCTCGTGGAAGGCCAGAAAGAAAGCTGGTTGAGCTCGTCGCTGCTATTAGATAAGTAGCAAATTGCCGAAAAAAAACTCAGGCCTTTACATCTTTGCTAAGTAGATGATTTATACAGCGTCAGGAGGCAATCTTTGCCTACACTTTACGGGACACTGTAGTGCCTGGGACATTGTTGAGATGGAATAGGCTTGCCCAGCACCTAAACCATCTTCTCAGTTAAGTCGGCCATATCCACAGGAAAGACCATGGTCAATACGTGAGGGGCTGACTAGCTGCGGGTTTCCTCACGATGTTTTCCTTCACCGTTTAAAATTCGTGATAAAGTGAATATAAAGTTTTCGACACGAAAAGTCCATTGATGCACGGCCGGATTCACGACCTTCGGATCGAAACTCGAAGTACTAATCCACTTGGCCAACACGGCTATTAAATTAATTGCTGAACTATCTAAATACTCATTCCCTGCCCAGCTCCGCGTTGCTCTCCGAAGGAAAGCTTCTCCTGCGAGCTATCTGCGTCATGGGCACTGAAAGTGGACGTGTAACTTTTTCAAAATATGGAAATGGAATTCGAACCTGCGAGCCAATGTTGACAAGGCATACAGCAAGTTCTTTTGCACACGATCCTCACTTCTGAATCGATACAAGTGCACGTTTGCAGCGCGTTTTATAATGGACTTCAAAACAGGTAATCAAATCGAATCTGCCAAAACGCGCTGCAGACGCGTAGAGGACGCATGACCGCACATTCGAAAAACACATGCATACTAATATATTGCATTTGTAAGGCTCCATGGCGATTCAAGCAAATCTACGTGCAGGAGAGCATAGTCGAGGATTTCGTGGACGCTCTCAGAGCGAAGGGTCGCGGCGTAACCGGCGCCGGCGCTGTCCACGTCGGGGACAAGACCTTCCTGCTGGAGGGTGAGGGGGGGCGGGGGCTGCCAGCCAGCGCGTTCCGCTCCGCGCGAGAGGTCCTCGATCTCATCGACACGCCGTACCTCAGCCTGTGGGCCGCGGAGACGGCGCTCGCACACGAAATAGCCTTACGATCACCCTCTTCAACAATCTGGATCAATGACTACGCCTCCTTTTACGGACCACCCCGCTCCGCTCTCTCCGTCTTCAACTCACACGTGAAACTATCTTGTAAGTGTTGTGTTAAAAAAGAAATTCTATCAAAATGGTCGGAGCTTCGAACCGAGGATCGTTTTAACGTCATCAACGCGGCTCTCACTGCGAGTAACGATGTGATTCTGAAGCAGTGCTTACCTGGCTTACGAGAGTATCGCGCAGATGCTCTTCTGGAAGTCACAAATAATACTATCTGTTTCGGTATACAGAAACACCTTGGTCTAATAGGATACCGTAAGTCCGTTAAAGACAAAAGTTCGTGGTTAATTGTGGTGAAGGTACTTCTGAACGGCAATGGCATTTGTCATAATGACATTAATAAGAAAACATTAAAAGAATTACAAAAATTTGGAATTCCAATAACGGTTGAAGATGGTGATGCTAAAGCTGATGATATTCTTGTGCCATATCCGATGCTACTGGAGAGATTGAAAGTTATTCGAACAAATTACGGTACAATATTCGCAAATTAAATTCAGTTAAATGTTAGATACCTACTTACTTAAGTATTCATATAAAAATTGTGAAAAAATGTAGGTAGACAAAAACAATAATAAATAGAGGTACAAAATGATCAGAATACAAACAACCGACTTATAATGCCTCGACAATTTAATGAAAGAACTTAATAATATAGGTTAGGTATAGGTGGCTATTCGGGATGTCGCTTAAACTAATCTGACAGCACTAAAAGTGTTGTCGTCCCTTTCATAACGATCGAAATAAAAAGGAAGCCATCAATTTTAGTGTTTTCAAATTAGTTAAGTTTAGCTTTAGCGACATCCCGAATATCCACCATAGAGTGCATCGTCCTGATTAATTTATTCTATGTCGTCCCACTGTTTGGAAAAAACATTCCTATGGCTCGTATTCAGAGTCCATACTCAACCGTGAATCGTGTCTCAAGCGGTGATTGATCAGTCAGATTTATTCTTCTTATTTATTATTTATTAGGTAGGTACCTACTTTAAAGTATTTGTGTGATTTCCCGACGTTTCGAAAGCATTGCAGCTCTCGTGCCGTCTGCCGTAAAAATGTTGCACTAAAAATGTTGACGTCTCTTGATGTCGCCAAAACTAAACTAAACTAGGTAATTTTAGTGCTGTCAAATTAGTTTAGTTTTTTATTTGGGACATCTGAATTGACACCACAATATAATAGGTACTATACCTACTAGTGTTTTAGTTATCATTTAAAGTTATTCCGTCTGCCGTTGGCCAATTAACAGGTATAAAAAATATATTATTTAGGTATAGGTTATAATATATATTTTTTTATAGGTAGGTAAGGACTGTTCAATGTAAAAAATTTAATTATATTTTTAAAGCAATTTATTTTCAGTTAGTTTTAGTACAGATAATGGTGTCAATTCAGATGTCGCCAAAACTAAACTCAACGAATTTTAGTGCTGTCAAATTATATTTATTTTATTTTTTGGGACATCTAAATTGACACCACAATATAATACTATACCTACAAGTGTTTTAGTTATCATTTAAGGTTATATAATGTACCTACCCTATTATAGGTTACTTATAGGTACTATTTTAATTATGTCAATGTATAGGATAATGAAAAATTATGTCATTTAAGTACATACCTATACCAATACTTAGTTAAAATCATCAGCATTGTCTAAGTACCTATCTAGACTCTAAATAATTATGTACCTAACAACAAATTTCGGTAAATTGTATACAAGTACTTAATGATAAGGAATAAAGTAATTGTTTTAAATTTTACTAAAAAAATATTTTATTTGTCTATACCTTACACCTTACCTTGTATTGTACCTGTACCTTGTAGGTAGGTAAAAAATGGTCCGTAAATAAGCACATCGAATATTAGCTTATGGCTAGATATTAATGGAACAAATGAATATCGAATAGATAATGCCACAATTGATGGTTTGATATTGTGACGTAATCACCCTATATTTGGCATTGCTAAATTGATTGGGATTACCATACAAAATGGTGTCTATTCAGATGTCGCAAAAACTAAAATAGACTAATATGACAGCATCAAATTGAAACCATCCTTTTTATTTCGATCGTTTTGAAAGGGACTAATTTTAGTGCTGTCAAATTAGTTTAGTTTTGGCGACATCTGAATTGACACCATTGTTTGGTAGGTATTTTGAGTGCTGGCACAAAATAGTACAGAGAGGAAGACGTGTGTATCAGCAGGCTGCATAAAATCTTCGCTCGGAGATTTTATGCTTTTTTTTCGCATTATTTATTTTCACCGATGTATTGCCAGAGGTCTATCTTAAAAAATAAGCGCCATTTCACCGCAGGTTTACAGAGTAACGAAGTAGGTATCATTTCCCTAATTATGAAGAACGTAGCTTTCACATAAACTGAGATAAATAAGGATTTCGACGACTAATTTGCATATCTCTCTTAAGGGTTGCAAACATGCAAGCGAAGCCGCGCGGGTCTAGGATCAAGTGGTAAACAGTGGCTCACTTTTTTTCCGAAAGACATAACTCGGCGCTGGATAGAGATTTTTTCACTCAGTGAATTCGTCAAACTCTCGAAGAGAAAAATGGAGATTATTCATAATTTCTGTCTTAAAACGTGGCCAGAAAGTTTATACGTTAGGTGTACAGTCATTGAGATGTATTATAGAGCCACAATCAGACAAATAAAATGTAAACGCCAAAACTCTGCGCACACTTCGTAGTGCGCAGAGTTTTACTTTTTTGCGTACCTACAGAGTAGGTACAGAGAGACTTTTGAAAAATGTTGCAGAGAATAATTTATTTTCTTCACAATAAATTGTGTTACAATAGGATTTAGTTTCAATTATAAAAACTACATTTAGGGGAAAATGCAAAAAAATACAAAAATCGAGTTATAGTGGGCCACACCAGAGATTAGGGCTTGATTTATTTGGTCTATGGCCACACTAAAGTCCCAATAGGTACAGCACTCCCGCCATCTTACGTACCTACTACTACCATTTTATAATACGTTTAATTAAACCGCCTTCTCTGTGTAGGTTTAGGAGTTTTAATCCTTCTTCTTACAGAGACTTTATGCATTAAAGTGACACCAAATTATAAAGCTAGTATTAAGGACAGAATGTAATACTTTTCAGTGTCCAACCTAATTTTGTATACTTATGTTTGTACGATTACCCGATAACTACTTCTAAGATTGTCAATGTCATTGTCAACCCTGCCTAGTAGTCTGTCTGTTTGGTACATACTTTTGTTTATCATGTTGTTTGGTAGTCTGTGGTGGTATGCAAAGAGCATATGGTGGTACCTATGTTGCAAAGAGCATACAATGTACATACCTATGGTATTGACAGTCACAGAGTAATATGGGTATTATTTTGCAAAGAGAATATAAACACTACGTTAATTATTGTTTTGTGTTGTTCTTCTATTAAATGCTCTTTGTATTGTTCTGTGGCTTTAAAAGAAATAGTTTTTAATAGGCTGTTAATTTAATTCGATTAACCGTGTACGTGTTACGATTAGCGTGGTAGGATAAACAACACGATAACCTATAACATACTTACCGTAGTGTTTTTATTCTCTTTGACGATAACCAAACCAAAGAGCATAAACCAAACGATAACCAAAGAGAAACACTACGACGATAACCTCCAATGCCGCGTACTCACTCTTCAGGAGACCCTCGCACCACCTCGCACGAGGGACTCGCGCGAGGCTTGTCGAGCGGAGGCGGCCGGAGAGCAGCCACACACTCCGTTCAGTGTGACCAACGTAGGCGATTTGTCGCCATTTAGGCTACTCAGAATGAGAATCGGCGATGAAAATGTCTGAAAGGCGACTGGTCGCCTATTAGGCTACTTCTAAATTAGATTAAAATTGAAAAATAAAATAAAATTGAATAAAATTGAAGTCACCGTGATAAGACTTCCCTACAAAAGGGCGATTATTGTACATTTTTCAAAATTGTTTTTACTTTTATTTTATGTCGTGTAGTTATTGCGGTAGACTGGATTTATTTTTTGAAATTGTATCTTGTTCATAATTTTATGATAGGTTAAAGTAGGTATGAATAAATAAATTGATTTAATACCTACTACGTTTTATTTTATTTGAGCGAAAATTTGGCGTTTGGTTTGGGCTACAGAACAAAAATTGAAATTGGACTAAGTACCTACATTAGGCTAGGTACTTAGGCCGTGCGCTGCGTTAAGCGGGTGCACGGCGCGGGCATCCGACGCGGGCATCCGTCGCGGGCATCCGCGTCGTGCTCCGTCGCGGACAAATAGCCCGTCGCGGGAATCCGCAACGACCTCCCGCTAAACGCAGCGCCGCCAGTACAATTTTAGACGTGCGGGTGTACAGTCGATTCATAATGGATTATTTGTTGATATACTACCTAGCCAAAAGACGACGTAGACAACAGCGGCAGCCAATCAGCCCATATGTCTCGTCCAGATTGTTGTGTGGAGAATTTGTAACCAAGTTTACGCTATTAAGAGAAGATGAGAGGAGATTTTTATCAACTTGATTGTACAAGCACGGCGCGTGCGACACGGATAACGCAGCGGCGCTCACTGACTTTCTAGAAACATCTCCGCTCGCGCGTGCTCCGTCGCACGGACACGCGAGCGTACCCCCGTCGCCCGCGCCGCGTGTGACGGGCGTTCCGCCTTACGCAGCGCTGCTCTATGAATTTACATGAAACATCACGCCGCGCGGGTGCCCGCGCCGTGTACCCGCTTAACGCAGCGCACGGCCTTATGATGTAAAAATGGCGACATCAGGCCCTAAGCGGTTGGCAACACTGAAGAGTGTGGATGATTGTCTCGCCTCGCCCCCTCGTGTCCTTTGACTCGTGCCCGAAAAACCGAGAACAAGCGGAGCGCGCGCGAGGCGACCGGAGGCGAGACGAGGGGACCGTCCTCACTCTCCCCTCGTGTCGCCTCCTGGAGAGTGAGGATGGGGCACAATAATCAATCAGATAGGTACCTACTTAAACTTAGATAGATTCTTATTTATTTTTTGTTGGCTGGCATTGTAAACTGAACAAGAATAAAGTGTTCAAAGAAAGTAGGTAAGTACATATGTAAGTACCTATTCATTGACCGCTGCCCTGCCCGCTGGACGCGGGCGAACAATAATATCACATCTCTAAAAAAATTTAATATTTTGTAACCCCCGAAATAGGTAGGTAGGTAGATCCTACACATGATTTTTCACCCCTACTTTCACCACCCTGTATCTTATAAATGGCTCAACCAATTTGAATAAAACATGTAAGAAATGCGTGTGCGTTACCCTGGCGGAATGATGTCTCAGATCAAGCTGAAAATTTCAGAAAAATTAGTGCCCTATGTCCTTTAAATGTGCCCCAAAAATAAAATTAGTGCCTATAAAGGTTTCAGAGTTATTCGAGAAAATAACATTTCGCTGGGGTAACGCTTGAAAACGTTACCCCAGCGAAATGATTTTTATCTAGTGGCTTTAGCCAAATCAAAAGTAGCCTAAAAGGTAGCTTATATTTGTGCACTTCCAGGGCCGATCAGCGGAATTTGTGCCCCCTGTGGTTCTTGAGTTATTGCAGATTCCGCTGCGGTAACGTTGGGCATCTTCGGATCGGCTGGACGCACAAATATGGTTTTTTGTGACCAGGTGCGGTGTAATTAGTGCCAATTTGTGCCCTAAAAATTTTTCCAAAAGAATGTAAGATGTATGAATTAGACGAGTTTTTCTGAAAATCGAAAATAACCTCTAAATCATAAACAACATAAGTTAGGCACTCTGTGATTACATTGGCTGATGCATTATTAAGAATATATATCTTCTGACACAACTGTGAAACCCTACAACTAATTTTCGACGAAATAAATCAATTTTATACTGAATATGGTTAACTTATTTCGAGCCTCCAAAAATTGGGTTTTTAACAAGAGAACAACTTTCATGATTTGCAAATAATTAGTGCCCATATTCAAATATACTTATACCGAATTTCAGCTTTCTACACCTTATAATTAACCATTAATCAATAAAAACAACTAACGTGAACTTTTTGACGGTTATCCGGAAAAATACAAAAGACCATTAAAAAGCGGCCGTTAGGAACATTCACCTCACCTTCTTAATTTATCCTCTAGTTTTTCTTATGTTTTGTACAGTAGTGAAGAAAAGATTAGGTATGTCATTCATTAATATTCATTATACCTATACCTATTATCTAAGTATTAATATATTATAATTATTTATTAAGTATATATATTACTATTATACATTCATTCATTGTATACCTACTGTATAGTATAGTATTAGGTAATGGGGGCAATTCTGAGTGTCGCAAAAGCTAAACTAAGCTAACTAAAATTGTTGCCATCCTTTTTATTCCCATCGCTATGAAAGGGACGGCAACAATTTTAGTTAGCTTAGTTTAGCTTTTGTGACACTCAGAATTGCCACTATTATCACACTAAAACATACTTATTACTAGCGATGAAAATAAAACAATTTAGGAATGTTATGAGCACGATATTTTTATTTACCTCGTATCACCTAAAATGTCTCGTAAGTACCTTTACAATTTATTATCTATGAAAATCTAATATAATAAAATAAGTTGCCTCCATCCTACACTAAAACTTGTCTACGTAAGTGTACCTTACATTATAACATGACAAAGCTACCGAATTAAAGATGTTGGCTTGAAGTATTGAACGGCCGCTTTTTAATGGTCTTTTGTATTTTGCCGGATAACAGTATAAAAGTTCTCGTTAGTTGTTTTTATTGATTAATGGTTAATTATAAGGTGTAGAAAGCTGAAATTCGGTATAGGTTTATTTGAATATGGGCACTAATTATTTGCAAATCATGAAAGTTGTTCTCTTGTTAAAAACCCAATTTTTGGAGGCTCGAAATAAGTTAACCATATTCAGTATAAAATTGATTTATTTCGTCGAAAATTAGTTGTAGGGTTTCACAGTTGTGTCAGAAGATATATATTCTTAATAATGCATCAGCCAATGTAATCACAGAGCGCCTAACTTATGTAGTTTATGATTTAGAGGTTATTTTCGATTTTCAGAAAAACTCGTCTAATTCATACATTTTACATTCTTTTGGAAAAATTATTAGGGCACAAATTGGCACTAATTACACCGCACCTGGTCACAAAAAACCATATTTGTGCGTCCAGCCGATCCGAAGATGCCCAACGTTACCGCAGCGGAATCTGCAATAACTCAAGAACCACAGGGGGCACAAATTCCGCTGATCGGCCCTGGAAGTGCACAAATATAAGCTACCTTTTAGGCTACTTTTGATTTGGCTAAAGCCACTAGATAAAAATCATTTCGCTGGGGTAACGTTTTCAAGCGTTACCCCAGCGAAATGTTATTTTCTCGAATAACTCTGAAACCTTTATAGGCACTAATTTTATTTTTGGGGCACATTTAAAGGACATAGGGCACTAATTTTTCTGAAATTTTCAGCTTGATCTGAGACATCATTCCGCCAGGGTAACGCACACAAGAAATGCCGCAAGAAAACATGCTTCTAAATGAAAAACTAGCATACCTATCCCACAGACACACGTGGTCAAATCCCCTCTTGTTGTGTTACCCCTCGGGTAGTTCCTACAATAACAAAAGTCTTATTTATTATTGTAGAATTAAAATGGAAAAGTTGGAGTCTCTTAAGCTTACCAATGCAAAGGAAATAGACACCAGCATGGCGAAGGTAATAATAATGATAAATAAAATAAGTAGTTAGGTATAGGTAGGTAGGGTCAGGTGTCCAACGTTGAAACAGTGGTACACAATGAAACTTTGCGAAATTTCTGAAATGTGACGTTACCAGATCTTGCAATTTATCGCATAAGGAGCCCCCCTCGAACCTCATGCTATATCCCAGTTTGCGTCGATGGCGCGCGAAAGAAGATTTTTTGCGAAGCTTTTTTCAATTTTTTTACAAAAAAGTACGAATTTCCTGCTTTCTTTCAAGATTTTACATTTATTTATGCTTGCATATCTCATATTTCTCAGGATTACCTAACATCGGACATATTTCATAGATTAACGTGGACTATAACATTTTAATAAAGTGATGCAATGTAGTAAAAATAAAATGAGATTACTAAAGATAGGTACCCTTGGTAGTCAACAATGAAACAAATGCACAGTGGACACAGTGAAACAGTATTTTATATAGTAACCTACTAGCTTACTATTAGAGTCTAATTAACTAGTATCATATGGATACCATACTATTCTTATGTTGTTATTTTGTTGTAATGAAGTATTATTTTCAGAATTCTTATGAAAAAAATATAATAACTAATGATTTTCATTATGTAAAGAATTTTTTTTTGCACATAACTAATACCTTTGGTCATTTACCTATTTTATGTAATTTGGAAAGTCTGATAGCGTATTAACTTTGAATAAAACCTTTTTTTATTAAATACAAGCAATTTTTGACATTAATTTAACAATGATGGAAACATCCGGTACAAATTAATACGTTTCATTGTTTAATTTATGGTGTTTCATTGTATACACGGTCGTGTACACAGTGGAACATTTCTAATTTTTTTGTTTTTATTTTTTTAAGGCCTGTGTATACATAAATTGAAAAAACTATAAATGACATCCAATACTCAAATAAATAACCTGTATACCTGTAAAAAACTAGATTCATATCGGTAGAAACTAAAGATCTATGAGACTTTGAATTTTGGGTGTTTCAACGTTGGACACCTGACCCTATGTATAGTCGCGCCACTTAAAAAGAGCGCTGGCTGTCAAACTGCGCAGTGGTCGATGATTGGTGGAGAGGTAACGCGGCGCACTTCATACCATTGATTTAGCGAGTGCTATTGGTTCGTCAGCGAGTGAAACAGGTGCAAACATACCCCCGCTACTTCCCCTCAGCGCTCTTTTCCTATACCTACCTACTAGCTATCTACTCTTAGAACTTCTAGAAATTCGAACCCCAACTGGTTTATAGTGTGTAAATTTTATCCAGTGCTTAAATGTACCTACCCTTAGTAGGTACTATATATTCAGAATCCCTTATAACATTTAGGTAGTAAAAGGCTAACTGGTATAATATATACCTACCTACCTTATGGATAAAAATTGCTATAAAATATTGCTGAATAATCTTAATAACAATTA
The DNA here is from genome assembly GCA_963582015.1 of Xanthorhoe designata. Classification (NCBI taxonomy): domain Eukaryota; kingdom Metazoa; phylum Arthropoda; class Insecta; order Lepidoptera; family Geometridae; genus Xanthorhoe; species Xanthorhoe designata. The sequence continues at coordinate 2,328,456 of OY757049.1, forward strand.
TTATGACGTTTTAGGAATACATTAATAAAATCAATGAAGATGATCAATGGCCTGAAGATGATCTGTTTTATATTGATGTGAAGCCAGGAAAAATTATAAAAAAAGAGAAAATCAATGATATCCTTGATGCGCTCCGTGATGAAAACGGTGCAACAGGGACTAATTTCGGAAATGACTTGAAAACCCAAGGGGAATTTATCGCAGAGAAAATTGAAGAGAACACAGAAATGTTTGTACAATTGGAATACCTACTTATTGAGAGGCACTGATCCGAGAGACGTTAGGGAAGGACATATAAAACTAATGGCTCAACTTTCTCAATGCAACGATTCTTTGTGGAATGATATGCCTTACTGTAAGTTTTTATTTGATTTTAATATACATATAACACATGTGAGTATGTATATAATACTGTCCCATGTGTTTAATAAAGAGGCCTCTTCACCTTTCCACCCATAGTCACCCAATCCAGCAGATCAGCTAATAGTCTTGCGACTGGTCGCCAATATAAAAAAAAACTGTCCTATCCATAGGACAGTTTCTTAGATTAATATTATATTACTTATCGGTTTTCTTTGCTTCCAGGTCCAACAATGATTTTCACTGAAAGTAGTCCTCTCTACTACTTGGCATTTGTTTTTTGGGCCTTACACTCTGATTCACTAATTCTGAAGTCAATTATGCCAATGATAATGATTAATAACAGGAAGTTGAAACCGTTGTGCAAATTCTTTGTCAACTTATGTAGAGATGCAAAGTAGGTATAATATTATATTTAAGCCTGTGTTTTTGAATAGATAATACAAGCTCTAAACGGTGAAGGAAAACATTGTGAGGAAACACAGCTTAGTTAGCCCCACACATATTGACCATTGTTTTCCTATGGATATGGCCGGCTAAGCTGAGAGGATGTTTTAGGTGCAGGGCAAGTCTAATCCATCTCAACAAGAGAGGGACCAAAAACCAAAAGTGAATCCATAGTTTCGTAGTATAAAATTGTCGTTCTAAGCGGTCACAACTTGGATGGGTGACCGCAAGTGGCATTATCAGCTGAGCGCTTCCGTGCTTCGGAGAGCACGTTAAATTGTCGGTCCCGGCTTTTAAAGTCGAGCCTTGACGGAGGCCTTCTACGGTCTAAAAACTCCATCACCAGAGTTGGCCACTTGCTCATACGAACGAACAAACTGCCAGCATATAGCTTTATTGTAGGTACCTACACTTCCTACTATACTATAGTCATCCAGACATTTACATTCGGTTTCAGATTAGATGTAGCTTTGGTTTACACAAGTCGTGCCAACATAGAAGTGTCTCCATGGAATGGTAAATAATATAATTCTTTTTTCTAACATAATATTTTCCAATCTAAATGTGGAAAAGACAGAAGATTGAAAAAGGACGTGTTGGCTGAGCTCGACTTGCGATCTGAAGGTTGTGGGTTCGAATCCCGGCCGTGCATCAATTGATTTTTCGTTTTGCTAAAATATGCAAATTAACATTGCTCTAAACGGTGGAGGAAAACATCGTGAGGAAACATGTGGCTTAGTCAGCTCCACACGCATTGACCACTGGACCCGACAGTCTTGTCAGGGACACTCCAAAAGAACGCTTCGCTCGCTCGGTCTTATCAAATTTCTAACGTTACGTCTTAAATGTTTTTATTTTCCACTAGCCTCGTTATGAGAGTTACCTTGAAAAATTATAGTCTCCTAATCCCTACAGCTGAAATTGAAGGGGATTATGACACCCAAATTCCCTCAACTAGGTATTTGGGGCGGATACAAATTCAACAAACCAAAAATAATAAGAATTGAAATAATATTGAGTACATAAGTAAATTTTATTTATTTACTTAAAAAAAATGATCTAAGCAGTATATCAGTCATCTCATCATCTGGTAACCATCCAAATATAATTTTAAACTCTTGGTATTCATCGTCTTTGCCTTAACACATTAAACATTAAATTGCTTAGCTTGAGACTAGATGGCGCTGTGTGGAATGTCCAAGAAAATGTATTTATTTAATAATTGATTTATAGAAGTTAAAAAATAAAAATAAATTAAATATCCTTGTGTCATCTAGAAATGCTTGTGTTATGGTAACCATCAGATGACTGATATTATACTACTTACCTAATTTACCTAAGTATATATATATATATTTTTTTGTAAATCATAGGTACCATACATATGAAAACACGCAGACTCGAGGCAAATACTTGCAGATCATACAACATTTGCCCCACAGCGGGGATCGAACCCGCAACCTCTGCGTCTCAAGCGGGCTTCCGCCCCCTGCGCCACAGAGGTCGTCAAGTGAAACTAACGACTTTATTAACGACTTTGTTTTATATATTTAGAAATCTATTCAGAACCTGCCGACAACATGGGTTGCACTGGAGTGGTGGCCGAGAGATCTGACCTCGACTCCGCCATCGATTGCTTCATCAACTCCTCGGTTTCGGTACGTATCCTCTGGTGCAGCAGCTTGCCTAATGTTTCCTGATAGATGGTTGCCAATGGAAATAGATGGAAGCCAAGGAGGCTCAACCAGCTTTGTGTTGACAGCCTTCGACTGAAGCGTGACTCTAGTCACGCTTGTGACCTCGTGGAAGGCCAGAAAGAAAGCTGGTTGAGCTCGTCGCTGCTATTAGCTAATTGCCGAAAAAAAAAAACTCAAGCCTTTACATCTTTACTAAGTACGTAAGTAGATGATTTACACAGCGTCAAGAGGCAATCTTTGCCTACATTTAAAGGGACACTGTAGTGCCTGGGACATTGTTGAGATGGAATAGGCTTGCCCAGCACCTAAACCGGCCATATCCACAGGAAAGACAATGGTCAATACGTGTGGGGCTGACTAGCCGCGGGTTTCCTCACGATGTTTTCCTTCACTGTTTCCTGCGAGCTATCTGCGTCATGAGCACTGAAAGTGAGCGTGTAACTTTTTTAAAGTATAAATCTATGGGTCGACCGGAATTCGAACCTGCGAGCCAATGTTCACAATGTTTTACTACGTTTGTATTGATTCAAATGCGCTGCGTACGCAAGGCATCCAGCAAGTTCTTTTGCACAAGATCCTCACTTCTGAATCGATACAAGTGCACGTTTGCAGCGCGTTTTGTAATCGACTTCAAAACAGGAGCTTTATTCCCCACGGCACAAAGTAACATAACTTCACTCAAACGCGTGCTTTATTGACTATTCGAAATTCAAAATCCAAAAATGTGCAATTTTACATGTCACCTAGGCTCGTTTAGATTGGTATTGACCAATGAAAACATAACATACGCAATGTCATGAATTTTCAAATTCTGTATGCCACCGTTACATGCTCTTTGTGCCACGACTAGGCGAGGTTAATACCTGTCAAAATTCCATGCTTCTCAATACCGTGTTTTGTAAAAACACTGCTGAAGCGCGGTACAATTTTTCATATTTATTATGAGATTTGTGTTATTTTAACTATTCAATGGTGAAAGAAGGAAGACGTGTAGCACTCGGAGACTGCCGCGGTAAAGCTATTGCATAGCATTTTTTCGGAGTGGAGGGTGTTAGGTTATTTTCGTTACGGAATTTCTGGATTCGGTCTCCACGCTCAAGGCCCGCGATAGAAGCTATGCAATAGCTTAACAATATTATTTTTACGACAAATAATGTACTAAATCATTGAATCACCTATTCAGCCTTTTTGGTCACATCATCTACACTGCAGCCTCATTGGAGGAGAGACTTTTTAACATTGTCAGTAAACGTAGTGTTTATATTCTCTTTGATTGTCAGGGTTTGACTTGACATTAGTGACGGCACGGTATTATTTATTTATTGTATTTTGATAAAATTATATTAGGTACGTATTCTATCTGATTCTATCATTGAATATTTGTCGGCAACAAAGATAAATCAAGTCGGTAATTCTAACAAGATAACCTAAAATAAGTGCTATAATAAAATATTATGCCAGAAAAAAACAACACATTTTTTAAAAATTTATTCACAAAGCACTATGATGAGATTTCTTTCACAGGATCGCTGATGCCCTCATGGATCTAACAAATGCAATTAATAATAAATGGTTGTGAAATAAATGTGGTTGATAAAAAAAAACTCTTTGACTTAATTACTCTCTTGCCGAGACGAGAAGTAGGAAATGTAGGTTGGCAGTAACATTGAACGTGCTCTCCAATTTCGCTATGAAGCGACTTGCACTAGGCTGGCTGATAGTGCTAACCAATCGTTTCCAATTGACTTTTGATAGCTCCAAATAAAGTACAAAGCTACCCAAGTTTGCCTCCAAGGATGCCGCGCAATCACTAAAACCACTTCTAGGTAGTGCTCACACATTTACAATTTTAGGATCCATTGATTGGGATCATGATCCCCTAAATCTCTCCTACTTATGTTTGTGCGTTGTTTTCGAAGAACAATTTACATTTTCATTGCTAGTTTTAGGTAATTAAAATAGAGAAAATGCAATTTCGATGAAAATTAATCAATGATTGAAGTATTGAAGTAGGTAATTGTTATGACATTTGTCAATTCGTCCGGGAACTAGTCGGACGTACCTAATGAATTAAAATAATTATTTTTTGACTCAAAACTTTGAATAACAACAAAATTAATGATTATTGTGATTTAATAATCATGTAATTCAATGTTATTTTACTTATAATATGATGTGGTTTAAACCAAAAAAATCAATCAACTAAAATTATGATATCTTTCCAAAAACATTTGCGAAAGTATGGTTTTGAACGAATTACGAAAATATCAAGACCATGAACGAAGTAGCCACTGGACCCGACATAAAATACAAATAAATAAATAAATAATATCCTTGGACATTCCACACGGCGGCGTCATCTAGTCCCAAGCTTAGCAATTTAATGCTTGTGTTATGGTAACCAGATGACTGATAAACTACATAGATACATTTTATCCGTTATTACTATAGGTACATATTTATTATACATAGCGAATTTGCACTTGGTAGCTACCAAACTCTGTTTTCGCTATTTCTCCTAAACTATACAAAATGAAACTATTACATAGGTATTAAAAAAAGCTTATGATAGGTTTCACAAACTGTACATTCAGTTTTTTCAAATTCCTTTGTTCAACGTAATAATAAAATAAAATAGGCGGTGGCGCATGGCGCTATTTTCACCCATACAGGCACCTTAAATAAAGTTGGCTAATACGAAGTTTTATTTTAGGTAGGTACCTACATGTGATTCTATTTAGTGATTAATAACAATACCTAAATGTAATAAAATAATGTACCTAACATGTGAAAAGAAGTAGTGCTGCTTCCGCCGCTATAGTTTTTACACAATTTAACTGAACATTTAGTCATTTTTGGGAGATGTTTTATTGAAAAGTAAGTGCTTCAGACTTACGCAAAAACAAACGACCAAGGCTAGATTTGACTGGTTACTGACAAGACCGGTGAAGGTACGTTCGCTTATAATATGTCTAGTCCAGTGGCTATTCGTTCAAGATCAAGACTTGTCTTGTGTGACAGAGCGTGGAGAATACCATTTTATGAAAACAAGCCTTGGCACTATAGATTCGTATTTCAAAATGACGTCACTGCACGTTACGTTCTTATAAAGTGATTTGGGGAATAATGTCCCAGGTAATCAAATCGAATCTGCCAAAACGCGCTGCAGACGCGCAGAGGACGCATGACCGCACATTCTAAAAACACGTACATACCTACTAACATATTGCATTTGTTAGGCTCCATGGCGATTCAAGCATATCTACGTGCATGAGAGCATATTCGAGGATTTCGTGGACGCTCTCAGAGCGAAGGGTCGCGGCGTAACCGGCGCCGGCGCCGTCCGCGTCGGGGACAAGACCTTCCTGCTGGAGGGTGAGGGGGGCGAGGGGGGGGGCGGGGGGGTGAGGGGGGCAGGGGGGGGCGGGGGGGTGAGGGGGGGCGGGGGCTGCCAGTCAGCGCGTTCCGCTCCGCGCGAGAGGTCATCGACACGCCGTACCTCAGTCTGTGGGCCGCGGAGACGGCGCTCTCACACGAAATAGCCTTACGCTCACCCTCTTCAACAATCTGGATCAATGACTACGCCTCCTTCTACGGACCTCCCCGCTCCGCTCTCTCCGTCTTCAAAATACAAGCGACTGTTTCATCACCGTGCCCTAATATAAAAGAAATTCTATCAAAATGGTCGGAGCTTCGAACCGAGGAACGTTTTAACGTCATCAACGCGGCTCTTACTGCGAGTAACGATGTGATTCAAAAGCTGTGCTTACCTGGCTTACGAGAGTATCGCGCAGATGCTCTTGAAGTCACAAATAATACTATCTGTTTCGGTATACAGAAACACCTTGGTCTAATAAGATATAACATTCAATGCGTTAGAGACCAAAGGTGGTGGTTAATTGTGTTAAAGGTACTTCTGAACGGCAATGGCATTATTGTTTTTTACATTGATGGGAAAACATTAAAGGAATTCCAAAAATTTGGAATTCCAATATCGGATAATAGTTTTGAGACTGAAGCTGATGAAATTCTTGTGCCAAATCCGATGCTACTAGAGAGATTGAAAGTTATTCGAACAAATTACGGTACAATATTCGCAAATTAAATTCAGTTAAATGTTAGATAAGTACTTAAGTAAGTAGGTACTTAAGTATTAATAAAAAAAATGTGAAAAAATGTAGACAAAAACTATAAATAAATAGAGGTAGGTACAAAATGATCGGAATACAAACAACTTACCTATAATGCCTCTGACAATTTAATGAAAGAACTTAATAATAGATAGAGTGCATCGTCCTGAAAAGGTTACGTTATTCTATGTCGTCCCACTGTTTGGAAAAAACATTCCTATGGCTCGTATTCAGAGTCCATACTCAAGCGTGAATCGTGTCTCAAGCGGTGATTAATCAGTCAGATTTATTCTTCAATTAACAGGTAGGTAGGTAAGTACTGTTCAATGTAAATGTTTTTAATTCTTTTTTGAAAGCAAATTATTTTCAGTTAGTTTTAGTACAGATAATGGTGTCAATTCAGATGTCGCCAAAACTAAACTTAACGAATTTGACAGCACTATAATATTTTGGGAAATCTGATTTGACACCACAATATAATACCTACTAGTGTTTTAGTTATCATTTAAGGTTATTATATAATGTACCTACCTATTATAGGTTACCTATACTATTTTAGTTACCTAGCTAGAGAAATACTTACCTAATTTAATTTTGTCAGTGTATAGGATGTGTCACTACTACCTAAATTGGTCGGCTTATGCAAATTATTTGTTTTGCCTGACTGTACCACAATATTTTGTTCCTAGAACTTTATATCGACTTTTTATATTGTTGCACAAGGAATTTGCATAAAGTAAAGCTACTGGCAGAGGCACTATTTAACGCACTATTTTTTCATATAGGGTCAGGCGGGGTATTTATGAGACATCCAATATTTCGGGTAAAAATAAGACGTTAACAAAATACCTCAAAAGAACATATTTTATTAATCATAATTCAGTTTAAAATCAACCCTAGGATGTAATGAATAAGTTATGTTTTTTTTTGCAATCTTTACTATTCATTTTTGTTCGATGCATATCGAACACACAGCTTAGCCAGCGGTTTTAGCTGAGTAGGTCACACGAGGCATCGGGCGATTTACTTAGCCAGTGCATTTTCGGACGGCAATCAGTTCGCACTCATTATCATCAATCATTTAGCATTTACGGTAACTTAGTTATCAGCAATAAACTCTTTGATTTATCGTAAATCTATCTATCATTCAGCATCCTAACCTAGGAAACGGTACGATCTTGTACATGGTCCTTCGAGCCGGATTTCGAAGGCTTCGCGTTTCGTGAACAATCGTCAAGTGAAGTGTTTCGGATCCACCAGCAACCACTAGGTCGCAGTATCCTCTAGCTTAAGAAGTGAGCTTGGATCAGGTCTCAGTAGCAACGGACCGAGATCCACTCGGTACATACAGCAACAGCACAGCACAGACGTGGGAAGCAACCCGCGCCTGATCAGCATCAGCAGCAGCGAGCCATCGTTCGCGTCATCAGCATTTCTCTGCAGTGGATAGATCCACGCGAGGACAGCATCAGCACAGCAAGGCGTCGGGAAGCAACCCGAGCCAGATCAGCACCAGCATCAGCCGTAGGCCAAGCGGCTTACAAGTAAGAGCGTTCCATTTTATCTTTAAAAACTAATTAATCGACAAAAATGGAAAACCTCTACGCAAATCAATCTGAGATAGGAGAGCAGATAGGAAAAGTCCTCATAAATTATAAAAAGGAAGGTAGGGAGCGTAAAACCATTGACTCTTGTCAAAGAAAATTAGATCTTTTAGATGCGTATTGGAGAGAGTATGATACTAATCATCAAAAACTTCTCCCGTTCGAAAAGACAAACCATAAATACTTTGTCAATTCGGAGTTTGAGCGTGTAAAAGAGACCTATTTAGCAGCGAAGAAAGTAATTAATGAGGGTTATGACGAGCTACTATTAAGAGGTAAGCAGCCAGGAGTCTCGCAGCAAAGAGAGACTCATCAGCCAGAAGCAGGTCCGTCAAGCGACGAGACACCGCCACGGACCAGAGCACCAACAACTCCCGCTGTAGAGGCGAGAGGAACAACCAGCAAGCTTGACGACATGCTACGTAAGCAGTCGGTCAATTTTAAAGCGTTCGTTCGTACAGTCGATAGCATCAACGTCGAGTCATTTCGTGACAAGTGGGAGTTCGAAGACGCCCTGCGAATCTTACAAACTCGCTGGACGGTAGCAGATAATTTACACTGGGAAATAATATCAGAAATTGAAGAAGACGAAGCGTATGAGTTCAATTTCAATAAGCATGAACGGACATACAACCTAATGAGGAAGGAAATTAGCGCGAAAATGTGGTCAGCATCGTACCGCGAAAAAACAACACCGCAAATGGACATCCCGATGTTCACGGGTAACTTTCACCAGTGGATATCATTTAAAGATCTGTTTGATGAAGCTATACATAATAACCCCTCGATGTCAAACGCTCAAAAGATGCAGTTTCTGATGAGCAAAGTAAAAGGAGAAGCAGAGCGTTTGATTCAGCATCTCCCAATTACCACAGATAACTACAAAATCTGTTGGGAAATCTTAAATCATAGATTCAACAACAAGAAGCAGATCTTTACTTCCCATGTAAGCATCTTTTTCAATCTTCCAAACATTCAGCAGCAGTCGTTGACTGCAATTAAGCGGCTTCATGACGTCACGCTAGAGAGTCTCTACGCCATCAAGAACCTAGGCGTAGATATTTAGCACTTGGGACCCACTACTGGTGTACATCTTATCTCAAAAGTTGGATAGTGAGTCTTATTCCGAATACATAGAGTCGTTGAAGAATTCACGGGAGCTACCGGTACTTCAAGAATTTTTAAACTTCTTAGAAAACAAGTTCACTACCCTAGAATCGTCTCGTAGGCGTCAAGATGTAACATCTAAACCGTCCTCTCAGCAACAAAATCAATCGACAGCACTTCATCAAAGTCGAAAAAATCATTTCAAATCAAATAGCGATTGGAAAAGTAACACAAAATACGAAATGACGAAACCTATGCACGTGTCAGCAGCGTCAGCAAGTAGATGCCCGCACTGCTTCGGAGCACATAGCCTAATTCTTTGCAAGAAATTCCTCGAATCGTCAAATGAAATAAAATTGAAAATAATAAAACAACTGAATTTATGCGTAAATTGCATTTACGATCACAATGGAGTCAAATGTCATTCGACAAAAAGATGTCGCAAGTGTTTCGAAAATCATCATACTATTCTACATGATTATTTTGCAGCGCAGCATAATAGTTCGGCCGAGGTTTCTAAATATAGAAACAACAGTCGAGAGCAAAATGTTAGCAACGGAGTTCATGCAGCATCTCAGCAAGATGGGTCAGAAATTTTATTGGAGACAGCTTTGATCAAAGTAACAGCAGCAGATAACACTCAGTATGTGATGAGAGCACTGATCGATCAAGGCTCGCAGGTATCGGTCATCAGCGAACGAGCAGCACAGCAACTAGGTTTAAAGCGTGAGCATTGTAAGGGCGTTATTTTCGGAGTAGGTGAGCAAGAAAATAACTGCAAAGGAAAGCTAAACATAACTTGTCAATCGACTTACACCGATTTCAAGTTCACCGTGGATGTTTTAATAATGAATAATGTTATCAAGAACTTGCCGAACAAGACATTCGGCAAACCATCTTGGCCGCATATAGCACACATATTTTTAGCAGATCCGGATTATAACATCAGTCGTCCTGTGGATCTTTTACTCGGGGCCGACGTGTATTCTATCATCATCCTAGAAGGATTAATCCGTGGTCAGGTTCAATCAGAGCCCTTAGCTCAGCATACACATTTGGGTTGGTTACTATGCGGTAGTGTCAAGACGTCTTATCAATGCAACGTCATCTTGAATAACATTGAAGATATTCAACAGTTTTGGAAAGTGGAAGATATTAACGAGCAAAACGAATTATCAGTGGAAGATCAGGAATGCCTAGATTTTTACAAAGTTACGACTAAACGTCTAGAGAATGGTCGATATGAAGGCCGATTACCAATGAAGCAGCAAATGGTAGAAAAATTAGGATCTTCAAAGGAGATAGCTATAGCACAATTTAGAAATCTAGAGCGTAAGTTTAGCAAGCAGAGCTGTTTAGCTAAGCAATACAAGCAATTTATTAGCGAGTATGAGGAATTGAAGCATATGAAACCAGCATCATCTAGCAGTACGTCGAAGTCAGAGAAAGAGTGTTTCTTACCTCATCACGCGGTTCAGAGAGCTGAATCGACCACAACGAAGCTACGGGTAGTGTTTAACGCTTCGGCTAAAACCACTTCAGGTTACAGTCTCAACGACCTCATGTATAAAGGTCCCAACTTGCAACAAGATCTACTAACGATAATATTGAAGTGGAGACAGTATCGTTACGCGTACACGGCCGATATCGAAAAATGCTATCGCATGATAATGGTCAATGAAGATGACCAGAAACTACAGCAAATTATATGGCGGGAAAATCCAAACATGCCTATCAAGATTTTCCAGTTGTCGACAATTACGTACGGTACTAAATCAGCACCGTTTTTAGCGCTCATGACATTTCGTCAGCTAGCAGAAGATGAGCAGCATAACTTTCCCAACGCAGCAAAAAGCATCAAAGAGCAATTTTATATGGATGACTGGGTAGCGGGGTCGCACAGCATTCAAGAGGGAAAGAAAAACATTGCAGAAGTAAACGCATGTCTTAGCAGCGGAGGATTCACTCTGAGAAAGTGGTCCTCGAATAATAAACAATTGTTAGAAAACGTCGAACAATCAGATAATAAACAGCAAGCATTATTTACATTTAAGACAGAAAACTCAGCGAAAACCTTGGGTCTACAATGGAACTCGACCGAGGACGAATTCACTTTTCAAAGCGATTTAGCAAGCTCAGATACGACAAAACTAACCAAGAGGGTACTATTATTTGAAATCTCCAAAATTTTTGACCCTCTAGGATGGTTGGCTCCGTTAATCACGAAAATGAAATTGTTATTTCAGAAGGTATGGCAAAACGCTGAAGTTCAATGGAATGATGAAGTTTCAACGGACATCAAAGAAGAGTGGATTTTATTAAAACAAGACCTTAAATCAATCAGTCAGTTCAAAATCCCACGATGGTTAAAAAGCAAAGAGGGTGACGTCATTGAACTACACGGGTTCTGTGACGCATCAGTCAAAGCATACGCATGTGTAGTATATGCGAGAATCACAGCAAATGACGTAACGTCAGTAGGGCTAGTCGCAGCAAAAACACGACTAGTACCTAACAGCAAGGTAGTATCGCTACCTAGGTTAGAACTTTGTGCAGCAGAGCTTTTATCAAGACTAATGACAAAGATTGTCAACTGTATCAGCGGCTTCATAGTCAAAGTGTACGGGTGGAGCGATTCAAAAGTCACAATCAGCTGGATTCAAGGTTCTCCAGAGAAATGGAAGCCATTTGTAGCCAATAGAGTTAAGAAAACAATAAGTACAATGCCACCAGAAATGTGGCATTACGTCAACACAAAAGAAAATCCAGCTGACGCAGCTAGCAGAGGATTAACATCTACACAATTAATGGATCATTCGTTGTGGTGGCAAGGACCAACATGGTTATGGAGGTCTGATCTCAAACTGCAAGAGAAAGAAGCACCGTATGTCACTGACATAGAAGCCAAAAAGCAAGTGAACGTGGCTCAAGAAAGCACCCAAAATAACAACATCATAGATAATTTATTATATCGCCACAGTTCTTTTATAAAAATAACGCGTGTATTAGCATGGATACGTCGGGCATTGACTCCTATTAATAAACAAAGGCCAACGTATCTCACATTACAATGAGCTGAGAACAGCAAAATTTATTATAATTAAACATGTACAGCGCAATGAATGCAGTGAAGATATTGAAAATTTATTGCACAACAACAAGCTAAAATCAGATAGTAAGTTATTGAGCCTCAATGCATTTTTGGATCAAGATGGCCTTTTGAGAGTAGGAGGACGACTCAAAAATGAAAACATAAGCGCCGATATGAAATACCCAATAATTATTCCATACAGCAGTAGGTTAACAGAACTTCTTATCGAGCAAGCGCACGAGCTCACCTTTCATGGGGGAGCTCGACTTACATTGTCATCACTGAGGCAGAAGTACTGGATAGTCAAAGGGAATCGAGCAGTCAAAAAGCAACTTTTGAAATGCGTAACCTGCAAAAAGCAAGAGCCTAGAAAGTTAAATCAGATCATGGGAGACCTACCAGATTATAGGACCAACCCAGCACCGACGTTTTATCATACGGGGGTTGACTTCACAGGGTTCATTCAAGTGAAAGCAAATAAAGGTAGAGGTATAAAAACATCAAAAGGGTACGTAGCCTTGTTTATTTGCATGGTTACGAAAGCTGTACACATAGAGTTAGTCTCTGACTTAAGCAGTGCGTCATTCATAGCAGCGTTACGAAGAATGGCGGCACGACGAGGAACACCAAAGCACATGTACTCCGATAATGGGACTAACTTTGTAAGAGCGAATAAAATTCTGCAAACAGAGTACCAACAGCTAGAGCAAGTATTCGGTGACTCATTCCATAGAGACATAGCGGAAATGAATATAGAATGGCACTGGAATTGTCCTTCTTGGCCAAGCGCGGGAGGTATTTGGGAACGATCAATCAGAAGTCTGAAACAGCATTTGAAACGGGTCATCGGTGAACAAGCGTTGACCTTTGAAGAATATAGCACGGTCTTAGCCCAAATAGAAGCAAGCCTTAACTCAAGGCCACTGTGTCCGATATCAGAAGACATTGACGATCTAGACTTCCTGACACCAGCACATTTCTTAACAAATCGAGCAGGCCTCACTGTGATAGAAACAGCACCAGACGCCAGAACTAGATGGCAACTAGCAAATAAGATTTTCCAGGACTTATGGAAAAGGTGGAAAACAGAATACCTTAGCCAGTTATCAGTTAGAAGCAAGTGGTTAAAAGCGAAAAGGAACATTGTAGTTGGGGATATGGTGACTATTCACGATGATAACATATTAACAGGAAAGTTTCCAGTTGGAAGAGTGGTAGAAGTCCACGAAGGGAAAGATGGATTAGTTAGAGTAGTCAGCTTAAAAGTAAAGAATGGACATATTATAAAGCGACCGATCGTAAAACTATCAATTTTACCTATACAGCAAGAAAGGCGAGACGAAGAAGAAGAGAAGCATAGCAATGAAGCAAAAGCATCATACAGTAAGCAATCAAGCAAGTGTCCTAAATTCGTCAACGTAGCACTATCATTAATGTTTTTTATGAGCGTCATATGGTCCAGCGAAGCATCTTATAATTCTACGCAATTCAGTAGAAATCAATCGTTGTACTTTGATCCAGTGGGAAGAATGCATTTAATCCGTGACCAATGGAAAATCGTCGCATATTACGACATGCAACCCTATTGGCAAGGAGATACAGCTGTAAATGCATTTACAAAGTACCTAGAGCAAACATGTGAAAAGGTTAAAGAACCGAGTCATTGTCATATGATTTTACTGCAAATTCAGCATGACTACAGCGAGTTACAGTATTATAATCAGCTGTTGCTTAATCAGCATTACGGCGCGCGGTCAAGAACACGACGCGGCCTTATCAACGCAGTGGGCTCCGTGGCAAATACATTGTTCGGAGTAACCTGAATCAGAAACACCTGGCGCAGCTCTGGAGAAATCAGACGTCAATTGTAGAAGCAGAATATAATATATTAAAGCGAACAGAACAGGCAATTGAGACCCAGCATAAACTAATACACAAGCATTTAAATTATTTAGATCAAACAACAAAGCAATTACAGAAAGGATATGAAAGCATGTCAATTCTACAAGAATTCACGTTAGCAGCAATAGCTACCACAAACATGGTGCAGAATTTAAAGCGTATCCAAGATACCTTGATCGACACTATTACAGATATTTATCACGGGAAGATCAATCTTCATCTATTGACTCCTAAACAACTCAGCGAAGAACTACAAATAGTGTCAGGTCAAATATCTAAGGAGTTGATTTTACCGATCGATAGCATTCATTCTAATTTATATCAAATATACAAGCTACTGAAGATTAAAGCCAGAATGAGCAAGGAGTACTTTATCTTTGAAATAACCTTACCATTGATTAGCAGAGATAGCTTTCAGCTGTACCACTTGATACCTGTACCTTTTCAAATCAAAAGCAACATGGTCAGCGTCAAGCCAGCTACAGAGTTTGTAGCAATCAACCTGCGAAGAGATTCTTATCTATCAGCGAATACTAACGACCTTCAGAGCTGCGAATACCAAGAAGAAACTTACATATGTCAGCTGCAAGGTCCTATCAATCACTTGGATCCAGAAGAAAGATTCTGTGATACCAAGCAGAAGGACACCTGTGAGTTATCAAAACAAAGCTGTAAAAATAAGTGGGTTCAGCTAAATGACCCATCTGTCTATTTTTATTTCGTTTGTGATTCATATTCTTTGACAATCATATGTGACGAGGAAATTCGAACCGACCGCGTCAGCAAGGCAGGGCTCATTCAACTCTCTAAGCAATGCATTGCAAAGGGCCGTGACCTTACACTATATTCTTATCAGCAGCAAAATACGCTCACTCTGAAACCAAGTATTTTATCACCAAAAATAGCTCCTTTACGTCATCCTATAGTCAATAATACGCTTCCTCATTTCGATGAAAATGAAGATAATGCTCTCCTAAATATCTCATTGGAACACCTCAATAATCAAATCACCGCAATGAAGGAAGCAGCCCAGCAAGATGTGACTCTGACTACACATGATGTACACCAGTACGCTATATCATATGGGTTACTAGCAGCAGCCGTCGTAGTGTTCCTGTGGTTCCTGTGGAGGCGAGGCAGACGAGCCGTCAGCTCGCCCGCGCCCGCTCAGCCGCAGGAGGTGCCAGCGAGCAGCAGCGCGAGTGTTAGTGCGCGTAACTTGCCCTGGACCGAGCCAGAGCAAAGTGTGAGTGCGCGTGAGCAACCCTTGCCCGAGCAAGGCGATAGTGTGCGTATGACCAAACGGTGGTCCAGTTTGCGTAACAAAAAAGACAATTCGACTTCGCCTATTATCAAAAGGCAATCGGTCTTCACCATAGCTAGGGATTAGTATTCATTATTCATACATTGTTTTAACATTCATTTAGCATTAAGCGAAATACTGGTTCATCTATGTAACTACGGACTAACCCCTAATTATTGTAGCGCCTCATAATCATCTCATTTTCTCCCCTCGGGAGCATGTTCGATGCATATCGAACACACAGCTTAGCCAGCGGTTTTAGCTGAGTAGGTCACACGAGGCATCGGGCGATTTACTTAGCCAGTGCATTTTCGGACGGCAATCAGTTCGCACTCATTATCATCAATCATTTAGCATTTACGGTAACTTAGTTATCAGCAATAAACTCTTTGATTTATCGTAAATCTATCTATCATTCAGCATCCTAACCTAGGAAACGGTACGATCTTGTACAATTTTTAAGAATTATTTTACTAAATATTTCTGATCACAAAATTTGGCGCGAAAATTTTTCGTCAGCGTTGTCAAACTTTGCTAACTGTAGCTCGCTAGTACGCCACCCGGTGTCCGTTATGCTAGCGTACACATAGGAGAATTCTCATTTTTTTTATGCCCAAAAAATAGTGCATAATTAGTGTAAAACTGAAAAAAATAGTGCCTCTTTGGTTCAAGAGATAATGACCATTCTTTATGGGTACGCTATCGTAACGTTATGATAGCGTACCCATGCCCGTTCTCAGAAATGGCTAATACTACAACGACGAAATGTACACACAAAAATAGTGCATAATTATTGCCTGAGCTATGCAAAATTTCAAACTGATTGCTCATATAGGAAAGGAGATATTGAACCTTACTTTCAAAAAATTTTGAGGTTAGCGTTATGATAGCGTACCCATTTTTCATTGAATTAGTGCGCCGAGACCCGAGCGTTTCATAATATAATTGTTATATGAAAAAATAGTTCGTCAAATAGTGCCTCTGCCAGTAGGTTTACTTTATGCAAATTCCTTGTGCAACAATATAAAAAGTCTATGTAAAGTTCTAGGAACAAAATATTGTGGTACAGTCAGGGAAAACAAATAATTTGCATAAGCCGACCAATTTAGGTAGGTTAGGTGGTAAGCAATATTATATAAGCAATATTAGAGATATAATTAAATAAAGTGCAGAAGAGAGCTTACAGAAAGAAACAATTTATCCTAGAAAAAAATGGCTAAATACGGAAATAAAAGATCTCATGAAAGAAAGAAGACTATTCCGGAATAAAACCGATGATAAAAGTATAACTAAATATAGAAAAATTAGCAATAAAATAACACTCAAATGTAAGGAATGTAAAGAGAAGGATGTAGAAAAAGACTGTGAAAGTATAGATTATTATATGAACAGAGGAAATATATATGTAGCGTATAATATTATAAGAAGCATTTGTAAGAAAACAAAAACAAAATCTACTGCAATATTGAATGAACATAATAAGTTAGTGCTAGATAGTAGTGAAGTAGTAAATAGATGGAAACGGTATATAGAAAGTCTTTATGAAGGTGATGGCTTGATATTAGATGACATTGAAAATGAAAGAGATGTAGAAGTAGACAATATGGGTCCGGAAATCATTAGAGAAGAATTTGATACAGAATTATCATCCATAAAAAATGGGAAAGCAGTAGGTGATGATGGAATCTTTATTGAAATGATAAAATATGCTAATAACGACAGCCTGCTCAAAGTAATTTTTAAAATCACTAAATATATCTACAAACTAGGACAAATACCAGAAGTCTTTAAAATTACCAAAACTGTTACATTACCAAAAAAAGCAAACACTTTTAAATGCGAAGAACATAGGACACTGAACTTAGTTTCACTAGCTTCTAAGATAATACTTAAAATTGTACAGAACAGAATAAGAGGACAAATAGAAGAAAATTTAGGTGAAGATCAATACGGATTCAGAAGAATTAAAAGAAGAGAAATAAAGGAACTTGAGAAGCAATTTTAGCATTAAGACTTATTATAGATAGAAGAATGGACCTAAGTTTGAATACCTACATTGCTTTTATTGATTTAGAAAAAGTATTTGACAAAGTTAACTGGAAAAAGATGATGGTAACACTAAAAGATATCGGATAAGATTACAGAAATAGAAAAATAATTGAGCTGTACAAAACCAGGAAACTGTTATAGAAGTTGGAACGGAAAGAGATAAAGCCAAGATACGACAAGGAGTAAGACAGGGGTGCTTACTTTCACCCTTAATATTCAACATCTTCATAGAAGCACCTATTAAAAAAAATTCTGAAACTTCAAATAGCGGTGTAAAGTTCAACGGGGATACATACAAGTTCATTAGATTCGCAGATGATATAGCGGCAATTGCAGAAACTCAAGAAGACCTACAGGATTTAATTTCAATTATGGACACAATTTTCAAAGAATTTTCATTAAAAACTAAAATTAACAAAACTAAAATTCTAGTTACATCAAAAAACCAAATAAACTCGGCACAACCAATCACAATAGACAATAACGTAATTAAACAAGTAGACAGTTTTAAATATTTGGGGAGTATCATAACATCTGACTCCAGATGCACGCCTGATAGGTATCAAAGCTAGGATAGCCATGGCAAAACAGGCGTTTCACAACAAAAAGCATATATTTACAGCAAAAATATCAAAATCAGTCTGTAAAATATTTATAAAAACTTATGTTTGGAGCATAGCCCTCTACGGATGCGAAACGTGGACGATGACGCAGCGTGATAGAGAAATTTTGGAGGCGTTCAAAATGTGGTGCTGGAGGAGGATGGAGAAGATCAGCTGGACAGAAAAGGTTACCAACGAGGAAGTATTGAACAGGGTTGAAGAGAAAAGATTATTAATTAATACCATCAAAAACAGAAGAGGAAAAATGATTGGTCATCTTATACGACATGACAGCTTTATAAGGAACATCATAGAAGGAAAAGTAGAAGGAAGACGAGGAAGGGGAAGACCGAGAATTAATTACATTAGTCAGATAAAAGAGAAGGTCGCTGTCATGTCGTATCAAGAAGTAAAAGAGATTGCATTGGAAAGAAGCTTATGGAGAAAATTGGTGTCCGTTATACTAGCGTACACATAGGAGAATTCTCATTTTTTTTATGCCCAAAAAATAGTGCATAAATAGTGCATAATTAGTGTAAAACTGAAAAAAATAGTGCCTCTTTGGTTCAAGAGATAATGACCATTCTTTATGGGTACGCTATCGTAACGTTATGATAGCGTACCCATGCCCGTTCTCAGAAATGGCTAATACTACAACGACGAAATGTACACACAAAAATAGTGCATAATTATTGCCTGAGCTATGCAAAATTTCAAACTGATTGCTCATATAGGAAAGGAGATATTGAACCTTACTTTCAAAAAATTTTGAGGTTAGCGTTATGATAGCGTACCCATTTTTCATTGAATTAGTGCGCCGAGACCCGAGCGTTTCATAATATAAATGTTATATGAAAAAATAGTGCGTCAAATAGTGCCTCTGCCAGTAGGTTTACTTTATGCAAATTCCTTGTGCAACAATATAAAAAGTCCATGTAAAGTTCTAGGAACAAAATATTGTGGTACAGTCAGGGAAAACAAATAATTTGCATAAGCCGACCAATTTAGGTAGGTTAGATGGTTAGACTGTAAGTAAGTAGTTTTGTTACTTTAAGTTAACGTAAAAAATTCACGAGTGTTTCAACTACCTACCTACATTTAGTAATTTGACCAAATATTACAAACAAACCTTCACGTTCACATAAAAAGTAACAAAACTACTTACTTACAGTCTAACCATCTAACCTACCTAAATTGGTCGGCTTATGCAAATTATTTGTTTTCCCTGACTGTACCACAATATTTTGTTCCTAGAACTTTACATGGACTTTTTATATTGTTGCACAAGGAATTTGCATAAAGTAAACCTACTGGCAGAGGCACTATTTGACGCACTATTTTTTCATATAACATTTATATTATGAAACGCTCGGGTCTCGGCGCACTAATTCAATGAAAAATGGGTACGCTATCATAACGCTAACCTCAAAATTTTTTGAAAGTAAGGTTCAATATCTCCTTTCCTATATGAGCAATCAGTTTGAAATTTTGCATAGCTCAGGCAATAATTATGCACTATTTTTGTGTGTACATTTCGTCGTTGTAGTATTAGCCATTTCTGAGAACGGGCATGGGTACGCTATCATAACGTTACGATAGCGTACCCATAAAGAATGGTCATTATCTCTTGAACCAAAGAGGCACTATTTTTTTCAGTTTTACACTAATTATGCACTATTTATGCACTATTTTTTGGGCATAAAAAAAATGAGAATTCTCCTATGTGTACGCTAGTATAACGGACACCAATTTTCTCCATAAGCTTCTTTCCAATGCAATCTCTTTTACTTCTTGATACGACATGACAGCGACCTTCTCTTTTATCTGACTAATGTAATTAATTCTCGGTCTTCCCCTTCCTCGTCTTCCTTCTACTTTTCCTTCTATGATGTTCCTTATAAAGCTGTCATGTCGTATAAGATGACCAATCATTTTTCCTCTTCTGTTTTTGATGGTATTAATTAATAATCTTTTCTCTTCAACCCTGTTCAATACTTCCTCGTTGGTAACCTTTTCTGTCCAGCTGATCTTCTCCATCCTCCTCCAGCACCACATTTTGAACGCCTCCAAAATTTCTCTATCACGCTGCGTCATCGTCCACGTTTCGCATCCGTAGAGGGCTATGCTCCAAACATAAGTTTTTATAAATATTTTACAGACTGATTTTGATATTTTTGCTGTAAATATATGCTTTTTGTTGTGAAACGCCTGTTTTGCCATGGCTATCCTAGCTTTGATACCTATCAGGCGTGCATCTGGAGTCAGATGTTATGATACTCCCCAAATATTTAAAACTGTCTACTTGTTTAATTACGTTATTGTCTATTGTGATTGGTTGTGCCGAGTTTATTTGGTTTTTTGATGTAACTAGAATTTTAGTTTTGTTAATTTTAGTTTTTAATGAAAATTCTTTGAAAATTGTGTCCATAATTGAAATTAAATCCTGTAGGTCTTCTTGAGTTTCTGCAATTGCCGCTATATCATCTGCGAATCTAATGAACTTGTATGTATCCCCGTTGAACTTTACACCGCTATTTGAAGTTTCAGAATTTTTTTTAATAGGTGCTTCTATGAAGATGTTGAATATTAAGGGTGAAAGTAAGCACCCCTGTCTTACTCCTTGTCGTATCTTGGCTTTATCTCTTTCCGTTCCAACTTCTATAACAGTTTCCTGGTTTTGTACAGCTCAATTATTTTTCTATTTCTGTAATCTTATCCGATATCTTTTAGTGTTACCATCATCTTTTTCCAGTTAACTTTGTCAAATACTTTTTCTAAATCAATAAAAGCAATGTAGGTATTCAAACTTAGGTCCATTCTTCTATCTATAATAAGTCTTAATGCTAAAATTGCTTCTCAAGTTCCTTTATTTCTCTTCTTTTAATTCTTCTGAATCCGTATTGATCTTCACCTAAATTTTCTTCTATTTGTCCTCTTATTCTGTTCTGTACAATTTTAAGTATTATCTTAGAAGCTAGTGAAACTAAGTTCAGTGTCCTATGTTCTTCGCATTTAAAAGTGTTTGCTTTTTTTGGTAATGTAACAGTTTTGGTAATTTTAAAGACTTCTGGTATTTGTCCTAGTTTGTAGATATATTTAGTGATTTTAAAAATTACTTTGAGCAGGCTGTCGTTATTAGCATATTTTATCATTTCAATAAAGATTCCATCATCACCTACTGCTTTCCCATTTTTTATGGATGATAATTCTGTATCAAATTCTTCTCTAATGATTTCCGGACCCATATTGTCTACTTCTACATCTCTTTCATTTTCAATGTCATCTAATATCAAGCCATCACCTTCATAAAGACTTTCTATATACCGTTTCCATCTATTTACTACTTCACTACTATCTAGCACTAACTTATTATGTTCATTCAATATTGCAGTAGATTTTGTTTTTGTTTTCTTACAAATGCTTCTTATAATATTATACGCTACATATATATTTCCTCTGTTCATATAATAATCTATACTTTCACAGTCTTTTTCTACATCCTTCTCTTTACATTCCTTACATTTGAGTGTTATTTTATTGCAAATTTTTCTATATTTAGTTATACTTTTATCATCGGTTTTATTCCGGAATAGTCTTCTTTCTTTCATGAGATCTTTTATTTCCGTATTTAGCCATTTTTTTCTAGGATAAATTGTTTCTTTCTGTAAGCTCTCTTCTGCACTTTATTTAATTATATCTCTAATATTGCTTACCACCTAACCTACCTAAATTGGTCGGCTTATGCAAATTATTTGTTTTCCCTGACTGTACCACAATATTTTGTTCCTAGAACTTTACATGGACTTTTTATATTGTTGCACAAGGAATTTGCATAAAGTAAACCTACTGGCAGAGGCACTATTTGACGCACTATTTTTTCATATAACATTTATATTATGAAACGCTCGGGTCTCGGCGCACTAATTCAATGAAAAATGGGTACGCTATCATAACGCTAACCTCAAATTTTTTTGAAAGTAAGGTTCAATATCTCCTTTCCTATATGAGCAATCAGTTTGAAATTTTGCATAGCTCAGGCAATAATTATGCACTATTTTTGTGTGTACATTTCGTCGTTGTAGTATTAGCCATTTCTGAGAACGGGCATGGGTACGCTATCATAACGTTACGATAGCGTACCCATAAAGAATGGTCATTATCTCTTGAACCAAAGAGGCACTATTTTTTTCAGTTTTACACTAATTATGCACTATTTATGCACTATTTTTTGGGCATAAAAAAAATGAGAATTCTCCTATGTGTACGCTAGTATAACGGACACCGCCACCCGCGCACGGCCTCCCGCCCCGAGCTGCTGCATGGGTTGTCCTTGCGCGGCCGGTCCGCCATTTAAGTCAATCTATCGCTAGCGCACAGTGAGGATGTATTCTGTTTTCGGGAAAAAATGAGACACATATTCGGGAAAATATAAGACAACTATCGTATAAAAATAAGACAAGACTTAGAGAGGATTATTTGCAATGCCGCGTAATTATGTACCGAAACCAAAGGATTATAGTGAGAAAAACTTACAAGATGCTATAGAACTGTCATGAAACTGCCAAATCCAAAGCAAAAAAATAAAAGAGGTGAATTTTTGTTTGATATTGACCTAGAAAAGTATCATATTGATTAAAGAAAAATGTCTCATATTTTACCCCATTTTGGTTTTTGTACCACACTTCTAGCTTTGTGGCTTTAAATTCGATTATTTGTTCTAATTGAGATCTCAATAATTAAGTAGTGTAAGTTTAACTATAATTTTGAACAAAGTACCTACTTGTTTACCAAATAATAATAAATACAAAGACTTATAGAAGTTAAGAAAGCATTTTTATAAAATTTATTTTTTTAAAAAAATCATAAAAATTTAAATATATTTTGATGTTTCAAAACTATTTTGTATTATTTTTACCCCTTTCTGTCTTATAATAACTCACGCAGGCGAATAAATCGTAAGCCGTAGGAACTGTATGCTGTCTTATATTTGGACTACCTACGATGTTTCATATTTACCCCATAGTGGCGGAAAAATATGAGACACATATTTTATGTAAAAAGTCTAGTATTTTAAACCTTTATTAGGAAATCCCACTAATATTATAAAGGTGAAAGTTTGTGTGTGTGTAAGTATGTAAGTGTGTAAGTATGTAAGTGTGTTTGTTACTCTTTCACGCTCAAACGGCTGAACGGATTTGAATGAAATTTGGTACCAGAATTGCTTATACCCTGGATAAACAAATAGGCTACTTTAAATTCCTGAAAAGTGCAGTGTTCCCGTGGGATTATAAACCAAATTATTCATCAAAATAGTTTCGGTAGTTTGGCCGTGCAAAAGGTAGCTGTCAGACAAAATAACTTCATAGATAGTGGGATTAGTGGGATTAGTGGGATAAAGATAAAGATAAAGATAAAGATAGTTTATTTGCTTGAACACAATGTAGGTCACATAGATGTTAACAGTATTCAGTATCAATTATGTTCTACTTAATTTAGCATGCAAATGTTAGAGTAATTTAAATAAACATCATCTTGAAATTATAAATGAATTTGTGATTATGGATAGGATATAAAAGAAAATAAAATGAATGTCAAAATGTATCTGTCATAAAATCGTGAACATTATAATAGCATTTCTGTAATAGTAATTGTTTTAATTTGGTCCTGAACATATTTTCGTCACAATCTTTTAATGATCTAGGCAAATTATTATATATTTTACGTGACATATAGACGACACTATTTTGAAGGAAAGCTGTCTTACATGTAGGCATTTGAAGTTTGCTGCTATCACGTCTATTTCGCACTACGAGCTCAGACATGCGTGGGAAAAGATGGGGATGTTTTTAACAAAATTTGCCATTTCAAATATATATAATGAAGGAAGTGTTAGAATCTTGTGCTCAGTGAACAATGGCTTGCAACTGTCGGTTACGTGTAAGTTAAACATTGATCGAATACATCTTTTCTGTATTTTAAATATGAAGTCTCTATTAGTAGAGTTAGCCCAGAATATTATACCGAACCTTAGGACAGACTCTATTGTTCCGTAGTAAGCTGTAAGTAGTGTCTCCGTATTTACAACAGAGGATAACTTATAAAGTGCGTAGGTAGAGCTACTTACTCGTTTGCTTAATAAGTCAATGTGGCTTTTCCAATTCAATTTACAGTCAATTTGAATACCTAGAAATCTTGTTGATTCTACTTCGACTATTTTGCTACCATTAAAATTCAGGTTTATTTGGGAATAATTATTATTTCTTTGATTAAAATGTATTATATTTGTTTTATTTATATTAATTTTAAGATTATTATTGCTAAGCCATTTAATTATTGAGAGTAATGAATTATTAATGTCAGAATTATAAGTGTCCGTGTCATCACATTGTATTGTGATTGTACTATCGTCAGCAAACAAGGTCATTGGTTGATTCACAGATCTAGGTAGGTCGTTTATATAAATAATAAATAGCAAAGGCCCCAGGACACTACCTTGTGGAACGCCAAATTGGATAAGTCGTTCAAAGGAACTGTACGATTTTTCACATTTTGTTTTATAATCCAATTTGGTAATCTCGGTAATTTGTCTGCGGCCTTTAAGATATGAACAGAGTAGTTGGGAAACTTTACCTCTCAGTCCATACGCTTCTAGTTTAGAAATAAGAATGTCGTGGTCTACACAATCGAACGCCTGGGTCATATCACAGAACACAGCACATACAGGTGTTCTCTTGTCTATTTGGTGCACAATATTTTCGATGAATTCGTATATTGCTAAATTTATTGATTTGTTACGTCGAAATCCTTTTTGCTCATTACATAGCAATGATATTGGGGCATACATATTGGGGGCATACAATAAAATTATTGTTTTAATAATTTTAAATAATTGCAGAGGTTGCGGGTTCGATCCCCGCTGCGGGACAAATATTTGTTTCGTGTCTGGGTGTTTTCTATGTAGGTATAATTATGTAGGTATGTATTTACAAAAAAAAAGAAATATCTAGGTATGTACCTACCTAGTATATCAGTTATCTGGTTACCATAACACAAGCATTAAATTGCTTAGCTTGGGACTAGATGACGCTGTGTGAAATGTCCAAGAATATTTATTTATTTATTATTATTATATTGTGATTATTTTTATATCAAATCACGTAAAAACCTTTATTATTTTGCATTAAAATGCCCTAAATGTCTCTGTTTTAATGCATAAATAATTTGCGTAATGAAAACAGTTCCATCGTACTCGTACCTACCTAGATAGATAGATAGATAGATAGATAATGCTTTATTGTACAACAAAAGAAAGAAATAAACACAAACAAGGAAAAATTGCTAAAAAATACAAGTACAATTGGCGGCCTTATCGCTAAAAGCGATTTCTTCCAGGCAACCTGGGTATGGAAAGTAATGAGTAAAGCAGCATGAGTGATAGTGCAACAAAGCAACATTAAATTGTAAATAATATACCTACTTAAATAATTCAAATACATAAATAGGGTAAACCCAGGATAGATGCCCCACTTTTTGAAAGAGCCTCGTAATTTTTAAACTATTAATTTTCCATAAATAATTCCTATGAATATAGCTAGTTCAATATTTTATCTTGCATTACGCGTTGTTTTTGTAGTCCTAATAATTACTGATTGTGCAGAAATTGAGTTTTCGCAAAACCTTTTTTTTGGGGATAGTTGCCTACCTATATGGATAGATGCCCCGCTATGAAAATGCTAAGGAGGATAGATGCCCTATATAATCAACACATGTAAAATATAATTTTTATTTGAGCATTCCTATAGAATAATGTTTCTGTCAGTTGAATTTGACTTTGTATAAGGTATCAGCTGTTCTGAAGTCCATAAAATTACTCCTGCCTTTCTTTTGTACTTTCGTGGCATGGTTCACCTACAAACATTAGGTATTGTATACAAATATGTACATATAAGATTATTACTTAAAAATGTATGTACCTACTAACACAACAAAATGTTTCCGATGTATAATACAACATAATTATGTTTTTCAACAAACACTGCACATGTTTAGAGTATTAGGGGAGTGATTTTCTCAAGGGCACCTATCCCCCGAAAAATTTGGGGCAACTATCCTTTTTGATACGGATAGGTGCCTTTCTAAATTTAGAACTAACTAAATACAATAGAGTGGGTATTGACATCTAGGTATGTACTCAAAGTACCAGAGTATTAACATAAAAAAAAAAATCAAAAAATTTATGACCACATTAAAAGTTATGCAACACTGAATACTCATATTTTAAACTTTGACGCGTTATCCTGCGTTCGCCGCGCAGATAATCGCACACACAAGAAAACCTAGTATACTCAGCTCAACTGCCTTTTGGGCCTGAGGAGTGTGGCACGTACGCTCTTTATTTAACCTATTAATTAGTATGTGTGATTTCGGGAAGTTGTGTTTTTTGAACACGAGGCATCTATCCCATTGAGGCATCTATCCTGGGTTTACCCTACCTACCAAATTATAAATAAACTAATAAATACAAAAAAAAAAAAAAAAAAAAAAAATATGTAGCATAATATTGAAGAATGAATAATAATAGACTCATAACATAAAAATAGACACGTAAATTATGGAGAATCATTCAGATAAAAAAGTTTTAATTTATTTTTAAATGTGGTTATTGATGAAGACTGTCTGATATCTACTGGCAGCATGTTCCACAGTCGCACTGCTTGGACAGTAAAAGATTTTTCATAAAACGTGCTGCTATGTACAGGAGTTTTTAAAGCAAGATTTTCTGATGACCGTAATGAAAACTGGTTGGAGGCATGCAAGAATTCGAACTTTTCTTTGAGATAGTTAGGAGAGGAAGGGAAGAACAGGATAGTATAGAGCAAAGAAAGAATATGTGAGTTACGCCGAAGACGAATAGGAAGCCATTTAAGCTTGGACCTATATGGAGTAACGTGATCGTACTTACGAAGTCCAAAAATAAACCTAATGCAGAAGTTTTGGAGACGTTCCAGTTTATCAAGCTGCTCCTCAGTTAGGTCAAGGTAGCAAGTATCCGCATAATCCAACACTGGAAGGAGAAGCGTCTGCGCGAGTGAAATTTTGGTAGCAGTTGGTAAAAAGTTCCTCAACCTTCGCAATGATCCAGCTGAAGCAAAAAGTTTCTTGCAAGTGATTTGCAACTGAGCTCCCCAAGAAAGGTTACAATCGATAGTGATACCCAGACTTTTTACTGTCGCACTAAATGAGATGACAACACCATCAAATATAACCGGAGGAACTGTAGCCCAGTCCAATCCAGACAATAATCTAGAGCTGCCAATAATAATAGTTTGTGTTTTAGCTGGATTGATCTTTAACCCATGCGCTTTACTCCACTCAGCGATACGATTTAAATTCTCATTAGTGACATGTACAGCATCAGCTATACTGCTGAGGGGAGCTTGGCAGTAAATTTGAAGATCATCCGCGTATAAATGATAGGAACAAGTAAGATTACGAGATATAGAATTTATAAAAATAGCAAAAAGGAGGGGAGATAGCACGCCACCCTGAGGTACTCCAGCATACTAGTAATGGGATCGAATTTATTCGCTGAAAATTAATGAATCTAAAATAATCGTTTAGGCGCGGGACACACAGAAAAGACGTAAGGCGAAGACGGGGCGCGGACAGGGCGGAGACGTGACACGGACGCGACTTTTGAAATTATATAGAAGAAACGGGTCGCGGACGCGACGCAGTGCGAGCGTGCGAGCGTGCGAGACCCGCCCGGCAGGCATGCCACCCCGCGCCCCGTCTTTGCCCCCGCCCCGTCTCTCCTGTGTGTTTTGAACAAATGGTGCAGACGTAAAAGCGTCGCGCCCGCGCCCCGTCTCTTCTGTATGTTTTGCGTCGTGACGCTTCTATACATTTTGTATAAAAGGGACGCGGAAGAGACAAATGTCCGCGCCCCGTCTTCGTCTTACGTCTTTTCTGTGTGTCCCGCGCCTCAGACTTACTTCAAATAAAAAACATGTGAATGAACTGCGGTACCTACTTGTAATTAACAGGTGCAAAATGTTGAAATTCATAGTAAATAATAAGTGTGTTAAATCGATTAAAACTTCTTCATGAATAAAATCGATCGATGAAATAAATCGAATCGGTAACGGGTCAGGGTATCACTATTTGAGTCAGTATTACAGCTGTCAAAAGTTAAATAAACGGTTGGAACGGGTATAACAACAAAATTCGGTAAATTGTATACAAGTAGGTAGGTACGTACTTATTGGTAAAGAATAAAGTAGGTAGGTACCTAAGTTGGTAGGTAATTGTTTTAAATTTTACTTAAAAAATATTTTATTTGTCATAGACCTTACCTTGTATTGTAGTACCTTGTAGGTAGGTAGGTACTCATAAATGGTCCGTAAATAAGCACATCCAGTAGTTCGAATATCAGCATAAATTAATATAAATTATAGATGTAACAAATGAATATCGAATAGATCAGGGTTTCAAAAAGGATTTAAAAATTGTCTAAAAGATCTGTAAGAAATGTCTACCGATCCCTGGGATGCAATCGTGATCATGTTTCATTCGACCGTGAATCCGTGATCATTTATCAAACTCAAAATGTAGGTATTTATTCAAAACTAGCTTACTCGCCATGCGAGCGAAACCGCCGCCTACCTTGATAAAATGCCTAAGTACCTACGTTCATTCGGAAAGTCCATGCTATAATGCTACACATTGGTGAAAGAATTTTTGAAATCGGATGAGAAGTTTCGGAGATTACCCCTAGCTCCATACGAACAACTACTTTTTAGTAGGTAGGTAGGTACATAAATAGTGAATCCAATACATTGTTTGATGTAGGTACCTATATTTGTACAGTCATGTTTTAAATGAGCTTACATAGTGAAATAAACCTTTGTTACCGAATATTTTTTGATTATTCATCAAACTATATATATACCTACTTATAATAATAATAATATAACCTTTATTATTTCCTTCATAACACATAGATAATACAATTCAATTAGTTCACAATAAATTCGACTTTAAAAAATAAAAAATAAATTAAATGATTTTAAGTATTATATAAAATTGCATGCTTTTTCCGTAGTATACCTAGAATGAATAAATTAAATGTGTGACTTAAATTATGTATTATTCAGGACCTCTCAACGAGTAAAGGCCTCCTCCATTTTGCTCCAAGTGTCTCTATCTTGGTTTTCTGAAACCTGCTTGTTCTGGAGGTTGGTGTTTTTCAATGTATGGAGCCAGGCGGTCCTCAAGACAGGATGCGAATAATTTGTACATATTGGGTTGAAGGCTAATTGGTCGGTAGTTTGTAATATTAGCAGGGTCACCTTTTTTATACAAAAGGATGATGTCCGATTCAGCCCATTCATTTGGTATTTTTTTGCTGTCTAAAATCATATTGAATAGTATAGTTATATGTGGTGCAAGTAAAAATCTTCCTGTTTTTATAACTTCGTTTGAGATGCCATCTGGACCATTACTCTTGTCCGTTTTTAAAGCTTCCATTTTCTTCGTTATTTCTTGAGTGGAAAATCTATCGAGAGTGGTAGAGTTCGGGCTGTAAGACAGGTTTTTATGATTGATGTTTTGTGCAGTATAGAGGTTTCTAAAAAAAGTTGTCGCTGTTTCTATAATTTTCGATCTTGAGAATGTTTTAATATTAAAAGCAGGGTCTTCTTTAAGACAGGGAATCCATTGTTTGGTTGTGTTTAGCGCTTTGGTACCTTTTTTCAAACTGTTCGATTCACTGAGATAGCGTTCAATTGTTTGTATTTTATGTTTGTCGTGTTCCTTTTTAATTATCTTGTGAATATTCTTGTATAGAAAGGTGCGTTCATTTTTTTCCTCTTTTGTTAAGTTTTCCTTTTTTGTTAATTCTTTTCTTCTTGAAATCATATTTTTTATTTCGTCTGTAATGATATTTTGTTTTTTCGGTTTCAGCTTGTTGGTGCAGTTTAGACTTTCACATAATGCTTTCTTAATTTTCTTGAATATAGACTCTACGTCATCGTTTTCTTCTACTTGTATGTCATTGGTTCTTAGATTTAAAGCTTGAATGAACTGCTTTTTATCATCTGTTGAGCTTAATTTGCTATTGGTATTGCAGAACTTTGTTCTATTTTTCTTTGTTTCAGATAATATCACAGTACTTCGTAGAAGTCGGTGGTCGCTGGGAAATGCTAGGCTGCTTATAATTTCTATATTTTTGATGTGTGATTTCTTATTTGTTAATATATAATCTATTTGACTCTTGTTATTTTTTGGCGAGATCCAAGTCCACATGGTTTTAGTATTCTTTTTAAATAAGCTATTTGTAATAAATAGCTTGTTCTCCCAGCAGTATTCCAGTAGTGTTTCTCCTCTATTATCTCTTTTACCGTAGCAGAATTTACCTAGGATTCTTTCTTCGCCAGTTAAACGTTGTCCAACTCGCGCATTAAAGTCGCCTAGTACTATTTGGTGGTTGAAACATTGTCTTTGCGCTTGTCGGAGTAGTTTGTAGAACTTAGTTATTTCGTAATCGCTTGCATCTATGGTTGGAGCGTGGACCTGGATAATAGACATTTTGGTGTAGGCAAAGTTCAGATTTAGAATGCAAATACGTTCTGATAATCCAATGAAGCTCTCTATGTTTTGCCTGTAAATTTTCTTTATAAGAAAACCGACCCCATATTGTCCTTTTGTTTCACCGAAATAGCAGAAAACATGGTCCTCGTCTTCAGTAATGTTATATCCTGTTCTTCTTATTTCTGAGAGACCAATGATATCATATTTTAGTTTAGCTATTGCTTGTTTGAGGTCTAGTAATCTTTCGTTTGATAAGAGCGATCTTGTGTTGTACGTACA
Organism: Xanthorhoe designata; assembly: GCA_963582015.1. Classification (NCBI taxonomy): domain Eukaryota; kingdom Metazoa; phylum Arthropoda; class Insecta; order Lepidoptera; family Geometridae; genus Xanthorhoe; species Xanthorhoe designata. The sequence continues at coordinate 2,359,618 of OY757049.1, forward strand.
AATGTAGAGTGGTTGGAGTGGAGGGTTTCGGTCTTTGACCCCCGCGGTTCGCGTTTGGAGAGGTCGCTAATGGTCAGTATTTATTTTTGTAATTATTTTGTAGAGGCGTCGGCGTTGTCGTCGTTGTCGGGGTCACCGGCGTAGTGTGTGTCACGGCGTTGGAAGTGCTTGGTAGGGAGTCTGTTCTAATCATATATTGGTGTATGTTCGCATAGTGTTTTTTGAACGGTTTCTTTGTGATTTTTTTGTGAATACTTGTATTTTCATATACGGTGTCTGGAGATTTTGATAAGTTTCTCTTGTTGGGATTTCGGTTTGCGGTTTCAGGGTTATTTTGATTATCTTCTGGGATGATTATTAGTTTGTCGTACTTCAGAAATGCTTTCCGGCCTTTATTTCTTTCTTCTAAAAGCTGTGTACTTAATCTTTTACGTTCTTCAAGTATTTCCGGTGGAAAGTCTTCTTTTATATAGTATGGTGATTCGTTCAATTTCTTTTTATTTTTTAAAAGCTCAATCTTTATGCCCATCGTGTTTAGAGTGACAATAATAGGTCTTATTTTTCCATTTTCTTGTTTTCTGCCCAAGCGCCTCACTTCCTCTATGTTATCCTTGTTACAGTTTATTTCCATGAGTTGGTTTATAACTTCTAGTACATTTTTTTGTAGATCGTGGTAGCTTTTTTCATTTTCTTCAATTCCAAAGAATAATAAATTCTTTTTTCTGTTTTTTCTTTCTAGGTGTTGTAATCGACGACTCTGTTCTTCTACAGTTTTTTCCAGTTCATGATATTTAGTTTCTAGATTAGCAAATTTTGTATTTATATTGTCGTTTATAATTTGGGGTATGCTTTGCTTCAAATCGCGTATTTCTTTTGTCTGTTCATCGAACTTGCTTTGTATGCTTCTGATCATGGCCGTAAGTTCTTCCATCTTTTTCTTCAATAACTTTTCAGTGACAATACAAATAAAATTACTTCAGCGCCCTCTCGTGACGATATTTCGTTCTTAAAACGATCGATAGCGCGTTTGGGTTTGAGAACGAATTTATTGCTGTTCGGTTATTTTGTTCTGCTACTTGCCGGTAGGTGGCGCTATTCTCAAGTTTGGTGTGACGATGACTTGTATTTTTGATGTACGTAGATCTCGATTTATAAGAATTCAATAAACTAACCTGGTAGTTTATTACTCAAGTATTTCCAGGTGTTCACTTGATGTTTTTAGTCACTTTGGGGGTTTTAGCACTGGCAATATTGTTTATTTGATGAAATAATGTCACTTGTTATTTTATAAGTTTTTGCACTTTTTTAATGTTGTATCACTGAGTCTATATGGTTATTTTGTGTATTTAGTCCTTAGGTTGGTTTTTATAATATTGTTTGAACTTATTTTGTGAAGATACAATTTTATTTCGATAGTAAACACAGAGCCGATATGAACCGTGGCACAGTAGCGCCCTCTCTCTATATACCTACTTACCTACTATATATAACCTATGCTAAAAATAAGATAAGATAAGATAAAATTTTATTGTAAAACTGTTGAATGGTTACAAGGATGGTAGGTTGTTTAAGATAAAGAGTACCTACAAACAGTTTGCCCTTTTCGGACGTACTTACAACATTAAAAATACTTAAGGTCAGGTAGGGTAAGTGTAACACCGGGGTAAGAGCAACACGAGGCTATATTTGCTAAACTATAAGCTTTAGGTCTAGCTAGAGTACTTAGCTCTATCGATAAAACAGTTTTAGTTTATTAGTTCCGCCGTTCATACAGAAATGTCGCTACGATGTCCCATTGCCGAGAAAAAACCAAAACAAATTTGACAGTTCATAACCCCGCGAACACGAGTTGGATGCGTTGTCTTTGCTTCGGCATAAATTTGTGAAATAAAGGTGTTTTAGACTGTTTATTTTACCTAAATAACAAGTGAAAGGTAAGTTATACTCTTCACCAAGTATTTACGTTCTAATAATACAGATAATAAGAGTTTTGTTGCTTTCAAAATCATAACATTACACTATGTTACAAAAGAGCGTGACCGGCATAAGTTAAAAAAAAAATGAAGTCTAGCGTCCGAAAAAAATTTAACACGTAGTTAATCATATGCACTTAGATGCTTTATTATTAATAAGGTGTCCAGTCTCCTCCGTTGTCCATAATGGCCTGGCATCTTCGTGGCATACTTTCAACTAAATTTTCTGCGTATTCACGGGATAATGACTTCCATTATGGCCTTTAAATTGCGAGTAAGCTCGGCGGCAGTTAGGGTTTTTTTTCCTCGAAGTTTAAGCTTCATCAGTGCCCAAACGTTTTCAATTGGGTTTGCGTCAGGAGATTGTGAGGGCCAATCCAAAACCTCGATGCCATTATCTAGTTTCCAGGCGGTGCATAGGCGACTTCGGTGTTTGGGGTCATTGTCTTCTTGTAATATCCATGATTCACTTGGGCTTCGGAACAGCCTTCGGGCAGATGGTAATAATGCTTTCTGGTATATTTGGTTCATCTTTACAGCATTCAGAGAACCAGTAAACAAGTTCAAATTGCCAAAACCACGTTTTGAGAAGCATCCCCAAACATGCACCTTTACCGGGTGTTTAACAGTTCGTTCGACAAGTCTGTTATCAGCAGTTGACCAAGCACGAGGTGTGATACTAGTTGCCCAAAACGAAGCTTCGTCTGAAAAGATTATCTTGTCCCAGTCGCGATCTTTGTTTTCTTGTGCCCACGCCATTCTTTTTTCAACGTGTTTTTGTGAAAGGAGCGGTTTCTTCAATGTGCTTCGGTATTTTAACTTAATATCTACTAAGCGTCTTCTAATTGTAGCTAGAGATATATTTAGCCCTATTTTCGACAGTTTTACTTGTGCGGATCGCAAAGATAAACGTGGATTTTTCAAAAATAGATTAGTGATCCGCTTATCCTCGGCGGACGACGTCTTTCTTGTTGTACCACGTTCTGGTAGGTCATCGACGTGTTTTGTTACTAAATATCGGTTCACCCACTTGGTCACAAACGCCTTTGACTTTTTCATATACTTTGCTGCCTGAACACGTGACATTTTGGGTCCTTTGGGATGAGAACAAAGGAACACTGCCTCATAGCGGGAAGCATACGCGGCACTCATATCGGGAAGCGTGTGTTGTGTGCGAAGTGAACGCGAGAACTGGTTTGTTTTTTTGTTGCGTCATGGGCAAAACATTGGGCTACCTGCTCGTATTTTTTGTTTTGCAAAAATGTCTCGAATACATTTTTTTATTAGGGTCACGTTCTTGTGAAACACACTGTACTTAAAGTCTTTGTTGGGGTAAGAGGGACAGCTACATACGAGGTATGAGAAACATATGTTTCTCTTACCCCATGTCAGGAATGGTAAACCTTTTTTTAGTGTAGGAATGTTGTGATTCTGTGAGACTTATTTAATGTAAGGAAAAATAACAAAATGTTTAAGTAGTTAAGTATTTTTTTAATTAAAGCTATTTTGCCATGTTCATATCATGCAGGAATGTTGTGATAATGTGAGACTTATTTAATGTAAGGAAATATAACAAAATATTTAAGGTTGCTTTGCTTATATGATTGATTATTTACTAGAGTAAAAATTATTTCAAACTCAAACTCAAACTCAATGTCATTTTTTTAACCTTATTACGGGTTTATAAATGTTTATTCAAGGTAAAGAAATAAAATGTTTCAGTTTGTATTCGTAAACAATTTGTGTTGATTTTTATAAAAACATGTTTTTTATCTCTGCTTTGGTGGTATATGTTTCACTTACCCCAAATTTGTTTTTTTCTAGTGTAACAGTAAAGTAAGCTCTATTTGAAATGAATAAGACTCATACTCGATTGCCACAAGTTTTGCGGATTTCAGAGTCTGTTCAATAAGCTTATCTCTATTATATTTACATAGATATTGAAAGTGTTTCTCTTACCCCAAACCATGGGGTAAGAGAAACATTAGCACCACGAAAAGTATTTTGCCATTTATTTCTGAAGATAGTGGTACCAGAACATTATGTATCAAAGTCATAGGCAGCTAATGAACCGAATATTTATTTGGATATAGTACCTACCTAATATCACAGATAAAAGAATACACTAGTACTAATATTAACGTAGGTGGTTTAGGTTAGATGCTGGGACTCGTTGATCTTGATATATAATAAAGTATGTTTCTCTTACCCCACCTGACCTTACAAACTAAAATTCAAACATTCATTTACATTCATCACTATAGAAATTCTAATTCTAAAATGGTACTGTACCTAGTACCTGATATATGCCCTATATATAGGGGTCGGCAAGTATTTTTAGGTGGGGTCCGGATAGTGTGGGAAAATATTAACGAGGTCCAGAAAGAAAACAGATAATAATAAGGGTCGATCTTTTAGCGAGCAAAATTTTTTTTAAGCTTAAAGCAACGTAACACTTGATTTTGCTTACGGTCGGCTCTTATCGTGTGAAAAGACGCGAGCGAAGCGAGCAAATTTTTGAAATTAAAAAAGTTTTTTTTTCTTTCAAAATGAAAGTATTTTGAAAGAAAAAAGCGACATGCCATTTCGATTCGCTTAGGGTCGATCTTTATTTTCCTGAGAAACAATGCGAGCGTAGCGAGCAAAATTTTTTTTAAGATTAAAGCAACGTAACACTTAATTTTGCTTACGGTCGGCTCTTATCGTGTGAAAAGACGCGAGCGAAGCGAGCAAATTTTTGAAATGAAAAAAATGAATTTTTTTTTTCTTTCAAAATTAAAGTATTTTGAAAGAAAAAAGCGACATGCCATTTCGATTCGCTTAGGGTCGTTATCTTTATTTTCCGAGAAACAACGCGAGGGATACGAGCAAAATTTTTTTTTAAGATTAAAGCAACGTAACACTTGATTTTGCTTACGGTCGGCTCTTATTCCGTGTGAAACGACGCGAGCGAAGCGAGCAAATTTTTTTAAAGATAAAAGCAACGTAAGTACCCTTTTCTTACGGTCGGTTTTCATTCTGCGAGGAGGAATTAGGTACATAATAAAACAAGTTTTGCGTCGCGACGCCTATAAATATCTTGTATGAAAGGTACGAGACACTTTTCTGTGTGTTTGGCTAAAGTGCACAAGACTTACAATTAATTTTTAAAAAAACTTTTTTTTAAGATAAAAGCAACGTGGCACTTTGTTTTACTGAGGGTCGCTTTTATTCTGTTAAAAACGATGCGAGCGTAATGAGCAAAATTTATTTAAGAAAAAGCATCGTAGTTTTGGCAAAAGAATGGATCCGCCCTTGGCTCGTGAATTGCAAGAACTGTACAACACATTACAATATGTGGCGGTCCGAGGTTCGACCTTTCGCGGTCCGCAAACGGACCGCGGTCCGCCTGTTGCCGACCGTAGCCTGGGTACAATACCAAATACATATTTGGACATAGGTATTACCTTCCCCCTTAGACATCTTCAAAGTATCTGAAAAATGCCTAAATATCAAGAATATGTCTACCGTACCTCGCTAAGTACCGTAATGACTTGTGATGCCCTGTAATTACGGGAACACTAGTTTAATATTTTTTACCAATGTCATCATATATCATATCATATCATAATTCATCTGTGCCCGACACCCACTGGGCCGGTTTGTATTTTGTAGTTTTAAAAGAAATAGTTTATGTAGTAGTGGCAATTCGGAGTGTCGCAAAAGCTAAACTAAACTAACTAAAATTAATGCCATCCTTTTTATTCCCATCGCTATGAAAGGGACGGCAACATTTTTGGTTAAGTAGTTAAGTTTAGCTTCTGCGATACTCAGAATTGCCACTATTTATTATGCTGTTAATTTAATTCGATAAATTACGATTAGCGTGATAAGATAAACAACACGATAACCTCCATCCTAATCAATCAGATAGGTAGGTACCTACTTAGCTATTTTTTTAAAAGCGTTGGTTGTTGGCTGGCATTTCGATAAGTGGTTATACTAAGTACTAAGTAAGTACCTACTCATAATTCTATTTTTTGTGTTGTTATTGTAAACTGAACAAGAATAAAGTGTTCAGTTCAAAGAAAGTAGGTACCTACCTAAGTAAGTACCTATTCATTGACCGCTGGACGCAAACAACAATATTAACACTCTCTAAAAAATTTAATATTTTGTAACCCCCGAAATAGGTAGGTAGGTAGATCCTACACATGATTTTTTACCCCTAATTTCACCACCCTTAAGTACCTATCTTGTAAATAGCTCAACCAATTTGAATAAAACATTGTAAGAAATGCCGCAAGAAAACATGCTGATAAATGAAAAACTAGCATACCTACCTATCCCACAGACTCACATAGTGGTCAAATCCCCTCTTGTGTTACCCCTCGGGTAGTTTCTACAATAACAAAACTTTTTTATAATTGCAGAATTAAAATGGAAAAGTTGGAGTCTCTTAAGCTTACCAATGCAAAGGAAATAGACACCAGCATGGCGAAGGTAATAATATGTTAGAATAAGAAGTTATATAGGTATAGGTCGCCCCACTGGCTGTCAAACTGCGCAGTGGTCGATGATTGTGGAGAGGTTCGTTCGTTCGTATGAGCAAGTGGCCAACTCTGGTGACGGAGTTTTTAGGCCGCCTAAAGGCCTCCGTCATGGCTTAACGACTTTAATGTGGAGAGGTAATGCGGCGCACTTCATACCATTGATTTAGCGAGTGCTATTGGTTCGTGAGCGAGTGAACACAGGCGCAAACATACCCCCGCTACTTCCCCTCAGCGCTCTTTTCCTATACGTACCTACTAGCTATCTTCTCTTAGAACTTCTAGAAATTCGAACCCCAACTGGTTTATAGTGTGTAAATTTTATCCAGTAGGTACTTAAATGTACCTACCCTTACTTAGTACTAACAATATTAAGAATCCCTTAAAACATTTAAGTAGTAAAAGGCTAACTGGTACCTACCTTATGGATAAAAATTGCTATAATATATTGCTGAATAATCTTAACAATTAGTAAGTATGACGTTTTAGGAATACATTAATAAAATCAATGAAGATGATCAATGGCCTGAAGATGATCTGTTTTATACTGATGTGAAGCCAGGAAAAATTATAAAAACAGAGGAAATCTTTTATGCGCTCCGTGATGTAAACGGTGCAACAGGGACTCATTTGGGAAATGACTTGAAAACCCAAGGCGATATTATCGCAGAGAAAATTGAAGAGAACGCAGAAATGTTTGTACAATTGGAATACTTATTGAGAGGCACTGATCCGAGAGACGTTAGGGAAGGACATATAAAACTAATGGCTCAACTTGCTCAATGCAACAATTCTTTGTGGAATGATTTTTTTATATGTAAGTTTTTATTTGATTTTAAACAATTTAAATAAAACAATAAGCATTTTTCTGGAATCAACGCACAGACCAAACCGCTGAAGCTATGAAGCTGAAATTTGGAAGGTAGCTTCCTTTTAAAACAAAACTGCGCACTAAGAAGGGATTTTTCGAAATTCCACCCCTAAAGGGTTAAAAAGGGGTGATAACCGTTGTATGCAACTTTTTAAAGCGATTTTCTTCAAACTCAGTATAAATATTGTAAATGATAAATAAATTTACATGTTTTTCAGGAATTTAAAAAAAAACGCCTGAAAAGAGGTAAAATGTGGTGTCTAAGTTTGTATGGGAACTTTTTAATGGGTAGTTCGATTTGCTTGAAACTCGGTTACAACACTAACAATGCAAAATAAATATATACGTGTTTTAGGGTTTTTCGACAAAAACCCTTTAAAAGGGTTAAATGCAGTGTCGAAGTTTATGTAGAAAACGCGAGCGAAGCCGCGCGGGGTCTGCTAGTATACATATATAACACATGTGAGTATGTAGGTATATAATGTCCCATGTTTTATATAATGCCCTGGCCTCTTCACCTTTCCACCCATAGTCATCCAACTCAGCAGATCAGCTAATAGTCTTGCGACTGGTCGCAGATATAAAAAAAACTGTCCTATCCATAGAACAGTTTCTTATCACAGCTAATATTATCGGTTTTCTTTGCTTCCAGGTCCAAAGATGATTTTCACTGAAAGTAGTCCTCTCTACAACTTGGCATTTGTTTTTTGGGCCTTACGCTCTGATCCACAAAGTCTGAAGTCAAATAATAATATGCCAATGATAATGATTAATAACAGGAAGTTGAAACCGTTGTGCAAATTCTTTGTCAACTTATGTAGAGATGCAAAGTAGGTATAATATTATATTTAAGCCTGTGTTTTTGAATAGATAATACAAGCTCTAACTAAACGGTGAAGTAAAACATTGTGAGGAAACCCACAGCTTAGTCAGCCCCACACATATTGACCATTGTTTTCCTATGGATATGGTCGGCTAAGCTGAGAGGATGTTTTAGGTGCAGGGCAAGTCTATTCCATCTAGGGCTTGCAATATCCGCCACATTTTGGTATTCGGATAATACGGATAATAGTGAAGTCTACTATCCGGATATCCGGATTTTCCGGATAATTCGGATAGTTATTGAAATAAACTAAAAAAAAGGAAAAAATGATATAAAAGTACTTTTTATTGAAGTTTACGTTTATAAAATCACAAATAACTGTCTCAAAATTATCTATTAAGTCTTAAACATTCGTATTTAACGAAAAAACACACTTACACACTGCGTTACGGTACGTACGGCTCAGTGTGTTCACCTAGGCTGACTGATTTTAATGTTAATGATGCGCTTTCTGCACTACCTACTCATTTATCGATCGAGTGAGCGAAGCGAACTAAGATCTTAGTAGCAACTTGGGAGATTTTTCGTTGTATGTTTGTAAGTTTGTATGTCCCGACACAACTGTCAAACCTTTAATCCAATCTGCATGAAACTTAGTAGGTATTATTATAGGTTGTATTTCCGGCTAACTAAAAAATGAGCTTGATCGGTCAAGGGCTTGTAATGATAATTATAGGGTTCACTCACATTCCCAAGATGAAAAAAAAAGTTATGCAAATACTTTGTGTGGGGTGTCCTGTCGAGTCATTTTCACCCTAGTGCCGGTGTAAGGCAGGGGTGTATCATATCTCCACTCCTGTTTAATATCTACACTGAACTCATCATGAAAATTGCCCTAGAAGATTGGACAGACGGAGTTGCAATCGGTGGCCCAAAGATATCAAACCTTCGTTACGCGGATGATACTACCTTATTTGCGATTAGTGTTTGTCATATGGAGGATCTACTGCGCAGGATGGAGAGTGTAAGCCTCAACTTTGGTCTAAAGATTAATCACAGTAAGACCAAGATGATGATTGTCGACCGTGCTAACAACAATTCTATTGAAGTCACACATATAGCGAATTGTGATACAACATCAATCAATCAATTATGTTTACCTAGGAGCCCTAATCTCTAACAACGGAGGATGCGTTGACGAGATTAAACGACGTATGGCGATCACTAGAAGCGCTATGGATGGGCTGCGATACGGCGGAACCGTAACATCACAAAAGCGACGAAAATCCGACTCGTTAGAGCGAAATGCTCGGGATATCGTGGACCGAACACCGCACAAATGTTTCCGTACTCCGAGAACTCGGCATCAAGCAGCGTTTATCCTCCATCGTCCAAGCTCGCATTCTCACCTTCTTCGGGCATGTTTCTCGGCGTGGAGGTGTATCCATGGAGCGTCTGGTGGTGCAGGGAAGAGTTGAAGGTACCCGAGCGCGAGGCAGATCGCCCATGAGGTGGATAGATCAGATAAAGGCAGCTATGGACGGTCCCTTACATTAGTGTGCAAGAAGAGCAGCTGTCAAGGAGGAGTGGAAGCGCGCTGTCAAAGGGAGAACTACACTGATGACCACGACCACTCTGCCAAGAGAGTACCGAGCCAGAAGAAGTCATAAGAAAAGGTTCTGTTTGTACATTCCAAAATGATATTACTTTTTATTCTAAGATGGAAAGTTTTAAAAATACATCGATAAATGTAAAATCTATTATTTTGTCAGTGTTTCCAACCAACTCTCGACTCTTCTCGACGAATTTAACGAATCCTTGATGGAAAAGAGATTTTACTCTACTTGTGTCAACAAACATCAGTAATATATACCATAAAAATAGGTTTATAGCCTCAGCTCCGACTCTAAATTTATCGAGTTTGTAATCAGAATCTATGTTTTATGAAATAATTATAATTATTTTTTCATAATTGCTTATCAATATAAGAACACTGGTATTTTTAATTTGACCAATGAGATTAGAAAATTGGACTCTGAATAAAGACTCGATGATCGTAGAGATCTAGCAGCCAGATTTTGTAAACAATCAATTAGTCAACTCAACAGTGACGTAAATGGTAAGAAGTCGAAGCAAGTAGGTACAAAATAAATCTAATTTTATGTATTTATGGTAATTTTTGACTAATTTACCTACTATCCGAATTATCCGAATTATCCGGATAATGTATTAGTCAATATCCGGATTTAAAAAATCGGCGGATATCCGGATAATTCGGATATCTGGATATCCGGATAGCAAGCCCTAATTCCATCTCAACAAGAGAGGGACCAAAAACCAAAAGTGAATCCATAGTTTCGTAGTATAAAATTGTAGTTCTAAGCGGTCACAACTTGGATGGGTGACCGCAAGTGGCATTATCAGCTGAGCGCTTCCGTGCTTCGGAGGGCACGTTAAATTGTCGGTCCCGGCTTTTAAAGTCGAGCCTTGACGGAGGCCTTTCTCGGCCTCAAAACTCTATCACCAGAGTTGGCCACTTGCTCTACGAACGAACAAACTGGCAGCATATAGCTTTATTGTACACTTCCTACTATACTATAGGTACTATAGTCATCCAGACATTTACATTCGGTTTCAGATTAGATGTAGCTTTGGTTTACACAATTCGTGCCAACATGGAAGACCATTTAAAAGAAGTGTTGCCATGTGGTGGTAAATAATATAATTATTTTTTCTAACATAAAAAAAGACAGAAGACTGAAAAAGGACGTGTTGGCTGAGCTCGACTTGCGATCTGAAGGTTGTGGGTTCGAATCCCGGCCGTGCATCAATTGATTTTTCGTTTTGCTAAAATATGCGAATTAACATTGCTCTAAACGGTGGAGGAAAACAGCGTGAGGAAACATGTGGCTTAGTCAGCTCCACACGCATTGACCACTGGACCCGACAGTCTTGTCAGGGACACTCCAAAAGAACGCTTCGCTCGCTCGGTCTTATCAAATTTCTAACGTTACGTCTTAAATGTTTTTTTTAAGCAGTATCTCAGTCATCTCATCATCTGGTTACGATAACCAAATATAATTTTAAACCCTTGGTATTCATCGTCTTTGCCAAACATTAAATTGCTTAGCTTGAGACTAGATGGCGCTGTGTGGAATGTCCAAGAAAATGTAGGTATTTATTTAAAAATTGATTTATAGAAGTTAAAAATTTAAAATAAATTAAATATCCTTGTGTCATCTAGTCCCAAGCTCAGCAATTAAATGCTTTTGTTATGGTAACCAGATGACTGATATATACTACTTATATACATTTTTTTTGTTTTGTAAAGCATAGGTATTATACATTATGAAAACACGTTACGCAGACTCGAGGCAAATACTTGCAGATCATACAAACATTTGCCCCACAGCGGGGATCGAACCCGCAACCTCTGCGTCTCAAGCGACTTTCGCCCCCTGCGCCACAGAGGTCGTCAATTGAAACTAACAACTTTGTAACGACTTTGTTTTATTATCTATTCAGAACCTGCCGACAACATGGGTTGCACTGGAGTGGTGGCCGAGCGAGCTGACCTCGACTCCGCCATCGATTGTTTCATCAACTCCTCGGCTTCGGTACGTATCCTCTGGTGCAGCTTGCCTAATGTCTCCTGATAGATGGTTGCTAATGGAAATAGATGGAAGCCAAGGAGGCTTAACCAGCTTTGTGTTGTCGGCCTTCAACTGAAGCGTGACTCATTAGTCACGCTTGTGACCTCGTGGAAGGCCAGAAAGAAAGCTGGTTGAGCTCGTCGCTGCATTAGCTAATTGCCGAAAAAAAAAACTCAAGCCTTTACATCTTTACTAGATGATTTACACAGCGTCAAGAGGCAATCTTTGCCTACATTTAAAGGGACACTGTAGTGCCTGGGACATTGTTGAGATGGAATAGGCTTGCCCAGCACCTAAACCGGCCATATCCACAGGAAAGACAATGGTCAATACGTGTGGGGCTGACTAGCCGCGGGTTTCCTCACGATATTTTCCTTCACTGTTTCCTGCGAGCTATCTGCGTCATGGGCACTGAAAGTGGGCGTGTAACTTTTTTATAGTATAAATCTATGGGTCGACCGGAATTCGAACCTGCGAGGCAATGTTCACAATGTTTTACTACGTTTGTATTGATTCAAATGCGCTGCGTACGCGAGGCATCCAGCAAGTTGTTTTGCACACGATCCTCACTTCTGAATCAATACAAGTGCACGTTTGCAGCGCGTTTTATAATCGACTTCAAAACAGGTTATCAAATCGAATCTGCCAAAACGCGCTGCAGACGCGCAGAGGACGCATGACCGCGCATTCGAAAAACACATGCATACTAACATATTGCATTTGTTAGGCTCCATGGCGATTCAAGCAAATCTACGTGCAGGAGAGCATATTCGAGGATTTCGTGGACGCTCTCAGAGCGAAGGGTCGCGGCGTAACCGGCGCCGGCGCCGTCCGCGTCGGGGACAAGACCTTCCTGCTGGAGGGTGAGGGGGGCGAGGGGGGGCGGGGGGGTGAGGGGGGGCAAGGGGGGCGGGGGCTGCCAACCAGCGCGTTCCGCTCCGCGCGAGAGGTCCTCGACCTCATCGACACGCCGTACCTCAGCCTGTGGGCCGCGGAGACGGCGCTCTCACACGAAATAGCCTTACGCTCACCCTCCTCAACAATCTGGATCAATGACTACGCCTCCTTCTACGGACCACCCCGCTCCGCTCTCTCCGTCTTCAAAATGCAATCGACTTTTTCATCAGAGTGCCCTGATATAAAAGAAATTCTATCAAAATGGTCGGAGCTTCGAACCGAGGAACGTTTTAACGTCATCAACGCGGCTATCACTGCGAGTAACGATGAGATTCTGAAGCAGTGCTTACCTGGCTTACGAGAGTATCGCGCAGATGCTCTTCTTGAAGTCACAAATAATACTATCTGTTTCGGTATACAGAAACACCTTGGTCTAATAAGATACTATGAGACCGTTGCAGACAAAAGTTCGTGTTTAATTGTGTTAAAGGTACTTCTGAACGGCAATGGCATTTGTTGGCGTGGCTTTAATTCTATGAAAATATTAAAGGAATTACAAAACTTTGGAATTCCAATAACGGCTTATTATTATTCTCTTAAAGGTGATGTTATTCGTATACCATGTCCGATGCTACTAGAGAGATTGAAAGTTATTCGAACGAATTACGGTACAATATTCGCAAATTAAATTCAGTTAAATCAATATATACACTACTCAACAAAGTCTAGGGAACAAGGATATTTTAGTGAATATTTTTAATTAAACTTTTTTATTGTCCCAGATGTTATACATCAAAAGAAGCGAAATTTATTCTTGATTTCAGTTATGCAATTAAATAAAAAGCGTTCATGTAAAAAATTAAGGTTTATTTAAAAAAACGAAAATAGTGCCTAAACCAAAAAACAAACAATTTTCTTTAAATTACAAAACTTATGACGCTTATGTGGAAATTCAATAAAAAAACATTATTTGCAGCTGTTTAATAATCCGTTGGACCTCCCAGGGCATTAGCCACGGCCCTTTATCGGCGTGGCATGCTGAGTATCAAGTTATCAGTTGTCGCATGTGAAATAAGGCTCCATATTCTGAAAAGATGCTAAAAAAGTTCTTCTCCCGTGTTTAAATTTTGAGGAAAATCACTGAAAGCTCTTCTTCCGAGTAAATCCCATGCATGCTCAATTAGATTAAAATCGGTGGACTGACCAGGCCACTCTACTACCGTGATATTGTGCTCGCTGAACACATTCATCACCTGCCTTGCGGTGTGTGGGCGTGCATTATCCTGCATGAACACGAAATCTTGGCCAAACTGCTGGTGGTGGGGGATGACCATAGGATGCACTACCTGTTCAGTGTATTGGTCTGCATTCAAATTGCCTCGTATGCGAACGAGATCAGTTTTCCCACCCAGGCAAATTCCAGCCCACACCATGATCGTTCCGCCTTGATAAGGATGAACTTCCTGAGGATTTTGGAGTCGACTTTGGCGACCAGGAACAAGCCAAACACGCACTCTCCTTGAATCAGGATGAAATCCGAAACGAGACTCTTCGGAAAAGAAAACACGTGCTTACCCAACTAGCAACGGAATCCTATAATAAATGACTGTAGGTAAAATTAGACTTATAAAGCTCTTATAATGGCTTTTCTGGAGACTCTTGTGCTAATAATAGCATTGTGCAAGCATTTATACTCTCAAGAGTAAATTCACTTATGTAATTGCCTTGTAGTTTACTACTAGACTATTTTATAGGATAGTTACAAGACATATAATCTTATAAGTGCATTGACGAAGTCTAAATAGTCCTATGAAAATTGTAGTCTTATAAAGGCATTGTGTAAGATTCCCAGAATTTATAATACACTTGTCTAAGATCATTATAGGATAATATAATCTAATAAGTGCATTGAGGAAGTCTAAATAGTCCTATGAAAATTATAGTCCTATAAAGGCATTGTGTAAGATTCCCAGAATTTATAATACACTTGTCTGAGATCATTACAAGTATGCAGAAATAAAGTTTTATAATATACTTAGCTGAGATCAGTATAGGTAGGGGAGGCGATGTAGTCTTAAAAAAGTCGCTTATAAGATTTTTATGAGAGTAAATAATCTTATAAAGTGCTAAGCTAACACTATGAAGTCTGTTTACCAGTTTTACGTCGCCAGGTTTGGAGACATTGAAAATTATGATTTAGGTAGGTATCGTTGTTATCAATATGGATTTGCGAGTATGGAAAAAAGAAGTGGAGCATATTTAGAAGAACTGTAAATAAAAGACACGAAGAATTGGTACCACAAAAGCGATCATCTGAAGCAAGTTCTGAAAAATCAGAAACCAGCAATTTATTGAAGGGTTCCGTAGGTACATTCCGAAAATGTATTCGAAATACCTAGCGGTATTCGAAACGGTGTTTTTCAAAACAGCCTAAGTAGGTACACTTGAAATATTTTACGGAATGGCGTGCTTCGAAACCATACAGGACTTCCCCCTGTCATAACTAAGGAAAACAAATTAAATAAAAAATGTGTAGCCGTTGCAGGGTTTCAGGCATCAATCGAGGAACTCTAATTTGATTCAACATGGTGGAGAGCTATTCTTGGCTAAGAGTAAATCTAGAGTTCTTTTACCTATAACAGTCTGATAATTGTCTTCATGCAGAGCAATTTTTAAAACATGGCGAATGAGCAAAACACAATAAATAAATGCTTGATCGTATTATTATAATAGCTGATTTTATATTCGATTTATGTAAGCGCGATCAAAAATCAGTCGAAACATGGTACACTTCTACAATAAAAATAGATTTGCCACATCGACGTTCCAACCGAATAAAGCGGTAATATGTTTTTACGTCAAAATATTTTTATCGCATATTTGGATTCTGTGCACCCAGAAGCATTACGTAAATTTTTTTCATAAACTAACAGCCATAATTCGCAAAATTATAGCGGCAGACGTCTTTATTCTTTCGAAAAAAGGCACACTATTTAAAGGCGAAAATTGACATTTGAATGCATTGCGCTTACTATCGTCGCTACAAAACCGAGTAACAAAATATTACGTCTTTATTCATCTGAAGGCGGTTAATGTTCTGATTGTATTCTGCTATAACGTTGTTATTCGTATAATATAAGATCAAGTTATGGTTGGTAGCTAATTTATACAAATTAATTAATTTAAAATTCTACTCGCTACTGATTTATATTGCGTAACTTTTGATGTTATTTTACATGTAGGTATTGTGTTATTAGTTTACAGAAAGGACATAATACATCTGGAAAGTCAGTTGTTATGTTTCGTAAAATGAGTTTATGAATCTATAAAACGTATTAACTTGTGCGTAAATACACTACCTATTTTGTTAACAAATTGAAAAAAAATACAGTATTTATTCTCAAACATGTTAGTACATTACATAGACAATAATATATGATTTAAAATTTATATATTTATTTATGGTTGATTTTAAAGGAACACAAGAGTAACCAATGAAAATAAGCAAATTAATAGAAAAAAGTAGATCATAATTATAAAACTACTAGCTGCGCCCCGCGGTGTTACCCGCGGTGAATAGTTCCCGTTCCCGTGGGTATACGAGGCTCAAAAGTACCTAGCCTATTCTTTTAATTCAGGATATAAGCAATCCTTATACCAAATTTCATTTAAATCCGTCCAGCTGTTTTAGCGTGAAAGCCTTACTTTGTTTGACTGGCTTCCCTTTCCACTGAAGCTTTAATATTTAGATTGGTACGGGATCGCTTTTAAAAAAAAGCTAGACCCACACCACCAGGTTCTTGCCTGATTCTTTCCTTGGTGTAAGCTAAAATAACGTCATACAATTTATACACTAACAAAAGAAGTAAAAGTTGATTGCACCACTTCATAATAAAATCTACTGCAGGTATACGTTGGAAGAGGAATATAAGAGTTTAACAACCACACGTCAGGTTTCTCGTCGAATAAGAAACATGCCATCTTCTTTAGTTAATGCATTATGATGATGAGTTAATTACCAGTGCCGAGACCTTTGTACAATGACTTAAGCTTTATGTGATTTGGAAGCTATTTCTGTCCAATACTCCTACAGGAAGTGGGTTCCACAAAATCAGTCAACTGGTGCAGTTACTGCATCAGCAGACTCTAATGTTTCTGAACATAATGACTAATACTGTTGATAAGTAATAGAAAAGTAAATAAAATTCAAAATAACATTATTTTTACTAAGAATTATGTTCATAAGTAATAATTATAAAATTAATTGAGATTAAAATAATAACATTGCATTTGAGAGAATAGGAGTACCCACTTAACTTATATTTTTTCTCCAAAAACTAGCATTCAAATACCGACCGTTTTGAAAAAAGTCTGGTTAATTGATGATGATCAAATTGTATTTATTAAAATTACAGTAAATATTTCAAAATACTTTGTTATAATGATCGCGGGTTGACTTGCCGTTGGTACCCAGAGAAAAGCAGAGCAATTTTGTTGATTAGTTTGTTTTTAAATGTTAATAACGTCTGTTGGTGAATGGTAATGTAAATAATGGTAAATATATACTAACATATTAGAAAATCATGACAAAAAAATAAAATGAGGTGTTGTATGATGAAAAAATATCATTTTTATGACAAACAACAGCTTGCGGAATAATTGGAGTAATATATTTTTTC
This sequence comes from Xanthorhoe designata, assembly GCA_963582015.1. Classification (NCBI taxonomy): domain Eukaryota; kingdom Metazoa; phylum Arthropoda; class Insecta; order Lepidoptera; family Geometridae; genus Xanthorhoe; species Xanthorhoe designata. The sequence goes on from OY757049.1 coordinate 2,377,043, forward strand.
TCCATTAACTAGGATTACAAAATCGAGTTTCTTTATAAAACTATAGTTAAGTGTTGATTATGCATTATGTTTACCATAGCAAATATTTGAAAATACTTTGTTTTATCGGTATAACCTTCCAAAAACTAAATAATACATTTGTTTTTATGATTACAAGTTGGGTCAGCATTGTATTACAAAAAAGTATACAAAACATATTTACCAAAATCATGACTTTGAATCTATAGGCGAATAAAGACGTAATAGCTTAAAACGATGAGCTTATGTTCGCATAAAATCCTTGTGTAAGGGAGGTATGTATTTTGTACAAAAAAATCTTTTCATTGTTTCTAGGCGAATAAAGACGTAAAAAGTAACACAAAAAAACGTTTAAAACAATTAAGGACGAACAAAAATGTTATGTAGTTTTTAATATTTATTACTAAATTATATAAGTTTGTGGCGTATTTTATTAATATCAATAGATAGTGATTTTTTTCCGCTTCTAATGATGCCCTACTTATTAGTATCCACTGAACACCCGAGTAGCTAGACTGATTTTTATGTTTTTTTGCTCTCCTGTAAAATTGCGTTTTTGATATAACCGCTTTATTCGGTTGGGGCGTCGACATGTTTAGTAATTTGTAGGTAAATATTCTTAATTAATTTTAGTCTTTTTATTCAATGAAACAATAACTATAAAATTACTTACGAGGTAAAATAACACTGCACATAATAAAAACAAAAAAAAATGACTGTCACCAGCGAGTAAAATTTGTAACAAAAAATGAAAAACGAAGTATGTTATAAGAACATTACTAACATAATTACACTTGTAACAAACTAGAAGTAGATAATAACAGGAGTATTGGCTCCAGTAACAATCTTCTATAAGGCAATTATAGGAGCATCAGTGCTTCCGTAATACTGGTGCAAGACAGTTACTAGACTTATAAGCATTCTGTTAGCTCATTGCAGGAGCATTACTAGAACTTGTACTCCAGTAACTGCGCCCAAATCGAGGCTTGTAGTATGCTACAGGACAGTTATAGGATAGTCTTGAAGACTGTTATAGGATCTATTTTGTTACTTGGGTACTGATTGTTGGTCCATCGCAAATGTGCATTAGCCCACATAAACGACGCCCTCGATTTCCACGTCGCAAAGCTGGAACTCATAATGGTGTGCGAGCGCGGAGATTGACTTCATGTAATCTTCTCCTGGCAGTTTGGTCACTGATAACCACTTGGTGCTGGGACTGGAGTCTTCCTACCAACTGGCGAGCTGTAATCTGGGACTGCCTTCTTGCAGCATTATGCAGAAATCGATCTTGTCTCTGGGTAGTGACCCTGTATCTTCCTCGGTGACGTTCGGCTACATCTCCTGTAGCCCTGTAGCGTGCCCATAATCGGCAAATTACGCTTGGCTGTGAGTGCACAGCGGCCGCGATATCGCGTTGACCGCGTCTGGCTTCCAACATAACCACAGCCCTAAGCATCTCTTCCCGCGTTAAATCACGACGTGACATAACGCTTAGACTTTCGAAAATGTCGAAAAAGTTGGCAGTAATGGGTTTTCACAAGAATAAAAGTCGATACATGACAAAAATCACAACAACTTTATGCTAGCAAACCCCTTACTCTTCGACCAAGTTCGATTTTTCCCTCTTATTTTGAAAAGCTTTCGCACTTTGGTTTTATTTTTTTAATTTCGAACAAATGATTTATTCCTCTTCCAGCCTTAATTCATAAATTTTAGTGACCAGTACATTTTTTACGTATTATCACAAAAAAGTTGAAGCATTGTTGCTTGTTCCCTAGACTTTGTTGAGTAGTGTATTTTTTTATAATATAAAACAATAAGCATTTTTCTGGAATCAACGCACAGACCAAACCGCTGAAGCTATGAAGCTGAGGAAGGTAGCTTCCTTTTAAAACAAAACTGAGCACTAAGAAGGGATTTTTCGAAATTTTACCCCTAAAGGGTTGAAAAGGGATGAAAACCGTTGTATGCAACTTTTTAATGCGTGAAGCGATTTTCTTTAAACTTGGTTTAAATATGGTAAATGATAAATAAATTTACATGTTATACAGAAATTAAAAAAAACGCCTGATAAGGGGTGAAATGGGGTGTCAAAGTTTGTATGGGAACTTTTTAATGGGTAGTTCGATTTGCTTGAAACTTGGTTGTAATACTCACAATGCAAAATAAATATACACATGTTTAAGGGTTTTACAAAAAAAAACACTTTAAAAGGGTTAAATGCAGTGTCGAAGTTTATGTAGGTACAACACGCGAGCGAAGCCGCGCGGGGTCTGCTAGTGTTAGATAAGTAGGTACCTACTTAAGTAAGTAGGTACTTAAGTATTAATAAAAAAATTGTGAAAAAATGTAGACAAAAACTATAAATAAATAGAGGTACCTACAAAATGATGGGAATACAAACAACTTACTTATAATGCCTCTGACAATTTAATGAAAGAACGAGTGCATCGTCCTGAAAAGGTTACGTTATTCTATGTCGTCCCACTGTTTGGAAAAAACATTCCTATGGCTCGTATTCAGAGTCCATACTCAAGCGTGAATCGTGTATCAAGCGGTGATGAATCAGTCAGATTTATTCTTCAATTAACAGGTAGGTAGGTTAAGTACCTACTGATCAATGTAAAAAAAAAATTTTTTTTGAAAGCAAATTATTTTCAGTTAGTTTTAGTACAGATAATGGTGTCAATTCAGATGTCTTCTTCTTCTTTATTTTGGCTTCGCCGGCTTTTGCGCCACGCATTTAGCCACTACCATGTCAAAATAATTCAAGTTAGTAAAGTCAAGTCAAAGTCATGTCATAGTCAGCGTCAGTAAAGATGTGGGTTATTTACTGAAGCCATCTACGGCCTTTTTGAGAGAACGATGTCGCCAAAACTAAACTTAACGAATTTGACAGCACTATTATTTTTTGGGACATCTGAATTGACACCACCATATAATACCTAGGTACTATACCTACTAGTGTTTAAGTTATGGTTATATAATGTACCTACCTATTATAGGTTACCTATACTATTTTAGTTACCTAGCTAGAGAAATACTTACCTAATTTAATTTTGTCAGTGTATAGAATAATGAAAAATTATGTCATTTACATACCTATAGGTACCAATACTTAGTTAAAATCATCAGCAATAGTGGCAATTCGGAGTGTCGCAAGAGCTAAACTAAACTAACTAAAAATGTTGCCGCCCCCTTTCATAGCGATTGGAATAAAAAGGATGGCATTAATTTTAGTTAGTTTAGTTTAGCTTTTGCGACACTCCGAATTGTCACTAATAGTGGCAATCTCTGGTCTAAGTAGGTATCTAGCATAATTATTTAGAGTCTAGATTCTAGACTCTAAATAATTATGTACCTAACAACAAAATTCGGTAAATTGTATACAAGTACCTACTTATTGGTAAGAAATAAAGAAATTGTTTTAAATTTTACTAAAAAAATATTTTATTTGTCTATAGACCTTATATTATCTTATCTTATCTTATCTTATCTTATCTTATCTTATCTTATCTTATCTACCTTATCTTTACCTTGTATTGTAATACCTTGTAGGTAGGTAGCATTACCATGCTACCATGGTATCCCATCCCCTTTTAAGATGGTTGTAGTTCCAAAAACAAATGAATAGATGGCGTTACGTGTTGCTATTTCGAAATAAAGTCTCTGGAAATTTATGAAAATGCCTAAATTTTGCCAGAATCATACATTTTCTCTTTTAAATATATTTTTTCAATATAACGAAATAAAATATCCCATTATTTTATTTTCTAGATCAATTTCTACAAAATAAAACAAAATTACATGACATGAACGCTAGATGGCGCTGACTCAGAAACAAGGTAAAATGGGATAGCCCGACGAATTGCCCGCAAATTCATGATTGTTTTCAATGTTCTAGATGAGGCATCTGTACTAGTGTATTATTTAATCTGTGTAGGTAGGTCCTCATAGTACTTAATGGTAAGGAATAAAGTACTTACCTAAATTAATTAATTTGGTAATTGTTTTAAATTTTACTAAAAAAATATTTTATTTGTCTATACCTACACCTTACCTTGTATTGTACCTAGTACCTTGTAGGTAGGTTATTAGGTACCTACTCATAAATGGTCCGTAAATAAGCACATCACAGATTAGGTAGAGATACTACGTATAAGCACATGCAGTAGTTCGAATATCAGCATATGGCTAGATATTAATGGAACAAATGAATATCGAATAGATAATCCCACAATTGATGGTTTGATGTGACGTAATCACCCTATATTTGGTTTAGCGCGTGATATTGCTAAACTGATTGGGATTACCATACAAAATGGTGTCGATTCAGATGTCGCTAAAACTAAACTAAACTAATTTGACAGCATAGAATAGAAACCATCCTTTTTATTTCGATCGTTTTGAAAGGGACTAATTTTAGTGCTGTCACATTAGTTTAGTTTTGGCGACATCTGAATTGACACCATTGTTTGGTATTTTGAGTGCTGGCACAGAATAGTACAGAGAGGAAGTCCTGGCTGTGTATCAGCAGGCTGTATATAAATCTTCGCTCGGAGATTTTATGCTTTTTTTTTCGCCTAAAATCTGAGATAGAGGCCTTCTGCACTCGCTGGCGTTGGCAAGTGCAGAAGGCCTCTACGCTGGATGCAGAAGGCCTCTACGCTGGATGCAGAAGGCCTCTACGCCGGATGCAAAAGGCCTCTACGCCAGATGCAGAAGGCTTCTACGCCGGATGCAGAAGGCCTCTACGCCGGATGCAAAAGGCCTCTACGCCAGATGCAGAAGGCCTCTACGACGGATGCAGAAGGCCTCTACGACGAATGCAAAAGGCCTCTACGCCAGATGCAGAAGGCCTCTACGCCGGATGCAAAAGGCCTCTACGCCAGATGCAGAAGGCCTCTACGCCGGATGCAGAAGGCTTCTACGCCGGATGCAAAAGGCCTCTACGCCAGATGCAGAAGGCCTCTACGCTGGATGCAGAAGGCCTCTACGCTGGATGCAGATTATTATGTTATTCTATTACTCACATGGAAAACCAATCACTCGGAAGTTGCAAACTTGCAATCAATGGTAGGTCTATCTAGAATTCCAGAATTCCAGTCTAACCTGAGCTATGAAGACATCCAAGATCTTTCATTTGAGAGCTCAGGGCCTGTAGCCAAGTTTCATTTGCAATCTAGGTACCTACGTCTACAATCGCTGTAGGTCGGTAGATAAACGAAGATTCGTCGAGAAGATTCGAGAAGATTCGTCGGGTGCCGGGTGGCTCAAATGAGCTGTGACCGTTCTACTTACCCCTATGCCTTTGTAAGTAGGTATTAGGTAAGTAGGTAGGTACATCTGCCAAGTTTTACCTAACTTAACTAGGTAGGTAGGTACTTACCTATGCAACTACTAATCTAATTACGGTAGTTGAAGTTGATCATGAGATTACTTTTCCACAACGAATGTCAATACCAACTAGTGCATTCGCGCGAATTAAGGAATTGGGGTTACAAACAAATTATAGGTAGGTACATTTTAGCACCCCAGTGGTGTCATACAATGGATTGTGTGTGACCCACAGATAAAAGTATACTAGGTAGTAGGTAGTGTGACCCGACCCATGATCTATTTTGCGCGTTTGACTAGTGCTGAACACCCCTTTACACAACACTCAACATTATTTCAAGCTCGTAATGTCGCTTTTGCCTTGCAAGCTAATGAAGCAATTCACACAAATAGCTAGTTCCTATTGCTCTGTATTAAAGTTGATTTTGGAAAGACAATGGGAACGTTGTGTGTTTGGCCGACAGATGGCGTAAGGAAGGATAATACCGCGGTTTTACGGCTATTAGTTATGATTTAAATGTAATCAATAGAGATTTGATTTATTGAAATTGTTTGTGTGATTATTTTAATGGGACTAATCGAAAATTCTTTTTTTTTTACTTTTTATATTTTTTGTAGTTCAAAATTGATTGTGGTTTGCGCCTATAATTGAGGTGGCACTTAGTTTTTTAATTATTTTTAGTCATCACTTTGTTGGTGCAACTGAATAAATAAATAAATAAATAAATAAAATAAAAATAGGTAGGTAGGTACTTAGTCAGAAAAATCATCATTTTTGACTGTATTTGAAAGTTGGTAGTAGGTACAGTCAGCAACAATATATGTACCTACCTTACCTACCTATAAGTAGGTAAGTAGGTATATTTCATCACATATTGTTTAGGTTACAGGTAAGGAGGTAAGTAGGTAGGTAAGTAGGTAAGTAAATACCTACTTTATTTTATTGAAAATGTAAAAATTATGATGATAATAATGATACTGGCACAGGTTGATGGGTGGGTAGGTAAGGTACCTAGTACTTAGGTACATAATATTGGGTGTTTGGATATATTACTTACTTATTTTATTTTTATTTTTATAAAAAAATAAGTAGGTACCTACCCTACCTACACCATAACTACTGTGACATCATTCTAAAAATTATGAAACGGATAGTAGGTAGGTACCTACTACTTATGCGAATTTCTTAGAGCTTATGAATGACATAAAAACTTACTCGTATTACAAATCTGAAATGAGAGATAATATAAAAGTCTGCAACAGCGTTGGTAGTTTCCAATAAAAGCGTCCGCAAAACAAAATCCTTACAGAAACCTCTCCAAACAAATAACCTCAGAATTCAATATAACAACAAACAAAAGCGAAATTCCTTTATCAGAGTACAATACCTACATACAGATAGCTACCAGCCAGAGTCCAATTTAAATAACAAGCTCCCAAAGCTGAAAAACAAGCCGTAACCGAAGTTGGGAATAAATTAGCAACCCCCTCTCTCCCCTTTTACCCCAATGTGTACATTGTGCAAAATATTATTTGCCTTGCCAGACAATAATAGGATCTAATGCTCCGCCCTGACATGTTAGCTTTACCAGACTCCGCCCCAGCTGATACCCTCCCTCCATTGGCTAACACTGCACCCCTCTCTATCTATTTGTTTGCTGCCTCACTCTAGCGCATAGCTTTCCCTCAACGCCCGAGGGGTAAATGTTATGCTAGGAAACATATACGAGGGTTTTCTACTCTTCGCATTGTCAGTATCAGGAATATTTTTTACGCGAATTTTATTTGAAGATATCTACCTGAATGGAGTGCTATGAGAATTTTTTGAAAGGAGACGTGTAAGTAGGTACTCGGGTTGGATTAGGGATTTACGGTAAACAGTTGCTTTTGCGTGTGTTGGGTTCTTTATTACTTTTCGAGTCTTTCGCTTTGAGGTCGGAAGCTCATTTTGACAGAGCTTTTTAGCTTTTATTATAAGCTGTTTTAGGCTTGAATCAAATTCATAACTCAGGAAGGATGGTCCGAGATTTAATTAAATTCAGGGATCTCTCTAATTATTGTTCCAATACCTATATTTATTGAACTTTGTTTAGTGAGTATTGCCTATTTTTTTTGAAAATGAGACTTTGTTGTTTGCGTTGACTTTGTTGTGATTACACTTATAGACTCTTTCCAAAGATGAAGCTATCATTATAGATTCAAGCCTTATTTTTAATGCCTTAAGAGTTCAGGCGAGGTACGTATACAAGATAGGCCCATAAATCAATCGCAACGTTCGCACCACTCAATAAAAAGCAGCACAAAAACAAAAGCCAAAAATAAAAACAAAACCCTCAACATCCAACTCAAAATAAATACCGCAACAAAGTTGAATCGATGAGTTCCAAGCGGCCTAATAATTATCAGTCGTCGGCCTGAAATTCATGCACAAAGAGCCGACCCCGCAGTGATAATAACGACAATTGTTGTGTTTACTGGAACGTAAACTCAGCCCCCAGAGGGCGGGGCGGGTCCGCCCCGGCCGGCGGGCTCAGCGCCCGCTCAGTCCGCGTCGCGCCGCCACGCATCACTGACATGTGAGCGCACGATGGAGGATTGTGATCTCGCTCCATACCGCGACATGATCCTCGACGGTGAGTTGCCGCTAGACCTGCGCCCGCCGCCGCGGCTCTACCTGCCTCACTACCTGCGTGACGCCGCCGAGCCCGACTACCCGCAGGACGACACATACGTCTCCGTCGACGAGGACACCCCGGACCTTCCGCCGCCCTCCAGCGACTCCGACAGATACGACGCTTCCTCGCCTTCAGATAAACCCTCGTCACCCAAAAAATCAAAGTCAAAGTCCTCGTCGCAACTCATCAAGCCGCCGTACTCCTACATCGCCCTCATCACGATGGCGATCTTGCAGTCCCCACACAAGAAGCTTACGTTAAGCGGGATATGCGAGTTCATCATGACCCGATTTCCGTATTACAGAGAAAAGTTTCCCGCGTGGCAGAACTCGATCCGTCACAATTTGAGTCTGAACGATTGTTTTATCAAGATACCTAGGGAGCCGGGGAATCCGGGGAAAGGGAATTATTGGACGTTAGATCCGTTGGCGGAGGATATGTTCGATAATGGGAGTTTCCTGCGTCGGCGGAAGAGGTACAAGAGGCCAGCGCCGTCGCTGCAGCACGCGCACGCAGTGGTGGCGATGTTGGCGCGGGAAGCGTACGGCCCGCTGCTGCCTATGCCTTGCTACCTGCCTCCTACGCCGCTGCTGTCTCTGCCGCGGCCGCCGCCGGCGACGCTGAGGCCGGTGCCGCTGCCGCCGCGACTCACGGACCAGACGGAGCCGCGGTCTAAGAGGTCCCGGAACGGATTCTCCATAGAATCGATCATCGGGTCGCAGGAACCTGTATCGATGGAGCCCCGCCGGAGCGCCTTCTCGCCGCTGCAAGGCAACAGCCCGCCGGACGACTGGGCCAGGTGAATGTACCTAAACGGGTGTGTTTCCACTCCACCCCCGTTTTAAAGCCCGGCCATCTCGTACGTATAACACTGTGCTTGTGAACTTTAAGTCAATGTCTTTCAGTGGTGGGTTTAGACTTGAACTTTTATTTTTGTTGTGGTTTAAATTTTTGACCAAATAATTTAAGTTAGGTACCAACCACTAATTTTATTGTGTTTCGCTAAATAATTCCTTCGACTGATTATATAAAATGAATTGTCATTTTGACAGTTAAGTAGTAGGTACAATCCAATTAATGGTATTGGTGTCAATTCAGATGTCGCATATTGCAAAAACTAAACTAAACTAATTTAACAGCACTAAATATGTTGCCGTCCCTTTCATAACGATTGAAATAAATATGATGGCATTCATTTTAGTGCTGTCTAATTAGTTTAGTTTCGTGCGACATCTAGTTCTGCGACATCTGCGTCATTGACACCATTATCCAATTAAAAAAGTAATCGGATTTTTGAAAGGGATTGTATAGCGGCTATAGCCGCTATAGGCATTCAGCACTCAGTAGGTATATAGCAATTACTCAGTCTTCAAAACTGTGCCGTTTGGATTATTTGTTTATTTTTGCACGGGTTGTACAAAATATTTTCTTTTAAAAGAGAAAGAGTTAAAGTTATGGCAATTTTTTGTTTAATACAATTGCTTTGTTGAAAATATTATTTTAGTACGAAAACTTCGGAAAATGAAGTCCCTAATAGCCTGCATTGAATGCAAGAAACTTTTATTTTAATTTCTCCTAAATCGTAATTGTATTAATTTAATCTAATAAACCAAAAAAGTAAAAGAACGATTCTTTTGTAGACAATATATATATATTCAGATTTAAATATGTATAGTAAATAATAAATATATTCAAAACTACTTATCTAGTCATCCATGTACAAAGTAGGGTAGGTAATGTAAAATAAGCCGTTCATGTAAATATTTTTCTAATGTATCTAGATAGTCTTTTAGCTATGCAATTTAGTGTTTTTAGAATAAAGAGCAAGGCATGTGTGTTATATAAATAAAAATGTAAAAATATCTTCTAAATCTAGGCATAAAACTGTAGTATATTTTTGTGTAACTGTAATTGTAACAAATGCATTAAAAATATAGAAAAAAATATGTATTGTTTTAATGCCTTAAACTTTAATTTGACTTTAGTGGCAATTCGGAGTATCGCAAAAGCTAAACTTAACTAACTAAAAATGTTGCCGTCCCTTTCATAGCGATGGGAATAAAAAGGATGGTATTAATTTTAGTTAGTTTAGTTTAGCTTTTGCGACACTCCGAATTGCCACTATTATCAAGTGACTTGATTATAAACTTATAATACACATACGAGTAGGTACAGTAAACATTTATTTACCTATATAAGAATCTCAAACTTTCCGTGACTGTTAGGTATTTGTGTTTTTTTAAACATACTTATATAAGTATTTCAAGCAGTGTAGGTATGTAAATAAGCATGCTTTCAGTCGTCGACATCAGTTGCAAAAATTATCGCCACGAAAAGATGTTTAATTTTAACGGGATAAAATATAGCTATTCTAAAAGTTCATGCAGTCAATAACCAGTGAAAAAAAAAATTGAAATCGAATGAGTAATTTCGGAGATTACTAATACAAACAAACAAACTCCACATGTTTATAATATTATTAATATTACAGACAAATTAAAAAATGTTTGCAAGATATTATGAAATATAACGTTTTGCTTGTAAAACACGATAAAAATGTTGTATAATTTACAGCTCGTAGACTCTGTAGACCCATGCGTAGCACTCGCGTAGCAACCTCTACGACACAAAACAATCAAGCAAAACAAAATACAGTTTCAGGTAGCGTCGCTGCGTCATGTTAAAAGAACGCTGACTGTCAAGTCAAGATATTATAAAAAAAATAGGCGATTTATTTTCAAAAAACCATCGCGCACGGTTTGATTACGAAATGGTTTTACATAAAAAAGTGCAATAAATATTTATGACTACCGATAATTGTTTTGAAGAGAAGAGAGAAACTGATAATAATGCAGTTGACAATTTAAAACAATACATGAAACAGACAGAGTTTGTATACATCACAATTTTGGGATAATTATATCTAAGTACATAAATAAATTATATACCAATATTATAAAGAGGTAAAGTTGGTTTGTTTGTATTATGTTTGAGGTAATCTCCAAAACGAATCATCCGATTTCAAAAATTCTTTCACCGATGTGTAGCATGGACTTTCAGAATGAACATAGGCTATATTTTACTAAGGTAGGTACCTACTACGCGAGTGAAGCCGCGGTCGAGTAAGCTAGTATTCAATAAAATCATTACAGCTCACTTTTTAACACGTCTTCTTCTTCTTTATTTTGGCTTCACCGGCTTTTGCCACGCATTTAGCCACTACCATGTCGTTATAATTCAAGTTATTTATTGCTGCGTTTGTGAAACCCATCATAAGCTTTTTTTTAATACCTCAGTAATAGTTTAATTTTGTACTAGCTGCGCCCCACGGTGAATAGTTCCCATTCTCGTGGGAATACCGAGATCAAAAGTAGCTTATTTTTTAATCCAGGGTAAGCAATCCTTCATTCAAATCCGTTAAGCCGTTTGAGCGTGAAAGAGTAACAAACACACTTACATACCTACTTACACACTTAACGCAAACTTTCACCTTTATAGGTAATATTAGTAGGATAACTTCTAGGCAAAGACGATTAATATCTAGAAGACAGACAAAGGCCATACACAAAATCGTAACCCTGATTCCGCAGTACCAGATAGCCTGGAAACTTTAAAACATCAATTTTATCCAAGAAATTTTAATACTTAGAGTAGGTAGCAACAATATTCAATATAAAAAAAAATTAGGTAATTTTAACTAGAAAGTAATTGAAATTTCTTGGATAAAATTGATGTTTTAAAGTTTCCAGGCTATCTGGTACGGGTTACGATTTTGTTGGCCTTTGTCTGTCTTCTAGATATTAATCGTCTTTGCTTCTATCTAGGTATTTTGATTTCATAAAACAGTCAGTGAAAAAGAAACAAGTTATTTAGGTCCCGGGATCATTATTTCATAAAATATCGTGTGAGGTAAACTACACAAACATGACAGAGGATTAAATTGACTCACCTTATCTAGTAAGTGGTTAGGCCTGAGTTCTGATAGTGTGTGTGGTCCACGGAAGTACAATTTGTATGGGAAGTTAGATTTGGTTTTTAACTTCATACCTCGAGGGAATTTAATTTAACAAGTAGCGATTTTTTTTAACAATTATACTATGCATTTATACCTGCAATTATACCTACGTTTCTTCTTCATTATCCCTCTGGAACTTAATGTTTAGGAAAGCAATTTCTTAGGAAAACAGATTTTAATGTTTAGGAAAGCAATTTCTTACGCTCTCGAAGCGCATTTCTGTATAAAACTCCGAATACCCATGGGTACCCACCCATGGGATCTGAATGCATTCAGATCCTCACCAATAGGACCAATTCGGAACTTAATCCTTTCAAACCTTGACGACCTCTGTGGCGCAGTGGGCGAAGGTTCGCCTGGGACGCGGAGGTTGCGGGTTCGAATCCCACCGCGGGACAAGTGTTTGCAAGTTCTGCAGATATTTGTTCCGGGTCTGAATGTTTTTCTATCTATAGTAAGTATGTATGTATTTACAAAAAAAAATGTATCTATGTAGTATATTATACTTCGTTGCTGCATCCTATGAGATTTAGTAAACTATGTAGTCCGTTTTCTGTGGTACTGCATCATCACACGTATTTTCAGATCTTATTTTTAAGAAATGTCAAAGTCAAAAAGGTCTTTTGACTGACTTCAGTTCAGTGCTTGACGTAAAGCTCAGGAGGCGCTGCGCCGCTCGGCTCTGCTTCATTCGTTTTCCGTGTGTTGCATCGGTAACACGTACCCATTGTATTTAACATAAATGAACATGGGAAAAAGAACCAAGGAAAAAACAGACGAAGAAATCGAGCGCAAAATTAGGCGCTTGGAGAAGGAATTACAATCACGAGAAAGGCGGTCCCCGCCGATTAATTCTCGAAATGAAGGTACTTGTATTTGTATGATGCCGCAAACTGCATGCAGTTTTTTTTTGTTACGTTACATACGTACTTTTATATTATTTCCTCAGGGGTGGCACGCGATGTCATCCGGAAATAATCTTACCTACTTTCTTAAGGGGTGACACGTGATGTCATCTAGAAAGTAATTATCAAAGCTAATTAAGCTTGCTTTGTCCGAACAGGTCGTGAGGACGATTCGTTCCATGCTTCTTCGTACGATTTCTACGACGAAGTTATGCTCGACGAGTATCTTTCTAACGGAGCTGCTTGCGAAAATGAATCTACGCCTAACATTCCGGTACCTTTGAGTACCGATGACGTCATGCACTCACAATGTGCATCCTTTCTAGCTGACGAAAATACAGCTGATTATTCGCCGCTTACTCACGAGCAAACGCTGAATAATATCCAATCTATAGCGGTTCCCTGCCCAGCTGCCCCCGTACAGACTGTGGAAGATACTATCCCTGACGAGATTTTGGAAGCGCTCGGTGAAGCCAAGAAATCTGAAGAAACCTTCGGGAAGAAGATCTCGCAAGGAGTCTCTGAACGTTTGGGTAAAATCCTGATCGACGGCCTGGCAAAAGAGCAAAAGGAGTCTTTATTATCAAAAACTCTGGTTCCAGAGAATTTTCAGCTTGCCAAAGCGCCAAAGCTAAATGCTGAAGTGGCATCTGTACTTAATGAGCCTTCAAAAAATCGAGACAAGCGATTAGAAGTATTGCAGAATCAGCTTGGTTCGGGTATCGCAGGATTAGTAAATTTAACATCTGAATTAATTAACAAAGACCTTGATAAGATGGAGATCATTAAAAGAATATCTGAAGTCAATCAAATGCTACTGGATCTTCACCATGAAGAGACAATGAGCCGCAGAAGATTGATTATCCCTATGCTTGATAAAAGCTTTATTTCCATTATTCAGAATGTAAAGCGCGACCAATATCTCTTTGGAGAAAAACTGGGGGACAATATTCAAAACTCAAAATCAATTGAAAAAACGAGCCTTCAAATTAAGAAGCCAATTCCACCTCATTTTTCAAATCGAAAACCTCAAGGCCAGCCGGGAAACTCGCGAGCCCCGGCTCGCCAAGGGCCGGGAGCGCGCGCGCAACCTTCGACGTCGCGCTACTACCCGCCACCGCCCCCTGCGGCCTACAGGAGACCGCCAGCGGGCCGTCGCCCGCCGCCGCCCCGGCCACGGGCCGATGCGCACTCGCAGGACCATCGCAGTCGCCGCCGCTAGAAAAGGTACCATATGCTGGCCGAATTCGGTATTTTCTTTCCAACTGGTCGCTAATTACAAAAGATCCCCAAGTTCTCGAAATAGTTAGCGGATACAAATTAAAATTTAATAGAACTCCGATCCAGTTCATTGAACCCAGTAACCCACCTTATTCAAGAGATCATATGGTTGATTCAATTGAGAAGCTTAAACAAATGGGATCGATTGTATCGTGTACAGAATCTGAAGATCAATTTATTTCACCAATATTTTTAATACCTAAAAGCAATGGAACCTACAGGTTTATTCTGAACTTAAAAACTCTCAATAAATTTATACAACAACAACATTTTAAAATGGAAGATATCCGCACCGCAACAAAAATGTTATCAGCTGACTCATACATGGCGACTATAGACCTTAAAGACGCCTATTTTGTTGTTCCAATCCATACGTCGCATAGGAAATACCTACGATTTCGCTTTGATAACATTGTCTATGAATTTACTTGCTTAGCATTCGGCTTGTGTTCGGCTCCGTATGTTTTTACCAAGCTAATGAAGCCTGTACTTACATACTTACGTAGCTCACAACACAAGATAGTAGCATATCTGGATGATGTCTGGTGCACAGCCGACAATTTTAACTCTTGTTTAAATACAATTACAGATGTTACTCATACGTTGGAACTACTTGGTTTTGTGTTAAATAATGAGAAGTGTAATTTTGTTCCTACAAAAACTTGTAAGTTTTTAGGTATTCAACTAAATTCAGAAAAAATGACATTGGAATTACCCTCAGAAAAACGTAAAAAAATTTATGATTTAATCCAAGAAATATCGAGTAAATCAACAGTTAAAATTCGCAAGTTTGCACAGTTTTTAGGTACCCTCACTGCTGCTTGCCCAGCTGTAGCCTACGGCTGGCTTTATACAAAGCACTTTGAAAGGGAAAAATACCTAGCATTATTAAACTATCAAGATTATGACGCAGATATGCATATACGATCTTCTTTGTTGAGTGACGATTTTTTATGGTGGAGAAAAGTAATTAATTATGTAGATAATCCTATTCGAACAGGTTATTATCAATACGAGATATTTTCTGATGCTTCACTGTCAGGCTGGGGGGTTTTTTGTCATGGAGAAACAATTAACGGGTTTTGGTCAAATGAAGAATTAGAAGAACATATTAATTATTTGGAACTGTCAGCTGCCTTTATAGGCCTAAAAAGTTTTTGTAAGAATTTACAAAATTCCGAAATTCTTTTGCGCATTGACAACACCACTGCAATATCTTATATAAATAGAATGGGTGGTGTACAGTTTCCCCATCTAAATAATATTACGCGACAAATTTGGCAGTGGTGTGAAAAAAGAGGTATTTTTATATTCGCATCTTACATCAGGTCACGGGATAACACTGAAGCTGATAAAGCCTCGAGGGTTTCGAATATTGATACAGAGTGGGAGCTACATGATTCATACTTTCATGCACTCGTTGGCAAATTCGGACGACCAGATATTGACTTATTCGCGTCCAGAATTAACCATAAATGTTCGAAATTCGTATCATGGAAACGAGATCCAGATGCTTTCGAGATTGATGCTTTTACCTTGAATTGGAACTCTTTCTACTTTTATGCTTTTCCTCCTTTTTCGATAATATTAAAATGTATAAGAAAAATCATCAATGACGAAGCTTCAGGTATATTAGTCGTGCCATACTGGCCAAGCCAGCCTTGGTTTCCGCTATTTAAGTCCCTTGCAATATCCGAGATATTATATTTTCCACCTGACAGAAATATGTTAAATTCTCCTTACAGAACACCTCATCCTTTATGGCCCAGTCTTACCCTGGCGTGCGCGAGGTTATCCGGGAAGCATTTAGCAGACAATTACTAGACCCAGACACAATTGATGTTATGATTCAATCCTTATCTAAGAACACTTTGCAACAATATAATTCAACATACAAATTATGGTTTAGTTTTTGTAAAGATAATGAATTAGATCTATTCAAGGTACCAGTTCCGATATTATTAAAGTTTTTATCGGAACAATTTAAAAAGGGAGCTAGTTATAGTTCATTAAACACGGCTAGATCAGCAATATCAATAATACTAGGTAAAGAAAGTTGTACAAATGATTATGTGTCGAGGTTTTTAAAGGGTGCTTTTAAAATAAGACCAAATCTCCCTAAATATGAAAATTCCTGGAATCCTAGCACAGTTTTGTCATACCTTTCTAATCAATTCCCTAATGAATCACTTACTTTGGAGACGTTAACTAAAAAACTTGTTACTCTGCTCGCGTTATCCACGGGACAACGTGTCCAGACGTTATCTCTAATTAAAATAAGTAACATTTCGATAAGTGAAACTACCGTTAACATAAATATTGATGAAATCATTAAAACCTCGGCACCTAACAAAACTAATCCAAGATTAGTTATTCCATTTTTTCTAGAAAAATCTTGTATATGCCCAGCGAATACCCTCTCTGTGTACATAGATAAGACAAAAGATTTACGAAATAAGCCGGCAACAGACAGGTTAATTTTAACTATAAAAAAGCCTATTCACAATGCCAGTTCTCAATCTATAAGTCGCTGGATTAAGAGCGTCCTCAAAGATAGCGGTATAGATGTCGGTATATATTCGTCGCACAGTACGCGGCACGCGGCGACATCGGCCGCGCGGCGTGCCGGTGTCTCCGTGGACGTCATTAAACGTGCAGCTGGCTGGTCCGGCTCATCTCTTTGTTTCGCTAAGTTCTATAACTTACCTTTGGCAGACACTGCACCAGACAGGGCTTTCGCTGAAGCAGTGTTTAATGATAATTTGTAAACATAAATTTTATGTACTATATTAGATTATTATTAGGTATTGTAATCTTAAAACTCATAGACTGATTTGTAAGTTACCTGAATGATTTGCTCTAATAAAGAATCTTTAATGATACTGACCTTTTATCATTCCGCAATTTGCGCTGAACATCTACATAGTTTACTAAATCTCATAGGATGCAGCAACGAAGTATAATTTATGGTTAATTGAACTTACCTTAAGTGAACTTCAACCATAATTATACGAGTTGCTGCATCCGTAGAGATTTAAGTTCCCGTCCCACCCTATGTTTTTCATCCCATTATGAAGTGCAGAATGATAAAATAGGTAGCTTAAGAACTCTAAAACGAATGAAGCAGAGCCGAGCGGCGCAGCGCCTCCTGAGCTTTACGTCAAGCACTGAACTGAAGTCAGTCAAAAGACCTTTTTGACTTTGACATTTCTTAAAAATAAGATCTGAAAATACGTGTGATGATGCAGTACCACAGAAAACGGACTACATAGTTTACTAAATCTCTACGGATGCAGCAACTCGTATAATTATGGTTGAAGTTCACTTAAGGTAAGTTCAATTAACCATAAATTATCAGTCATCTGGTTACCATAACACAAGCATTAAGTTGCTTAGCTTGGGACTAGATGACGCCGAGTGGAATGATATTTATTTATTCTAAAGGTGCGAATGGTAGGTACTTATATATAAGTACCTATAGTTAGATTTAAGATTAGGCAATAGGCACTCTGGGTACCTGATAATATTGTAACCTATTATTTAAATGAAAAGTGAATAAATAATGCAAATAATATTATAATTTTCGAGAAAAATCAATATGAAAATTATTAGGTATGCTTTAAAACATCTGTGTAATGTTTTGAAACAAATTTTATGTATTGAGTAAGATGGTATAGGTTAACAAGAATTAATTTCGATATTTAGCATAAAGCCCATATTTAAACTAAATTTGGCGAACAACACCTTTTTATAGAATACTAGCTTAGGTACTCGCCTGCGGCTTTGCCCGCGTAGTACCTACCTTGATAAAATATAGCCTATGTACATTCGGAAAGTTCATGCTACACATCGGTGAAAGAATTTTAGAAATCGGATTAGTAGTTTCGGAGATTACCCCAAACATACAAACAAACAAACCAACTTTACCTCTTTATAATATTAGTACCTATATATACTTAATACATATATAAGATAATAAGTAAAGTAAAAGAGATATTTTAGGTATTGACAACACACAAAAATACTTACAAATGATAGAGCGTATGACAACAAAAAAACATAGAACTCTATGTTTTTCTACTACATAGGTACTTCTGATGCCTACTATGTGGAGTTATAAAGTGTAGAATGGGCTGATAGTTACTAATAAAACGATTTATTCATCATTTAAAAGTAACCTTAAAAAATTAAAGTAATTAATCATGCGCAATATGTGCAAATGTTTTCATACTTAATAGGTATTTTGAGATACCACAGGTGGTTGCTTTATAAAATAAAATAAATTTGTGGAAATGCAAATTACTTTTAGTTCAAGGATAAGCTCTGTATTGTGATCACTATCATTATCATCATCTCAGATATAGGGCGTTCACTGCTGGACTAAACCTCCCATAGATCTCCAGTTGTTTAGAATAGAATAGAATAGAAAAACATTTATTTACATCACTCACACACATTACAGTACAGGTACAATTAAAATATTTTATGTAGGAAATATGAGTGAAGCAAATCGGTCACCACTCAGCATTCGCTGTAGAAGCTGAAGCAGCAACTACAGCGCTGGTTTTCAGTGATGCCGCAGTTTTCGGTTAGAAGCGGCTTGCATCCACCGAGAACCTGCGGCTTTTAACAGATCTTCCGTCTATCTCGTTGGTAGACGTCCTACGCTGCGCTTGCTGAGCCGCGGTCTCTATTTGAGAACATTTCGGCATCAGTGGCCATCTGTCCTGCGTGCTAAATGGCCTACCCATTGCCATTTCAACGAGCTAATTTGGCTATCGGCCAGTCTCAACAACCATCATCTTTAGTTTTCCTTACTGTGTGTAGATATTTGACATTACTTCCATACAAAAAGTGTCAATTAACTACCGACAGTAAGGAAAACCAAAGATAGAAAGGCTATTGAGACTGGCCGTATTTCAGCCTGGATAATATTTAAATAATAAGTATGTATGTATATAGCCTCTTCACAAGCTTCCATATGAAATAATTTTAGATGCAAAACATTATTTCAAAAATATTTATACGCTCTATAATATTTGTCAAACAAAATCAAAATGGTTCTCTTTCTCAATCCTATGTTAGTTTTGTAAAGTCTTTATTGTTTTTTCGAATTGCCCAATCTGTCATGCGCAAGAGCAACGTCTGATAAATGTGATCTTTTGATATTCCTTAACATAGAAAGCAGGTATAGCTTCGATAGACAGAAAAAATAATAAAACAAGTAGAGAAGTCCCACTTCGCGAAAACATTAATTATAATAGTGACTCTACGACGCAACAAAGTGTTATTATACAAATCCGATTTACAAAATTATTTTGTTAATTAAAAGAGAATACTTCTGGCGGGACGCAGCCTCGCTCATTAGCATAGATAATAAATATAAGGGTGTCCACACACAACACTACTGTAACGGTTTTTTATTGCTGAGATACAGCCTAAGTTATTGTCAATAGTGGCTATTCTGAGTGTCGCAAAGCTAAACTAAACAAACTAAAATTAATACCATCCTTTTTATTTCCATCGCTATGAAAGGGACGGCAATATTTTTAGTTAGTTATGTTTAGCTTTTGCGACACTCAGAATTGCCACTAATAGCGCGTCGATTTTTTTTATTCATCTGTATAGAGATGGACACCTTTACCAACCCCACATCCACTTGACGAATAGACGACTCGAATATAGAGCTATCAAAAACCTGACTTCAATGTAAATGCAGCTTGGATTTTGGAAAACAAACACGAGGTGTCCCATTTACCTATGTTTATGATGGATTGCACAAATGTAAATTTTGTTACAAAAACATGATAAGAATAAAAGTAATGTAATTGTATGAAACTGTTTGCAACACTATCGCCCGAATACCTACTGAAACGCTGACTCTTTGCCGAACTTTTTGAACTGTCAAAAAAAGTGCTTCCACGCACGAGGAATGGCGGAATCTGTGAATCCGCGGATTTGCGAACTTAAAAAGTCATAGAAAAAAAACTAGACCACTTAGCTTGTTTATGTAAAAGGTATTATAATTATGGATATTGTTTCTATGCTCTAAGCACAAAAACAAAGGCCTACATAAAACTTTTCACTGATCTTTCACAACTTTGGGAGCGTATTAACCATTTAAGACGTTCTTACATGTCAGATTTGTATAGATAGACAAACGTGAAATAAGGTCATGGATAAGCACCACATACAAATAGGTAGCATTTCAGTATTTGGGGCTATGTATGTCATTCTGAAGACCTCTGTAGCGCAGTGGGTGATAGACCACTTGAAACGCAGGAGGTAGCGGGTTCGATCTGCAAACACTTGTCTCGAGTCGGGGTGTTTTCTTTAACATATGTTTGTATTTACAAAAAAATATAGGTATTAGGTAGTAGTATATTATCTGGAACGTGCCAAAGTGACGATAGTAGGGTAGGATAAACGATAGTACCTAGGTAGGTACTGAATAGGTACATTTAAAAACAAAATGCATTTTGAGTTTAAGTTTGAGTTATCTGGATACCATATAGGTACTATATGCAAGCTATATGGCATATAGCTTGGGATTAGATGACGCTGTGTGAAATGTCCAAGGATATTTATTTATTTGTATTTATATAGGTAAGTACCTACAAGACAAAGTATTAATTAGTCTATGTGCCTATGATTAACGCTTGCAATCTGTCGTGGGCACAAAGTAAATAATTACAGTTACCTATCTATTAGGTACAGAAATAATAGGTAGGTACTTATATAATTTACACACAAGGCCACGATAAGCAAATGGAGGTTGAAATATGTGACTGAGCAAGCTGACGGTGCGGAGAAACGGATAAATATTAACCAATAGGATTTTATGCAATCCTATTACACAAGACAATGTTTTTCATACAAAACATTCGTTGTGGGGAACGAACCCGCAACCTCCGCGTCCCAAGCGGGTTTCGCCCACCGCGCCACAGAGGTCGTCAAGTTGATGTTTTTAAATTTTGTAGCAATGTAGCCTCCAGTGTAGGTAATAAAATGCCTACCATGTTATTCACAATTGACTTACCTAGGTATAAGCTCCCTAGAGCTCTGATGGCTACGAAACTAGTGCAGTCTAGTTATTTTTAGATCCTTTTTACTCCCCTCCTCCCCTCTAAGTTTGCCTTGAAAAAATATAAATATGAGGTAAAAACTCTGACTTATTATGTGATAGATCTTTTTAGAAAAGCAACAACAAACTTTCTTGCCTATCACAATACAAGCCATGATAATTACCTACAACAAATTTATTCAACAAATATTAGCAGTTTCAAAGACAACATTGCTATCGCAACATTGTTGCAACAATAATAATTGTATTAGCAAATGAAGTGAGCCTGTCTGCAAATTGCTTGATGTGTGTTTTCATTTAGAGCTGGTGACATGTTTACAATGTTTGCTCAACGACAGTTGAGTGCAGTTGCTAGGTATCTTTATATGTAGGTACTTAGGTATTTTTTATATTAATTAATAAAAAAATACTTACTTACATATTTGGCATGTACCAAATATGTATGTATCTGGACATACCTCTGACTACCCCCTTAGACATCTTCAAAAAGGATCTAAAAATTGCCTAATGATCTGAAAGAAATGTCTACCGCTCTCCCTGGGATACAGTCGTGATAATATACTTATATAATTGGTGTGGTGTGGTATCACAATGGTGTGGACCTGCCTAGCATTTCTGTTCAACAAATGCGAAGATCCGAATATTCTCGTCAGATCGTTAGGTACCTACAAATTTAAATGGGACCATCTCAAGAGTAAATTCTTAAATAATCAGAATGTAGTACCTACTACTTGGTACTACCAAGTACCTACTACGAGTGTTTCGAAATCGGTTTGTAATAATAAATAAGTTGAAAATAAACTTCAATAAAAAAAAAAAAAGTTATTGAGGGATAAATAAATCAGTGAACATAGGTACTTACCTACATAAAAATCCAAAGTACAGTGGAACATCTTCTATAGGTTTTCCTATTTTTTTGAAGTCGGATAATAAATAAAATAAATATAAATATCTTCGGACATTCCACACGGCGTCATCTAGTCCCAAGCTAAGCAATTTACCTAATGCTTGTGTTATGGTTTTTTTTATGGTAACCAGATGACTGATAAACTACATAGATATTTTTTTTTGTAAATACCTACCTACATACATAATTATACATAGAAAACACCAAGATGACCAAAATGATCCCTACTCACACAAAACACAAAAGAACATTGTTACTATTGGCAGAGGAGACATCCAAATTTACAAATAAAGTATTTATGCGCCTATTATGTCATCATACGCACAATTGTAAGTGCAAGCGCTTTGGTTAGTTCTAACAATGCCATTTCGTGTTTTGTCATTCAAAGACGGGAGCTGTTCACAAAGATAAGCTATGGATAGATGAGTGAGACATCATAGTGATAGTGAGCATGTTAAAAATAAGTAGCTATTCAAAAAAGACTTTTGTTTCAATTAACCGAAAGACAATTTTTACTTTCCTAGGTACCTTATACAGTACATACACTGATGGCCTATTCTGTAGGAAATCTATGCCGCCCCTGTATAACTCTATCTAAATTATAGTTTTGTATATTTTATTAACTTAGGTATTTATTATAAATGAAAAATCTTACTAAAAGGTACGGACTTTATCTTCTTGAGAAACTCGAAACGCAAGCGACTACAAGCGACCGCAAGAGGCGCCAGGAGCACCTTTCAAAGCGCTTCTTCATTACATAATACTATGCATTATGTAATGAAGATAAAGTTTAAAATCATATGACACTGAAACTGCATCCGCTTTGCTGCCGTCAGATATAACGAGAGTTTTTAGTAGGTATATCCAGGGACGATAAAAGTTATCGTCCTTGGTATATCTGTGCCAAATCTTTGCCGCCCTTGCCCCTATAATTCCATATCAATTATCCAACTGTGCAAGTTGTAGCATCTCGATTATTATGACGTGTGCATTGATGCAAGTGGTTGCCGGCACTCGACCACATGGGTCCGGATTCGATTCTCGAAGGGAGCATTGTAAATTGCGTGTTATTGAATATTTATAGCTTAAGTGCTTTTTAGTGCAGGTTTGGTATTTTGTACTTAGAGTTCTTTGTAAGTACTTACCAGTTGTTACTTTCTTTAGTAATATCAAAGACGATTAATATCTAGAAGACAGACAAAGGCCATACACAAAATCGTAACCCTATCCCGCAGTACCAGATAGCCTGAGAACTTTAAAACATCAATTTTATCCAAGAAATTTCAATACTTAGTAGTAGGTAGCAACAATATTCAATATTTAAACATTTTTAACTAGAAAGTAATTGAAATTTCTTGGATAAAATTGATGTTTTAGAGTTTTCAGGCTATTTTTTAGGGTTACGATTTTGTGTATGGCCATTGTCTGTCTTCTAGATATTAATCGTCTTTGGTAATATGAATAAAGTTTGTTATTGAAAAATTCATCGTTATGTTTTTTAATTTTATATTTTACGAAATAAATTTGGATGAAATGGTTTTTTTTAATCATATTTTTGATTCTTACGAAATAATTCGCAGATATTTTGTTCAAATTCGTATTTATATAATGTAGGTAAGTACCTAAATGTAATAAATGCATGAGACAACCTAAGTACATTCATTTAAAATAACACAATGAAGAAAAACATCGTGACGAAACCCGTAACTTTGTTATACCTTAGAGGTAGGTAGGCCAACATAGGCTAGCTCGTTGAAAAACATGTTAACTTGGTAGGTAAACAGTTTTACGCTCTGGAAGAATATGAGAGCCTTGATGGCCGAGTGGATTAGTTCTTCGACTTTCGGTCCGAATTTCGTGGGTAGTAGGTACCTAGTAGCGTCGATGGGCAACAATCAACATTTCATACGTGACAGGTTGCAAAATGTAAGCATGCACCTAACCTCAGACTACCCTCTTAGACATTTTCATAGATTCTAAAAATGCCTAAAAAGATCTGAAAAATATGTCTACTGCATCTTGGGAATACCTATATATATAGGTACTGTCGTGATGATAGATAGGTATTATAGATAGGTAAGTATGTTCATATGAATACTTATTTATAATAATAGATTAATCTTTTAAATAAGTAAGTAGATATTTAAGGCTACTTTTTATCACCATTTATATCACTACGCGGGTAACACAGCTTGTATTGAATTATTTGACTTTGACTTTGTCATGTTTTAGGCACAAGCACAGAATAAATACTTACTTAGTAGTAGGTACAAGAAGTAAAGCAGGCCAATTGTTTTTTTTTATTTCAGTCTCTTTCAATACGTCTACAGTAGTTTACTTAAAACAAAACATCTGTTCAAATTGTCCATAATTATATCCTTAAATAAATATTTTATATTCGTAATAACTGAGTAGGTAGTTAAAAAAAATATGTCTGTAGAACATTCTCGGTCTTATTAGGTAATTAGAATATAACAGCCTTTGTCTTAGACTAATTAAATGTATAAACAAACTGAAAACAACTGTAATATAAGTAATATCTTTTATTTTATAACTAGCTATAGACCCGTATAGATGTTATTCTGTCCTTCAATCTGTCAAACAAATGAGAGTTATTTTAACACATCATCATTTGAGTTCTCAGTAGTATTGATTATCGATTCTTGGATAAAATTACGAAATTATCGATAAACAATGACTTCTTAATGAATAAAATCGATTGATAAAAAAAAAATCGAATCGGTAACATATAAAAGTAAAATAAACGATTGGAAAGGGTATAGTTATCATCCATCATCATCATATCAGCCATAGGACGTCCACAGCTGGACATAGGCCTCAATAGATCTCCAGTTGTTTGTAACTAGCTACCACGGGAGTAAGTGATATTTCAATTTGAAATTCAATAATACTTAAATAAAAAAAAACGTCAGTTACCAAGATAAAACTCACACAGCACTTATTGGTCGTAAGACACGATTCTGAGGAAAACATTTTCATCGCTTTTCAAATCAAATCAGGATCCGAATTGTTTTGCAAATGTCCACGAGGGATGTTTATTAGATTTGCTCAGACTTAGACCCTTCATCCCTTTCTTACATAATATACCTTGTCTTGGTTGTTGATAGAATTGCTATATATTTGAACTGTTTTGGTACAAGTAGCAAAATTAAAAAAATCTGAAACCGACTTGAATTTCGTAAGAAGAGATGAATTTCCTGGACTCTCGAGGTGCTTCTGTTCATAATTCGGAAGATCCTCATCAGATCCTCAACATTATTTTTTTGGGAGTGATTCTTTCAAAAAAAAAAAATTTCAAATCTGTTCACTATTGGCGGAATAGTCTGCAGTGTTTGGGTTTTAGGGACTTTTATTGAATGTTTAAAGTCGCCTTTAAATATAGGTACCTAAAGATAGTTTTGCAGCTCAGCTTGGTGATAGTTAAGTAACTTATAAATATGCATTTTCAACTCTTTAGTATGACAGAGTAACAAAGAATGAAACTGTTCACTTATTCCATCGGCTAACAGTACCTACTTATAAATATTTTAATTTCCAAACCACTTGGCCAGACCGTCAAGCCATTGAATTTAATTCACAATATCACACCCCAATATCACCGACAAAATTAAGAGTCGCGCTGTCTATCCGAATTAAATGAATCTTACTAGTCCTTGTTCAGCCTCTTAACTTCCAATGGAATCTGAGTTCTATCAAGCATTCCTAAAGTTCTTTTTCGTATCTCATACCTACGACAATGAAGCTACGTTTGATCGCAGCATTATCCTTACAATAGTGTTCCGCTGAAGACTCGTTGACAAATTGCTATTATGCAATTTTAGACTTTGTTGGGAGGCATGAGGGTTTTTAGTTGAAGGGTTGGGTTGATAATATCACCACAGGGGTCGAAATCCTACCCTTGGTAGTGACGCCCCGCGTAGTAGGCTATGATCTGTTTCTGCATTTAAATGTTACGTGTAAACTGCAATTGTAGACATATTTGATACTTTACTTCTGCTACTTTTTATGGATTAATAATAAAAGTTTTGAAATATTTCAAATTAATTATGAAAAGCTATTGTTTCAATAACGTGACTGTTTTTCTTAACTAGAGATAGAATTTATAGACAAAATCGCATGGGTATAGCCTAATTCTTGGTCGTTCAAAGTCCTATGCACGTAGAGTCTGCCCTCAGACGATGCATCGATGTTTTGACAGTTCTCCATAGAAATTGCGTGATAGATCACTGGATGAGATACGATTTACGCTTGAGATAGGGACGAGTACAAACAAGCCTAAATGGACTCAATACAAGCGGCTCGCCCCGTCTTTGACAATAGCGTTATCGTACCTTTTGATGAAAGATATAATGTTATGTTATGTTATGAGCCTGTAATGTCCCACTGCAGGGCAAAGGCCTCCCTTCCTTCTCTCCATTCATCCCTGTTTTGGGCCACTGTGGACCAATCCTTTAGATGGGCATCTAACTCGTCTTTCCATCTACGGCGTGGTCTGCCGCGAGGTCGTTTCTTGTTAGGAGGCGTCCCTCGGTAGTGGCTTTAGCCCACAACGTATCCGACATGCGGCTGAAAGATATAATAATTAAAAAAATAGTTTCGGTTCCCTAGTGATAATTAATAATTTGTGTTAATAATTACTTTCCAATAGTATCCCATAGCTATAATTATCCAGGTGTCTCGGACATTTGCCACCGGCTCAGTTCAACCCACACCGGGCCTTGGGGATTCGTGAAGTTTAATTCCAAGTTACCCTGTTTCAAACTTGCGCTGCAACACAGATTAGATGCCATGAATAGGAGTAATGAAATAAATATTTAGCCGGTAGGGCAGATCACGCCTGACTTAACCCCAGCCATTTCGCAAAACAGCCGGATTGTTCGCGACTAAGGACCGTGCCATATTTTGTGTGTGTGATTGCGTGGAAACTAACTACCGGGATTTACGAAGGTTTAGTACCTTGGACCCCATGGTTGGTAAGTACCCAATTATTGATAGGACCCGGATAATAGGAAGTTTCATTTGATCCAGAACTCGATCTTAAAATTTTCATGAATCCGTTTATTGAAAGTAAAAAGATAAAACCAAAAAACAATAAAGAAGATATACTTTCTATCGAAACAAGAAAGCTAATAGAAAAAAGGAATGAACCTACACTTAGTAGAGCGGACTTCGTTCGTTCGTTCGTATGAGCAAGTGGCCAACTCTGGTGACGGAGTTTTAGGCCGCCTAAAGGCCTCCGTCATGGCTTAACGACTTTAAAAGCCGGGACCGACAATTTAACGTGCCCTCCGAAGCACGGAAGTGCTCAGATGAAAATGCCACTTTCGGTCAGAATACCTACTAGACAAAAAATTGAAAAAGTTTATAGGTACGTTGAGATTTAAGAAAATTTAATGAAAATGTGAATAAAGTAGCCTTTGAGAATAATAAGTAGTAATTTAACAATAATTAATTTTGATATTAGTGGCGATTCTGTTGCAACACTGACTAGCTAAATTATGACTAAAATCGAAAGCTTTTATTACGTTCATGCTAAAGACCAATCTAGCATAGCACTGAAAATAACATTTGAAGAACAAGGTACTTTTAACCTTTTTTGTCATCTTTGCGGGTAGTTTTAGTAAGAAGTAAAAATGGTCTTGATCAATTCTACCAACATTCACTTTAATTTTACTAAATTATAGAGATGTCACTCAGTCTGTTATTTTATTTTGAACTTTAACGTGAACGAAATAAGAGCTTTCGGATTTAGGAATAATTTAACTAGTCAGTGTTGCAACAGAATCGCCACCATTCAGTGTTTAAATTTATTATAATAAATAAATGATAATCCCCACATTTCTGTTTCCATCACTTCAATTTACTGCTCCAAAGATCATCCGTTTTAAACTGTTGACTTTGTCAACTAAAAAGTACCTACAAATAAGATTTGAATGAGTACCCCAACCTGCCTTCAGAGGCTGAGGAGGGTGATATTTAATAAAGTGTTTAGTTATTTGTATTCAACGCTTAGTTTGTATTAGTTTTGATATAATTTGACTGTGTTGTTAAGTTTGATCTAAGTTTTGTGAAATAGATTAAAGAAATACGTCCCACGATTCAAAGTTCGTGGATATTATTACTCTTAACTTCAACTAATCCATTGAAGATAAAGAGAAAAATATATGTCTTATAATATAACAATTAATTTTATTAATACCTGACAGACTAGAGACAAATATTTGCAGATCAAACAAACATTTTGTTCCGTAGCAACCTCCAGCTTCTCAGGCGGGCTTTAACCGACTGCGCGACAGCGGTCGTCTTTGACTCCACGCTCTATCTAAGAATATAACTTGTATTTAGAGACGATAAATACTTGTACTAATAAATGTTTTAGGGTATTTATCATGGGTATTATCTTGCTGAACGGTATAATCAATGCTGTGGCTAGGGCACCTCAGAGGGTGGCAGTGAACGCATTAACCCTCCACTTCCTCGTGCACACAAAGACCCAGTCGGGGGCCTAGAGTGTGCATTTAAGCTCAGTCAGCGTTCATCTGTGCATCTTCTCAGGGGTTAAAATCAGTTTGCCAAACAATTTGCTTATAGTATACCTAAGTGATTTTGTGTTTTTTGAAGCTTTAAAAATAGATGATTGATTACTTTAGGACATTCACACAGCGTCATCTAATCTCAAGCTAAAGATAGATAGAAAGACAATGCTACGACAATGCTACGTACAACAAAAAATAGGTAGGTAAAAAAGGTAGGTATTTTTTATACAAAATTGAATTTAAATTTAGAAAACGCGCGAAAAAATTCTTTCAGGGCCTTGGAGCAACGCGTGAGCCAAGATCTGGCACCTAGGTATTTGTCTCAACTCAACGGATCAGCATTGACATTCAGCTTGGTAATATTGTCAGTGTCAGGCACGCTTCCGTCTGGCAGTGACTTTGATCAGTTGAGCTAGCCTTTCAGAATAGAGGAAAACCTTGGGTCATTAAGTGTACCTACTTACTTTATCTTTTGTAAGTTTTGATCTTAGACAATCGTTACCTCGTCGTTATTTGTTTTAAAAACTATCTAGCCCATAAATAAAAAAAAAAGGTGTTCTTATTCGACTCTATTTCCCTCCAGGAACACTGGTCTGCAAATATTTATTTAATGTCTGGGCGTTTTCTATATATTTATATACTTACTTATAGTATGTATTTACAACAAAAAATCAAGTCATCTGGTTATCATAACACAAGCATAAAATTGCTTAGCTTGGGACTAGATGGCGCTGTGTGGAATGTTTAAAGATATTTATTTATTTATTATCATATTTAGCAGCCGACACAATAGGAAGCTTATAATTCCATTAAGGAATAACATAATTTATGTTTCGAATACAAACAAAATTAAATTATTGCAGGATTAGTGACAGATCAATTTGTGAGTTTTAACTCATAATTCAACGTTTAACTTAAATCATGGGAAAAATATAATATGTCACTTTAGGGTCTAATATCACCATTACAAGGGTATCAAGGGTAGCATGGATGAGCCCTGACACGTGCAGAACGTATTAGTAGTGCGAATAGCTAATAACCCTGCGGCATCGACTATATCTATGTTTGCAAGCAAATACTTAATAATGAGTGGACTTAGCTTAACGTAACTATGAGAACTTTCAATTTAATTCTATTTTCAACTGCCTTAAAAAAAGAAAAAATCTTTGGACATTTCACACACATACACAAACTAAGCAATTTAATGCTTGTGTTATGGTATGGTAACCAGATGACTAATAAACTACCTACATAGTTTCATTTTTTTATTGCATAAGTACATATTATAAATAGAGATAAATAGACATAAGTAAGGTACTGTGGGTGATTAACGCCCACCTAACTTTAATTTCAAATAATTTCCATATTTACATGATTATGAAAACAAAGAATGCTTATAATCAATGGTTTTTTTAAGTGAAACAATAAAATAACACCTTACGTTGAGTTTTATTCTTAATACACATGTTTATTAAGCTATTAAAAAAGGTCTATTTTGGGCGTTATTAAAAGTTATATGTCTATTGACGCCCGTTTCATAAACCAGGCTTTAAATGCAAAAATAGGCTTACAACAACAAAAAAAATCTCACAACAATTATCTTACGTCGCATTACTGTACATAAACTAAAAATATAGGAACAAAATCAACATTTAAAATTAACTTAGTCAATTTAATAATGCACCTTACATCACATGGTATAATATGTATTTGGTCATATATATGGGACTTTTTAATAATTTCCATATAATACATCATGAGCACATTCCGTATTAACCGTTTTTAAGGCAGAATTAAGAATTTTTTTAAATGTTCATTGGGCGCTATTATGTAGACAGCGGGTAATAACGCCCGGAGATATTAGGTAAATAACAAAGTTTTTTTTATAAATACAAAGTTCTTCGGCAAATCTTTCAAGTAATATGTAATTAGCAAAATTAAAAAGAGAATTGTCTAATACATTTATAACACTAAGGAACCACCTCCACGGGTGAGTATCGCGACGATTTCGTCCTCCTATCATCGGGTAATTTACACGGTAAGGCGATTATCATAAGAATTAAATTTGCAATTAGTAGAAAAGTCGTTTTGGACATTAGGTACTATTATAAAAATGCTCTCTGGTTATAACGCCCATGCAGGCTAATAGCGCCCAACCGTCATTTTACCGGGCGTTATTCCCCAGCCAGACGTTATTATATGACATGACACGTTTTGGTAAAAAAACATAGAAATCGACACAAAATATTTAAGTAATAGTAGAACAAGATTATCGTGAATCTCTTTAAACCAAAAATCATACCCAAATCGCAAAAAATACATGAAAAACTATACTATTTGTCGTGGCATTTATTATAGTAGCGCAGTACTTGACAGATCCTGCCGGGACGAGGCGTCACACTGCCACAAATGTGGCGCGAGCGTGCCGCCGCTCGCCCTGCGCTTTCTTTTTGATTAATTCTACCTATGCGTGGAGTGTCAATTGAATAATACGATATTTAGTGTGTTTTCTGCTACCCGGGCGTTAATAAACAGCGGGCGTTAATCACCCACCCTACCTTATTACTTATAAATATTTGCAGATCATGCATGCTGGATCTGATAGTTTTTATGTGCCAAGTTTACGAATAAAATGTATATAAAGTATCAGTTATCTGTACTTTTAAATAGTTAACAGGATTTAATTTCGCGTAATTTACCTTTTATTATTTCCCGACGTTTCGGCTGTGTTACAACAACCGTGGTCGCGGGCGAACTGAACTAAATTACGCGATAAAATCCTGTTAACTATTTAAAAGTATGAATTGTGATCGCGAAAGTTTAAGAAAGACTATCAGTTATCTGGTTACCGTAACACAAGCATTAAGCTTAGCTTAGGAGTTGGGACTAGATGACGCTGTGCAAAAAGTCCGAGGATATTTTTAATCATGAAGTTTGTAAATCTAACTTGACTAGGGGGTCAGAACGTCAACAAAACAAATGCAAGGACTCTTTACATACCAATATCAACAAAGTACTCGGAAATCAGCCAAGTGCGAGTGTAATCTCGTCACTCTTCTGATGTGCTGCCACGTGCCGATGTAATCAATCGACGCCTTTTAGCACGTGCTTATTGGAATAGTTGGAAACATCAATTAACTGACTTTAGAATAAAGGAGGCTATGCATAAACAAAAACGGACAATGGTATGAACTTCATCATCACAAATAAGATGAAATTAGGCCTTTTAGGCGGCCTCAAAACTCCGTCACCAGAGTTGGCACCTGGCACCGACGAACACAGAAAATCTTGGTTTATGAATAACACAAATTACTTATTAATTTAAATTTAAATGCGCTTCTACACGAGCTTTTAATGGTGAAGGAAAACATCGTGAGGAAAACATAGTGTCGATGGGCTTGCAACCTCGTATGGAAAGTTAACTTTTGCAAGATGTACCAAATATGTTTTGGACATATCTCAGACTACCCCCTTAGACATCTTCAAAAGGAATCTATAAATTGCCTAAAAGATCTGAAAGAATCCCGCTCCCTGGGTCCGTCGTGATCATATTTCATTTTTTTTCATTTTTTACATACTACTTTTATCCGGCTTAGTACCACGCAAGCAAAGCCGCAGGCAGAAGCTTGTATTAGAATATATCTAGAATAACAGATACACCACTATAGAGTCTTAATCCTAGTATATTCATTCTACACGTGCTCGTTAGTGACTAAAACACCTACATTGAATGGGAGCCCACATTGAGCCCGAACTGTCTGGCTTATCTCGGAGAAGGGCGCTTCAGACGCCATCAGACATAAAGGGGCTGTTTCCACACGTGCGGTCGGCTACAGCAACACGGTTTTTCTGCGTTGTGTATCTACGTGATAATTTTAACAGGTACCTTTGTTGTTATAACTTGTCCCGATACCGAAATTTATAAGTCCATCATGTACATGTACACTCAAATAATAATATGACGGTAAAAAGCTACTAAACTGTCAAATACTTATGACAGTGAAACGTGACCGCGGTTTTACTGCAAAATCGTGACAAGTGATGATCACAGAACATATTTACTCTGACGAGGTGATGATACTGCTGGAGCCAATGTTGAGGGGTAGCCATATTTTCTTGTCACTTGATTGTCAATATTTCTCATTAATTTCGTTCACTTTGATGGAAAATAAAAAAATAATCTATTCAATTCTATTATAAGTTATCTAACCTATGTCGTTTTAACCAAAGACGATTAATATCTAGAAGACAGACAATGGCCATACACAAAATCGTAACCCTAAAAAATAGCCTGAAAACTCTAAAACATCAATTTTATCCAAGAAATTTCAATTACTTTCTAGTTAAAAATGTTTAAATATTGAATATTGTTGCTACCTACTACTAAGTATTGAAATTTCTTGGATAAAATTGATGTTTTAAAGTTCTCAGGCTATCTGGTACTGCGGGATAGGGTTACGATTTTGTGTATGGCCTTTGTCTGTCTTCTAGATATTAATCGTCTTTGGTTTTAACTAACGTTCAGAGCGGTCACAACTTGGATGGGTGACCGCAAGTGACATTAACAGCTGAGCGCTTCTGTGCTTCTTAGGGCGGCTATGGGAGAAGCATTTACGTGGCCTAAAATCTCCATCACCAGCGTTGGCCACTTTCTCATTCGAACATACCTAATAACAAAGACGATTTAAAATTATTTTTGCTAATAACTTAGAGCTGACGGCCGAAACTTTACGTCGCCTTTTTGTAGAAAACGGTTTCTTACCCGGTTTCTGCAAGACCCGGGGTTTATTTGCGCTTATATTGTGTGGACACAATACTTCAGAAGGATCATGTCGCCAGCCGCCGCTTATATAACATCTGTTATGTAAGTGTATGAACTGGAGATATCAGAAATGTCTAGATATTTTATTAACCGGTTTAAAAAAAGGAGGTTTTGTGTTCCACTGTCGGAGTAGGTACTTATATTTTTTAATGTACTTAATTATGTTCATGTTCACCGTCTATTTTGTCAATTGTGAACCGATTTTTAAAATATTTTTTTGTTTGAAAGAACTTTTAAATAAAAAAACTGCATACAAATCTCTCAACTTATTTAAGAGCTACGGTATCAACTTATTTAGGAGCTGACAGACACATATATACATAGCGGTCAAACTTATAACACCCCGCTGTTTGTCTCGTGGGCTACAAATATGGAAAAATGTAAACATCAAGCTCTTGAAAATTAAGGCACCGCTAGACTATTAACTGAGTGATGAGTGTTAACTGTTGAATAATGAATATTTCGCTCCCTTCTTTACGAGCCGAGCTCACACTACGACAACTTTACAAAAATCTAGTGATGAATGAGTTCAATGACCTAGTAAGGAGGTATTTACTCTGAAAAAGTAAAGATAGAAAGAAAATGTGTTTAGGTACTCAGCACAGCTCAAAAACACCAGACAGTTCTATAATAAACTTACCCCCTTATGCATATTGGTTTAGTAAACCTACTGTAGCTAAAACGGATATTAAATCTGTTGCTATCATTGATAATAAGAGTAACAAGAAAAAACATTCTTTAAGTTCCTATGTCTTGCAATGTGTGGAACAATTTTTAACGCAGTACCCAATGAAATAAGACTTGCCTCTAAAGCAATTTATCAGAAAGCTAAAATTATGGCTACTGGAAGAAAGAAAGAAAGAAAGAAAAATCATTTATTCTTGTAGGACCTCAAGGATCACTTAAGTATCGTTTTACATGCTAGGTGATTCTAATGCCTGTTCCAACGCGGACAAGAGCCTTCTACAATGTCGATGAATTTTTGAATAGGTAACTGACGATTGAGTCTAAACTATTTCATTTCATTTATGTTAAATTGACAAATCTTTATGTATAAGACTTAGAGTAAATATTTATAGAGACAAAATCTACTAGCTGACAACACTCAAAAAACGTCCGCAGCAATGTTCTACATACCTATACATTGATAGTAGATCGTTTACAATGACATTTGCTCAAATGTAGACGTTATGAAGTTTGTTTTAATGTTTAATATTGCTTGTACGTAATGTCATAACAATTAAATCTAGTAGGCCATGCCTTCAATGACATTTGCTCGAATGTAGACATTATGCAGTTTGTATTAATGTTCACTGTCGCTTGTACGCAATGTCAAAACAATTGAATCTAGTTGGCCATGCGTTCGAATACGGAACAGTGAGCAGTGGAGACGCTATTATATACAAATATTATAAAGGGAATTTATATAGTATAGTATTTATAAAGGGAATATTTTGTGTAATGTTAGTTTGATTCCTATTTTTATTGGTACCTATTAGCAGATAGTTTGTATAGGTACCCAAGATAAACACTTTTTGCTACCTACCGACAATCCGTGTTTTCTGTTAAAAAAGTATAATTAAGTATAAATAATACAAAATTCATATTGTGATGGTTTTATTGCTATTTTTATCAGAATAACTTACATACCTAAAAGACAACTAAATTATCAATTTCCTTTATGTAATCTGTCCATTCTGAACACCTAAGGGGGTTTCGAGGAAAACTAAAAATAAAACATAATTACAAAAAATTATAATGATTGTAAGTAGGTATGCTTACTTTAAAACAATAAAAACGCTATCGACTTATCTACTTTTTGTTCGGAAAACTAAAAAAAAGCATTTTTAACATGACTATTATTATTATGTATAAGTTCAAATATGTAAAAATATTAATTAG
Organism: Xanthorhoe designata; assembly: GCA_963582015.1. NCBI lineage: Eukaryota > Metazoa > Arthropoda > Insecta > Lepidoptera > Geometridae > Xanthorhoe > Xanthorhoe designata. Next base: position 2,412,549 of record OY757049.1, read on the forward strand.
TAATAATCCACTCCATAGCTTTGGGTTCGAACAAAATGAGCGCGCGCGTGAAAAAGATGGCGCCAAGTCTATTTTCCAATTAAAAGTAAAATTATTGAAATTAAAATGGAAACATGCACTGTGGACATCAATTTGTTATGATACTTACCTGAAATATGAAACACCATCCTTTTTTTTCACGTATCTGGAATGATTTGGACAGGAAATCACCGAACACTTTGGCATCGCAGACGTTGTATGAGGTTTGTGGTCGCGTTACAACTAAACAAAAACTCTGCGCACAACGTAGAGTGACCAGAGTTTTGGCGTTTACATTTTATTTGTCTGATTGTGTCTCCATATTCTCAATGGTATAATACCATTAAATTATAACAACTGACCGCATGCTGAAAAGAAAAGAGCTAAAATGCCAGATATGAAGGTAGCGGTGCAGTGCAGCCATTTTGAACCCAGCGGTGGTTACAAAATGGCTGATGAAAATAAGCTGAAAGTTTGTTCCTTATCTGAACCAGGACTTCTGAAATGGAAACGGAGAATCCGTCTGGTTTTAATTGAAATATTTTTAATTGCGAGCTTTTACAGCAATCAAATATGAACACGCTGTATTCTAAAACTCAATTTGATGTTGCTATAAAAAATTAAACAATGATGAAAAAACGTAGGTATAACATTGCTCTCTTTTTTTAAATTTACGTTATGCCATATTATGTAAAGTTCGAATTCTCGCAAGAAAAAGTAAAACTTATCGATAATTAGATTTTACAGAAACTTTTGTCAAGTAGACCACTTTCTTGGCCAACCGTATAAAGGCGGTTGTTTTATTAATAAAATAATATAAAATTAGTAACCCCGAAACTATTTACACATCCGCTTCTATTCGTTGACCTGTATCTGAGGCTTACAAACTTTTCAGATTACATTTAAAACATACAAAGGCTGGAAAATTCAAAAGCTCCTAATACGATTTCCATGGGAACAAACAGCATTCTCAAATACTCATTCAGTGTAGTCTCTAATATCTGCTGAGCAAACTAAAAACAGGACCCACGAACTGACCCATCATAAACATAAACTAACTCTTAAACCTGGACGGTTAAGGTTCCGAATACAATTTGGAGAATGAAAGGGTAACATTGTGTGCTGTATTGAAACATGTTGACAAGTTTTAAGGGGACGTTCGGGCAAATAAAAAAGTAATATTGCTTAGCCACGTGCGCTGTGTAATATATTGCTAACAAAGTGACGTAATATTGAGATGGTGTCGAGATAATTGCTGTTCAATTTGCCGTTTGAGTGCTGTTTGTCTGTTTGTCATTAGAAGGGTGATGTTTGGGGACAGATTTGATGAGATTTCGATTACAAGTGGAATTTTATTTGCGCTTTTCACTATTTAATGGCTTCAAACTATTTATTTCACTTAGGTAGGTACAACTAAGAGATACTTTAATACTTATGTTAATAGGTAGGTATCATCGGGAGAACCGGGCGAAGCCACGGCTGAGTAAGCTAGTAGTAATTGCATTCATCTTAACCACATTAAATATTCATTGAAGATATTAAAAAGTCCAGCGCAACGCGACATTATTTTCCCTAAAAAAACGTCCGAGCTTCATCAACTCGGTATTTCATTAAGTCTTTATCCGAAGGCGAAAGAAAGATCCCACATTCTTCCACTCACTTTTGTAATGAAGAATGTCCATTTAAAAGAGCGTTTGTCTTAAATTCTTCAGACTTTTTCCTTTTCAAGCCACTTCTGTTCAAGTCGGATCCGGTATTAAGGTTGAAAATAATTGAAATACCAAACAAATAGTTTTAGGTTCGGATTTGATAAGAAAATTGGTTTCTCATATTATTCTATTTTAAAGTGTCTCTTTTTCTCAAAACTTGCTCTTAAAGCTTGCTTTATAATAATCCAATTCCGGGATGGTTCTGCTGAGGACTGAGGAGCACATACATGACACTATTTATTTCAATTACTTATTTTTTAATCAGTGAATGCTATGATAACCGTCATTGTTGTATAAGAATTTATAGGTTGGGTAACTTATACCTTGCCCAGTGTTTAAATAAAAAAAATTTAAAGAAATAAAATCAATTTGATCAAAGACAAAAGATTTCGTTCATTACTATTATAAATTCGTTTCTCCTTATTTTTAAACACCTTTAAATAAAGGAAAACATCTAACTTTGAAATAAATTGTTTGCTAAAAAATATTCTTTTGAAATAACATTAAACAAAATGTGGCAAGAATAGCAACTTCAAATTAGAACACGTACACCTTGATGAGCTAGAATCAGTAACAAAAAAAATGACATTGTGTATTTGTTTTTATAAACATTTATTAGAAATGGGCCGTTAACTGTACATCCCTTTATTTAAATAACATCTTTCCGAGCTCTAAACTTTACTATTAGGTATACCTATAGTTGTAGATAGGTAGAGTTTGCAGCGGATTGGGAAAACGCCGGCTGCACATAAATAATGCACGTAAGCGGACAAATCACTTAGCGGGTCGATGCCTATCCGTACCTGTGGATCTATCTATAGATATATATACTGGCTGTATTATACCTACTCTGGAAAACTGAAATAGAAGTTTGCTCGTAGAAATAGAAATAGAAATAGAAAATAATGCAGTTTGTCACTCAAACTCAGATCATAGGGTTAAATAAATACAGTTGAGTTTTAATTTTGAAACTTTGCTCTAGTAAAGATTCAACAACAATTACTTATTATTAGAAGTTAAAATTAAATTCATAATGAAAACAATGCTTAAATAAAACTAGTTTTTTTTGTTATGCTTTTTATGAAACCTAAAAATTTAATTAAATGAAAAGTATTCATTTAATTAAATTTTTTAATTTTTTTTTATTTAATTAAATTTTAAACCTAAAAATTAAATTAAATGAAAAGTATTAATTTAATTAATTTTTTAGGTTTACCAAACAAATATTTAATGCACAAAACAGTAGATAAATTGCTTGTTAATTAATTGCCTAAAAACTCCGTCACCAGAGTTGGCCACCGCTCGCGTAGTAACAAGGATAAAAAGTAGCCTATGTATTATTCCAAGTCAGAAACTATGTAGGTAAGTACATGATAGTAAAAGTTTCATTCAAATCCGTGCAATAGTTTTCGCGTGAACGTGTATCTAACATAATCCAATCCATTCAATCATACAGATTTTTTCGTGTAGAATATTAGTGGTATTCTGTCTCATTAAACGCACATAGATATTAAAATGCTGAATCCTCTTTCATTTCCTGGAATAGTATTTTTTCACCCAGTAGATCCATCTGTCTATAAAATAAAATGCAAACTTTGTTACAGCTTATTTCGGCTTATAAATATTCGGATGTAGGTACATATTATAGGTAAGCACATATAAAAGTCTTTAGGTTTTTTATATTGTTATCTTGCAAATAAATTGATAATAACATTTAGGTACCTAACTGGTGAACGGAGTTTTCCTTTTTAATTCTTTTCATTTGTATTTTATATTTTCAAAGTTTCAGCCTCTAGCAATTTTTGTGTGAAACAGTAACAAATATCTACATAGTCATCCAAAATTTCACTTTTCCTAATAGGTATAGGTACTAGATACTTTGTGACCGTCCACGGTGGTTGGTTATCTATGCGTTGCGCTGGTCATAAATTATATCACACCACCACAATGGGGGGTTACAGACATCAAAACATTATGAGACAAATTCGTACGTAAAGAACGTTTGCGTGAATGAGGAAAAAAATCCACATGTCCAAACGCACAATTGTAGTATCATGTAATGGACATCAACACATTAGTTCTAAGGGGTTAACGCCAGTTTACCGTAGTATTGGATACTGTCCTCCTCAATACTGAGTCAAGTATCACAAATGTATGAAAATACAGTGCAGCGTAACTTGAAACTTGCGTGAACTAAAAATTCCATACATTTAGAATACTTGACACGTGAGCGAGGATAGATTAGGCACTAAGTATACTACTCAAAAACCGCGGGTAACGGGTAAACCTACTGATGTGCGGTCAGTACAACGCGGTAACGCTTCAGTTAATCCCGCGCTTAAATAAAAATCGCACTTCCATTGTGCTCAAACATCTCGCTCTCAAGAACATAATCCTTCAGGAACCCATTGTGCGTCCTGAGCAAGACAGGGCATTAATCCTGCCTTTTGAAGACAAGAGATATCCATCAATTGTCAACATTGGGAGGGATGTCCCCTCTCACTCACCCCTAGATTGCCCCCCTCCCTCACTCACACAGGGAAAGCTGGCAAAGATGAGACGGAAAGATTTAACGGAGTAGATATTTTGTTTTCTTCGGAGACTATTATATACTGGGTGTTCTAGTGCTTTGAGAATATTTGTAAAAAGTTTAAAAAATATAAGTACCTACTTACCTACTTAGGCAAAGGTTGACTTTTGATGCTATTTTAAAAGATTTTAATTGCTTTAGAGCTTTTTAATTTGGACTTACAACTTCTGTTAGAACTTGCAACAAATTTAGTTCTTGAGTAATTAATTCACATTTGCGTATTAGATTAGCTTACTCGCCCGTGGCTTCGCGTACGTTGTACCTACCTTGATAAAATATAGCCTAGGTTCATTCGGAAAGTCTATGCTTCACATCGGTGAAAGAATTTTTGAAATCGGATGAGTAGTTTCGGAGATTACCCTAAACATAGAAACAAACAAACAAACAATTCAACTTTACCTCTTTATAATATTAGTATAGAATAACAAAAAAATATAAAAAAAAACTACTAAAATAACTATAGCGAACTTTGTACCCCAGGGTACAAAGTTCGCGGTGTGAAACAATATTATCGGTCCCGGCTTAAGCCATGACGGAGGCCTTCTGCGGCCTAAAATCTACGTCACCAGAGTTGGCCATACAAAATTACTTACTTATTAGGAAGCAAACGCAAAAGTTAACTAAATCAACTACCTACACATACTAAAAAAATATCTCGATGCGTTCCAGTGCCTACTCTTTGGCCGCCAACATAGCTATAGGAGTGAGCTAGTGATTGTCAAAATTTGGCTTCGTAGAACAAAGCGCTATTTACCGAGCGAGCCTTTGTGCCGGTATTACACCACTCTACATAATATTGTGAAAGTTCTGACAATACTGTTTGAATGTCGGCCTTACTTATGAGAGAAAAATTGAGACTGAAGATTAAGTTACAGTTTTCTTTATGCGTTCTTATTTCTATATACTTAGGTACAGAGTAGGTATTTTTAGGATGACCTCTGTGGCGCAGTGGGTAAAGAGACGCAGAGGTTGTGGGTTCGATCCCGCCACGAGACTGTTTGCTTGTGCAGCAGATAGGTATTTGTATTGTATTTATTTACAAAAAATGTATAAAAGTTTCTTAGCTTGGGCACAGAATACAAAAAGGAAGCTTTGGACTACAATGACGCTGTGTAAAATGTCCAAAGATATTCTTCCTTTTTTTTATCTGGGGCTGTATAAGGAAATCCAAAACCGTAGGAGATACAGGGAAACTGCGTTAGGAATCACTCTGTATATTATTTATTTATTTATCATGGACCCAACACAGAGTTACCTACACTGACATGCATTATTGGTCAAATCAATTATTGCTCAGGCCCGAAAATCTGTTTTCCTAAAGTGTATTTTACCCAAAAGGTCTGCTTTTCCATAACAATAACACTTCATTTTAAATTTGAGTTGTTAAACACTTTTGAATCAAAGTTGTTGGATTAATTGGAATTAATTTAACCTTATCTCGATTATAAAGTCTTAAAACCTACAATATCAATTAAGGGAATTTATTTTAGCAACATATTTTCCAGTTAGTAGGTACCTACCTATACAAGTGAAGTCGTAAAAGGAAGTTTGTTAGAGTAGAGCTTGTTGAGGACCAAGCTTCCGTGTGGAAGTTTTGTAATTTTAATTTAATTCTTTGATGTTTGGGATATTACTTTTTACCATTTTGCTTACATACAGTGTTTTTGTTTTTGTATCCTTATGAACTAAACTGAGGTTATAGTAGGTAGGTATTATAAGTAGCTAAGTTACATAAATAGTACCTAATATAATAGAATTAATAACATAAATAATAATATAATAGAGTTAACTATGTATAGTTTAAAATTTATGTAGACTAGGTATTCTTTTATCTGTGAGACTAGACACCTAGGATAGTTAGGTCTTAGGCGAGAGTTCTAGGTAGGTAAGTAATTGTATTTCGTAAAATAGTGTTGTGGACATGGTAAAATAGTGTTGTGGACACTTCTTGTGTGAAATCGTATTCTTCAGTGATCTTTTTTTGTTATTGTCGTGTTTATGAATATGTGTAAGTACTTGTTTATTAAGTTAATTTCTTTTTATTTTTGATTAATATGTCCTAGCTACGCCTTAGAATAATAATTATTCTGTTATTGTAATATCTAAGTGTACCTATAAATAAATAAATTTTAATTTACTATTCCATAAACTGTCCGTAATCCGATTATTCAAAAATCCAATGTAATTATTCATGCCGCCACTACCAACCCTACTTCATGCCAACCGCCAATTAAATAACAATAAAGCTTGGAACAGACAGTACAGAACCGAATTATACCGAAATTAATTGGCCGAAAACCCGTTTCGAACACACGTTCGGAAAGCTCGCGTTCGGAATTCAAATGAGGCGGCAGGCCCCACCCCCCGCTCCGCCCCGCCGCCATCTTGGATCCGGGGGGGGCGAGGGGGCTATTAAATTATTTCATTCCACATCGGGCCACGCTCGGTATCGGATTAAAACAATTGCCTGCAAAACCGTAAATGGATAATGAATTTAGCGAAGAAAATAATATGGTACGAAATTGAATTTACTCTGAATGTTACGGGGTATTTATACCTACTTAGGTGGATTTCGGGATGTAGGTAGGTTCTTGATGATCTAAGGCTCTAAGCATTTGTTTCCATTTAATTTTAAGTAGGATTTGGGTTGTATACCTATTGATTTTATTATATTAGGTATCTATTATAAATAATAATACTTTTAAACAATCGAAAGGTGCTTTTTTCAGAAAGTTTTTTGGGCTAAAGTCTTAAGCAAAAACAATGTAAGTAGGTAAGTACCTTACAAAGAAAGTAAAACTGCATTTTTTATAAAACTCTTAAAAATCTCATTAGGCACTAAGAATATTATTTTAGGATTCAACCCCTTAGTTATTGAATTGAAAAGATTAAAACGTTTATTTAAAAGTTCGTAGGTATTAAAGTTTAGATTAGGACATCTGTAAGAGTTTTTTTAAGCTATTGCATAGCTTCTATCGCGGGCCTTGAGCGTGGAGACCGAATCCAGAAATTACGTACCTACCTAACGAAAATAACCTAACACCCCTATGCAATAGCTTTATCGCGGCAGTCTCCGAGTGCCACACGTCTTTTTTTTTTAAACAATACCAAATAGGTTAATAAAAGTCAATGTACTCGTACCTACCCATAAAATAAATAATTACCTACCTAATTTAACTTAAATAATGGGGGCCATTAATTGCCACTAATAGTGGCAATTCTGAGTGTCGCAAAAGCTAAACTAAGCTAACTAAAATTGTTGCCGTCCCTTTCATAGCGATGGAAATAAAAAGGATGGCAACAATTTTAGTTAGCTTAGTTTAGCTTTTGCGACACTCAGAATTGCCACTAATATTAAATTACCTTAAATTACCATCATCTCAGAATATAGGACGTCCACTGCTGGACATAAGCCTCATAGATCTTTAGTTGTTTCGGTTGGAAGCGGCCTGCATCCACCTGCGGCTTTTACCAGATCATCCGTCAATCTCGGTGGTCCTACGTCCTAATTTAATTATCTTAAAGTAAAGTATGTAAAATATAAAAAAGGCTAAAATTGTTAAAGTTTTAAATAAATCCAGTAGGCTTATTCTGTAAACTCACTTGGAACTTTGCTAAGCTGAATCTGCAATGCGATTCAAATTTCGTATTCTGTGGAACTCGTAAGCGCCTGCAACGAGTGTGCCAGCGATATTAAAAATAATGATAATTTCCTAATCACCACGACACTGAAAACCCGAATTCACTTGTCGACGAGGGACAAGTGAGTTCAGCCACTTGAGTGAATTCGAGTTCGATTTGTTACAGAATGACTCTACTGTTCTTAATTATGTTGCGTTGGAAAAGGCAGTAAGTAAAATGCTGATAAGCCTAGCTAATAAGACGACTCGAAGTGATCTTTGAAGTCCTACCAAAATAAATAATTATTTCTTTCCTGCTTTCTTTCACCTAGCAAAGATGTACTTCAAAAATGAGTATACTATTACCATGGACGAAAGTAGGTCCATAATAATACTATAAAGTCTTAGTGTTGCACCTTTTCTGTAAAGAACCCTAAAAACTATAATGCAGCAAGTACAAAGTGACCCAGAACTTGCGAGTTCGTAAGCCAGAAGTTGCGGCTGAGACGCGACAGTCTGTACCGAGTTGCGGTCTCTGACGATTCCGAAAGTACAAGTTCTGTGTAGAAGATACTCTACTTCCAATTTATACCTGATTTCTTTATGGAGATGGCATTGGCTAATTAATCTCCCAGGTACCTACTAGTGTCCTGTTAAGAGTAAAACTTATCGTTAAGGACCTAAACTTGTCCTCAGAGTCAAATATAATTTAAATATTCAGCAAACACCTGGGATCACATTGAAGAAACGCGTTAGATGTTCTCTAGAGTCTAAAACGTTATCGACGTGATTAACTTATTCCTCTCAAACTCACTAATCATGTCATTAAGCAATCGACCAACCATAGAAAAAACTTAGGCCTCTACATCTAAGTATAATATACGAGTAGATGATTCTTTCGTTCGTTCGTATGAGCTAGTGGCCAACTCTAGTGACGGAGTTTTCAGGCTGCCTAAAGGCCTCCGCCATGGCATAACGACTAGTTTAATGTGCCCTCCGAAGCACGGAAGCGTTTAGATGTGAATGCCACTTGTGGCCACTTGGTGAAACATGATCACGCACGATTAACAGCCAGTTTCTAGAACGCAGATCATCTCCAAAATTTACTCCATTTGTTCCTAATTTGACACTTGACACGTGATTTGACCATTGATTAGTTCACTTTGGAGATTTCTTGAGATTCACAGCTTTCTCGAACGCAGACCGCGTTCGAGAAAGCTGTGAATCTCAAGAAAGAAAGAAAGAAAGAAAAATCATTTATTCTTGTAGGACCTCAAGGATCACTTAAGTTTCGTTTTACATGCTAGGTGATTCTAATGCCTGTTCCAACGCGACTCCCTACACCAGGGAAAGAATCAGGCAAGAAGCGTGTACCTCGGGTACACGCGTGTACGCTCGCGTGTACATTATATCTCGGGTCTTTGATCCTTTTACGTCCTAGTCAGGGCATGCCCACGTTTTAAGTATTGTAAAACATGTAGTTTTAAACCGACTTCAAAAAAAGGAGGTTTCTCAATTCGACCGTATAAGTATTATTTGTTCGCGGATAACTTTATCGTTAATGAACCGATTTTCATTACCTATTCTTTTTTTGTTGGAAAGAAGACATTAATGGGGGGTCCAATAAAAAAGTTATGAGGATCTGATGAGGACTTTTTGGAGTTATGCACAGAATTGTACCTCGAGAGTGCAGGAAATTGCTCTCCTCTCAGGTAATTGAAGTCGGTTTTAATAAAAAGAAAATTGCCATTTGTTCTTGTGGAAATATTTCGAAGTAGAGCCACTTACAGGCCGTATCCTAAGCAGGTGCGAATCGAACATGGTTTAGCCATCACCGAGGCGTCGTCAGTCGCATCTTGCCCCCCTCCCCCCCTCCTTGTCTCCGATTCAAATTGAATAGTCGAGTTGCACCGCGCGGGTAACTATTGACTGAGCTGTGGTTGAGTTTTTCGAGTTGGGCTACGTTGATAGTACCTAGGATACGGAAACGGATACGGAATGTTAATGTACTTACATAAAAATAAGTTTGTGACGAATCCTACTTCCTACTAATATGTAATATAGTGTGTTTGTTACTCTTTCACGCTCAAACGGCTGGACGAATTTGAATGAATTTTGGTACCAGAATTGCTTATACCCTGGATTAAAAATAGGCTACTTTTAATCCCGTTATTCCCATGGGAACGGGAACTATTCACCACAGGTAACACTGCGGGGCGCAGATAGTAATAATATAATAACAATATTTTTGGAAGTTAAATATACTGATATAGAAAACTTCCGTATCCGTATATTTAACTTAAATGCCACATCACTTTAGATTGTGTGCGCGCAATTGGGCGGCGTATGTGGCTTCCGTAGCAACTGTGCCATGGTCTGTGGCTCCGGCTCGAAGACAATGCGGTGGATGCGCCGATCGATACCTTGTTTTACCGATCGCTTACCCGACTGCATCGGGCTATGAGTTGTTCCTGTTATTAACTGACTCATCCTCTACTCCACCACTCCTTCCTATCCTGCTTACAATCGTAACTTTTTATACTTATTCAAATGTTTGTGTGAATATTTTTTTTTATAATAAGTATATACTTTGACATGCCTTACTTTGTTCGACTGGCTTCCCACTAAAGCTTGATTATTTTAGATTGTTAAGGGCTCGCTTTTAAAAAAAGCTAGGCCCACACCACCAGGTTCTTGCCTGATTCTTTCCCTGGTGTAGGGAGTCGCGTTGGAACAGGCATTAGAATCACCTAGCATGTAAAGATCCTACAAGAATAAATGATTTTTCTTTCTTTCTTTCTTTAATATCGATGGACGGATGATTGTTTGTTTTTCAAGCAAAACTACTGAAAGGTTTGGGCTGAAACTTGGAATGAACATATTTTATGACTATGACCTGACTTTGTGTCAGGTACCTGTAGTACTACCTACTTGACTACTTATTATGAAGTACCACGCGAGCTAAGCTGCGGGCAGATATTAATTGAATTAAAAAGTTATAAAGCTTAAGAACTCAATCAGAAATGGCTAGCTCCTTTATCCCCTAGTGACTTTAACTAGATCTAAACATTTAGCAGAATAGAATGAAGGACCCAAATCACTTCGCAAGCCAACATTATCGTTAACATCGTTTATTGCTCTACTGTATATACAAATATACATAGAATATACAAATATGCTGTCGTGTCCGACCCCCGGCACATTATTGACTTGTCCAATAAGCGAGAGAGCGAGTGTCTTTTGTCGACTGGGTAAAAAGAATGGAGACGGATTTCCTTGACGTAGCTTTGGCTATCTTAGCCTGTATTTAGTACTGGGTCTCATACTCTATATTATATATCTTTCCTGTGGATATGGCCGACTTAACTGAGAGGATGGTTTAGGTGCTGGGCAAGCCTATTCCATCTCAACAATGTCCCAGGCACTACAGTGTCCCGTTAAGTGTATGCAAAAGCTTGCCTCCTGACTCTCAGGTCTTTACATCTTTACTAGATGATTTACTAGTAAAGTTGTAAAGGCCTGAGTTTTTTTTTATACTCTAGCTCGAATTACGATAGCTCGGCGGTACATTTTCTTCGATGGGTCGTCATCTCGAAAGGTCTGCTAATTATTTATTAATTCTGCTACACAGTTTTAACTTTTGCAGGTGTATTTTGTTCCAAATAAATTTTGTTTTTTGAATAAGTTAAGGGGAAAAAGCCGTGTTGGCCAAGTGGAATAGTGGGTTTAATTAAATCAGTGTATCAATGGATTTTTCGTTGTGAAAAATGTCACGAGCTCTAACAGGTGAAGGAAAACTTGAGGAAACCAGCTAGCTTTCTACTAGAGACGATTAATTATTGCAACCTGTTAACTGAACTAACTAATCTGAAAATCCTGGGTATTGTACCAAATATGTATTAGGACATACCTACCTCTGACTACCCTTAGACATATTCAAAGGATCGGAAAAAAATAATAAGATCTGAAAGCATTTGTCTATTGCACCTTGGAAATACAGTCGTGACGCTGACGATTTTCTTTTTTTTTTAGTAAAATCTCGGAAGTATAGAGTGCCATATTTTAAGGCTGTTCCACACTTGCCAACAGCAGCGGTCGTACCCCACAGATTCCATCGCGTGATTAAATGAGCCGCTAGCCATCCTATATTGTACCGCGATACGCGCTAATGTACCCTCACCCCCTACACCCCCTTGACCCCTACTGACCCCCCTCGGTAACACGGATAGTGGGAGACGTGTGGAATCTTGCTCCTTTGTTTTTCCATGTTGCACTGGTTAGTATGCTCAAGGTACGGCAGACATTCTCTACATATCAAGATCCTCAATTTGTCTTAGGTATTCAGAGTTCTGTATTTTGTCCACGTTTTGTAGAATTGGCCCGAGACGGGGCTCGAACCCGCAACCTCCTGCGTTTCAGCCACAGACGTTCCACCCACATTGAGTATGAGCATAATTTTTAAATACCGTGATTCAAATATCGATTATTCCATCAAAGCGATCCGATTTTGAAAATATATTTTTGCTTGAAAGAGTATTAAAATCTCGATGCAGTCCAATAAAAAAAACTTAGTATAATGAGTTAGGTAGGTATAGTATAAATGTAAAAACTTCGACAGTGCAAGAAATTTCTCTCGTCTTACGAATTTGAAGTACCTATAATTTATTTTTTTGTCAGTTGTTGTGAACGTTGTAGTCGGCAAAGGCCTTTCTATCTTGTCACATCCCTGGTCAATTCCAGTAGTGACCAATCTCGTGTCGGGTGGTCATTTCCACCCCAATACCATTTACCCTGTAAATTCATTACTCCCCTTACAAGATTGCTTTCGGGAAAAAATGATTCTTGGAATGAACCATTTCGTAGGACAAAGATTTAGTTACGAGACGAGAAGAAATAGTTTATTTGGATTGGTTTGTTAGATCTTGTTGTTTTATTTTAAATAACAACATAGGTAAGTACTTAATGTTTAAAAAGTTAAAAGCGAAATTATTTTGACCAATGTATTTATACTTTATTACAGTCAAAACTAACTAAGACTTTTCGAAAAAATAAATACTTATAAAATATTAGGTACCTATTAGTACCTATTTCTTAAGAAAATATTAGTCAATCTTTATGCGTTATTTCAGGTCATAAACTTATATTATTCCAAGTTTCAGGCTAATCCGTTCAGAAATTTTCGAGTGGAATAACAAACATTATAATAAGTAGGTATATAATCCATTTATAAACTTTCGCGTTTATACCTACCTACATAATAATATTAGTATAGGTACCTACCTAGGAAGGCTATTTACGGAAATGAAATTACCTTTGTTAAACGTTTTTGTAATATTATAAAAATGATCTACTTATATTGTTTAAATGCATTCGCGACCCTGTTATTTTTTGTTTAACTCTGTTATAAAGTTGCGTCAGCTAAAGAGCTTACAAAATCCGTGTAAAGCTCTTTGAAGCAATACTGAAGCATCTAGCTCTATCTCAATGTATTTATACGAAGGCAAACAGAGTATTATAGATGCAGAGTTTTAGTGTAACAAAGCGAATATTGGAGAGGCTTCACAAAGGCCATGTCGAGCTGGTAGTGCTGGGAAAGATAACTATCGATGTCTCTAGTTTAATAAAATAAATCCTTGGACATTCACACAGCGCCATCTAGTCCCAAGCTGATAATAGCAACATAATGCTTGATCTGATGATGGAGCCAGGAACTAGGTAGATAGGTACTGCTCAGTAAAAATACTGACTGATTTAAAACTCCATAGCTGTCAAGTAAGTACCAACTACAATGTAATAAAATGGTGACAGTGAGTTGATCTGATGATAGAGTCAGGAGCTGTTCAACGGAGCTTCTCAGTGATTCGCAGTAAAATACCCGCGTCTGGGCTCATTTGAGTCAACTTATAAACACTTAAAACGGGATTTTTATTATACTTTTTGGATAAATAGTTTCCCGATATTTCAGCACAGTTGCATGCAAGTTTTTATTGTTAAAAACCATGATAGTTTAAAAAGCTTTATCTTGCATTTACCTAAAATGCTTGTCATTTGAAAGATATTTTTGACAATAAAACACTTATTATTATAGTACTTAGGTAAGTATTATTATATCGATAGTAGGTAGTCCCTCCCTTCCGTCTGACTCAGCGCCTCGCCAAGTACCTACCCCATAGGTACTTATATAAGTACGTGGGTGTAATTGTCTATGAGCACATTTTTCTTTGAGGTTACTCTATTAAACGTTTAGCCAAATAGCACAATGCAAGACCACAAACGTGTAGGTAACATGAAAGTCAAAGTTAATTGCTCCTCAAATTATTATGAATTTATGAGGTAGCGTCAAAGGAACGAAATAAGTGTGCTGAATTAAAGATAAACTAGGTTCTAGCTACGGCTTTGGTCGCTTTGGATACAAGATGAATAGATCATCATCATCATCATCATCCTTCATCTATTCCAAGGTCTACCAACGATTATTACAATATTTAATGCATAAAATAACTCAATTGTAGATAAACACAGCATGCATGGAAGGAGTTAGTTAGACCAGTATAATGACGTTATGTAGGTGTAGGTACTTATAGATTAAGTATTCGTTCTTGGTTAGGTATAAGGCCTTTTACCTTGGCCTTTTAGGCCTTTTTGGCCTTTTAGGACCAAATTAAAACAATTACTATTACAGAAATGCTATTATAATGTTAACGATTTTATGACAGAGAAATTTTGACATTCATTTTATTTTCTTTTACTTACTTAGGTAAGTTTATCCTATCAATAATCACATATTCATTTATAATTTCAAGATGATGTTTATTTAAATTACTCTAACATTTGCATGCTAAATAATTGATACTGAATACTGTTAACATCTATGTGACCTACATTGTGTTCAAGCAAATAAACTATCTTTATCTTTATCTTTATCTTAGGTACATCTTTACTAGATGATTTATACAGAGTCAGGAGGCAAGTTTTGCCTACACATGTGTAGTGCCTGGGACGTTGTTGAGATGGAGTAGGCTTGCCCAGCACCTAACTAAACCATCCTCTCAGCTTAGCCGGCCATATCCACAGGAAAGACAATGGTCAATACATGTGGGGGCTGACTAGCCGCGGGTTTCCTCACGATGTTTTCCAGTTTTCCTTCACCGTTTAGAGTAGGTACCTAGTTAGGTATAAGGACGATTATCTATATCGCCTATATCGGCTATAACTGGAAGAAGAAAGAAGAAAGTCAAATCGTAATCTAACAAACTTTGTAAATCATAGTCTTAAGTAGGTACCTACGTAGGTATTATCTATCAAATCACAGCACAACAGCACACATGACAATTTGTAAATATTTACATTGGGGCAAGCTGTCCGATCTCTATAGGGGATTATGAGATTTTTATTATGAGAAACTCGGTTATGAAGGGCCAACTGTTATAAACAAATATAAAATGCCATTATGGGTTTGTTTGGGAGCAGTCATAAAATTTGTAAGCTCTTGATTTATTTTATAAAGTTCAATATTCTATCTATAAATAAATATTAGGTTGGAACCTACCTACACTTCCATGATTGCAATACATTTTTTGTACCTATATAAATCTACCAAATATTTGTTTCGAGAACATACTTAGGGACAAACATTTGTCCTGCAGCGGGGATCGAATCCTTGGGACTAGGGACTAGATATACCTAAGTACTTACTTAGGAAGGTACCTACTACATTTTTTAATAAATGAAATGAATACTTAAGTACTTATCCTGCAACATCCAAATCCAGCAAAGAATTACAGAATACCTACTTAAATTTTTGCATATCTACTCCTAATAAGCAAACAAGTAGGTATTTCACTCTCGAGTAGCTAAGTCTGTAAGGTAAGTAGGGATTCTTGGGCTAATCCGTCAAGACCGATGAGCAAACATTTCAATAGTAAGATAAGCTGAAGCTTAGCTGGATTACCGCGTCCGTGCCTCAGGAAAGCAAACTTCACAGTTATGTAAGCAAAGCGATAGGTAGGTACCACCTAGTATTCTTTTATCTGTGGTACCACCTACATACCTAGGTATGTAGGTTTCTAGAGAGTGCACAATAGAGACTGGTAGAGCTCAACAAATTCGAACTAGAAAATAATCAGTGAATAAGTAAGTAGGTAGGTACTAATAGGTACCTAATAGGTATTCGCGAGATCCTCAAACTATTCTGTCTGTTTATATTTCTTGAATTATTTTTGGTCATTAAGGGTGTCTTTAAGCGTTAAACTAGTGCCGGCCGCCGCCTATTTTATTTTATTTTACGTTAAACAAAGGAATTAAAAAAAACTGAATGTTCAGTTTGTGAAACCTATTTTTAATACCTACTTAGGTACCTCTTTCATAGTTTAAGAGGAGTAGCGAAGTATCTAGCACGATAACCGTCAATCAGTAGCAAGGACGTTTTACCCTTTATAAAGGGTAAAACGTCTTTGATCAGTAGGTACCTTCCTACCTTAGACCTGATTGACGGGTATTACTTCTTTTATCTGTGGTATTACCAAAGATAATTTACCTATACAAGTAGGTAAGTAGGTAAGTACCTACCAGCTACCTAAGCAATCAAAAAATAAATAAAAGCCTAGAGCATCTTCTAAAAATAATACCTACCGTGAAGGCCCCAATCATGGACACTTTAAGGATTTAGTTGTAATATTTTGACTATAACTTTTTTATTGTTCAAGTGACAATGTTGAGGTAAACATTATACAATAGCAGGATATTTACTCTACTTAATACATATGTAAAACATAAATCATCATTTACCGTGTCATTTTAATTTAAGTTTTTCTAAAATACCTACAAAAACACCAGTGATGGACACCCAAACACCAGTGCTCGACAACCAATAATGGACACCTCTCCAGTAATGGACACCTAATGATGGACATCGTGTGGGTACCTAATTAGCTATGAATGCAACGTTTTTCTGGCATAATAGTTATGATTATTTCCGTTCTAAGATAAGTAGGTACTCAGTAGGGTGCTATAGGTAATAATAATATTACTTAAATAAAATCAATATAGATAGGTAGGTATGTAGTTCTTTTTATTTTTTTTTAAATTAAATATCTAGCCTTCGTAGACTACACTAACGCTTTCGATAGCATTAAACATTCCGCAATTTTTGAAGCCCTTGAAAAACAAAATATTAATAAAACTTACATAGACCTCATCAAGCTTATTTACAGTAACAGTACACCGAACATAAAATTAACAACATCAGGACCTCATTTCGCAATTGATAAAGAAGTGAAACAAGGTGACCCGCTCTCTCCCAAATTATTCACAAGCACCCTAGAAGGCATTTTTAAAACACTAACACGATCTTGGGAATCAAAGGGTATCACAATCGGAAACAAGAAACTTACAAACTTGCGGTTTGCCGATGACATTATTCTCTTTGCCTCGACCGCTGCAGAACTTCAGAATATGCTCGAGAACTGAGCACTGCAGGACTGGAGGTTGGACTGATGATGAATCGGTTAAAGACACAAATCATGACTAACGGCACCAAACATAAGATCGAGGTTGATGGGCAAGAATTACACTATGTCGATGAGTACACTTACTTAGGCCAGATAGTCTCCTTCAATAACAGGCAGGACAAAGAAGTCTATCGTCGCGTAGAAAATGCCTGGAGGAACTTCTGGTCTATGAAACCGCTAATGAAGGGAAACCTTCCACTGTCTCTAAAGCGAAAACTCATTGACATGTGTATTCTGCCCATTCTTACCTATGGTGCCCAAACATGGTCTTTAACCGAGGCTCAGAAGTCCAAACTCAAGATCTGCCAAAGAGCCATGGAACGCAGCGTGCTAGGGGTAAAGAGAACGGACAGAGTCAGGAATACTACTCTTCGCGCAAAGACCGGGATCGAAGACGTCGGCGAAAAAACTGCCAAGTTAAAGTGTAACTGGGCGGGCCATGTAAGCCGTATGGATGGTGAAAGGTGGGCGGGGATTGTCACGCCATGGGTCCCTGCAGATGGGCGACGAAGCCGGGGCAGGCCGAGAAGACGCTGGCGAGATGACCTTGACACCTTTCAGGAAGGTTGGTGGGACATGGCAAAAGACCGAGAAAGATGAAAACCATTGGGGGAGACCTTTGCCCAGCAGTGGGATAATATAGGTTAAAAAATAAAAAAATTAATAATTTCAAACTATTTATGAACTAAACACAGTCCGCAAGTTAGGAGAGAGTTCAATATTATTTGAGATCATTGCATGGGGATTTCACCTGATATTTTGTTGTATAAAATGATCCGCGGAACCCTAAAGCTCTTTGCTGCAGCTTCTACAGATTCTCCACCTCGTACCACCTCAAAGGCATATCTCCCATTTGCTTAGGAATACTTTTTTTTGGACGCCATCTAAACAAAATAAGAAAACCAGTTATGGACCCCCAATTATGGACATAGTGTACATTATTGGTAGTTTTTTATTTTTTTTTATTTATATAAACAACCAATATCAGTAAATGATTCGAAGACAATTTTATCAAAAAACTCAACATTGACTTAATCACATTAGTTTGGACATATGTCCATCACTGGTTTACAGTAAAATATACGTACCAGTGATGTACACCCCTTCTAAAATGGTTCCAACAAATTCTAGCTTTCATCTTTTTTTAAAACTATCTGTTAAATTTCAGTTTATTTCCGTAAAATCATAGTAAAACATAATAAATCTTGAGAAATACTTTTCATAAATAAAAATGTAGGTACACTTACCTCCTTAACGATTAGCACAATAAATCACGAAAAACTTGAAAAATAACGCCGCACAAGTTTTTTTACTTCGCCATTTTTAATTGATAAGACTAATACTGAATGTTATTTCAAATAACATTCAGTATTAGTCATTTATCATTAGTGACAAATAACTTATTTGTCAATATGTCAAATCGAAGTTTCTGCTTTCAAATTGTGGTGTTGTCATTTCCGTAAAACTATTTTTAGCATTATTTTTATGCCTTTGAAATTTCATGTGTCCATGATTGGGTCTTTGTCCATTACCGGTACGTTCACGGTATTAATGTATCAAGTTAAGTCAGTGTTTTTCAATCTGTGGGTCGCAGGGGGGTTCGCATATAGCCTTACTCGGGGGGTCACCGGCAAAGGGTAGAAAGAAACCCAAGGTTCTAATTACAAAGAAATATAATTTTAGTACTTACTTAAAAAGAATGCGCTTGTTTATTTTTTTAAAAATGATCATATCGCGACTTTATTTTTAAAATCCTAACTTTTGGGATAAGAATGACCCAAGGGGGTCGCCAGAAATTTTGAACCTGTAGGTAAAGGGGTCGCGTATTTAGAAAGATTGAAAAAACATCGCTCTAATCCGAGATAACATTATTTTCATTTTCTACTGCGCCCAGACAGCGCCCTCTTTGAATTTTTATTGGTAGCGTTAGGACTGCCCTCTGGTAGCATTTATAGCAACTACATTGTTAACAATTTCTACAACGAGCGGCGCGGCTCGCAAGACTGTTTGCAAGTCACATAGTTTTAGTAAAAAATCACAGGTAGCGCTGTTTTCAACAGATAGGAAATTCAAAAAAACAAGGCCCAATAAATTATTAAACGTATAATCAATTCTTATTGCTTGCAATCGGAAAATGTTAATTACGATCATTCAAAATTCACCGATTAGAGACCAGCCATGCGCAGGCGAGGATCACACACAACAGAAGGCTACCCAGGCAGAGCAGCACCAGAGAGACCACAGACAGATGAGATGACTATTTTAATTATCCGTAATGTTAAAGGCTGCGGGAAAGAATTGGATTCGATTCGACAGGCATAGGATTTCATTTGGAAAACGGTATTTCAATCGGACGAGCTCAAGCAAGCTCAACAGTTTCCGAACGAAATTAAATTATCGCAGTTTGCGCGCGCATGCGCTACGAGTTTGACGTGTTGTGTTGTGTCAAATTTTTCATTTCGGAAATCGTAAATCGTAACCGGTGCGCGGAGAAAGTGAATAATAAAATCTTTAAATCCTTGTAATTATAAATAATGGACAGAAACGAGCGCATAGCGAACTCCCGTGCACATACCATCACCATGGATCGAGAATCGAAGTATATTTTGCGAAAAATCATACTGGATATTTTGGTGCTGTTTATCAGTAAGTTTACTAATTTGGTTTTTAAATTGGCTTTGGCTTAGATTATCATCATAAGGTGTACCTACGTGTCTCTTTATTTACTACTATTTCTAAACATTTTGATGATAGTTTTGTATCATTTGACATTCACTAAAAAAATCTTCAAATAGGTAGGTACCTAGGTACTTACTTACTAAAAACAAACAAGACTTTTATAAAAAGTTAAGAAGTAGCTAGACTAGCTAGGTAGGTACTGTAAAGTATTAGCTAAGTACTCATATCTATTACTACTATCTTACTAATAAAAAAGGCCATTCTATCAAAATACTCAAGATATCAAGAGTTTATTTACATGCCTAAAAGTTTATTTCCCATACATTATCAGTTACATATCCTTTACACATCCACATTAGCACATGTCCAAGTTGTTCAACAGAGGAGCCATTGTCCAATGTTGTTGACGGCTTTCAGTCTGTAATTCAAGTGCACTTGTATTCATTTTTATTATTTACTGAGTAGCTGTGGCTGGTCTCTCTTGCATTCAGGATCAGATGCAAACAGAATACCTATTTGGAAAATGTCCACATTAGTTTGAAGGTTGACGCCAAAGATCTAAAAAAAATTAAAGATCAATAAGTCCGAGGAGGTTTTTTTTATATTGTGTATCAGCAATCATTATTTAAGTATATTATGTTTATTCTTGATCCCCTTTATGTACTATGTGTGACATTGTTGAGATGGAATAGGCTTGCCCAGCATGTAAACGTCCATATCCACAGGAAAGATAATTGGAAACATTCCAATTATCTTTCCTGTGGATATGGACGGCTAAGCTGAGAGAATGGTTTAGGTGCTGGGCAAGCCTATTCCATCTCAACAATGTCCAAGGCACTACAGTGTCCCGTTAAGCATAGGCTAATATAACCTCCTGATGCTGTATAAATCATCTAGTAAAGATGTATTGGCCTGAGTTTTTTCATTTAATTTAAATTGCTTAACAAGTACCAAGTAAGGTGACTTTAATTTTAAATTTATTTTAGTTTTAAGTTTTGAGTTTTTTGCATAGGTACTGTGGCATCCTGTAGCTAAGGAAACATAGAACCAAGATAGTTATCGGTTACACCAATAGTTTATGATTGTGGTTTCCTTGTTGTATGATCTAATATTATTCATTCTTGAAAAATTAACCTTACACAAACCTGAAAACATAAGCTTTAGTCTTAGAAGAGTTTAAATCTTTGCTTGGCATTGAGATCTAGGCTGTATAGATTTATCATTATTCTCATAGGTAAATAAATAAATACTTAATTATTACTTATTTTTATCTCGGAACAAGGCTTGTTATTCTATGGAATCAAGGGTAGATCCAAATCAATGGTCTCTCTAGGTGTATTACCTACCTAGGAATTCTAGGATGTTATTATATGGTATCAAACAAAGAAATAGTGTAAGGAATAGATGCTAGTTTTTCAATTACAGAATGTCACAACTCAAATAAAAATGTTAGTTATTTTAAACGTATATGATTAAGTTGTAAACTGTAAGTTTAATTAAATTTATTTTACTTGCAAGATAAAAAAGGGGATCAAAATTATCGTATGGTAAATGCCTGACTCCTTAAATTTTTATCTTATTATTTTAATCTAGTACAACAAAGTGATATAATTTTATGGTCTTATGCAATGAGTTTCTTAGGACCTATTTGGTTGGCTTGTTTGGGCTTATTAAACTTGTTTGTAACAAATTCAAAATCTGTTGAGAATATATTATTTCATGCAATTCCTTTATGGAGACTAGTGTCTATTTATAGTGGAATTTTTCATTGCCACCTAGAGGAAACATACTTTTAATAAGTTCTATTAAATAATACTATCAATACTGGTTCCACTACTCGGTATTCTAAAAGATCTTTTAATGCATTTTTCTTTAAAATTGAATTATGAAAAATGAATAACCCTAACAACTTAATTAAAACTTATTTTGGTTGAACTGTGTTGCAAAATACATGCTTATCAATTTCCTTGCCACAAGTTATCAATTAGACCAAGGCTGCATTAAAATAAACAAAAACTTTATACACAAGTAAATATCAAGCTGATTTAAGATTTGGTATCACCTACGTAAGTACCTACTTGTTTTGTTTAGGTAAGTACAGGTACTACAACAGGTTTAATTAACTTAATTTTTAAAACCGTGTTGGCCGATTGGCCTCGACTGGGAGCGTTACCCGCGTAATGACGGTATTATGGTGCTGATGATAATGATTATTACCTAGCTTAATCTATTCCAAGAAATTACCTATCAAATGCAGAATTTTTGAAATATGATCACGGATTTACCCTTTCAAACAAACATCTCTTGTCTGGGAATAGAAGTACAATTTTTTCATGCGACAGTCCGACCCGATTGTCTGACCGTCCGATCAGACTATCTGAAGTCCGATCAGACTACACATCCGATCCGATAGTCGGATCGGATGTGATCGGATGGTGTTCCTATTAGTATGCTATACTGTACTAAGCTGAGGCAAGCAAAGAACCGGGGAGCCGTGTGCCAACACACGTGAAATGTGCCAACAAAGTGAGGCTATCTCCCAGCAGTGAGTGAAGGGCTGCAGATGATCATTAAGAGCATTTAGTACCCCAGTCTAGAATAAGTCTAGAATTAGTGTCACCTAAATTGTGAGACAGGTGTAGTTCACCAGGTCACACTAAGCTAGGCCCCGGGATGCGAGGGTCGAACGGCAGGCAATTGCTTGTCAAAACATCCGATACGCTTCCCCGCTGTCAGATTACCTGTATCCGCTAAGGAGTGCTGCCAGTGTCCAATTTGAAAGGCATTAAATGTGTGGTTCTTTTAAATGCATGCGCGAATCGATTTGACTTGGGTCGGGTTCTGTACCTATATAAATAAATAGTTTAAGAAGGGGTCAGTGAAGAACGAATTGTCATGCAAACGTCAAACCAAAATCATCTGGTATACGTGTATATTTGCAATACTTTATGTTATTATTTTTATTACGGTATGTACAAACGCGAATATATTATGAGTGTTTTCACGCCTTAACTTCTCCACTAATAATCATAAAAGTTTACTGTTGTCATAGGACATAGTCACTAAAAAGCAATATATACTTACCTATGTTTCACACATCTTTGGTGGAAAATACAGACTAAGAATCATTAAATAAGTTCGTATAAGCTAGTGGCCAACTCTGGTGACGGTACTAAAATGGTGTTCTGAATGGCATGTCACCACACCACCGCGTAAAACTACTCTCAATAGGCCACTACAATGGATTCCGTGTAGTGGCCATTTGCGCATACTGCGTTCAAACACACACTAAACATTTAACGATAATATCACTATATTATGTGTATGGGTTACTAGTGAAAGGCAAATGAGATTTACCATTATATTAGAAGAAAACTTTTTGAAGAAACTTCTTTTATTTGGAAAAGATGCAAAACTCAAGATTAGTTAGAGCCAATAGTAAAAATAATAATAATGCTACGCTCGCGGCCAATAGTAGTTTTTTTTTGATAATTCATTTCAACAGCTAAGTCTAAAAATCTTTGAAATATTAACTATTCAATAAAATATTAACTATTAACCTATTCAATGTTAAGACAGCATTTGAGGTGTTATCGAATTGCTAATGCTAATCATTTTTATTATAAAAAAAACAGCACAAAAAAAAAATTAAAAAAATATGCGCCATTGCGGAACCCAAAAAATAAGAGCTAAAACTTTTAAAAAATATATTCTCGGCTCCAATTACATCGCACGCAACTCAAAATTAAATGTCCAAGTTGATATTTTGACGTGCACCTCGTTTTGCCTTATTTAAAAGGCCGCCAGTCCGTATATCTTTATCCGACTGCTTAAGGGTCCGGCGACGTGGCTCGGCAAAATTCAATTCCCTGCGCGTTCAAACATCGACACACGAAAAAGTCTTGGTTTGCTTGTCATTTTGCATCTGTGTGCGTGAGCGTGCGTGACACACGCACACAGACGCACTGTTAGAAAAGGTTAAAAATGTATTAAATGTAAATGCATGGCTATTTTGCAAGGAATTTGCTTGTCTCCCGTAGTCCCAAAAATGATGACTGAAAATTGTTTTTATTCTTCACACAGTGTTGTTTTTCTGTTACTAGACCATATAAGCTATGTTTCTAACATAAGGAAACATAAAATATTCTAGTGTTTAATACTAAATAAATATTAAGAAAACATGTCTTCTATGATGTAAAAATATGCAAAATGCGATTCGGTTTAATTTCACTTTAGCTAAGTATTTTGAAAAAAGCTTCTGACAGAAACCTAGATAAATGCTATCCTAATACGAATAATAGCATACTATGCTAAGGTTATGCTCAAATTTTAAATGGTTATGGTATTACGTTTGTATGGGTAACTCGTACAGCTCCGAAGCCTTAAGGGTTATGTTTAAGAAGATTTTTCTTAATATTATGCCTTGGATGTTACGCATAAGCCTCTATTTTATTTACTTAAATGAAAAGGGGCTCAAGACTATTACCCGAACTACGATGAATAAGTACTCATAATATCTTCTGACATACAAGAGCCTTTGAAGTAGTCACTGGGTTAGACAGGGGCAAGTCATAGTACACTCAACGTAAGTCCATTTTTATTAATTGTTAGTTTCACGTGACTTGTTTCAAGTAGAACCGCCGCGGCGGCGGTGCGCCGTTTGTGATGATAACTTTTTCGATGTTTACCTTCACCATTAGTGTGTTGTTTTCTTCACGTTAAATAATGACCCAAGTCTCGTTTTTATCACCCAGCCAGTATTAAACATGATCAGTGTAATTATAATTACTACTTCTCTAAATCTAAGAATCAAAACCCCACTAATATTATAAACGCGAAAGTGTGTGGATGTTTTTTGCTCTTTCACGCAAAACTAATGTACAAATTTGGTTGAAACTTAAAATATACATAGTTTATGACCTGGAATAAAACAGGCTACTTTTTATCCACGAAGGAAGCCGCGGCCGAGTAACCTAGTCACAAAAAAGGCTCTGGTATAGACAATATTTTTCAGTAGTTTAACGAACTAGTGTAGGTTGACTATCATAATTGTAAACAGGCCAAGGTGAATTAACGATTGCGCCTACATTAACTATTTCCGTTAGATAGGACCAGTTATCGTCTATTAGCTCTTGTAGAGATTTTGAATAACCTAATTAGTGGGTTCAGAGTTGCCCAAAGAGTAAAGGAAGATGGTAGGAATCACACTGAGAGACCGTTAAGTTAAACTAAGGCTGAAATTAAACTTTGATCTTTTTTTTTAAATCGAGCACTCTCTTTCAGACCTCAGTAGCCCCAAATAAAACCTCTGCTTTCATATAGTACAGCCATAGTATAAAAGGGTAAATAATATCTCCATAATCCCTTGTTAAGATATTCTTTCAAGATCCTACTAATCTTACTTGATACAAAGCTAAGGAAAAACCGGTAGCAAATACAATTTACTTGTTCGATGATGCTATTTGACCTTCCTTTTGTGTGTGCCTAAAATGTGAACAAGAATCAGAATGACCTTTCGAAGTAAAAAGAACCTAGAAAAAATATTTTCGATCATAGTGAACGATAATTATTGTTAACGTGTATTATTATACACTACATAAGTGTCCCAAAATTGAGCAAAGTCTTTTCTCAGTTTCTAGATTTAACAATAAGATCTTGGGAAGCATGCTATTTTATCAACCCTTTTGACGCATTCGAGTGAAAAGGACCTAGAATCACAGAATAAATAATAGTAAACCAAATGAAACCGCTAAGCACCTTGACACCTGTGCGTAATTACCAAATGTTATCTGAATATCAAGGCATTCTTGGCAATTATCAGTTAAGTAGTACTTAACGTCACTTAAGTGGATGCTAAAGTTATCTTCAAGGCAAACATGTTGCTTTAAAATTGGGTATGCCAAGTCGCAGAAGTATTTGTGTGCGGCGAGAGTGTCAAAGAATATAGAGAGGACGTACAGATATATCTTGAGAATAGAAATGTGCAATATTATTAGCAGCTCTCAATGTCCCACTGTTAGGTAAAGGCCAAAAAAAATTTGTTTAAGTATAATAGTTTATTTTTTGCCTATCCTTTGGCCTATCCTATTTTTTCGTGCATTTATTTCGGAGGCCTTTAGGCGGCCTAAAAACTCCGTCGTCACCAGAGTTGGCCACTTGCTCATACGACGAACGAACGTGCATATTTATAATGTGATGCACTTGTAATAGAATAATGTGTTCTAAGAACAATTTTATAAAGCATTATGTTAACTAATGGTCATAATTTACTTAAATAGGTACTTACGTTTCTAGAAAATGGAAGATAACAATTTATTAAAAACCCACATGGTAAAGAGGTACTTACTAAACCGCCAAAATAATAAAAAATAAATTAAATTACAATCGCTTTACTTAATTAGCTGTAATGCCATCTATGCTGGATTGTATTACAGCCAATTAGTTAGTTTAGCTCGTAATACATAGTTCTTTTGCAAGTGTAATTAAATTAGCTATGAATCATTTATCCATTCATACGTACAACGACTAATCAATCGATTTTTAACCCCCGACGAAAAAAAGGGTTATTTAAGTTTGTATTGTGCATCATTGCTCCTGAACGGATGAACCGATTTTGATGCGTTTTTTTGTTAGAAATATGTTTTAATTAGGAGTGTTAGGTATGTATGTCTCATTAGTCATTACGTACGGGGTTCTTTAAATTTTTAATTTAAGTACTTAAATGTTTGTGAAGGAAATACTAAACTATTAGTTTTTGCTAAGTAATATTGTGATGACTTTTAAAGCCTAATAATATATTGTAGCTATTACCCGTATCCTCGTAATCACGGTATCAGCATTATTTCTACATATAGGCAAATTTTTCAACTGTCCCACCTGTACATTCCTTCCTTGCATACTCTTTGACTGGAGTAAGTGCGTGTGTCGGCATCTTCAAAGCTATTCCCACGTGCATATAGATATTGCTACCTGCGTTATCAGATGTACCTGTGATTGATACATCTGGCAAAATACTACCTGCTTATTGCTATTGATATTGTATAACTGTATTGCCATAGTAGGTTTGATACGCTCGTGGCGAAGCTTGCTAAGATACGTTCTTAATTCGTTGAAGGTTCTGAGCGGTTACATGTCGGTGATCCGCAAGTGGCATTAATAGCTGAGCGCTTCCGTGCTTCGGAGGGCACGTGAAATTGACGGTCACCGATTATTCCGTTATTTTTTCTTTTGAAAGCGAATACTCCCGAGGTGGTCCCGTTAAAAACTTTTGAGGTTCTGATGAGGATCATCGGAGTTATGAACAGAAATGCACCTCGAGAGTGCAGGAAATTGCTTTCTTCATAAAAATTTCGAGTCGCTT
The DNA here is from genome assembly GCA_963582015.1 of Xanthorhoe designata. NCBI lineage: Eukaryota > Metazoa > Arthropoda > Insecta > Lepidoptera > Geometridae > Xanthorhoe > Xanthorhoe designata. The sequence continues at coordinate 2,440,034 of OY757049.1, forward strand.
TAATAAAAGAAATAATGTTGCTACTTGTTTAACAAGAACTAAAAAGAATCAATGTAAAAACGAAACACGAATTTAGTGCTAAAGGAAATCAATGTGTATCGTGGTGGTGGTTTATCTATGACACATATTTCTGCAGAAAAAGATAGTTTCGTATACCGTTTCGTGTAATCTTATCCATCGTGTTGTCGGACACGAGTTTTTATTGATATAAAGTTTAATAAACGATTAAAATTCTATATGAATCTTGATATATTTAGTATATTCAATACTAGTATATTTGATGGTCTTATTTGCGTCAGAACAAGTTCACGATGAATTGGATAGTTATTAGTTTTCTCAAACTACTATTTTAGAAAGAACATCTTGTAAAAGAGGTCAGGACAATTTATCGGTAACTATTTTACGATCTTACACAAGTAAGTCGCAGCTAGCATTTCTTTTGTATTCATTTCAGTTATTGATTTCGATACGATTGTATCGGGCTTTACCGCCGTATTGTTTTGCACAATCGCTCTGTTATTTTGTTTCCGTGTTGGAAATTTAATGGCCATGTAATTTAAGCTCACAGAACATCGAAAAGTTTGGTTTGTGTTGTATTTTGTCGCAAACTTCAATTTTCTTCTTATTTTTAATCCATCTATCAGTGTTTTGAACACAGCATTCATCTTCATCTAGGTATTGTAATTATCTAATTAAAAAAAAACTATTTATTTCCATATTTCTTTTACCAAACGTCAACACAATATCATGTATCCCACTGTACAGCACGAGTGTGTTTATATGACATACAATACAAATGATACAGGATCTTCACTTTCCCTATTTATCTTACTTTCTGGTATTAAATTTCGTCAGCTACATTTCATCCCAATTATTCACAATTAGCTGTTGTCATTTTAAGAAACATGATCCAGGAAAAGCACTAGATCCAGGATGCAATTCCCGTCTATCTTATTAGGAGCAATCTTCGTGAATATGACTACAAATGAGGATATTGTTGCCAGAATGCAGTTGTTGATCAATTTGATCAGCATTTCTGTTGAAATGATTGACCCTTTGAAGTTTGAATTGGTAAAACACTTACCTAATTTAGCTGTCAGCTTTAATTAACAGTTGAAATTGGACGTGACGTTTGATATGAACTTTGATAAAGAACCTACCGTTGGATGGTTTTTACTTTAAATTATGAGTGATGCAAATGACTTTTTAAATGAGACCTCTTTGCCAAACGGTTTCTCTTTTCTATATACGAGTACTAAAGTGATATGTAAAAGCATTTGAATTTTATTGGTATTGAAGATAATATCTTTAAATCTTTAACGTGTTTAATGACTCAAAGCGATGTCGTTTGTAGATATTCGCCAATCATCAATGAATCAATATTGGGATAAATAAATAATATTAACACCTTGCAAACGCATTCGTAGTTCTGATCCAACGCTGAGATTTTTTGTTTTGGGTATCAGAAATTACAATTAAGAAAGTAAATGATACTACATCAAGCCCAGCGAGCCCAGTATGTGCAGTGCAACACAACAAATCTTCTCGTCGTCGGTGTCGTTTTAAAATTTTCGTTTGACATAATCGAGATATCTCGTTTTTCGTCTCGACACGTTGCACATATGAAGCCTACTGAAGCAAAAATCTAGCGATTATGATAATATTTGTCAACATAGAATTCGCGTCTCGCCACTGACATCATCCTTAAGTAATAGATTATAACGGTGACCTTAGGTACGTACACCACGCGAATAACACCTTTTTACTCAAAGGCATTACTAGAAATTTAAAGCATAACAAACATTTAAACACTCCTGCTTGTAACGACCTCACACTTACAGCAAACAAACTTATTAGTGGTCAAACAAAAGGCGTTAGACTGCAAACAGTAGACTTCGTAAGTGTGAACGTAGAAATCTTCGAACAACTGGGAACAAGTAAAGGATTGTCAGTGAACATCATAAGAAATACTACAATAAAAAGAACAGTTTGGAGAAAGGCCAGGTCAAAAGTATCCTAAACCCGACTTGTATGAAGAATATAATAAGCTAGTGTATTGCAACAGAATCAGCGTCATACACATTTCAACGAGTCTTTATTAAAAGTAAAAAATACGTTAAAACTCGAGGTCACCCAAAGACATAAAGTTAAAAGATATAAAGAGGAAAGATTTGTATATTTGTATGGTAACGAATAAACTGAAAAACTACTGGACCAATTTCTAAATTCTTTCACCATTATAAGCTACATTATCACTGAGTAACATAGGCTAAATTTTATCTTGGTATTCCCACGGGAACGGGAACTTCGCAGGTGAAACCGCGAAGCACTGCTAGTAGTGAAATAAAGAAAGAAAGCTACAGAAAAAACTTTATTGTAGAATCTACAATGTGAGTTATCTAAGCTCTATGACGGCATGTTCCAACAATGGTCACTTGCTCATACGAACTTGCTAACTTTTATGTTCCTACTCCTGTTTTATACCATAATATTAACAAGAAGTCTGAATACCTTATCAATAGAACTGACTGGCTGGTGACAGATTATTTGCGTGACTGTTAAAGCCTTGAGGTAGACTATTGCAAATGCGCCATAAAGAGAGTTTAGCCTAGTTAGCAAGGTTAACTAGTTCAGTATTAACAGGTGAGCATGTGTTAGAATGTGATTGGTTAGAATAAAATGTACTAATTAATAAGATTGTATAGACGAGTGCAGAATATTGAGAATCACAGAATTAACTGCTAAGGTGCGCCCTCGCGGCGTTACACGCGTAGTAATGTATGGTGATGATGATGAAAAGTAGCCTATAACATTCCTCAACAATTTAGCTATCAAATACAAAAATAACTTTTTAAATCGGTAAGGTAATTCTCAAGTTATGGCGTGTGCAAGGGCAATCGTGATTCAAATTTGCACATAGAGAATACCTATTTCGTTCTCAGAAGCTAACTTTAAACGCGATGAAACCTGCTACCGAATTTTCAGTAAATCCTAACATTACGCTTGTCTTGATACCCACAGGATATTCAATTCACAATCCTGTTTAGTCTAGTTGTTTTTCAGTCTCGCCATTGTATTCAAAGAATTATCGGCCTCCGCTATTGCTCGATAATTCTTCACAGTCCTCTCACTATCTTTTATGACTGCTGATTTCGCTTTCATCCCTCTATATTTTAGCAACTCTAATAATATACCCACTCTATCCTTGGCGAGTAACAAGCGATGCCCTCCTTACTGCAAATCAGGCACTTACTTCAATAAGTATGGTCCTGTTGCTAGGTGCACTTTTCACAATCATTCGAAGCGCTAGATTGCTCTTAATACGTTCCCACTTTACTCGGAGGAAGTAACAAAATTACTGCATCCGTACGTGCCTTCTAATTGTGCTCAATATAATAATCGGTGTGGAATCCAGTTGGCTATCATATTGGTGATTATTGCTTATTTGGCCAACGAGTTTTGTTATTGTTTAATTTGTTTTTGAACATCAAATTTGTTTTTTTATTTCCTTCATCATTTCGCTAATGACTTTGCAGTTGAATGTCTCCCAATTGAGGTGTTTGACTTTTAAATGAGTTGATATAAATATATATTTAATAGTCATCAACTTAAGACCGTCTCGTGTACAAATTTGATAAATCAGCTTTATTGTCAATAAAATGATATTGCTCAATAAATTGTTAAGTCAAGAAAAAAAAGATCGTAAATATTTTAGGAATAAAAACAGGAATAAGACGTCAGGTCTCTAATAAAGAAACGTCGGGAACTCAACACATGACAAAGAGTCTCTTATCCGTCTCAAGCAGGAAGTGTCTGCTTTAATTGTCATAAGACCCTCGCATGCCCGAGGGCTGATCAAACTCCATAAATCAACCTCAAACGCTATCTCTGTCTAATGAAATAAAAGTCTCACACCCTCCCGCCTCTCCAAAGGAATAATTAATGCTGCCTAAAGATTTATAACACCTTAATGCTCCACCCACGCGATTTGTACTTACAATACGACAGGTATCTTAGACCTAAACGTTTGTAGAGATGTAGTCTCAATTGGAACCCTAAGAGAAAGGACTAAAGACATAAATGAACAATTTCGAAGATACCAATCTCCAAGGCGCTGAATGAAATATAGCTTTTGAAAGATGCGAAATGAATGAGCATTAATACAGATTTGCAATGCTTTATACATGTCAGAAAGATTCATTTGCTTATTAAGATTCTGCATAATCTTTATCAATTCACCTACACACTTCTCGCAAAAGTAACGGGACAACATAATAATACATTTTGTTGTCGAGCTCTAAAAACTTAATCTTCTGAAATATATTATATATTTTTGTAATTGACTTTTATTACAGTGATACATATTTGGAACTTTATTCTTTTTAAGGAGAAGATCTTCCAAACTGGTTGTTAGGTTTTTTTTCTCACCTTTGAAATGGAAATTGATTTTCAATGAACACAAAATGGTATTTATAATAACCATAGACATCAGGCCGATTTAAGGCTCTTCAAATCTTTGGGCCAAAGTCAACTCCCAGGACCAAGATACATCGTGCTGTGAAAGCAGAGGCTATACCACTAGTAAAATAGTGAAATAAACAATTGGTTGAAGCGATGGTATCTTTTATTAATAGCTGGGTTGGACCGCCTGAACCTCTGACTCGTAAATCTGACAATGTAGTAGGCGTAAGTTGGAGATAAATGAGATAAATGAGGAAACTCTCTTGCTAGACAATGACTAGACAGATGTAAACAATACATTCGCAATGCTTTGAATATGCACAATTTAGAAATAATACATCGTGTTTAAAACACACTCATAACGAGATTAATAAGGCAGCAACTCGTTTGATGACACAATCAGTTATTTTAGTCCAAATCTGCCCACGCTCATATTTTTCGCCGTTCCTTATAGGTACACGAGTTTTTTGTATAATTATTATACCCACATAAAACCAGTTTTTCTATCATATCTATGTGTCAATTTATCATCTCCAAGTGGTCTCCACGATGATAATTTTCTCTAATCTGAGCTGCCAGTCAAATCTCGTATTAAAATAGACGTATCCAAGTCTTATCGGTCGAACACCGGCGCAAACGCATAATGAATGACTCATTAGTTCGTTAATGCGTTGACCAAGACCAATGTCAATGTCGTTTACACACGTGGAAATAACAGCAATTAATGTTGTGTATACTATTGATTAAACAGCTATTAGGCTTAACGTTACGACAGACCTTTCTCTCTGTTGCTTTGAAGTTACGTCATTCGTTTTAATCAAAGACGATTAATATCTAGAAGACAGACAAAGGCCATACACAAAATCGTAACCCTAAAAAATAGCCTGAAAACTCTAAAACATCAATTTTATCCAAGAAATTTCAATTACTTTCTAGTTAAAAATGTTTAAATATTGAATATTGTTGCTACCTACTACTAAGTATTGAAATTTCTTGGATAAAATTGATGTTTTAAAGTTTTCAGGCTATCTGGTACTGCGGGATCGGGTTACGATTTTGTGTATGGCCTTTGTCTGTCTTCTAGATATTAATCGTCTTTGGTTTTAATGTATCTTGTGGGTTTGAAGATTTACAATATTGTACTTGTAACTGTATTCGTGTTATCTTTTAGAAGATTTGTCTTATTGACATAGCTAAGACGATCATACTCTTACTCATGAAACGTTTTTATCCTTATTTGGAAATTTTGTAACATTCTTCGTTGAAGTTAATTTTGAACTGTTTGTGTAATGTTTATCATCATGTTAATTAATTATTATCCTACCTTATTTACTTCAAATTTATTTTACTGGTTAGATAGTGATCAGAATTATTTCTTTCAATCGAGCATCGTTACATCTAAGTATCTGCTATCAAAATGTTTAGATGTCCGTAACAAGAAACACTCTTACTTTAATGGTGTCTTTTAACAACTACCCTAAGCTGTATAAAGTCGGTTGGAGTTTACGATACGTTTTATTATAGTGTGAATGGAAATGAATTGGATCCTCTAAGGTGCTTTGTCGACAAAACAGCATCTACTCCGTCCTCCGCATGTAATCGACAATGAATTTTTAAAAAAGCTTGTGTATTAATAAATAAATAAATAAATAATAAATAAATAAATATCCTTGGACATTTATTCATTGTATTATAATGTATTTATCTTTTGTACTGATGAAAAGCGATTTAGTTGTTATTGAAGTGGTTGTATCTTAATGAGATGCTTTAGTGGACATTGTGCTTTTGCGGTGTGGTAACTTTGCGTCTGCTTTACGCCTTTGTTTATTATAGGACTTTAAGTGAGCACGGTAAACGAAACGCTTTCCCATAGATTTTGTTTGATATTGTAACCATGTAGTAAATGTTACATAACAAACGTTCCGTGTTTCATGTTAACACGATTTATTGTTGTAAACTATTGTTCTCATTCCATTATCAATTATCATCATCATCATTACACAGCCGAAAATATACTATAGCTGGGTGTAGTGTAGGTCTCTTGATTTACACCATTCATTTCGTTCCTAGGTGCCTCACGCAATCAAAATAGATGGGTCTTTTTAGACGACGTCGTAATTTATTTGAACACTAATATATCTGCATGTTTAAATATAAATTGTAACGATTGACACAGTGCTATTCTTCTATTTATTCTAGTTTACGTTTCCTGCCAATGTGAGAGACCAAATTGATCGTTACTTGATTTTATAGGAGTCAATTTAAGGTGCTCTTTCACTGGGCTGGGAGCCTGTAATGTAACATTTAAGATCAGATTTTGAGCTTTACGTTAGAATACTGCCTTCTGACTGCATTTTCTGTAATGTAAGTTTTCTGACAAGCATTTTCTGTAATGTAACATTTAAGATTCGATTTTGAGTATTAGGCTCTGCGTGACACGGTAGTACCTACTACCTACAAGTGTTTCGTATTGGACTATTGGTGTTACAAGCAAGTTGTATCATTATAGTTTCTGCACTGCTCGTTTTATTAAGTATCTCGCAACAGCAAATATTACACAATTATCGCTGTCGCGTTGCTGTTGCTTTGCTGTTGCGAGAAAGCAAGAAAAATCGATTATTTTGGTAGGACCTCAAGGATCACTTCAGTTTCGTCTTACATGCTAAGTGTTTCTAATGCCTGACACGTAATACACCTATGGTTTTCCTCCTTCACTGATGTAATGTTAAATTCTGTTTTGTTATATTACAGGCAAAAGCTCCCAGTATGGAAACACCTTTAGTTAAGCAGTAGACGCACGTATAGTGAATTCTAAGCATGATATCCTGTTGATACTCATCAAATTGCTAATTGATGGTGTAGGTACTGCAGATTAATTCGCTTTAATGAGAATAAAGTTTCCACTGTTCGAGGTTTTAATAGTGCTGACTTAGTATTCTGACCAAGAATACGATGTAAATTATAACCTTTTGTTTTTATATCCCAATTGTATTGTAATTTATTGTGATCGTTTCATTTAATCACTGATTGAAGAATATAATTTATGAAATTCTATAACGATTGGATAATAATACAATATTACTTAAATTTGATATAGATGTTTTAAAGGCTAATATAGAAAAAAATGGCATAATAAAGAAATTAAGGAGACAGTAGTGGCTATTCGGGATGTCGCCTAAACTTAACTAAACTAATTTGACAGCACTAAAAATGTTGCCGTCCCTTTTTATGACGATCGAAATAAAAAAGGGTGGCATCAATTGGCATTAAGTTTAGCTTTGGCGACATCCCGAATAGCCACCATAGAGATAATAAAACAAAAGACGCGTCGTCCGAACATCTACACTTTAATATTACAAATGAAAAAGTAGCTCTGTCTGTATGTTACCTTTTCACGCCTTTACCACTGAACCGATAACTATAAAATTTATATCACAGGATGGCTATTTTTCATCATCATCATAACTAAACCTATCCTTTGAATTATGTCTTGTCCATCCAAAGGTTGCCTGGAAGAGATCGCTTTCAGCGATAAGGCCGCCCATTGTTTATAGTGTAATTATTTTTTTCAATAAAGATACTTAATTATATTCTATTCTACTAAACCATCATTACGCGCGTAATGGGTAATGTTGCGAGGGCGCAGACATTTCGAAAAGAACTAAATATCTTTTCTCTCATTGCACTTAAGAGAGTTGTGGTGAACTTATCTATAAGTAATTATTTTATTTCATTCACGCATTACCATTCTATTTGTTATGAAGTATGAAAACTATTTTGTAATTTTAGAAATAAGAAAATGTGAATAAATTTTGAATTTGGACTTGACACATTTATGTCAATTGCCAATCAGTCAACAAATTTATGTTTTTGGATTTCATAGTATTTTCTTAACCTTCTGTTCAATAATATAAATAGGCAGTAGGTATCACAATACCTCATTGTGACCACACGCGCCCATAACTGGTGACCCCGAACAGAACACCACCAAAAAAATGAGCACTGACAGTGGTGACACGGCTCAGTCCCAACATTCGCCGAAGTCAAGACCCCGAGCTTCCAGGAAACGAGAGCACGTTTCCAGCGACCAGCCCGAAAATCCATCGGAGCTGTTTCGTGTTGGCATACGCATCCCACCTTTTTGGCCGGAAAAACCAACAATATGGTTCTCTCAAATTGAAGGTCAGTTTAGCTTGGCGCGGATCACAGACGATCTAACCAAATTTCACTACGTTCTTTCTCACTTGGATCGGCAGTACTCCGTGGAGGTTGAAGACGTTATCATCTCACCTCCAGTTTCTGGCAAATATGAGAAGTTGAAAAGTGAGCTCATCAAGCGCCTCTCTGTATCCAAGGAGAAGAAGGTGAAACAGTTGCTACAGTCTGAAGAGTTGGGTGATCGCAAACCTTCACAATTCCTGAGGCATCTGCAGCATTTGGCTGGCCCCACTGTACCTGAAGACTTTTTGAGGTCTATTTGGACGAGCCGACTACCAAATAATCTGCAGACCATCATCGCATCTCAGATGAGCCTTTCTCTGAGTGAACTTGCTGACTTGGCTGATCGTGTCCACGACATCGCGCCGGCATCCTTTCAAGTGGCAGCGACGTCCAGTTCCAGCGCGGATACGCCATTGGACATCATGGCTCGTCAGGTCACAGAGTTGACTAAACAAGTCAGCGCTCTCACCGCTGAAGTCCGTTTTCGTTCCCGTACCCGGAACCAAAGGCCATCAAGAAGTCGAGGAAATGGAGGACAAAGCCGTACACCTGCGAGGAGATCCATGTCCAACTACAGGAAGTTCCCTAGCTGTTGGTACCACTCCAGGTTTGGCGCTCAAGCTGACAAGTGCATCCAGCCCTGCGATTTCAAATCGGGAAACGACAGGGGCAGTCGGTAATGGCGGCTGAAGATTGCCCTTCTACTACAACTGGTCGTCTATTCGTCACAGATCGCAGATCGGCCGTCCAGTTCTTGGTCGACACGGGTAGTGACTTGTGCGTCGTACCACGATCTGCGTTTCGACAGCGTGTGAAATCGGACTATCAACTGTGTGCAGCCAACGGTTCCTCCATAGACACTTACGGTTGGGTTGAAATGAATCTAAATTTAGGTCTCCGTAGGGATTTTGTGTGGCGTTTCATAGTCGCGGATGTCACGAAACCTATCATTGGTGTAGATTTTTTATCTCATTACAATCTTATTGTAGATATTCGTAACCAGCGCTTACTTGATTCGACCACTAATTTGTCAACCGTAGCTTCAATCATTAGTGACAGTGATTGCCTTATATACAGTGTAAAAGTCGTGACTGGAGATTCTAAGTTCCATAACCTGCTTTCTGAGTTTCCAGATTTAACACGACCAATGGGCATTCATCGCACAACTAAACATAACACAGTTCATCATATTCGCACCACGCCAGGCCCTCCAGTATCATGTACCCCTCGACGACTGGCACCAGACAAGTTGAAAATTGCTAGGTCAGAGTTCGAGGCAATGTTATCGAATGGGACTGCTCGTCCGTCGGAGAGCCCCTGGTCATCCCCGCTGCACCTCGTTCCTAAAAAGGATAAAGGTTGGCGGCCGTGCGGTGACTACCGTATGCTCAACGCTCGGACGATCCCAGATAAGTACCCCATACGTCATATACATGACTTTGCTCACAGTCTATCTGGTTGTAAGATTTTCTCCACCATCGACTTGGTAAAGGCTTACAACCAGATACCTATTTTCGAAGATGACATTCCGAAATGCGCATTAACTACGCCTTTTGGACTTTTTGAGTTCCCTTATATGACATTTGGCTTGCGCAATGCTGGACAGACGTTCCAGAGGTTTGTTGATGAGATGACTCGAGGTCTAGATTTTTGTTACCCATATCTCGACGACTTTTTAGTATTTAGCCGTGACGAGGTTGAGCATGAAGCCCACCTGCGTGAACTTTTCACTAGGATGAGGGACTATGGCGTCCTCATAAATACCGCTAAATGTGTTTTTGGTAAGTCAGAGGTAACATTTTTAGGCTATCACATCTCTCAACGCGGAACTAAACCTCTGGAAGGTAAAGTTTTGGCAATCAAAGAATTCCCTGTCCCCAAGACAGCCAAGCAGCTTAGAAGGTTCTTGGGTATGGTAAACTTTTATAGAAGGTTTATTCCCCAAGCAGCCAAAGTTCAAGCGCCCTTGAATGCTTTACTAACTGGCTCCATCAAAGCTTCGCAGCCTGTCGATATAAGTGGAGACTCGTTAAGAGCTTTCGACGCATGTAAGGATAGCCTCTGTAATGCAGCATTACTGGCCCATCCTGACTCGAATGCTAAGTTAGGTTTAGTAACCGATGCTTCAGATTTTGCTATGGGTGGAGTTTTGAATCAGTTCAAAGATGGCAATTGGCAACCTCTAGCCTTTTTCTCACGCAAATTGAGCCCTACGCAACAGAAATATTCACCGTACGATAGAGAGCTCCTTGCTATCTACGAGAGTGTCAAATATTTCCGTCACTGGCTAGAAGCTTCAACTTTTACTATCTACACTGATCACAAGCCGCTGTGCTTTGCATTCCATGAAAGGAAGGCACACTGCAGCCCGCGTCAGTTTAGACACCTCGACTACATTTCACAGTTCTCGACTGATATTCAACACATCGCTGGAAAAGATAATGTTGTTGCTGACACGCTTTCCAGGGTCGATGAACTGCAAAGTCCGGTAGATCTAGAAGTTATTGCCAAAGCCCAAAACTCAGATCTCGAACTAGCCCAATTTCTGAAAGACGAGACTAGTTTGCGTATTCAAACACTGAGCATACCTGGAAGTCTTCATAAACTGTACTGCGATGTCAGCACAAAGACTCCCAGGCCCCTAGTTCCCAGGTCCTTACGCAAACAAGTTTTTGATAGTTTGCACTCGCTAAGCCATCCAGGCGCTAATGCCAGCGCAAAATTAGTGGCAGAACGCTTCGTCTGGCCGCTGATGAGGAAAGACTGTCGCGATTGGTCTAAGGCGTGTTTGGCTTGCCAGCGCGCAAAGGTAAATCGACATGTATCTTCGCCTTTAGGCACACTCAATTTACCTAAAGCGCGATTCAAATACGTCCACCTCGATCTGATCGGACCGTTACCTCCAGCTGGTGATTTTAGGTATTGTTTGACAGCCATCGATCGTTTCACGCGATGGACAGAAGTTGTCCCTCTCACCAATATCACTGCAGAATCAGTGGCCAAAGCATTTTTGTCAGGATGGATAGCTCGATTCGGATGTCCGACTGATATCGTCACTGATCGTGGTCGGCAATTCGAATCAGCATTATTTAGCCAACTATCAACATTGATTGGTTTTAAGCATTGTAAGACCACAAGCTATCATCCTCAATGCAATGGTTTAATTGAGCGGTTTCATCGCCAATTAAAGGCAGCTATAATGTGCCACGCTGAAAGTAGTAGTTGGATTGAGGCATTACCTCTTGTATTACTCGGCATAAGAAGTTCTTTCAAGGAAGACCTGCAATCTTCCTCTGCCGAGCTAGTATATGGAGAGCCTTTACGCCTTCCAGGCGAATTCTTTGGCGACAAAATTGACAAATGTACGACTGACATTACCGAGTTTTCTGCTCGTATCAGATCATTTGCCAATAATCTTCAGCCAGTTCCAACTTCGCATCACTCGAATAACAAAATTTTTATATACAAAGATCTTCTGTCCTGCTCACATGTTTTTCTTAGAGAGGATGCATTGAGAGGCGCATTGCAGCCTGCATATACAGGCCCGCATGAAGTCATCGAAAAAACTGCCAAAACTTTTAAAATAAAGGTTAAGGGCAGGGTAGTGACAGTATCGATTGATAGGCTGAAACCAGCCTATATACTGTCACTACCCAATTCAAGTTCTTCTGCTAGTCCTTCCCAAACAACTCGTTCTGGACGCCAAGTTCATTTTCCAGACTATTATCGCCCGTTAGACTCGGTCTCTTGGGGGGAGTGATGTGGTGAACTTATCTATAAGTAATTATTTTATTTCATTCACGCATTACCATTCTATTTGTTATGAAGTATGAAAACTATTTTGTAATTTTAGAAATAAGAAAATGTGAATAAATTTTGAATTTGGACTTGACACATTTATGTCAATTGCCAATCAGTCAACAAATTTATGTTTTTGGATTTCATAGTATTTTCTTAACCTTCTGTTCAATAATATAAATAGGCAGTAGGTATCACAATACCTCATTGTGACCACACGCGCCCATAGAGTTATGTTTACGAAGACAAATGCATTTAACGTCGTTCCCTTGCGGTATTTTGATTAATAGCTATTTTAATAGAGCAATTATGGCGGCGAATGCAAGCAAGACCCTGCTTCTTGCCGCTTAAACGCCATCTCCTTCGTTTATGCTATTTTAATTAGATATTTTTGTTATTTTATCATACTTAAAATATCCTTCTTCTTATAATATTTCTTTGAATTTACTCACAAGTCTTATATACCTACTTTATTTATATTTATTTATGCCCGATTTCAATATTCAACTTGCGAATGACCTTAAATCTCTCATAGCAAAAACATTTCAACTTAAGAGCGGTCAACCCGGCTCACTTTTCATACAAACGCTCGTACGTGATTATGCCGTTGTAACAGATCTTTCTTTTAAACTTTTGGACTAATAGGTATCTTGTGCACTATATCTAGGTTTCTATCGAAATTAAAAATCAAAATTTTGAGAAACAAATGCAGTATAAGCTTCCAAAAACCTGCTTTTAGCATAAATTTTACCTGAACTTTGGCCGTTCATAACGTACTCATAAATTGTAAAAGTAAAGAAAATATTGTCATAGAAACCTTGCAAATCTTATGGAGATTCTAAATGACTAATATTTATTTTACAAACTTGTAAGGCTTACTGAAAAACACGTATTTCCTGAAACAATTTTTATGAAATTTTCGCACACTATTTTTCGAGTGAGCGAGTGAGCGGCGAAAGTACCTACTGAATGCCGAGCGCTGAGGCGCTATCTCTCTCTTTTCGCTTTGCTTCTTTTTCTAGCATTGCGCTGGATGAAACAACAAGCTTTTCAGCTATGCCCGCGTCGATGATAGACGCACCGGGAAGGGCCACCTTAACAAAACATTTATGACACTTTTAGACTGACTAGCAGACCCCGCGCGGCTTCGCTCTCGTTTTCTACATAAACTTCGACACTGCATTTAACCCTTTTAAAGGGTTTATTTTGAAAAACCCTTAAACACGTATATATTTATTTTGCATTGTTAGTATTACAACCAAATTTCAAGCAAATCGAACTACCCATTAAAAAGTTCCCATACAAACTTTGACACCACATTTTACCCCTTTTCAGGGGTTTTTTGAAAATTTCTGAAAAACGTGTAAATTTATTTATCGTTTACAATATTTATACCGAGTTTGAAGAAAATCGCTTCACGCATTAAAAAGTTGCATACAACGGTTTTCATCCCTTTTCAACCCTTTAGGGGTAGAATTTCGAAAAATCCCTTCTTAGTGCTCACTTTTTGTTTTAAAAGGAAGCTACCTTCCAAATTTCAGCTTCATAGCTTCAGCGGTTTGGTCTGTGCGTTGATTGCAGAAAAATGCTTATTGTTTTATATATATTGATTGATGATTAATATATTGATAACAATGTAACTATGGCGATATGGGATATTTGTAAGTTAAATATTGAAAACGGGCATTACAGATTTTGTAGCTTTTGTTTCATCTCAACTTTCTGTAGGTACTTATTTCGTTGCTACAGTATGTTTATTTGTAGCTATCTTACCGTTGAAAAAGTCTTAAATTCGATACGCTTCTAATATACCTATTTAAATTCAATTAATTCAAATTTAAATGTAACATATAAAATATCAGACGGACTATAAACAATTCAAATGGTTGAAACCAGTTGAAACATAACTATTTCACTTATCTGTTTAGGAAATTAAGCAATAAAACATGCATAACATTTTCATTTCTATGCATTTATTTCCATTTAATGTATTAGTATATTCATAGAAAACAACGCCTCTTGCCCAACTGTATTGTTTTGGTAATGTATGTAAAGTTCTTCATTCATTTTGTAGGTAAAATGTTTGTTGTCTCATTTTCGAGACTGAGTGCTCTGTACAGTGCAAGGATGGTAATTTACACGTTCTCTCAAATTCCATTGATATCGGTTACGTCTTAGGTTAGTTAACTAATGTTTAGTAACTTTCACTTATTTATCATTTGATAGTATTGTATATTTTTGAAAAAAATCCTTTGGCTTACACAGCGTGATCCAGTCCCAAGCTTAGCTAATTAATGTTTGGTAATTTTATGGTAGGTAACCAAAAGACCAATATACCTTAAATACATTTTTTCCTGTAAATTTATACCTACCTATAGATTAAAAAACACCCAGACCAGGAACAGAACACAAACATTGATACCGCGGTGGGGATCAAACCCGCAATCTCCTGCGTCTCAAATGGGCATTCTTTCACTGCGCCACAGACGTCGTCATCTTAATATGCATTTTTGAGACACATTTCTAAGTCTACTGTTCTTAATTTTCTATTGTTCTTTTGACTGGCGTTTCCTACCTCAAGGATAATGTTTGCTATGAATGACCCAGATCTTGACCTGCCTTTCGTTTTGTACCAGTTTTTTCTTTCTTCAACACTTAGTGAAATCTTGCTGATAGAAAACAATTGCACTTAGGCCAAACAATTGAGTGAAATTTCTGAATCGTGCCAATTTTGATTCTGTGTCGCAAGTTTTAGAACGTCTATTCTGAGATGCTCTTGATGTCTAGATTCCTAATTGACCTGACCAGTGACTGTGCCGTAAAAATTCTGATCATGATACTTAATCAGATTCATTATTATTGCGGGTTCGATCCCCGCCGCGCCGCGAGACAAATGTTTGCATGATCTGCAAATATTTGTCTCGAGTCTTTGTTAATTATGTTGACGAAAAAAAAATATCTTTGTAGTATATCAGTCATCTGGTTACCATAACAAAAGCATTAAATGGCTTAGCTTGGGATGGGATTAGATGACGCTGTGTGAAATGTCCAAGAGTATTTTTTATTTATAATTTGTCTTTTCAAAAGTTAAATTTACTTTCTATATGTCACCTACTACGCCAGTTTCAATATTCTAACAATCTGTGATTTTGCTTACCTTTGTTAGATATTTGATTAATTTTATCATAATATGTATGTATAGGTACCTTAAGAAGAAATTGGCCGTTTGTTATCAAACCTTGATTTCAAACCTGTGCGACCAAACATAGTTATTATTTCTTCCTTTATTTGAAGCCTGGTAGAGTTGTGTTTCCTTTATTTTTATTATCATTAGCGGTAAGTGCATTTTGTTGATAAGATTAATAGCTCGTAAATATTAAGCCTGCTTTATCGGAATGCATTTAAGTGAAAGAGATTTGCTCTCTCACAAAATAATCTTCATTGCAAACACCCCTACGCTAGCATATTAGAGCGTACTTCTGCAATTTGTACATAATTAAATAAATTTGGAAAATTCAAATCAAAATCATAGTACAAAATCAAATACTGTTATAGCAAATTAATCACTTTGATTGTTTCTTTGACATACAGTAATAAAAGTTTTATTTATTGATACTTATCTATGTTTTAAAAATCCATCACGGAATTGTTTATTTCTACAAAACATACCAAATATTTATTTGGGCTTACCTCAGAAAAATACACTTCACTTCATGCCTAAATATCTGAATGATTTACTGCTCATTAGGAATAGAGTCATCATTTCATGTTTTCTATCAACATCGAACTTAGGACTTTCACTTCGACCACCCAAAACATTCCGATAAATATATCAAAGTTTAAATTATATTTCCGAAACAAACCATCTCCCATCTGCAGATAGGGTCATTCATTGAGCGACTCCATTAAATGACCAACACGAGTGTATACAATACATGTAACTTGTACCACAGATTATATAAACGTGTACTTACGACGTAGAAAGAGCAATATAATATAGAATCATAGACACTTTGCTTTTTAGTCATACAAAACAAAGGATTATGAAAAAAAAAATCAAAACATATTTTTTTTTAAGTGTGCTGCGATGTTTTTTTGGTCGGAACATCTATGTTCATTAATTGTACAACGAGACTAATTCACTACATTTTTTGTCCCTCGCGGTGGCACGCTGGCTGTAAGTCTACTAGACTAGGTCCACGACTAATGGTGATGTCGTACCACAGATAATTTTAACTTGTACCAATGTTGATGTTTTGATTGTAAATGACTTTGTGGAATACAACCTGACAGAGACCTTTATTATATGTTTGAAGTGGTTTTATTGATTGACAACGAGTATGAGAACTAACAGACACTATTGGGTTCAATCCTTTACTTCTTTTTAACCGACTTCAAAAGAGGTGGTAATATGTTCCACTGTATTTATTTTTTTATCTATGTTAACTTCAAAATTATATACGAGGTCGCAAGATCCTTTTGCCTGCGCTTTATTAAGTGTTTTATTTCACAATTTCCACATTACCGTCCATAATCTCTTTATGAAAAAGTCAAAATTAGAAGAGCACGTCAATCAAGCTTCAATGCCAATGCCACGATATGAAGATACAAATTCAACAGACGTTATTATAGCTGAAAACTATAAAACTACGCGTCCACTAGATCGGGATCGACCGTACGCAGCATACATATACCGGTTTCTTGAGCAGATATACCGCTCAAGTGCACATTGTACAATAGAAATCCTTACGCTGCTGCGGACACTCCGATTCCTACTCAGTGGATGTTTAGCTTTAGGCTTATGAATCACCGAATAGCTGAGCCCGTAGCCCGTCTATTTGGGCCAACGACCCGTCACTTGCATTTTGTGGTGTAGCATCAGATTACTGTAGCACGGTGTTTACACCTCAAGTAACTTTCAGGCTTTTAATCACTGATGTGTCAACAATATAGGCTTGATTCTTTTTTGTTGCATGTGCCAAACTTTACCTTATATTTATATAGAGCTCTTTAGTAAATGAAATGGCTCAAGAAAAATAAAAGAACGATACAATGGAAGAAACAGAAATATTAAACAATAAATAAATTAACCAAATATCGAATTTGTTTTGAGATCGTGAAACAGGTGTTGTGTAGCTTCCTAGCTTCAGATATACTAAAGAATGAGTTTAAAATCCCGTTGTTGTGAATTTATATTGAACATTTATAAACAAAGTTCTCGTTAATGTTTGAAAAATAGCCTCATAAATTAAAAAGGGCTTATAAAATACTTTAATTTAGAAAATGGAGAGACAACCTAAATCATTGAAAATCCCAAAATTCATCAATTTAAATACACTTTCCAACGATGAAACGAAAGTCTAAATTAAACAGGAAACCACTAAAAGTAACATCAAAGAGGTTCTTTACTTGTCCATTGATAATGTAAACTAGTGAAGCATAAAATTTGAGAGTATCGATCTATAACAGATAATGGGTTTATGGGAATTGAATAGGCAGCTTTTATGGTAGACTAATGAATAATGCAAGAGTTTGATCAATGCAGCTCTCGTACTAAAGAAACCGACACCACTATTTCGTAAACCATTATTGACAATCAATTTTCTTCCCGAGTGATAATGTCTCTTAGTGCAAGCAAGCCTTTATTTGTTGTCAACAGAGAATTGTAATTCTATCTGCAGTTTATGGGAACTGGTGGACAAGAAATACACG
This sequence comes from Xanthorhoe designata, assembly GCA_963582015.1. Taxonomy (NCBI): domain Eukaryota; kingdom Metazoa; phylum Arthropoda; class Insecta; order Lepidoptera; family Geometridae; genus Xanthorhoe; species Xanthorhoe designata. The sequence continues at coordinate 2,458,226 of OY757049.1, forward strand.
CTAAGGTATTCAGCCGCAGTATAATGCACCTACCCAGAAATACTTCGCAGTCTTGAAACAAGAATCCTAAAACACTTATCTTCATGCTTTATGAACCGGAAGAATGTGAAGTTTCGAAATAATGGTCCCATAACGGTAAGGTCCTGATCAAGAGTAATCTGATAAGAGCTTATTTAAAGACCACATCAAACAGGTAAACTGTGTCATGTGGAGCAATGACATTATCACAACAGATGCAAAGCTCTCATAAACTAATCTGTAAACTAAAGGAACAAGGTTCAATTTTGTGCTCGTCACATTTATCGACTAAGTAAACTTTAAAGTAATCTAAAAATGTAGGTGTTGCTAAAGCGGGTCATTGACTTCGGAGGAAAAAATGAGCCTATTGAAAAGCAACCGGCTCGTGATGAATGGAGGACTGGTTCGCATGTCCCTGGAGCGAATCCGCGAGATTCGTAATGTCCTATACAATTCGAATAAAAACAAGTTGCCCTTGGAATGATTACAGTTAAAAAAGATGGATGTTGACAATAAAATGACTTAATTTGAATCTTTGTAGTTTGACCGCATAGAACGAAACGGACAACAGTTCGTGAATCGAATACTGAGTAGAAATAGAGATTGTTGCAAATATACGAGTAGTAAACATGGCGATAAACGATGTACTGAATGTGAATGACAATGAAGTTTTTAAATCTAACCAGGCGCCGGTTGAGGTTATTTTTTTATAGCCATTCAGGATGTAAACTGTCCTCTTAGAAGTTAAAATGTTGAAAATGAAGTAGCATAACCAAAACCAACCACCCCTGGATTGAAATCTTGCATAATTTTATCGTAATCTGGTCAGTGGTCGGTAAAGGCGTGAAAAGGCTACATACAGACGACAGTTTATAATATTAGTATGGAGTATGAATGAGCTGTAAGTTTAACGTGTTTTACTCGGGACAGATAATTTAGCAGCACTTTGAACACAGTGTGTATTGAGTTGGCGAACTGTATTCAATGTTTGTTATGGGGTAGTAGTACATCTTTCTTCTTTTTAATTTAATTTACCTGTTTCTGTTTTGATAGTTGCAAGTTTTTCCACCTTTTATAAACATTTGAAGTTTTTATGACAAAGTAACTTGGCCGTGTAATTTATGTGAAAGCTCAGACTTACTGTGCCTTATTCGTCTCAGGGAGCGGCTCGATAATGGTCTAGTCATAAAATACTGTTTGTTATTTCTACCCAGATCGATAACAAACCACTTTTGGTGTTGTGCAGCATAAAGTTGTACCTATTGGATAAACTTACTTCTACTTTTTACGCATTTTTCTGTATGTTATTAAGAAAACAATACTGAATTTGTGATTTGACTACATTTAAATAGAAGAAATGTACCTACAATAATAAAAATAATACATATATATTTGAATAAAATTTTTAACGTTATGCTTTATGAAGCAAAGCATCCTTAAATAAATAAAGCTACTATTTCAATGCAGTTATAAATTTGTTCATGTGAAAGCTCCCCTTTAATTCTATCGTTTTATTTTCCCCTCTGTCGTGTTTCTCTACATCAATATATCGATTCCAACAATAGAAGTGTTACCCCTAACCAATTAACACCTGTCATATTAAAACCGTAGAATTTATTGATCCCTTGCTATATCATGATGTCGTATCCATAGATTTATATCTTCGTGCCCTTCTTTAAAGTACCTGATGTTTTTTGTCTGTCCCTTGATGTGTTTGGACAAGAAACAATCCGTGAAACAATAGTTAATGTACAAGGGTTCCGTGTTCTCGAATCGGGGTTATGTCGGATCAATTTAAATTCCGTTTTGACATGTTGCAGTCTATTTTAATAGTCTAATGTTTTTATGCGGTCGTGGAACGTTAATTGCGGTTCCTGATTTATTGAGTGATGCTGCGGTTATTTATACTGTATTTATGTTTATAATGTTTTTGCTTTTTCTGAATGCACCTGCCTCACAAATTGTTATGTTATTATTGTTACATTAATGTCGGAGATTTATGGCGTATTTTAGTCAGTTTATAATGTAGCATTAACTTAAAATAGTAATAGATTACTTCGGCCGATTGGTCTTCTCTTAATAACTTATGCATAACTTCATGTTATGGTTACAGAAAAAAGTCTAATTGTTACCTTAAAATAATGACAATGAAATGATTTGTCCACGAAGTGGACGCTTTTTGTCTTAGTATTTTATTGGAGGACAAAATTAGAAGTAGAAAAATATTAAGATATTTAATTACTGATTTCTTGTTACAGCTGGCTTCCTAGTCTTGGTGTTCTACGTCTGGGGCTCTCCGTACGAACGAGGCTTCTTCTGCGATGATGAATCCCTTAAGCATCCGTACAAAGAGTCTACTGTCACCAGTACCATGTTATATACCGTTGGCATCGCTCTTCCTGTGTTGTCGGTAAGGATCACTATATTTGATTTCATCAGCCTCCATGGCTCAGTTGGCCTTATTGCCTTTTTTTATTGGGTTCGATTCCCGCCAAAGAACAAATGTTTTTAATGTTTTGAAAAAATATTAACATTTAAATAATAATTTAGTTTATCAGTCATCTGGTCCATTGGTCCAAGAATATTAATTAATTTGTTTATGAAATCCTTGATAATTTCAAAATAAACTACTTTATTGATCACAATACGTCTCACGATACTTCATGCCTCTGCTTCTTTTCTGTACACTTCCCTTTGGAAATACAATGCCTTATTCATTTGTATTAAGATTTTATGTCGATGACCCTTCAAATTTCTCGTAAATTCCCCATTTTACTATCATTGGTAAATATTAGTCTTGTTCTGGCCATCGATTACGTGTTTACCTTTGCCTTATTACCTTATCACTTATGCTTGTTTAAGCTCACCTTTACATTCTCCGTGTCCGCTTAGATTAGATCTAAAAGGTCTGAGTGTGTTTGAGTTAGCAGTGTGATTATTGACCGTATAATGGGCTATGGGTGGGCTTACGGCCTTTGTTTGATTTTTTACTCTACCTATAGATTTTTTAGACTGTCTCTCTACCCTTTGATAAATATCTTCTTAATTTCATTCAACTTTTCATATCGATCTGAATATTCTTATTATATACGAGTATTTCTTTTTTGCACAAAAAATATTTTTATAACAACGTTCGTTATGCGTCCGCTGTAATGGAACAAACAACTGAAAAGCTATAATGCTAAATACAATCACTATCTATTACCATCAGAATGAACAAATACGTCACATCCGTTGTTCGTTATATTCTTTTTTATATCGAATCTACCCACGTCAGGACCGTCAGCTACTATTTCTATCCATAAATCGATATTTTATTAGACAAGCCACTGGCGAGATCCGATCTTTTGTCGGGTCCAGTAGCCTGTTATAGTAAAAAAAATAATCTTCTGATTACTGCCACTTGATCCAGTTTGGAACGAGTTCCAAATAACTCTATCATTTTCATCTGAATGGGCATGGAATGGGCAATTTTGAAACCGATCGTTATTACAGACCGCATTCGTGATTATAATCACAATTTGTACATATTTGTTTTTACATTAAAAAATTGCTCTGACCTTGATTATTAGGATGTAGACATTGTCTATCATATCTAATTTCTTTTGCTTTCTCTTCAGCCGTACTTTTACTTTAATTGTTCTTAATTGGATTTGTAACATGACATTCTGGTGATGTTAATTGTAGTGAAACCATTGATACGCTTTCTTGGGTGCCGTTTCCTACAGATACATGTCAACATTCTTGTTAGATCAGATTTTTTTGTACAATCCTTATACATTTCAAAAGTGGCTTAGCTATTCTGACTTTTAATTCAGTTTTTATGTTAATTTATGAATACAGAAAATACTTAAGTCTTTTAATTTCGTTTTATTGACCTTGACCGCTAAAACAGCTCGTTTGCTTGGCATACCGCCAATCAAAGTTTTGCTAGTGCTGTCGTTTACGATATTATAGAACAAACATTTTTTATCTTTCGTTAACTCAAATCTGTAAATGTTTTGGCAAATTTAGCGGGTTTTATCTATTTTGGCTGCGGTATTGATTACGCTATCAATTCCCAGAAGCCAGTTCTCATTAGTCTTTTTGTATTTTTGCAATACCTCAATTTGTTTTCCTGAGTCCCACTAGATATTATAAACTTTTAGTATCTTTATTAGCTTTAGTTTTCTTAGTTCCTCGCCCGTATTGACTTGTTTAGAATTTCGATAGAATCACAATTTCCTGTACAATTGTTCCAAAATTAGACTGTCGAAAGTTTCAGTTATATTTAGCGCCCGTATCACCATAACCTTTGAATGCCATGATAGTATCATTGGCGCAATGTTTACGTTTACCGTCTGTATGCTCACATTGTTCAGACTGTTTAATTTGGTATTAAGAACTACGTATTTGCTGATGGTGAGATTGCTATCTTTCTTCACTTTTTGAGACCTTGTTGACCGTTTTAATGATTTTATTAGATGAAGGTTATTTATCATATCATGGAAGAATAATGATTTGAAATTGCCGGTTATATGTAATACAGTTACCGGTTAATACATAAAATTATTAATCATTATTTTCTTCATTCTCAATTTCTCAAATCACCAATGATTTGCTTGCTTATCATATAAAATTGCAGTTTGTTTGCTTTTGTTCCAATTTTTTTTGTTTCATCTAATCTTTTTAGACTTTCTAGAGTGTTTGTGTTGTTTGCCTAGTGTTACAATAATTACAAATGCTGATTCTAAATATTCGTTCACCGAATTATGTCGACATTGGATTCTAAATATAGCATACGGGTTTTCGGATGCGTCTGGTTTTTATAGACTTCCCTGTAGTTAATTGCTCTAGTAGATGTTACCTCTAATTTTGACTTTATCACCGTGCCAGTCTTAGCTCAAAATAAATAATAGTAAGTCTTAGTAACTTTTGATCTCCTCATAAACAATATTTACAATTGCTTGAGGTTTTCCTACAAAACATACTATCTCATGGTACTTAATAATTTATTATTCTATCACTATCTATTTATGTTGAAACAAGTTATCCTAACATACTTTTACTACTTATAGCTTAGCGCCTATGCCTCATCCTATTTGTTATTGTTTACGGTAAACGGTTTCTTTTTTTGCGTCATTGTGTTCGATCGATATATTTCAACTGTGTTTCAGTGCTCGCTATCTATTTCTGTACATTGTAGGTGGCATTTCCACGACCCAGTAACCGTTACCTATCATAACCGTGATGTTAACGTCAAGGGCTTGACATTTTCATTTTCATTGCCCCCCAAAATACTAATGCGATAAATGTCACCTGCCTCGAACGTTGTTCGTGAACGTCTGCATTAAACTACACACGACACCGTTACGTGGCGTTGTCTTTTTGAAACGAGATCTATACATATAGGTCACCGGGCTCACGACTATAATTCACGAACATAGACATTACTCAGACAGATTATAGGATCTAAAATTTGACAATTTTTCGATGTTACGATGGGTGCATCTGCTTATGGTTACTATTATATAAACAAGCGTTTAGTGGCTTAGCTTAGTGCTAGATGTCACCATGAATGTCTGAGGATATTTATGTTTAGGTATTTAAAATTAGCAGTAGAATCGGCTAATTCATATCTAAACGTGTTACTACACTATTTATGTAATTAGTTCTAAATTACTATGTTTACTCCCATGATTCATTCAACGCAAGACTATTGATTTTGGATTTTGACATTGATTTTATACTTGAATTTCGAAAAGTGCTCAGACTATAGATACATTCAGAGTAGTGTAAACAAACTATAGCCGCAAATGACAGTGTGCTATAGAAAATTCCAAACACTCCCTATGTCGGCGTGTTATTACGGAACTAGTTGTGTTAGGCCTGCGGTTTGTTGGCCTGACAGTAATCCCATTGATTCTGGTGAGCTTAGGGAATTTGTGAGGTGAGACGGAGGTCGTAAAGGTGGCAATTATCGTAGATACCATTAGAGCAACATTCGTCAAGAAATCGGAATGCCGAGAAGAATTTTGTTCGTTAACTTGGGTGTTATTATTGATTATTTATTTTGAAATTTTAATTCTGTTATCTTATTTATGCCTCGCATCTTAAACATTTCAAATTTAATATTTTCTAATTAGCATGGTTTTGCCTACAGCGGCCGTTGCCGCCTTTCCGTCAAAGATGCGTGAAGTAGCTAATATTCTGTTAGAAGACACAGCAGATTGTATCTCTTACTCCGAGCTTCTATGTTGAATGTTTTTTGATATATTTCTCTTATTATTAGACCATTAATTATGTTTGACACCGTACGTACTTGACCGCACTACTAATTGCCCTACTACCCTTGATACGTCATCTATCATTCACTGTGTCATCAGAAACACTATCTCATTTGTATTGTCAATTTGACTTCCATGTTGCGAACATGTGGCGTCTATCCTCATATTATTTCGCGTATGTGTTTATAAATATGAATGTTCTGATGTATCATGAATGATAGTAATAACCGTGTTGTATAGAAAGCGTGTCTTATCTATCCACGGCTGCTCCATTAGACGCTAGGTATTTGTTGCAAAAACTATCAGGTGCACGACTTGATAAGATTCTCCTATTTGCATTTGACTAATGTGTCGGTTCTAGTTTATTAGCACGAGTATTTATTTTAACTTTAACTAGTCTTATTTGATACTGTATTTTTTTTGTGATGTTTTTCAAAATCACATTTTTTATAGGTAGGTAAAATCTTTTAGCTCGGTTCATCATAGCTCTTAAATTATTCTGTTATCAAATCAAATTATAGAAATGCACTTAATATCTCTAAGACACTTATTTGATAAATTTTTATTTGTCGTTACTAAATCAGCTAAGTTTTTTCGTAGAATTCAATGTTCGGTCTGGTAAACCTTAAACCTCCTTGAAATCATTTTTTTTATCTTTATCACACATTCCGTAACTTTATAATGGTATCCATGCTTAAAACATCCATTATATATTTTCTCGGACCGAAAATTCTCTCAGTTCTTGCTACGTGAACCTTCTAATGGTTTTAATAAGGTGCTAATGAGGCCTATGATAACAACAGATTCCTGACTCCACTGTTCAGCATACATAAACAATTTTTTTATAAAACTTTACAATCTAAATAGATAATGACTTCTATCTTGTCCGCCCATCTTCGACTACCAACATTTTTTAATCATCCAAATATCCTTATCTAGCGATTATAGCAAGATGTTAGAAAAGTATGAGCTAGTGGCTAAGTCTTAGTGACGCAGCGTATAATACAAACCTTGAGATGGAGAAGGCAGCTATCACATAGCTGAATTCTCCAAATAACAGTTTGTATAACGTTATAATAGTTTGCTTTGTAAATATAATGAAATGAGTGACCCGACCCTGCGCCATTTGCCCTAAGGTCATAAGTTGCGACATGCGTAATTTCATTTGCAATACGTCCATGTACGTGATTGTTTTTATTCTGCTCCTGCATGCAGAGTTTTGTACGAATATACCTAAAACTATAAAAAGTCTAGTAAGTATTTACCTTTTTTTATGATAAGTAAATGAAATTAATAAAATCTCGACTGATTAATTACCACCAAGGTGTGGTAGTCATACTATCAATCATATTATCAATCCTTCACCGTTTTCGAAAAATATGTTCGCAACCAAAAATACGTTAATGCACGGCCGGGTTCGGACCCACGACCTTCGGATCGAAAGTCGAAGCACTAATCCACTCGGCCACCACGGTTCTTAAATTTAAAGTGATAATTATTTGTTTCCGAACATTCACTGGCACCATTCTCAACCCAAGTAACTCTAACTGATTGCGAAATAACCACAGACCTAAGGAATACTTTTGTTTCCGTTGCTTATTGGCCTAGCAGCTCATTACTGCAAAGTTTGTGGTTGTATTCCTTATTCTATTATTATCATCATCCCAATCTGCCAAAAATCTGATTTAGATGGGTGATCGAGTGGCATTATTCATTGAACGCTTCAAGGACATTAAAATTCTCGGTCCCAATTTTTAAGTCGTTAAGCCATATCAGTCTTCACGTCTTCAACCTGACAACGCCGTCACCAGAGATCACCAGAGATCCACTAGCTCATACGAACATACAATAATATAAGTCAGCGGCTAGTTGAAATAAAATCATACTAAAAGACAGATGGCAATTTGTTGCTTGTCGCATGAGCAAATACTGAGTGGAGAACTAAGGTCAACATAGGTCGCTAGGTTAACAAGTTGAATGACATTGGGTCACAGTCACGTATGAGTTGCTTTTACCTTTAATGAGCTATCCATTCTGGGATGACATTGTGACATATTTTAGTACCTGTGGATCATGTATATCATGTATGAATCATGTATAATCTATATCCCTTACTTAGATATATTATATCTAAGTAAGGGATATAGCCTTCTGAAACTTGATTAAAACAAAACACAAAGTTTGTAAGTGTTGGACACATTTGAAGCACAACCAGCGGATTGTACCACGGATGCTTCAAACGTATTCCATTTTTTTAAATTATTGTAAGTCCATCGTGTCCTACTGGCTACTAGGCAAATGTTTACCCTTATTATCTCTCCAACAACGCTTTTACGCTATTTTGACCCACGCCTTGTTAAATCTATCTAGATCATTACGCCATCTCTCATCGCCACGACTTATAATACGAGCCCTTTCCAGATGTGCCTAACAGAATGGCTCAGACTCCGCGACTACAAAGGCGGCAGGTCCCGCCTGGTCCTCGGCTGGGAGATCCCCGCCTGGCTCTGGGAGTCATACCGCATGGTCGGGGTGTTCCTCTTCGGGTGTGCCTGCCAGCAGCTCACTACCGGCATCGCGAAGTACACTATTGGACGCCTGAGGCCACACTTCTTTGATGTGAGTATCTGATTTTTTCAATAGTATCACCCCCTTGCCATATTACTTGTCTACGCACGATCGCTCTCGCTGTAGAAACAAAAGAAATGTATAGGATCTCGAATTTAAGACTTTAAATGCCGTTAAGATATCAGACTTTGTTATCCTTTCTGTTTACTTTTCGATTTTAGCATCTGAACCTGTGAAAATGTCGCCAATATAGCTATAGTTTTTTCAAACATGCGATCTATTACTGAATGACCGTACCTTAGCTGAAGCGTCACCACATCACAACGGAGCCGAAAAACAGTTTAATCGATCGATTGGTTGATATAAATAAAGTTTACTCAGTACACAACTTGTGAAGCAAATATTTGATGAAAGTGCGCATTATAACATCTTGGATGGCATTGACTTTGATCTTACCCGTGTTCTCAGTATGTACTTTCGTGTCAGGGTTGTTTGCATGCAATCAAGACCACGGCATTCTCATAGTTACCTTATCTTGTTTTTGCATAATTATCTCCACACTCATTTAATAGCTAACAGATGTCACGCAGAGCAAATTGCGGACATATTTATGAGAGATTTTCATTGTTCACGTAAGTGCAAAGTAAACGCTTTTGAAAAGTAGAACGTGCCGATTTCCACGTACTGTTTCCAGTAAATATGATATGGGTAAATGAATCATTGATATAACCATTTATCATGATGATGAAAGCCTGGTGGCTGTGAAGTTTGATAGTTATCCTTTTCACGCTAATTTTGTATTCCTTGACGTTTTGTGTCAACAGCAAACCTTCCTAGTTCATGACATTACATTTGAGATGGTTCTCGAAACCTTCCTAGTTCAGAACATATTTGAAAGGGCTTTCGAATCTAAAGTGAGCTGAAGTATTATCTGGATAGAAAGGCTAGCGTACGTATGTCGTTTTTCCTAGTGCATGTACACGATGAAGTACCTACATGCAGTACAGAAGACAGTCCTGTACTGCATGTCCTTCATCGTGTACTTCATGTACTTAATACAATCATATACCTACTGCATCAAAAATTATAACCGACTAGCTGCGCATCGCGGCGTTACACGCGTAGTGATAGTTTATGATGATGAAAAGTTGCCTGCTCAAGGCAATTATCTAAAAAATACATCAATATTTGTTCAAATCTGACTGGTATTTCTGAGATTAGTTCACACAAATAAATTATTTCCGCTATATTGGCATAGATAAGCGCTTTCTCAGCTTATATTTTCAACTGTAAAATTAAAGAAAGACAATGAATAACAGAATAATGCTTTGTGCAGCAAAAAACTGTCATCTAAACTAGGTATGCATTCTACTGCGATTACTGTATAACGTTAAATACATTGGAAACAAGCTGATGTGTTTCAACAGGTGTTATGTATTGCATATGAGGAAGTTATATTATGAGCAACTGTTTTTCCATATGTAGCAAAAAATGTCACAACTATAGTAATATGCGCCCATTTAATGTATGTATGTCAAGAACAAACACCTCATCTGAATTTCAGAACTTTGTCGAAACTAACTGCTTACTTTTTTGAGTCCAATCGATATGCTTCATACTTCAATACGTATTTCACGAGTAAAACATTAAGCAAGAAAAGAAAGCAAACAGTTAATAAATCAGATAGCGATCGGATCTCCATTGTCTTGTCAGAAGTGCATTATCGCTGCGGTAGTGAAATGTTGAATGCTTACTTTAGCAGTAGGTACTTTATGGCTTGTCAATAAAAATAATTAAAGCTGTTTGATACCGAACTTTACTTTTTCTTGATTCGAGATACATTTTCTGTATTCATTATTTATATGTTTTCTGTAGGTAGGTACGTAAATGATAATTTTATCGTGTTAATAGAAACTTGGAGGGAATCATTTTTTCAGGAAACTTGTAACTTCATACCTACTAAAAACCCTCTCAAGATTTCATACTAACTACCTTAATAACATTTATACTTATAAAGCAGAATATTTTGTTTGTTTGAGCGCGCTAACCTTTGAAACTACCAGTCTGATTAGAAAAACAATTTCTGCATTTGATATTTAAAAATTTTTTAGGAAGTTTATTAGGCTATTCAATTTAATGGCCTTAGAAACTGCCGAGCGAATAGTATTGCTTAAAGGCCTGTTCGGCGGACCTACGCGGTATTCGCTGCCGCTGTGGGAAGCGAAAATACCGCGCAGGTATTTTCTATGAAGTTCCGCGGCGCGGTATTTCCGCTTCCCACTGCGGCAGCGAAGTCCGCGTAAGTCCGAACAGGCCATTAGTCTGCAAAATTCAATTGACCCAACCATTTATCTAATTGGAGTCGAACCAATCTCCAACTGAGGATCAGGTTTCTATTGACATTGTATCCGGGAGTTAAATCATATCATGCTATTTGTCATGTTTACTGTTATCACTGCTGCAATTTATAGGTATATCAGAATGAATGAGTATTGTTTGTAATCATATAACAGTAGTTCGAATTTGATATAACTAGTTACAAAGTATATAAATCATTTGTATTGATGGTATTCACGTTATATGTTTTTCAATTGAATGTGTAACATTTTATGTACCTAATCTCTAAATGCTTTCTGCCTTAGCAGTGCAAGAATTCCCATCATTCCTTCTCACTTTGATCTAATCTAATAATCTAAGTGACTGTAATCTTAGAGAAACTGTGATAAATTTCTAACTCACTATTATCTTACCAGTTAAAGTGTCTGCGTTGCAAATCTTGATCTAAATAAAGCCATTTGGTTATAAGTGACTTTTTAGTGTCTGGGTGGTATTTAAGGCCATCAAAATGAACTTGAATATACACAGCGAAATTTTCTGTTTAAATCGCACGCTGCCTCATTAACTGTCGAGTTATGGTCGATAATGGCATCGGTAACTCCTATTGATGTGCAATCCTGTCAGCTGCTTGTTTTAAGTTCTCTTCTTATTTTTAATCTTTCAGAACTCTTGCAAATCATGAACTACAATTTATTAAATCTCATAGATGTGATAATTATGTCGCTTTGATTTGTTTTTTTTAAGTGGTTGTTTACCTAATTTTTACTTCTGGACGTAATTTAGTCAAGAAGATTTATTTGCGAGTCTGCTTCCATCATTTTTGTTAGTTTACAAACAAATATTATAGTTTTTTTATTTCTGATTAAGCTCTTTAGTGCACCCCCGTATGTTTAAAGCTTAGTTTACTATTATTTATTCAATGTGGTTTATGAATAATGCAACACGAGCGGTGCGCTTCACCGCCCACACTTGTAATTTGACTTATTGGGATCAACGGTAGTGTCAGCTTGTCTTTATTTGTGTTCGTTTTATTAAAAAAAAATAAACTTGAGTAATAATTTCGATGCTTGTTTTTAAATAGATTCTAGCTTCATCCGCACGATATTGTGTTGAAAAAACCATGTATAAATTTAATTAGTTGTAAAAAATACAAAATAAATAATGTATAAAATGCTTAAGTAAACGTACTTTTAAAATTTGTTTCACAACATCGTTAAAAATCAATTCTATAGGTACAAGACTCATATAAATCGATTACTTCGATTTGTAAATAATTTTCATTGATTCTGCGAGCGAAATGTTTAAATGTCTGTTGATTCAAATGGCAATTTAGAAGTCGCCGTTATTACGTTGTAAACAATAGCATTAAGAGGGGTCTTCGCTTGACCAGCGAAGCGCAACGACGCAATGTCATTATGCAAAATTACACGATTGTTGTCAAGATTGACATTGCTTTGTCCTATAGGTATAATAGTGTATGCATATTTTATCATGTGGCCATAACGTTTTTTCACATAGGTACCTAATTTAAATATTTTGGTGTGAAGACTGTAACGCAGTGGTTTATAAATGCCTCTCTGTGTAACTCCCTAATAATTTCCTTTACTACAACGATTACTCACGCGTGCGTCCCTTCATACGTTTTGCATTTAAAATATTGTCAACGTGATCGGAAACTGGTTTAATTCCATTGTTATTAAATTCCTGTTTGATATAACTTTTAATATTCTGTCACGTACTGCCGTTGCCCCTTGTGGCATTCCATGCGTAAATGAAGGGCTTATTCCCACATTGTCGCATCATCCACTTCAGATACTTTGGTGATAGTGTGATACGAGACATTAGCTATTTACTATTTACCTACACTCTTTGTCAATGGTTATATTTTTTTATTTTTGTGTTGATTTTAGTCTCTGAATGAGTTGATTCTCGCGTATTTAGGAAGCTTTGAAGTGAGCTCGTGATGTTTTGTTTGGATTGAAAATGTTGTGTCATTCGTCGGTTGTCTCGGTTTTTTATTTTGTTTGTCAACGAAGACTGATTTGCTAAAATGTTTATTGTGTTTAGCCTGACAGCTGCCACTGATGTTTTAGGTTTGAGACATACTTTTGTATGATTTATTTCGTTTTCATTATTGTTAGGTACTTACTGTTCTTTTTGGATTCTCATCATTATCACTCTTATCATTACAATTGTTTGTATGTTCACCATGTTTGTTTTACCATTACCTTATTATCTTGACAAAATAAGTAGCTATCATGAAGCTTATCACTCAGGAAAGGACTTCCATAAAATGTTTAAACACATAAGGTATCTTAAAAATCGAACTAAAGAGAAAGTGAATATGATTGCTATTTGTAAAAAAAAATGGTATTCGACTGTATTCCCAACGTGTGATAGACATATTCTTTCAGATCTTTAGGCATTTTAAATCCTTTGTAGATCTAAGAGGGTAGTCAGAGATAAATCCAAATACTATTTGGATTATAATTCCGTAGGTACATTATTTTGTCCAAATGTTATTTGGTGCATACCCTACCCACATACATCTATTTTAAACGAAATGTAAAACAAAGAACACTCCAGACCAGACAAAACCTGTATTGCATTTATTTCAGAACACATCCAAGACACGCCAATTTCACTTAAACGTCGAAACGGAAACACGAGCCACGTATTCTGAGGACAAAAAGTCATTTTATTTTGACTGACTCCTTACCGCTTGACAAATGATATGCGCTTTATAAGTCTGGCAACTGTGTCCTGTTTTAGATTAGACACATTTGGTACCACTTTGGTTTAATTGAGTATTTTCCTGATCAGTGCTAGGGCAGGATTTTATTTTAGTTTAATCGTAGAATAAGTGATAGAAATTGTAGTTTATTTCGACATTTTACTGTTTTGTTTATGAGGCATTTGTCTCTCTCAGTAGGTTGGAGTTTAAATCTATTTATCATTATTATTGTTGCTACGGTATTCCGTAATTTGTTTACAGAAACCATACGTATAACCCTATTGTTCATTATTCATTTGTAATTTTGCTTAAGAAAACTTTCTTATCACTTTTATTGTCATCTAAAACAACAGTTTTAGCATCATGGTTTTCGTAATAGAGTTATCTACTGTTTTTTATTGCTTTATCTTGACCTTTGGTACATGACACCAATAAAGTTTATTAGGAACAAGCAATAATGTCACGTATCGCGCCTAGTTTAGTTTTGTTATGAATTCCGACGCCTAAAATTGAACCGTTTGACACTTAAAATATTGCCTGATAAGCGAAAATAAATATGCTCACATCTATATAGTAAAGACAAGGTATCCGCCTGCGGCTTCGCTCGCATGGTATTTACTATAAAAGTATCCTTTGTGTTATTGCTGGTGACAAACTATGGGTATTCCAAGTTTTAGACAAATCCGTTTCGTTTTCGCTTAAAAGACTAATAAACATCCACTTTTACTTTGTTCGACTGGCTTCCCACTGAAGCTTGACTATTTAGATTATTTTAGATTGTTAAGGGATCGCTTTTAAAAGAAAGCTAGGCCCACACCACCAGGTTCTTGCCTGATTCTTTCCCTGGTGTAGGGAGTCGCGTTGGAACAGGCATTAGAATCACCTAGCATGTAAAACGATACTTAAGTGATCCTTGAGGTCCTACAAGAATAAATGATTTTTCTTTTTTTTCTTTTTTTTTTTCCACCATAATAGGTATACATCCGTACAAACTTTTGCATTTATAATATGTGTAGGATGATGAAATCACTCTGCCTACATAGTACTTATATTGTTTTGAGTTGATTGACCTTGTAACATGGTCCACCAAGGAATGGAAATACAAGAAATAAAATAATGATGGCAAATAAATTCTACTGACAGAAACATATTTCTAGTTTTAAATAGAGATAGGTTTTCAGAGATCATCGTACCTACTGTAGGCTCGTTTGAAAGCACGATCGGTCAATGTCGAATATTTATTTCTACCAATTATTCACCACCTACGAGCTTAAACTCTAGTGTTTTAGCTTCAAGCTTAGCTTTATTTTAGACCGAAACCGAAACATCATTGTTGGAAGTGAAATTATTATTTTCTTTTCTTTTTTTATGTTCATAATTCTCTTGCCCTTATCCCACGCTAAGGGGGGTCGGCACAACATGTTTTTCTCCTCCATCTCTCCTCTATCACTCGTCAACTCTGATCTCACTCCTCTTACATTCATATCTTCTTTCACACAATCCATCCACTTCTTCTTCGGCCTTCCTCTACTTGTATACCCATCCACATTCATACTCATAACTCTTTCAGTAATATGTCTTTCATCCCTCCTAATTACATGACCATACCATATTTTTCACTTAATTGTTATATTCTCCATCCTCCTCCATCCATCTCGTGAATATATAATATGAGTCAATGAGTCATCTATCAATCGGGCACATTGACTTTGGCATAGCGAGGCCGAAGCTTCAAGGCCCAACCCTACCTCTGAACTCGAACGTGTGATCGTCTCCCGCGCCGCGGGTCATCGATCTATCGAATTTATTGCGCGCGCGCATTAGCGGCGTGTTTCAAACTACCAATTAGTGGTATCTGTACAGTGACGATTGAAACGCCATCTGAGCGTCATGTGTGGCGCAATTTAGCAAGCGGCGCGGCAGCGAGTTTAAAAACAATCAATAGGTAGGTCAGGTACTAATATAGTGCTATGCAAAAGTTTTTTAATCTTTGTTTCTAACACGTTAATCAGGAACTAGACTAATACTTACATATTTTTGCATTTGATAGCTTAATAAAGAGGATTACAATAATGCTGTATTTGCAATAAAAAAATAACAGTAAGTATTGACGAAGGACAATTTATTTGGTTGACAGAAATAAAAAGATATCATTGTTAATTTTCTAATTCAAACCATTTTTAATACAATTCTTAGAATATATTTCTGCATCTCAACACGATTCTAACTTAGACCGCGCGCTTTCAGTTAATTGGATTTGTTTTGTAACATGAGTTTGTAATTGAAACGAATCGGGAACGAATTGTGGATACGGCACTTCACTGCACGTTCAGATTTACAAGATGCTGATAATCTGGAACTTACACTGGTAGACGTAGCAAGTGGCAAAATAAAAAAAAAATAAAAACCGACTAAGAGAGCAATTTCCTACAGTCTCGAGGTGCATTTCTGTTCATAGCTTCGCAGATCCTCGTCAGATCCTTAAAAAATCGGAATAATCGGTGAACATACATTAAAAAAAACCTACATATAAAGGAACAAAGAAACTCCTCCTTTTTTGAAGTTGGTGGAAAACGAAACAGAGCTACCTACTCTTGAAAAAAAAACGATATTATAGTGTCAATTTCCGTAGTTCTACAGTTCTCTTGAAATTTAATCAAATTATATTCATATATTATTAATATTCATGTATTGCTTCAAGTTGGTACATAATGGTCTTAAAAATTAGGTTTGGCCGCAACAAGAGCCCCGTTGAGACACCACAATGTTTGAGGAAATAGTAGTATGTAGTACCTACCTAGATACTAAAATAATAGTATCTTCATTATCAATCAATTAAATCATTTATTGCGAAACACAGGTTTTATTCAGATGTCAGATTTTACAAAGATTAGTCATGTTCTGCTTTACAGCATGCAATGCAAAGTTAGTTGACAGTCGATATATCGTGCATTTATTTCGTCTTCGCTTATACCGCAAGCCGCGGTCATTTTCACAGATCAGGAATATACAATTTCTTAGTGATGTCTAATCCGATTACCGACCTATCGTACCATGACCGTATCACATACGGAAATATTAATTTAGTTTATTTTTGACATGTCATGGCGTGCTGAGGTTGGTCGGTGACAAAACGCTCGGATGTTGTCTCATATTATTCAACACAAATAATATATTTTTGTCTGGCTTTTCATATTATTATCATACCACGGTCATGGACGGCACGGTATAGTCGACAAAGACCTTTAAGATGAAAATAGTACAATTTGTGCGTACGTCAATGTTATTTTTATTGCTAAGAATATAAAATAGCCATTACTTTTATTTAGAAAATAACGATGGCATAACAGTTTGATTAGAAGTAGTATGCTATGTAGTAACGATATATTTATTGCTATGACGTTGTTATTTCTTTTTAACCGACTTTTAAAAAAGTAGAAGCTTCTACGTTCCACATGTATTTTTTTATCTATGTTTCACCATCCTTTCTCCTCTTTTGAAGTCGGTAAAAAATATGTTGCACCTTTGAAATACAGCCTTGATCATAAATATTGAGAAATAAAATATAATATGTTATAAATGTAATCATTAGGGTCTGAAAAGCTTAGATCCTACCTGTAGGTGAATATAATTATAGCTGCGAAGATGAGTTTTAAAGAACCGTTTTACTCCCACGATAGTGATAATCTAACTTTGGTATAGCCACCTAAAATGTTAGATTTAGGCTCATTGCCAACTATACCGTGCTTTACCATGATCGTGCTACGATAGTAATATGATTTCTAATGAATAATGTGTGACAACACTTACTAGACCATTCCGTCACCGACCAACACCGTCGTGCTATGATCGGACCGTCAATGATAAAACAAATATTTTCGACTCATCATTATCATCTCATAACATCTTACCATTACCGTATCAGGTAGATAGTCATGCTAGGCTATTGGCTAACTTGTCGCCATCATGACTAAACTCAAAACGCGATCACAACAGATTTGACAATTACTTAAACCATTTGTGCGTATAATACGTCATATTAGACAGTTTAGTCGTGAAATTTCGATTTCGTAACAAGTTAGACATTAGCAATAGCCTAGATCATGAATGGCGAACCTTTACGTATTTCCCTAGATGGTATGAGACGTGGTAGTAGGCAAAGTCCTCTATGGGTGCAAAGATGAGGTTTTAAGAACCGTTTACTCCCACGCGTAGCGATTATCTAGCTTTTGTATAGTCACATAAAATGTTAGATTTAACTTACAGCGGTCGTATAACACCTCGGTTGGTTCTCTAATGGCTACTGATGGAGATATAACGCATTCGTTTGATTTAGAATATATGATACCGACAGATATACATAATTTGTACCGATAAAACGAGTTACTTAGATTACCCCATGGATATAGTATTCTTATACATGCTCAGAATGTGTGGGTATTTGCAATAGTATCTATATTATTTTGTGAAATCTACCGTTAAAAATTATTTGGCCAACTTAACTAAATGATGCCCAACGTTTTGTGTCAATGTTTGACTAATTTCCTAGTCAATTTCAAAAAATCTTTTAAAACCTTCAAATCTGAGTTCATGTCGTACTTACCTGGGAATAGGCACATTAAATTATCGGTCCCGGCTTTTAAAGTCGTTTAGATGGCTAAACGACTTTAAAAGCCGGGACCGACCGGAGTTTTTTTTGCCGCCTAAAGGTCGCCATCAATGGGATGGAGACCTTTAGGCGGCCAAAAACTCCGTCACCATAGTTTGCCACTTGCTCATACAAACTTACTTTACCTGGGGATACAGCGGCCTGATTTAGTTTTTTATAGAATACGCTTCGTAATTTCTTATGCCCTTCTCATGTCACCATAAACTTGATATACTGCTGTAGTTTTAACATCTTCCGTGTCAACGCTCTCATTCGGTGCAACTAACTCGTAAAGTGCTTTATTGTCATTAATACTCAATTCCCCACTTCTATATACGTTTACAGACGCTTCCTGGTTTTACGGTTTACTATTTGCCCTC
Source organism: Xanthorhoe designata (assembly GCA_963582015.1). NCBI lineage: Eukaryota > Metazoa > Arthropoda > Insecta > Lepidoptera > Geometridae > Xanthorhoe > Xanthorhoe designata. Next base: position 2,477,177 of record OY757049.1, read on the forward strand.
TATATTATTTTGAAGTGTGATCTTTGGAGATTCCATTTATTTAATACTACCACGTGCACTTACTAATTGTTTATACAATGTATTATTTGTTTTATCTATTAATTAAATCTCGTTCATATTCTGAAATTCAATCTCATTAATCTTCACTATCGTTGTTACAGTACAGCCAACCATTTTACTTCTGTTCTATCTAACTAAAGTTCAGAAAGCCAATACTAGATTGGAGAGTCTCTTATTTCCAAGCTATGTATACTTATGCATTATAAAATGGCAAAGGAATGTCGGTTATGTTTAGTTTTTTATGTTCTATTTTTATTATTTTACTTTGTCTAAATTGTTTTCGAATGTTTAATCCATTATGTGCAGTAAAAAAAACATTACTGACTTTTAGATGATCGTTATTCCAAATTAAGTACCTCCATATTGCCGGGGACATTTTATGAGACCGTAATTTCCACGAAACATTTTGGGGACATTTTTATTTTTCAAATGTACATTTTCGTCTTATTAAAGCTAAAATATTGAGTTTTACCGTATGTAAATTATCTGTCGTCGCCTGTTCTTTGTTATGATTAATGGTTTACCAAATGTTTATAATGATGTTTACGCCTGTTTAAAAGTAGCGCCAGTGACAAAAAATTGAGGAGTAAGGTCTGTGGTATGATCAAATGGACATACTATTATTGTAGAGAGTATTGCATGTGACGAGTAGAATGATATAAATTAATATATAATTACGATGCATAAAAATACAACATAAAGAGAGTAAAGAAACGTAATACAGCCGTAGTTCAGAGCCACCTGTTTGCATTTTAATCCTTTTAGTGGCTTACTAACCTAAGCCTTTAGTTCAGTGTTACGTAAAATAAGATTACCTACCTTGTGTGATGTAAGATTTTTTTATGTGCAGGTAGGTTCATAGCATTCTTTTAAGAATACAAAGAGGATTTTTTAAATGAAAAATCTTACTAAAAGTTTTACGGCTTCGACGGGATTCAAACTCGCGAGATACAAGCAATCACCCTTAAATACCTAAGTTTGGTTTAACACTATCATCAAAAATATTTATACAAGGAGTATTATTCAGATTTACCAATATTCAAATGTACGTTGTTTCCAAACTTACCTAATCTCCGCTATTAGACTTAAATCTACGATTTATATTACAAGATATTATCAAAAATAATTAGTATTTGAAGTTGTTATAAAACATGACATGATTACATTGCTATTGATTTATAACATCAAATACAAAGAGAGACAGCCGCCTTCCTATTCAAAAGTCGCGCGACAATATCATTATCATCATAATTTATTATCCTCCAATACCGTTCACAGTTTTCTACGCAATCAATTACACGCCTATAACTATTGTTATTATGTACTTTCTCACAATCCAACTAGCCTCACACTAATGTTCCATTTTAATTAAAAGTTATGACGTGTCATCATCGCCCCTATATATTTGAAGTTCTATTGAATGGTTTAATACGTTGATTTGTTGGCATACGTCCCTAGTCTGACCTACGTCGTCCAAAATAACAAGAACTCTTCTATCTTTAGCTTTATGCGGTTCTGATGGGTCTACCTACAGTTTCTGGATTATTGAACAATGAGGCTGTCTGCATGAATGGATGCAAAGCTTCTCCCTTGCACCTTTTGTATTGTAGTGTCACGGTCATGGTTACCCGTGGAATTAGCGAGATCGTTTCGAGAATGTCTTTTACCATGAAAATCTCTGTATTTACTCATTGTTACGTATACCTGTTCGATTTTGAGATGTCTCTTATACAATTGATATCGTGTTTCTTGGTTGATAAAACGACATCCGTCTTAAGGATTGAAAAGACAACTTGATCCTCGTCTGATCTTCTGTAATGGCTGATCAAATTGGTTCCGTGATCTGAGATGCTTGTAGATGCGAAGGCTTATTTATTGTTAAACTGCCCTTTCTCATGCTTTTTATCATTTTAACATTTTTGACTGTCAATATGACTCAATTTGCGCTGGTTTATCCAAATAAACACTATGAACTTAGCTTTCCGTTTGTATTTGTTAAATGACCGCTTTCATAAGTATTATGTTACTTCTAATAGTATTTTTTTAACTATTATTTCCACTTAAAACAAGCTGAACATTTTGCAATTGCATAATTGCAAGAGTGATATTTACAAACACTTCATCACACACGGTTGCAACATACGAGTTAATCTGAGCTGAACTAATTTTAACGCTAAAAATTATGCAAATATTGCATGTTACATAATTTCCTGATTAGAATTAGATACATATCCATGCTTTCTAATCAACTACATATTTCATTTTAATGTATGCTAGGGTATCAAAAGATTTATAAGATTGGTTAATGCAATGAGGTATGATAGAATCTTTCTATGTCCTACCCTACCCCCCCCCCTAAATGAACATACCTAATCTATGGCATAATCAGTCCTCTCAGTTTTCAGGACTAACTGTGTAGTATTTACTGCTTTCTTCCTCTATCGTCTTTCACCTTTTCTTAGGAATACCATCTCTTACACAATATCCGTCCACCACATTCATTGCAATCAGTCTTTGTGGTATGATAGTCAAGCGATTAACTAATGAAAGTTCTTCTAAGTAAACTGTTACGTTTAAAATGAAGAAACTGAGAAGACCATAGTTAGTTTATCTTCGCATTTCTGCGAACTCGCTCATCACACAATCTCTGAGTAGGTAATTGTTATGACTTTTTCTACATCACCCAAAATAGCGTATGTAGGTTAATTGATGCAAAAAATTAGCGAGCTTTGTGGGACACCGAAATGATTTGCAGTTTTAGTCAACGAATGAATGAAAACCGCAAAAAACCTTATGGGTATATATAACCATAAGATTGTTTGCGATGTATACGCGAAAAAATAATATCCTCGAAATAATCGATATACTACCAACCACTTAAAATTGATTTCTAAAATTATAATAAATTCCATAAAAAAAAATCTGGTTTCGCATTTTAAACTTAGGTACAAGTTCGGTTTTTAGTTTGTTGTTTATTTATCTCAAAAGTAGGTTTGCGAACTGTTGCAATTTCAATTTGAAAACGAAATCATTAATGAAAGCAGATATAAAATGATACATAAAATTGCCATTCGTTTCCCTTTATAGCACTGCAAAGATACATTTAACAGACTAATCAATCAATAAATCAAACAAAGAAGCATAGTCTACTTCAAGATAGAGGTCTCATTACAGAGACCTGTCAAACTGCAACGTTATTCAAATGAAATGCTCCACAAATATTGGCAGTCAATGTTTGTAGAATGTTCGTTATTGGTTTATGAATCTGTTCGAATTTCAGATATGCATTAACAAACACTTTGGTGGGACTGGCATCGTTTTAAACACCAATTAGAACATATCGGTAAAGTAATATGTCTAGTTGGTCTTTCTCTTTCTTTAATTTCATGCAGTTTTTGACATTACTGAATCTCTGACAACAGCTCAACAGCTAAATTCTGTATATACATAATAAAAAAAAGTAAGTAAGTTCGTATGAGCAAGTGGCCAACTCTGGTGACGGAGTTTTTAGTTTTTATTTATATACATCGAAAAAAGAGAGCGAACAAATTATTAACCATAGGTATACCTACGAGTAATCCGTTAATGTTACCATTTAGAAAATGACATCTAAGATCATCCTCAAATACAGCATAAACTACCTTCTGTGAAGTAAAACAACCCATATTTATTTTACTAAAAAGTAAACAAGCTTTAGTCCATTAGCCTTAAAAACTTAATGGCTTGCAAAACTCCATTAGCTTTCAAAAAAAAAACAATCTAAAACGCTATTACCAAAATTTATTATCCTAACAAGATTCAGCTCGAAAGATTTATCATGTCCATGTCCATCGCCATTTCCTTTATTCCCACTAACTTTCTCTGCAATTTCGTTTATTACTTCCTGTGAGTTTTTAATTGGTATTTTTTGAAGTGTGCTATTTTCAGAGATTATATCTAGGACATCCGCATTGACATAGTTCATACAGATTCTAGTTTGGTAAATTATGTAAAGTATGTTATTGTTTTTAAGGGGGTGTAATAAGTGTAGTGTGTACTTATTTGTGTATCGGTGTATCTGCCTGAGGCAACGCAGCTCTTGAATTACTTACAGCAATTTTTCTTATATATTTTTTGTTTGTAAGATGTCTTCATCAAGTGGTTCTTAGCTATCATCATTCACCTGCCCTTATCCCACGCTAGGTGGTGTCGGCATATTCTCTTCCACTCTCCTAACTTATAACGAGAAGTTCTTAGCTAAGTTTTAATAAAATCATTCAGCCGTTTGAATTTATACATTATATCTGATGGCATTTATATCTGAGCGCTTCCGTGCTTCGGAGGGCACGTTAAATTGTCGGTCCCGGCTTTTAAAGTCGTTAAGCCATGACGGAGGCCTTAAGGCGGCTTAAAAACTCCGTCACCAGAGAAGGTCATCAGCACTTTACTTGATGAAGGGATTTATCGGAACAGAAGTTCAGAACGGTATCATTGCTTTCATTGTCAACCACAAGCCTGTTGAATTTCCATTTGCCTATTTATAGGGTCATATCCTAAACAAGCAATTGATCATTATCCCTCTTGTATTAATTTATGTGGTCGTTGTTTTGTAAGAGCTCTGCAAACATGGAATTTATCTACAACGATAGTGCATAAACAAATATCATTTGTGCATATTTTCACGCGCTTTTCAACAAAGTTTGCAAACATCAAATCACCATTTTCAAACATAACCTCAACAAACTAATCTTAATATTTGTGTTGTGTAAAGTACAACCGAGGAAAGCTTGCTTGCATAACTTGCATTATGATAAAGAAAATTATTTAAATAGTATACAGAAAAATGATTATAAAGCTTTCATATAACTTTATTTTATATTAAGAAACGACACAACTTTAATGCATTGCATTTCTATAATCGTTTTATGCTCATTCGTTTCTTGATTGAATATGACAGAGATCAATAATTGTGGCCTACTGTAATTCTGCAAACTCGAAATGCTTTTGTTTATAACTCCGAAGATCCTCATCAGATCCTCGTAACTCTTTCAAACAAAATAATAATTTATAAATTTGGTCCACTATTGACGAAATAATCGGTGATTGATCAATTGATCATACATATAAACATTAAAAAAGCACACAATTGAACATAGAATGTTGTGAAGTAGATATTTAAGAATGTTTTGATTCAATTTCGTCAGTCACTGTACCATTGTGAAGACCCGTCATACTCAATTAGTGTGCTAGTGCGGACCGATGGCACTCAACATAAATAGAACGACAACTGCTAGTAATCACTAGTGGACGGTAACTAAATACTGCGGTTAGCCGGTTACAGCAAATTACATGTGGGCCGGTTAAAATAACTATGCGCAGGCGGCACTTAGTTATTCCGTGATAATAATACAATCTAATGAAAACTCATTATCTGTAAACTAACCTTGTTTTAATACATACATACATACATAAAATCACGCCTCTTTCCCTTGTTTTAATAAAATAAATAAATATCCTTGGACATTTTACACGGCGTCACATAGTCCCAAGCTAAGCAATTTAATGCTTGTGTTATGGTAACCAGATGACTGATACTACTTAAATATATATTTTTTGTAAATACATACATACTATACATAGAAAACACCCAAACTGGAGACAACAATTTTTTTTCCCGTAGTAGTAGTCGAACCGAATTGAATGCTAGTCGGAAAATAAGGATTATTTATTTTATCATTATTAGTATAGCCCGGTTTTACTTCCCTGCTTCTACCGGCTCTAATTTTACATCCCTGCCTTAACTCTTCGGTCCAGGCTTAAGAGTCGTTAAGCCATGACCAAGGCCTTGAGACGGCCTTAAAGCTCCGCAACCAAAGTTTGCCACTAGCTTACCTACGAACTTATGTTACCTTCTGCCTCACAACTTCTCTATTTTATGCCTATTCTATTTATCGTGTTTAAATTTCAGTCAACAAATATGGTCCCATCAAAATGCCGAAACATCGTGTCCACTCCCCATTCGGTTAGCACAGTCAATTGTCTCAATGAAAATGCAGTCAACAATCACTCAATCGAGAAATCAGGACACGACGGCTACTGCATGTCTGCATTGCACAGCTGAGCGCTTTCGTGCTTCAAGGGCATGTTAATTTGTCAGACCCGGCTTTTAAAGTCGTTTAGCTATGATGGCCTTTAGGCGGCCTAAGAACTGTCACTAGCTCACACGAACTTACTTAATGTTAATGCCCATCAATCGTAAAAAATGTGCGTCAAGTCACTTCAATGATCTACCAAGAAACGCTTTAGTGAGGCGTTACTTTAAATGAACTTACTTTTATTAGATTTCATGAGGGTTTCATGAGAATCTCATGATAATCAATTGTTTATTCAGTTGCTCAATCATTAAACTTTAAGGAACTTTAAGGAAGGTTGGTTCGTAAAATAAATTTAAAGAATCAAAACAGATTAAGTTTAACGATTTTAAGACAAGATTGCTAAAGTAACAATAAAAATTGTAATCCAATTTAATACTGTCTTGATATGTTTTATGTGTAATAAAACATTTCAATATTACGAAGCAACACTTTTGGTGGATAGTTGGTTCTTGCTTATATAAATACGATCAGCTCATTTAGTTTGGATACATACAAGTTGGCCGTAATGTCTGCTATTTAGATTTAGAAAAATTTTATTTGTTTATTCAAGAAATGTCCACCGCTCCCTGGGAGTCGTGATTGATTATTATATTTCTTTTTTTTTTATTCACCTAGTAAAAAACTACCACAGTCACCAATGTATCCAGCTCGGACACAAATAATAGAAGAAACAAGCAGATATCGTAACGTAGGCCGACGTTCGTTCACCGTTCTGCCGATTTTCACACCCACATAGTTGATTCGTAGAATGAAAGCTTTGAAGTCACGATTTGTTGTCTCACGATATATTCATATTTGTGGCATGTGGCCTAATCTATTGAATTTATGAAAAATTCGGTATCTAGCTAAATTTTAACGATAAAGGTCCTTGCAGACTATTCCGTTATATACCATGACCGTAACAGGGAAATGTCAGACAATAAAAAAATTATATTAACAATTTTGTATGAGCTAACTCTGCTGTATTATCTTGATTATATCGCCATTTCTGTTTCCTTTCGATAAGTATACCTAAACTAAACTGTAGGTATCTCATTAAAATACAAAAATAGTAGCAGTATATCTTAAACTAGTGAACAATGTGCTTTTTTGGTAAAAAATCGGCCACGTAGCCTCCGATTTATCACTACTTAATATTAACAGAAAATATCGGTGCATTTTCACAAATTGCAATAAAAATGTTCATAATTTAGTCAGGTTACGGATGAGACGTGGGAGTCGACAATGTCCATAAAAAAGTCATTGCATTGTGTAAAAATATGAGTATATGAGTTGAGTATCTTAACCTTACAGTCCCGTTTCGGCTGTGGTCAGTTTATTACAGTTTCAGATATTATCCGTAACGAACGAAACCAAGCATACCTACATATTATTAATTCGACGAACTAATAAATAGTAAATAAATATTCTTGGACATTACACACAGCGTCATCTAGTACCAAGCTAAGCAACTTAATGATTTTATTATGGTGACCAGATGACTGATATACTACTTAAATACATACATACATTTTTTTGTAAATAAACTAGTTGGAAAAACAGCCAGACCCGGAACAAATATCTGTACTTAGAACATACAATAATTTGTCCCGCGGCGGGGTTCGAACCCGCAACCTTCGCGTCTCAGTTGGACCTTCGCCTTCTGCGCCACAGAGGACGTCAACTATCTTACTTAGGTAATTCGGTAATTTTGTAAGGGTGGGATAGATAAATGAACAGAATGTTCGTTACACTTTCACGCAAAAAGTACAAAACGGGTTTGACTGAAACTTGTAATATACATATTTTATGATCAGAAATAACACATTAGGCTCCTTTAATCCGGGTATTTACCGCGCGAACAAAGCCGCGGGCGGTTACTAGCTATTAATACACATACGATTTCGACGGTATCGATTACAAATTCGTGATTGGAAATATCATGCATGTACTGTATTAGGTTTATTAACGTGAATAATGAAGTACGTGATTCTGAGAAAGCTTATTGTAGAAAGTGCGATGGTCTGGTTTAAAATATCACGATCATAGGCTCGTGCGCCAATGAAATGTGATGCTTAATATACAGGGTGTCCCAGATTGAATAAATAAGAGGGAAACAGACGGTATAAGCGTTCTAATATGCTACGTTACTCTGGTACTGTCCATTTCAATGAAAGTTCAGTACACTACCATAGCAGATTTTTTTTATTGCAAAGTCAAGAGTTGGCCTTTTGCCTGTTGTCGATTTTACATTCTGGGACACCCTTATTATATATATATCTATTATCTCTTCATTGAAATGCAATCAAAGATGATAATGAAATCTACAGTTCGCGCGAAATATTTTTAATCACAAACGTTAAAAAACATTATAATCGAAATCATCAAATAAGGCTAAAAGGTCCAATTAATTTCGTAAATCAGCAGTAAAAAAAATATTTGCATACAATTTTCGATAAAATATACCATGTTGTTCTAAAACTACAAAGATTCCCATAATATCTAACACTACTAGTATGAAACAAATATCGCAATATTTATTTAAGTATGGTGTTCTCTATCTTAATAATCTCATTATTTCTTTATGGTTCTCTAATACCCACCTTTCCCATTGCTTATAGTCCATTGAATTTGTATCAATCATGGCCCTATTGTTTTCATCTACGTCAATCATTGTCTGTATGGATTCATTGACACTTTGGTATTGATCGACAGAATTTGTTCCAACTTCAAAAAAGGTTCACTGTATTTATTGTTTTTTATTTTTTCGTTGTCATTCCCGAACTTCCTTAAGTTCCTTAACTCAAGAGAATTCCACTTTTGGTATTTGGGCTGTGTTCAAAGTAGTTGAATTTAAATTGTTGTCTTATGGTGGAAACATTAAAGCCGTGGGCCATACCTAGTTAAGCCATTTTATAAACAATACTAGCAGATGCCCGCGACTTCGTTCGCGTTAATTTCGTCTTATTTCATACTAACTTTGCCCCCCCTTTTGACCCCCTTTGGGGTAGAATTCCGAAAATTATTTTCTTATCGGATGCCTACGTCGTACAAAGACCATACCCTCCAAGTTTCAGGTCTTAACGATAGGCTGTGCGTTGATCCGTCAGTCATTCAGGACAAAGCATTTTATAAGTATAGATAGATAACAAGCAGTCTTTAGAAATTTCCATAGTAAATGTCAGTAATTTACATTCCTGCATTGTCTTTGTCGTACTGTGCGGTCTATGGTGTTTTGTATTTATGGCTTTACGTTTGTAGATGGTTGACTTAAGAGGTTATTTATTTATGAATAGGCATGTAATGTCTTCTGGGCAAGCCTCATCTATATTCATCTTTAACCATGATTCCCGACTAAGGTTTACTTTTCTCACGGTCATTGTATACTGTGTTTCCAAAAATGTTACATTGCTTTTTATTTGCTGTATTTATTACTTGTGTATTTGTATGCTTATAACTTTTGCATTTAATAACAAAATAATATTTACATTAAAGAGTTATGAGTATTAATATGATGGGTATACAAGTAGAGGGAGGCCGAAGAAGAAGTGGATGGATTGTGTGAAAGAGGATATGAACGTAAGAGGAGTGAGTTCAGAGTTGACGAGTGATAGAGCAGAGAGGAAGAGAAAAACATGTTGTGCATCATTCTCCAACCCTCATCCCACTTAGCGTGGGATGAGGGTTGGAGAATGATGATGATGATGATGATTAAAAACATTATATTACATTTACCTACATGACGTTATTCTATGCAACACTGTATCGATATATCGAGATATACGAATGATGGAGAAATTTATTCTTGATTCAATTCTTTTTTTTGTAATGTAATTGATTATTAGACAAATGCTTGCAAAAAGTTTGGCAGCATTTCAATTTTATGAAATCTTTAACGTGTTCTTGAAATGTTTAGATAGGTGTCTATTAGTTTAAATTTTCGTTTGGTCTAATTTTTTTGTGCCAAATTCAGCGGGATTTAATTTAATATCATTAGGCGTAGTTTATTGAACTTCCTACATCATCTGCCTTTTCACATTTTTTACTGCTTCTTAAACACGTGCCAGATATTTTGCGTATATCTTTGATTTTACATAAAGTTTGAATTTAAACGCGAGTTATTAACTATACTTTATTGACTGTTAGTTAGTATAAAACAAAGTCGCTTTCTCTGTCCCTCCCTATGTATGCTTAAATCTTTAAAACTACGCAACGGATTTTTTTTGATGTGGTTTTTTTTAATAGATAGAGTGAGTAAAGAGGAAGGTTTATATTATACATATATACCTTCCTCATCAATCCTTCAATCACTATAAGGCTACTTTTAACTACCGCGGGTAACACCGCGGGGCGCAGCTAGTATTTTATAAAACTTACAAATTATTTGTAAAACATTGTCTTAAATAATTTTGTATAGGTAGTATAAATACTGTTAAAATAAATTATCTATTCATCACAAATACATTATTGCAAATATTCCTTTACATTGTATTTTATGTTTGCCACTCAGCTTAAATTCACATTGGCAAGATTGTATCCTCTTAATGGACTTACATAATTCCTTTTCTTCGTCTAAATAACCAGTTTGAAATCCCATCAGCCATTGCTGGTCCCAATAGCATTACGGATATTACCTGTCTGAGGCCGGCAAGTCTGCCACAATATTTTCACAAGCTACTAGAATTGCGAATTAATGAGAACCAAAAAGCCGGTAAATGTCATCATCATCATTCTCCAGCCCTTATCCCGCGCTAGGTGGGGTTGGCTTAACATGTTTTTCTCTTCCACTCTCCTCTATCACTCGTCAACTCTGAACTCACTCCTCTTACATTCATATCCTCTTTCACACAATCCATCCACTTCTTCGTAAATGTATTTTTAGAAAACATTAAAAGCCTTAAATTCGTTTGGGACAAACAGAATTCAACAGCAGTTCGTTATGTCTACGTGTAAAAACCGTTTAACGAGTTCAGTGCCCATGACGCACACCTTGCTTCTTCAGCAAGCATCGTGATAGCTGTGCATCCCGGTATCGAAATTTGATAAAGATAGCAAAAAATTGTTTTTTTTAATTGTTATTAGTTATCCTGTATATATGACCTGTATGATGTGTATGTGTAGATGGCGCTAATCGGTAGCCCAATATCATCTTAACAACAATTCAACTCTTAACGTCGGCTGAATTAGTAAAACACTCCAGATTGAGGAGGATCTTTGTATCAATGCGTGTTCTTTATTTTTTTTATGAAATAAGTTAAAATGTTTCAATCAGAACTCCGGCTATTTTGTATTGTCCATTATTTTCCCGTCTCTAGGAGCATGTCCGCGAATAATATATTGTAGTCGTTTTGTTTTAGATGCAATTCTCGTTGCTGGCAGTTTACTCTGCGCGTTAGGCTAGTCTTATTTGAGTGTCTAGATTGATGGGATCCTTTGAAACTGTTGATTTTCTCTTTGAATTGTTTGCTTACATTAGAAATATTCTTTTTGTTATTTTAGATATTTTTTTCTCGAAAACTGATTGTTCGTGGATCCTGAATGCATGAAGATCTTAGAAAACGGTATACTATTTTATACTGTTTATATTTTTCGATGCATTCGCACTGTATTATTTTACTTCTGTCGGTGGTTTTGGAGGTCACGTCAAATTGTTGGTTCCGGCTATAAAGTCGCTAAACCATGACGGAAGCCTAAAAACTCGTCACCAGAGTTAGCCACTTACTCATACTTACTTACTTACTAGTTACTGGTTGTGAACTTGTGACTATGGTTGTTGTAGATAGCCGAACATGTCGAGATGCACATAAAAATAGCACAATAAAATCCAAAGTATATCTTAAATTAATTATGATAACGAAAGTTTTATAAAGACTATTGAAATTTTTGTTTTGTCAATTGTATGGCTTTATAATTATGTGCTTAATTCTTTCTAATGATCAGTTTGTGGCTTTTTATTCTCATATCTAATATCGTAGTATCGATCTGAAAATAATTGTCTACCGCTCCATGAGCATACAGTCGAGATCATATTTCATTTATATAATTTTATCTAATATCAGTCATAATTTTATACTTCAGTTTATAAGTCCGTCTAACAGATTTATCCACGATCTAGCGCGTGTCGACTTGCAAGATGCGATTGGACATTTATCTGTAGCATGCGCTTTATCTAGCATTCGCTTTAGCCTGCCCGGCTAGTTTTGACACGTACCGTTAGGCTCTCGGTCTTGAATGTATTAAATGAGCAACATGTATATTATGTTGAAGGGTTTTGATACTAATTTTGTTCACTTTGCTTAGGAAATCACAATAATAAAACCTTGGACTTTTTTGTTGTTTTTTTGTTTATTTTCTCTGGAAAACCCTAACCAAAATTTTATATTGTAGCTCAATTATTCAATGCTATTTGGGTATTTAATACACTTTGTTTATTTTGCATGTAGGTAAATGTAACCATCGCCTGACCTGACCGTTTTCTTCTTTTTCTTCTTCCTGCCCTTATCCCACTATGTGGGGTCGGCACAACATGTGTTCTTCTTCAATTTCCCTCTTTCAGACGTCATCTCAGCACTCACTCCTTTCTTACTCATGTCATCGCCTGACCGTATGCTATTATATTCCGATATCATTATGATTACAGTCAATAACATGTTTGTAACTAATATTTTTCTTTCATGTGTAAACTGTTGGTGAACCTAATAAATAAAATGAAATAAAAATAAATAAAATAACATTACAAACTTCAATTTTACAATCCCATGCACGATTGGAGCTTTCTTTTGCCAATATTTGAGTAATCATCGTGCTACGTGATGCAGAAAATTACCGTCTGCGCTTCAAATGACCACTTTAATTCCTGGTACTATGCAATTGCCATAAAACCTACCACTTTTGTAATGAAAGCTATCGTAATTATGGTCATTTCGAAGTATCTTCTATCTATGGACCTCTGTGGCGCAGTGGATGAAAGCCCACCTGAGACGCTGAGGTTGCGGGTTTGAACCCCGCTGCGGGACAATTGTTTGTATGCTCTGCAAATATTTGTTTCGTGCCTGGGTGTTTTCTATGTATATTATGTATGTATTTACAAAAAAATGTATCTATGTAGTATATCAATCATCTGGTCACCATAACACAAGCATTAAATTGCTTAGCTTGGGACTAGATGACGCCGTGTGGAATGTCCAAGGATATTTATTTATTTATTTACGTCGTCTGTTTGAGTTGAGTTGTATTGCTGTTGTGGAATTTGGAGTCAAGACACTCGTGGGAAATTCAATCACTAATTGCAATAACCACTTGCTACTTATTAGTCAGTGCAACAACTCATGCATCATGCAATGCGTTGAAAGGCTCTTCAGAATCGATGGTTCTAGATACTATCTAATTTACAAATGAAACAATGACTTTATCGGTGTCTTCATCTTTTAGGTTGTTTAAATTAAGTAATGCTTCTCGATAACTTAAGTTGAACTCAACTTGAATAATAATCGTTCGTATGTGCAAGTGGCCAACTCTGGTAATGAAACTTTTTTAAGCCGCCTAAAAACCTTCGTCTTAGCTTAAAGATTTAAAAGCCGAGACCGAAAATTTGAAGTTGAGAAGCATGCAAGCTTCGCTTACGATTCTTCGCATTATTTAGTTACTCGCAATACTATAAACTAGAGAAAGCGCATTTATTTATAAGCTGTAAATTGTTATTGGCCCTCGTTTAAAGCCGGTGCATTTGCATAAGTACTAGCACTTCGAGTCTTTGTATCGCCCACACTGACAGGACTTGTTGAGTGGTACAGTCAGCGACAGAAGTTCATGAACGGTTTGAGTTTTTGACAATACTAAACATGCTTTACTTTTGCTTTTTAGTTATATATGCCTTGGATGTGGTTAGCTATTTATTTAATTTATTGTATTGTCATCGGTTATTGATGTGTGTGCAAAGTTTTAATTGAATCCGATATTTTGAAGTGGGTCAAAATCACGTTCAAATATTTCGTTACGTACATACTAACATACAAACAAATTAAGCTAATAAAAGCAGACAAAGAATCTAATACTAGCGTAATGTTTATTATAACTCCACAGATTTGTAGATTAAAACACAAAATATTAAAACATCAGAAACTTTTGTTGCTGATCGTCCACATGGATTAATTATATGATGAGAAGAAACATAACGGTTTCGATTCAATTGTTTACTAAGTACATTAGCGTAAAACAACGTCCGTACTTTGTTCAAACTAAGGACCAAGACATACATATTTGAATTGCTTAGCTTGGGACTAGATGACGCTGTGTGGAATGTCCAAGGATATTTATTTATTTATTTATTTATTTATACTTCAAAATAACAATTCTGATTTGTTTTACCTCCAAATAGTACCACAGCCATCTACGAAATAAGTAAGCTATCAATTAAAATAGGTTATTTATTAACTTAAGCTGGCGAGTATCTAATCATCAGAACCTTAATAAAATATTCAAGTGCTGATTCTGCTCAACTGCACTTGATCAAGTACGCAGAGAATACCCCTAGAAATCTCTTTAAAAGATTAATATTCATAGAATTTCTAAAGATATAAATGTTGATGTTGGCTTTTATGAACCAACAAACAACATCACGCTCATATTATAAAGGTGAAAGTGTGTGTGTGTAAGTGTGTTTGTACTCTTTCACGCTCAAACGGCTGGACTGATTTGAATGAAATTTGGTACCAAGATTGCTTATACCCTGTACTAAAAAATAGGCTACTTTTGATCCCGATATTCCCACGGGAACGGGAACTATTCACCGCGGGTAACACCGCGGACCACGGGTCGTATCTAGTATTATTATAACTCCGATAGCTAAGACACCTAGGTATACACAGTGTAAATTACACCATTTAGGTCTTATTTTGAATAGAAAGATGTTATTTTATTATTTAAATTTATTTTAAATCACAGATGCACATGCACTTAGAAATATTTGGAGGCAAGAGGCAGTGTTGCCAGATACAATTTTTTACTTCCCCATTTGTGTCATAGACATGGTGGGGGGGGGAGGAAAAGCTTATTTAACTTAGCTATCTTAACCTTAAATTATTTACTTACAAAAATTAAAAATTTAAAAGACTTTAACTTTAACACTAGGTACATATTAATTTAACAAACCATTGAGCATGGATAAATACCTAACTCTTAAAAAATAATATTATTCTACGGGCAAAAGCACAACCTTTGATACGGCCCGAGTATGAAGTTTCTTATTTGAAGTTTGAATCTCTACAACTCTTACATAGTTGTCCTTTCCACAAATAACCCTAGTAATTCTCCCTAAGGGCCAATGAAGGGGTGGGGTATTAGCATCTACTAATAAAACTATATCACCTACTTTGAGATTTGGCAATACCTTTCTCCATTTAGTTCTTTCATTGAGTGAAGATAAGTAGTCCTTTGACCAAACCTTCCAAAAATGTTGCCGCACCTGCTCACAACATTTCCAAAACCGAAGGCGGTTCATAGGCTGTTCAGTTATATCATGTTGAGGAATGGCAGTTAAGGAGCTGCCAATTATGAAATGTCCTGGAGTGATACATGAAAAATCAGTTAAATCTTGAGAAAATTTTGCTAGAAGTGGACGTGAATTTAATATACTCTCTATTTCTGTCATTATTGTGCTGAATTGCTCATATGTAAATACCTTGCATGTTGAAATTCTTTTAAGATGAAACTTGGCGGACTTAACGGCCGCCTCCCACAAGCCGCCATGATTTGGACTATAACTTGGGATGAAATGAAATTTTATTTCTTTTTGCAATGCATAAGAATTGACTTTATCTTGAAATTGTTGACTATTATGTAATTTGTATAAATCTTTAAGTTGATTATTTGCACCTTTAAATGTGCTAGCATTGTCACAATGAACAGCTGATGGGATGCCTCTGCGAGAGATAAATCTCTTAAATGCTGCTAGAAATGTATCAGTGGACATGTCGGACACAACTTCTAAGTGTATAGCCTTAGAGGCGAAACAAACAATTACTGCGACATAACCTTTACTAATAACGCTGTTTCGCTTTGATGATTGTTTTATATCAAAAGGGCCACAGTAATCAATGCCCACCCTTTCAAACACCCGAGCAGGGCTCACACGTTCTTTGGGCAAAGAGCCCATAAGTTGCTTGGCAGTTTCTGCCTTAAGTCTAGCACAGACAATGCATTTGTGGATTACACTTTTGACTTCCCTCACAGAATTAATTATAAAATATCTTTGCGCTAAACTGCTTAGAACCAGCTTTAAACCTGCATGCATTAATGACAAATGTTCCTGCTCAATAATTAATTTTGTAATGTGACAATGCTTTGGCAAAATAATAGGAAATTTTTTGGAAAACTTGATATCAGCGTTTTGTAGTCTACCTCCTACACGCATGACACCATTGTCATCTAGAAATGGATGTAGAGACTTCAGCGAGGTTTTGATAGGCCTTTTTTCAGCTATGCATTTCAGTTCTTCAGCAAAATAGTGGCGTTGAACCATCTTTTGAATATGGCACAAAGCCTTTCTGAACTCTCCAACAGTTATCTCTGCAGAGCTTACACTACCTTTTCCTGAACATTTGTAAACAAAGCGCAATACATACGCCATAATGCGCACCGCTTTATATAAACTTGAATAATTTTCAAGGAATGGTTCAATGTTATCATTTTTGGAAGTGCTTATTGCACACACTGTATTTACTTCAGGAATATTGATATATTCCAATGGACTTTCAATATTAACCAAATAAAGGTTATAATTATTATTACATTCTAATAGATAATCAGGGCCATGCTTCCATAATGAATTATCAATAATATCCATAGGTTCGGAACCCCTGGATAAGATATCAGCTGGGTTGAGAATCCCCGGTGTAAAGTGAAAGTGACACAATGATTTTTCAGTCAATTTTTTAATTTCTCTGACGCGATTTCCTATGTAAGCAGGGACCTTTACAGGCGACAAATCTAGCCAGCCTAGAACTATTTTAGAGTCAGAGAAAAGATAAATATTTTTAATTTTTAAAAGTTGTGCTACATGTGATGCCAGTTTTGCCAACAATAGAGCTCCATTGAGCTCTAACTTAGGTATGGTTAATTTGGAATTAGCTCCATTGAGTCTGGACTTGGAGCAAAGCAAATGTGTACTGCATTCACCATCATTTTTCACTTTTATGTAAACACAACAGCCATACCCTTTTGTAGATGCATCGCAATAGCCAATCAATTCAATTTCACTACCATCTTTTATTTGTACATAGCGTGGTATAACTATTTCTGGCATGCCTACCAGACTTGCATAAAAACTATTCCAATAGTCTATTAAATTTACAGGCAACGGGGTATCCCATTGCAAATCATGTTGCCATAACTCCTGCATGAAAAGCTTGGCTCTCATAGTGACTGGCCCAGCAAACCCCATGGGATCAAATAATCTGCTTATTGTACTTAGGACACTTCTTTTAGTTGGAACCTTAGTAGGAGCTATATCTCGACCATTTAGAAGGAATGCATCACTATTAGCATCATAGGATATGCCTAATATTTTGACAATTGAATTATCTTGATCTAAATCCTTGCGACTGAAGCCTAAGGTGTCCTGAGGTATATCATGGAGCAATTCTGAGCTGTTTGAGACCCACTTATGTAGCTTGAAATTGGCATGACTCAAGAGTGAATTCAGCTCATTTTTGAGCTGCATGGTTTCTTCTAATGTGCTGCTACCTGCCTGAATATCATCTATGTATGAATTATTTATGATTGCTGAGCTAGCCAATGGATATTTATCCTTGTATAAATTTGCCAATTGTATGAGACATTTTGTTGCTAAGTAAGCTGAACTAGTCAATCCATAGGTTACAGTCTGTAATTGTATGACCTGTATGACTCCGTTTTCGCGCCAAAGGATGTTTTGTAAGCAACGGTGGTCAGGATGAACCTTAATCATTCTATACATATGGCGAATATCACATTGAATTGTGTACTGATATGTTCTAAATAGCAACAATATATCAAAAAGTGAATTTTGTATCACTGGTCCATTGCACATTAAGTCATTGAGACTTAGGCCAGTTTTATTTTTGCAACTGCCATCAAAAACAACCCTCAACTTGTTTGTTTGCTTATCTAATCTAAGTACCCCATGATGAGGTAGAAAAAACAGCGGCTGATCAATAGGGTCACAGAATTTTGTATCAATATATTTTGCATGCCCTAGCTCTATATATTCCTGTATAAAAGCCTTGTATAAGTCATAGTAGCTAGGGTCTTTCAAAAATCTTTTTTCTAAATTGTATAATCTTTGCAAAGCGATTGCAAATGAATTTGAAGGGTCAATGTCCTGCAATTCAACTTTGAGCGGATACTTGACCTGAAATGTATTATTTTGTAATGAAACCGATTCATTAAATGCCTTTTCGCTATACTCGTGCTCAGGCAGAGACTCATGATATACATCTGGTACCTTTTCTGCCTCCCAGAACTGGCTAATGCAATGATCCAGCTCTGGGCTTGTGACTGTATGCATAGCGATGGCTGTATCAACAGAGGAAAATCCTGGGGATGAGATTATGTACCCTAGTTGTGTATTCAATAAGATGGGATCAGCTGGGCCACCCTCTATCTTGCCGTCAATTATAATTTTGAAGAATACTTCACAGGAAAGTAATATTGATACTTCTCCTGGAGTGTGGAAATCTATGTCTGCTAAATTAACATATTTAGGTATTGTGAAGCTGCTTAAATCAATTGGTTTTTGAGGTACATTTGCAGTGATCTTGTTAATTACTGAGCAAGTAACATTGAATTTGAAATTATTTTGTAATGATTCACATTGCAATTGCACCCCCTTGCTTGTATGGCTGTTACAAACATCACCTAGCGTTGAAATATTTTTATGCAAATCAATGAGAGGCAATCCTAACCTTTGAGCTAAATCTGTAGTGCAAAATGATGACTGGCTACCGCTGTCTAAAAGGGCTCTTACAATGAACTTCTCATTGTTGGCTCCGGTGACCATAACTTTGGCAGTGGGAAGCACTACACTTGCAGTCAGGGGCTGAGAAATGTGCAGACTTACCGGCTCTGCAGGTTTACCATCATTTGCCTTTGCTCCAGGTCCAGGTGTAACTTCTGTTTGATGCAGCAGAGAGTTGTGAGAACTAGAACCACACACAGCACACTTAAACTTGTATCTGCATTTTTGTGTATGAAACGATAGACACACTTGACACAGGTTGCTTTTTGTAACAAATTCTAATCTATTTTTAACCGATTCCGCACTGAATTTAGGGCACTTGTACAACTTATGCACTTGGCTACACAATGAGCACTTTAGATATTCACTTTTGTTCATCACTGACAGGCTCACTGAAGACTTTGCTTTGCTTTGCACCTTTTCAGCAAAGGATGGGCTAGCCTCTAAGGCTGCTGCTCGCTTGTCCAAGTAGCCAAGTAACTCATCCACAGTTACCACCTTCGTTGTATCCCTCTCAGCATGGAATAATCTGACGGTCAAGGAGTCAATCTTGCGCATTAATATGCATGATAAAATAGCATTCCATTCTGCAACTGGTTGGTCAAGGTTCTTCAATGCAGTAATATGCTGCCTAATTCTAGCTGTTAGATCTCTTAGTTGTTGCGCAGTGCCGCGCTGAATGTTTGGCATATCCAGCAAATTGCTCACATGATTGTGAACTAATAAGGCTGGATTATCATATCTTTTTTGCAATAACTCCAATGCAGCTTCATAAGATTTACCAATGATTGGTAAATTATCAATTATTTGCAGGGGCTCTCCCTTCAAATACTTCTTCAAAAAGCATATTTTTTGTACATCTGTAATTCTTGTATCATTGTGAACAACCGCTTGAAACATTTCCATGAACGGTTTGTAAGTGGATATATCTTTTCCATCAAATGTTGGTATGTCCAGTGTTGGGAGCTTGGCAGCAGCATGATGACTTTGATCTCTGGAGTCTTTGATCGAATCTGGTTGACGATTGTAGACCTTTATGTGACGCTCTAAGGTAATCAACAGCGATAAGTACCGCTCCTCTGGGTCATCTCCATCATCATCGCTTTCTTCTTCCTTCTCATCCAACAACTGTAGATTCAATAGTATGTCCTGGTACTTTGCATAGACATCAATTAGGTTTTGTTTTCGTACCTGAAGCTCATCTAGTGTAAATTGTTTTTTATCATCGCTGAATAATTTTTCCAAACGCGTGAGAGATCCCTTGCATTGGCCTCGAGCGGCGATTAGTTTTCTGCATTCACTCGACATCACAATGCTGCGCATGCACACGCTTCAAAAAAAATGGCGTCTTGCCGTTGCGTTGTGCGCTGCCGGCCGGCGAAATCTCAACTTGCAAAAATCCACCGAAGTACACTGTTTTGGGATTTGAATATAGACTGAAAGTTTTCGGCACCATGTAAATTACACCATTTAGGTCTTATTTTGAATAGAAAGATGTTATTTTATTATTTAAATTTATTTTAAATCACAGATGCACATGCACTTAGAAATATTTGGAGGCAAGAGGCAGTGTTGCCAGATACAATTTTTTACTTCCCCATTTGTGTCATAGACACACAGTCAGAAATCAAAACAAACTTAATTTTATTGATTTCTTTAAACTAATAACAATGTAATGTTCACAAAACTACATTCAGTCCTCGTCATAACCGACGGGCTTACGTGATTGCATTCAAGCTGCATCGCTTCTCATAATTTGTAGCGGGTTCGAGGAGAACGTGCGATGCGGACTTTGATGGTTACAAAATGAAAACCTTTAGATATATGGATATACTATAGGTAATCTATACTAGTATTCTTTTATCTGTGGTCTAAGTAACATTTTTTTTTCAATAAGAACATTATAAAAGACAACTTTGTAATGTCACGTCCTCAAAACCAAGTGATTCTACTGCTTGTTTCAAACGCAACACATTATATAGACCTCCATCTTCCAAGTCGACACTATTGCCAAGCTTTATCTCAAACGGACCCCTGATAATTTTCTACATAGTGAATATGTAAAGACCGATTTTGAGATTGTTTTTATTACATGAAAAAAAGGTAAAATTTTTTTTTTTTTTTTTTTTTTTCCAAGTTTCATCTGCGATCAGTTCCATAACTATGAGCAGATTGTTTGTCGTTGCCGTGTCGGGTAGAGCTCACCCCTGGTTTTTCTCACCAGTAGCACTCTTCATTTTTTAGTCACAACCATCTAATGTCAGGACATCTTTTCTTTTTAGCCGTCTCCTGTAGGAGGGTTTTGTAAGTTGCCTTGCAAGTTGATTTGGATGGAATTTTAGTTTTTCCTGATATGTTTGAGCAGAGGTTTTGATCTCTTCAGCAATTGTGTTTACTTTCAGGATGTCATGAAGTTCCGTAATTCTTATGAACCACGGTGCACTGGAGATGTTTTTCAGCAAGCCATTTTGAAAGCGTTGTATGATGTTTATATTAGAGGCGCAAGTTGATCCCCACAGTTGGATGCCATAAGTCCATATTGGCTTCAGTACAGTTTTGTAGATGAGTAGCTTATTATCTACTGACAGTTTTGAGTTCCTCCCAAGTAGCCAGTAGAGTCCTCTGTATTTTAGACTGAGCTGGTCCCTTTTGGTTTGAAGGTGTTTCTTCCACGTTAGGCGGCGATCTAGGTGAATGCCCAGGTATTTGACAGAGTCACTGTGTGGGAGAGGGTTATTTCCCAGATTAACAGGTGGACAGTCGCCTCTTTTTAGTGTAAAAGTGACATGGACTGACTTTGTGGCACTAGCTTTAATTCTCCATGTTTTCAACCAGTCATCCACTTTATTAAGGCTCTTCTGGAGTAGATCAGATGCCTCAGTAGCACTATTGCTGTTTGCAAGGATTGCCGTGTCGTCCGCATAGGTGGCTATGGTAACATTCTGTGTTTTAGGGAGATCGGCTGTAAAAATGGTGTAAAGTACAGGTCCCAGGACTGAGCCTTGTGGAACGCCTGCAGTTATATGGTAGAAAGCAGATGTTTCCTCGCCTTCTTTGACTTGGAATATACGCTCGTGAAGGTAGGAGTTCAAAAGTGTGTAAAAGGTGTGCGGCAGATATGTTTTTATTTTGTACAGCAGGCCTTCGAGCCAGACTTTGTCAAATGCTTGCTGGATATCAAGGAAGGCAGAGGAGCAGTATTCCTTGTTCTCCAGAGCACTTCGAATAGTGTCGTAGACTCTATGGACCTGTTCTGTTGTTCCATGTCTTTGACGAAAACCGAATTGGTGTTCTGGGACGACCTTTCCGTCTGTCAGGGCTGGAGACAGTCTTTTTAATAATATTCTTTCAAATAGTTTAGATAAGATTGGAAGGAGGCTTATAGGTCGGTATGAGCTAGCTTCATTTGCTGGTTTACCCTCTTTGTATACCATAATTATCTGAGAAACTTTCCACAGTGATGGGAAGTGTTGCACACGAAGTATTCCATTGAAAAGTGTAGTCAGGTATACAATGCCTTTTTGTGGAAGTTGCTGTAGAACTTCCTTTGTGATCAGGTCAAAACCTGGTGCCTTTTTATTTTTCAGGCTCTTTATCTCGAGGGCAATTTCCTTCGGTGTTACTGGCTTGATTGGTAAGTCTAGCTGCAAATCTTGGTTTAGTGTACCCTTTATGTCTATTGGCGGAATATTGGGATCAGCTTCATTTGGCGTAAAGACTTTCTTTAAGTGGTCTGCAAATGCTTCAGCTCTTTCTTTGTTTGATCTAGCCCACTTGTCATTTGGGAGTTTTATAGGTGGATTTACTTTCTGCGGTTTATTAACATTATTTTTCATTGCCTTCCATAGAGAGTAGTTAGTCGCCTTAGTAGCAGTTAGTGTTTCTAGGATATTCTGCGTGTTTTCCTCCTCTGCGTTACTTATCAGTGTTTTTAGTTCCACTACAGCTTTATTTAAAGCTGTTTTGTCTGTGTGACACCTGCTGGTGTGCCATACCCGACGAAGTCTTCTTTTTTCTTGTATTTTTTTTCGTATTTCCCAAGGCACACTTTTGTGTCTTGTTTCATGCTCATTTTTCTGTGGAGTACATTTCCAGCAGGCTGACTGTATAGTATTTGTGAACTGCATAGTTGCATTATCAACATCTTCAGGATTTTTAAGGGCTATTTTCAGTTTCAGCTCTTCTTCTATTAATTCACGGAATGAGTCCCAGTCAGTATGCCTATTGTAAAGGGGTAATCTTTTTTCATTTAGTAGGACCTTGGTACTCATTTCAAGTATTACAGGTACATGGTTGGACGAACCAAACAAGCTGGTTTCTGTGTTGAATGAGTATTTTGCCAGTCCTTTGCTTATAAAGAAGTCTATGACGTCTGGTAGTTTGTATGACTCTGTCGGCCAGTGTGTGGGTTCAGTTGGGGAGAGGTGGGTAAGGTTGTTGTCATCCATGTTACATTTTAGTACTCTTCCTCTAGTTGTAATGAGCCTGGAGCCCCAGTGTGTGTGTTTGGCGTTCCAGTCACCACCAGATATGAAACGTTTCTCCAGTGTTGAAAAGTAAGCATCCAAAAGTTCTTGAGAGAATTTGTGTTTAGGAGGGCAGTATATTGCAGAGATGTTGAAGCTGCCGTTTTTGTCTTCTACTGTTACTGTAGCTGCTTGAATTTCGTCTGTTTGAAATTTGCAGAGATAGTAGTGCTTGATTGAAGATTTAATTATTACTGCCGCACCTCCATGACCTGTGCCATCCGGATGGTTAGTGTTGTAGATATTAAAGTTGCGTATTTTTATTGAGTGTTTGTCAGTAAGATGGGTTTCTGATATTAGTAAGATATCCAACTCGTGCAAATTTATCAGCGTTTCCACCTCTTGTTTGTTGGGAGCTAGGCCATTGATGTTCCAGGTTGCTAGCTTAAGGGTTCTTACTTGAGGGACTTTTCTACTAGAGCGACTATAAGACTCATTAGAGAGCTTATTTGCTGAAGCAGAAAATCAATTTTTTCTGATTGTTTTATGAGTAGGTCTTGTAGGACCTGAGTTGGCTCCACCTCTCTAGGAGGTAGTGAATGTGATATGTTTTTCGTTTGTTTGGCTGCTTCGGCGTAGGAAGTTTTGGTGTTGGTACCTTCGGTGTTTCCCATCGAAGGAGCTTTTGGGTCTGGGGTTTGCTCGGATGAAGATTGTTGTTGCTGAATCATTGTACCTCTGTTATGTTTTACTGGCTGCCGTTCAGTGGCCGGTGCCGTTAGTTTTGATTGGTGTTGCTGTTGCTTCTTTAGTTGTTGCTGTTGCTGTAGGTTTTGTGGTGGCTCCATGTAAGGCTGTTTACCTACTTGGTCTTTTTTTGGAACATCATTTGATGTACCGGCTTGGTCCAAAATCATGCTTCGCTTTGGTTTTTTTCTGTTAAGGATTTCCTTGTAAACCTCGCATCCTTTATAGTTGGCTGGGTGGCTACCCGAGCAGAGCGCGCATGTTGCTGGGGTGTTCCGGTCCGTTTTTGGGCACTCGGAGGTTTTATGTGAGTCTGCACACTTTACACAGCGGTAGGGCCGCAAGCAGTTGTTTTTAGTATGCCCATATTGTTGGCATCTAATGCATTGTACAATATTGGTGCGCTTTTTAGGATCTTCGATGGTGATGGCTGTATTGTAGATTATTTGTAGGTCTTTTGCCTTTTTATTGTTGGGGCCAGGTTCTAGATTTACAAAAAATGTAGATGAGGGTCTTTTTTCAGGACCTATCTTGGCGTTGATTATTTCACCCCTAACCTTATTGCCAGTTTTTTCAATATCTTGCACTATTTCATTGTGCGGAGTTGAGTGGTGCAGGTTTTTTATGACTATTCGCACACATTTGTCTTCTTTTAGTGTAAATGTGTGACCAATAATCTGCTTTTCCCTGACTAGAGACATGAGTTTTTTGTAGATTTCCGCTGATTTACAGCAAACTCTCAGTTGATCTTTCGACATAATTTTGATGGTGTAGTCGTTTTTGTTCAGTGTGGTTTCTATTGCCTGTTGCAATTTGCTAATATCTTGTATCCCATACAGGATTAGTGGCGGGGGCTTGCTCGATTTTTTGGGGTTAACATCTTCCCCAGCATCGTCCATCGGCAGCTGAGAGAAGCTGTTGTTGGTCACAGTGGGCGGAGGCGATTCTGGGTTGCGTTTGCGTTTCTTGTTCCCCATGGCTGGCGCCGTTTGCCATTCCGGTTGTTGAGGGGTAGGAGTTGTTATTTCAGAGTTGGCAGTTGAGGGTCCAACTGAATTGCTCCTAGTTAATAGGGCTGGGTGAAAAACTTGCTGCATTAGTTTTTTTTGAACTCCCTTGGAGTTGGGAGTGGTTTGGCTAACGGAAGCATGAACGGTGGCTTGGGAGGACTCCCCCGACATTTTCCCGACATTAGTGGAAATTTTTTTCGCACTGGTATTAATTCGTTTTGGTAGAAAATATTTTCTAGCACTGGTAACACTATTGTCACGTCACTTCACTTGTCAAAGTCGAAAGCGAAATGTCATTTGATTTTGATTGGGAAAAAATGTATAGTTTGTGGGTGGATTTTAAAAAAGTTAGCCTAGTATGAGTTTTGTCGAGTTTGGATTTCACGTAAATCGGAAACTCTGCGTGAAGATAACGTTTACACAGACTCACTACACACTAAACTACACTTTTACTAAGTTTCTTGCACTAAAACACGGGTTTTGCACAATTTTACGAGTTTTCTTCAAGAGCGCGAAACGGTTCTCTTGACAGCGCGCGGGTAGAATCGGGTAGAAAAAAAAGGTAAAATAGTGAAATAATTGTTAAAAAAAGGGAATTTATGGAGATAATGATAATATTTTTACTAAAAGTTGAAGTTTGTTTAAAATAAATGCGAACCCCAAGTTTCTAAAGCTTTAACGGCAGGTGGCTATCGCCCACAATTTCCGAAACCCATAAATTCACAATAGTACATTTCAATTAATTAAATTAAATAAATGAGCTGCTTACATAAATAGCCAACTGGTCTAGTAAAGTAACCCATGATTTGAGAAACCTATGGATTTACAGTTACACTCAGAGCAGCTGTTACGGCACTAACGATCATACCTATATTTGTCTAATTAATCGATTGCTTTTATTATACTCAATTCACTTCCTTGCTTCGGAGGACACGTAATATCGTCGGTACCGGCTTTTATAGTCGTTAAGCCTTTTAGACGGTGTAAAAACTTAGTCACCAGAGTTGTCCACTAGGCGTTGGCTTTTTACTCGATTCACTTGTTATTTTGCACTACACAACAACAAGAAAACTACTATCGAAAGTTCCATATCTAGGATCAGCGTAATGCGCTAATATTTAAAAGTGCGTCTATGAATTCAAACAAAATATGCAATTAAAATTAGGTTCTACATTTGGAATTGAGAAGGTCGGCAAGGATATTTTTTGTAGTCTATCTATCAAAGACGATTAATATCTAGAAGACAGACAAAGGCCATACACAAAATCGTAACCCTAAAAAATAGCCTGAAAACTCTAAAACATCAATTTTATCCAAGAAATTTCAATTACTTTCTAGTTAAAAATGTTTAAATATTGAATATTGTTGCTACCTACTACTAAGTATTGAAATTTCTTGGATAAAATTGATGTTTTAAAGTTTTCAGGCTATCTGGTACTGCGGGATCGGGTTACGATTTTGTGTATGGCCTTTGTCTGTCTTCTAGATATCAATCGTCTTTGGTCCAAACAAAGGATTGGTGAGGATAAAATTCTATACGACGCGTTTGTTATAACGGCTGCAGACTCTGGTAGGTACAGGATAGACCGAGTTGTGTCGTACTGGTCTCCTTCAGGCGAGTCACGATTTAGTTTCGCCCTCACAACTCATTACATACTGCAATGAATATAAAACGGCTGTGTTTTTTTTATTCTTTCAATTGTTTTTTTTGTAGCAAGTCAACTTGTTCAACGAGTTAGCTTCGTGCCCTTATTAACTACTTGCTGCGCCCCGCGGTGAATAGTTCCCGTACCCGTGGGAGTACCGGGATCAAAAGTAGCCCATTTTTTAATCCAGGGTATAAGCAACTCTGGTACCAAATTTCATTCAAACCCGTCCAGCCGTTCGAGCGGGAAAGAGTAACAAACACACTTACCATACTTGCACACTTATACACACACAAACTTTCATATATGTAGGATAGTAGGATTAAATTCACCTGCTCTTCGATGTTGTTGATAAGGCCGTCAGAGACTTACATAAATCAGATTGTGTATCTGAAAACTTTTAAAAGAAATATAACTTAGATAAATAGACGTGTTTTGATAAGTTTTAATATAAATGTACATAATTTAATCTAATGAACCGTTATCTTAAAATTATCCATTAATTTAGAATATTAGCGTATTCTTCATTAATTTCTTTCTACGAAATATTTTTTGGAATTGGATACGGCAAATTCAAAATCACGCACAAGCAAAAAGACAATGAGATAATATTGCAGTTACCATGCTTCAAATAATAATTGATGTCCTTTTAATATTTCTTGGGAGTCTAAAAGAAGTAGTTTTAATTTCCTTATTTGTTCGTTGTAGCCGTTGTACGTTGTCCATTTATAATTTAGTTAGTGTTTTTTTTTAATTGTACCTATGTTTTTATTTCTGCGCTTGTTTCTTCTTTTGTATTGTTTGTTTTTGCGTGTCTTCTATTTTAAAAAATAAAAACGAAAGAATAATATTTTGGTTCACGGTCGTGAAAACTTGCTGCTCAATTCGATAATGACAAAACCAACTTGAACGTAGAACTTTCTCAGTATTAGAAAATGTAAAAATTAATAAACTCGTCAATTTCCCAACGACTATCACAATTTGTACAGGTGGAAACTATAAAAAATTAACTAAGAGATAAAAACAACATTTTTACAAATTTCATTCAAATTAATCGTTTGTTGGGATATTAACGAGCCCTCTTTAAATATTGGAACGGCTTATTAACATATCCGTTGTAATTGATTGAAAAGAATGTAATTTATTGATAATAACTTTTCGATAAAGTCATTATAAAATTCGAACTACACTCGTAACCTAGATGATAATTTGATTCGAAAGCGATTAAACTACTTCAGGCATATCTGCGTAACTGCTTCCATATAACTGTATTATTTTGTTTAATAAATGTATATAATCGTTAACTTAAGGTGCCTGTATGGGTGAAACTAGCGCCACCGCCTATTTTATATTATTATTACGTTGAACAAAGGAATTTCGAAAAACTGAATGTACAGTTTGTGAAACCTATCATAAGCTTTTTTAATATCTATGTAATAGTTTCATTTTATATAGTTTAGGAGAAATAGCGAAAACAGAGTTTGGTGGCCACCAAGTGCAACTTTATAACATACTAGCTAACTTGCCCGTGGCTTCGCTCACGTGGGACCTACCTTGATAAAATATAGCCTATGTTCATTCGGAAAGTCTAAGCTACAAATAGGTGAAAGATTTTTTGAAATCGGATAAGTAGTTTCGGAGATTATCCCAAACATACAAACAAACAAACAAACAAACCAACTTTACCTCTTTATAATATTATATATATAGTATAGACAGACACCTTAATATAATATAGTATTAAAACGTATTAACGGAAGTCCATTAAATCTTTACATAGCTCTCACCAAGTCGATGAAATGCTATAAATTAGTGAGTGTGATTTATTTGCATAATTTACAATTTTGTGAATTTATTCTTTTAATGGTCTATTAAACTGTCAAAAGCGTTATTATTTTTTGATTCAGGTATTGCTACTGCAGGTAGTTGCTTTCTTCCTTATTTTTAACCAACTTCAAAAAGAGAGGAGGCTCTATGTCCTGTGTATGTATTTTTTATGCAAGTATTTTCACTGATTATTGCGTCAATAGTGGACCGATTTCGAATTATTTTTAAGCTATTGCATAGCTTCTATCGCGGGCCTTGAGCGTGGAGACCGAATCCATAAATTCCGTAACGAAAATAACCTAACACCACCCATGCAATAGCTTTACCGCGGCAGTCTCCGAGTGCCATACGACTTTTTTTTTGTTTGTTAAAGTATACTCCCGAGATGGTGTAAAATTGCACACACATCATTTCTACTCTACGTAAGCACGCGTGTAGATTGGCAAGTCGTGGTAATGACCCTGTTTATTAGTTAAAATGTACTGTTTACAGCTCGCGGCACAGTTTAGACTAAAAGCAGTTAGGACCTTTTCATGCTTTGCAAAGCTTCGGCAACGTTATAATTTGGTGTGTAAAGGCTTCAATCAGGATCGTATAAAGTATCGATAATGTTATCGATTATTTTCACGTCTCTATATCGTACTCGTGATTGTTGGGTGTTAGTGAAATTATGCTCAATTAACTTTTTATTAAATCGGGTCTGTTTTTGGGGGTACGATAGGTCACTCTAGACGTTTAATAGTTTTGATTTTAATAAGTTTAGTAGGCTGATAGTGAAAGATTGAGGCGGTTCGATTAGTTATATTAAACTTGAGTATTATAATTATATCTAAGTATAATAGTTAAAACAGCACTTAATTTTGTTTATCCGTTACTGAGACTAGTTAGTTACTACTAGTTAGTATAATTTAGTTTCATAGAAAGATACCGTATAACAGCAGCTATGGTGTCGATTCAAATGCAGCCAAAACTTTCAGAACGATCGAAATGAAAAGGATGGCATCACTTTTAGTGCTGTCAAATTAGTTTAGTTTTGTTTTTGTGACATCGGAATTGACACCATTATCATGTTAAATGATAGATAGCATTTACATATTAATTTGTAAAAAGAAACGGATGGTACATTGTAATTATTTTAAGATGTTTTTATAGATATTTAAAGTCTAGTAAATGATAGCTATTTAAGGTCTCATTAGAATTTGTGTAGTCAAAGATGAGGGAAAAATGAGAATCGTAGGAAGACGAAATCTATGGTATCTGCCTATCCCTAAATAACGTTGCGTTATTTTACTCATGTGTGTGTGTATCCAGTGTGATGTACAAGTATGGCTACCACAATTTGGATGGCTAACCAGTGGTGTTTTCGCAGGAACATCTGAGCTTTTCCATGCTTCAAAGGACCCGTGAAATTGTCAATCCGTCTTTTTAAGTCGTTGATGGAGGCCTCAAGGCGGCCAACTCTGGTGACGGAAGTCTAGCTCGTACGAGCATACAATGTATGCCATACATTCTGCAATAATTCAGGCATTCTCACAAAGTTCAACATTTAGCAGGCCATCATAGCAGGGCATTGTATTTTTACAAGCTTTTACTTATAGGGTAACGTAGTCCTCGGCTACCGCCCTACGGCAATACCTCGTCGGTATAATCACTAAATTACCTTCGAAACAGGAAAATAAATAATTCGCCCCGTTTGCGAGCGAGTCGAGAGATCGCGATTAAAATTATGCGTAAATTGAGAATTCCGTACACCGTTAGCAACTAAATAAATGAAACGTACGTTAGTGAAACATTATTTGCTGATTATAATTCTTAATTAGCCCATTGATGACCCACAAGGATTATCGGATTATTTTTGCTAAACACAAATAAATAAAATGTGCAAAGTTCAGTTGCAATTCTGCTTTATTCTCGCAACGCAAAGATAAATATATTTTTAAATAAATAGGAAAGCCTAGTTTTGACAATACTTCCTGTATAAAGTGGCACATTTAGATTTAGATCGCTATATACTATATACCGATGTATACTACTGCTGAGCAAACGGCAGCAACTTGGAAACAACATTTTTATCTTTTTAAATACATTTACAAAAACAAAGAATGAAACTATAGCATCCGCTGTACCATTCATCGCAGAAAAAGTAATAAAATCGAACAGTTCTGCACCGGGAAATTCTACGTGGTCTTTATAAAGTTATCGGGCAAGAACATAAAACATTGTACATGGCGTTTACTAACACTTCCGGGCTATGCGCCGCTCTGAGCTATGATATAGTCTTTTCAACAGCCTATAAATTGGAACTGGACGGACACGAACAAGTTACTGAGTAGACTATTTACGTGTTTCTTGTGAATAAGGGGTACGAAACTATCTACCAGGCTGGAAAGATCTAACAATGAATGGTATGGTAATAGATGGAAGGATTTTAACGATATAGATTTAGTTCTTTTATGTTATTCGCTTTATCTGTCCATCTTTTTCTATACCTCCATTATTCTAGATATTGAGACAACCCTTAGTTTTTTACATTCTGGTTGAATTTGTTTTTCCCTTTTTCCATTTTCTTATCAGATATACGAGTCTATAGATAGGATATTGAAACTGGTATAGTAAAATAGTGAAGCCTTTTGCGCATTACTTCTTACTTTAACTGACAGCTAGCTAGCTCACTAACGAGTAAGGTCATAAGTAAGCTAGCTAGTCAGTTGGCTTTACTATCTTTGATTAGCATTAACTTGCTGAAATTTGTACCAGTTATTACCGAGTAGAAAGTAATATACCTCGAAGATCGATGAAAACCGGAGATGTTGAAACAAGACAATTTTAAAAGGTCGGAATAAATCGTAACCATTGAACTCTTCTATTATTTTTAAGTGTTTGTTCTAAGGGACCGTCTCTTTTTAATTTTAATCGTCTTACAGTGTAAATTACCCGATGATAGGAGGACGGAATCGTTGCGATACACTCGCCCGTGGAGGCAGTCCCTAAGCGGCAAAAATACCCCAAACTCAACACGAAACCCTGAGACGAAACAAATATATCAAATCAAATTCAAATCAAATTGTTATATAAAAAAATGCTAAGTCCTAAATAGCAGGTTGTTTATCAAGTTGAGTTACGAGTTTATCGCCACAAGATTCCCATGAGGTAGAGAAAATCTTACCCAACAGCATTTCCAGACAAATAAATATTTATCGATGTATTTTTTACTGCTTTACAGTCCAACTTTTCACTTTCAAACTGGACCCTAAAAGGGAAACTCGCACCATAAGGAGGGCGCCAAGTTGATTGGATGATTGACATGCCGTGAAGTTGTTAATTCCCATCGCGTCCATAACGATATGTTATCGGGATTGTAAACAAAATTATAACTTCCCTCGTAAATTCAAATCGGCTTGCAAATAGCTTCGTGACGTATTTATGATGGCTAAAGACCAGTGTCCACAGAAGCCTTGATGACCTCATTCAGGGATGTCCTCATTCATAATTATTTATTATCAATCATATATCATAGCTTCAAAATGCAAATGGGTATATTTACCAAATCATATTTGGACCTCTGATTAGACATATCAAATGATCTTTAGAAGTTGCGGTTGACATTTCTGAAAGAAATGTCAACCGCAACTAGATGACTCTGTGTGCTAATGTCCAAGAATATTTATTTATTTATTAACTTGGGAATGCAATGCCGTGGCTGAATTGGTTAAGCATTCCGGATTTAGGAGGAAAGAAAGAAAGAAAGAAAAATCATTTATTCTTGTAGGACCTCAAGGATCACTTAAGTTTCGTTTTACATGCTAGGTGATTCTAATGCCTAGGATAATGAGGATCGTTAAATCAATGCGGGTTCGAGTCCCGTCAGAATCTAACATTTTGAGAAGGTTTTACTTTTAAATTCTTTATGGCTAGTGAATTGGCCGGGGTAGTAAATGTTTGTTCCGGGTGTATTTTAAAGTGTGAAATTTCATGCTTATAAAAATATTATTTTTGGCATTACCGGTGAATTTTATGAAAAGCATATACGCTAGGAATATTATTTAGTTGAGCCAGAGATTAGTAAAGTACCTAATAGTAGAACGTAGACTGATCAGGCTGCCTGTTTAAATATAGTGTAAAAATCTATCAATTTGTTTATATTGTCGTCTAGCTATTTTACATGCAAATTGTCTAGAAAATTATACTTGAGAAACTGGATTGTGTTTACATTATAACTTTAATAAGTAGACGTGGTTTTCCTGTTATTAAGTTTGTTCGGCAAAGTTTTACAAATATAATTCATTCAATATTTTTTAATCAAATACATAACTTTTATTATAATCTTTATAAAATGCCTCATTCATTTTTTTGGGTTGTGTGTGCTCAATTCAAAATTCCGTGTAGTTTACAAACACCCTTTGGTCGCAAGTTGTAAATTGTTACGTTGATCTTTACAATTTCGCTACAAAATGTAAATTAAATATCTTGAGATCCGTAAATGTCATGCCCTGAGGCCATCACCGGAGATTGTTTTAAAGCGAAAAAATATTAATTGCAAGATGATTTATTACCTTTCATGATAGGATTAATGGGACCTCGAGATGTTTGTAATCAATATTCATACTGCGAACTAGTTATACAAGGATTCAATCAATAAGCGATTTCATCGACTAAATATAAGTTTATAGTATACGAGTTTTTATGCCACCTTCATACTCCTCTATAATATTAGAAACGCGAAGTTTGTGTGGATGTATGAATGGATGTTTGATACTCTTTCACGCCAAAACTACTGATCGGATTGGGCCAAAACTTGAAATGTAAGATTATGACCTGGAAAATCGAACTGGGAACTGGCTGTTTTGATGAAGCTTTTAAAAAGTTAAGGTGCCTGTTTGCTTGAAACTAGCGCCGTCGCTATTTTATTTTATTTTTACGCTGAACAAAGGAATTTCAAAAAAAATATTGTTCTGTTTGTGATACCTATCATAAGCTATATTTTGTATAGTTAAGGAAGAGTAACGAACAGAGTATGGTGGCCACCAAGTGCAACTTCGCTACTCCTTTGGGTTTAAAAAATAATTTAATTGTTATTTTGAATGAATAACAACGAAGTATTTTCTTGTTCACAGGTATGTAAACCGAACATCGACTGCACACTGCCGGAGAACAAGTGGCGGTACATCGAGACGTTCGAATGTCTCAACGCGGGCGATAAGCTGTTGAAGGAGATGAGGCTTTCGTTCCCCAGCGGGCATTCTTCCTTCTCTGCTTACACTATGATTTATTTCGCTGTGAGTATAAAAAAATCAGGCCGGCAAAAAAAACAGAGTCAGGAGCTTTGCCTACACTTATCACTACACGGATCCTTGAGGTCCTACCAGAATAAACGACTTTTCTTTCTTTCTTTCTTATATTATCGTAATATTTATTGTGAAATGTAAAATATTCACGTATAAACGTTGCTTAGCTTGGAACTGGATGACATAAAATGTCCAAGGATATTCCTTTATCATCATCATCAGCCCCTCATCCCACTGCTGGGCATAGGCCTCTCTTCGTTTCCGCCACTCGACCCTGTCTCGCGCCAATCTAACCCATGTCCGACCTGCAAATTTAACAATGTCGTCTAAAAGGGTATTTCTTTAATTTATTATTTTTAGCTGTACCTTCACAAGCGGTTCACGTGGCGCGGCTCAAAGCTGCTCCGCCATGGGATCCAGGTCTTGCTCATCATGCTGGCCTGGTTCACAGTCTTATCACGTGTGTCTGATTACAAGCATCATTGGAGCGATGTGCTCGCTGGATCCCTTATTGGACTGCTGTATGCTATTGTTGTGGTAAGTTCCTCAAAATCAAATAGCAAAATTGATCTCACTTCTATAAACTTCTGGGTTAACCGTGTTTACTTTTGCCTAATCTGTACTTAATAGAATAAAGCGATAGAAAATGTCTTTAGCGTTCTCATAGTAACCTTTTGAACAGGGTTTTTTAGTGGGTTTACCTTTTCCGAATAAAATATTTCTGCAAAATGGGAGTATGTGCTTGAACAAGCATCTAATAATGTTTGTACAATACCTTCTTCGATTTTTAACCCCCGACAAAAAGAGGGGTGTGATAAGTTTGAGGTGTGTGTGTATCGTGGCGTCGTAGCTCCCTAACGGTTGAGCCGATTTGAGTTTAATTTCTTTTTATTCTAAAGGTGGTTTAATAGCAAGAGTTCTTAGCCATGTTTTGTAAAAATCAGGCCTGCCATTTCCAAGATCTCAGCTCTGAACTCTGAATTTAATGGGATCCCGAACATAATTTCTACTTGGATCAAATATTTCAGCGTTGGCCTTCAGGCGACACAAATTTCGCCCCCAGAATTAGACTAGCATCGAACTAACTTTAATCTCTTACCTTCCAGTTCGCCTTCATCTCCGGTCTCCGTAAGACCTCCCGTCGCGGAGGTTACAACCACGACGCAGAACTACACGCAACCAACGGCAACCACACAACCCGAGTACAGGTCTGACAATCAGACACCCCCTCCGACTCTGACGGGGAGGCCTGACACAAGCCGAACATATCCTGGATATCGCACGAGTATGTGTGTAACAGGGGTGAGTTCGAAATGAACTTCTAGTGGCAGCGGCTGGCCGAGGTAGTGACTTTTAATGTAGATTAGTAAATTTGAGTGGCAGAGGTAGTGATGATTAGATGGGGTAGTGTTGAGTGGCAGAGGTAGTGATGACTACGTTTTTGTGATGTGTGCAGAGGTAATAAATGTAGAGTCGACGGGGTAGTGTTGAGTGGCAGAGGTAGTGATGACTCGACGTTATAGTGCTGTGTTGAGTGGCAGAGATAATGTAGAGTCGACGGGGTAGTGTTGCGTGATCAGGGTTGTGTTGCGTGATCAGGGTTGTGTTGGATTTTTTCGTTGGGGAAGTGAGAGACAGTGACTCTAAGTGGCCGGGGAAGTGACAGTGAATTGACCAGAATTCAATTCTACGAGCTCATGTAAGTTTTCGCATTCAAAATGTTGTTACTAATTGTGAAATTAGTTTCTAATGCAAAATTGCAATGCATTTTGTTTTTTATTTTTGAGAAAAATGTTAAAAACTTTTGAATAAAAAAGCATGTTGAATGGGTTTTATCTAGTATTAAAACCTAATCGAAGATTTGCTAACGATAAGTGGAAATAAGATTGTATGAAATCAACTCTTAGGATTATCGGTTAAACAAAGAACTCGTATTAATCAATTCTTTGATATCAGCCTGCCTACTTACCTCTACGGAAGTGAAAAGTTTAATTTTTAATGGCGTATCGTGTGAGCGTTTTTCCAAGGATGCGGTTTCATTCCCGGGGGCGTTAAAATAAATATCAAAGGTAGTGTAGTGTTGAGTGACCAGGGTAGTGTTGGCTTTATTCGTTCGAGAAGTGAGAGACTAAAAGTGGCCAGGGAAGTAACTTTACTTTTTTTACTTAGTACTTTTTATCAGTTGATTTCATTATCCACTTTATCATTAGCGGATACTCGATGTTTTAACAGGAAGGTATTCAAACATAATTTGCTCTGTATAGGTACTATAAAAAATCATATTAGAATAATTCTTTCTACGCTTAATCTTCTACTTAATTTACTTTCTTCTTTTTATTTATTAAATATTTATTTCAAAATCTACCTACATTAAGTTTGTATAGTACAATTTTTTATGTATAAGTTTAATGTTCTCTTTAGAATCTTAACGATTATTTTTAAGGTGTATGAACTTCGCTGTGTTGTGCAATTTCGATTATATTATCCTGTATATTTTCTAGTTTATATTTTATGCTATTAAATATAAGTCATTATACATAATGATTTTAAAACCACTCACAAAATAATAGGTTGGAGAAAGTATTCTACATTAACTTAATCAATAAGCGTTCATTTTACTACATATTTTACTATTCTAACCATAAGCACATACAGGGTGTAAAAAGACTACTACCGAAAACTTTAGGGGGTGAAAGTACCCATCAATATGAACAACTTTTTCTAAGAAACCAACACTGTGAACGCGAAAAAAAAAACAGCTGTTTCATACACTTTAGCCAAGTAGGTATTGAACTTATGTATGGAACAGCTGTTTTTTTTTTCGCGTTCACAGTGTTGGTTTCTTAGAAAAAGTTGTTCATATTGATGGGTACTTTCACCCCCTAAAGTTTTCGGTAGTGGTCTGGTAACACCCTGTATATAAATGTCCTCATAATTATTCTATACATGCTTGATATAATATTTTGCAAAGGGTAAATGCTTACTGGCAAGTGAGCACGGACCTCTACGCACGATATAAATTTTTCTGTAAATGAATAGAAATAATATTTGTGTAGAATTTAGCAATTTAGAAGTGAATGATAGAAAAAGAAAGGTCTCGTTCGGGACGAACTACTAGTAATATTTATGCTAAAATTCTACACACTGGGGGCAATTCGGAGTGTCGCAAAAGCTAAACTAACCTAACTAAAACTATTGCCATCCTTTTTATTCCCATCGCTATGAAAGGGACGGCAACAATTTTAGTTAGCTTAGTTTAGCTTTTGCGACACTCAGAATCGCCACTATTGTTTTTCTATTTTTGATACATATCTGTCTACTGTGCTTCTGGCATGCAAATTGGTATTGACTAGACGTAACAAATAGTGGGAACAAATAAAATATAGGATTACTCCTTCAAATTAACGCAGTTTGGTACGCACGTCTACGAAATCATAGAAGAGAAAAAGCAATATAAAGTGATAGTTCCTTCCAGTCACACAAAATAAAGAAGATTATAAAATCCTTGTGAAAAAAAGAGACAAAGCATAATATATTTTGTCCCGTTTTCGGGTGACAACGTTTTCTTTCGATATGTTCTAAATGTACTACAAAACTGTAAATTCACTGCATTTTTTGTCCCTCTCCGCGGCACGCTGGATGTTATACAAAACTCTTGTGAATAAAAGAGACAAAGCATAATATTTTTGTCCTATCGCGTGCTGCCTTTTTCTTTGTCCGGAAAATGTTCTTAAATGTACTACGAAACTGTGGATAAACTGCATTTTTCGTATAAGTATACTCATGGTTCAGTTACTACTAATATCCATTGCTACTAAAAAGGCCAGAGGATTCCAAGTTTTATTTGTTATCACTGATATTATACCTTTCGCCAAAGGCAAGGTTTTTATGTATTTCACTCTGTGATACTTATAGTGTTGTATTATTACAGATTTTAGTATACAACAGTTATAAATAGGTGCTAGATAAGATGTATTAGGATTGGTGTTGAAATTTTAAATTTTTTAAAATATTATTGTCTAAAACTTTTTGGATTTAGACCAAACATTTTTAAACATAATCTTAACTTTTATTAATATGAATTGTTTTGAAGTCACTGAGTCAATATTACTTTTAGGCTGGTTTTAGAGTCACGCTGACCGTCGGCGCTGACAGGCCAATATGTATGATTACTTATAAAGCGTTTTAGAATAACACTGACGACTCAGCGCTGAGCACTGTCAGCGCTGAGGGGGGTAGACAAGCGAACACTCATTTGATTGGGCTTGTCTGTATTCCGCGACGTTCAGCACGACTGCACTATACGAGTTGCCGCAGACAGCTACGCGCTGAGAGCTACGCGCGTAGTCTTCAGCGCCGACGGTCAGCGTGACTCTAAAACCAGCCTTAGTGATTAGGTACTCGGTGGTTAAAGTGTCAACGTGTTTTTACTGTGCAAGTAAGTAAGTAAGACAAAGCTAAGTAGATCTTATTAAGGAAATTATTTATTTACAAATTAGATTAGCTATAACATCACAGAGAAAAGTCATAACAAATTATAAACGCCA
Source organism: Xanthorhoe designata (assembly GCA_963582015.1). Taxonomy (NCBI): domain Eukaryota; kingdom Metazoa; phylum Arthropoda; class Insecta; order Lepidoptera; family Geometridae; genus Xanthorhoe; species Xanthorhoe designata. The sequence continues at coordinate 2,515,872 of OY757049.1, forward strand.
TAGTTTGATGGATGTATGTTTTTCACGTAAAAATGACAACGGATTTGGCTGGGACATGGAATATACATAGTTTATGACCGGGAATAGCACAGGATACTTTTATTATATTATCCGGTTAAGTTCCTCACGAGCGAAGACATGGGCAGTTACTAGCAATAATAAAAAATGATCTTCTTACCACTACATCTTTTTTATACCTATATATCTAAGAGTGATACAGGCTGAGTTTTATTTTGTGGATAAGTCGTGTAGAGTTACTTATCGAATAATCATCTTAGGACTTACGTGTACCTACGATTTAAGTTAACATAAGAAAACACAAAATGTGCTCGAATTAAAAAAAAATAGCTCCTCAAAAAAACTCACCTGTACATAACGTTACGGGATAAACTGCCTACCATCCTCTCATTTTTAGCTAATGTTAAAATTGTGTACAATTCACAAAGTCGATTTATGTACTTTGGAAAAGCCTCTAAATGCAAATGTGGCAGCTAGATTTATTTATTTACTGTAAAGTCGATATTTTTAAAGCATAATAAATATGATTATTTTATTTTTTTTGTTTTATTGACTGCTCAAAGAAACCCCTGATACAAAATGAAACAGCTAAAACACTCTCGAATTTCTTAGTGATTTGTTTTATTTTAGCCTTTAGGTAATTTAATCGACACTCAGGCCCTCTAGTATCGAACTTGAGAAACTCCAACGATATTATTTATACAAACCCTGACGCTTGGTCACCGTACAATATGTTTCAAACAACATATCACAGATGGCGCTTTTACAAATAAATGCCTGACCTACTTTTCCTGCAATTATTTCCCGCAATTTACCTTACATTGTATTAAACTTACTTCGTAGTAGACAAAGCGATTGATAAGTCAACGGAATATTTATTTCTTGTCTTAAATTTTGTATTTTATTTAACAAAATGCAAGGCAAGGACCTACCAACGGTACTTTTGCAAATGTTGATAATGAATCACCTACCCACAGATTAATTTTATCAGTGTTGAGTAGGCTTTATCGCGAAATGCCGTGTTGTAGAACGAAAAACTAAGTTTTATTTCGAAAATGGGCGTAGATCGGATAGTGTGGAAGATAATCTTGGATATCCTAGTGTTAGCTTGTGGTAAGTTTCTGCAATATTTTTTACTCGCCTCTGCAGTCATACAGAACGACCTTGATAAACAGCTGTCGCTTTTCCCTGTTGAATAGGTTATAATTATTGCCTAAACAAATCACAAGTATGAAAAGATTTTTGTTAAAAAGGAACTAACGAACATGTAAAGTTTAAATGCTTCTTTTATTTATTACTTATACCAAAGACGATTAATATCTAGAAGACAGACAAAGGCCATACACAAAATCGTAACCCGATCCCGCAGTACCAGATAGCCTGAAAACTTTAAAACATCAATTTTATCCAAGAAATTTCAATACTTAGTAGTAGGTAGCAACAATATTCAATATTTAAACATTTTTAACTAGAAAGTAATTTAAATTTCTTGGATAAAATTGATGTTTTAGAGTTTTCAGGCTATTTTTTAGGGTTACGATTTTGTGTATGGCCTTTGTCTGTCTTCTAGATATTAATCGTCTTTGCTTATACTTATATACTTACATATAATATATATAATAATTATATGTTTATTCTTTATTTGTATTACATTTTTGTAAAGAAGTACTTATTCCACTTATCTATTTAAAAGTTTATTTTGAAAGTTCATCATCGTCTAACGTGGCATTAACATTTAAACACTTCTGTGCTTCGGAAAGCATGTTAATTGTCGGTCGCGGCTCTAAAAGTCATTAAGCCATGACATAAAGACTCTAGGCGGCCTAAAAACCCTGTCACCAGAGTTGGCCACTTGCTCATACGAACTTATTTACTATCATCGTTTAGGAGCTTTTATTGTAATTTGCTTGGTGTAAGTATGACGAAGTTAAACGATGATATTGCGGTCAAATTGGATGGGTGACTGCTGACATTAACTACTGAACCTTGTCTTGCTATGTGGGGCTAGTTAACTGTCGGTCCCGGCTTTTAATTAAGTCGTTAAATGGGCAGCAGGTGCCGAAAATCAAATCAAATCAAAATCAAATCAAATTGTTTATTTGTTTCTCTCACAAACATAAATAAAAATATATAATAATTTTAAAAATAATAAAATAAATCAGAAATAGTTGTTAGGATGGCTGTCCTGATGTTGGCGGGTGACCTCAATTGCAGCGGGCGCCTGGTGACTCAGGGAATCTTATTGCAGTGGCTCGTGCTGTTGTGGTCTCCACGTGGTGTTCCACCTGGAATAATTATGCGTGAGAAATTGTTTTACAAGTTTGAATCGGACCGTTTCCTGATGTTTCCGATGATGGCGTGACGCGGGCTCACACAGGGATGTGGAGGCTTAACGTCGGTCACGGTGTTGTAGATCGTCTGACTCGTGATGCGGGCTCACACAGGGTTGTGGAGACTGACCGTCGACCACGGTGTTCAGGATCTTGAAGTGTTTGTGATGCGGGCTCACACTTAATAGTGGAGACTGACCGTCGACCACGTAGACAAGGGTTTCGCCGAGGATGATGTAGGTCAGGTGGAGGTTTTCCACGACAACTCACACCACCATGTATCCAGAAAATTCTTTTTGATCCTGGATATTACGCTTATAATCAGAATGCAATGAAGTAACGTTTTTGTCATTAGAAAGAGTGACACGCTTGGTCCTTGCTAGAAAAAAAAACAGTTTGTTACTCTATTACCAATTAAGGTTTTTGCAATGTGCATTGTGCATGTCATAAAAACAAGACCTACTCGTTGAATAAAAGAAAGAAAGAAAGAAAGAAAAATCATTTATTCTTGTAGGACCTCAAGGATCACTTAAGTTTCGTTTTACATGCTAGGTGATTCTAATGCCTGTTCCAACGCGACTCCCTACACCAGGGAAAGAAAAAAATATGCGAGGACACCACTAGACCGTTCCGAAACCGACCAACACCGCAAAAAATATTTATTTCCGTGCCTGATACGGTCATGTTACGATCCTGTACGTTGTAGACGGAAAGGTTTAAGAATGTTTTTTTCATAAAGTCTTTTGGACGGCCATAACTCCAATACTATAAGAATTATTATAGGTCACTTGATCAAATTAACTTAATTAATTTACAACTACACTTACAACCTATATAGGTAGGTATTCTTAGTCATTTGTGTACTTAGAATATGGTACAGGATCTTAGATACTAAAATTAGTCAGACTGACTCACTTATTAAGGATTTGCGATTCGACTCGAAGTGGACCCACTCATGTAGATAGCTATTCTCATTTAGTTTTGGTTAAAACTCACCGAGTGACGCGACGCCTCAACTTTTACCACCGCGACACAGCAGTTTCCCCCTGATGACCCGACTGAAACTTAACTAAGTATTTTTAGAGGATGGATGGAAAACTAGTCCTCATATTATCGTGTTTGTCGAAAGGTCTATTTAGCTCTTAAGCCGTTTCATTTGGTCTTATGGGTCTGATGAATAAATCTATCCATATCTATACTAATATTATAAAGAGGTAAAGTTGGTTTATTTGTATGTTTGGGGTAATCTCCGAAACTACTCATCCGATTTCAAAAATTATTTCACCGATGTGTAGCATGGACTTTTGCGTATGAACATATAACTAAGTATATTTTATCAAGGAAGGTACCACGCGAGCGAAGCCGATGACGAGTAAGCTAGTATTTTATAAATTTGTATTTTCGATGTCTTTTAACTTCGAAGATCTGTCAAGAACGACTCCACCAAAATCGAATGACAAAGTAAAAAATTGGTTATTTAGAAGGACCTCTAGGATCAGAGCTAGGTGATTCAACTGTTCCTTTGCGACAAGCATCTTGAAGAACCATGATTCATCATGATTTTTTGTCTATTTTAAATAAGTATATACTTAATAATCTTCGCAGGTATCACAGTTCAAATTGAATATTCATAGACAGGACAATGTCTGTCGGGTCAGCTAGTGTAAGCAAAGCTACAGGAAGGAAGCTAGTCGTGGATTATCCATATAACAAATTGATAAATAAATTGTACGTCGGTAAATATCTATGATACTCGAGATAGGCGTTTTTATATAGAAGATAGCAGGAATAACTATGTTTAAAATAGTTTTGATAAGTTGGCATTATTGTTTACGTAATCGATTTATGTGGCTAATTGCATTTGGTATAATCTATTCAATCTTGATCCAAATCGATTTATGTCCATTTATATCTGTGATGGATACTACTGTGGTAGTGGTAGTGGTAGGTAGCTGAAAGTCGCGGAAAATTATAATAATTTCATTACTTACTCGAAAAAAAGTCGCAAAAGTGTAATGATGGCAAGCTAGTTAGTTAAAATGGGTAGATGCGAAGCTAGAAAATTGAATTGAAATGAAATATGATCAGAAGGCCTAACATTTGCAACGTGTCGAGACGACAAACGTAATATCTCGATAACGTCAAGCTGCTCTAACGTTCTATGCCAGAGCTGGAAAGAAGAATCCAATGATGCACGGCCGTATTCGAACCTTCGAATCGTCGAGGTACTAACCCATTCGGTTCGGCCAGCACGGCCAGCACTGCTCATCTTAGCATGATTTAATGTATAATTTTCAGTGGGGTTCCCCCTCCTCGCTTTGAGTCTATGGGCTACTCCGTACCAGCGAGGGTTTTTCGAGAGCGACCTCACCATCAGGCTACCTTTCAAGGAGCAGAGCATTTCCGAAGGTGTACTGGCTGGAGTTGGCTTTGCACTCTTAATCCTCACTGTAAGTCCATAGTTTTTCTATAGTTATTTTGGCTAGCGACTCACCCCGGTTTCGCGCTGGTACAACGACGGTTTGAAAATGTTCGTCACCAAAGTCGGTTTTCGCTTGCACCAGATTGCAAGAATCAATTTTTATTGTACCAACATTTACCAGTGACGTTCCTTTTTCAAGTTTCAAAAGGGATTATGTGCTCGTGCTCGTTGAACGAATCAAGTTGAAAACCGACTAACATTTTCAAACCGTCACTGTATGTACATTGGCACAAACCCTTTCTCTTAAATTACTCTGTTTAATGATGAAACCCGACTTAAAATTCGTTCCTTAGTTTAATAGCGCGTTGTGTGCTTTTACCAACTGAACGGTTCCGTGCTTAGGAGGGCATGTTAAATTGTCTGTCCTAGTTATTGCCATGGCCTGTAGACGAGGCATTCCTCGTAGCGCACCCAGATGAAGCGCACCAAAGTACATTACATACTTTCACATAAACCACCAACCGAGTCAGAAACAATAAAAACAGAGTTGCTTTTTTTATTTTTATCTGTTTTCAAATTTGATAGAATTAGGCGCACTTCTAGGTACCTACGTCATGGGCGTATAAAGGGGGGGGGGTCAGCTGTATCGATTTCGGTTTGTAGAGAAGGGGGCCAAGGGGGCAGGTTTGTAAAATAGCAGTGCAATAACGTTTCTGTATGTGTCGAGCTGGGTGACAACTAGTGACGTAACTTTTGGCCTCCGTCATGGCTTACGACTTTTAGATAGAGAAATAGAAGACGAGAGAGCGAGACGACGACAGTGCTTTTAACAAGCTGAGATTTTCTGTTAGTTTATGCTTGCCTGGTAGTCTTTAGACAATACAAGAACTGAAACTATTAAATGCATCATTTATAATCATTCTAAACGAAATCCAACAATAAAATTACAATGTGCTTATAGACTAATTTCTTAATAAGCAATAAATTCATTTTCAATCTTGATATGGTAGTTATAGATAACTGATTCGTGCTAGCGCTAATAAAATTTACTGCAAATAATTGTGCGGTATTTCTACATATAGGTAGGTAATGTACGTGCAATTTCAACAAGCTTTTGTTTAACTTCACATTTAAATGTACCTATGATGAACAGAATACTATGAACTATGCCGGGTAGTAGTATACCTAAGGGTGATTTTTGAAAAAAGGTACAGTTAGCATAAGAAATGACATTTGTAAAAAAAAAACAAGTTAATATTAATCGACTGTATTTCACACCAGGAACACTTTTCCCAAAGCATCTTACCAAATCAAATCGTAATTTTGCAATTATTAAAAATAGACATTCCCATTAGGTACATTTTCTATGAAAAACGAGTAGTATGAAAAAAATACGGTGTCATTGTCACTTACTCGTAACAAATGGTTCTTAATTATTCATGTCTACCTACTTATTTTTTTGATGTTATTTTGTTTACAGTTTTATCTTTGTCACGTTACTAGGAGAGTACCTAATAAATGTGAATGTGGATGGATATAGGTGTAGAGGTAGGCCAAAGAAAAGATGAATTGACTGTGTGAGGGATTACATAAGTAAAAATGGAGGGAGTGCTGAGATGACGTCTGATAGAGGGAAATGGAAGAAGAACACATGTTGTGCCGACCCCACCCACATATTGGGATAAACCAAGGGCAGGAAGAGGAAGAGTTAATTAGTTTACAGGTCTGATAGAGAGGGAAATGAAGAACATGTTGTGCCGACCGGTCGGCACAATATGTGTTCTTCTTCCATTTCCCTTTATCTATATGGGGTCGCTATGTGGGGTCGCGACCCCACATAGCGATAAGGGCACAAAAAAGAGTTATTTTGTTTACAGATTGTTATAACAGAAATAGTTCGGGACAAACAAGGCAATGGTGTGGGTGAGAAGTTCTTCTTAGGATCCCTGGTGCCGGGGTGGATCTGGGAGAGTTACACCACCATCGGGATATTCACCTTCGGAGCAGCCTGCCAGCAGCTCACTTCTAATACCACGAAATACGTCATCGGTCGACTGAGACCGCATTTCTATGATGTAAGTTTCATTTTGATTTATGCCGTTTATTTTGATTTATTTCCTAAAGAAGGGAGGCTTTTGCCCTGCAGTGGGACATTACAAACTCATACATAACATAACATATATTATTCCGTTTTACCATTTTGAGATTTAACATAATGTACAGTACGTTACTATTGCCTCTTTTATCTGTGCTATTGCGTATGTCCGTAGCCACTTAGAATACGCCTCACAAGTTTGGTATCCTTGTTACAACATATACGTTTCTCGAATTGAACGCTGATTTATGTTATCTGTTAAACGTAGCGAACGGTACAGTTGACTGTCCAGAGCTTTTAGAGCAGATTGGTTTGCGCACCAACAATGCAACATTACGAAGGCCAAATCTTCTTCATGTGCCGTCAGTGAAGACTAATTATAGGCAAAACTCATTCGTCAACAGAGCAAGCAGTTGTTTTAACTCGGCTGTAGCTAGTGCGGATGTCGAAATTGACATGTTCAATACCTCCGCTAAGCGGATGAAAAGTATAATGTGCGAATTGTTTTTTAAAAGGTAGGAAGTTTTTAATGGAGAAGTTTCCCTTTCATTTTTTTTTATGTGAATAAATAGTCCTAAGCATTTAAATAAAGATGGTGAAAGAATTTTTGGAATATCTTGAAAAATGACAAAGTTATTCAACTTTTACGGCGGCTTAAAAATAATAGAATCAAAAGGCTGAGATTTCCGCGTGTGACGTCACTCGTCTCGAGACACAGATTAGTTTCAATTTAGTATGACAAAATCTCATACGATTCGCGCTTTTCTTCGCCGCGCCGAACTAAAAACATTATTTAAGCTTAGATGTTTGTTTTTCATTTTTTATTTTTGGACATTATGGAAGCAGGGTATATGCTTGTTTAATATTGTACATAAAAGGCTTTACTTATACTAACTAAAAAGTGGTCTTTTGATGATTTAGTTTAAAAGAATTTAAAACTATCGAATAATCGAATCGAATTTCGTTTAATTATTTTTTCTTTTTATATTTTTTTATTTTTTTTCTAACAATTTTTTTTTTTTTTTTTAATTTTTTTACTTTTTTTTTGTCGGATTTTCATGTTTAACTATTTGTATTGTCATTGCATACCTACTGCACACTTATTAATGATCGATGACAATACAAATAGTTAAACATGAAAATCTGACTTAACGCGTTCAGTGCTCATGACGAACATGCAGATGTTGCTTCAAAAGTGCTCCTCCTAGACTTTCCGTTGTAAGCTCAAATTAAAGACCTTGATCAGATCTACTTTTTCGATGACAGCTGTCAAACTTCAAACACCCATATCTCGAGAACTACTCGTCCTAGACTTTCCGTTGTGAGCTCAAATGAAAGACCTTGATGAGATCTACTTTTTCGATGACAGCTGTCAAACTTAAAAAAAGTAGATCTCATCAAGGTCTTTCATTTGAGCTTACAACGGAAAGTCTAGGACGAGTAGTTCTCGAGATATGGGTGTTTGAAGTTTGACAGCTGTCATCGAAAAAGTAGATCTCAAGGTCTTTCATTTGAGCTTACATCGGAAAGTCTAGGAGGAGCACTTTTGAAGCAACATCTGCATGTTCGTCATGAGCACTGAACGCGTTAAGTCAGATTTTCATGTTTAACTATTTGTATTGTCATCGATCATTAATAAGTGTGCAGTAGGTATGCAATGACAATACAAATAGTTAAACATGAAAATCCGACAAAAAAAAAAGTAAAAATTAAAAAATTAAAAAAAAAAAAAATTGTTAGAAAAAAATAATAAAAAATAAAAAAAATAAAAAGAAAAAATTATTAATTAAACGAAATTCGATTTGATTATTCGATAGTTTTAAATTCTTTTAAACTAAATCATCAAAAGATCACTTTTTAGTTAGTATAAGTAAAGCCTTTTATGTACAATATTAAACAAGCATATACCCTGCTTCCATAATGTCCAAAAATAAAAAATGAAAAACAAACATCTAAGCTTAAATAATGTTTTTAGTTCGGCGCGGCGAAGAAAAGCGCGAATCGTATGAGATTTTGTCATACTAAATTGAAACTAATCTGTGTCTCGAGACGAGTGACGTCACACGCGGAAATCTCAGCCTTTTGATTCTATTATTTTTAAGCCGCCGTAAAAGTTGAATAACTTTGTCATTTTTCAAGATATTCCAAAAATCCTTTCACCACCTATTATAGATTCTTAAGATCTTGCTAATAAAATTAAAAAAAAATGGATTTTAATGTTTAGGAAACTTCTCCTTTTTTATTTATTTTGATAGTCCTAAGTCAAACTTGTGGTTTGTAATGCTTTTGGTTTTCCGTCTACTTTAGAATTACTGTTTTGTTTATGTCACTCTTGTGTCTAAATGTGGAAACTTGTAATTAGCCTTTAGTATTTAGTATTTCTTTAATTGTTTTATTTTAACTGTAAGTTTTCCTAAAATTGTAAAAATAAAATAAAATAATGCCTAGATTTGTTTTAATTTTCATACAAATATTTGACCAAATTTTCCAGGTGTGCCGGCCGGTGTTCAATGAGAACGCGCCCAGCAACGTGATGGGCTACATCCAGGAGTACACCTGCATCATGAGGGACCAGAGCCGGCTGAAGGACATCCACCTCTCCTTCCCGAGCGCACACTCCAGCTTCGCTATGTACTGCGCCGTTTTCTTCATTGTAAGTTGTTCTTGATGCGGGCACCACACATTATAGTGTTGGTCAAACATTTCAATGTTCAGGATCTATCTTAGACGGTTATTAGACACAAACGGAGCATTGCCATTGGTCATTCTCTTCGTAGCCAATGTTGGAACCAATGAGTGGTGCCCGCATAAATCGGGTGATTTTAGTAAATTATTTCTATGATACAAAATGTAAGTTTGTTTGATCCTCGCTAAGTTGCTAAGTTTGTTTGTTACAAAAAGGTTTAGAGTAGGCGCCTTTTATATAAAAAAAGAGAAATAATAAAACCGGCCACAGAATTTTTTTTTGGCCACGTGGCCAAACTTCTCATTTAATAACTAAGCATCGAGAATTTGACATAGCCTCTAATAAACTAATTTATCTTCTTTACAACGCCAACTAAAAATGTTAAAGAAAGCGTCAAGTCAATATCAACAATTAATTTTACTTGTCCTTCTGATTTATATATTGCCCACTAATTTACTAAGTCGGCCACGGAATTTGCAACTCATCACCGTTTTACGTTTTACAGCTTCAATACAAGCTCCTCAAAAATTAAATATTCAAGCTTCAATAGACAACATCAATAATTATAACTTAGCATGTAAAATAATACTTCATATTCTTTTATCATGAAAATAGCCTCTGTACGATTTGGCGCGAGTGCGCGACATGACAGCAACCGGCCATTTGCACCAATCAGAGAGATATAAATGATTGTATTTCAATACACAAATTTATGTTTATAAATAACGTGTTTTATTATGTCTGTCCTCAATAGTTCATATGTAATAATAGTAGCAGAAATTACTTAGGTTGTATCCACCCAGATCGAAATCAGTTGGTTAGGTTAGGTTTGAACAGTGACCACTAATGCGCGAGGCGAGCGAGCGTAGCGAGCGTGCCGCGGCAGCGGCCGCCGAAGCGCCAATAAAATGTGGAATAAAAGTAATCGGCCACCAAGATCGAAATCAGTTGGTTAGGTTAGGTTTGAACAGTGACCACTAACGCGCGAGGCGAGCGAGCGTAGCGAGCGTGCCGCGGTAGCGGCCGCCGAAGCGCCAGTAAAATGTGGAATAAAAGTAATCGGCCACCAAGATCGAAATCAGTTGGTTAGGTTAGGTTTGAACAGTGACCACTAACGCGCGAGGCGAGCGAGCGTAGCGAGCGTGCCGCGGCAGCGGCCGCCGAAGCGCCAATAAAATGTGGAATAAAAGTAATCAGCCACCAAGATCGAAATCAGTTGGTTAGGTTAGGTTTGAACAGTGACTACCAACTCGCGAGGCGAGCTAGCGTAGCGAGCGTGCCGCGATAGCGGCCGCCGAAGCGCCAATAAAATGTGGAATAAAAGTAATCAGCCACCAAGATCGAAATCAGTTACATTCCCTATGCTGCCTTGTGCTTGAGAAGACACAATGCTCTTATTCAAAATGAAGTGTTTAAAAAATTTATGAATACTAACATGATTCTCATAAACTATTATGAAAATAAAGTTATGAGTAGTGGCTTTAATATACTATTTGATGACAATTTTAGGTAAATTTATCGATCGATAAATGTAGGATGACTTACATTTTAAACATGCTAAATTATAAAATTAGAAGCTAAAAGAGTTACTATTTTGGTGTCATATATTAATATTTTAGAAGTTTGCTATTTGAATGCATGCCACAAATTTAGATGCTAAAAAATAACCACCATGCTGAGTTATATTTACAGTGGCTTACATAGAAGATAACTAGTGGCTGAAATACTATTATTCGGACGCGCGTTGGTTGTGGCCGACTTAGTAATTTAGAAGGTAAGTTATATTTTCTGAGGCGAATAATGCTATTAAAAAGAAGCTCGTTTAATTACTACCCATAAAAAAATGTCTGTTCTCAAGAAAAAAACGCAAGCGTAAAACCGCGAGAAAAAGGTAGAATACCTAAGTACCTACTCGTATAAAAGGAACACAAAGAAAAAAAGAAAAGCAGGATCAGGATACTGTCTAGTCAATCAATTCTTTATTACACAAACAATAGGAATACACAGTTACAGTAAAAATAACTTAATCTTAGTTTAATGGGCGTTGTTATGGCTTGGAGCAGGACTTCCCAACCGGTGGGGCGTGCCCCCCTGGGGGGGCGTAGGGACATCTTAAGGGGGGCATGAAGTGCTCGGATTTTTAAATCTTGTTATCAATAAATAAATTGTGTCTAAATAATAAATGTTTAATAATAGTGGCAAATCTGGATGTCATCAAATGAATAAGTCATTCAACTTTCGTGTGTAATTAGGTACCTATATCGTAAAATATTTTGTTTTTTTTATTGAAGCAATGATGACAAATACAGGGGGGCATGGAAATATTTTTATAATCTGGAGAGGCGCATGCTAAAAAAGGTTGGGAAACCCTGGCTTAGAGCGATTTCTTCCAGGCAATCTTCGTTACCACGATACCCAGAAAAATCATAACCTTATCATTATATCTAAATACTTTCAATTTCACATAGATAAATAGCTTTTAAAGTCGTTAAGCCATAGCGTAGGCCTTTAGGCGGCCTAAACACCCAGAGTTGGCTACTTGCTCATTCTTTTAATAAAAACACTTTTTATCAACACGAAATTTATTAGGTCAAACTTACAAGAAACGGTATAGAATTTTGAAATGAATGAAAAATTATTTTAGCTGCTGGCTCTCGAAACCACATGGTCGGGCCTTTTTATATCGATTAGAAAAGGTGGGGTGAAAGTTAGGTGTAAGCAAAAGTAGGTAGGTATATACATCATTTGTTTATAACAGAACGAACCTAGATAAATCATAACCTAACTTTCAATTTCAGTTCTACGTGCAAGTGAAAGGCAGATGGCGCGGCTCGAAGCTGCTTCGTCACGGAGTGCAGTACGCGGTGCTAATCGCTGCCTGGTACGTGGGTCTGACGCGCGTGCAGGAGCATTACCACCACTGGAGCGACGTCGCCGCGGGCTACGTCATCGGGGCAGCTTATGCTGCGCTCGTGGTAAGATAATGTTCCAGGTGTTACGTGCTCATGCACATCGGGCCACATATACACCACATATACAGATACACCTAGGTGTATCTATGTGGCCCGAATTGCATGAGCACTTCCTCAGTGATGAAGAAGCTACGTCATCGGGGCAGCACTCGTGGTAAGATAATTTTCCAGGTGTTGCAGGTGTTACAGGTGTTCCAGGTGTTACAGATGTTTCTATGTAGCTCGTGCATGAGCCCTTCCTCAGTGTGGAATTCCAGTGAATGACGAAGCTACGTCTGGGGGTGATCTATGCAGCGCTCGTGGTAAGATAATGTTCCAGGTGTTGCAGGTGTTACAGGTGTTCCAGGTGTTACAGATGTTTCTATGTAGCTCGTGCATGAGCCCTTCCTCAGTGTGGAATTCCAGTGAATGACGAAGCTACGTCTGGGGGTGATCTATGCAGCGCTCGTGGTAAGATAATGCTCCAGGTGCTACAGGTTTTATAGGTGTATCTATGTGGCCCGTGCATAAGCATAAGTGACGACGGTGCCTAGGCTTGACAATTACTGCCAACTTCTTACATGCACACATAAGTGCGTTTGCTAATTCTATTTTAGTAGGCGCTGTTATCGTAATGTGTGTACTTAACGGATACTTACTACGAAAGTTGTAACAAACCATTAAGTATGAATCATCTGACGTATCTTATGACGTAGGCTCGAAAATCGTGATAAGATTAAGTACCGATTAGCACTCTCTAACTCCATCTTATTTTCCAACTCTCATTCCAAATACATTCTTTCCAGTTTATCTTCGTCCTCAAGCCGAAGAAGTACGGAGCGCCACTACCCACGACCTGGGAGGATCCGACCGCACAGAATGTGCTCCCGAGACCCGTGCTGGCGCGATGACTTGACGGAGACACAGGAGATATCCTAGTGCAGTAGGAGACCAGACCTAAAACAACCTAACAGAAAAATCCATTCAGTCGTTGTCCTCATAAGACTCACAGTGAGTGGCTGATTGTCTGCTGACTGACTCTGAGCGACTGCGCCGGGGTGCCGAGACGCGGGCGTAGTGAGCTAATTGAGTCGCCGACCGCGGGCATCTTTGCTCCTCACCGCGGACACTTTTCAAAACCAAAATTCAAAGTCGGCAAGCGAAACGCGCCGCAAAATACATAGGAAGGTACGCTACATGGACACTCCATTTAAAATATATAGAGAGGTGAACCAGAGGCAAAAAGTCGGCCGCTCATTGTTAGCCTACTGGGGACAACGCCTTAGACTTATTCAATTTAAAATCTCTAAACTGCCTAAATAGACATGTACTATGTTTGCAAAATAGAGATTATCACAAGCCCAGAAACCTAACAGAGAAACAAATTAGGTGTACCTAATTAATTTCAGTTATGTTTGTCAGCACAGACTAAATCATAATTATAACAAGTATGGCTAATACTATCAAAGATCAAATCGAAAAGAAGAAAATTGTAGTAGAACTCTGCAAAATCATTTACCAACCATAATGAATTTATTTTTAAACATCGACGTAGATTAAAATGGATTTCTTGTTTCTTGCAGGGAATAAAGTTATAAGTACATAATTTATGAATTACGTTTTCAAACATAAAGTAACTATCTGTTAGGATAAGACAATAAAGGAAACTGACTAATGAACAAGGTGGCAAAATTAAAAAAATATCAAACCCTACTTAAGTTTTGTAAGATATACATTTCCTGCACTCTAACGGCTAGTCTCAATAATCTATCTATCTTTGTTTTTGCTGACTGCGGGTTGATATTTGACATTTCTTCCATACAAAAAACGTCAAATAGCTACTGACAGTAAGCAGAACCAAAGATAAATAGGTTATTGAGATTGGCTGTAAAGGTGCATTTCTGTTCGTCCGAAGATCATCATTAGACTCAATTAAAAATAAATAAAATAAATTAATATTAATAAATTAAAAAATCTCCATAAAATACAAACAGTGGAATAAAGAACTTCCTCCTTTTTTGAAGTCGGCTATAATAGGGTGAGATTTTGAGCGCTAAAATATAATATACTTATTATTATTTAGCCATAATCGTCCCACTGCAGGGCAAAGGCCTCCCTTCCCTTCTTCCACTCTTCGCGACTTAGCGCGTCCACAGGCCATATGCTAAGGTATGAGTCCAGCTCGTCTCACCATCTCATCCTGGGTCTTCCACGTCGTTGTGTCGCGTAATATATTTAAGTAAATAAAAATATCTAATGAGGCTAACAAAGTGTCTAATTGTGCTAAATGTCTATGGATACCTACTGCTCACTTTAACTGACAGATAGCTTAACTATAACCTTAGTCGGAGATGGTTAAACAAGCGTGTAATCAAATCACCAATAAAACTAGCAAGTAAGTTCAACTTTACAGAATAAATAAAGTGTTGGGACTCTGAAATGTACCTACAGTTTTGAGACCATTATAATATAAGTAACTAAGACAATAAAGTTATTATTTTATTATTATTATTATGAGCCGTGATGATCCCACTGCTGGGCAAAGGCCTCCCCCCACTCTTTCCACACCTCACGATCCTCGGCAACTACCCTCCAGTCCGGCAAATATTATTTTATAGTTTATATATTTTATTTAGTGTTAAACCACACTTAAATTAATAAATGAAAAATATCACTAAAAGTTACGGCTCCGGCGGGATTCGGACCCGTGATGATACAAGAGATCGCCCTTAAGCCGGGCTGCCTTAACCACTCGGCCACGGAATGAAGCCGAAGTCGAAACTATCAGTAAGATAACGTAGTGTTTTTATTATCTTTGAGTATGATACTTACACCAAAAGAGCATCGAAGAGCAGCGAAGCGGAGCGCAGTTTCAGTGTCATACGAATTTAAACTTTATTTTCATTATTACAATTTATTATCGCATGAGAAACTCGAACGAGTCGCGTGGGAATTCCGGCGAATTCGAATACGCGCGCCTTCTCTGCGATAATAAGTATTATATGAATGGAAATAAAGTTAAAATTCATATGACACTAAATCTGAGCGCTCCGCTGCCCTTCTCCGCTCTTTTGGTGTGAGTTGACTTCATTATAACGCAAGAATATGCTCACTATGTAATGTCACGTGCGGCGTCCACATGTGCACACTTTCATCAACTCTGACCTAACTATCTAATGCTATAAATCCTTTCCATGTTGTTCTACATAGAGTATTTATTTTAACTTTAGATTTCATTGTTCACTTTAGTCCTTTTTAACCTTAGAGAAAGAAAGAAATACAGCGCTGCATATTCCTTTCTCAGTCAGACAAAAACAAAGAAACATTCTTGTGAGTAAAAGAGACAAAGCATTAGATCTTTTGTCCCTCATCGCGTGCCGTTTTTTTGTATGGCCGGAAACTTGATGCTCCGAATTTTGTACTACGAGACTATGGATTCATTCCATTTTTTGTCCCTCTCGGCGGCATGCTCACTGTTCGTCCAGGTAAAGTAAGTGAGTTCGTATGAGCAAGTGGCCAACTCTGGTGACGGAGTTTTTAGGCCGCCTAAAGGCCTCCGTCATGGCTTTACGACTTTAAAAGCCGGGACCGACAATTTAACGTGCCCTCCGAAGCACGGAAGCGCTCAGCTGATAATGCCACTTGCCACCCATCCAAGTAGTGACCGCTCAGAACGTTGCTTAACTTCGACGATCTATCAAGAACGTCTTAGCAAGCTTCGCCACGAGCGCTTCACTATACTAGGTCCATTTTTTTAACCCTGGACACAAAAATCAGTTTGACGAGTGGACCGATTTGAATGTACTTATTTTACGGAGCAATCTCCTGCACTAAAAGTGCGTTTCTGTTCACTCCGAAGATTCTGATCAGATTCTCAATAATTTTAAATGGAACCATGAATACCTTTGTCAGGTGCTATACTATACTAGGTATCTGTATCTTTCAAACTAAAAAAGAAATTTAAAAATCGAACCACTTTTGACAAAATAATCGATGAACAATGAACATACCTACCTACTTACATAAAAAAAATCAAACAGTGGAACAAGAACCTCCTCCTTTTTTAAATCGGTTAAAAACTGTTAAACCGATTTGGCTAAACGTGAAATATACATTAGAAAAATGGTTTATGAGATTGAATAACACAAATGTTGTCTGGAAGTAATCGTTTCTTAGCGTTAGCGATAAGACCGCCATTGTACAATTATTAACTACGGTTGACTATTATTTTTGTAAGTTTACACTAAAGTATTTGCATACATTTAGTCATTCATAGGCTACTTTTTATCTAGGTAGGTACCACGCGAGCGAAACCGCGGGCGAGTAAGTCTGTAAGTATAAAATAAAACGAACTTTCATAAAGTTATTTTGATATCTATGTATATTTTGCTACAGAAAGGCTGTATTGCAAATTTACTAAAATCAGAACTAGATGTCGCTAGTAAAAATATACCAATCCTAGATCGCGCTGACAAAAACATGCCTGAGAACCAATAGTTAGATTGAAATTTCAGCAAACATTACTTTAACTTTTTATATAATACATGCTCTTTGTAAATAATACCATGTAGAATATTATTACTTACATAATTTGATTGATAACAATCTGTAGTTTTTGAACCAGCACGGTACAGTAAATATAACGTGCGGTATAATTAATAAGTCCGCCGTCTATATTTAATCCTACTTCTTCAACGAACCACCTTTCCTACCAATACTTATTATAAAGGTGAAAGTTTGTGTTGTGAGTAGGTATGTTTGTTATGTTACTCTTTCGACTTTCACGCTCAACTGAAACGGCTGGACGAATTTAGATTTTGAATGAAATTTGGTACCAAAATTATTGCTTTTATATTGCTTAAAAAATAGATAGATAGATAGATAGATAGAAAACTCTTTATTGTTACACCAAGTTATGCACTAAAACTAAAAAACTTAAGAACTAATACAAGGTGACACAATGGGCGGCCTTATCGCTCAAAGCCATTTCTTCCAGGCAACCTTTGGATGGACTGGACTGAAAGAACGTGAGAGGAGGTGGTGTTACAATAGAAACATAATGATGAAATAAATATTAAGTAAATACAAGACTAACACCCATATTCTTAGTCGTAACTTTACCTCCAACTCCACTCGACCTCCACTCAAACTCATTCGAGGTCCCTCGAAAGTGCCTCAGAAACTACCTTATGTTTGGTATTTTTAGACGTTATTTTAGAGTCAAATCAATCTACCTCGAGTAAGGAGAAATCAGATCAGTCAAAGGTAAATTTGATCAAACTTTCTTCAAGCCTAAGGAAATGTGTAATCTGTGGTGATTAAAAACGTCAAAATCAGTCAAATTTCGTAAACACAAAATGTAAACAAAGAAAACTTTAGTAAAGATTTTATAGTTTATCGTGCTAGGACCTTGAAATATAAGTTTACAAAGGATGAAGACTTGTGGTGATCCTTTGAACAACAAGAGCTTGGTTGCAACGCTATATTAGCAAAGGCGTTGACAAACAGCAGGCAAGAAACACATGGAGCTCTTTCCTACTAAAACACAATACAGGAAGAAAGGCTTCATAGCTTCAGAGAAGAGAAAGGGGATGCATGATGATTGCATCAGAAGATTCTAACAAAAAAGGGAAAATAGAAAAAGAGGTTGCTGAGGAACTTTTGTGTAACCTAGCTAAGCGGAAAGTAACAGAAATAGAGCTATCATGTAGTAGTTAGTTTAGTTTTTGTAAATAAATGGATAATGGTGTGTTCAATATAAACATAAGTCATTTTAGTTTTTTAATTAAACCATCCCTGTACCTACCTGATCCTTGCAAACTCAGCTTTATTTATTGGATAATAATATTGATGCCAGAGTACAAGAAATGATTTTTATTATAGAAAAAGACAAAAAAATCTATTAAATTGTTTATTTTAAAAAGTCAGGTCACATTATAATAGGTTTAGGGCCATATAGCCGCTACATACGAACGAATTAGCCACGGACTACAGTACAGTAGGTAGGGTATCCTTGATAAGCCGGTATTTGGAAAATTCGACCTCGTCAAATAGTTCCAATGGGTTTTCTGCATCCCAATATCCCGTGATGCGTTGTCGTCGTATAAAAATTTAGTAAATTCCTTTGCACATTCACGTTTTTACACTCGATTATTCACACTAATGTCCTAAGGAAAACTCAAGGTAGCTCGCGACCTACCTTACGTTGACAGCTATTTGACAAAACCTCGAGCGAGGATTTCCTTGAGGAATTCTCAAGTGAAGGATGAGTGAAGTGAATTTTGATGTCTATAGATACCAAATCACGATTTCAAGGCTGAGTCGAGTGGAGGTGGAGTTAAGGTTACGACTAAGAATATGGGGGTAAGAATAGAAAAACAACATTGCAATACCTACAATAGGTCTGTAGGTACGTTAAAATTTAATTAAAATTTAATTAATAAAATTAAAAATAGGCTACTTTTGATCCCACGGGAACGAGAACTATTCACCGCGGGGCGCAGCTATTAGTAGTATTTATGTGTGTTTCGTTCATGGCATCGAAGCGAAGCTCTCAAACGGATGAACTGATTTGAAATAATAATTACTTTATGTAGTTTGAATATAGTTTTGTTCGAAATTTGACTTGTCAGAGCGTTCTTATCTTAGACATGTTTGGAGGAAATCAGACCAGCTCTAAATGCGACGGGTCACAGCTTAATACTTTAGGTTTTAATATATTAATACTCTAGCTAGGGTCTGTGGTCTGATGATGACCAGAATAGGATGATCAGGAACTATTCTAATTGATTTGAGTGCGTTTCGGGGGTTATTTATTTGAATGCATTTAAGAACCCCTGGATGACCGAAATTTTTCTCGGTTTACATTGCCTGAAAACACGTAAGTATTAAACGACATGTAAAAATGAAACCTATCTTCGATTTATCGCTCCCGATACCCCCTGCATAAAATTTTATGGAAATCGTTGGAGCCGTTTCCGAGATACAGATTATTCAATGGTATTATATATAAACTCAAAAGTCATAACATAACATAACTACTATACCTACCTATACAAAAACATAAATAAAATATTTTCGTCTCAACTAAAACGAACGGTAATGTTTGGCTAAATTTTATTTTTCTAGATGACCTTTGCTTGGTTAGCTGACTAATCATACAATGCAAATTGGATGGAGGAACCTATCTAATAATGGTTACCATTATTAGATAGGTTACCATTATTATCTAATAATGGTTACCATTATTAGATAGGTTAATAAAGTAGATAACTAAGTAGGTACTTAATTTTTTTTCTTAAATATTTACCAGAAAAATTAAAAATGTTAACAAACAAGGAATCGTACATTTGACCCGAATAAAACGTCAATGACTTGTTATTTGTAGACCCCACATTGTGTCTTATCTTTTTAAAACATGTCATTCTCAAGTATGTAGGTACAATCAGCCAAGAAAACGGTGGAATAAGTAAGCTCTTATGAGTAATGCTCGGTTCCTATATCGAACGTACGGATGACCGTAGATCGAATGTCATAGCAACGTTGTTATCTGTCAAAAAGTGTCATACATTTTGTGTTGTATATACAACGATTCTATAGAGATAGATCAACGGTTATCTACAAGAACGTCTTAAGCAAGCTTCACCACGAGCGCTTCGAACAATAGGAAACGTTGGAGGGAAAATTCGAGAGTAGGACGATACAGCTTAGCATTTTATCTCGGCGGGTATTTTTATAAAGAGATTTTTATAAAACATATTTGTTATGTTTGTCATTTCTGTCTATACGAGTAGTTGCGCTACACGCAATAGATTGTATAATTTTGGTAAGAATTTATCTTTCCGCGTAGAATGTTGCTACGCCGTAGATGCTCTACGCAATTATCGACGTCATCCGTCCGGAAATGATAAGAAACACATCTTTTAAAAAAACACAAATCTCAAAGTCATCTGCCCTAGCCATGTTACATTTCGACAATCGCTTTCGATTAGAAACTAAAAAAAATGTATAGCAATTGACATTCGATGACAAAAACTCGAGCGATCAGAGGCCCTAGCCATGTTACATTTCGACAATCGCTTTCGATTAGAAAATGTATAGGAATTGACATTCGATGACGAAAACTCGAGCGATCAGAAATGTCAAATCAAAGGTGTAGCGATGATAGAAAAAGAATAGATACGAAACATTTGTCACTTGTCTACGCGCCCAGAGACCCTACTGGTGAACTGTTACGAATTCGATATCCCCCAACAAAAGCTGACCCCGAAAATTGACACGAAACTTCGTTTTTGTGGATCCCAAGTAGGGCCTCTGTTCCTGATGTACTTAGATAGTCTCTACCCTACTATTTCTCTTGCTATTGGGGCGTAGCTTGTTTAGAAGTTCTTGATAGATCGTTGAAGTTAAGCGATATTCTGAGCGATCACAATTTGTATAGGTGACCGCTAGTGACATAAACAGCTAAGCGCTTCCGTGCTTCGGATGGCACGTTAAATTGTCAGTCCCGGCTTTTAAAGTCGTTAAGCAATGACGGATGCCTTTAGGCGGCCTAAAATCTCCGTCCCCAGAGTTGGCCACTTGCTCATACGAACGAACGAACTTCGACAAAATATAAGATCTCCAATTCCTTATTACTGTACTCAATAACTGATACTGCAATAAATGTTATTGTATAGACAACTTATAGAGTACAAACAGCTAGTCGATAAGAAAATGCGTCAAGAGTGTAGTGATTGACGCGTGGAGGGGGCGTGGTCCCTATCGCGTGATAAAGGAATAGCTATTTACTTGGTGTTCCTATACAACATTTTATTCAAAAGGTCTAAAAACAACTTTTAATGCTGCCAGTGTATTGGGCACGCATCGATCTGGCACTGGCTTAAATCAGGTGCTTTAACCGAAATATCATCTTACTGATAGTTTCGTCTTTGGCGTCATAATAAGGCTTCGTGGACGAGAGGTTGAAGGCAGTCGCGCGGATGCCCGCGGCTTCGCGGGAATTCCGGCGAATTAGAATACGCGCGCCTTCTCTGCGATAAATAAGTATTATAGTAATGGAAATAAAGTTAAAATTCATATGACACTGAAACTGCACTCCGCTTCGCTGCCCTTCGATGCTCTTTTGGTGTGAGTTGAGCCTTACAGTTACAGTTCTCTATGGAAAGGGAGTGATAAATCACCGCTTGAGACACGATTCAAGTTTGAGTGGACTTTGAATACGAACCGTAAAATAGTAATGGAAATAAAGTTAAAATTCATATGACACTAAAACTTCACTCCGCTTTGCTGCCCTTCGATGCTCTTTTGGTGTGAGTTGAGCCTTACAGTTACAGTTCTCTATGGAAAGTGAGTGATAAATCACCGCTTGAGACACGATTCAAGTTTGAGTGGACTTTGAATACGAACCGTATAAACGTATTCTACTTATATTTATAAACGTATTATATATAAACGTATTCAAAGTTTGGTTTATACTATAAAGCAACCCTATAAGAATTGAGTTTCGAAACAGCTTATCCTAATTCCGCAAGATAAGTAGTCGACCGTTGCTCGGAGGTTATCATCATCATCACGCAAACGCTGAGTGGGGCCAATCGGACACACCCTCCAAACAGATAAAGAACTAGGTTTAAAAATAGCGCTGATAAGAAATGGTCACTTATTTCGTGGTATTTTTCAACTGTACTAGCGGCCAATTTTTAGTAACCTATATATATTTGGTTTCGCACAATTGGTAGTTATTTTTCATATTTTTGTATGGAAGTAATGTCTAATTATACCTTCCTATATAAGTAAACCAAAAATTGATCGATGTAGTAAATCAGTCATCTGGTTACCATAACACAAGCATTAACTTGCTTAGCTTAGTACTAGATGACGCTGTGTGGAATGTCCCAGAATATTTGTTATTATTATTTATTAATTATCAACCGATAGTTTATCACTTTTCAGAGTTGGCCACTTGCTCATACGAACTTATTTACTTAACCGATAGTAGGAAAAACCAAAGATAGGTTATTGAGACTAAGAGAAGGTTCATATCTGACGGAACATGCGTCGCGTATTTACGCCAGAACAGACAAATGTATAGAAAAACACTTGACCGTTCACACTCAACCGATGATACGTTAGTACACTAGATGATACGCTCCGCGTATTTTACGTCAGATATAAACCTTCCCTAAATTTGCGTTTTTATCAATACAAAGGCGCAGCGACTGCGCGGTTTTGCGTTCAAAATATAAACGTGCTCAATTTTAATAAAAATAAGATCTGAATTAAAAAGTTCAAATAACATTTGTCACTGAGTTTAACGACACTATAATAGGTATTTGTTTATTTGCTTCATACTAGATAAACAGAGTTTTATCATCCTTTTATAAATCACTCCTTCACCACGGCGATGTGTCATGGCACAGTTACAATCGTAATCTGTTTCCAAAGTGCCCAATCATTCCCTAAATCATCAACACTTTAATATGAACACTACATGCAACTATTAGGTACTTACATATAATTTATTTTGTAAATATTTGGTTCCATCGGAATTTACACACAACGCGTCAGCCTTGAGGTGGGACTGACGATGAATATGTCGAAGACCAAACTAATTACTAACAGCAC
The DNA here is from genome assembly GCA_963582015.1 of Xanthorhoe designata. NCBI lineage: Eukaryota > Metazoa > Arthropoda > Insecta > Lepidoptera > Geometridae > Xanthorhoe > Xanthorhoe designata. The sequence continues at coordinate 2,539,000 of OY757049.1, forward strand.
TCAACACAGAGTGGACGTAGGAGGTGTGGGGATAGAGTACCTACGTCCAGGAGTATCTTATCTTGGCTAAATAGTTTATCTTCAGCAGCAAGCAAGGCAAGTTAAAAAAGTCGCCCGGCAAACAGAAAAAGCCTGGAGAAGCTTTTGGTCAATGAAAGATCTGATGAAGGGAGAACTACCACTAGGTATATCTTAAAGAGGCTCTTGGACGTTGCGCATCCTCATGGTTTTGAACATTATAAACAAGAACCTAAACGGGAACTTCATATTTTCACTCATCATACCATGGCGCATGCAACTGTGCCGAAATATCGGGAAACTCATAATTCCACGAATCATGGTATGCCATTATAAACACTAACGGGATATTTACCCGTTAGTGTTTATAATGGCATAGGTAAGTTTATAAACATTGGCTACAAGTGTTGTTAATAACTTGAACGTGATGTTAAATTATCATACCTTCCTAACTATGTAGATAATAGGTTGAAATAGTTAGCCAAACAATTATTATTCGCCACGTGGCTTCTTAGATTTCCATGATCTAAAACCATGACATGATCAGATTTTTTTGTCTATTCACGAATAATTGACTTGTAGTTAACTTGCTAAACTTTCTACAAGCTATTTTTTCTTACCGTAACCTTAAACAATGTGTGAAAAACACCATTTTGTAGGTATCTACCAAAACTACAACCCACACGGGTTGTTTTTTTTTTATGGTTTTTCCTATTTATATTATCGATATAAACAGCGATGCAATATAAACAGGAAAGTACAGAATAATAATATTATTTACAGCTTTTGAACAGTTTATTGACATTACTGAAAAGCCGCTGCAGAGCATAATCCAAGACGCTGACAGAAAACTAATATTTTCAGAGTAAACTTTGTTCACTCGTAGTTTTCATGTGTTTACAACCCTGTCGAATCAATGAGTTATAAAGGCAGTAATGAGTGGGCTCGGCTCAGAGCTAGCTCAACAGCCGTCGCGGTCGGACGTGCCTAGACATAGCGCAAGCATGTCGAGAGACGAAGTATCTATACACATTCTGAGGAAGGTTGTGGCGGATGGATTTTTACTTGGAAGCTGTAAGTAGAATTTTACATAATTTCACGCTGGTTTTTCTGAAGGTATCACACATTTCTTCATATTTTCAGTCATCATATTCTTGTTGTTTTTATTTTGGATAGGGTGGACTATTAATGATACCTAATTATAAACATTCAGTTTAAAATAAAAAAAACTAGTTTATATACATTTTTGAAATAAACATTTGCTATATTTTACAGTAGGTATTTGATTTATCTAATTAGCCATAGTAAAGTATGGTCATAATTTTTGGTAGTTAGCTAAAAGCAAATACATAAATACTTATTTACTACGGTGCGCTATCGTTTGGAATGCAACATTAAAACATTATTTATCTTCCTTCGTATAAGCGGAATCCGCATAAGTAACAATTTAGTCATTCAACTTGCTTCGATCGATATTTAACAGTATATTTTTATCGAGATCGGAAGTACCTAAGTAATAGCACTAATAGGAACACCAGTCTAGTGACCAAGGCTTTTTAGTTGGCTAAGTGCCAAAATAAATCTATAATGTAGTTCGTTCGTTCGTATGAGCAAGTGGCCAACTCTGGTGACGGAGTTTTTAGGCCGCCATAAGGCCTATAAAATGTAGTGAACTTAACTTATAAATTCGTATCAGCATGTGGAAACTCTGATGACGGAGGTTTTAGGCTGAACAGTTTCTTTATGGTGTCTGTTTGTATGTGTCAAACTACCGCCACAGCCTATTTTATTTTATTATTACGAAAAACTGAATGATTCGTTTGTGAAACCTATCATAAGCTTTTTTTAATACCTCTGAAATAGTTTTATTTTGTATAGTTTAGGAGTAGCGATTTTGGACTTAGTGGCTACCAAACTCTGTTTTCGTTCTCTTCATAAACAGGCTAACAACACACAGCGAAGCTGCAGGTGGATATACTAAATAGTATCCAACTAAACTAAATAACTATATCTCAGATTCGAATCTTGAATGATTGCATTTATGAAAACCTAACCTACTGTAGAATCTTTATTTAAATTTCTTTATAGATTGTGTCATGGTGCCATTTTTTCAGTGATCGTCGGTCTGGTGCTAGTACATATGCTATGGATGCCGTTCCAGCGAGGGTTCTTCTGCGGAGACGAGAGCCTCATGTTCCCGTACAAAGGGGACACCGTCACGGTTCTCGTGTTGAGACTTGTTGGCATCGGCCTCCCTGCTATAGCTGTAAGTACAAGATACATCGATAATACAATCCTTTTTTTTTAACCTATCATGTCCCACTGCTTAGCAAATGTATCCCTTTTCTCCCTCCACGTATCTCGGTTCATATAATCACTATACATACTATAAAACAAAGTCGCTTTCTCTGTCCCTATATCCCTATGTATGCTTAAATCTTTAAAACTACGCAACGGATTTTGATGCGGTTTTTGTTAATAGAGGAAGAAAAAGTTTTCATGTCTTTATTTTTTTTAATTTGTAGGCAGTGCAAAGAAAATGATAACATACATACTAACTCAGAATAAAATCTCATTGCATCTTAACAGTTTGACGCATACAACCACCTTTATGTACTTTCTTATAACAGTCATTAGTTTAACTTGCCTCGCAGAAAGAATAAAAAGTAGAGTATAATTATGCATCACGGGCTTAAATGTGTATTTGTCTTGGGTTATCTTGAACCTCTCGTACTCGGGGTTCAATATAGCGCCCGCTACATAATATAACTACTTTAAGCCCTTATTATTAATTTATATCTTTTATTTTCAGGACTTAAAATTACTTAGTGATTATGTTAGTCCGTTGACAACTTAAATTAAATCTACACATAATATATTATTTTAATAGGTTATTCACGTTGCATAAAGTACTATAATACAGTTTAAAAAACATAAACATGGGTAAGTATGTACTGTAATGTTACGCTTGTCCTACATAACAGTATATGTAACAAAAGCAGATAAATCATAACAATTGAATTTATTTCGCTCTGTAAGTAATTCTAATAATATTTAACGATTTATACATAGCATGCAATGTGCATAACAAACATGTTAGCAGTCTTTAAACGATTTTTTTTGCACATATAAATGGATGAGAATAATACATAATTGTCTGAGTAGGTACAGATAGATTGCCTCGCAATTTTAATCTTGTATTTTAAAGTACCACCTTATAGTGGACATACACGCTACGAGAAATCGTTACGATCAGACGGTACAGTTCGAACTGTATACCGATAAATCGCTATGCTTTAAAACTGTACAGTTTTATTAACAAACATGTAGCGATTTATCGGTACCGTTCGAACTGTACCGTCTGATCGTAACGATTTCTCGTAGCGTGTATGTCCACTATTAGAGCACTGCACACCATGTGTGTATCAATATTCATAGACTATCAACACTCCTTCATAGCATATAGAAAGAGAAAAAAATAATTAAGTATCTTTATTTATAAATTGTTTACACATTGTGGAAACAACTCAAGTATCAATATTAGTAATATTGAATAGGTTTGTATCACGCGTGTGTATTGCGTTTTTATCGATACGCGCAGTGCCTACGCTTTCAAAGAAAGTAGAGAGCACGACTCTATTTTTTTAATTTGAGCATGACAAAAGCTTTCAGTCAGCTAGTATAATAATATTTATAGAATAAACCTTGACATTGGTATAAGTAAGTGCATTGAACTTCATCTTATAGATCAGATCACAAAGAAAGAACTCCGGATGATACTTATAACTCGCCATTGTGGCATGTCCTGTTCGACGATCACGGCAATTCTACCAATTAGACCTGCATTCCAGATCCAGATCAAACTAAGGCTTAGCTACATACCTAGTCCTAAGACTCTAGTATTCAGGAGTCTGTATTAACACTTGAGTCTTTACTCAAGTATATCGATTTTTTGACAGTTCTATATAGAAACTGAGTGATGAATCAGCGCTTGAGACACGATTCACGATTGAGTTTGGTCTCTGAATTCTGAGCCTAAGACTACATAAGCCTATCAAATCCACGTGTCTTTCATATCACATTTACCTTCCTGCTGATAAGCTGTTATTTCTTATTACTTATTGCTCGTAAATCGAAGACGATTTACGAGCAATTCAGTTTCGAAGAAAATGTATTAATATTTGTATGTACCTATTCATATTTATATTTAATTCAGATAAGAATGATTTCAGATAAGAATCAGTTTAGAAAATCAATCACTATGAATTTCTAATAAGTAGGTACTTAAAGCCAACACAATGGTCAACTCCTAAACACTTTTTTTATTTTTATTTTTAAGCGCGATTGTAGAAATGTAGCTTGGCTAGGGGATAATAGATACGTGATTGCGTCACACATCGGCATCGCCGCGAAAACATGTAGGCAGTACCTAGTAATAAAGTAGGTATACACTTCTATTGGTCATAGATAAGATAAAACATTGTGCAACTTATTCTATCACATGTCACCGTAGTAAAGTATACATTTCTATGGGTCACGATAATGAAAATCATCTCGCAATTTATTTTCGCACTATCACCGTCTTTACAACGTTAACGTAGTAAGTAATAAATACGGGGCCGTAGAATGTATGTAATGTAATTTTTTTTTTGCCTTCTTTTAATGTTGACTGAAATGCGAAGTTGCACTTGGTGGCCACAAAACTCTGTTTTCGCTACTCTTCCTTAACTATACAAAAGCTGTCAAACTGCGCAGTGGTCGATGATTGGTGGAGAGGTAAAGCGCCAAAATGTCACACTATCTATGTATTGTGTTCACACACTGGTCTTCTTAAATACAATATTATACATAGTATTAAATTGATTTTCACTAATGTCCCAGGTATAGGCCACGTAAAAAGAGCGCTGACTGTCAAACTGCGCAGTGGTCGATGATTGGTGGAGAGGTAACGCGGCGCACTTCATACCATTGATTTAGCGAGTGCTATTGGTTCGTCAGCGAGTGAAATTGGCTCGTCTGTATAAATCATCTAGTGAAGATGTAAAGGCTTGAGATTTATATTGATTTTACAGTTCATAATCTGCGAATGGGCGCTTCTCCGCAAAGAGAAGAGTGATCAGCGAGTCTTCGGCGTGAGGATCCCGGCGTGGATCCGGGGCGTGTACTGCGTCGCCATTTCTTTCGCCATTGGAGTGTGCTTCAGCGAACTCTCCACCGAAATCGCTAAGAACACCATCGGGAGACCTAGACCACACTTTTTCGATGTAAGTTTAATTTACCATACATTTACCCCCGCAGTATAATGTGATAAGCATTATTATATTATAGCATCATGATAAGCATTAATGTTATAATGATGACTAGTTTGCGTGGTGCGCGTGCTGCAAGCAGCACGCGGTTTTCTTTTTCCATGTTTCTGACAGGTAGAGAGACCCTTATAAAATTTTGAGAATCCATAGGAGATATAAAATATTTAATAAACCGCAATGGGAAGCCCTAAATCAGTATGAAAACCCTTTAGGAGCCCTAAACCATTAAGAAAAAAAAAAAAGAAAAAAAAAACCCATGTCGTCGGCCCTGAGTTACGCTTCACCCACTCGACCTTCGTTACGCTACGGAGGTCGGCGGCTCGCTTCGCTCGCCACCTCCCCCCTCCGCTCCACTCAGGTCTCGTAGGTTCGCTCCACTCAGGACCTCCGACCTGTTTGAGGTCTGCGTGGTGCGCGAGCTGCAAGCAGCTCGCGGTATTTTTTTCCTATTTTTGACAAGTAGAGACCCTTTAGAAAAAAAAAAAAATTAAGAAAAAAAAAATTAAGAAAAAAAATTTTTTAGAAAAAAAAAAAAAAAAAAAAAAAAATAATTAAAAAAAAAAAATTTATAAAAAAAAAAAATTCCTCTCAATTTTCCAAGTCGTCGGCCCTGTGTTACGCTCACCCACTCGACCTTCGTTACGCTACGGGGGTCGGTGGCTCGCTTCGCTCGCCACCTCCCCCCTCCGCTCCACTCAGGTCTCGTAGGTTCGCTCCACTCAGGACCTCCGACACCTACCTACTATAATATTTGTTCAAAAACCTAATGGATATCTCTAACCGTTGTGAAGTTACAGCCCTTTCAATTTTAGGGGAGGTTGGGGAGGGGGGGGGAGAGTTTTGAAAAAATATTTTGTCTAACCAAGTTCCCCTTAATACAAATCTGAAAAAAAATTTGTTCCAAGTCTTAAGGCTTTTGAGATCCGCAAAAGGGGGGGAGAGGGGGGGCAAAGGGGGCAACACTGAAAAAAAATTTTTACTTTCCCGAGCCTCCTCTATCCGATTCCGCAAAAAAAATTGTTCCAAGTCTTAAGGTGCTCGAGATTCTAAAAAGGGGGGGGGGAAGGGGGGCAAAAAGGGGGGGTTTGCGATTTTTCCCGAAGTCACCAGACCTACCTCTATACGAATCCGTCAAAATATACCTACCTCCCCATCCACCAACAGGGAGAACAATTCTGTCAGTCAGTCAGTCAGTGAGTGGTAGTCTAAGTTTATATATTAAACTTAACTGTACCGTTATTAGAAACCTAATTATGAGAGTAGCTTACTTGATTTTAACCTAGTACAAGTCGTGCTTAATCAATCCATCCTCTATATCCGCTTCCCCTTCCAACTCCGCCCGCCCCTCCGCTATAATTTCCCCCACCATCCACCACCTGGCACCTCGAGCCTGGAGCGAGGTCTGGGCTCATTGGCTTTTTGATTTTCGACCAAGAAGGTCGTACTAGCACTGAGTCTGGCTCCCACGGACTAGGGTCAGTGTTTTTTGTCGTGCAGTGTAAATAAAGATCGGTAAGTCTTTAAACTTTTCTACATGGTGCGGAATAGGCTTTATGCCTCACAAACGGCTTTGCCGTTCGATTTCTTACAATAATCAAAGACTTTGTGTAAAGTACCTACAAATTCTTTGCCTACGATGTAAGAATTACATTTGATTCACTGTTATTTTCTTCTTTTAGAAAATGGTGATGCGGGCATTTTTATTCGATGAAATTGCTTCCTTTTTGTAACAATTAACATTTTTTATGTTGATTTTAGCTTTTGACATCGAGCAATATGGAAAAAGTGATCAATCCATCGGAGGATGAGCGTGTGAAGCGGAGTAGATCGCGAAAACGGAAGGTGTCGAGGTCTTCGAGCTCAAGCTCAAGTTCTAGCTCGAACGAGAGCTCAAGCGCTAGTAGTGATAACCGTGATCATAGAAGGAAGAAAACTAAACGGAGCAAACGTAACAGTAAGTTTAATCAACTACTAGCGGTCATTTCTAACCTCGACAGTAAAATAAGCAAGCGTTCTTTGAGTGGGTCAGTGGCAACAGGGGAAGATTGCAGTAGTTGCGCGATAGATCCAAACATAAGTGGGGATTTATACGATGAAGAACCATTTGACATGCAACCTGAGCCCGCTAATAGCCCTAGCAACACTGCTGCGCCCCCCTGTGACCCACAATTTGATTTTTCGGTCAGTACGAAAATAAAAGAACCTGCTGTGCCTTTGACTTCTTTAGCGTATTTGGAACATTTGAAAGCTCTTCAACACTTTGGAAAAACTGAATGGAAGAGTGTACGCTACACGGAGGCTCAAAAACAGTATGTTCACGCTCCTGGATTCACTAGCCTCGAGTCCAACACTGAGGTCAGCAACTATGATAATTCTAAGTTTACAGCGCATATGGAAACTGCATTTTCCGGATTAACTTTTGCCTTACTCAAGCAAAGTGAAACAATACGAGATGACATGCGTAATTTCCTCAACTGGGCACAGCAAGAAGGAGAGCTAAACTATACAAAGATATTTGAGAAACTCAACGAAGTTTTCACGAATGGTGAGTACCCGAAAATTACCAGTGACTTACTTCAAATGACGTGCGGCCACAGGGCAGAGTTGATTCAATACAGAAGGGATGCCATACTAGCCTCTGTAAAAGATCCACTGCATAAAGAGGTTTTAAAAAAGATCCCTCCTTCTTGTGTCGCATTGTTTGATGAGGAAAAATTCAGTGCCGTGCTGGAAAAAGCCGGAGGTGTCCGAAACTTGTTTTGGCCTAAAAACAAAGGCCGCACGACCGCTGCGCCTCAAAATAATTCAAGGCCGTCTGTAAACCAGCCAGCTTCGAGCAGACATAATCAGAAGCCATTTCGAAACCAAAATGACACCAGAAACAACACCCAACCCAAAGCCGGGCCGAGTCATAACTCGCATCGAGGCAGGGGTGGCAAACATTACAGAGAACAACGTGTGCAATACAAAGGTCGCAAGACCGGCTCTCCCTCATCCCACCGGGAAAGGAGCAGCCAGCACAAACGGAGATATTGACGTGATGAAGCCTTTTCGTGCCGGGCAACTACAAAATTATTACCATCGGTGGAGAATGCTCAGGGCTCCGCCCCACATTCTGAAAATGATAAAAGGGTATCGAATACCTTTCGTAACAAAACCACCTTTGCAGTTGCCGAATCTAAATTACAAGAAAACGACATACTCGCCAGAGATGTCAAGAATTATTCTGGAAATGAAATCCAAAGGCGTGGTACGTCAAGTAAATCAATCTCCGAGCTTCATCTCCACAATGTTTTTAAGGCCAAAAACAGACGGCACGTCAAGGCCAATATTCAATTTAAAGGACCTAAACAGATATGTTCTCATCGACAAATTCAGTCTGATAAATACCCGAAAAGTACTACAATTCCTTCAACCTCAAGATTGGTTGGCCAAAATAGACCTGCATCAAGCATACTTTCACCTCAATATAGCACCGAGCCATCGGCGCTATTTAAGGTTGGATTACAACAAGAATTTATACGAAATGACCTGTCTTCCATTCGGTCTGGCTTCGGCCCCGAAAGCGTTTGCCTCCGTTACAAACTGGATGGCCCAGATACTGCGGCAAAGAGGACTTCGTCTAATAGTTTATTTGGACGACTTTATGTTAGTTCATCAAGACCAAATAACTCTACACATCTGGGTTGGATAATAAACCAGCAGAAGTCCATTCTGATACCACAGAAGTCTATAGAGTTTCTGGGCATTATGTGGAACACCTGGCAGAACATCAAGTACCTACCGGATCGCCAGACATCCAAGATAAAGGTTCAGGTACAGAACATGTTGAAAACAAACGCAACAAACTTACAATGCCTTCAAAGACTGATCGGTACATTGAATTTTGCATGTTTTGCGATCACAAGAGGAAGGTTAAACTTTCGAGCCTTGCAAGCGCATGCAAATGCCTTGTTAAAAGTACCTCCTCAATCAGTCATTTGCCTAAGCCCGAAAGCGAAAAAAGAGCTTTATTGGTGGCTGAAAAATTACCTTTCGGGATCAACGATACACAACCCTCTGCCCTCACATTACCTGACAACAGATGCCAGCGACATAGGGTGGGGTGCAACACTCAACAACTTAACCCTACAGGGAAATTGGTCCGCTGCCGAACAAAATCTCCACTGCAATCTAAAAGAAATGATCGCTATTCTCAAAGTGCTGAAAATGCATGGACAGAGCCTGACCTCACGAGCCTTGTTGATCCAATGCGACAACAAGACCGTGGTCTCATACCTGCGCAACGAAGGCGGAACCCAGTCGCAGGCCCTAGTGAATTTGACCGCAAAAGTATTTCAGCTGTTGGACCGGTTCAATATACATATGACCATCTACTACCTGCCGGGGAATTACAATACCGAAGCAGATCGCTTATCACGGCAGCGAGATCCTCCGGAGTGGCATCTGCTCCCGTCAGTTACGAGGGTCGTATTCGAGAAGTGGGGCGTACCTGTAATAGATCTCTTTGCCTCCAATCGAGCTCATGTTGTTCAGAATTATTGCACGCTCGACGTGTCCGACTCGCAAGCACAGCATCACGATGCTCTGGGGATGATCTGGGACTTCAAGCTAGCGTGGGTATTCCCCCCACCGCACCTCATTCCAAAAGTCCTTGCTCATCTGAACAAAGCATCGGGAATTTACCTTCTTGTAGTTCCCCGTTGGGAAAAGGTATTTTGGAGGCCCGATCTAAAAGCCAGAGCGTTGACCCATCCGTTCACGGTCAAGAATCTATCGAAAGTTCTCATCGATGTATCAACGAATCGTCCACCGCCCAGAGTGCAAGAACTAACACTCGAAATTTGGAGATGTGGGGGTGGGATCCCTTCTTGAGCGATTGGTCGGATCAACAAAAAGCGCTGCTGACCTCTAGTTGGCGTCAATCTACACAGAACACTTACCGACCAGCCTGGAAAAGGTGGCTCACCTGGGCCGCCAACAACGATGTCAATGCAGTAAGTCCCAATGGATCTCAACTTGCGCGCTACCTAACTGACCTGCACCAGAAGGAAGGCCTATCATTAAGAACAATAATGGTGCATAAGTCTGCGGTATCTACTTTGTGCGACCCTAACAGTCAGACGAAGCTGAGCTCTCATACACTTGTCAAACAAGTTCTAAAATCGATATCCTTAGCTAACCCGAAGCAGCCAAACCCACCGATTTGGGACATTGATATGCTAACATCCTTTTTAAGACAAAGAAACGCTGACACTACAAGTTTTTACGAAGCATCAGGACATACGGCTGCAGTTCTTCTCCTATGCTCGGGTCGTCGGGTACACGATTTGACCCTATTAAAAGTCTCGCCACAACATTTTATTCAGCTCGAGGATAGTATTATACTTTGGCCAGCTTACGGTTCCAAAACAGATACAGCAAGTCGAAGACAGTCTGGCTGGAAATTAATTCAAAACAAAGATGACAAGACCTTGGACCCAGTATATTGGGTGAATCACCTAATCAAGCTATCTGAACCTAGAAGAGCAGAAGCTACCTCTGATAATTTATTCCTTAGCACATTTGGCAAGCCAAAGCCGGCTACGCAGACAATTATTTCTGGATGGATTAAGAAGTTGTTGCGACAAGCAGGCATTGAAGCCACGCCAGGTAGTCTCAGATCGGCTGTTGCTTCGAAAAATTGGACAGAAAACTTTCAATTGGATGACATCCTGTCACGCGGAAACTGGAAGTCGGCCAATACATTTCAGAAATTTTACTGTAAAGAAGTTGAACCCAGGACGGAGAACTCTGCTTTGATTACTTCTTTCTTCAAACCAACAGATTGATTGTTGATTAACAATCGTTGTCTTGAAGAAGAACTTACATAATAGTTAAAATATTTGATTTCGGTTTGGAAACAATTACAATCCATGGTTTTCATAATATTGTTCTCATATAAGTTGATTTTTGATGCTAATACTTACAGAGATACTAGATTTACTAGATACCTAATAATATAAAGCCTTGTCTTCTGTGTTATTTACTTTGTACCTAATAAATATTTACATTTCATAATATATAAAAGTTTTATTAACCAACTCTATTTAAGTATGCCTGCAGATCAGACATAAATTTTCATAGTAGGTACCTACCTATCACATTGGCGTCACCATCACCACCAGGCGATAACAGACATCTCTCTCATAATTAGGTTTCTAATAACGGTACAGTTAAGTTTAATAGCTACGTTTTACCTGTAATTAAAACGTTTATTAAACATACTTACCTTATTAGAAACCTAATACTTTAAACCCTGCCTGGTGGCCTAGGCTTTATTGTATCAGGGAAAAGCCAATGAGCCCAGACCTCGCTCCAGGCTCGAGGTGCCAGGTGGTGGATGGTGGGGGAAATTATAGCGGAGGGGCGGGCGGAGTTGGAAGGGGAAGCGGATATAGAGGATGGATTGATTAAGCACGACTTGTACTAGGTTAAAATCAAGTAAGCTACTCTCATAATTAGGTTTCTAATAAGGTAAGTATGTTTAATAAACGTTTTAATTACAGGTAAAACGTAGCTATTATAAATAATAATAATGATTAAAGTCGATTTTACTCCGTATAACATGAGCTATCTGTCAGTCTCATCAAAATTGGTTCAACCGTTTCGGCTTAAAGATATAAAATTGAATTTATTAAATTTTAACCATCCGTTCCGATCGATCGATAGTCGATCTATGTAAGTATAGGTATTTGTATGTTATTTACAAAAAAAAAATATATAAGTAAGTAGTAAGTATATTATCAGTCATTAGTTACCATAACACAGCATAGCTTGGGAAATTTCTTAGCTTGGGACTAGATGACACTGTGTGGAGGATATCCAAGGATATTTACTATCTCATCTTTCACTCTTTTCACACATGTCTGCATTTACAATCCTTAAAAAACGAAAGTAGTACCTATTGTGGTAGTATTATGTCATACGAGCTCAGAAAATGAACTCAGCGTGAATTATTTTAAATACTCCGGTTTTTAATGAGTAGGTCGAAGTCGATAGAATGACATTGACATTTAAATTTCATGTTTGTGTCTAGAAAAGAAGCAATTTTTAAAATTTAAATACTTGTTCAAGATTCACTTTGTGTAGTTCTATTTTATTTTGTTCTTTAAAGAAATTAGGACGTTCGTATGTTCCATTATTGTATCAAGTCGGTGAACAATAGAATCAATGACGACTGGTGTTGCCAAGTCAGCTAGATGCACTTGAGCGAAGGCTAAACTAGTTTCCTAGTGATGTGTCATGTGGTGTTAGCCATATCATCGTTGTGTTTAATCTTAATCAACGTATCTCTAGTTACATATACCTACGTAAAATAGGTAGTGCTAAAGAAGGAAGTGTGAGTACCTAGTACCGCTTTCGAGCGCGTGTTAGCTGAAGGGTAAGTAACTTGTATGCTACACAGGGCCGGGCTACTCTTAAGAGCGCGTCTATGGGTGAAACTAGCGCCACCGCCTATTTTATTTTATTATAACGTTGAACAAAAGAATTTAAAAAATCTGAATGTACAGTTTGTGAAACCTATCATAAGCTTTTTTTAAGGGAGGAGTATCGAAGTTGCACTTCGTTGTCTGTTTCATTCCTCCTAAACTATACAAAATGAAACTATTACATAAGTATTAAAAAAAAGCTTATGATAGGTTTCACAAACTGTACATTCAGATTTTTTAAATTCTTTTGTTCAACGTTATAAAAAAATAAAATAGGCGGTGGCGCTAGTGTCACCCATAGACGAAAACGATTTATCGTGCCAAATATTGTAGTTCACCCACTACTATTTTAAAATTAAATGCGAAAGTTTAGTGCCTACCTGTAGATGTAAAGATACATGTATTGTTACTGTTTCACGCAAAAACTACTGAATGGATTTTGCTGAAACTTGGAATATACCTACCTACATAGATTAAACACAACATTGATAAAGAAACGATTGTATGTGCTTCAATTACAGCCATGTAAGATTACTTAGACTTGGTATTGAAATGCCAATTCAATGGCAGTTAATACAATTCTGCAAAATAGTCGTTTCTGATAGTTACCTGCTCAGAATACAGAAGAACTATTCTGAGGTTACCTGTATAAAGTCCGTTAAGTAGGTAATTAAGTTAAGAATTTAAATGCAATATGGATCCGATTGCGCGAATAAGAGCCCCGACACAATCATAAAAAAGATGATGAAGTAATAATGGTTGTGATTCATTTTTCTGTTATGACGTTATGAATTGGCATTTCGACAAAAAAAGTACAATGTATAAGTTTGAGGCCAACTTAGGTGGCCGAGATTAAAGACCGCCTGAAGGTTTCGTATTAGGAGCTAACGACTATGTACAAAAAATAATCAAATGTAAACTAAAATACATAAAAGTTCATGAAATGCATTACATAACAGTCATTTTAACATCATACTTTAAGATATTTGCCGACTATACCGTGCCATACCAAGACAGTAATGGGAAAGTGACAGGCAAAATAAAAAAATCTTAATAATTATGATGACACCATCCGTCCTTGCCTTCGGACGTTATATTGATATATCGTGTCTCTTTCAGTGCCTGATAAAATTATGGCAAAGTATAATTGGTAATAGTCGGCAGAGACTTTTTATAAATTTTCCATGTTTATCGGGAGATAAACTTTGATGTAGGGATACAAAACTTCAAAGTTGGTATCATTATTACTTCCAGCTATGCAAGCCGTCAGTGAACTGCAGCCTTCCAGAGTGGCAGGGCCGGTACATCCAGTCCCACGAGTACACGTGCACTGGAGACCAGACCCAGCTCTTCACCAACATGATGAAGTCTTTCTTGAGCGGCCACTCTTCTTGGGCTGCTTTTACAATGATTTACTTGGCTGTAAGTTCCTACTCTTTATCGCATCACCATTATATTGCTGGATGCTCGTTTAGGATCTAGAGTGAGTGAGTGAGAGATTTAAATCGTAGAAAGGAAAGTCTTGCTCTGCAGAATCGTCTATTCCCGTTGTCCCCGTATACCGTGTCCCCGTACTTTAATTGATTTTTTTGCTCTGCTGACGGGAGTTTTTAGACCGCCTAAAGGCCTCCGTCATAGCTTAACGACGTAACGAGTAATTACTGTAAATTGTATTATCCTTGTTTCCTCAAAATAAAATACATTTTGTTGCAAACTATTTATACCTTAGATGTGCAAGAAAAAAGTGGTTTGCCTTGTAAACTAGACGTGGTACTGGATAGTCTCGAATCTTGCCACAAGCCTATCAGTACTGTAAGAAAGTTTGTATGTTTGAATATTTGTTTTTCAATCACGCCCTAACCAAGATTCGGAAAGAACTGGATTACGTATATAGATTTCGCTAGAGCTCTCGGCAGACCACCTGCCAGATGGATGGTCGACAAAGTTGCGATACAGGGTAAGACAGTACGCGTACTTTGGATCTGATGAATAAAAACGAAGTTTCGTGTCAATTTTCGGGGTCAGCTTATGTTGGTGGATACTGAATTCGGTACACTTCACCAACATAAACTGAACCCGAAAATTGTCACGAATCTTCGTTTTCGTTCATCCCAAGGGCCTCTGGATGCAAAAGCCCCAGAGTGTAGCTGTTTGGCGGATAGTTGTGACGATAATTAAGGGTTTGAACGGGCCTCTGACTTTAGTTATTATCAATAGACGTTTAATGTGATTGTTGTTTTTCAGCTCTACCTCCACAAACGCATGACATGGCAAGGTACTCGTCTACTGCGTCACGCTATTCAATTCGCTGTGCTGATGCTGAGCTGGTTCTGCGCGCTGTCCAGGGTCTCTGACTACAAGCATCACTGGAGCGATGTTCTGGCTGGGTACGCGCTGGGAGCTACTATTGCTGTGCTTATGGTAAACATACAAATTCATTTTACTTCTTTTTTTATTCCGTTTCAGTACAAGCCATTTTTTCATGATAAACCTGTTCCTTGAAGTTTTTTAACCAAATAAGAAACAGTGGGTTATAAATCAGTGTATTGTGTATCTGCGAGTTTTTTGCAGCTTCATCAGCACTTGAACGTATGAACAACTATGATACCGTAAAAAGTTCGTATGAGCCAACTTTGCTTGAAAGTCGTCTTCATCGAGATTGTGCTTGGCTTTGTTTCAAGAAAATCTGCTCAGCCATTTTTAAGATCATCAGACATTTCTAGTTTGATAATTATAATATCGAGCGAGAGAACTATAGTTAACTTTTTCTTACAATACAAGTTCGAAACTACAAAGTAGGTACCGATATTCAAATATCATTGATTTTTATACAAAGAAGCAGCATAATGAACTTACCTGTCTTTGTCATATCACTTAAAAAATGATAAACAATTATAATTCAACTCATGATTATCATGTCACCAATAACTTAGTTTCGGTTCTTTGACCCTTGATTCACTGGTGGTCACTGGTGGTTGACCTGTTATCGATAGAACATTTTCTGTTTAAAAATAGTTTTGTTATTGCATCATTAATTGAGTCATGATAAGTGTGAAGATATTCAAAGATATTACCGTATTTGAAGGCGACTTTGGCGCTTGGAGTTGACGTACGACTGGTTAGGGTCACCGGCAAAGTTCAGGGATCAGCTGATTATTATAGGGTTGCTCTGTTTATTTATGAAGGAAACTTTTCTAGTCATTTCTTCAATGAAAAACATCGAAATTAAAAAAATCTTAGAACAAATGTTGTTCACACTGATGAGGTGAATGACCCCTTTTCGGGATATAATACCAATTATGAATCACGTTGTATAAGTTAATTAATTTTCTTTTTCTTTCCAGTGGAGCTACTGTACTGATCTGGTGCAGAAGAAAGATCACGCGCCTCTTTCTCAATTTGAAGTGAATCTCAACTCGAACCAGATGGCATCAATGACGTGATACGGCGGGAGCTGATGCGAAATTGGGTCTTACTAGTCTATTTACTATAAGTATATCACTTAGCTATATCCTAGTAGGTATATCTATCAGGGTGCCATGCCACCGAAAGACAAATGCAGTGAATCTACAGTTTCGTAGTATCTACAGTCGTCGCGATTACGCGTCCTTTTGCTGTAGAGGCCATCCGGGCTTCGAGGGCACGTTAAATAGTCGGTCCCTCCTATAGGCCTTTAAACATTGACGGAGGTCTTCCGGCTGCCTAAAAAGTTTGATTTAGAGTTAGCCACTAATGCATAAGTAGGTAAGTACATAGTTTACTAAATATGCCATTGAATCCAAAAAAATAATAATATAGGTATTTACAATTTTTTTATTACATTAATAATTACTTAAAATCCTATAAGCGCCTAGACAAAATAGCATGGGATGATTCTTATGATATTGCTTGTTTACAAGTATCAGGATCTAAATTATTCGCTCGATCGCAAAATGGATGGGCGACTCCTAGTGCTAGCGCAAGATTATTCGATTCTGTCCACTTAAAATTTTAAAATAATACCTACAGACAGACAAGGTGGTTTTTTTGAGGGTTAAGTCTGAAACCATTAGATTCATCGAATACCTACGTGCTCTATTTTGAAGAAAATAAGTTCTGCATTTAAAGAAAACCTAATAATATTTATATATTTGTATTTGTATTTATAGAAAATATTATTTATAGAAAAAGTAAAATTTAGATTATTTTTTTTGCTTTTAATAAGTAGGTACTTCTTTGTTTAGAGAGACTCTCAAATAAAACTCACCTGTAATTTAGGTATTGTTAACTACTTAGTTACTAAGTTAGTTAAGTAGGTACCTACGCAATAAATAAGTTTTCTGTGAAAAATTATGTAGTACCTATTTACAAATAGTTTTATACCTGTAAGCCTGTAATGTAACTTAGTCAAATTAGTACTTACCCTACATTACACACTTGTGTTCGTCTAAGAAACTTTGCAAGTATTTTTTTGGTTGGGAAGGACAATAGGTAGGTACCTACAATGTATGTATAGGACCTATAAATTTTAACCTACGAAACCAAAACCCTAAAAGTGAGTTCTGGACTGTGTGATAGATTTCAGACTTTGTTCGACCATTATTATATTTGTATAATTTAAAAATAATCAATAGCCCAGCAGTGGGAAACAACGGGCTTATAATATTTTAAATAGAGTTTTTTTCAAGGCCACTTAGGGGGAAGTCTTCATCCGTGAGAGTTATCGAAAAGTCATTAAGGAGTCGCTTGCTCTTTTTTTTTGAATGCAGATCTTATTTTTACTCAAATAGAGCACGTGACGCCAGTTTAACGACTTCCTAAATTGCCGGGTTCCTATATCCAACTAACGGATGTCCGTACGTAGGTCGTCATAGCAACTTTGTTATCTGTCAAAAAGTCTCTTACATTTTGTGTTGAATAAACAACGTTGCTATGACGACCTGCGTACGGACATCCGTTAGTTGGATATAGGAACCCGGAATTAATGGCCCTGAAAATACTCGCCCTGTTTAAAAAAGTCATGAATTCATGAGTGAAAAATAACTTTAAATAAATAATATTTTACCTACATGTAGCTTAACTTTATTTTCTTCTTCTTGTTTTTATCAACAATAAGTTTTTGCAGCAATGAAGAATGCGTTGAAAACTTTCTAATTGAACTTATTCAGATCCTTTTTTTAGAGCCACTGTGCTCTTCGTAGATTTCAGACTAAAGGTTTAAAACAATATAAGTATTATACATACTAATTAATTTGATATTTTTACTTCCTACTTCTTATGTTTCAACAGAAGACCAGTGTTGTTTTGCCATGCGCAATACAACAAATACTAAGTTAGCCTATGTGTACATAATTATGCAGTTCAATAAAAGTCATTTATTTTTTATTAAGTACCTAAGTACTTACATAAATAAAAAAAAATATTTACTTTTACAAAACCAAATTAAAACAATTATAGGCACTTGTTTGTTCTGGTTTTGGTACAAAATAGTACAGTACAACAATTAAATCAAAATGTTTAGGTAGGTAATATTTACGGTGAAACTAAGCCATAACAGAACAAACACACAATTAGCATACAATCAATAGGTACTGATTCCCTAGACTTCTTTCCACAACTTACATTCACCATTCCTGACATTCCACCACACCATTCACAACCTTAAAGCTTAGCACTTACAGAGCATTTTGACCTGAGGATGGACCTGAGGTAAGGTACTGAAGTTAGCTCCTCACATTCACAATTCCTGAAATTACGACATAAGAATTTAGGCCTTATAGCGAATAACATAGGGGTTATTTTAGCTGGAGTGTAGATTAAGGTTCGTGCTAAAGTTTACTTTCCCTGGTGGACGATTTCGTTCGGAATGCCCCGATGTGCCGACTGGTCGCGCTGCCGAGTCTACCGCGGCGGCAAAGAGTTAAGAGAACAGATGTACTAATAATTCTCCTACACTCTACTAACTACATAAGTCATAATAAAGTCGCGTAAAAAGAACTCCGAGAAGAACTAGCGGGGGTATGTTTGCGGATGGGTAAAAACTTTACTCGCTAAAGAACCAATAGCACTCGCTAAATCAATGGTATGAAGCACGCCGCGTTACCACACCACCAATCGGACTATTCGGACCTACATCGACTACTGCGCAGCTTTTCCCCCCGGGGTTCTTTTTACGTGACGCGACCTATACAATACATACATACAATACACTACACTTCCATTATAGCTTCGATAAGGGTTAATAATCAATAAGTAGGTATACAAAAGATATTGGCGATGGATGGATGGATTACTCTTTCACTCATAAAGTACCTAGGTAGGTACTGTTCGGATTTGACTGAAACTTGGAAAATACATAGTTTAAGACCTGCATTCAAAACACGATGCGATCAGAAAATGGACTCTATAAAAAATGGCAACAGTCTTCACAGAGGCTCTTTTGAGGTATGCAACATAAACCTGTTGCCTTTCTCCTTAAACTATCTTTGCCAACAAGCACCGTAAACAATCATGGGCAGTGTACGCCTGGCCCCCGCGAGAGCCGGCCGCAGAACCACCTTGTTCTTTGCCAGTTGTTCAAATAAAAAAAACTTTTCGAACAAGATTCGTACGTGTTTAAATTTTTATGAAAAAAGTTTTGTTTTTTTCTATCTTTCCCGTGTGCCAGTGTTGTGTTCAGATATAGTCTGTAGTGTTGTACAGTACAGGTGGGAACTGTTTGATTAAAACTGGATGGTGCGCCGTTTTTGTAGGTATTGTAGTGAGTTCTATAAAAGTTCAATCAGAGAGATTCAGAGTTACAAAGTCATTAAGGAATCTTTGAAAATAGCTCTACATTTTTCTTTAAAATGCCGAATGAAAGTACTACTAAATATTTGTGGTCTTATAACAACACCTGCTAGAGTCATAAAATAATTAAATGTAACTAACCTAAAAATTAGCAGCTGATATATAAATCAATATATGACATAAAATGTACTAAATAATTTTGTCTGTGTTTTTCTTTAACTGATCAAGGCCAAATAGGTCTATCACAGCTTTATAAATCTCAATTCTTTAAAATACGCATGACTTAAGCTGACATGCTAATTCAGGATCACAGTAACATAGAAACACAAATTCACAAGCCGAATTAAATATTTATATAAGAACACGGTACAAAAATTATATAAGTATCGTAAAATGATGTAAGACTGATTTTGGAATGTGTAGCCAAATGGAAATGTCAGGGCTATACGTTTTGTGAATTTTAAGCCGGATATGTCAAAATATTGAAACTGGGGTCTTACTAATTTGTGAATTATAGATTAGTTACTTATTTGTTTGTAATATATCAATAAAAAATGCTGGATACCTGAGTAGGTACCTACTAAAGACATCTCAGCTTTTAAATCATTTTCTAAAGTGGGTAAAGGTATTTAAACTCATAGACAAAATCACATCTCGTTATTTAGTTGGGGCTTTGGGGGTAGGTAGAGACTCGCTCTACCTGCTAAACTTGATATGATCCTGACACACCTCTTTCGCTTTATTCTCTCTTATTACATTCTTCAATATCGCCGGTTTATGATACTTTTGACCTAGCTCTTCTTCAAAATGTCACCAATTTGATGCAAATATGTTCGGTAGGTACCTAGGCAAGTTGGTCTCTCATACTAACAATATTATCTTAACTAACGGTTTATTCTGACTTTTCAATTGAACATAAATACCTATGTGATTTTTTTCTATGGGATGTAAGACACTAGTGGCAATTCGGAGTATCGCAAAAGCTAAACTTAACTAACCAAAAATGTTGCCGTCCCTTTCATAGCGATGGGAATAAAAAGGATGGCATTAATTTTAGTTAGTTTAGTTTAGCTTTTGCGACACTCCGAATTGCCACTAATGTATCTTAGAGCATTTATTAACAATAAAAAGAGTGGTTCGCGAACTGGTGTGTAGGTATATAAATGATACCTACAATGACCTGTAAAATCTAAACCTTTTACAAATAAAATACTATTGACTATTGACTATTGGTCACTTTTGAAACTCAGCTTTGGGACAACTACCACATTGTAAAGCTGGTTCGCCTCTGTAGGCAAACCGCATACCACAATCACTGCCCACCGCTCTATGTTAATAAGAGCTTGAAAGTTCGGGGTTGAAATACCACTACGCTTGGCTAAAACGAGAGCTAGCTTAAAAGTATCATAGATAGGCTTCAAAATAGGTATAATATAAAATGTAATGTAGTCATCTGGTTAGCATAACACAAGCATTAAATTGCTTAGCTTGGGACTAGATGAATGTCCAGGGATATTTATTATTATTATTATACTTATTATAAATGTCATAATATATAACTGTTCAATAAACATTCTCTGAAAAGCATGTTTTATTGAGCAGTTTACTGAAACGCGATAAAATCCTGTTCAATTTAAAAGCAGTTTACTGAATCCAATCCAACAAATATCCTCCTTTTGAAATTTAAATTACTTACGTTGATAGGTATTTTGTTTGAAATAGGTACCTAAGTACCTACCTAGTTCAGATTAGTATGTACCTACTCATTATCACATAGTATGTACATAGTATGTACCTACATACTATCATTTAGTCGCTCAGTTTATCAGCAGTAATATTCTCCTCCTTTTAAAGAGTCGTGGATTCTTAAAAAATAGGAGAAAATAAATCAAATGATTAAACTATGGATATTATTTTATACTCTATGGATATATTTAAAATAGCACTCCTATACTTTTCTATCTGACAACCCTAGTCGGAATAGCCCACTAGTCACAATTTAACTGCCTGCAAGTAAATGTGAATAAGTTTCACAGAATAACGTGTTACTCACACGTTATTCTGTGAAACTTATTTCGTCTAAATCAAGATAACTGTTCTTGAGAAGAGATTATGTTGTAGATTATCTAAAACTTTATAAACTCTCTACATCCTTGTATTGAACAAGTAAGGTACTACAAATAAATATAGAGACGAGTTAAATGTAATACTGTTATTCATAGTGGAGTTATGAGTTTGCTAGAGTTTGTTGCTGAAACAGTTGTCATCTTAAAAATAACATGTGAAAGATACGAATAAAACACTCTTATACCTTAACGAAACTGAAAACTAACAGATACCTACCTTTGTAGTTGTACATGTACATGTTAGTTTTTGACTCGACTACAGAAAATACCTAAGGAGGTTCTACCTATGCTTTATATTTTTTTATTAAGACAGTCCTCTCCATCGATTGTGGACCAATTTAGAATGATAGGTGGGGATCTGATCGGGATCTTTGGAGTGATTAACTTAGTGCATCTCGAATAAAGTTGGTTTGTTTGTGTATTTGTATGTTCGAGGTAATCTCCGAAACTACTCATCCGATTTTATATACCTAAATTTAAACTCTTGAATATTATAACCCTAATTGTTATTCGTAGTTAATAAAAATAATAAATAAATATCCTTGGACATTCCACACGGCGTCATCTAGTCCCAAGCTAAGCAATGTAATGCTTGTGTTATGGTAACCAGATGACTGATAAACTTACATAGATATTTTTTTTTTTGTAAATACATACATATTACTTAGGTATATAGAAAACACCCAGACACGAAACAAATATTTGCAGATCATGATCAAACATTTGTCGAATAAAGAATAAATAACATTTCACAATCGAATAAAGTAGCGATTGAGCAACAGTAAAAGTAGTTTTTCGAATTAACCCTCAACATCCTACACTTGTGCCCACATTTGGCCCACGCTCCGTATATCAATCCATTGACCAACACTGGCCAAAACGGTCAACTACTAAAAATTAAAAAGAAAACACTACAACCCAAATCCGGCCTTACACAAATAGTATAAAGTTGAAATTGCTGTTTAAAAATACTAAGTGATATAAAAGTGTCATCTTCACCATTGTCAGTAACATTCCTTTAAAAACTTTGCATAATTAGGTATATTATGTTTTATAACAGTTTTATGAGTAGTTTCTAGCTGTGTATACGTATAAGGATTATTTTTATTGAGATGATGTCATTTATTTAACTTTGAGAAAATAAAAACACTTTTAAGGTTTGGTCGAAGGAAGTAATTATTGCGAAAAAATACTTTCTGTGTGTTAAATTAATAACAGTTTATTGGAAAACCCCATTTAATTCTTATTTTTATTCCCATCTTCTTCGTTTCAATGATACAAAATTTAAAAGATGTCAAATAACGACCGTTATTCCTTATATTTTAGGGTGAAACAATTTCGATGCGGTTTTGTTAGGATGGTGTCATAAAATCGAGAGTGTTCTTAGTACTTTTTTGTTAGGTATCTGTATTTCGAGAATTTCTTTAAATTATTAATGTAATTTTGTTTAAACTAAAAGTACCTTCTAGGCACAAGTAACTTATTAGGAAGTGATTTTTAATTGTATTACTTATTACAAAAGCTTCAACTGATCTTCTTTAGGTATATTGTTTTCTATCTCATGTGACCTAAATAGTAGCTACTTACAATACAGTAAATAACATCATAACATTAGCCGTCATTATATTGACACGTTCCAATAGTCACCACATAAGGTTCGGTCCAAGTTATAAGATGATTGGTATAAAGAATTGAAAAAGCTTTAAAATATACGAAATTATAAGCTTTTCGTGTTGATTAAAAGTGGATTCGGTGGTACATAAACCACGGGGATAAACTGTCATCTGTCATACTGCTTTGTCTGTCTTAATTAGAGGACAGTTGGGAAACAAAAGATAGATTTGTCCCCCTGTTTTGTCTCGAGTAAAATGTTAAGATAATTTTGCCTACCTACTCAATCATTTTAACTGAAATTTATTTCAAAATAACATTAACCACCCATTATGCTCTTGCTAAGGTCGTATAAAAACGCTTTCTCTTATATTTTATGGCAGTCACACCCTCGGGCAGTAAGATGCGTGTTTTCTAAGGAGAGTTGCGTTAACTGTGCGATGGAACGGCATCGACGCATGTGCACGAGAATTAGCACATATTGTTATACTCGAGGTAGCTTAGACAACCATTACAGTTTTCTGTTATTTCATCCAACTGATGTGCAAAAGTTAGTCTTTACCTACTCTCTGATATGGTAAAAGTCTTCACGTGGGTTTAAGATTATAGGTAGGTACGTGTTCTTTAGGTAGGTACACCAACTTTACCTTATCTTTTAAAAATGAACAGGACTGTTAAATTTTTTGTAAAAAATTGCTTATGAAGCCATAAGTTCATAGGCTTCATAAGCTTTTATTGTATTTTATTAACAATGAAGTCTAACTTTTAAGAATAGACCTTGTCCAATTGTAACATAAGGGCAATTTGACTGCACGCAATGGTCATTTTATGACACACTCTGTATAATTAAAGATTCATAAAACTAGGGGTCGCTCAGAGGGGTTGGCTGGATCGATAAGAAGTAAAGACGTTACAGTAAATATAAGTTTTAAGAAAGTAAATTTGAACATTAAAATGTTAACAGACAAAACAAAGATATTTTTCACTTTATTATACCAAAATTAGTCTCAAGATAGCAATTGAACGGATAACGGGTATGGATTCATAAAATAAATCACACAACTTACCACAACAAATAAGTTCCCACATAAAAGTAGGAAAAAAAATTAAGTTTTAAATAAAAACATTTTCTACAGACACTGGCCACGAGTAGGTACAATTTATTTTAAAAATAATAAACACGAAAATCTTGTTCAGTGCAGTGTTTAGGCGCCAATAAGTGAAAGTGCATTTTGACAGTGACAAGTGACGTGCAAACTTCAAACATGGCTTGAATTTAGAACGAACCGAAGATGTACCGGTCACATTAGCCATACAGCAGCAGTGAAGTGAAGTGAAAATGTATCGGCCGAACTTTTACGAGAGCACCTGCTTTCGGTGCAATGAAATTGTGTACCAAGTGGACCGGGTTGGGCCGCTCAAGGACTTTACTTTCTTCCATAGTGGCTGCTTCAAGTGCGCTAACTGTGGAACTAAGCTGACTTTAAAGGTGAGAATGTCCAAATAAAAAACAACTAAGTAGGTACCTATTATTTTATCTGTGGTATTAGGTATTAAAATATGAATGAGTGAATGAATGAATGAATGAACTCTTTATTACACCAGCAATAGGAATATACAGTAACAGTAAAAACAACTTAATCTTAGTATAATGGGTGGTCTTATCGCTTAGAGCGATCTCTTTTAGACAACCTTTGAAAGGATATGTTATAATGTTGATTACTCAACGTGATAAACGAACATGGAATTGCCTGTGAATATTTCCCTAAATATTTATAAAGAATCTTAATGCTGGTAGTTCTAATTAGATGTAGAAGAAAAAGAAGAAGAAGAAGAAGAAACACTTTATTGTACACAAAAGAAAACAAATAAAGGACATAATTTACAATAAAAAGCACAATGGGCGGCCTTATCGCTAAGAGCGATCTCTTCCAGGCAACCTTTGTATGATGTACCTACTTAAACCGAACTTATTAGTGAATAAAGTTGGGAGCCTGTTTTATAATTTCAAATTTGTTAAGATCAACAAAACATTTATCAATTTCGGAGCGTATTAAGTATCAGCTAAATGAGATATAGATAAATCGTTTTTTTTTTAATATAACACCATGTTGAAAACATTTTTTTGTGAAAACCGAACAAAACTAATGAATTGTTTATTGGCTTATTAGCATGTTAAAAATAACGTTCTACAACAATAGAACCTGATATTTCCTTCTCGAGTGGTCGACCTTGGGGTCATATTATCTGCCAATCTTGTTAGTAAATTGAAATAACGCTAGAATTAAAAGAATATGTCCACAAAACACTGCAGTGGCTGAATTGACACCACTGCAGTGTTTTGTGGACATATTCAGTGTTATGTCGCCAAAACTAAACTAAACGAATTGGACAGCACTAAAATTGTTGCTGTCTCTGTCATAACGAATGAAATAAAAAGGATGGCATCAATTTTGGTGCTGTCAAATTAGTTTAGTTTAGTTTTTGCGACATATGAATTGACACTAGTGCCTGAATATGGCATTGTTGAGATGAAATAGGCTTGCCCAGCACTTAACCATCCGCTCAGCTTAACCGGCGATATCCACAGGAAAACAATGGCCAATAACTGAGGGACGACTAAGCCGCCGTTTACCGTTTAGAGATCGTGTTAATTCACAGTAAAATAAAATATAATACGCGATAAAAGTTTCATTCACTACCTAACAATTAAATACTGCCTCAAAAAACATGACTCATATAGGTACCATATGATCTGCTAAATGAATCACCTTTATTTACTTACCAACCGTGTAACCACAATAAAACGTAAATACCTGCTCGTAAGTAAAACACATGGTTCATTACAATATTTGCATTATTATTTAAATTAACGGGTTGCCTTGATGATGTGAATTGTGTGCAGAATATTGATTTTGTATCTGTCTTTCGCAATCAGGCCACTTGGTGTCAACCTTGTGTAGCCAGATGGGAAAGAAGATTTTATGTAATATCATTTAATACGTGGTGAATTTGACTACAAAATGCTTGTTTTGTAGTCGCTTTTGCAGACTACCAGCTTGTTTGACCAGATTTGTCGGACGACATCGTCCTAGTGTTTGGAAGGGAATGGATGAGGCTGGCTAGGGATCGGGAGGAGTGGCGTATTTTAGAGGAGGCCTACAGGGCTACACCTGTGGGTGTAGGCACGGATGATTATGATTTTATGAATATTTTTACACACGCTTGAAATTTTGAGGTGCTAAACAATTTCTGTAAGTTTAACTTTGTTTCAGAGAGAGTAGATTTTTAACGGGTTTTTACAATCAAATCAATAGTTTACCTCTTGAAAACGTAAATTACATCTTTAAGTCCATTTTATTTTGTTTACAGACGTATTACAACAACCAGCATTGGACAGAGGACAAGGAGGTGTACTGTTCGAGCCATGTGCCTAAGATAGGGCCGGGTCACCTGGACAACTCGTCCGTGGGCATCCGAAGCGCGCTGAACGTTCCCAAGAGCAACAACTACGTCAATGAGCAGATACGCGGCCTGGCACGGAACAGCCATGACTCTGAGCGTGAGTTTAAACATTTTGCTAGCTTATCAGAGCTTGCTTCGCTCGCGTGGTACTTGCTGCTTTCCTTGCTTATTTATCCACATTTTATTCAATAAAAAGCCGTGTTGGTCAAGTGGATTAGTACCTCGACTTTCGATCCGAAGGTCGTGGGTTCGAAGCCGGCCGTGCATCAATGAACTTTTCGCATCGAAAAATTTATATGCGCTTTATAACACGAGCTTATAACGGTGAAGGAAAACATCGTGAGGAAACCAGTTAGCTCTCTAATAGCGTCGATGGGTTTGCAACCTGTCACGTATGGAAAGTTAACTTCTGCAAAAAGTGGGCATGTACCAAATATGTATGTATTTGGACATACCTCTGACTACCCCCTTAGACATCTTTGAAAAGATCAAAAAAATTTGCCTAATGATCTGAAAGAAATGTCTACCGCTCCCGGGATACAGTCGTGATCATATTTCTATTTCTTTTTATTCAATGAAGTGGTAGGTGTGTGTTTGAATATTCACATTCTATTAGATAAGTATTTATCTTAAATTTTATCTTTTTTTTTCTAATGATTATTAGCATTAATTTTGATACCTGGATGATGATATCAATCGTAAAATACAATCTCATTTGAATTTATAATTTTGACAGTAGCACCATTAAGAATAATAAAATCCAAAAATTGTGCCTACTTAGCACCCATTTGTACTTTAAATCCTTTTACCGTTTAAATTGACACAATCAGATGCTAACGGAATAACGGCGCGCACTTGTACGCAAATCCGTTATAACGAAAATGTTTGCAATAAACTTCTCATACGTAACTAGTCGTATCTAATCGTTCCAAGGCTCTGGAATTTTGGGTAACTATAAATAAAAACAATTAATAAATATGTCCTTGGACACTTCACACGATTTGATCGCACGACCTTTGGATCGAAATTCGAAGCACTAAAC
Organism: Xanthorhoe designata; assembly: GCA_963582015.1. Classification (NCBI taxonomy): domain Eukaryota; kingdom Metazoa; phylum Arthropoda; class Insecta; order Lepidoptera; family Geometridae; genus Xanthorhoe; species Xanthorhoe designata. Next base: position 2,566,811 of record OY757049.1, read on the forward strand.
CCACTCATGCCCGCCTCTTGAAATGTTTACTTCTGTATTTTGTTATTTGATGGTCTGATGAGATTCTTGTGTTAGAAAGTGCGTTTAAATATACTTTGAAATGACCTCTCGATATAAGTATTCAATATTTAAAGGTAAATAATGAACTTTCGTATTCTTAATGCGAGTACCAATATAATACGTTTATAGAGCTTACTTATGATCTAGCGGATTTTTTGGCCGTAAGTTGAGTTTAATTCAATAAAAACGTTTTTCAAAAAATTATCGTGAATTAATGGGAAAAATTAAAATTAATTATGATCACAACTGTATGGTATGGGCAAGTGTGCGACGGAAGTTTTTAGGCCGCCTAAAAAGGCCTCCGTCATGGCTTCTTTAACGTTCTTTCCGAAGCACGGAAGTGCTATTAATGCCACTTGCGGTCACCCACCCACCCAAGTTAATTATGACCGTTCAGAACTCTACTTCATATTCATATTCATATTTTATCATCATCATCATCATCATCATCCACAGCCCGACTTCACCCACTGCTGGGTACCTATAGGCCTCCCTTAGCTTGTGCGTATTACATTACTTCAACGATCTATCAAGAGAAGAACGTCGCTAGCTTTGTCACGAGCGCTTTGTTAACTGAACTGAACTGAAAAAAGTCAGCCTGTATAAAAAGATACGTATTACGAAGTGTATCTACAACTTCTAGCTTTGTCACGAGCGGTTCCTTAAGTGGCCCTGAAAAAAAACTCAGCCTGTAGGTATAAAAAGATAAAAATATTTGCACGTATGTGAAGTATCCTTAGCAGATTCTTAACAACATTCCTCGAATACCTATTATTAGAATGGATATTAAACAGGATTAAATCTTTATTGGCACAATTAATACGCTTATAAAAAAACCGTTACGTAAATAAGTCGAGTTGTGATTATTTATGTAACCTCCAAGAGAAGAATTTATTTCCTTGTATTACTGGTTTAAGAATTCAATTTATAACTGGTATCTAGATACTAGGTTTTATATACTTGCACCTATGTGTATAGTCATCTACGATAACATGTGTAAATTTTATAATTTTTAAGCTTTGTTATATAAGAGGTTATAAATTATTACATACTTACTACATTAGTAGGTAATTGGCACATAGATTATTTCTACTCTATTGCACCAGCCGTGGTTGCGGGAAGACTGAAGTATTGGAGGTGCCGCCACAGCAAAGCGAAGGCGTTTATTCAACTACCCTCACTTGATCTTCATAAATGTTAATTCGTCCGCGTGGTGCTAGCCCGGATAAAAGTAACCTATAGGTTACTCAAAAGAAACCTATAATTGTGTTATTGTTGTTGTGTTATTCCAGGTCATAAACTACGTATATTCCAAGTCTAGTAGGTTTGGTATTTTAAGTCAGCATTTAGGTAAAATACAGTTTTTTTTTTATAATTTGAGAACGTGTAAATTGATTGATGATACTCCAGTAGTTTAGGCGCGCAAGCGTAACAAACAAACTCATATTTATCATATTAGCAAAGACGATGATAAAATAATCTTTGATATTAGTTAGGATTTAACTCGCTGACAGTACCTAGGTTACCGCAAGACGTGCTAAACTCTCCGTTAGGTATTAGTTTCACTAAATAGTGGCACCAGGTTACCTAAACAAGGATATTAGGTCCTATTTCCTTATCGGACCAACCTGAACCCTTGGGCAATGTGCACGCCATATTTAGATACAAAATTGACGCTCTAGTTTAGCAACTTAGGCTGTGTATGAATGGAGATAGAATTGCAAAGGAAAGCTGATACTTGCTGTGTGCTAACATCCCTAACATCATTAAGAAGCGTGGCGAAGCGCTAAGACGTTCTTAATAGATCGTTGAAGTTAAGTGTGTGCCATAACGCCGAGGAATGAGCGGGAGAGCGAATAATGTTTTTACTCGTGAGTGAGAAGCGCAGAACGATAGACACGCAACATAATTTATAGCGAAAAATCAGTTTTTATTTAATTACAAGTTAATTAAACAAGCAATCGAAAAATTAAAAAACCAGAACTAAATAAATACTTCTAGGCTATTTGTCAAAACATAAAACCAACAAAAATAGCGTTCTGTTCCTGAGATAAATAGCAAACTGTGTGTAAAAACATGTATTTTTCAAAAAAATATATGATCGAGAAAACTTTTACCAATTGTGTTTCTAAAAAACCATAACGCAAGATAAAAGTTCAAAGTATAATTTCCCTAAATATGAAGGACGTAGCTTTCACATATACTGAGATAAATAAGGATTTCGACGACTAATTTGCATATGGCGCTCTCTTAAGCAACGTTCTGAGCGGTCACAATGGATGAGCGTGGTGTGGCGTTAACGTCAGAGCGCTTCCGTGCTTCAGAGGGCACGTTAATTTTTCGGTCCCGGCTTTTAAAGCCAGGCCTTTAGGCGGCCTAAAAACTCCGTCACCAGAGTTGGCCACTTGCTCATACGAACTAACTTACTTTATTACTTTTCAGATTTTTGGACAACATAGACCCCTTACTGTGTTTTTTTTTTGTTATTTAACAGTCAGGGATTTTTAGGTTATACTCGTATCTCTTCAGTGTCCCACTGTGAATATGGCACATTTTTAAACTCGTTAAAGTACAGTCATAATCCTGATTGTTTGTAGAGTCTGAAAAAACTAAACATGTAATTTCTGATAAGATTTCCTACACAGCTGGGCATAATCCTCCCTAAGTTTGTGCCATCAACTACGGGCCTGGTACGTAGGTAACGGGAATTAATTCATGTGACGTTTTCCCACGTCTAAAGTCAGTGTCATTGCATTTTATCTGCGATTTCGGTGAATGTGCATAAACCTTTATCCGTGTAACTTTACGCGGCACGTGTTGCGCAACGTTTCGGAATTTGGATGTGAACAGATGTTGTGTTTTACTCGTTTTTAAGTTTCGTTTTGTTTTAGTGTTACTTTGATACTTACTAAGTTATTTGTAATCTTACGCATAGGTAATGCATTATCATCCAAATTGGCATAACTGTTGAGGTAGGTAGGAATACCTATATTTTTTTGCCTGTATCACACAAGATGTAGTGTCTTAAAAAACTGACAGTTACGAATATTTAAAAAAAAAATAAAAAATAATAAGATACAATTCGTCGCGTTTCCGTCTGGCAGTAGCTTGGATCAGTTCAGCTAACTATAGATCATTTGTAACGATCCTTAGGTGGCTCAACTGGTTCTAATTGTTTTTTGTACAGTTATGTAAATATGTATAGTTTAGTTTCTGTAAATAAACAAATAAGATTCAATTAAAGTTTTCCAAAAAACGTATTATTTCCAAGCACGAACTCAGCTTACCCAGTGAAACAGTGTAGAACACTATTGTGGCCAATGGGTCATTGACATCATTCTTACCTGTATCTATTAAATGCAACAAATCACATTATAGTTATACCCATAAGGTTTAAATTCCTATGAATTTCTTGATGACATAATAGCCTCACGCTGTGTATTTTAATACCTTTGACAATATGGCTAATTAATACATAATATTTAAATATAATAAATGTTTACTGTGTATTTGACAACGCCGCGTGATGTTTGGTATTCAATAAATTGTAGTTATATGGGAAATCTGGTTTTAATTTAGACAGTTTGTAATGGTGCAAAGATTTTAAAATGGATCGGCAAGCGTAGCGTAGAACGTCCACCAATAAAATAGACGGATGTCAAATCAAATCAAATCAAAATGTATTTATTCAGTACGATCGTTTATAGACCACTTTGACATGTCACGTTCTTAAAACTAGGTGATTCTACTGCCTTTTCCAACGCGACTCCCTACACCAGGGAAAGAATCAGGCAAGAACCTGGTGGTGTGGGCCTAGCTTTTTTTCAGCGGTCCAATCTTAATACTAAGTAAATATAAACTGAGTCGGAGCACGTTTAGTCCCAAGCGTTTTTGTCATCAAAGAAATCTGATATTTTATAATATGCTTTTTTTAAAAGATGACGTTTTATAAATGCGATGATTTGATAAATGCCGCAGGTTCACGTTGGAACAACTGGAGATCTATGAGGGAGGCCTATGTCCAGCAGTGGACGTCCTACGGTTGAGATGATGATGATGATGCGACTTATTAACGGTCCTCTTCCAGTCTATTTACTCAATGCAATACTGCAGCTCACCTTGAAACCAATAAATAAATCGTAGAATTAATAATTATATGAATGAATCGAGATATACGTAATTAGCATCGTAGCGGTTTGAGTGAGATCATTCTTAAATAATAAATTATTACTTTTGAAGTTTGTTGTTCTGTATGTGCGTATGTTTGTAATTTCTTCACACTTAGACAGCTTTAAGGGTTTGGATAAAATTTGCGTCATACAGGCTTACTAAACTATCTCCACAGTACAAAACAAGTACTTCCTTACTTAATAGTACAAAACAAAGTCACTTCTCGCCGTCTGTACGCATAGATCTTCTAAACTACGGATTAAAAACGGATTTAAATGCGTACCTAATTCAACAACAGACAGACTGATTCAATATTATAAAATTTAAACCAACGGGTATTTATCACGAAATTCGCCCGACGTTTTGACCGGATTGCACCAGCCGTGGTCGCGAGAAGTCTTCCCGCGACCACGGCTGGTGACCTGTTTGTATATGTTTTATAATGTGTTCTGATCGCGAAAGTTTAAAAAAGACTGATTCAAATGGAAATACAAGTATGTATAAAGCTTAAAACACCCGTGCTTAGCGGGGGTGCGTCGCTAGTTTCCTATTCTTATACACTCTCTCGGTTTCACTGGTCCCTATTTTGGTGTGTGGTTGATTATGACAATCATGTCATCATATTATATAGAGGTGCACACGCGTGAATGGTGACTTTTTACCAAATGTATAAATCAGCTAACAGTGTAACCGCGGGTAAAACCACTGGAAGCAGCTATAATATTGTGACTGGAGGTTTTATCGCTAATGAGCGGAGGCTTTGAGTATAGGTATCAAAAGCCTTTACTTTGTGTCAGAATTATTTTGATGCTGATTATGGTAGCTAATTTTATTAGTGTTTAGTTAAGGATTGTAATCAATATGATTTGTGCGATTCATTTAAATATTTATCAAAAATAACGTGATTTTATTGACCTCTAGTTTGCTTTTCTTAAACAATAATTATAACATGATGAGTCACTGGCATGTGTATACAATAACTTAAAATTGACAAAGGGCTTAGTCTGTATATTGGCATACCTTACTAATACCTACCGTTGTATAATCTAATAAAGATGTAAAGGCGTACTTTTATACTAATTCTATCCATTCTCTACAAATTGAGTTATATTGTCGATTCAATCAGCCATTAGAAGCGTATTCGGACTAAAGTAACGGAAAATCGCATTACAATCATATGATTAAGCACCGCGCCGGTGCGCACCGAGCCGGAAACACGTTATAAATTAAACCGTGTGTTTACGCCTTAATAAACGTATACCTAAACTATTTGTGTTTTCCACTTTTTTATAATTCAAAATTTCAAATAATTGTTTTTTCACATTTCTAATAAGCGAAGCAGACATCGTGTCCTACCCTAACCTACTCCTTTTAGTTTATCAAGGAATTTCACTTATTACTGACAATTCGGAGTATCGCAAAAGCTAAACTTAACTAACTAAAAATGTTGCCGTCCTTTTCATAGCGATGGGAACAAAAAGGATGGCATTAATTTTAGTTAGTTTAGTTTAGCTTTTGCGACACTCTGAATTGCCACTATTGTCTAACTTGCTCTACATACATCACCGATGATCAGTTTTGCTCAGTCATAAGATTTGCTATAAGCTGACTGTGTTTATGGAATGCAGTTAAAAGTTTTTTTCAAAATTATTTCTTTGGTTTCATATAAGTTTAGGCGTTCGTTCGTTCGTTCGTATGAGCAAGTGGCCAACTCTGGTGACGTCAGTGCATACTATACTATGATATGATTTAACTAATATAAAAGTGGAAGGCTGTATAATTTTAGTGCATAACAGACGGTGATCGATCGAGCGTAGTTTTTGTATCAATAAAAACGTAAACGACTGAAGTACAGCGCTGAAAAATTGCTACGCGCCTATTGCTCAATTAACTAGGTACATACGCTCAGCGCATACGTTACACGCTGACTGCTGCGTCTGTCACTAAATACCAACAGCCTAAAAACACAGAATATCATTGAAATGTAGCAAATTAATCCATTACCAATGTTCATTGTTCATGCTATCTTTGCAGTGTCCCCAATCCGCGCGACAAACGGCAGCGTGCACGCGTCGCCCGCGCGGGAAATGTCGCGCGACACGCCCGACTACCAGTACGGGCGGTTCGATGCGAGCGCGCTGCACATAGCACATGCGTTGAAGCAGACAGAGCTGCAGAAGGCGTACCACAGACCGAGGGAAAAGCCCATTGACTGCTATTTGGTGAGTCTCTAATTATAATTTTTTTTATGATACATATATATTGTATAGGGGACATTGGGATTCCCACTGCTGGGCAAAGCGCTGGTTTTCGGTGGCGACATAATTGGCCAAATAAACTGATAAATTTTGACGCTCTTTGTTTTGCAAAAAAAAAAACTTACTTAGTCAAAGGGTAACTTTATAATCTCCAAAATATCGACGTGTATTTTTACTAATAGGTATGGGCAAAAACATATTTTCCTATAAACCTACCCCCCTATGCATATTGGTTTTGTAAACCTACTTTAGCTAAAACGGATATTAAATCTGGTGCTATCTCTTTTCATTGACATAAGAGTAGCAAGAAAAAATCATTCTTGAAACCTATAATAAATTGACAAATCTTTATGAATAAGACCATTTATGTTTATTGGTATTTACTTATCTACATATTTTAAACTTCAACATGCTCGACGCGAATGAACTGTACATAGTACACGCGTTTAAATAAATAAAACGATTAAAAGCTATTTTAGGCTTACTACAGTCCGAGACAAAAGTCTATTGACACAAACACTTGATTACACATCCATTGAAGTAGACAATAAAGCATACTGAATTAAAGCATTCTGTTTGATTAATATTGCATACATACAAAATCTAAATATTAAACATAAGACTAGGTTTTTCTTTACGTGTACAATTGTACACTGGCGGTTTAAAAATGTTCGTCACCTTAGAGTCGGTTTTCGCTTGCACCAGATTGCAAGAATATTTTTTTATTGTAAGTACCAACATTTACCAGTGACGTTCCTTTTTCAAGTTTCAAAAGGGATTATGTGCTCGTGCTCGTTGAACGAATCAAGTTGAAAACCGACGAACATTTTCAAACATTAGCATTAGAATCACCTTGCATGTAAAATTAAACTTAAGTGATCCTTGAGGTCCTACAAGAATAAATTATTTTTTCTTTCTTTCAAAACCGACCGACACTGTACAAGGTACATAAACTCACGAAAGGGTAGGCAGAAAACACGCATTTTCACTTGTATCGTTCCTGTCACATCTTTTGCGCCTCACTGTCATTGTAAAAAGCTAGCTATACCCGTTCCAACCGTTTATTTAACTTTTGACAGCTGTAATACTGACTCAAATAGTGATACCCTAACCCGTTACCGATTCGATTTATTTTACCAATCGATTTTATTCATGAAGAAGTTTTAATCGATTTAACACTTATTATTCACTATGAATTTCAACATTTTGGATTATTTTAGATTTATTAATTTTATAAAAATAATTAGATTTATAAAATTAATCACAATAATTTTATTGTATGTTTTAATATAATCGATAATCGATTTATTTCAAAACCTGTGGTCATTAATTTGGCATGACACATCTCTAAGTGGGCGGAGCCCGTCCATGACAGTACAGTATTCCCTGTAGTACATTGTATCAAAAATTATTATAAAACTTTATGTGCGTGATCTGTCAAAAGTTAAATAAACGATTGGAAAGACTATAACACATTGTTCTTGCCTGATTCTTTTTTTAGTGTGTCGCGTTGGAACAGGCAATAGGCAATAATCGCCTAGCATGTAAGTCGCTTCGAAGTGTTCCTTGCTGAAATAATAGTTTTTTTGTCTTTCATTTACAGCTTAAGGTACTTTTGATCTGTCCCTTCTCCAAAATGCGTCACCATTTAAAACCTGTTCCTAAATCATATCCTTTTAGGTCGGTACAGTATGCGTTAAACTATTTTATTTTATTATACAAAATAAAACTATTACAGAAGTGTTAAAAAAAAGCTTATGATAGGTTTCACAAACGGAACATTCAGTTTTTTTAATTCCTTTGTTGTTGACGCATACAACCACCTCAAGTTGAGGATACAGGCGACTGGACCCACTACAAAACTGGGACCGCGGTCCCAGTTACCTGATTAGTTTTTTCTTCTTTATTTCGTTGGGCGAGTGGGACCACTCGTAATTTTAACCACAAATCTATTGTTTAAAGTACAGTTGGCATTATGTCTTATTGTCTTATTGTGCAAAAAATATAATAAATAACCTTGAGTTCTAACACAACCTAATAATAGGAATTTAAAAATCAGCCTTCGCATCGATTACTATCCCATTTTCTTCTCACAGCTGTCATTTCAGCACTCACTCATTTATCACTATCACACGATGCCTGGTCGAACTGATAAAACATAAACACGTTAAATGGGTTTTGTGAAATACATTGCAGTCCCGATATTCGATTCGCGTGATGGAAACTTTCATCACTGTTCTAGTCGTTAAGGCGCAATTGTTCGATTGCGACCTATTTGTGGTTTCTAGACGTTTCTATATTGATCTGACGAAATTGTTGCTTAAACAATTTTACCATAAAACAGTTAGCGGTAATTTTAAAATGTTTTGTATCATGAACCTAGCTACTCGTATAACTTTTGAAACTGAGGAACTTTGCAGACAGATAAAGATTCTTCTGATAAAAAAAAATTATTTATGATCACGACTGGAATGATGAAAATTTAAAAATGATAGGGGTGAGTGGACAAAGAAAACATGTGCCGACCCCACATAGCGTGGGATAAGGGCAGGAGAATGATGATGATCACGACTGTACTCCCATGGTGCGGTAGACATATTCTTTCAGATCTTTTTGAGCATAGGTACTTCGAAGATGTCTAAGGGGTAGTCATCATAGTAGAATTTATCAAAACATTGTCGGCATCTAAATCGAGGATATTTTTACGTGTAATGTCAAATACAACTCACGAAAGTTTTGAAAGTAAAATACTTATGACTGTTTAAAAGTGTGTCCAACTGCGCGACATGTGTACCTTATCTTAAAGATCTTAAGACCTTGACAAAGCAGAATGTTGCGAAGAACTGGTCACAGACTATAATTAAACACACGCAAGAGAAAATTTTCAAAAATATATTTTTTTGTTTTTTTAGTCCAGTTTTTTGGGTCAACGGTTTGCTATTATTATTAAATTAATAATCTCTGCAGTAATTTTAATTACCTTTTTGTTTTGATTTCACAAAATTCACAAACATCGTTATGTCATTTTTTTTTTAATGTTAAATTCAACAAAACATGCAATGAAAAGCTCTCTAGAAAGTTAATCACTACCTATCTAAAATACCAAGCGGAGTCCTAGCAAATAGGTATAATATAGAATATGATAACATTGATCTTAAGCAAATTCTTCAAAGACATTTAGATAATAATTTAATTATCAATACCGGACATACCTACTTGCATCACTAGTTCAGCATATACATCTATAGGCAAAACAGAATAAACACTGAAGTCTTTCTACTGTAGGTATAAAACCAATATTACCTTTACACATGCTCATGGCAATGTCGACGTCTTACTTCTTTAGCTCAGTCTTGGGTCCTTCTACATCCACGTAACACAACATACCAGAAATAAACACCGGAAAATGAAATAAAGTAAATTAATAAACCATGTTTAACAGGAATTGTGATCGCAAAACTTAAACTAAGGGCATTTCAACCTTGCTCATTCTTTGTGCTGTTTCGACATTATACATGTGCTAAGATACATAATGGCGATGCAGTATCGCCCATCGCATTCCTCGACCGCGGAGTAGAAACGATCGCGTGCGGCCAGGAATGTGCTGCGGAAGTCAGCGGATGATGGAGGGCATAGAAATTCTTGACAAATTTGAGATGAAACTCTCATAAATCTTTTTAATCCCACGTGGCATTCTGGTGATAAATAACATTAACCTTTAATTTCTGAGAACGTTTACTGATACTCTCGCTTAAAAAATTATGCACTTAATGTGAATATTACATACTACCTAGCTTTTTTACCATTCAAAACAGAATAAGTACTTTTCGAGTCGCAAAATTTATATGCGCTTTAACACAAGAAAACATCGAGAGGAAACCAGTTAGTTTTCTTATAAGAATATATATAATATTTCTTATAAGATATAAATAGCTTCGATGGGCTTGCAACCTGTACGTAAGGAAATTGACTTTTGCAAAATGTGGGCATGTACCAAATAATGTATTTGGACATACCTCTAACTACCCCCTAAAAATTGCTTAAAGATCTAAAAGAAATGTCTACCGCTCCCAGTCGTGATCATATTTAATTTCAGATTTTTTTTTATACTATCCTAAAAGTAGGAAATGTAATTGAACTATAGGAATGTGAAGTATAAAATATAACTTACATTCGACGTCTCTTAACTTGAGCCATAGAAAAACATCTCTTCGATCAGTAGCAGCAGTTCGGCGGGAAATCTGGCGTGACTCGCAATCTCTCGATTCCACTCGATAATTGAAAGTGGTTCAAATCTAGCCCTTAGTGTAAAGCCGAGAAATTAAATACTGCGGATTGATAAAACTAAACCACTTGAAAAATGCAAAAAAGTTTATTTGTTTAGTTAAAAATGAAAATAAGTTTTCATTTTATTAAAACTTGCAGCCAATAATGCAAGTTTTCATAAAATGTTTCTAAAATAATCTAAATAGGTAATCAAATTTCTAAAACAATCACGTAAATCTTTACGTAAAAATAAATCTTATAATAATGACATCAAACACATGACAAACACGAGCGCTTATTTTCATAATTTATTATGACATGTGAGGAATGTTGTTATAAATCAGAGTAGCACAGTATAAAATCCAATCTTAAAGAAATAAAGTTGTCCGAAGATACCACCAGTTTCATTTAACAACCAGTTAGATGATTAGCACCGTTTTAATTTAGAAGTCAAGTGATTTATGCTACCTATAGACCTACGTTGAAGTTAGGGCCACCTAGTAAATCCTTCTCGTTTATAAACGCGAAGTTTGTTTGTATGTAGATAAAATTAAATAATAAATATCCTTGGACTCTCCACACGGCGTCATCTAGTCCCAAGCTAAGCTTGTGTTATGGTAACCAGATGACTGATAAACTACTTAGATACATATTTTTTATACTAATTTAATATTATACATAGAAAACACCCAGACATGAAACAAATATTTGCAGATCTTGCAAACATTTGTGCGGGGATGGATGTTTGTTACTCTTTTTCGCGAAACTACTGAGCAGATTTGGTTGAGACTTGGAAAATACATAGTTTATGAAATGAAAAAATGAAATGAAAAATGAAAATGAAATATGATCACATACAAGATTGGAAAATACACTACTCAACAAAGTCTAGGGAACAAGGATATTTTAGTGAATATTTTTAATTAAACTTTTTTATTGTCCCAGATGATATACATCAAAAGAAGCGAAATTTATTCTTGATTTCAGTTATGCAATTAAATAAAAAGCGTTCATGTAAAAAATTAAGGTTTATTTAAAAAAAACTAAAATAGTGCCTAAACCAAAGAACAAACAATTTTCTTTAAATTACCAAACTTATGACGCTTATGTGGAAATTCAATGAAAAAACATTATTTGCAGCTGTTTAATAATCCGTTGGACCTCCCAGGGCATTAGCCACGGCCCTTCATCGGCGTGGCATGCTGAGTATCAAGTTATCAGTTGTCGCATGTGAAATAAGGCTCCATATTCTGAAAAGATGCGAAAAAAGTTCTTCTCCCGTGTTTAAATTTTGAGGAAAATCACTGAAAGCTCTTCTTCCGAGTAAATCCCATGCATGCTCAATTAGATTGAGATCGGTGGACTGACCAGGCCAGTCTAATACCGTGATATTGTGCTCGCTGAACACATTCATCACCTGCCTTGCGGTGTGTGGGCGTGCATTATCCTGCATGAACACGAAATCTTGGCCAAACTGCTGGTGGTGGGGGATGACCATAGGATGCACTACCTGTTCAGTGTATTGGTCTGCATTCAAATTGCCTCGTATGCGAACGAGATCAGTTTTCCCACCCAGGCAAATTCCAGCCCACACCATGATCGTTCCGCCTTGATAAGGATGAACTTCCTGAGGATTTTGGAGTCGACTTTGGCGACCAGGAACAAGCCAAACACGCACTCTCCTTGAATCAGGATGAAATCCGAAACGAGACTCTTCGGAAAAGAAAACACGTGCTTACTGATTGTTGGTCCATCGCAAATGTGCATTAGCCCACATAAACGACGCCCTCGATTTCCACGTCGCAAAGCTGGAACTCATAATGGTGTGCGAGCGCGGAGATTGACTTCATGTAATCTTCTCTTGGCAGTTTGGTCACTGATAACCACTTGGTGCTGGGACTGGAGTCTTCCTACCAACTGGCGAGCTGTAATCTGGGACTGCCTTCTTGCAGCATTATGCAGAAATCGATCTTGTCTCTGGGTAGTGACCCTGTATCTTCCTCGGTGACGTTCGGCTACATCTCCTGTAGCCCTGTAGCGTGCCCATAATCGGCAAATTACGCTTGGCTGTGAGTGCACAGCGGCCGCGATATCGCGTTGACCGCGTCTAGCTTCCAACATACCCACAGCCCTAAGCATCTCTTCCCGCGTTAAATTACGACGTGACATAACGCTTAGACTTTCGAAAATGTCGAAAAAGTTGGCAGTAATGGGTTTTCACAAGAATAAAAGTCGATACAATTGACAAAAATCACAACAACTTTATGCTAGCAAACCCCTTACTCTTCGACCAAGTTCGATTTTTCCCTCTTATTTTGAAAAGCTTTCGCACTTTGGTTTTATTTTTTTAATTTCGAACAAATGATTTATTCCTCTTCCAGCCTTAATTCATATATTTTAGTGACCAGTACATTTTTTACGAATTATCACAAAAAAGTTGAAGCATTGTTGCTTGTTCCCTAGACTTTGTTGAGTAGTGTACATAGTTTATGACCTAAAATAATCCACAAGCCTTTTATGCGGATCGAAAGCTTGTTTTAAAATGTCTTGCTTCATTTGGTTGATTTTTTTTATAATAGAAACACTTAAAACAATCTGGGTAATAAAGAAAAAACCAATCCAGACTGGATTTAAATATAAGGTTTTACCATATAACTAGAGTACTTTTAAACCAAAGACAGGTTTAAAATAATCTTTGGTTATTTTATATTTATGTGTTGTGTGAGAAATAAATAAACAATTTGAATTTTTTATTTTTTTTTAATAATCTTTGGTTAAACTCAATACTTACATCAATTGTGAGTAAACTCCTAAAAGTGCATACAAAATAAATCTCAAACGATGAGCCTCAAAATCCTTGTATCAATACATCTATTGTAAGAATACAATATTCAAATATGTACTCTATTGGATAAAACGGTAAAGCAGTAATATTCCCATTAAACAACGATGCACAAAAGGTAATTTATCACGTCAAGCGCACGTCCAATATGGGCATATCGGAATGAAGTCTGCAGCCCAAACATGGGTGCTGATAGCATTCCGACAAAATTGCCTTTAGGCTATGGAATTTGTGATCGACAAGCTCCAGACTGATTCAGAAATTTTGGTTAGGTTTTATAAATATTATCGGAATTCCGTATTTTATTTACCTCGTCATTTTGGATTATTTCGTATGAAAGAATGTTTTTTTTTTAAATCTACAGTGTCACTGCTGAGTAAAGGTCTCCCAAAGCCACAGTTTGCCAGAATGAATGAATAAATTAAAATATTTTATTGTACACTTACAAATAAAAATAAACTTAAAACAAGCATCTTAGTTAAAATTTTACAATGGGCGGTCTTATCTCTTAGAAGCGATCTCTTCCAATGGTTACCATAACACAACCATTAAGTTGCTTAGCTTATGACTAGATTACATTGTGTTGAATGTTCAAGGATATTTATTTATGATATTTAATGTTTTTGAAGCCGGATTAAAAATTCACCGTCATTTCACTAGTTGATAATTTCTTATTTGTCACCTGTGAGAAGCTTTCCTGAGTGATGTAACCATTGTCAGGTGGGAGCAGTTCTTGTGCCAACAGTATTGTTTTGTAATTGCTGATACGGTTGCTCTGTGAACGCATTTCGAACCAAAGTCCACCAACACACCATAAGACTTAGTTGATAGTTGTCGGGCTTTTATGCATAAAAACATTGTTCAAGGCAATTGAAAATATTGGAGAAATCAGGTTATTACGAAATTCGTGGCCCTTTTAAGAGGTATTATAGAGGTAAAAGGCACATTCATATTTGACAAATGCCCACAGTTTGAAGAAGTTCGCATTGAAATCATCTAAAATTAGTAGAAAAAGTGGTAGATAGAAGCTTAAGTTTAGTTTTTAATTTAAAATTATCAATAAATCCACGGAATTTTTAAGTTTCCAGCCCAAGTAGACAATATTATCTCTATGGAAAATTAGGGAACATTATCCTGGAAACTGTTTTTTTAGTTTCTTTATTATAATATTTCTTTGAGAAAAGTATCCGGGAAATACGTTCTGAATCAAAGAAGTTACGAGTATGAAAAGCTGTACATTACACAGGTCGAACAGCCGTTAATCGGGTGAACGTAAATCGAATGAATTATCTATCAAAGCTCGAGGTAGAGCAGTTAACGGGCGGTTATGTGTAGATAAACATTGAATCGGAATGATGTAATGCCGAGGTGACTGTTTGAACTTTCTTCGGATTTGAAGACATGATGAGTGCGATTTAATATTTTACATCGGCTGTTGGGTAAAAAGAACTTACCTAAGACCTATTCAATAATTTAATAATTGGTATGAACATGAGATAACGCGGATTTAGCTTAGTCAGTTCCGTTTTGAACATGACATTAGTGGCAATTCGGAGTAGGTATCGCAAAAGCTAAACTTAACTAACCAACAATGTTGCCGTCCCTTTCATAGCGATGGGAATAAAAAGGATGGCATTCATTTTAGTTAGTTTAGTTTAGCTTTTGCGACACTCCGAATTGCCACTTATATGTCTTTCCTGCTGCCCTAACCATGTTACATTTCTACAATCGCTTTAGAATAGAAACTAAAAAAAATGTATGAATATGACATTCGATGACGAAAACTCGAGCAGTTAAAGTGTACCTACAAGGGAAGCAACCTTAAATATCAATCATTCTCAAAGAATCTAAAAATGCCTAAAAGATCTGAAAGATTTTTCTACCGCACCTTAGGAATACAGCCGTGATCGTATTTTACTCCTGAAACACAGTTTAAACTAGTTCGGGAGCCTATGGATTCATGCAAATATGTAACACTGTTTTATGTCAATAAAAACCATTTATTATTATTATTTCATTTCTTTTCATATTGATCAAGACAAGACAGTATCTTATTCAGTTTAGATGAATACAATGTCTTTTGACAATCATTATCGTAATTCTAATACAAAAGATATCAACGCGCTTACATTTGAAAAGAAACTTTCTGATAACATTATTGAGTGTTGAAAAATGCATGAAAATTATTAATAAGCAATATGTAAACAAACTTGTCAATAACACCATAATCAGTTCTTTGAACAGAAAACACAATACATGGTTTGCTCGCGTGGATCTTAACTCATAAAATACAAATAACCTTAAAATTCTTGATTAAAAGAATTAAATCATCAGTGTCAGAAAACAAACTATACTAATATAATATAATATAATATAATATAACTATACTAACTCAACCGTTATTACCTATTATAGTTAAATTCTTGTCAAGAACCTACACCATCTATCTGCAAAATACATAGTTGTTTCATGAAGAACTCACAAATAAGCAGTACAGTTAAACCAGAGACAAATCTGAACAAGCAAGAACTTATTATACACATTTCGGAATCTCGCAAGTGACCGGCGCAGGCGCACGAGTTGAATTAAACATGATTATGACCTAGTAGGATGGATGAACATTGCATGAACTGTGGTGTGGTTGGACTGCAAGAGATTAGCGGTTTGTAAATCATTATTAATAACATAAATCAGAAAGTTTGCGAATGTTACTCTTTCATGCAACTACTGAACGGATTCGGCTGAAACATGCAATATATTTATGTATTATACCTAGCTAGAACAACGCATAGACTACTTTTTATCTGGGTTAATACCACGCGAGCGAAGCCACGGACGGGACGGAAGCTTGTATTAATATAAACTTTATTTCAGGCAACTAACGATGAGTAAAAACTAATATTATGGCCCATCTAAATAAATATCTTAAACCCAAAAGTATTATCAGTACCTACCTATTAAAGTACTATTTACATGATGCCATTTTATTGTACGTACCAGAGCAATAATTGAATCCATCAACCGTCGAAGTAGAAAAAAATTTTAATGGAAAGTTTATTTTTTTAATGTAATCGCTGTACGCGTACAGTGTACACTATGTCCCAACCTCTTTTATCCTTTCCTCAGAGACATGCCAGTGAAAACCGGACTTGCCGTCCTATTGATATGGAAGTTACATTCATCGCTAGAGAGGCACTCATTCTGGCTGGAGCGAGCATTCATTTCTGAATAATATTATTTCAAGTAATACTATTCAAGGTACTAGCTGACCCGAAGTGCGGTGTCCTGTCGAAAGGACAATGGGCATTTTTGTACGAAACATGAGGTCGCTTTTCTCAAAAATATTTTTATTTTCCAACCAAAAACCAAAAAGATTGTAAGAGAAACAATACATTTAGAATAAAATGAAATTACATTTTTAACGTCACAGATCATTTTATATCTCCCAAAAAACCCAGGCTCAGAATTGAAACCACAAACAATGCAGAACGCGAAATTACGAACTGAGCGTTAAATAATATCCTTGGAGATTCACATGGCTTACTAGTAAATTAATAACAGACAAGCTTACTAGTAAATTAGAACTTTTGGCTCGCCTCAGGTGAGCCTGAAGAATTATGCGTCGCAGGCACTAAACGCGTTAAACTACATAGTTCGATTTCATAATAAATTCTTATATCTATTCAAAGAAATGCTTCCATTCCATGCTACATTTACGTTTAAATTATAGGTATGTATATTCGTGATCCTGTTTCGTGTCGTAACCGGGCGCAGATAGATCACAGCGCGTTACATTGTGTGCGCAAGCGCAGCCGGTGTCAGGTTGCACTACAGCGGTGCGTAGGCGCAAGGCCGTCCTGCAGGTTTGACGACCCATTCATAACGCGAGTATTGTGTCGCCGTACAATACAATATTATGTTTCTAGCTGCACTTCTTGGATTGTATGTAAAAAATCGTGTAGGTATTAGACATGGCAGAAAGACATTCTTCAGCATCGAAGTTACAGGGAAAAGTATTAAATTAATAGTGTGTTAATTAAGGTGTATTGTTCATTACTCATATTTTACTCATATAAATAAGCTATGACTGTATCTTTCATCCGAATTTGTTTAATAGTTTTAACGTGAAGTAGTGTCAAACATGGAAGCCGTAAAAAGCCTTTTCAAAATGAACAATAATTTGTTTATTGATCATTTTAATATTCAATAAACTAAATGCAGGCTGCTAGTGGTCTAAACACAACCAAATTAAGATTTTTTTACTTATTCTTGTAATAATTATGATCTTTGACTACATAATTATGTTGTAGAACAGTATCATTATACAAATGGTCGCCAAAAGCCGTTTAATATGCATTGAGGCTGAAATAGAGGTCAGTAGATGACGTCATATTGACCTTAAAGATCGTGAGTCCGCCTACGATTATAGAATGTTATACATAATAACATCAAACTAGAGCTTATACAAGAAAACCATGTCAGCTTGGCTAAGGTCCATGAATCGTAAAAAAATGCTAAAGTTTTTTTTTAGTGCTAGTCGCGACCGAAATGATTATAAAATTACTTATACGATGAAGTTCCAATCTTTTTATTTTAGGAAATATTTTTGAAATCGAATGAGTAGTTTCGGAGATTACCCCAACATACAAACAAACAAACCAACTTTACCTCTTTATAATATTAGTATAGATTATAATAATATGCTGTACGTTACGTGTCGTTCTCTAGCAAATTGATAGATAGATAGATATAGATAGTACCTATAGTAGTACCTAGTAGTAAGTAAGTAAGTTCGTATGAGCAAGTGACCAACTCTGGTGACGGAGTTTTTAGGCCGCCTAAAGGCCTCCGTCATGGCTTAACGACTTTAAAAGCCGGGACCGACAATTTAACGTGCCCTCCGAAGCACGGAAGCGCTCAGCTGATAATGCCACTTGCGGTCACCCATCCAAGCAGTGACCGCTCAGAACGTTGCTTAACTTCAACGATCAAGAATATCAAGAACGTCTTAGCAAGCTTCGCCACGAGCGCTTCCTACCTAGTAGTAGTACCTATAAGTATAGATCTTTGTGCCAATCGTTTATTTTAAGAGCTAAGACCGCGACCTGACTCCATTGCGGTAGTCTGTGGTACACAACCGCTAACTGAAGTACTTAAACTAAAGAGAGCAGATACATAATCTGACTTTTACTTTCCGGACATTTTGCATCGTCATAAACATCCGTCTCGTTCCCTCTAATTACAATATGAGATGCTGGAGTGAGATAGCGAGTCACGGAAGAAATTTAATCTAAATAAGATTCACAACAATGGGTTACGGTATTCTTTATGACACGAAGAAATGAATGTTTGGAAAATAGTAGTGTTTTTTTCAAATGTGTTTTGAAAGGAAAATGTACCAAAACTGATAAATGAAGGATGATTCAATTATTGATTCATTTTTTAAGTTAAGGATGAATTTCTAATTAATACGATATTCTATGTACAATATGTATGTATTTACAAAAAAAAATTATCTATGTAGGTATATCAGTCATCTGGTTACCATAACACAAGCATTAAATTGCTTAGCTTGGTACTAGATGACGGTGTATGGAATGTCCAGGGATATTTATTTATTATTATTTATTTATTGGGATTTTTCTTAAGATGATCTTAAGAAAAATGTAAATAAATTAGAAAACATCTGTACATTAATCACGCAGAGTAATGACAAATGGACAAGGGAAAGTGGTGAGTAAAAGTGAGATTACCAATTGAAGACACAATAACGATCATACATAATTCATGTATAACGTTTATTATCATGTAAATCTGTGATTGCTCCGACATTATTATTTAACGCTTTAGCGAACATGCGAAACCCAACAATGACAAGTGACAAATGTTTCGTATCTATTCTCTTTCTATTATCGCTACACCTTCGATTTGACATTTCTGATCGCTCGAGTTTTCGTCATCGAATGTCAATTCCTATACATTTTTTTAGTTTCTAATCGAAAGCGATTGTCGAAATGTAACATGGCTAGGGCAGCAGGTTCTTATGTAATGACTTATTAGTTTTGGAAATGCATATAATATGCATATTACCTATTCAATCCTATCCTACTAATATTATATAGGTGAGAGTTTGTGTGTGTAAGTGTGTAAGTATGTAAATGTTTTTGTTACTCTTTTACGTTCTAACGGCTGGACGGATTTAAATGAAATTTGTATACCAGGATTACTTACCTATACCATGGATTAAAAAATAGGCTACTTTTGATTCAAATATTCCCACGGGAACTATTCACCGCGGGTATACCGCGAGGTGCAGATAGTATTAGATAATACTTAATTGAATACCAATATGTACAAACGGTCAAGTGACCCAATTCGATGTACCTACCTCGAACTGTACGGTTTTCAACTTGATTCGTTCAACGAGCACGAGCACATAATACCTTTTGAAACTTGAAAAAGGAACGTCACTGGTAAATGTTGGTACAATAAAAATTGATTCGTGCAATCTGGTGCAAGCGAAAACCGACTCTGAGGTGACGAACATTTTCAAACCGACAGTGTACATTTTGACCGTTGTCCTTTATTTTAAAGATACCATGAAACAAAAATTACCACCAAATAACGAACAATATCAAAATTAAAAGTACCTACTGTTGGAATGCTTTTAAGTGTGACCTCCTAACAGTTCTTTGAAATAATTTCTCACGTCTGTAATGTTCTGTTTCTGTTATTCAACACAATGTACATTTCTGAACTAAAGGTATAAATTAAAAGCTTTTCTATTTCTGTTTCATTGTTGAGCTTAATTTTTAATAAAAGCCTTTACATCTTTACTTTACTCATCACATTATAGTCAGGAGTCAAGCTTTGTCTACCCTTATCGGGACACTGCAATGCCTAAGACATTGTTGAGATGGAATAGGCTTGTCCAGCACCTTAAACTTCCTCTCTGCTTAGCCGGCCATATCCACAGGAAAGACAATGGTCAATACTTGTGTGGCTGACTAGCCGTCACCGTTTAAAGCTCGTGTTAAAGTGCATATAAATAATAACATATAATATAATAATAATTTTAGTACCTATCTTTAAAATCTGTTTATTTAATGCTCCTGAAAATACGAAAGAAAGATTCAGAAAATTTATGATCTCTTTTAGCAAATTATACTTAAACTAAAACTAACTTTTCATTAGACTAAAAACAAACTGAAAATATGGCAACTAACTAACAAATTCTTAAAAAATGTTTGGAAAATTGATTGAAAATTTAATAAATCTTAGGAATATACCTACTTTTGATTAAAAAAAAAAGATCTTATTTTATACTCAATACCTACTTCAACCTGTGAACGTACAAAATGTGTGTGATCTAAAAGATTGAGATATCTAGGCAACAGTCGTGTCTTCGCAGTTAGACAAACAAAAAGCTAAACGTCATTTACCTGTTCAATGAGCAGCCGTACCGTTATTCTCACGGAGTGTGTGCGCTTGCGCAGCCAGATCTACGAACACTCGCTTTGTTGATTGTATAATACAACATTGACCTGGCTCTGGCTTTGCAAGGGATTTAGAAAATAAACTTAGGCCTTTACATCTTTCCTAGATTATACAGTATCTAGAAGCAACCTTTGCCTTCACTTATCTCATTTCAAGCCTGATGCCTCCGCAGTGCTCTCTGAAGGAGAGGCTAGTACAACTGTGCGAGCTGGCGCCCATGTGTGCCCAAGGCACTAAAAGCGTTAGTTAGTTCGTATGAGCAAGAGGCCAACTCTGGTTACTGAGTTTTTACAGCCTCCGTCATGGCTTTACGACTTTAAAAGCCGGTACCGACAATTTAACGTGCCGAAGCGCTCAGTTATTAATGCCACATGCGGTCACCCATCCATTGACCGCTCAGAACGTTGCTTAACTTCGACGATATCACAAGAACGTCATAGCTTCGCCACGAGCGCTTCGGTGTTACCGTGTTGAGACGAAAAAGGCTTGGCTTTTATATAAAGACGTTTAGATCATTTTCTTAATGTATGACATCACCATAGTTTCCCAATGCCACCTACTCGTTTCCCACACATTCGCACTAAACATCTAAAAACGATGGTTTGAACTGTTTCCCTTGAATATAAATAGCCCGTATTGTAATCCCATGTAGGAAGTACCATGTGGGTGATTTGTATAATACTTAGGACTTTTGTACTTTCAAAATAGATAGGTAGGTACTTACTTTAAAATTTTTAAGCTTACAAACTTAAATCATGTTGATGTGTCTTTGCACCAACGTTTGTGTTGTTTTCGGACTTTACTTTTGTGGTGTTCCTGCCTGATTCATTAAATGCAATTTAAATATATTACTTTCTGAAAATATTGGTAGGCTGTCGAATCAACATTAAAAAATTAATCAACGAAAAGATTATTTGACAAGACTAAATTAGATCCGTATCCTCTTCATAAAAAAAAAATAAATAAATTAGGTACATCAGGTAAGTTTATTCTTACTAATATCCATAACACAAGCTTTAAATTGCGTAGCTGGAGACCATAATATAACACTGTGTGGAATATCCAAGGATATTTATTTCTTTAGGAACACCACCACAAACTAAACGGTTTAAACACAAGCTAGAGAATACGCTAATACGGTAGGAAACGTAATCGAGCCATGTCTGTCGGGTCTGTTCGTCGTTAAACCGTGCCTAAGTACACGTCATCGACTGCAATCAAGCACCAGCCTAGCTGACAGCTTCAGTTGACAGCGACACTGGAGCAATGTCAATACAGTTATGATCCGGCCTTCTCTTTAATTATTTGGACCCGAGGGTCGTGGGTTGAAAAACGAAATATCCATCAATTATCTACCATGGTATTTTCAGGGATAATCAGTAGTATGTATCCGCCTGCGGCTTCGCTTGTATAGTACCCGGATAAAAAGTAGCCTATGTGTTGCTCCAGGTCAAACTATGTTCTAAGTTTTAGCTAAATTAAAGTTATTGAGTGAAAGAGTTTCAAACATTTATCATTATTCATTCTCACTTACTTTCGCATTTATTATATAAGTTGGGTTTATTTTGACTAAGAAATATGAGTACCTATCTACCAATCTTATCAGCAGTTTATCATTTAGTACACAAAATGATAAATTGCTTTCATTTCTAATTTGTTTTAATTCGCGGAAAACCCGTATAACGTTTGCTAATTTTACAGTATAACTTTTGCTAAGTCTCATGAAACTTATGCCGACAGACGACATGAATATTCAAAACTTAGCCTTGAAACGTCTTACAGTTCGCTACTTGAAGTTTCGTGTACCAAATCGTGCACCGAAATTCGTCGCTTGAATTTCTAAGTGAATTCACTTAGAAATTCAAGCGACGAATTTCAATCAATGCCAAATGCCAGATGTAGATACTAGGAGGTAAAGAAAAGGCAAAGGCGGCCAATGACAACATATAACTTTGCTTACTGTGGTTAGATCATAGACCTAGAAGTAGTAGAGACTGCTAGACACGTATCTTATCATTTTCAGTCACACGAAACAAAGAAAGACATACACAAAACTATTAAAAAAAAGAGAAAGCGTATTTTTTCGTCTATTACCGCTCCTGTGCAACAAACTTTACCTTATTTACAATATGAGTAAGCTAGTATAAGTTTAGTTTAGCTTTTGCGACACTCCGAATTGCCACTAATATTAGTAAACAACGAATTTTTCCAAGTAAAGCTGATTTGCACTTACAGTATTAAAATAAATTAAATTAAGCTTTCAAAGTCGTTAAGCCATAACGGAGGCCTTTAGGCGGCCTAAACACTCCGTCACCAGAATTGGCCACTTGCTCATACGAACGAACTTACAGCTTTTTCGTTTAATTTAATTAAATTTAATTTAATTCCTCCCAGTTGTCCAGTTTAATAGAAAAGATGATGTAATCTCACCAACTTTGGCACTAGCAGAGCTCTGGTTTACGACTGCCTTACTTGTACATTTTCCAAGGAAATGGGTCGGAGTTACTCATCGAGCTGTGTTTGGTATTTTCTGTAAATTCGTTATCATTATGATGTCATTGCTACAACACAAGGTATTCATGGCTCTATTTGGTAATGAATGTTTTCTGTCTGGACCCGGGTTTTTATTTATAACTTTACTCTACGTGTAACTTAGAAGTGAATTGAAGAGCCGTTGTGACCGAGTTGGAAAGTACTTATTCTAAAGGTTTAGATTTGACTAAGAACCTTGGAACAATTTTAATTTCGGAACAAATAAGTTTTAAAAGGAGCAGTGGAAGGGAGAGCGTGGAATCATTACCTACTTAGTAGCAATGTAGACGAATATCAAAAAAAAATCAAAAATAATGTGATCTACAAAAAGGTTATTTTTCTTTGAGAGGTCTTGGAACTTAGTAATTCTGCTTCTTTGTGGAATGCTAACCAAATTTAGGCATATATATACATATTTCTGCGAACCTCTGACTACACCAGTAGCTATCTTGAAAGCATCTAGACTACGTAAATACTTTCAGACACTCTAGATTCTAGAGTGTCTGAAAATATTTACGGATCTACCTTTCGGTCTACCATCCCTGGGGTTACAGCCGTGAGCCTGTTTCACGTAACCCATGGTTCTTAAATCCCTTTCATACAAGTCTCAATCGAAAGTTGTGAAAAACACACGCCGACTAGGCACTCGTCTCGCCATATTTATTGCGTTATGAAATTTCACTTGATATAGCAAGTTTCATTGCAAAAATACATTGTATGTCCATTAACCTCGAGCTGATCGAATAACATGTTTATTGAAATATTTTACGGCAGCTTTTAAGTGTAAAAAAATGCACGTAACTTTTCGTTCAGGAGCTACGTATTCAGACACTAAAGGCTCATATTAAGAGTCCATACTAAAACGTGAATCGTGTCTCAACTCAAGCGATGATTCATCATTCAGTTTTCATAGAGAACTGCAAATCTCGTCTTAATGTATTGTTTTGTGACGGGCGACGTTTCTTTAAATCATGTAATTGAGAAAACAAACTTTAACACTAAATTTAAAAAAAATAAGTGTTGCATTTTGAAGACGTTACGATTAACATTTTCGCAAAAAATAAAAAATGAAAAGTTCGATTCAAACATTGAACACGCACAATCATAGCAAATATATAGATACCTGTAAATATCAAATGTAAGTAAGTATTGTATTACAATATTCAAACCAGTTGGTGAAAAGTAATTAACTGTTACCACATAAACTATTAACAAACAAAAACAATACACATCATTAAAAAGCTGCCATCCACTATAACAAATGAACACGATAACAATACGTTCTCGTAACTAACTTTTTTAATTAATTTTTAATAAGTACCTAACTCTCGCCTACGGCTTTTCTTGCCTGAGCTAAAGAATCTTAAGGAAGAGACAAAATGTCACTTACTTGTTCATTTTTATTTTTATTACTATTATAGCTGATGATCGAATTCTCTTCTTCTTCAATGATCAGTGATCTTTCTCTTCAATTAATTAAAGAAGAGTAGCTCTTGGTCATAAATACAAGTCAAATCTATCTTAGTATGTACCAACTTATACGAATGCTTTTTAACGTTTTGTTTTTGAACGCACTAATCTCTAGTACTTACCAGTCGTATTTAAAAGATAATCCTGCATTTCTGGTAGGCCATTTATTTTTATTTAAATTTAATTGCTGATTCTTTTAAAATAAGAGCATAAAACACTTAAACCCTTAATGCGGTCACAGTGACCTACAGCGTAAAGTCCGAAAAAAAAACAACAAACTCATTCACACGTCTTAAGTACCTACATCGAAAGAGACTTTCGCATTTTACAATCAGTTATGTCTTCGCACGTTCATCCGAAGCAAACTGTGGTTCGTTGACTCTATAGAAAGTTAATTAAGATCTAAAAAATACATAGTACTTAGAACATGGAACCTCCTCCTTTTTTAATGTCGGTTAAAAAGTAAGTTCGTAGAGCACGTGGCCAACTCTGATCCTAGTGTTTTTAGGCTGCCTAAATGCCTACGACATGGTAACGACTTTGAAAGCCAGAACCGACTATTTAACGTGCCTAGCGCACGAAAGCTCGTGTGTCAAGTTGTGACCGCTCAGAACGTTGCTTAACTTCAAAGAAAGAAAGAAAAAACGTTTAATTATAGCACAATCACAAGACACTATGGAAACAGATAAAAGAAAAAAAAACACATAAATACCTATTTGGAAAAATCTTTAAACTAAATATAAACCGTCCGTGAATGATGCTACAAATAGGTATCCGACTCAGCATTTAAGCTGCGTTATACATAACCAACGCAACGCTGATCTTCCGTCGTTAAAAAGATCAAAGATCTATCAAGAACCTTCTTCGCCACGACTCACGAGCGCTTCGATCTTTGATTGTGCAAGATCGTAACATTTAGACCTACAGGGAACTAAAACGTGGTCAGTATAACCGCATTTTCGTGCGGTTCAATGGGTTTCATCTCGTAATAATGTTATGCATGCACGGATCGAATTTGTTGGGTCAAATGATGTAAGGTGTAACATATTCATATCGAGTTTTTTATGGACTTTGTGAAACTCAAGAACAAACTGTCGCTTAGTATTACGTGGTCATTGTAAAATTACAACGGACTTCTAAAAAGGAGGACCTTCTATAGTTTTTAAAATCGGTCCACTATTGGCGGAAAATTTTGAAAGAGTAGGTATACACCCGAGGTGGTCCTATGAAAACATATTGAGGATCTGATGATGATATGATGACGATCTTCGGAGTCATGAACAGAAATGTACCTCGAGAGTGTACCTATATTAGGAAATTTCTCCTACGAAATTGAAGTCGATTGATTGATTTTTTTAATTTTAGCCAAAAATCACAAGGAAACAATATTTTACAAAAAAGGCTAGTACATTAAAGTGATCCTCTTCATACTTAGGTTAGTAAGAACATCATCATGACCCTAATCTTTGTTGCATTAGCTGCAAGAAACCGTACAATTGAAAGGAACTTGCAATTCTTATGAGCTAAACTGGTGCATCCCAACATCCGTTAAATGCAACTAGCCATTACCTGTGGACCTAGCACTACCTTCCGTAACCAATTACTTCTTCCTCGATCAACTCATCCTGTACTGCTACGTCATACGGTGTAAATTCGAACTTGTGACTTAGTTTTAAGACCATAGGGTGCAGATACCAACTTGTAACTTTGTTGACTTTGGAAATCAAAACTTACCCCATTATTCCTATGAACTGTATTGTACCTACGACAAATAAAAATTTGGAGATTTTTTTTGTCATTCGTATTTATATGGAAAGAGATGGTGTAGAGTAGGTATTTAGATAAGTACCTAAAAACAAAAAAACAAGTCAAAATTTATTCTATCCTAAAATATATTGGCAGTATGCAAAACTTTACCTAGCAGAGTTTGCGACAGATTTACTTCGAGATATACAAATGTTCTCAAGTTACTTTGAATTAAATCCTTGAATACGGCCGCTGCGTAGTTAGCAGAGCATTTTATTAATAAACTGAACCTGTTTAAACCAACTACCAGCGAGGAATTAGTTGCAATTGAGCAACATCACATAAATTGCAATCAGGCTAGAGTAATACCTAGTATAAGTAGTATTATATTATCTGTGGTAATACCCACTTTCCGTGGACCAAATAGGACCTCGTTATAAATACGTACCTTTTAGAAGCTAGATAACTAACAGTCGGCACCAAGAATAAGGGATAAAAAAAATCAAACATAAAAATTTAAAACCTAAAAAAAATAACCTATGTTCTCCAGTGGGAGAACCAGTGATTGACCAAACGTCTCCCCCAATTTTTTCTGTCTTTCACGGTCTTGGCATTTAGTATTCTAAATGTTCATTCTACTACTTAGTTGATTGGTTTTTGCCGTCGACTGCACTCGCTGGTCAAGTTGTCACATATTCCAGCCAGTTTAACTAAGTATGTTTATTGGTTTGGTATCTCTTCTAGGATTGCCCGTGTAATCTCCGAATCGGCCATTACTGCGATAGAGCTAGTTTATTTTTAACACCCGAAGAGGGGTGTTATAAGTTTATAGTGTTTATGTGCTGATGTGTCTGGCTAAGGCCGCATAGCTCCTGAACGGGACAACCGATTTTTAGGAGTTTGAAGATAGGTATCAGCTTTTTTCAGTTGATGAAGGGTTCAGGCGTGTTTCTTTAAATTTTAATTTACCTAATTGTTATACCTATAATCTAGGACTCGCTAACGCTCTGTCACGATTTCCACAGCAAGTAAGCATTTTTTGTGAAACATTTTACAGAAATGATCAATGAAATATTTGTTAGATTGGAAGTTGGACTGTACTTATGCAATTACAACAGACGGGCCCACACTGCGTCACAGAGGTCGTCAACAATGTTTCAGCTACCACGTCCTCCGTCATGACTTTACGACATGAAAAGCCAGGACCGACAATTTAACGTGCCTCCGAAGCAGTTTTAACGCTTGTTTGTTAATGCCATCGGTGGCAGCGGTCACCCATCCACATTGTAACCGCTCAGAACATCACTTTTTTCAAGTACGTAACGTAAGCTATGTCACGAGCGCTTCAGTGAGCACAATGACTGTGTAGAACTGTTTTATCTAACAGTGATTGATATCTTAACTTTCTCTCTGCACACAATAGATATTATAGGTACTGCTTACTGCGTTACATAATGTTTCTTGACATCTAATTGACCAATAAAATGTCAATCATCACCATGACTTCTTTTTAGTCTAAAACTTTATTATATTACTTATCAACATTTTGAAGATCTTAGGTACAGTTTTCTATTATGTAGAGAGTTACGTTATCTAGATCATAAAAACGTAGCTTTTCCAGGCTCTGCCAAACATAACTCAGATGTTTCCACATAATTATGTTATGATTGCCATCGTAATTACCAATAGTACTATAACAGGTAGGTACTACTATTAAAAACCGTTTGAAAAGCAGACTACCGACCACCGTGCCATATACATCGGTAATTAACTCGGCTAATAGCTAATAGTATCGACTCAATCCGAGAATGAATTTTCTTGTTAGGAATGCCAGAGAAAAACAACTCGCCTGGAAAGCGTAACATGGAGTAAATAGACGCTGAGCAATCAACATGTAGATTTTCTATTCTGTGATAATGAATTTCTGAAAAAACTACTGTTTAGATGACTTGGATAGTTAAAAAATCTATATTTACAAATAAAGAAGACTAAATAAAGTTACAGATTTGTGTTCAAATTAAGAACTAGATCTATGTTAAGAGAATCAACTGGGTAGGTACTTAGTAAGCTCTTATGGTAGGACGTAAATTACAAACAGACAAAAAGTTACTATGCATAACCTACAAAATCGTTTTAACCTAGTTTTATTTTCATTTTAAAAAGAGATATAGCAAAAAGAACTAGTACCTAGTTCTAGCTGCTTATTACCTAAGCAGAGATTAAAAGATGCATTTAAACTTGAACTCACAGGGGTCAACGATACATTCGACTCTTGCATATTAATAGTGCAACTGTTCACTCCGCTATTGTTCTAATTCAAATGATGGTGGAAACGCCAGCAGGTACTTATGTATTGTAGTGCTATTGTGTCATGAATAATATAACTTTACATTTTAATATTTGGCAAGGAAGGCTCTAAACAATGAAATGTTGAATTTCTGGGGCTCTATTTATGAACTATTTTCAAATGGTATACATATTCTATCCTGGATACCCGTCAAGTATTTAAAAAAATAAGTAAAAGAAAAGTATGGAATGCATTCGTTCAGTCAAGTGACCGGGAGCGGCGCGGCGCTGCACTGGATTCCATACATTTGAAACACTTGACCGGGTATTAAATATACCTACTTATATAATACATAAATACCACTTGAAAAATGACAATACTGTTTTTGATTTTCTGAAAAATCATCTGGTTACCATAACACAAGCATAGCTTGGGACTAGATGATGCTGTATGAACGTCCAAGGATATTTTATTAATTCCAAAGAAAATAAAGAATACTTAAACAATAGTTAATCTTATGCACTATAATGTTCGTGTACCTAAGTAGTGATTTCGCTTGTACTTGAATTTAAGTAGCATGGCATCTCATGGCATGATTAAATTAATCATGTTTGAGGCGTAATAAATAGTATTGAACAAACATCAAAATGAGCAGAAAGGTACTTTATAAAAACTAAAGATAACAATAAAAAATCTTATAATTATATTTCTCTTCACGCAATACATTATCAGATAGCAAACGTAACAACCATTTTGTGATTTAACTACTAAAATGTAATTCGAATTGGCAACAGCGTCTCACTGATAAGATAAATAATTTACCAACAAATCTGAAACACTCAGCAGTAATTACTTACGATAACGGTATAAAAACAACTTTATCTTTCACTTATCACATTCTGAACACACCAAATTTACTGTCTCTGAATGGAGCGTTCAAAGCAGCCGATAAACTGAGTCCAATAACTCTCCTTGTGTCTTTAGGAGCCACTATTCCGTCATCCCAAAGTCGTGCGGTACTGTAGTACGGTCTTCCCTCTCTTTCAAACTGCTCCTCCAATGGCGCTCTCACTCTCTTCTCATCCTCGGCCGTCCATTGCCGACCTTCTCTCTTAGCTTTCTCCTGCGCAACCATAGAAAGTACGGTAGCAGCTTGAGGCCCACCCATCACGGATATTCTAGAATTTGGCCACATAAATAAGAAACTAGGTGAGTACGCGCGACCACACATGCCATAGTTACCAGCTCCAAAGCTGCCTCCAACTAAAACAGTTATCTTAGGACCCTTGAAGCAACTGACGGCTGTAACCATCTTCGCTCCGTTCTTTGCGATACCACCGGCTTCAGCCTCCTTTCCAACCATAAAACCACTGATGTTCTGCAAGAACACCAGAGGGATCTTCCTAGCGGCGCAGAGTTGAATGAAATGGGATCCTTTCAAAGCACCTTCTGATTGCAACACTCCGTTGTTTCCAATGATTCCAACTGGATGTCCGTAAAGAAAAGCGAATCCACATACCAGCGACTCTCCGTAGAGCTGTTTGAACTCATGAAACCTGCTTCCATCGACGATCCTAGCAATCACTTCCCTAATATCAAATGGTCTCTGTAGATTTGCTCCAACGATACCATGAAGATCATCAATATCGTGTATAGGCTCATCAACTTTCGCCGCTTGAACCCTTGCTCTTTGTTCATTGTTCCAGTTCAGATTAGCGACAACGTTTCTTGCTAAATGTAATGCATGTTCGTCATCTTGGGCGTAATGATCGGTCACTCCAGACTGACGACAATGTAAATCTGCCCCACCCAAATCTTCGGCTGAAACTATTTCGCCAGTAGCAGCTTTCAGTAGAGGTGGCCCTGCCAAGAAAATCGTTCCCTGGTTCTTGACTATGATACTTTCATCTGACATACTAGGAATGTATGCACCGCCAGCTGTGCACGAACCCATTACGACTGATACTTGCGGGATGCCTTCCGCCGACATATTGGCCTGGTTGAAAAATATTCTTCCAAAGTGTTCTTTATCAGGGAACACATCGGCTTGGTCGGGAAGGTGCGCGCCACCCGAGTCAACGAGGTAAATGCACGGCAGTCTACATTCTTGCGCAATCGCTTGCGCCCGCAAGTGCTTCTTCACAGTAATGGGAAAGTAAGTTCCGCCTTTGACGGTACAGTCGTTAGCGACAATCATGCAGTCGCGGCCGTGAACTTTGCCGACGGCGGTGACGATGCCGGCGCTGGGGACCTGACCCTTGTACAGCTCGTTGGCGGCTAGCGTGCTCAATTCCAAAACGTCGCTGCCTTCGTCTACCAACCGGTTAATCCTGTCCCTCACGAGCAGTTTTCCTCTCGCCGTATGCCTCTTTACGGAGTCCTCCGGGCCACCTTTGATTGCTTCACTGGTTTTCAGTCGGAGTTCGTCGACAAGCTCGTCCATTTTAGCCTTATTCTCTTGGAAATAAGGGTCAGCGCGGTTGATTTCGGAGCCGATGATTGTAGCGTGGCTATTGTGCCGGCATTGGGCGAGCCGGCGCGCTCCTCTAACTAGTTTTAGCATTTTGATAGGTATATCGTGTGAGGCGAGACACGACCGGTCGGCGGGCCGCAGGCGCGCTACTGCCGATAATGCTATACCGTTATCTGTACGATTAAATTCTACAAAAACAAATTCCTCGCCCGTCGACCCTCGCGGTGATAAAAACTCGCATTATGTGTGTAATGATAATGTAGTCCTATTGTAATACTGCGCGACTATTTACGTCATAATACTTGCTACCTTGTATGACGTTAAGCGAAAATTCATTCATTGAACTTTTATGATTCTTAGGATCCCCATCCTAAGAATCATAAACGGTCACAGGAGAACACCTTGCGGTACTGCGTGAGTCACCCATTGACTCAAACGAAAGTCTTGCTTGAATGGTTATCGAAATAAATCATGACAAATAGTGGACACCTACTTACTACACTTTATACTGATTTCTGTTCTTTAGATCGTTAAACGCACGAATCTATAAAATTCATTTGCAATTCAAGGTATACGATTAATTAATTTAAATTTATGACATATTTGCCTTTGAAAGACCTGTTAACTTAGAGAAGAATATTATTAACCACCCTACACTTTGTGCGCTAATATTTAAGGCAACATAATTTAAACATCCCACTTTAGATGTTTCCAAGTTAGATTAAATTACCTTATTTCGTCCGCAAAAACTCGAACAAAAACCGTAACATAAGACAATAGAAGACATCTCGATCTATCGTTATAAAAACCGCAAAGGCTTCCGACCGGTTGAACGTACGTTTCACTTTCATCAGCCTTCGACAGGTGGCGACACTGTAATGATTCACTGATGGATAAATCGTTGGATTAATGGGACGGTTGATGGGTGATTGGCACCCATGAGACAGTAACTTCCATTAGAAACGATGTCGGATGGGTGCGTTTCACATTAGCGCTATGAATACCTACTTACCAGCTTATGTGTATTTTAAACATTTAATTAGTTGATTTTCTTGAAGGTTCTGCAAATAGCTTGGATCGGCAGAATTTTGCTTATAAAAAGTAAATTTAGCAAAATTATAAATATTTATTTTTCAACTTCAAACTGTGCTAAGCTATGTTAAAGGCCACTAGCAAACAGACCGACCTGAGCGGATATTTGATCAGCTCTGTCAACACAAATTAAGCCTAACGGACCAAGAAACCGCACTTTTAAACATTATTAATAATTATAAGCAATCCTATTATTGTTGGTACCTATACCTTACCAATGTGTCTTTCGTGGTTCAGTTTTTTTTTCAGTACCTACTTACATCTTTACTGGATGCTTTTACAGGGTTAGGAGGATTTTTTTGCATACACTTACGGGGCACTGTAGTGCCTGAGTCACTGCTGAGATGGAATAGGCTTGCCCAGTACCTAAACCATCCTCTCAGCTAAACATTTAATTAGTCGGACATATCCACAAGAAAGACCATAGACAACATTTGTGGTGCTAATGAAGCCGCGGACTTCCTCACGATGTTTTCCTTAGCCGTTTAGAGCTCAGAAATAGATAAAGAAAGGCCTGTTATGTTCTAGAACCGCGACCAATGAATTTTGTCTTGTTTCAGGATCGAGATGAACAAACAAAGCTAGAAATGAAACATCGACAAGAAGAAGACGATTTGTACAGAAAATTCTCCAAGCATCGAGAAGAGGAAAACAGAAGAATAAGAGACGAAATACAGGTGAGCCATCAAAATATCTAACTCTCTATTTATCGAAGAAAATATAAACTAACTGGAAGTTATAATCATCTTTACTAATGTCTAAAGCACGTACCTACCTACCTATTTCAACTCTACTAAAGTCCAACTTTAATACATTTTTAGCAACCATGTCATTCCAAAAGCCAAAAATTTTCTCATAATATCCAAAGGTTGTCTTCTACTCACCTCTAAGTATAAAGAAACTAAAAAACTACATATATTTACATACTTTTACAAAATACAATTAGAACCAATTGATCCCTAAGGATCGTTACTAACGATCTGTACTTTAGTTGACTCAACTGATCCAAGCAAGACGAAAGCGCGCCTAAGACACTAGCAGCCACACCACCAGGTTCTTGCCTGATTCTTTCCCTGGTGTAGGGAGTCGCGTTGGAACAGGCATTAGAATCACCCAGCATGTAAAACGAAACTTAGTGATCCTTGAGGTCCTACAAGAATAAATGATTTTTTCTTTCTTTCTTTCATTATTTGTAATTAAAACTGTTCTACTATTTCCAGGATGAATGGGAACGCGAGCTGGAGAGACTGACGAACAGGTTTCAGCAGGAGATGCAGGTGAAGAAGCGTCGGCCTGACTCGGAGATCGGTGCGCTCACGCTGCGTCACCAGCAGGAGCGGGCGGACCTGGAGAAGAATATGACGCTGCGACGAGATAAGAAGAAGGAGAGCCTGACACGAAAGATGCTGGAACATGAGAGGTAAATTTTGACATGAGCTCTAAACGAAAAAATAATCATATCTGTCTCAAGTCAAACGTAGTGTTATATTATCTTTGCTCAAGTCATCCAATTACAAGATTTATAGGTTCTCAAAATAGAATCCAAAATGTTACGTAACAGGCGCTACTGTAGGTACACTGTACAAGTAAGTTTTCACAAATATTCCATTTACAAAACACCAAAAATATTTTTTTTTAATATTTTCCGAAAAATGTAAGGCCTTTTACTAACTAAACAAAATTTTCATTTGTCCATAAAGGACAAAATTAAATGAAAATTTTGTTTAGTTTAGTTTCAAATGTAACATTTGGTTTCCAGAGCGGCAACAGCAGCGTTGGTCGAGAAGCAAAGCCACGAGATGATGGAGCTGATCCAAGAGCGACGGTCGGAGTACATGGCTGGCTCCTCGCTCTACCTGGACGGGGAGGACGCTCCCCCCTACCCCGCCAGGGCGCCGCAACCCCAGCCTCCCCTGGTCTCCAAGTTCCACATCTATACCGACCCTGCGGAGTTCACTGATGTCGATAAGATTGCTATTTCAGTGAGTATATTCATTAATTGTAGAAACGCTTGCTTATGCGGCGTTTACACGGGTGACTAGCTGGTCGATTTCGTGGTCGATCTTCATACATTTTCAAGTATCGGTCTACCGGCTTAAAATCCCGGCTTTAAGCCCTAAGGCCACGACGGAGGCCTTCAGGCGGTCTAAAAACTCACAAGTAAGCCAATTCATCAGATAAAACTTCGTAGAATACTTTTACAAAAGCTTAGAAGAGACCTTTGGTTTTAAATTGCAATGCTATTTAAACAATGTTCTCATTATAGGTAGCGCAAGAAGACCAAAAAACCTTCACCGACCTAGTACGACAACTAGTAGGTCGCTGTGCAAGCGATGTCGAAAAGGCACGAACCATATTCCGATGGATTACCGTGAAGAACCTGAATAATATACAGTTTGATGATAACCTGAGGGGTGACTCTCCACTGGGCCTTCTGAGGGGAATCAAGCACGGGACGGAGAGTTACCATGTGCTGTTCAAGCGATTGTGCAGGTAAGAAACAACATAGTCTTTATAAGGCACAAAGGATTTGTTAGTTGTTAGTTAATCTTGGATAATAGAGTGGAATACATTTTATTGATCTTTTTTCTAATCTTATCTTATTTTGTTTTCATTTAAAACCTACCCTCTTGTACAAGTATTGCAATAAAAAAAATCAGATTCCGATTCCGATTTTAACAGGTTAGCTTTCCGATGAGGCACATGTGCCTCATGGGTGATTGCACTGGTACGTCCATGAGGCATATGTGCCTCATGTTAGCTGTCATTACTTACTACGAGGACGTGTACAAAGAAGATCGAAACTTGCTTCGGGACAGCTAACCTGTTAATAGAAGCTATCTATATATACTAAAAGAAGAATGAAAGGAGGCCTTTGCCCTGCAGCAGGACTTTACAGGCTCATAACATAACATCCTATATACCTATGTATCTGCCCTTTCACATACAACACCTCCAACAAATCCATTCCATTCCAGTTACGCAGGTCTCCACTGTGTGGTGATAAAGGGCTACAGCAAGTCAGCGGGCTACCAGCCCGGGGTACGCTTCGAAGACAACCGCTTCAGGAACTCCTGGAACGCGGTGTACGTGGCCGGGGCCTGGCGCTTCGTGCAGTGCAACTGGGGGGCGAGGCACTTGGTCAACGCTAAGGACGCGCCCAAGCCAGGGAATAGAGGGAAGAGTGATAGTTTGAGGTAAGAATTATGCAGAAATGTTCTGTCTGTAGCGTGTTCGTTCGTTCGTTCGTATGAGCAAGTGGCCAACTCTGGTGACGGAGTTTTTGGGCCGCCTAAGCCTCCGTCATGGCTTAACGACTTTAAACGCAGAGACCGTCAATTTAATCTGTTTTTAGTACGTAGGTACTTACATCCTAAACTTGATCTATTGATGAAGATATTTGCTTGCAATTTATCTTTACCAAAAATTAGAGGAAATTCTGCAAGAAGTTTATGCATGGAAGCAGCGGAACGCCTTAGGGAACTAAACCCTCAGGCTGATCCATGTCGTAAGCGGAGAATCAGAAGAAGAGAGTTTAATCGCCTTCTTTCGCTTAATGAAGGCCAGCCGGATTTGGGGAGCGGGGAGCCCCAACCCGTTCCTAACCCTAGCTTCAATGTGATCGTAGAGGTCCTACTGAATGAATAATTAACGAGATTACATGATTGTTGACTTTGACCTGACTTTGTTCCAGATACGAGTACGACGACCACTACTTCCTAACGGACCCTCGCGAGTTCATCTACGAGTTCTTCCCGCTGCAGCCCGACTGGCAGCTCCTGAAGACGCCGATAACCCTCCACGACTTCGAGGAGTTGCCCTTCGTGAGGTCGCTGTTCTTCAGATACGGGCTGTACTTCAGCGATCCGAATACTAAGGCCGTTATGTTCACTGACTCCACTGGTGAGTGGGCTTTTCAATTCGGTCTCATATTAGCTAGTGGAAAATTGTGGTAGGGGAGTTTTAGGCATTATGAATCATTATGAGGCTTCGGTCCCTCCGAGGAAGACAGCCGCAGTAAACACACCCCTGCACAAGTCCAATGTTTGTTGGTCTTGTCATGTTAAAGGCGTTCTAGACGAGACCGAAACTCTCACGTGACCTCGGAACTTCCGTAAGCACTTTTGAGCTTCCGAGTCGGAAGCTCAAAAGTGCTTACCGAATACGCAGGATTTTCAAAATTAAAAGATTTATTGAGAGATTACATCTCAATCTTTTCTATTTTGACCTATATTGACCCTCCAAATTGATTATTGATTCTTCGCATATTGCCTTTCAACAAAAGGAAACTATGAAGCTCATATTTTCATGCTCATCTACACCTGTTTCGATATTTTTGTAGCGCCATCTAGTTTACAAGTATGAACTAAAACGCCTTTTGTCAGGTGCGGCGACTATGCGCATAGCCATGCCGGCACACATGCAGAGCTCGCTCATCTTCCACTACAACCTCAAGTTCTACGACACGGAGGGAGACGGCTTCGACGGCGTCAGTCTCAAGAGATTTGTTATGCAGGTATGCAGCTGATACTCAACTCAACTCGAACTCAAAATGTATTTATTCAATAAGATCATTATAGACCACTTTGACACGTCACGTCCTTAAAACTAGGGGATTGTACTTCCTGTTCCAAACGCGGCACACCACATATAACAAAAGAAATCACGATGGTGATGTAAGAGGTAATTCCTCATGGCTGAATTAGGTATTTCGCCTAAGTGATTTGGCCATATCTAGGAGGACTAACATATCCTCACCGAACTCGTATCAAAAATTACATCCTTCCAAATCGAAATCAGTTGGTTAGGTTATGTTTGAACAGTGATCAGTAAGTGCATGATCACGTTAACTCGCGGGCGCGGTCACGAAATATCAAACATACAGCATACTATGCCCGCTACTTTCGCCGCACCTGCGTTTTGTACGTGAACACTTGCATAGTATGCTGTTATGTTTGATATTTCGTGACCGCGCCCGTGATCAAGCACTAACGCGCGAGGCGAGTGAGCGTAGCGAACATGCAGCGGCAGCGGCCGCCGAATCCTCGTCCTCAGCTACTAACTATAGTATTTTTCCCGCCCTTCTGTTAAAACCGTTGCCTCGAATATATTAATTAAGTACTGCTTTTATTACTTTACTCCTCCAAGATATTTTGTTTTTTTCTTTGTTTGTTAGTGCTATAATTTTGTATTTTATTTAATTGATCTCAGTAGAATAACGCTTTAGATTTAAGTTCTGTAATGTTATTCGAAGGTGTAAATAAATAATTGTCTAATTGTCTGATTGTTGGTATTGATGATTGTCTCCAGTCAGTGGTAGGCAACGTGGTATCGTTCCGAGTGCACGCGCCTTGCAGCGGCGCGTTCCTTCTCGATATATTCGCGAACGCCGTCACTCCGAGGGAATATCTCACTGGAGAGCCCATGAAGTTCAAGAGCGTTTGCAAATTTAAGGTAAGATTTTAACACTTTTACTGACTCACAGAAATAAGTGACTTGGCGCCACTGAAAACAAACCAGCGCTCCAACAGTCATGATGCTGCTGGAGCAAATTATGAGGGGTAGCCTTACTTTCTTGTCACTCGATTGTCAATATTTCTCATTTCTGTTACCCATGTTATAGTTGATGGAAAATATTTTAAGCGTCAACCATAGCGAATATTTCGATCTCACAAAAACTTTTGTCAAAGCTGGTAGACCACTTTCTTGGCCGACCGTACTATGTTTTTTCTATTTACCTAGAATAATATAAAATAAATAGGTAGTCTTGAATTTTTCTTCATTAAATCATCATTTCTCGTGTAGATTTGTTGCGCGGAACTGCAAACAGTGATGGTGCCGCTGCCGGACTGCGCTAGCGGAGAGTGGGGACCCACCAAAGCCACGAGGCTCTTCGGCCTTGTGCCGATAACTCACCAGGTTTGTTGTTTTTTGTTTGTTGTTGAAGCGCTCGTGGCGAAGCGCGCTAAGACGTTCTTGATTTCGGAGCGGTCACTACTTGGATGAGTGACCCGTTGGTAGGTACGTAGGTAGTTTTTTTTTTTTTTTTATAACCCTGGACATTCCACACAGCGTCATCTTATCCCAAGCTAAGCATTTTAATGCTTGTGTTATGGTAACCAAATGACTGATAATACTACATAGATACATTTTTTTTTTAATACATACATAGAAAACAACCTGACACGAAACAAATATTTGCATATCATACAAACATTTGTCCCGTAGCGGGGATCGAACCCGCAACCTCTGCGTCTCAGGCGGGCTTTCGCCCACTGTGCCAGAGAGGTCGTCAGTTTTACTTATTATATCTAATAAATAAATGATTCTCGATTATAATTCACATCTCTTTTGCAGGAAGCGTTAGTTTTCGCTGGTCGTGAGCTAGAGATCCAGTTCAGAATGTCGCGACCTCTAGCGGACTTCATGGCAACATTGCACAAGAACGGAGTGGACGAGAAACGCCTTTCGAAATACGTGCAGCAAAACGTCACGGATGATATAGTTTCTTTCTATATCACTTTCCCTGAAGAAGGTCAGTTTAGTAGCTATAGAACCGCTACCACATATTATGCATAACAATAGTGGCAATTATGGATGTCACTAAAACTTAAATAATCTAATTTGACAGCACTAAAATTGATGCCATCCTTTTTATTTCGATCGTTATGAAAGAGACGGCAACATTTTTAGTGCTGTCAAATTAGGTTAGTTAAGTTTTGGCGACATCCAGAAATACCAATAATATACAAATATAAATTCAGCAAAGCTCTAGCTAGACTCTAGATAACAAGCAAAAAAACATACTCTAGCTAGAGTCTAGAATACGTTTTATTTACAGTTGAACTGAAGAACAATTTTTCATATGTTACATACCATTTTTAAAATGTAGTGCTTATTTCCAGGGCAATACGGTCTAGATATCTACACGAGGGAGCGCGGAGGGCCCACGGCTATCCACCAAAACGGATCCACCGAGAAAGAGAAGCATCTACTCACACACTGTTGCAAATATCTCATCAACAGCAGCAAACGAAACTAGACTTTATTATGAAATAATGTAGTCTTTAATTGCAGAATAAGCTGAATACTGTGAATGAAGTCACCATTTATAGATGACTAAGCTAAGTTTATAATTGAAATTGTAAGGCATATTTTAATTCAATAATGGCGTTGATTCTGTTGTCACACCGAATGAAGAAACATTAGGGATATATGAATGAAGAAAACAGTTAGGGCAGATATGAATGAAGAAAACAGTTAGGGCAGTATTGTTTTCAAATAATTTCTTGTTTGTTGTTGTAACTGTATAAAAGTAGCAGCTATTAATATTCGTGAAGAAAGTATAGTTCTTGTTCTTGATTCATTATATTTTTTACATTCCATGATTTTGTAAGAGAATGATATTTTTTATGATATTCTTTTTTAGCCCACTACGGCAACATAACCCAAATGTATAGTAATCTTTAGTGTACCTTAGCTAGAAAATAAAAATCCGTCCAGTTATTCTAAAAGATTTATTATATAAGCTAGAATTTAACATTTTATACAACTTTATATTTGTAAATGGAAAATAATATAATTTTATACGATATTATACATTTTATTATATTTTATTATTAAGTTATCAGGTTGTGCCGAGGCAATCTAATTGCTATTATAAGGTTTTTTATAATTTGTATAAAACTTTGCACTTAGTTTATAGATAACGGCTACACTGCCAAATGACAGTTATCAATGCAATATCACACAATTTTATTTATTGAAGAGATATATAAGCGTCAAATCGTTTTTACTTTGAAAAGAAAACATTTAAGTATACAACTTTGTCATTAACTGTGTCTGAAACATCTTATTATATCCAAAGTTTTGCGTCTTTATAAAGAGCTCAGAGACAAACTTAAGTTGAACTTTATACAGTGTCTTTACTATGACTTGCGAATCTACACACGCTATCGAGTAGATTTAAAATAACGTAATCTATGTAGTACTTAGTCTATCCGCTAGAGGCATTGTGACACGTTTTCACATTATCTGTCAAATTACTAAACGCTAGCGCGTGTAGATTGATTGGCGAATGTCATGGTACAGTAAAGATTATTCTGAACACAGCATTAGCAAGACAGCCCATATACCTACCTAAAACATTGATTAATCAATTCTTTACATTCATACGCTTACATCTAATGATACATACTTATAGATATCTGTATAATTTCACTTATAATAACGCACAAAAGAAATGTAGCGATTTATAATTAATTAATTAACATTTATTATAGCGACTTTATATTGTAAATGTTTATAAAATATATGGCATGTTATTTTACTTATTAATTATTTTATTCAGATCATATTTGAGCACCTCTGGACGGCAAAAGTAACTATAATACGCAAATTTTATCTAAAGTCACAACATTTTAGTCTCACAGTCAATTAAAAACACGAAAGAATAGAAATAAGTAAAATGAGAATAGAAAAAGAATGACTGCTTCGTCAAAAGAGACAACACACAAAAACAATACATTACACAATACACTTATTCAATCACACATTTTATAAACTAAGTACGACCTCGAATAAGGTTCGCGTCCATTCCACATAATATTTTCAAAGTTTTATAATCGGACCAGCCAGCGGTTGAGGCGTAGGAGCACAAACATTCAAACAAACAAACTTTTATATTTCCAATAGCGGCACTTCATTTGTTTTCGTAAAGCACTTTCCATAAACTCAAATACCACAAGTATATTATAATAGCACACGGGAAATTACTCACGTAAAATTATAGTCGATTTAGATACCGACACTCGTGTGAGACGCGACCGCGAGGAGTGACCACACTCATACCCAGATGAAGATTCTCCGGAAGAATCGAAACATTGTCGGTATCTAAATCGACGATAATTTTACGTGAGTAATTTCCCGTGTGCTATTATAATGTCTACCACAAGTATAATTCACACAATGACAATCTGTTCAGTGAACGTTCGTCTCCGAAGAAGAAAGTTTTTAATTTTTTTTAATTTTGTTACTTATATAGGTCGGGCCACGTATAAAGAGCGCTGGCTGTCAAACTGCGCAGTGGTCGATGATTGGTGGAGAGGTAACGCGGCGCACTTCATACCATTGATTTAGCGAGTGCTATTGGTTCGTCAGCGAGTGAACACAGGCGCAAACATACCCCCGCTACTTCCCCGACCGCGCTCATTTT
The DNA here is from genome assembly GCA_963582015.1 of Xanthorhoe designata. Lineage (NCBI taxonomy): Eukaryota > Metazoa > Arthropoda > Insecta > Lepidoptera > Geometridae > Xanthorhoe > Xanthorhoe designata. Next base: position 2,608,718 of record OY757049.1, read on the forward strand.
ACGTGGCGCGACCTATACCAAAATGCGCATCTAATTTTCTTCGAGATGTATTTACGGTCACTGATACGTGTTCTTTCATCGTTTAGTACAAATGTGGTACATACTACACGTGTCCTTTAGTCGCGTTGAGCGTGGCGCGTTGTTCCACGCCTCGGATAAGCGTCCCCAACAGGCCTTCCATCTCGTTCGCAGTCTCGCGCAGTTGTGTGTTGTCAAAACAAGAGTCTGAAATATAACAATAGGAGTTTAAATAACGGTGCACCACGACGCAGTTTATTTTATGTTGATCAACGTTTCCAAATGTTACTCAGCAACATCCGACAGCATGTTATAGGTCGCGCCACGTAAAAAGAGCGCTGAGGTGAAGTAGCGGGGGTATGTTTGCGCCTGTGTTCACTCGCTGACGAACCAATAGTATTCGCTAAATCAATGGTATGAAGTGCGCCGCGTTACCTCTCCACCAATCATCGACCACTGCGCAGTTTGACAGCCAGCGCTCTTTTTACGTGGCGCGACCTATATTAAATGTTGACGTGTTACTAAATGTTAAGAAACATTGCCTAACCTTTTTCGTTCGTTCAACAGTCAACATTCTAATAAATTATGTTATTGGCGGTGTGGACGCGATGAGTAACATTCAACAAATAGTAACAAGCAGCCACAAAAGTTTAGAGAAAGTTAACTAACTTTATCGTGTAGGTAGCTTTACTGTATTGATCAAAACTTGAGACAATATCTAATTAGATTCTACAAAAAATCCTTAAAAAAATAAATTTTTTTTTAGAAGAAACTATTGGTCTAGCTAGTCTTTATTTGTTTTTTTCATAACGGTATCACCGCAGGTCAGCTTATGTTGGATAATATTCCGAATTCAATTTCCACCAACATAAGCTGACCTGCGATTATTGGCACGATGCATCGTTTTCGGTTTGTAGAGTAGACTTAGGTCTACTCTCGTTGGTAAGCGCATAATTAAAATGGCCGTAAATTATGAAATTGCTTATGAAAAAAAAACAAATAGAGACTAGACAAATAGTTTCTTATAAAAAAATAGTATTTTTATCTTCGGATTTTTTGTAGAATCTAATTAGATAGTATCTCTGCTTATAGAGGGGCAGATACTAACCATCCATAGCGAAGTTATTAGCCAGTATCTGATGCAGTCTATCCAACACGGTATCAAGATCAGCATTTAGCTCCTTCATTTTGTCATTGCTGTGCTCCATGCTTCGTATATCGGCCGCGAACTTCTGTTCAACGGCGATGTCTCGCGGGGGCTTTATAGAGCTTGGAGGGGGCCTTAGTTTGTCTTTCTTCAGAGGCGGCGGGAGCTTTTTGTCTGGAGCTAGCGAGTCCCTTTCTGTGAATAATACAAAGATTAAGTTATTTGTTTTTTTTTTTCATTTTGTAAGAACTTGCGCATGCGCAGATAATTATAAAATTGGTGGGTGATGATAATGGTAAAATTGGCGGGTGATGATAATGATAAAATTGGCGAGTGCTGATAATGGGTGGTGATAATGATAAAATTGGTGTGTGATTTACTTACCGTGATACCAACTGCTGATATCGTTCATAGAGACAGTGGATATGGTGTCGGATGTATGGACTAGCACAGGTCTCAGCGCGTCCCCTGACAAGGTCAGTAGGTTCTGACTATCCGCGTTTTTGGAGACCACAGAGAAGTTTCCAGAATCTAGACTCAGGACACGAGGCTGGGTTTTCAGACTGTCTGTAACTGAGGGCAGATTTTTTTTTTTTATTAAATTTTTCACAAAACAGATTACAATCCCAGAAGCTTAAAATCTAAAACTAGTTATTTTGATCTAGATTGATATCAAATATGTGAATATGACAATTTTAGTGTTGCATGCATGAATGTAAAATTATTATTAACAACTAGACGCGCGGCTTCGCTTGCGTGTTGTACGCGCTATTTTCCAAACTTTGACACCCCGAGTTTCTATATTTGCACTTTCCATTAAAACGCTCCTAAGAAAGAAAGAAAGAAAAATCATTTATTCTTGTAGGACCTCAAGGATCACTTAAGTATCGTTTTACATGCTAGGTGATTCTAATGCCTGTTCCAACGCGACTCCCTATACAAACCTGCGGTAAAATGGTGCCTATTTTTTAAGTTAGAACTCTGGCATGGGGTAAAATTTTGGCCCCTTTAAGCTTACCTATCATAAGCAAATATTTATAGTTTCCTAAAAACAAAACATTATAACTACAGAGCGGTCACTACTTGGATGGGTGACCGCAAGTGGCATTATCAGCTGAGCGCTTCTGTGCTTCGGAGGGCACGTTAAAATGTCGGTCCCGGCTTTTAAAGTCGTTAAGCCATGACGGAGGCCTTTAGGCGGGCTAAAAACTCCGTCACCAGAGTTGGCCACTTGCTCATACGAACTTACTTACTTTTTTACAAAAGAAAAGGTAGCTAAAAGGGCCAAAATTTTGCCCCATCCTGTATAATGGACCAGAGAAAAAGTATCAACCAACCTTTAGATTGTTTCTCGTCAGTGAGAATGGGACTAAATAGGTCGAAAGCTTGAGGTCGGTCACTTTTTTCGGGCTTCGTCGACTCTGTGGGTATGTCCGTTTGACTCGTTAGGTTATCCTAAAAATTATAAAAATAAAATTACATCATGACATTCATTTTTGATTGATAAGGGTAATTACATTCTTGAACCATGGTTTCTTGTTCTTAACGTATGTGTTCACTAGCTACGCCCCGCGGTGTTACCCGCGGTGACTAGTTCCCGTTCCCTTGGGAATACAAGGATCAAAAGTAGCCTATTTTTTAATCCAGGGTATAAGCAATCCTGGTACCAAATTTCATTCAAATCCGTCCAGCTGTTTGAGCGTAAAAGATGGCCATTTGCTCGAACGAACGAACGAACGAAGCGTAAAAGAGTAACACACACAACTTACACACACACAAACTTTCACCTTTATAATAATAGTGTGATTTCGATATTAAAACTTTAAGCTATGGCAGAGGATATAAAAGCCGCCACTTAAAGTGAAAACTAGCTTAGATCCAAACTTACAGTGAGCGCAACATGACGTGACCGGGCCGAACTTAAGCCATAATTTACAGTTACGAAAGAGATAAACAGACGTATCGACAGAACGTGAAACAGAGATGGTGATATTTCTGACCACTGCGCCGTTCTCAGTAAATAACCATCGAAAATAATAATTATCAAATGAAATTGTAAACTCGAGACAAATGCAGTATGAAAACAGATATTATATTACATTATTTTTGTACCTTCAAAGCTTTAAGACGGTTTATTTGCGTGGAGATGTGGTTCCAATGCGCGTCAACCTTCACTTTAAGATTTTCATCGGTGGACACAGTCGCCTCTTGTAGCTGGGCTGAGAGATCTTGTAGTGCTCTGAAATATAAACCACTTTAGTTACTAGGTAGTCAGAGACAAGTCCAAAGTCCAACCAATCATAAACTCCGGATTTTTTTTCGACATATTAAATGCCTAAACTTCTGAGACCATCTTAAAAATAGCTTTGGCTATGTGATTTACATAGAAATTGCGCAATGAATTAAACAAAAGAAAAATTAAACATACATAACATGATGATGCAAAGATTTCCTTTGAATTACTTTAAGATTTTTAATTTCCATGCCCTACTATGTATGCACCCTTCGATCCTTCATATCATTGTTTTCTACAAAGCACATGTGAACTTCAAGTACTTAACATCCGCATTTTAATCGCATGTCAGTAACGGCCAGTCTCAATAACCTGTCTATCTTTGGTTTTGCTTACTGTGGGTAGATATTTGTCATTTTTTGTTTGAAAGTAATGTCAAATATCCACCAGCAGTAAGCAAAACCAAAGATAGATAAGTTATTGCGACTGGCCGTAAGTCACTCACTTATTCTGTATCTCCAGTTGGTGTATAATATCCTGCAGCATACAAGTAGGGTTGTTTCCGTTCCCCGAGGCCTTGCCAACTGTGGAGGTGAAGATAGCGGGCTTGTGCCTACGTTTCGTTGGCTCCTTGCTTTTCGGCTTGGACGTCTTGCGCTTCTTGGTTTTAGTGCAGAAGAAGAATCGCTTCATGCCTTTTATGAAGCTTAGACATTGTGGCGGTTTTGTCTGTGGAGATTGGAGATGCAATTAATAAACGATTTGTTGACGAATTGAGATCTTTAAACGAACATAGGTGGCCTTCAGTGCGCGGGCGCAGTAGTTGGAGTTATTAGTTTTGTATCATATGCGCAGGCGCAGTAGTACTTTTCTCTAAGGATTTTTTAAATAATTTTCTAACATTATTTTAAATAGCTGCTCTTGTAGGAAACATCAGGCTCATAAATCAATTTATTTATTTATTTGAGTGTGTGAGGCTGAACAACATTAGCGTAATATAATACATAATGTAATTAAATAAATACCTTAATATAGCGCCTTGTATGTATAATGCACCTAGCTAGAAGAACAAAGTTCATGCAAAACAAATCTGACTGAAAATGTATGACTGACTGCATAATTTCTTTGTCGCCTCTTACCTGTCCATCAATAAGTTCGTTTATCACATGGCTTTTCTTGTGCCCACTCACTGTCAATTCTTTGTCGTATAAGTAACATTTCTCACAGAAATACACCTCACTACATTTCGTGCACTGGAATTTAAGCATCTGAAAAATCAAAAAACATTATGTTGAGAACATGGCCTGACGGGATCTGCTGGGATTGGAATACTTGGAATCAAACGATGAAGCCTGAGTGCTTTAACCAACTCAGCCACGAATCCTATGACGTCAGCTCGAAAATCTTAAAGCTGGGTACTCACTTAGCAGTGTAGCACGTAACGTATCAGATACGGTATCAACCTGCAAGTGGGTACGGCCCGTCCACGGTCCTCCGCGTATCTAGCTACGAGCTGGAGCTGCCGGATACGCCTTTGTGTTCGCTCGGCGGGTCACTGCGAGCTTACAGCGCTCCACGCGCGAGCGGCTCGCAGCGGGCTCGTGCCTACGTACTCACTTGATACCGTATCTGATACGTTACGTGTTACTCTGCTAAGTGAGTACCCAGCTATAAGATTAAATTCAGCACTGATTAGCGCCATCTACAAGTCACTCATATAGATCTCAAGCTCATTGTCTGATATAATTTTTATTCAATGTGTGATGATGATGATGATGATGATGATGATGATGATGATGTGTGTTGCACTCACCTGTATCAACTGTTTGGCACAATTAGCGCAAGTAACAGTAGCGGTGCTCATCTGTCTGCTAGCAATAACTCTTTGTACTACTGGTAGCCACTTAGTTGAACTGCAGTTATTAACGCCCCATTCGGCGACTGCGCGGGATGTGAGGCCTAGCATACCGGCACTCTAAAAGGAATAATGTTTTACTTGACGTGACAGTGAAGGAAAATATTTTGAGGAAACCACATAATTATCACTATGAAATATAAAACTGCCCCAAAAATTGGTGTGTGTGATTATAGTATAGATGATGCTGTGTGTTGGAAAGTCCAATAGGTATCGAATGACATGTGACACACCTTAGGGTACAGAATGTAGGATTAAACATATATTTACGGGTATTTATCGCTATTTACCTTTATTTAATTTTAATTTTATCCCGACGTTTCGACTGGATTGCACCAGCCGTGGTCGCGGGCAGACTGAAGAGTTGGAGGTACACCACAGCAAAGCGAAGGCATTTATTTTTCTACCCTCACTTGATCTTCATAAATGTTTTGCGATAAATACCCGTAAATATATGTTTAATCATGTGTTCTGATCGCGAAAGTTTAAAAAAGACTAGTACAGAATGTAATTACTTAAGTTTCTTTTTAATATGTTAGGTATGATGACCATATCATCAGAACTTAACAGATATGCAGTTTCAACTTAAACTGAAACTTTTTCTATTCTATTCTATTCTAAGTAATAAATTAAATTTCAATTTACCTTTTCAAAACATACATCAACATCATTCTGTATCTGGTAAGAATTGCCTCCTAAATACTTTGAGAGGGCTGTAACATGAGTTAGCAAGGATGCTAGCCGTTTCGGAGAAACACAGCCATTATGGTCCGCACTGCAGTTGGCGAGCGCTGCCCACTTGTCCAGAGCTGGTTCTTCACTCAGGATGATGAGAAGGGTCTTGGCAGCTAGCACTCTTATTGGTTCTTTTCTGTCCCTGAAATAAGAAACATGACTAAAAATGAACCAACTCATATAAAACAATACCAAGAAATATACTTACGCACATATTTAGGTGATATATACCTAGGGATTATAGGAGTGTGACTGCTGGGACAGTCATTTATGGCTTACGAACTTACATGATAATTGTTTGATAAATAATTTATAATATCAGTAGAATAATTCTGATTTTACAAAAGAATTACTTGTATCAGAAATTATGAGCACTGATACCAAGGACGATATAGACTGCTCGTCCAATACTTCAAGATGTAATTGTAAAATTAGTTATTAAAATGCATTCTAGTTTTTTATCACAGATACATATTTATCGTAAAGCATGAATCAAACTTTTATTTATGTAAATTAAATAATATATATTCTTAATAAAGTGTTAAACCACACTTAGGTTATTTCATTTAAATTAAAATCATAAGTACTCACTTGTCATAAACATTAAGCAATAAATTGATCATTAAATCCACAGCCAAGTCTACGTCTCCAGAGAAATTACCCTCTTTCTCCGAGGCAAAGTAAATATCAGCAAGCACAGCTTCAAGCTCAGCTGTGTCTAGGGATAAGCTGCTTTCTGATAGACTTAGTTGGTGTCGAGCAAACACACCAGAACTTAGTCTAAGAGGTGGAACTGAAAATAATTTATTGATGAAATTAAAAAGGTCCTCGCTTTACTAACTCAAATACATTATTGTCGTAACTCTGAACTTTAGAGGTCTAAAAATCTTAGGTACATAGTTTTCGGATAATGTACCTAATTGTTATATAAATAAAAATCTTGATCATTAACTGCCCTGATAATTATTATAAATAATAATATCTACTACCTACACTATGATTAGAAATGAAACAAAAAAATTAGTCAAAGACTAGACGGCTCTGAAAAGTGAAGGGAATGCAGGGAAAAGACATGTTGTAGCAAATTAAATCAACTTTTGGATACCTAATATCGGTATTTGTTTTCATGAACATTTTATTTGCTAGGGTGCTAGGATATTACAAGGAATCTAGTCTCACCTTTCAAATGCTTTTGAAGAGCATAACTTTTAAATGCGATGCGGTACGCACTGTATTTGATATCATCGTACACTTTTAATGTGTCTACAATTTTAAGAAATTCTGGGTGGTCATATTGCTGATCTCCAGTAGTTTTGCTGTAAATTTATGAGATATAAGTTTTCTAGTTGATCAAGATCAACACAACAGTCATCACTTGGCGATCATTCAGTCAGGTGAAAGTACTTACTCCACGTAACAAGGGTACCCGGACTCGTTCTCAATTTTTTTCCAAGCAGTTGATTCCATAATTCATAAATAAATAGTCTACAACACCATACTTCAACGTTAATTACACTGAATTTTAAGTTAACAAACAAGGCTCCTTGAATGAAACAGGTACACAACACACAACCGTCATAAAAATATTCAAATATATCTTCATAAAAATATGTTTTTTTATTCAGCCAATCCAATTTAGGTATAGATCATTTCTAATTCAGCAGTCGTTTCATTGGTTGCTTTAACAGAATCTCGTGTCACTATTGGCCAAATGCCTCAACACGAATATCACAAAAGATTTTAAAATCTAACTTTCTAGACAAATAAACAATTTTATTACACCTAATTTGTTGCTAGAACTTAAGAAACATTATTATTAAAGATTATTTAGACCTAAAACTTATATTTTTTTCTTTCGTAATCTAATGCTGCGTTTACACGCTTGCCGAACCTTGGCAAGCCTCCGCAATCGCAAGCGTGTAAAGAGGGTGTTTGTGTTGGTTTGCGTGAGCTTGTAGACGCTTGTATCCGATCGGGTCTAGTGTCGGTTTTTGAACACAAATCAAAGGGCGATTGCGGCAATCGATTGCGTCGCGTTTACACGCTGGCGCGCGCTTAGTAGCCGCTGTGATCTCGTGGCGAACGCACGTCTAGTTCTGACTTCAAAATGAGTGGCTGGTCGAACGAAGAGAGTTTATCGTTTTTGAAAAATTACCAAAAATATCAAAAAAGTTGCAGATGCTTAAAGTCGTCTTGCCCAGTTAATGGGAAAGCCAGTAAAGGAATTAAAATCCAAAAAATAAATATTGATGACAACTTTTCGAAAACATTTTTCTGAGGACCTCTGTGGCACAGTGGGCGAAAGCCCGCCTGAGGTGCAGAGATTGCGGGTTCGATCCCCGCTACGGGACAAATGTTTGTATGATCTGCAAATATTTGTTTCGTGTCTGGTTGTTTTCTACGTATAATATGTACCTACCTATTACTTATGTACCTATTTACAAAAAAAAAATATAGGTATCTATGTAGTAGGTACCTACTTATATCAGTCATCTGGTTACCATACACAAGCATTAAAATGCTTAGCTTGGGACTAGATGACGCTGTGTGGAATGTCCAGGGATATTTATTTATTTATTTTAAAAAAACCTGGAAAAAAAATTAAAAGTAGGTTAAACCAAAGGTAACAGCCGATACAAGATCGACGTCCGCCATGCTTGGATGTACGTAGAACACTGACGCAGTCACAAGCGTGTAAACGCCTTCCAAATTCCAAGCGAGAATTGTGGACGCTTGTGGTTTGTGAAGGTTTGCCAATCCTTCGCAAGCGTGTAAACGCAGCATAATATTTTTGTATGGAATGTAATGGAAATTTTAATTTGGTATTGATAGAACTTTTCTCAACGGTCCTAAAAGTTTACTGACCTATTTTTTTTATAGAACATGACATGAATCAAAACATAAAATCTAATTTCTGAACGAAAACTTCAGTATGTTTTAGATAACAGCATCAACTAAAAAAATAATCAAAAGTTTGACCAATCCTGCTAGAGAACAGTTGTTTATGGTACATATCAGCCAATCAGATGCATTCGGCAGAATGTTTCTTTTTCCTGCCATTTTCTCTTTGTAAAGGAGACGCCATTTTGCAAGCGTCACTTGGCGGCGTGTCGGTATCCGCGATTTTACCCGAAATACAACTAAAAACTGGACTATTGTATTGTTTTCGTGTACTATGTCGTATCAGTCTAGTGTAGCGCAGGACTCTTTAGCCGCGGCGCAACTGGAAATGTCGGGTAACCCTAACGCTTTGGCGCTGCGTCGGCCGTTCGATCCGGTGGCCCACGACTTAGAAGCCAGTTTTCGATTGACACGCTTTGCCGATCTCAAAGGAAGGAGTTGTAAAGTTCCCCAAGATGTTTTGGGTAAACTCGTCGAGTCCCTGCAGCAGGACTACTCCTCTCAGGATGACCAGTTTATGCATGTGGCGATCCCGCGCATCGGCATCGGCTTGGATTGCTCGGTGACGCCGCTTCGACATGGAGGTCTTTGTTTGGTGCAAACTACCGACTTCTTCTACCCCCTCGTCGACGATCCCTACATGATGGGCAAGATCGCTTGTGCCAACGTACTCAGCGATCTCTATGCTATGGGAGTAACAGAATGCGACAACATGTTGATGCTACTCGGCGTTTCCACTAAAATGACTGAAAAAGAACGCGATGTCGTTATTCCTCTCATCATGAGAGGCTTCAAGGATTCTGCTTTGGAAGCAGGTACATCTGTTACCGGGGGTCAAACTGTTATCAACCCCTGGTGTACTATTGGAGGGGTTGCTTCTACAATTTGCCAGCCTAATGAATATATTGTACCGGACAATGCAGTGATGGGAGATGTGCTTGTCCTGACTAAGCCCCTTGGTACCCAGGTAGCAGTGAATGCTCACCAATGGCTAGACCAGCCTGAACGCTGGAGTCGCATCAAGCTAGTGGTATCTGAAGAAGATGTCCGCAAAGCTTACCATCGAGCAATGGACTCCATGAGTAGGCTCAACCGAATTGCTGCTCGCCTGATGCACAAGTACAATGCTCATGGATCTACTGATGTCACTGGATTCGGTCTTCTTGGACATGCCCAGAACCTGGCTTCACATCAAAAGAATGAAGTTTCATTTGTTATCCATAATCTTCCAGTGATAGCCAAGATGGCTGCTGTGGCTAAAGCCTGTGGAAACATGTTCCAGTTGCTTCAAGGACATGCTCCTGAGACATCCGGAGGACTTTTGATCTGCTTGCCTCGTGAACAGGCAGCAGCATACTGTAAGGACATTGAGAAACAAGAAGGTTACCAAGCCTGGATCATCGGAATTGTAGAGAAGGGTAACCGCACTGCGCGTATCATTGACAAGCCCCGAGTCATTGAAGTTCCAGCCAAGGATTAAAAGAATTTCTGAATTTTCGAGACATTTTAAAATTATATTATGACATTAAGAGCTGGATAAATCTTAGAAATACTTTATTGGGTTTTAAGTTTTCAAAACATTGTCAAAATTTTGTCTTCACCTAAGTTTTACATTTCCTGTTTTATTGCAATATTGTTGTGTTGTAAGATAAAAGGTACTTGCATAGAAGTTGACTACAATGAAAGTAGATCAAATCAATGCCTCATTCAGACAAAATGTTATGTACAACTTACTAGAGAAGTGATCAAAATCTGTGCTAGTACCTAAGTAATAGTTTGTAAGTATATAAAAGCTTCTAGATAACTGGATCTAGTGACATGGTGTTTATAATAGTAGTTAAGATTATCTTTCTAAAACTTAAGGATAATTCCATTAGGTACTGAACCTAACATTATCTGCAGCTTGGAAGTTTCTGCAAATTAAGTATAATTAATATTAGAATAAAGTTATTTTTCAGTCATTTTAATGTAGTTTTATTTTACTTTTAATGTAGACTACATTTTCTTTCAAGTTCTTTGAATAAGAATAAGCCTCAAAGTACATACCTACATAGTAATCTTGGAAATGTCCCTGAACTTTACCAAAAGTATTTGACTTGCAAACACTCGCAAAAGGTTTTAAAAGCTGTGGAATAAAATATGAGGATTAAAATATCACTACAAAAAATAAACTCATTTTTACTTATAACTTTTTATTCACCATATCATTGAGGAAATGTGGCAGTACACATGTCATATTTTGGTAAACATACATTTATACCATTTTATATTCTAACTGAGAATATACCTCGCATTGAACCAGCCCTGCTACTCTGCAAAACGAAAAACGAAGTTTCGTGACAATTTTTGGGTTCTAATTATGTTGGTGAACTATTACGAATTCAGTATCCACCAACATAAGCTGACCCCGAAAATTGTCACGAAACTTCGTTTTTCGTTTTGCAGAGTAGCAGGGCAGTATAATTAGTTATCTACAAAAATGGCATTTTAAAAACCATCCTCTAAAATAATACTTAACTGACAATTTCTAGACAGTTCTTATGAAAAAAAGTCCCTAAAAGTGTAGGTTGAAAGTCCCATGATCCCATAGTATAAACTGAAGACACTAGTAACTACACAGCTGAACACAATAGAATATATAGATCAAATGGAACAAAAAACTAGTGTAGAGTTGTGATCCCAGAAAATAAATATTTTTATGTGTCTGTTTTATTATAATATAGAGTAAAAAATTACATATTTGTGTCTATTACCACCCACCCACAACTCTAAAAATATTTAGTTTTATAACACTTTCAGATTTTGATTGGAAGGTAGTAGGTACCTACATACCTAATCAATCAATAGAGCAACGGAAATCATATTATTATACAGTTACATAATCTCTAAAACCACTCAGAAAAATCATTCCTGAATGAAACTTAAGCAGAGTGGAATGAATACAATCATATTCAGATAATCATTAAAACTTTTAAAAATAGTTATTCATGTTCCATTTCAATGATATGGCAATTAGCTAACCCAATAAAAATGAAACAAGAGTTTCGATTTGATCTAGAGTTACTTGTGGGCGCAATAACTGCCATAAACTTATAAATAATAGGCCCTATAAATAATTGCTGTATAGCCATTACATATTACTTAGTGAAAATGAGAATTGAGGCTGGTATTAAAAAAAACAATCACAACTAAAAAGTTAAGAGGCTTTTCAAAATAGTTATTTTCACAGAAAAGTAATATTCTGAAAACTCTCAAAACTAGGTAGGTATAATATGAGACCAGATTTTTAGTAGGGGTTCTATTTTTAACCATTTAATGGGGGCTATTCGGAGTGTCGCAAAAGCTAAACTAAACTAACTAAAATTAATGCCATCCTTTTTATTCCTATCGCTATGAAAGGGACGGCAACATTTTTAGTTACAAGTAGTTAAGTTTAGCTTTTGCGACACTCCGAATAGCCACCAATATGTTATAGTTGTGCAAAAACAAGTACTAGAAATAGAAATCTGTACCAGCTTTATAGGCCAATACAGACAAAGCACATTTGGTGGCACCGGTTGTAATCATAATTGAAGTTTCAGAGTTCTGAAAGATAGGAGGCTGGATACACGGCGCTAGGTACATGTGCGAAATGGGAAAAGTAATTTTTGATTACTTATACCGATTCCAAATCTTGAGTTTACACACATGCCACACATATTTTTACCTCAGAAAAGTTCAGTTAAAATTCCAACAGCATCTTTTGTCAGAGTTTTGTATTTAACAACTCTAATAAACAGTGTGTACTTTACGCCACGCTACCGCGCCCAGTCCTTTGAGCTGTATGTATAAGACAAAACGCACCCTAAGGCTATACAACATTTATTTGTAAGGGCCTGTAACTGAAGCACATTTTTTGGAGGGTGTATCTTTTTCAATTTAGCGGAGCGATTATACAGGGCCTCTTGCGAGGCCGCTCATCGCCATTTTGGTCCAAGTGGCTCTGATCACGCTTCTTTGGGGAGTTGTTCTGAAATACAACAATGTTTAAATTATATAAGACTAGCTGATTCCCGTGGTAAATAATTCCCTTTCCCGTGGGAATACCGGGGTTAAAAGTAGCCTATTTTTTAATCCAGGCCATAGGTATAGGCAATCTTGGGACCAAATATCATTCAAATCCATCCAGCTGTTTGAGCATGAAAGAGTAACAACACCCACTTACACACACACAAATTTTCATGTTTATAATATTAGTGTGATAAAAAGGGTTAAAGAGTTTGATAAATAGTTTGTTTTTTTTTTGTCTTATGAATATGAATGCATTCTTATCTCTGGAACTACCATTCGGATACTATTTCTGAATTTGACATAGGTACTTAATATTTGTTAAGGTTAAATGGTCTTGAGGCTGCACTTCAACATCGCAATCAATGCAGCAAGGGCGCAGTCAAAGAGGTAAAAAATAATGTCAGAAAATTGGTAATGCTTACAATGAAACCATGACTTGATTTGAATACCTATTACAATAATGATGACTCAAAAAAATAACTTAATACTTACTTACTTATTAGGAAAAATGGACTTTGATTAGTCTAGTCTAGTTAGTACAGATAACAGATTAATTTGTTTACAAGCTAATGGTCTTAATTGTTTGCAATTAGGCTTGTTACCTTTTTCTCCCATTGCTGATGTAGATATCTTAGTAGTATGTTTGTTTTTTCTGTCACGATTACTGTAAACAGAAGGCATTTATTAGTACCACACATTTATAACATTACAAGGACATTTAGACGTATTTTGAAAGAGATTCATAAAGTAATACCTTACCTACTCTATGTAGATGAAGAATAGAATAGAAACCAGACTTTTTTAACGACTTGATAGATGAAAAGATTAAAACTTCTAATGAATAACTCATTAGGCATTGTAAAGTATACTCAACTCTGCTCTGAAGGTATGTCCTCGGTGGGCAAGTATATTGACGGCCTTTTCGAACAGTTTCTTATCCCATGGTCTGTATTGAATAATGTGAAGTTGTGCTCGTCGTATGACGGCAGATCCTTCATAAACTCCATCACCGACTGCAAAAAAGCACATTCAATTGTAGACTTCCAAACGAAGAACGGTGTACCATGCTACGGTGATAAGGGGCTCACGTATTTTTAACCTTAATCAACACCGAAATTACGAACCATTGTTACTGATATGCAGGAATACCACGTGTGATCAAACTTTACAAGTTATAAAATACAACAATCTAGAGAAAAATGTACAAAAATAAAACTCGACTCGAACGAATAGGATCGCAAGGACGCAATCAAAATAGGGATGTGAAAAAATAATCGATTATTGAAAAAATCGATTAATAATCGATTTTTTTTTTAAGTAAAAATCGATTTTAATACGCGATTTTATTTTTATAAATAATCGATTAATAATCGATTTTTTTTAAATTCAATCATTCAATCAATACCGATTTTTTTTCATAAATCCTACTTTACTTTCCGTGGATATTCAAAGGTTAGAAAGTTTAGAAAATAATTCTAATAATAACAGTCTTTCTGAAAAGTCTGTGTTTTGAAAAAAAGTTCCTTCTTCGCGACCTTTGTCCCGCACCGAGCGATACTTCGCACGCAGTGTAAGACGCGAGGAGTGACCACACTCATACCCAGATGAAAATTCTCCGGAAGAAACGAAACATTGTCGGTATCTAAATCGACGATAATTTTACGTGAGTAATTTCCCGTGTGCGTAATAATGTCTAATACAACTCACGATAGATTTGAAAGTAAATAATTATTTTTGTTAATTTATGTGAAAATCATTTTCATTTGAACTAATTTGTTTGATAAAACTTTAATTTATTATGATTATAGGTAGCTTGCTGTTTCTGTTGTTTATTTTTAATAAAAAAAAAGTTATTTTAATTAATAAATCTAAAGATATAATATTTATGGCGTTTATTTTGAACTTAATCAACAAATTAGCAAAAAATCGATTAATATAAAAAAATCGATTATTTTCTTAAGAAAAATCGATTTTTCATTAATCGATTTTTTTTTGAAGCATGAAAAATCGATTAGTGAAAAATCGATTTTTTAGGTACAATGTCACATCCCTAAATCAAAATCAACGCAACAGCAAAGCAAACCCAAAGTAAGTAACCCAACCAAACTAACCAGCCAGATGCGTGTGACAAAGACAGATTTGTTTACATGACATGACATCTAATCATCTGACACAGTTTTTGTTTTTTTTATATCTTGGCACAAGACTTTGATTGAAGATTTGTCTTGCATTGCGTTGCAAAGTTGGTAGCACTGTCCATCAATAAACCGGATGTGGTTTGTACGTTGGCGGGAAATTTTAAACAATAACCAAGTTTAGGCAAGATCAGACGGTCGCCGGTCCGGTCGGTCAGGCCCGCGTTTTTTGCCCTGGCTTGCTTATTCCTTGTTATTTTTTTAGTTGAAAAGAAATGTATAGTTTAGTGAATTCTAATTTTAATCGAACTTACAATCCCAGTGGTAGGCAAAATGCCCTCTCAGATATAAAAAGATTACTAACTTCACGAGACACTGCGGCTCAAAGCAAGGCTTGTGGGTATTTGATCGAAGTTGTAAGCCGTTACAACAATAATTCAGATGAAAGAGGACGCATGGTTGAATATTTACTGGATAACGACATCACCGTTTTTCTTTGTGAAGCTACTTCTAATTTAGATTACACGCTATTCAAGTAAGATTCATTTAAGTATAAAGTTTCACTGAAAAGTTGGATTTAGATTAAAGGCTACCTATTGTATGTTTATATATTTCGATATCTCTGTTTAATTAACGTGCTGTCGATACGTCTGTTTAGCTCTTTCATTTCATAACGACCGTGCAGAATGCGCGACCGCCCAGAGAGCCTAAGTTCGGCACCTGCAAATCGCAGAACTATGACCTGACTGTTGCTGTACCTACCTACAACGTTTTTAGGTTGATAACAACCTCAATCCGCTTGCTATGGCGTTCTCGAAGATTCTTCGCGGAGGAACATTCGGCGCATGCCATGACCGCTGTGCTAAGAGCGCTAGCCCACTACGCCGGCAGCGGGCCGGTCGTTGCAGTGGACGCGTGTATGCATTTTCTATGCGACCTTCTGAATGGGTAAGACTTATAAACCAACCAATTAGTTAGCACCATATTACCGCCCTGCACAAGGGGGGTTATCTTTGGATCTATTTGATAGGGAGCACCTACATAAATAATAGATTTATAAAACCTAAATATAATTATAGGTAGGTACCTACCTATAATTATATTTAGGTAGGGTACCTACCTAGGGTTTTTAGGGTACTTAAGTAATTGTTTTTAATACTTTGATTATTGTCTGATGAGAGATCTACAGAAAAGGGTTCTAAAACTAGTTAATTAGGTAAGTACAAAGTTTAAAAACTTGTTCTAGCACTAGGTAAGTAGTCCTTAATCTTTATCTACTCCTCTTGAAAATATGAATATCTTGAACTTGAACTTTAATTTCAGAATAAACGCCAACAAAACCACCCCTCCATTATCCCACCAAAGCGCTTACAGCGCTATTCAGCTCCTTGCCTGCCTCATCTCCTTATCAACGCAGATTCATACAAACCAAAAATGCATTCTCTCGAGCGCTTTAGTGCTGGATGCTCTTATTTCATATCAGCCCTCTAATTTGATGATAAAAGGTTTTTTTTTTTTTTTTTTTCTCTTAATGATCTGCAATCAGCCCTTGGAGCTTTTATCAGATTTGTATGTCTGTCTATGTAGCAGTTCGAGATTCTTCGCATCCTATGATGTGTCATCTCTTTGTTTGTCAAAATTATATTGACGCAATATAATTTTGACAAAAAATATGATAAAAGGTAAGAAACCAATACAATACACTGAATAAATAATATAACAAGTGCAGAAGCCTATCTTCGAACACATTTATTTAAATAGCGACTTTTTTATACGACGCAACAGAGTGCAATTTAGCTCACACTCACACAAGCGCGTCGTTCCTGCCGCTATAAATGCCTAAATCTGCCATTTGATTCTAATGTACGTCCTGTCACGCACGTAAATAAGTTTAATCTTTTACATTCATAAATAGAGCTTTTCTTATATTTATTTATTCATAGTTAACTTATTAACTGGCAATTATCATCATCATCAGGCATCACAGCAACCGCTTTAGTGGAGGTTTTAAAGAAATGGTTCGAGCTACTAATGAGTGCTTTAAACCACGCCATGCTTGTCGGAGACAATAGTTCGGGCATGCTTTACGTGGTGTTATGTCAGCTTGGAATAAGCTCCCTGAGGTAAGTATTTAGGTATATTTTGAAGTAAGTAGGTTTATACAGGTTACTTGGTTTCAAGTATCTTTTAATTGACGACCTCTGTGGCACAGTGGGCGAAAGCCCGCCTGAGATGCGGAGGTTGCGGGTTCGATCCCCTCCACATAGGACAAGTGTTCGCATGTTCTGCAGATATTTGTTCCGGGTCTGGATGTTCTAAATCTATAATAGTGGCAAATCTGGATGTCGCCAAAACTTAATTAAACCAATTTGACAGCACTAAAAATGTTGCCGTCCCTTTCATAACGATTGCAAGGATGACATCAATTTTTAGTGCTGTCAAATTAGTTTAGTTAAGTTTAGGCGACATCCAGAATTGCCACTAATAAGTATATATTTACAAAAAAAATGATCTAAGTACTTATTATAATTATCAGCCATCTGGTTACCCTATCAAGCATTAAGTTGCTTAGTAAAATGTCCAAGGATATTTATTTATTCAATTTCTTTTCAGCCTTACAAAACTTCTTTACCACGGTGAACAAAATGTGGACTTTGTGCAATCTATAGTGAGTGACGAACAAGAGATCAACACACTCAAACAATGCGCGGTGGCTATGGCCAGTTCTTTACAAAGCGTTATCTCTGATCTTGTTTCTTTTACTAAGGTACACTTCTATCTAATCAATCTATATCCACTTGTACATTTAGATCTGTGATATCTACCCACTGCGAAGCGCTCGTGGCGAAGCTTGCTAAGACGTTCTTGATAGATCGTCGAAGTTAAGCAACGTTCTGAGCAGTCACTACTTGGATGGGTGACCGCTGGTGGCATTTTCATCTGAGCGCTTCCGTGCTTCGAAGGGCACGTTAAATTGTCGGTCCCGGATTTTAAAGTCGTTAAGCCATGACGGAGGCCTTTAGGCGGCCTAAAAACTCCGTCACCAGAGTTGGCCACTTGCTCATACGAACGAACGAACGAACTGCTAAGTATAGGCCTCTTATATGTACCTATTATTATAATACTAGCTGCGCCCCGCGGTGTTACCCGCGGTGTAGTGACGCAGCTAGTTATAATATTAAATTAAAGTAGGTAGGTACCTAGTGAAACACGCGTGCGAAGCCGAGGCGGATCGCTAGTGTCATCAATACTCAAAGTAGACTCTTTATTTTAAAATTATTGGATTCAATAGTACCTACAATGATCTCAAGATCCAAAACCATTTTCGGTGTCCCCTCGTAGCAAACGTAGCACTTCGTAGCCAATAGAAAAGACATCAACGCGCTCATTCTGACTTTATGATTTTCTTGGATTGTTTATTGAATTATAAAAATTAGCTTAGAAATTGAAGATAAGACAAAATATTGATCTTTTTTTGATTGATTGATTGATCTTTGGATATTATACCGATACTAGTGGTAATTCTGGATGTCGCCAAAACTTAACTAAACTAATTTGACAGCACTAAAAATGTTGCCGTCCCTTTCATAACGATCGAAATAAAAAGGATGGCATCAATTTTAGTGCTGTCAAATTAGTTTGGTTAAGTTTTGGAATCATCCAGAATTGCCACTACTGTAAGGTGTTTTAATAATAGTTAGTGAACTTTGCAATAAACAATTTGAATTGAAAATAGCACATTAGAATTGTAACGAGAACAAATTGACAGTAGCGGCAATACGGAGTGTCGCAAAAGCTAAACTAAACAACTAACTAAAATTAATGCCATCCTTTTTATTCCCATCGCTATGAAAGGGACGGCAACATTTTTAGTTAGTTAAGTTTAGCTTTTGCGATACTCCGAATTGCCACTAATAACCAACGACAATACATTAAAAGCTTTGGCCCAGATAATTTTTATTTAGAAGAGAAAAAGGCGTTGCGTTAGGTAGGTATACATTGTTTTTCAGGAGCACCAAAATCAAATAGCGACAGAAGAATACGGGGTGTTCCTAAAGTTTCTTCTAAGCTTCTTCTACGAGAGATGCAACAGTGAAGTGTTGCCAGATTTCTGCGACATGCTATTCAATAAAGGGTATCTAATAATGTTGCCACAAACTCAAATTGTAAGGTATATACTACTAACTCAAATTTAACAACAATATTGTTTTAAGACAAACAGTTTAGATGAAAATTAAACAAAAATGTTTTACAGAAATGATATAACAGTACGTAAAGCGAGTACTTTAGTTCTCGGAGAGCTCCTTAAGGTTTTGGCCAACAAATACCTCAACGTGGGTAACACTTTTTCACAAGGTACTTGCGCCAACGACATACATGTGAGTAACCATATTTTAACAATACTCAGGCCTTTACATCTTTACTAAATTATTTAGGCTCAACTCACACCAAAAGAGTATCGAAGAGCAGCGAAGTGGAGCGCAGTTTCAGTGTCATATGAATTTCAACTTTAATTTAATTACTATAATACTTATTATCGCATGAGAAACTCGAACGAGTTGCACGGATGCCCACGGCGCCGCGGGAATTCCAACGAATTCTCCGCTTCGCTGCTCTTCGATGCTCTTTTGGTGTGAGTTGAACCTTACACAGCGTCATAAGGTAATTTTTATCTACAGTAGCGGGACACTGGGGGCAATTCGGAGTGTCGCAAAAGCTAAACTAACCTAACTAAAACTATTGCCATCCTTTTTATTCCCATCGCTATGAAAGGGACGGCAACAATTTTAGTAGTTAGCTTAGTTTAGCTTTTGCGACACTCAGAATTGCCACGACTGTGAGTTTAAACATACAACACTTACAATTTATCTTCAGTATTATAATTATGTCTCCCTTAATGATTTGAAGATGTCTATGGGGTTAGTTAAAAATAACCTAGGTATACTTACATTACGCATACAACTATAAATTCATTTTTCTTTTCATTCCAGCAAGCTTTACTTAAATTATCTTGAAACATTTTATATCCTAGCTGACGGTTAAAGCTTGGAATCCTACATCATACTAGAGTAGATACGGCTAATTAGCCGCTACGAACTTTCTTTAAATATTTCAGATGGGATTAGTAGAGCTGCAGTATGGAATAGAGAGGCCTCAGTCTATAGGGATACAACTGCAAAAAGGACAGCCCTACAGTCTACTCATCTATATTTACTTCTACTGCCAATCTTCAGAGAAGTACTTACATTGTTTTATATTTTTTCATATCTAATAATTTTATTTGAATTACAAGTTGACCTGGCGTACCGACTTACCACCAGTTTTTTTTTACTTTTCTCCCGTTTAAAATAAACCTTCCCTGAACCTCCACAAATATTTAAAGATCAAAATAAGCCAGATCGGTCCAGCCATTTTTGAGTTATAGCGTGACATGAAGAAATAGGGGTTCATTTTTATTTAAATAGATAGATATAAATGTGATAAAAAAACCAAATGGCAAAAGGCCAAGGGTTATCGAAAAAAAAAAAATTATTGTAAATGACTCGAAGATGCTCTTTCCAAGCCTAGCTCAAATGACAGTTATTATGAATGGAAATTGGGTATTTTAAGCATTCGAATAAGTGGCTCTTTTTGATATACTTAACTATTTATTTCAAGTCCTGAAGAAGCCACCGCCCCTCTACTGCCTTACCTAGTGGAACATATCTTGAAACTACCAAGAGCTACCAAGCCACCTCCTTACATCATCAAGGCTCTATGGCTGGTCTTTGCTGTAAGTACTGACATTATAAGGCATTTCTCTGTAGCATTGTATTTTATATCTACCTACTTTCTGAATAACAGCAAAATGAATATAAAATGAAGATTGGAATCACCAGCAAATAAATAATATTCTTGGACATCCACAGCATCCAACTTAATGCTTGTGTTATGGTAACTAGATGACTGATAATACTACATAGATGCGTTTATTTTTGTAAATACACACACACACATGTATACATATTACACATAGGGAACACCCAGACTCGAGACAAATATTTGCAAATGATGCAAACATTTGTCCCGCAGCAGAAATCGAACCCGCTGCCTCCGCGTCTCAGGCGGGCCTTCACCCACTGCACCACAGAGGTCGTCCAATTATGCTATCAATGTCTCCTCTAGATGTCAACAATATCGAACGGTTCACTCAAGTCTCTAGACGAGAGAGTATACCTAGAGAAGGCGACCGACTGTCTCGTAGACATGTTGCGTCCGGAACCCTCTGCGTACTACACGCACAACCCCGCGCTTCTGCTGTGGGCTTTCACTTCGCAGCGGATCTCTAATCATGTGAAAACTCATGTGGTGAGTATGGATTTTAGTAAACTAGACGCTTGTGTTGTGGCGAAGCCTGTGGATTATACATAGGATGACTGTGGCTTCATGTGGTGAGCATGGTTTTTAGTAAACTGGACGCTTGTGGCAAAGCTTGCTAATGCCCGATACCTAAATCCAATCTCAGAATACAGTATCCAACGTACGGATGACCATAGATCGATCGTCATAGCAACGTTGTTATCTGTCACAGTGGCATACATTTTGTGTGGTATAAACAACGTTTCTATAGAGATAGATCGACGGTCATCCGTACGTTGGATATAGGAATCGGGCATAAGACGTTTTTGATAGATCGTTAAAGTTAAGCAACGTTCTGAGCGGTCACTACTTGGATGGGTGACCGCAAGTGACATTATCAGCTGAGCGCTTCGTGCTTCGGAGGGCACGTTAAATTGTCGGTCCCGGCTTTTAAAGTCATTATAATTAAGCCATGCCGGAGGCCTAAAACTCAGTCACCAAGAGTTGGCTCAATACGAACTTACTTTTAGTAAACTGGAGTAGCTAACTAAAGTATACCTACAGAAGATAACTGTGGCTTTATTATCTAACGGTAGTTCACGGTTTTACCCGAATGTACATTCTTATTACGGTCCCGGTAGTAAAATATAAGTGTAGGGTACATTGTCGTACAATGAACCAGGTAAAGTTTGGAAGCCTTTAGCTTCGAGTTTCTTGGGTTTTTGTGTTCGGTTTTTTCACTGTTCGTTAGTGAATTTATCTGTCTTTCAATTTGCATTTAAATTTCTTTACAAATTTTATTAGTTTAGAAGATACATGGTTTAAAAAAAAAAATGAGATTTGGTTCAATGTGTACTCTTAGGTGTACACAGTGAACCGGGGTATTTTCCACAATGAACCACCTTATTTTGGGTAGCGTAATTATATTATAAAACATTAATAAAGGGCAATATATGAAAATACATAGTACTTTTATGCTTTTAATTGCGATATTTATGGTTTGGTAGCATAAAACACTTTTCTCTATTTTTTTATCATTTTCCTACATTTCATCGGTCAAAAATTTACATTTAACCTATACAACATTTGAATAACTAATGGAAAAACACTCAAATCACGATAAAGAGATCAAAATTATTATTTATTATTAACCTTAATCAAAATCAGCAAGGTTTCTATTTTTTTTAGAAAATTACACTTAGCAAGTAGCATAAAAACCAGGTTCATTGTGAACTACCTCGATGTGGTTCTATGAGAGACACAGCACATACTTTGAACTAATCTGAAAATTTCAACGGTTTAGTCTTATTATTTTAAGCTTACGTGCGGTACATGAGAAAGCTAACTAAATGTTTATTTAATATTTGTAATAAAAAAAGTGATATCTTTTATACAATTCACACAAAAAATCAAAGATGCCAGCAGAAAAAACATACTTTTTGGTTCAATTTTCAAACAAACGCTTCTCACACAGCCGTTATTAGTGGGCGACTTGCACAAACAAGTGTGCGGAGGGGGGACACATGTGCCTATCATTTACAGGTAGAAGCACAAATGGGTAACGTCAGATTTCTGAGAAATAACGATGGTTAATTGTGGCTGCCTGGTTCACTGTTGAACTACCTACCCTACTTAATAAACGAGTAGGTATAAAGTGTAATTCCAAGAAAAACAGAGGCGCATAACTCTTCTAAGCAATTTCACTCCAGTAGGCTAGGCTAGGCTTTCATCAGAAGCAGAACAATTTCTTCAACGATCATTTTTAGTCATCATATATTCCAGGTATCCCAATGGCTCAACTTTGAGGAAACCCTACCAATCGAACTTACAACCGAGCCAACAGTATGGCAGATACTTCTAAACATTCTAGTACATTCTACCGTCAGAACTGTCGTGGTGAACTGTTTAGAGGCACTTCATCTATGCTTGGAGGGAAGTGATGAGAAGTTGAGGGAAGAATTTACTGTTTTAGTTTGGGAGATGTTGCCTAATGTGCTTTCGATGGCTTTGATTGACGAAACTAGAACGGAGATAGGTTAGTTAAAACTTCACAGAATCGAAAAAAATTATAAGGTTTTCCATTTTCCATAAAATATGTGACCTAGTGTCGTTTAACGTTTTAGACAATTCAAAACTATGAAATCTAATCAGTTAAGAATTTTCGCAAATTTCGCAAACAACTAAATTCAATTGTCTTTTTTAAACTTTCGCGATCAGACCACATTATAAAATAACCTTCCCGCGACCACGGCTGGTGCAATCCGGTCGAACCACGGGCGAATATTAATATTTAATATTATTATTAAAATTCGTGATAAATGCCTGCATGTTTTATAAAATAAATTCAATATTTTCAGGTTTAAACATATGCTATCTCCTAGACCTAGCCACAACCCTCTTACCTCTATCATTGGATCCAGATTTATGTTCTAAAACAGGAGTGCTCGTTAGCGCTGTCTTTGCCAAGAACTCGGACGAAGTAGAAAACAGGAATCACTTCGAATATGTGTGCCTGAAGATAAGTCTGTATTTACTGGGACTGTCTAATAACCAGAATGACAATAGAGGTGAGACTTTGGGAAAAATTGGGGTCAATTTGGAAAAATATAGCAAACACTTTGGAAATATCAGATTTTTTTTCAGTAATAAGGAGCGTAGAATAGAATAAAATAGAATTGTCATTTATAAAACATAGGTACGGGTTGAGGTGAAATACATTATTATTAGTGGTGTACCATTTGCGTTAGTGCACTATTCGGCTTTTTCAGTATTCCGATTATTTCAAATGTCTTTGTCCTCTTCTAATTGGAAATATACTGTCACATGGGCAATAAAAAAGCGGACAGTAGTGGCAATTCGGAGTATCGCAAAAGCTAAACTTAACTAACTAAAAATGTTGCCGTCCTTTTCATAGCGATGGGAATAAAAAGGATGGCATTAATTTTAGTTAGTTTAGCCACAGATTATATAATACACTAGGTTTAGCTTAGCTTTTGCGACACTCTGAATTGCTACTACGAGTATTAAAACAGTAAAATTCGTTGTAGTGCACAAACGCCCTAAGGGAAGGTTCATATCTGACGTAAAATACGCCGAGCGTATCATCTAGCGTACTAACGTATCATCGATTGAGTGTGAACGGTCAAGTGTTTTTCAGCTATACATTTGTCTGTTCTGGCGTATAATACGCGACGCATGTTCCGTCAGATATGAACCTTTCCTAATAGTTTATTTATTTCAGTTCTATTATCGTACGTAAACCGGCCAACGTTTCTGCCGTGCGTGCTATCGGCCACCAATAGCACCGATGAGAGGGTCGCTTGCGCTGCATTGCAACTGCTTTCTTATATAGTGCATTATTTCACTAGATATGGCTACCAGGTAATTTCGTTTTATTTTCTTTCAGTATTTTTTTGTAAACATTAATGTAGAATGTTTGATGTGTGTGTTTGCAAAATGTGAACATAGGTACCTAGTGCGTAGGTGTATTGATTGGATAATAGATACCTATAGGAAAGCTTTCATGGAGTTAGCCACGTTCTTAAAGTTCATATACTCAAGTAATTTACGAGTGCCTATCAAAATTTTTCTTCTGTCCTTCGGAAGGTCTCATTTTTCAAAAGCATCTGAAGTTTTACATTCAACTGCTATTTGTGATATTTTTTGGCGGAATAGTTATTTTCAACGCACTCCTTCATTACATGTGTATCAAATGAAAGGGCTTGCTGAGAATAACTCAAACAATAAAGTGACAATTATCTAATAAAAGCTTGTTTTGATTCAATTTTTATTTATTATTTTTTGGGATACGTTCTCGTTACAGCCAAAATCGATTCTTCAAATCCAAACGCACCTTATAATCCAATCCCTCCGTCGAAACAGTCACAGCGAGCGAGGCGCTTCACTCCTACAGTTGGTCTACATGGTCCTAAGCTCTGGTCTCAATACACCGCTGGCTTTGGCCTATGATATGGGGGAAACTGTAGGGGTTGAGAGGCAATGTAATGCATTACGGGCTCTTATGTTCAGGATACAACTGATGCTGTGTTGTAGGGTAAGTTTTAAAAAACAATTTGCTGTGTCAGCAGATTTCTTCTCTAATGGTACCCATTTATGTAATTTATATGTGCTATAAGTAGCTTGGAGCGACCACCTGCAAATGTGGTTATAGTAAATACGCCAACTATAATTTAGAATGAGAAAATAATGTTGCAATTGACGTGGCAAAAAAACAAAACACTTTTGTTGACTATCATTAAAAAAAATCCATAGTTATTAGTTATTAGAGCATTCAAGATTAAGTTAAATAAGTAATTGTAGGTACTAAGCTCTTGCTGTCATTGTGTAGAATCTAACTCTTAAATTGTTTCAAAGTATTTTAAAGTCTCTTTCTTATTATAATCTAACAAAAGTCTGATTTATATTGTCAAATTTCACCGTCAACCATTCTCATATCTTCAGCAATCACAAAGCCATTTCTCCATCAACTATTTGTTTCGCCAGGAATCAAAAAGCCAATCATCAGCTGGCTGGAAGACACTGAGCTCTGTATTCAAACACGCAATAGTATCTAAGAACGATACGCGTCTAGTCGCCACACTAACTTCCCAACCCTGGACCCACACCCTCATCCAATTCCAACTCTCCCAACACATCACCTCAGAATTCCTCACATTCACTCACTACTGGCTGACTCTTCTACGAATCACTATTAAAAGATGCCAAGAAGAAAAGAAAGTGAATATGTGTAGGCATAGCTTAGTGATTAGAACAATGAACTTTTTGAAGAAGAATCTCAAAGTCGAAGACTTTGAAGATGATATGAAGGACACAGGAGTCAAAATTCACGATATTGTGAATGATATTCTTCGTGAGTCAGGAATGATGGACGATTTTCACGACTCTGGAATTGTTATGTAAGATTTAAAAAAGAAAAATTAAAGAATATAATCATCTTCCTGGTCTACTCATATGCATAAATGAATAAAAATACTTCCTACTTTTATAACTAGTTTTTGAATTTACTGTAAAATGTATAATTGTTTATTGTGTAATAGGTAAGTACTCTAAGAATTTGATTGTTACCTAACTCACTACATTCGAATATATTTATTTATGTAAGTAATTGTTTTACTCCTCAATTATGTCGCAACACATGCAAGACTTTCCTTTATCGATCGCCCAAAATATTCCGGATCGACTTTCCATACTTTCCATAGGACGAGTGAAATGATATTGCCCGGCCCATATGTGGGGCGCGTGAGTTGGGTTGGAATGAATAGGAAAGTACACAATAGATATTAATTTATTTATCAATGCAAACATCGCACCTCTTCTCATTTATATGCTCAGGATAACTTAAATGGTGTTTAGTCATATTGGTAGGACGGGCTGGCATTTCTACATATTTATGGTCCTTTGTTGTTTTTTACGGGTAAGATACAGTACATAGAGCAAAATTATCTTTGATAGCGATTTTAATGTTTCAGAATGATTAGAAATAATGCTTCAACGATGATAATGATACGATGAATAGATGTTTCAACGTCGTCTTTAAAAATAATTATGAATTTACGATTTTGAGATCTAGGTACCCAACATGAGTTTCATTATGATTTTTCCTATAACGTTTGTTCCTGAAACTTCCCTGATAGGGCATCATTTTCTTAAATGGTCCCATTCAAATATTACCTACTCCTGAAAAATTAGAAGATTATTCTTCAGTAAAACATAAAAGACGTTACGTGCAGTTTTAATTAGAATTAAACGGAGAGAATCTTCGACTATGTGATCACTTTTTCTTCATTGATCCCTTTCCATAAATCATTATTTACCGTCTTATAACATGGTATTTCCTGGGGCTATAATTTATAGGACGTAGAAGGCTACTGTCAATGACCGCTGCGGTTCCTGTTAAAGACCTGTTATGGGCTAATCCGCGGTTACATAATCGAAGGCTAAGGGCACGGTTCAATGTCCTGTGATGTAAGCTGGACCGGTTAAGCAGCCTTTGTTTTGGAAGTACGATTTTATAGGTTTCTTTAGATTTATCGAATAAAGAAGATCGGTGAACCTGATTCTGTTTTTGAAGTCGATTAAAATGGTCAATTAAATTCATTTAAGTATCTTCTTTTGGTCAACTTTTTTAAAGTAGGTCTAGGTATTTATGTATTATTTAGGTAGGTAGTAAGCAAAATACATACATTTTTTATGACTATCTTAAGTAAGCTGAAAACGAGATTGTTAACACATAAGTAGTAGGTAGTTCTGTAGGTACACCTGTCTGTATGCATATTATTGTGGGGACACAAACGGTTCATTGCTGTCTTACCTCGTATAATTTTCAAGTACCTACCTACTCATATGTGAATCAATAGAAAACTTTCGCTGCCATAAGTTTTGAAACATAACTAGCATTGGATTATGACACCCCTTACCACCGTTTGGTTGGCGGCGAGACGGCCAGTCGACCGGCGACCCGCAAAGCATACTTTCGTGTTACCGCTTTGCTTGAGATTGTCGCACCGAGGATTGTAGTGATGAGATTGTGATCTGTGATGATATCTAGGACATTTTGTGCTGTTAAAATGAATGGTAAGGAATAAAAACTTTGAACATTTAATACTTTCTATACCTACTTAATTGTTTATTGTTAGTGATGTTAATATTATCCTGTTCTGTTGTTTACATTTTTGTTACAAAAATAGTTAGTGACTTGTATTTTCTGTATTTATTTAATTTTTTTATTGCAATCAAATTAAAAAATATTATTTTAAACTTTAATTTAATAAAAAAAATTACGTACGGTTTCTTTTTGATATTATATTTAAATCAAATCAACACCACTTTAATTTCCTAAATTACGTTAAATTAACAACTTTTATCAAAATATGGACTTCCAAAAATACAAAGATAGTGTATTTAGGTACCTACTTCTTACTTTCTATGAATAGGTAATAAACACGGGGTGTGTGTATGTCTATAATTTTCATTTTGCATGGGTAATTTATTTGCTTAGATACTAATAAAGCTTGACCAAACAAAGATTTTATTCTCTAAATTCAAAAACAGGCGCACGTAAGTTTGGGATCAAACAAAGGTTTTATTCTCTAAATACAAAAACAGGCGCATATAAGTTTGGCGCGCTTATTGATAAGGTGCTTGGTATGAGTTTCGTTCCGGAAGCTGCCTTGCTCGACTTGTTTGCTCAAACGAGAGCAAATTAACTAGGGCTTTTTACTGGGTCTGTAGAAGTTACCAGACATACGTCCGTTGTCGGGTAACTTCTAATTTCGAAATCTATGTTTTTTTTTAGATTCTTTCATGACATTTGTTGCCTGCAATAAAAAATCACAATCCCCATTCTTTCAGAAAAGACTAGTTAGGTATACGTTTCTTACTTTTCCTTTCACGCAAAAAACTAACAAAATAGCTGTATTATACCTATGCCACAGCTAAATAAATGAGTAAATTTATTGATAAATTACATAGCTAATTACAATACCTACAATCTACATACCTACATATTTAATAACTTGTTTTCAATGTTTAATAATTTCGTTACTAAATAAAACAATCTAGAAATTTCTGCACTGCAGTGGATTAATTTAATCAGATAAAGAGCGTGCAATTGAGATGTAAACGGTGAATCGCAAATTGCTGTTTGCGTATGGAATCAGCAAGTAACGGAGAGTAGAGTGGAGCTCAATGAAGCTTCAACTTGTTTGCTACTAACTGATTATCATATGAAGCCATCTAATCATTCTCTGGTGCATATTTCTGCAGCTAACGGGATAATCTATTGAAGTTAAATAGCACATCTATTATGTTTCATCTATATCTATAGTGTTTGTAACTCCGTTTGAAAATGTTTTTTAATCTGATAACCAGGAACAATCACGTTCCTACAAATTATCGAAAAAAGTCCTAGTTATAATAAAACTGTAAGTAATGTTTTTTTAAGATATTTACCTACTTTACATATTTTCTTCGTTCACTTTTTGTACGTGTAACTTTTTTTGTGCACCGATTCCTAGTTCGCCTTTTTGTCCATATACCTAGTTAGTAGAGTCACGCAAAAGGAACGAATAAAATATCCTTGGACATTTCACACGGCGTCATCTAGTCCCAAGCTAAGCAATTTAATGCTTGTGTTATGGTAACCAGATGACTGATAAACTACATAGATACATTATTTTTTTTGTAAATACATACATATTATACATAGAAAACACCCAGACACGAAACAAATATTTGCAGATCATGCAAACATTTGTCCCGAACATTTGTTTTCGGAACATTTGTCCCGAATGGGAATCTAAAACGACTACCTACTTGACTAGAAGCTACAGTCAAGGAGGTAGTCCTTTGAGATTCCCAAGGCCTGTTTTAAGATTGACAACTTCCTCAAAATCCAGATGTCTTTTCATCGCTATTGTAAGAAAAGTAGAAAGCAAGTCGTGATCGATTATCCAGTTTCACTTTTATTGTTCTTTTGAATACTCCTGCTCATTATATTTATGATTGTAAACTTAAATAAAACACGGAAGCTAAAATATATTTTACAATATTGATTTTATTACGTGATTGCAATATTTTTATTGTCATTGTTTCCCCATCAGCAGAAAATATTGTGTAAATGCGCCCATTATACTATTGAACCGAAGATTGTTAGCAATAAACTATTTCCTATTAGGTACTTTTATATTTTTTAATGTGTAGCTGTAGGTACTAAATGATTTGGAGTATTCTCGACGCTTTGTTCCTTTCGTCTCTCACTTGTACCAGTATTTATCTGTGCTTGTACCTTTATTTTCATAAGTAGAGTAACGGTCGTCCCCACAAAGAAACGATGATTTTATTTTAAATAAATTACAGTGTTTTTTTCTTACCTTAATGTAGAGTAAGTACATGTCTACTTATCCTAACCAGGCCGTACGAATTTCCGTCCTTAAAATTAATGTAACCAGTTTATTGGATATTTTCTAAACCTGACTCAGTTTCCGACGTACTTCTAAGTCTACTTTCTACTTACATGTGGGCTGTTTCCTTAGTTCCTCTGATGTTGAAGAGCGCTATTTACCTAAAGCACAATCACTGTAATTCTACTACAAAATAATGTTTTACTCTCTTACAATGATAGTGATCTTAGCAGAAATATCTACGGCTCCATTTGTGAGTATAAACATGAGTTAATTTACTTAATAACCCCATATTTACGAGGTAACTTTTTACTACACTACCTACTTACAGTTGAAAAGGGTGTCACTCTTTTTTCTAGGTAGAGGGAGGGACAGATAAAGTTTTACTCAACAACTCAACAGTGTAAGTTTTATGGATGAAAGCATAATTATTGACACAACAGTTATGCTTGCGTCTCGTAATAAATTGGTCTTCCACGAATAAAATTAATAATTCTGTATGCAATCAAACACGCAAAGATCATCGCACCGCCAGTTAAAACATTTAGCATTCGCGTGTCTAATTCAGAGATGCTAATCATAATGAACTACTCCTTTTATGCTAACTTTCTCTGTGGAAAGTGTTAGGGCTAATTTTGGTGGTGTTTGGTAACATTATGGCCGTGTGAGGAATGGGCTGTTATCGTAACCATAGATGGTGTAACTTTATGGGAACTGTGCGTTATTCTTACGAAAATGGTGCGTTATGCATGCGAGTGATATAATTTATGACTACCTTACTGCGGTTACGTTTGTATTTGCAGATTTTGCAGGGCTTGTACCTAGTGTAGGGCTGGTAATCTAGGCCACTACGTATTATTCTACGCTGGGTATAATATAAACTGATCTAATGTATTGTATGTTGAGTAAGTAGACGAAAATGACGAAAATAAGTAGGACTTACCGGCGCTCTACTTTTCGATTTCTCCAGGATAATTTACATCGTTATAATCAAGTAGGTAAATCAATTACTTAAATAAAAATCAAAGATTGTGTAAAAAGAAGATACAAACAACTCTGTAGGTACCTACGATTATTGTAATTTCTTCACATGATATAAAGCAATATTAACGAACTTAAATAAATACTCAACATCCAGCAATTACAGCCTAGCCCCAAACTGAGGTCCTTGAGTGCGTACCTACCTTTTTTTTCTAATACCTACCACGGTAGGTAGGTACCACAGCAATCACAAAACACCACAACACGAAAAAAAAAACAAAATATCTGCAGATCATGCCATCATTTATCCCGCCGCGGGAATCGCAAATTTAATAGCTCTTTAAGCTTAGCCGAGAAATTACCCTGTACACCACCGTATCATCTATTAGGTATTGAATCAATAGCCTACGCAGAAGTCAACCCAAACAAAAGAAAGTACCTACCATATCCGCTTTGGATCAACATACCCCGACCACGTAGCTATGGAAAGTGACGCCAGCGATACCCGAAGGTCATGGTCAGTGTGGAATACCGAGTGAGTTACACCACAGGCCTGAGGCACAGGTAACAATATTACAACTATTTAGAACTTTATAGCAATTGTGTAACAAACGTATTGAGCTAGATTTGAGTGTCACTGAAATGTAAACGGACTGCTAATTTTGATATTAGTTTGAATGATTGTATAAAGCTTGTTATATATCTTAATTTTCTTAGAATTGGCGAAACACTAAAGAAAAGTAGCTCAACTCTTTAATGTTCTGGAATCAGTAGCAAAAAGTAATTAGGTACAAATCAAAGATGATGTAAGCTGCGGTTACGTAGCACACTTTGCATGTAACTGCCGATGATCCCATACAATGAGTGCACTGACTTTCCCATGGTAAAGCCTAGCGCACATACAATATTTAATTTAGGTACAAAAGATATTAGCGGATAACAAAGAAACTAAACTAGTGCAAAAATGTTCCATTAAGAAGATAGGTACCAATAAAATAATGAATTCCTTTGCAGATGATAAAATGATTGATACACGCATGTTTTGGACGAGAGCATCACTAAAAGCAGCAAAAATTAAGAATTAGGTATTGTCTAATCAACTAGGTTGAGCAGTATTTCTAATTCATCTAACGTTAATATTTTACGCCAAAGTTTTTATGGATGGATGTTTGTTACTATTTCAGGCGAAACGTAGGAACTGGGCGGAATTGGCTGAAACTTGTAATATATCACCATACTCAGTGGAATAACACATTTAACGCTACTTTTTATCAAGGAAGGAACAACGCAAGCAAAGCCGCAGGCGAGCATGCTAGTTAGAACTAAGTTATACTTACAGTCGATGTTACCCATAAATCGAATGACAATGGTATGTGCGAAGCTTAGTGTCGCCACAAAGATTCCATTCTCACAACCGTTTTTCTATCAGGTAATGAAAGTGATTTTGCCATTAATCGTGAATCGAGACAATGTGAATCTAATCGACAATAAACTCACCGTAAGAAATTGCCTTCGTAATTGCGGTCATTGTACTGTTTTTTATAGATAAATGCTCAATTACTTGTAAACACATGTCCTCTTTCATGAATTCCCTGTGAATATCATTATTTTGGAATATAAATGTCGAATATATAAACAGAGGGGTTACTAATACATTTAGGTATTCTATACAGCATCAGGAAGCAATCTATATTTAAGCTTAACGGACGCTGCGTTGTTGACTGTTAAGTGTAGACGAGTAGGCTTAACTATCTTCATATCCATTCAACTGAAGGACTGCCAATACTAGCAGAAATTACAGGAAAGACATTCCAAAATGGATGGCTAAGTTTTGGTTTTCTTCACAATGTAAGCCATACTACCTACCTAATTTTATTGATATTTTCAAGTCACATTATCGTATCGTTCGATTTCGTATCAACCTACATCGGAAAATCACACCTTTAAGGTCAGTTTCTTGCCACTTTCTATTATTAAGAATAATAATTGCAATAGTTCTAATTATTGTCTAACGATTGAGGTTTCTAGCACAAATCGATTGCAGGAAAAATTGCTACTGTTTGTTGAAAGTCATAACGAAGTTTTATTTCTCGATCTCACGAGATCGTTCATTCTAAACTGTAAACCATTAAATGTTCTGCACTTGAACAATAATGTTGAACATATTTTTCTAGGGAAATTGGCAACTTTGCCTATTACAAAATAACTAGGTATATGCGTAGGTACAATATGCTAGTTACCAGAGTACCTATTGTAATGGTTATCATATGCAGCTTGGGACTAGATGACGCCGCGTGGAATGTCCAAGGATATTTATTTTGCAAATGCAAAGTGTAGGCAAATGCCATTTAAAAAATATATTTTACTATTAATACATACGCATGTGGCCTAAAATTTTGCTCTTAAAAAGGCGGTTTCAAATGTAATATGTAAATATTATTATTATTTGTTTTTAGATCTAGACCAACTCTGCTTTGAGAAAAGCCGGAAATACCCAGTTGTTGGTTGGACCATTGTTATTAGATATGCAATACATTTCGAAAAATCCTACATGTATTTTGTATTCCAGTTTTTTGTAGAAAAGCAAAAATCTGCTTTATCAATTCCAGTATATTCAAGGATTTGGAACAGCTGCTTTGAAATTACTCCTGTAGTGGATGTGACTGGGCAACACTGAGGACTTTTGCAAGCCTCCCCATACGAATAATGTACTCTCTAAGGTCGATATATTTTGAGTTATTATTATTATTTCAAACCTGTTGTGTCCCACTGCAAGCAGATGTAATCGAGTAATTGGGATCGAAAAAGTTGTCCTAATAAATAAAGTATTAAAAAAAATGGAAGAGCGCGTTGATGTCTTTTGTAAGGGCGAAATTAATTTTCGAACTACAAGTATGACACTTCAGTAACTTTCAATTTTAACTTTTGATTGTGATGCAACTAGAGCCAACGCAGAATAAATTAACGAAGTAAATGACGTCGGTAGTCGTGTATAATTTTACATGAAGGTAGAGCCCACCTATGTTTAATTAAAATTTTAAACGCATAGGTTAATGAATGCAATTAGTAGGTAGGTAGGTACCTATTTGGTGTGAAAGGTAGGTAAGCGTTTTAAATAGTAAGTTGTAATGATCTTGATGATAAGAAAAGTGTAAGTTTTGATTATGCTAAAAGAATCGTACCTACCTAGTCGTCAACGAAAACTCAAAACTCTTTCTTTATTCAATAAGGTCATAAACCACTTTGAACAATGTTGAATCAAATCATGATTGAATGGAGGATACAATTGAAGTTGCAATTGAAGACAATTTCCTAATCAGATAATAATAATGTAAGAAGGTATTTACATAAAATGTTTATTTTTGTAAATTATCTTTATGCACCTCTAGTAAAACACCGTTTTTTTTAAATAAACACAGTTGGCGAATATTTGCGTAAGAAATTGACCAATTTAACGCTCTGAGGTCGCGCTAAAAGAAAGATAGTAGGATTATTAGGCCTTACCGGAACTGATTGATGGTCAGTCTATGTAAAAATGGAAAATAGAAGTGAAACTCCTGTCCAGAAACGATTTTTTTAACTATTTTTAGCTGTCGGCTTTAGCTATGGGTAACTAAGAAAAAAACTTGAGGTGTAGTTCATCAGGTTAATTTCTTTCTTGAGCCAGCTTAAACTTAAGCGTCGTTCGAAAGTCACACTAGAAACGCAAGAGTAAGCGGTTTCGGCGAACTGTCTTCAGTTTAGCTAATTAAATCAATTACATCGCATAGTAAAATAAGTTCAAGATGTGTAAGCAAATTAGGTAAATACAGATCAGTCAAGTTGAATCAAAAGCACTCTACCCACTTACGCCCGGTTCTTATTATCAACTAACGAATGACTGTATATATATATCTATTGCCATATCAACGTTGTTATCTGTCAAAAAGTGTCATACCTACATTTTGTGTTGTATGAACAAAGTTGCTATGGAGATAGAGCTACGGTCACTCGTAAGTTGAATATAGGAACCAGGCGTTAATCTACTCAAGGAAATAGTTGTAGCAGTTTCACTTCTACAACGATTTATTAACCTTTTTATGGTCTACGGTCAGTGGCTACTTCCCACAAATAATGACAAGGCTACTTTATTATTTTAATTTTCTAACACTCAAAAGAAAGTTTGCAAGACCGATTTGAGTGAAATTATCACGTAAGTAGATAAGTATTTACATAACTTATTATGATACAAAACATGACAGTAAGCTGTGAATGCTAATATTATACGTTCAAACATTCTCATTTAATTTTTATTATAAAATTATTTTTATGTGATTTGTTACGACGAAAGCAATAAATAGATACTGATGATGATTATTGATCAAGAAAAATAATGCTTGCAGGCGATTTACGTATAGTATCAATTCCTATATTTCTATGATTTTGGCTTACTGTGGTGGGTACTTATTTGACATTATTTTATACTAAACATGACAAATATTTTACCACAGTACACACATATTTTGTGGTTTTAAGGTATAAGATATTTAACAATATTGAAACTGTAGTTTATTTATTATTTTACAGTGTTAAACCACACTTAGGTATTGGATATTTCATTATAAATGAAAAATCTTACTAAAAGTTAAAGGCTCCGGCAGGATTCGAACCTGCGTAGATACAAGCGATCGCTCTTAAGCCGAGCTTGCCTGACTGAGTGGTGGTGCCGGAGCCTTTAACTTTTAGTAAGATTTTTTATTTATAATGAAATATTGAAACTGGCCGTTAGATATTTTTCTTTAGGGCAATTAAAAAAGTCAATTTATGGTTCCGAGACAGACAAAAAAAAACAAATAACGACACAAATAGTCGACGACATCAATAAATTAATTATTGAATGACTATCATAAACTTTAAATCAACATAAACAGACAACAAATCGCTACGAAGGCCGTTCAACGACACTTAATACGAAAATCGTCTACACGTTACGTTTATTAGCCCAAAGGAAAATTACTTTTATTTTCAGGCAAACTGGGTAGATATTCATTAAAAGTGTCGAGTATGCAAGCTCTCTCGAGCGAGATAAAGTGTAAAAATGTGTGTTGTTTTCTCGACGAATAGCTGTAGTGAAACTTGATACGGTTGGTGGCACAGCACGAACGCTCCGTTCAACTTGTCTTAGATGAGAAAAAATACATGCGATTCTATACGATAACTCGATATTCGTGTACCTAACAGTTATTAAGCTAAAATTAGTAGGTACCTAATTGACAATTATTAAAAACATGTACTTAATGCAATTCAAAACTAGCGTGATTTTTTTAACTGCCCAGGCATATAAATGTATTCTATTTTATGTATTCAAGTGGTACTTATATAACTCAAACTAAGGGTTGACCGCTAGCTCTTACGACCATTGTAATTATCTACCTAACCGATCTAAGTAAACCTTTAATTTAAATGAGTTTAAAACCTTACTTTTTTATTTTTTACTATCTTAATGTTTGTTAGACTTGATGATAATGTAAAAATAATGAAACAAATCAAAGATTAGGGCCGCATGCGTGTGCGCAACCGTGACGTCACGCGTCGTAGCAGATTCCCCATTGTGCATCGGATTGTAGGAGATTGCATCTATACGGAAAACCATTGTCAAGCATCACAATGAATATGTCAATATTCTGTAAAATGACTCTATTTGAAAAAAAACCAAGTAGGTACCTATTACTTCGTCCAATTTTCTTAGTTATGATAAATCTATTTAGTACCTAAGTATTCAGAATAATAATTGTACCTTGTATTATGCGTTCGCAGAACTGGCAGAACTTAAGTTTCTTTTTTGTCCATTTAACATATTTACTTACTATACAATTTTGATAAACACCTCTGTCTGACATCTGATAAAATTGTGCCGGGCTAAATCAAACTCGTATTAATATTTGTAATCAAAGTTTAGTAACAATCACATAATACACAATTAAACTGTAAACACACAAATTATATTATGTTTTTTTGATATTACGAGTATAACGAAAGGCATCCAAAAACAAATGTGTAAAACCTAAGTAATAGTTTCTTAGCCAAGTTTCTAAGCACTAAACACAACAAAGTCTACTGAAAAAGCTATGGAAGTACATACATAGTCATTTTCACTTTCTATAAGCTCTCTAATGCTAATCTAATACGTTGTAAGTAGGTAATTTATTACGCGTCTTACAAAAAAATTTCTAGCTAGTTAGCTCGAGCGAGTGCTACGAGTACCCAATGACAACCTGACATTGGATGTAGTAAATCTAACCTTATCCTGAAATTTTAAAGCGATCAATACAAAAGTGAGTAAAATATAGGCAGGTTTTTTTTGTTCCCCCTCTTTACCCTTATAAGAAAGAGGCGTGATTATAATTACCTATGTACCTACCTACTCGTATTTAGGTAGGTATGTAATGTAATTACATACACACTAATATACCACTAATTAACTAATTTACCCCGAGATTTGAACTCTCACGCTTGTAAGCCTACAGTATCGTCAAAATGTGATTTCTATCTATCAATTATAGTAGCATTGATACTTCCTCTACACATAAATTATATTATATACTTCTAACGACAATTATACAACTACATATAGTAGTTTCTCAAGTTTAGAAGGTGCCACCGACGATTTATCACCATTTTATGCAACAATATTATAGAATTACAATTCACTTTCGCTTTCAATGACTATAAAATATGTACTTACATACAAAGGTAGTCACATATTCAACCGTAAAACATTTATAGCATGCTTCTAGATCTATGAACGGAAATATTGAATCAATGATGAATTGATGATTAGTCATGGAATTTTATTTGAAACTTCTTTTAGTACCTACTCTAACATAACATCTTTTATAAATATATTTAGTAGAATTTAACTTCACCAGGAAATTGCAGCTTATTCTTCTTTATAGGATTACCGTTTATGATTTTAGAATAAGACTAGGAACTTTACTTTTTCTAGAACAGCACATTTTTTTCCTACTTTCAGAGTAGACTTGCCCAGTACCTCATTATAACCCCCTGCTGAAATATAGGTATTTGCTGCGATAATTTAGTAAGGCGTAACTGAAGATATTTTTTTAGATAATAGGTCACACTTAAATAACTGTCCCTTTACTTTTATTGTTACATCATCAAATCATATGGGGCAACGCGACGTTAGAATATAGCATTGGTAATGTTTAGGGTTTCGTAGCTCTATATTTTTTTAATAAACATGAGCAATATCTGACTAAACCATAAGGATTCTAAGCCTAACCACTGTAACAAAAAGTTCTCACGTTCAAAGCCTTCATGTACCTCACTTTCCATAAATTGCATGTATAACAGTAACAAAGAAACACGTAACATTACCATTCATGAGTTGTCAACAAGGCAACCGGACACCATAGGCCATAGCCATTATGTATGAGAGCTGTGTGACCGATGTTATTGAATTTCGTACGTGCGTACGTGGTTATTGAGCAGTGAAATGAAAAGTATGTGACAACGAAAGTTCTTATGTGATATTATAAATATTGCACTCCTCTACTTGTAAAGTTAATTCAAAATGAAGAAGATGACAAACTATAAGTTTGTGAATTAGGTAGGTAGTCTGTCTATAGTGTCTATCATAGACAAAGATGATAAATTTAAATAGATATGATGAAATGGTAACGCAAAGATGCAAACGCACTATGGAAATATAAATAGATTGGGCAGTGCACATTGAACCAGAGTAAGAAGTCCATTGATGCGGAGCGAGCTGACGGAGCGGAGAAAATGATAAATATGAACCCACCAATTGCATAAAATCTTCGCTCAGAGATTTGAAGAAACTGAACTCCGTCACCAGAATTGGCCACTCGCTCTTAAGAACTTAATAAATTTATGAGGAATTAATACTCATACTTGTATTTATCTGAACATAAATCTGAAAATTTGCATAGTACCAATAGTACCTACATAATGATGACCATACTTATGCCTACATGGGCAAATTACGAATAGGTACCTACCTATAATATTAAATTCAATTAATTTATCACCGTTAGATATTGTTATCAAAATGCTAATAAGGGCTCATTATTTCAAATGTAATACTCATTTTATGTACAACATATTGTTAGTAAGTTATAAATTGTCGAAGTTTAATTACCTACGATAAACAAAAACGAAACAAAAGGATAGTTCTTGACAATGAATATTTATGAAATATAGAGATTCAACTGTGAAAAAAACTGTGAAAAATGTTTGAGAACTCAACTATAAAAGCGAGTACAACAGTTCAAGAGATTCAACTGTGAAAATGTTTGAGAACATAACTATAAATGCGAGTACAACAGTTCAATGGAACGTGTCAGTGGATCCTACAAATGAAACCGTTTGGGAAGACTATGAGTATGACGAGGACGCTGAAGGATTTGATAACGTAACTACTTTCGTGATATTTGCATTCATCATGATTCTTTCGTCTCTGGTAACACTCTTTACTCTCCTGTTCGGTGTTATCACATGGATAAAAAATCCAAAATGGAGATCTTTCAAAAATTACGTTTATTGTAACATCATATTCTGCTACACTATGTCAAATTGGTTATTATATCTACTAATTTTCATAGCAGATGATTGGGTAGTTTCTTTGATAATATTTTATTTCGTGAATGCATCTTCTTGTTGGTTATTAGTTGCCTCTGTGTTGATTTATATGGATATTGTGGTTGTTTTTAACGTGAATATAAAACGCCGAATGTTGAAGGGTAATATTTTCTCGTGGGGTGTTCCATTAGCACTGGCTTTATTGCAAATTTTGGGCAAAGTGACTGAATGTCACTGGATACTATTCCTTTTAGAAGATCGGTTTTTATTCGCCGGATTACTATTGGTTATAAATTTTTGTCTATATTTGAGAGCATTGTGCAGTCTGTTGCGCTCTGGGTTGGGTGGGTCCGCTCGGGTTTGTCAGAAGATGCAAATTGCAACACTTACGTTCATTCTGAGCGGTGGTCCTTTACTGATCGGCACACTCGTCTCTCAATCGGTTAAAAATAAATTTGAAGGTGCATTTATTTTCTCGATTTCACTACCTTATTTACAAACTCTCACTATATGTGTTGTTTTCTTAATGCTTAAATCTAATCGGGTGTTGTGGTGCAGGCGATGCTGAAATTATTATTCTAGTGACTGAATCAAATGTAGTACCTAATAAACCATTTATAATTTTATTATTTGAGTTTTATTAATTCAACGTCAATTTTAAAGCTAGATTAATTTAGCTCATGTTATGACTTGCTGTTACTACATTTTTTACCCATGTAATTTTTGGATAGAACTTCTGAAAATACCTACTACAATTTAATGTTGACTGCAGAAGTAATGAGTAGAAAAATCTCAATAATCTTGGTTTACTGCATAACACGCAAGTGTACCTGGAAAGAACTACCTACAACACTACAATTACTGCGCGTTTCTACCATTTTCCTCGCAAATTGACGCAATGCACGGCTATAATCGTTGTTTTCAACTATAAATTCGTAAACACATGTCATGTCATAGCATTTCCAAATCTATTTTAAGTATAGACTATAGGTAGGTACTAGGTAGGTACACATAATGCTTTAGAAAATTATTAGGTGAGACTCCCAAGGAACCGTAAACAAAAATTGCCTAGCCTATAAGGTATCAATGGTGGGTGCAACCATTTGCACAAATGGTTGCATTGCACCCACCATTGATACCTTATATTGAAATTATAGTAACTTAGGTAGGTACAACTTAGGCATCACGAAGGCTTCTCTAATTGCTGAGATGACTCACATAACGAAGTGCTAAATAGTATCGCTAGTGGACACCCATCTATTAGGTCATAGTGATAAACGACAACGACGTCTAATCATAGAACTATGAAGTGTTAAGATTTTGTAATGAAGTAAATGTAAGGCGAGTAAGCTATAAAGATATGGCTAATTTCATTACGCACACGTTTCAGTCGTTAATTATTAAAATAGTATAAAGAAAGGCTAAATTATATGCGTTTCCCTTCATGACGTAAGAATGATAACTTAAATGTTTATTATTATAATCAACGTGAACACTAATTGCAATAACAAACAAGTTACTTAAGTGTTCTAATATAATGCAGTTCAGAAATGTTAAAAATTTATGAATAGTCTTCTAAAAACGTTTTCCTGTAACTTATAACGTTTAAGGTACCTGCCCTTACTGTCCCGTCTCAAAAATTCACCTGTATATAGCTAGAGCATAAAAAAAAGTATTGAATAATATTAAAAATTGGTTGGTTTGAATAGAGGAACACCTATCTATGTTTTTAATTGATTACAGGACTTGGCTGTTCATGTATTATTAGAATTGCAAATACCATAATCCACTTTCTATGATTACTCTTCGAAAGCAAACACAGCTTACACAGTTAAGCAAACACTAATCCAGTAGATGTTGTTTTGTCAACAAAACACTCTACTTCATTATTGTTTGTTCAAACGGGTCACACTAACAAAACTAAAAATTATATAGCAGGCTTTTCGTGGTTCACTTTATATTGGAAATAAATCCTAGTTTTGTTTTTACCAACATAATCTGAGCCACAACAATTGGCTGAGAAAAAATCTAAACTTCAATGGTTAAGTTAGTTAGTATTAGTTGGTATTAGCAAGTGGCAAATCTGGTTACGGAGTTTTAGGTCGTAAAAATATTTCCATGTTTTTCAAACAATAACGTGATTTGAGCTAGTTAGCCAATATGGTTTTCAGGCGGCCTAAAAACTCCGTCGCCAATAGTCAGCTGATACGAACATACGTACATAGACATAGAGAGAAATTACTTCGCTAACTGTTGCTGGCTAACGAGTATATTCCAAGTTTCAGCCAAATCCGTTAATAGTTTTTACGTAAAAGAGTAACAAACTTGCGCCTATCCCACTTTTCCCACAAACTTTGGCATTTATAATATAAGTTGGAAAAATTATTGATATTTTGTGTATCAGCAAACTTAGGTAGCAATACCAGGCGTGGGAAGTCTCGGTCGCTGGCGGTTCTGCTCTACAAACCTGATGTCTGCGGCGATTTGTATGCTCATAGACTCTCGAAAAAGAAAACTTTTATGTACTTACGAGTAACATTAAACTCTACTTATACATAAAATAAAAGATTAAAACTAAGATGGCCCACATAAAAATTGTAATTAATTTGTTGTCAAGTGTTATTCTAGAGTCTAGACTAGACTATCTTTAAATGTTTATCAACACAGGCTCAAATTATCAACTAGGTATATAGTTGATCGAAAAACACAGGTGTAAAATGACATATTAAATCATTATTTGTCACATCGATGCAACATTATAAACTGGGATGGGAACACAATACAATTTTGCGAAATGGAAAACCAAAATGCACTGGAGTAGGTGAGACTAGTAAAAAGAAACTAAAAGAAATTCAGTTCTAATACAGGAGTGAAGGATTATGGAAGAGAGTAAAGGAAGTTACATGACAGTTTCTTTTAGGTAATTTAAAAAGAAACACACTTTCTCATTATGCCTACGTCGAGCATGTAATCCGAGTTGATTGTGGCTGATGAAACGACGAATTTCGAGGCTTTCGTTGTATGAAACCGATAATCAGTCGGTAGAAAGTGTGACCCTGTCTATTTCCAGCATTATCTAGTATTATTTTCGTTTCGTAATAAGTATCTATTGTTTTCAAATATTTCTAATACGGCTGAGTAATTTAAGAAATGATCTGAAGTTATCATGATGCTAAGAATACCCAGTCCTTAGCTGATTTTATACACTGATGGGTCATTAGCCTCTTCAATATCCATTGCCTCTTTTCATTTCTTCACGGCCTTAGTAAAATTTAGCTAATTCACGGCCCATGATTCTTGCTTAAACTTTATAAGATTAGATAGGTAGTTATAAGAGTATTATATTTTATTTACTTATACATTAATTTCATAATATGTTTCTTAAATTCTTTAGGAAATTATCGTTTTAATGTTTAAAACAAGTACTAAATGGTGGTATATAAAATGTATACTTTAATATATATCAATCTACACTCTCTTGCAAACCACAAGAAGTCTCGATGCATAAAGTTAACGAGTATACTTTACAGTGACTTGCGTTTGCTATTCAATTTATTCTATCAGTAGATGGAGGTAAACCTCTTCATATCTTTACAGTTTAATTAATCTGACGTATCGGTTTTATAGAAAAATGAAAGTAGGTAATGTGTCTCACTTCCTTATGAATAAGGAAAAGAAAGTAGGTGCAAATATTATAAGATACGATAAAAAAACATGGACTCCCTTAACACTAAGTCAGGACAATATTTTAATTATTGATTTCTATACCTAAGTATTTGTTTGTAAGGTGTAGTCACCATGATCGTGTAATCGACCTTATACAAGTGCCTACAATATCAAATATTATGTTATGACACTATAGTCAACAAGTTGTTATTTTACAAGCTTTTGTATAATTTGCAATGTTTGTATATCTGGTCGGGTTAAATCTTACAACTGAATTTTAAAGCAGTTATCCTCAGCCGATTGAGCTGAAATGGCACACTTACAGATTCTCCGTGACAACACAATATTATGTAAACAACGACCTATCTGATAAAGGACTCAGAAGCTGTAACGGATCTACTCAGGGAATAACTAATAAATTTAAATCAGCTCGCGATTAATACCATTAAAAGCCAGTCATTTTATAAAAATAACATAAAACTTGTTTGTTCCAGGAACGCGGCTATGGCTGGCTGCAGCAGTTCTCCAGACGATGCTTCTGGCGGCGCACTGCGGCCACCACCGGCGGATCATGGCTACACAATCGGTAAGACCATTTCATTCTAAGCAAAATCCAGAAGGCGCGCGAGTAAGACGACCTTTGATTCATAGGCTCACTTGTGTTGCTTACAGCATGAAATTATCGGACCTGCTCTTTTTATGATACAATTAATA
This sequence comes from Xanthorhoe designata, assembly GCA_963582015.1. NCBI lineage: Eukaryota > Metazoa > Arthropoda > Insecta > Lepidoptera > Geometridae > Xanthorhoe > Xanthorhoe designata. Next base: position 2,653,074 of record OY757049.1, read on the forward strand.
GGAAACATACTCTGTTGTAAGCCATTTTAGTCTACTTGGGGAATAAATTGTTCTTAAATTGTCAACAACCTGTTTCAGACAATGCCTGTATCAAAAGGCGGCTGGCGACCGGTGGTCGGCTCAGGCGGCCTACTCTACGGATCGTTCGGGACCGCACCGCTCCACGCACCTCAATACAAGATCCCCGTACCCGTGCTCGACGTCTACCAGTCCTCGGCACGACCGCTCGCGTCCAGAGACGCAGCGAAACTGACCTCCATCGCGCAATCCTACCGCCCAACCACTCATAGGACAGTACCAACGTCACAATCATCAGTCCACCAACCAATCAACAGCTATCATAATCCGTTCGCTGTTCAGAACCACGGTATCCTCCAAAACGGAGGACTGAACTTCCAAAACGGCTTGAACTACTACAAACATGTCCAAAACTACCCGATGGACAGCGTTCTTATCCGAAACCCACACAACCCATACGCGGCGAGACCCGTCTTCCAAAAGTATCCTCAAAATAAGTTCAAACAACAGCAGCTTCAAAACAATATGTTGCAGCAGCTGACGAGCATTCAGCCTTTACAGTTCGCACAATACCAGACCAGCAAGCCACTGGATATCTTCGGTAAACCTGTCGAGAGCTACGCAAGGCCTACAGAAAACAAGAAACCGGCAGGAACCAATGGTGGAACCGAGATTTATAAGCAAGAGGTGTACAAACTGCCTGATAGTGACACAGCTTCTCAATCGGTCAGTCAGCAGGTGAAGACAGCTCAACAACAAAATTTAGGAGTACATCAGAACTTGGGAGTGCATCAGAACTTAGGATTGCAGAACCAGATCTACAATCCTTACGGGCAGTATGCGTTCCAAGATGCCGGGCTGTCTTCTAGTATTTTGGGTAAGATTTCATTATCTTGCTATGTTCAGATTTACCTTTTAAAACCTAGTAGTATTTTTAGTCACTTAACAACAGGTGAGATTTCAATCAAACAAAGGCCCATTCTCAGTAAAAAAAAATTACTTATGTAGGTAAGTACAGAGTTCCTTAAAAACTTGTTATTTTTCTTTTCAGGTTCTTTTGGCAATTTCGGACTGCAGACAGTGAAAGGAGGAAACCAATTCCAATTCCCATCAACGAAACCTACGTTCTTCCCACAACATCCCACGAAACAAACCATCTTCAACTCCTTCAGCTACTCACCCAATTACAAGACGACTCCTCTCGTCTACAGCACAACAACTCCGCGGCTGCAGACCACACCCAACCAGTTCCAGTACAGTTCCACATTCAGCAACTACAAAGTTACTCCGGTCCCCAACACCAAAGTATCAACCCCACCAAAGATAGACCCTAACGCGGGAGCCAAAGACTCATTTAAGCCAAGTCCCCAGGATCCCTTCTCTAAATACCACAGCAACGGATTCAATAAGATTATCGCTACCACGTATAACCCCCTCCAAACTACAGCGAATAATGTGTACGAGTACAGCTTCCAAGCGCAAAATATTGGACAGAATCAGAATTATAACGACCAGAAGAACATTAACTATGATTTTGACAAGAAACATAAGATTCATGACAGTATCCCAGCAGGAGGCAACCAGCAGGTAACAAAGCAGTTCGCCGAACCACCCAGCCATGGAATAGATAGTAAGGTACATCCGACTTACGAAGTAACCGAACCTACTGATTCTGACATCATCACATATTCATCACCTGCTCCTTGGTCTTTAACTTCGCAGCCGTACGATAATCAGAACTCTGACGAAGAAGTACCGCAAAAACAGGAGTACACCGACTACGGCCTACAAAAACCGACACCGATACCGGCACTTCCTGAAGAGTATACCATTGTGACCGAAGCTGAGAAGGCATATGATAACTCTTTGAGCTACGACGGACATGTCGAATCTCAAAGCAGGCGGCCTCTCGGCGATGACTTTGAGCCGATCGGCAAGCACAAGCTTAAGGACTACTACACATATAAGGTGTCGACGCCCTCATACGACGACATTCATGTTCCGAGACGAACGAAGAAGACGACCACAGAGAGTACACGATTTGGCACTCAGGAGACTACTACGGCTAGCACTGTAGCTAGTGACGAGCCAGCCGAAGCTCTGCCAACTCTACCACCTTATAAACACTTCAAGCGCCCGAGTACTCCAGAACCATCTACAGTTGAGAAGGATAGGATTCGCAAGAGGACAAAGGTTCGCAGACGACGCCCGACACTTGCTCAGCTGAATCGTAACCAAGATGAAACTAGCACTCGCGTTCCGCACTCAACACAACAGACTGACAGTACGACAGAAACTGACGAAGTGCACACCATCAAACCAAGAGTCAGACCGACAACTAACGGAAAACTACAATCCGCTTCGACGACAATAAGCGTTTCTACCGATGTAACAACCAGCGCGTTGCCAACAGTAACATCCACGTCACCGCCTATCATAAAAAAGAAACTGACGCACCGTCGTTTGATTACCACAACTCCGGCAGAAAGATTTGAAACTACTACAACGCCCAGTTTCAAAATCTACGAAGCGAACAAAGAATCACAGATTATGAAAATTGCAAACCGACAACAGTACAAGTCGACTTCGGCTCCGTATGAAATTCCAGATTACACGCACAAGCAAGACGAGAAAGACACCCCGACAAGTGATGTGGACGTGAGTTTGAACGACGGACTTAGAACCACGGCAGGAACAGATTTAGATTTGGAATTCGCATTCCACAAGGATGTCAAACCTATTGAAGCTAAGCTTGAACCAGTGACACACCACTACAGGGAAACTACAACAGATAATGACGCGAGTAACGAAGTCACAACCTTCGCCCCTCGTCTAGAGAACACCTCGAGCATCGGCAGAGTTCCGCGACCAAGACTCCGCAATAAATACAACAGGCCCAAATTCAGCGTCAAAGAATATAAAAGCAGATTAGGTTCAACCACTACTACGGAAAAGCCCGTCGATAGCACGCCTAAATTGAGATTTCCTATAAGAAGACCTGCCTACACAGAAAGTGATAGCGAAACCACTACAGAAAGAAAAAAGTTTACCCCAAAGGATCCCCGTCATAAGTTTAACTCAGAAACGAGTGATAATGAAAAAGAATACTACACAAGACCAAATATAAGACAGAGACAGACGACAGTTGAAGTAGAAAGTACGACGAAGATATCAGCTCGTATTCGAAACGGTAATCGGCGAACAAAGCCTATGGATGAAACCACCGAAAGTTTACCTACAACAGTTCACTCTAAGCGTCCATTGAGGAAAAAGATCAAGGATTCCGAAATAGGAGAGTCCGTTCAAGACATCACCGTAACAGAAACCACAGTCTACGAGCCCCGAGACATCACATCAGAAAGAACAAGATCAGAAAGTGCTATAATGAAGATAGCTGATAAGAAACATCACGATCACATTGAGCATTTGTTCGAACACTCTAAAAGGGTCTCTGATTTAACATTAGCTGCGAGCAAAGACTACAACAAGCCTGGAATGTTCAAATCTGTGTCAGCGAACAGTAGACGAATACCGAATTACTTTACAATAGCGACTGATGATCCAATCCTTCCTATTGAAGCCTTCTTCCCTCAGTTGAACCAGAAGAAGGAAACGTGATGTTCCTGATAGTTTTAAAAACAAAACCAAATCTTTTCTACTGCCAAAGCAACTTCTTTAGATCTTTCGTGTCAATTTGTAACAAGTATTATGCCGTCGGCTTGATTGTGTTGACGTAAGAATATATATATTGAAGTGGTTTGTACATTTAAATATTTACTGGTAACTTGTCCTTTGTTTGGCTGGTATAATAAAAAAAATGTTAGAGCTTGTTACACAATCACCTACACCTAGTAATGGTTTTATTAGTAAGGAACCTACTTTCTATCCTAAACAACTTACTCGGAAAGTAAAAGTAAAAAATAACAGTAGTTAATGTCTGTTTACTCATCGATGATATATCTGTCGGTTGTATTACTTGGGATCATAAGTAGATACAAAGTTTTAGGATTTGAAACTGTACTATAGCATTTTTTTTTTCAGTATAAAAAATAATGCATCCTTTACTCTGCATTCTTTAGTAATAAGGGTTTTTCATGTGTTTACAAGTAAAAAGAATAGTTGTTCCACTGTGGCTATAACGACTGTTTCACTTATTTTAATACTGGTGCTCATGTAGTGTAAGTATTTAGATTTAAGAACTAATTTATAACATTTTGTATCTTGTGTGAATGAGCGAGTACGGAAGTGAAACTCGATGTATTTATATTTTAGCATTTAGATGTGTAAATAAATTATTTCTTTTATAAACAGCTGTTTATTTTATGCTTAGAATAATACAAATTTTAATGATTACGCACTTTAAGCTGCATTGGCCTGTTGAGCTTGTAACTTCGCCATTTGTTGAATAGATTTCTGGGCCGCGTAGTGAATAGTTCTATCCAGGGGATCTGTAAAGAAAAATATCTATCTTATTCCCTTAACTTGAGAAGTCGGTTTTTATTTTATACTAGCTGCGCCCCGCGGTGTTACCCGCGGCGAATAGTTCCCGTTCCCGTGGGAATACCGGGATCAAAAGTAGCCTATTTTTTAATCCAGCAATCCTGGTACCAAATTTCATTCAAATCCGTCCAGCTGATAAAGCGTGAAAAAGTAACAAACACACTTACATACACATTATTATGATATCATCGAAAATGGGTGATACAGATGGTCACAAAATAAATAGTTTTATAGCAAGTACCTACTACTATACTCTTTCCAACCGTTTATTTAACTTTTGACAGCTGTAATACTGACTTTAATAGTGATACCCTAACTAACCCGTTACCGATTCGATTTATTTTATCGATCGATTTTATTCATGAAGAAGTTTTAATCGATTTAACACACTCATTATTTACTATGAATTTCAAAATGTTTTTTATTTGAACCAACTAGGTACAGTAAGTATAAACGATTATTTTAGATTCATTAATTTTCAGCGAAGAAATTCGATCCCATTACTAGGTACGAGTACGATGGAACTTTTCATTACGCAAATTATTTATGCATTAAAACAGAGAATCTAAGGCATTTTAAAATAATAAAGGTTTTTACGTGATTTGATATAAAAATAATCACAATAATTTTACTTATTGTAATTAAGTAGGTATGTGTTATTAATATAATCGATAATCGATTTATTTCAAAACAGTTTATAGTCGGTGGTCATTAATTACGAATGAAACATCTCTAAGTGGGCGGAACCCGTCCATGAAGTACAGTATTCCCTGTAGTACATTGTATCAAAAATTATTACAAAACTTTATCTGCGTGATCTGTCAAAAGTTAAATAAACGATTGGAAAGACTATAAATAGTAACTTAAACAACAGAATTTAATTATTTGTGCATGGAAGCATCTTTTACATTATAAATACATAAATCGACTATATTATCAGCCTTTTAGTATTTTACCAGTATGGTTAAAACAATTTAGATGTAATACTCACAAATCTTATGCTGCCCTTTGACCGGGAACCGAAGCCTCAAACTAACAGGATTCGAACATATGAACACGTAGGGACTGTCACTTTCACCGCCAGGAAACCTGAAACATATTTTTTATCATCAACATTTAAGAGTGCGCCATATGCAAATTAGTCGTCGAAATCCTTATTTATCTCAGTATTGTGAAAGCAACGACCTTCATATTTAGGGAAATAATACTTTTAACTTTTATCTTGCGTTAAGTGTTTTAGAAACTCGATTGGTAAAAGTTTTCTGGATGATATATTTTTTGGAAAAATACATGTTTTTCACACATTTTGCTATTTATCTAAGGAACAGAACACTATTTTTGTTGGTTTTATGTTTTGTCAAATAAAATAACCTAGAAGTAATTTATTTCGTTCTGTGTTTTAATTTTTCGATTGCTTGTTTAATTAACTTGTAATTAAATAAAAACTGTTTTTTCACTCTAAATTATGTTGCGTGTCTATCGCTCTGCGCTTCTCACTCACGAGTAAAAACATGATTCGCGCTCCCGCTCATTCTTCGGCGTTATGGCACACTCTTAATCAGTGGCCTAAGAGATCTTATGAAGGTCTGCGAGGACTATGCAACAAGACACGGATTAGTTTATAATACTAAGAAAAGTGAAGTGATGGTAATAACAGGAGGAAATAATAAGGCTCCTGATAATGTTCCACCAGTTAGACTGAATGGGAAAGAATTAAATATTGTTAATAAATTTAAATACTTAGGGCATATTCTTACAGATGATCTCAAGGATGATTGTGACATAGAAAGGGAACGCAGGGCGTTAGCAGTTAGAGGCAATATGGTAGCCCGTAGGTTTGCAAAGTGCTCCCTTCCGGTCAAAATTACGCTTTTTAGAGCTTACTGTCAGTGCTTTTATACCTGCAACCTATGGGTTAAGTACTCAAAAAAATCGCTTAACGCCCTGCGAATACAATATAATAACATCTTCAGAATGCTGGTGGGTCTGCCTCGTTTCTGTAGCGCTTCAGGTATGTTTGCGGATGCTCGGGTGGATGGGTTCGCAGCCATTATACGAAAACGAATAGTGTCTTTATTGAACAGAGTCAGAGACAGTCACAACAGCATTCTGAATATCATATCTGAAAAGTACGATTGTCCAATTCTTCATCACTGGGTGAAGACTATTATTTTTATTTGATGTTATTATTTTGTGTGTGTTTTTAGTTTTATTTTATTTTGTACCTATGTCTTTATGTGTGTTGATTTAAACTATGCTATGTGATGCTATGGATTAAGTTGTCCGAAATAAACGAATATTATTATTATTATTATTATTATTAATACCTACCTTCAAACAAGCATGTGTATAATTTTTTATTTTTTTTTTATTTATTTATTGGTTTACAACAACTGTTACATCAATATAACACATCTTACAAACTAACTAAATTATGAACTAAATGCACAGTTTTCTACAGTAAACACATCATGCATAATATAAAAAAAGTAGGTAGGTGAGTGTGATTAACACAAAAATGTTTAGTAAGTAATCTGTTACAATATAATTGAGCGAGCTTCGCTTTTGAATTTAGTGAGGGTAGTACCGAAAATGTCGAGACAATTACTGTGTGAGTTATAAAGTTTGCATAGTCTTGAGACGGGAGAATTAGAACCAAGGACTGTTTTACGAAACGGAGGATAGAAAAGTTCAACGGGTTTTCTAGGGTATCTGTTTGGAATTCGAAAATTGAATGATTTTAACAGCGTAGGACAATCTGTGATGCTACGTAAAGTTTTAAATAGAAAAACAAGATCAGATACGACACTACGCTTTTCGAGGGATTCCATATTGAAATGTTCGAGTCGCTTCTTATAACTCCTGGTGCGGTTGGTAATTCCCGCCGCGTAGGCAAGATGATTTAAAAAACGTTTTTGAACCCGTTCTAATCGCAATGTATGAGTCGCGTAATGGGGACGCCATACAACACTGCAGTATTCTAAAATGCTTCGCACAAGAGAGTTATAAACTATAATTTTTGTCTTCGGTTTTTTAAAGACTTTTGCATTTCTGATAACAAAACCAAGCGTTTTGCTGGCTTTCTTAATTATGTTATCAAGGTGAGGAAGGAACGTTAGTTTACTATCTAGCAAGACCCCTAGGTCACGAAGGACATCAGTCTTGATCAAATCTGTACCCGAAATATTATATTGAAATGTTATTGGATTCAGCTTACGAGTGAAAGTTATTTGTAGACATTTATTGGTATTGAGCTTCATGTTATTAATTGAGCACCATTCATATAATAAAGATTATTTGAACGAAAAACTATTTGACGCACTTTGCACATGCTTTAGTTTATTGATAAATCCCGTAACTTCTAGTGGATTTGCGGAAAAATGCTTACTTTTTCTCATATTCTTCTTGAGGTAGACAGTCATCCACGTTGACGCAGCCGAGGAGGCAGCCGGTTGGGTAGAATGTAGGAAACTTGAAGTTTTTATCTTGAACCAAAATAGTATTGTTATGTAACTATATTTTTAAGTCTATATTTTTAGCGTCGATGGGCTTGCAACCTGTCACGTATGGAAAGTTAACCACTGCAAAACGTGGGCATGTACCAAATATGTTTTTGGACATACCTCTGACTATCCCCTTAGACATCTTTGACAGGATCTAAAAATTGCCTAAAGATCTGAAAGAAATGTCTACCGCTCCCTGGGATACAGTCGTGATCATATATATATTTTAAATTAATTTATATAAATGTTTTTCTATCTATTCTATTCTTTACCTTGCCTGTTATCGAATGAAGCTAGCTGATTTTGATGGTTCTTACATATATTTCGTTGTTGTCAATAACTAGTTTATAATTTCCAACTAGTTATTATATTTACCCGGATAAAGCACTCTGTACTGGTTCTCCAAGGCTCTGACGACGTCTTGATCAGGCGGCTTCACGGTAGAGGCGATCCAAAGTCGACCACGGTGGCTCGTGTACCAAGTGCGACCTTCGTGCCTGCAAACACAACGTTACAGGACTTGGCTGTTCACATGACTGAACGTCCAAATGGCTCAATCACCATGTGCAAAATAGTACGAGAGCCAAAATGCACAAAAGGCATAAAATATGCTTGTTTGAAAGAACTATTGTTATAATGCATTATAGTCATTGAGATGTATTAAAGAGTCACAATCTAATAGCTGACAACACTCAAAAAATGTGCGTGCAAATTCAATGTTCTACAATGACATTTGACATTCGAATGTAGACGTTATGACGTTTGTTTAATTGTTCAATGTCGCTTGTACGAAAAATAGAAAAACTCTGCGCACTACGTAGTGTGCGCAGAGTTTTGGCGTTTACATTTTATTTGTCTGATTGTGGCTCTATAATACATCTCAATGATTATAGTCAAATAGTAAATTTGTCAGAACGAGCTAGTATCAAAATGTACTAACTGTTACAAAGTGCAAATATAGTAAATGAAAAATCTTACTAAAAGTTAACTGACTAAAAATTAACGGACTACGGACCCTGTACAAGGTCCGTAGCCTAGTGGTCAGGCAGCGCGGCTTAAGAGCGATCGCTTGTATCTACACAGGTACGAATCCTGTCGGAGCCGTTAACTTTTAGTAAGATTTTTCATTTATAATGAAATATCCAATACCTTGTGTGGTTTAACACTGTAAAATAATAAATAAACAATATAGTAAAGTAAGTAAGTTCGTATGAGCAAGTGGCCAACTCTGGTGACGGAGTTTTTAGGCCGCCTAAAGGCCTCCGCCATGGCTTTACAATATAGTAAAACGAGCAGACCCGAATATCTGCAGAATATTTTGTCCTGGAATCGAACCCACAACCTCTAGTGTCACAGGCGGGCCTTCATTCTCTGAGATCGTCAATATTGTAATAGCCAATTCTATTACATTAAAATGAAATACTATTTCGTTGCCAATATCTAGAGAATGGCTGCACCGATTGTTTTTTTTTATGTTTTCTAATAGTTCGTAGATACTTAGTTCGTGCATAAAAAAAATCTATTCGTACGAAGTGCGCCGGGTCAGCTTGTGCTGTGCATATCAAAAATCTACTTTATTCGTAAGACGTTTCTTGACTAAATCTGAATGTATCAAAAATACTTCTATTCAGTATTTGCCAGTTTTGGCACCTATTCATTTTTTTTTTTTTTGTAAAAGTCATTGATCATGACTTTGAACGATTCGCTTATCAGTGCATCTAATGCAAATGAGCACTTATCAGTGTTGTAAAATGAATTTATAATAAGCATTAATATTTCTAATTAGGTAGGTAGTGCATACATAAAATAGACTGATTATTTATTAAATATCACTGTTAATTATTAAAAAATATTCTTTCAAAACCACTGGACGAATGTGTCGCTCATCTCCTGAAGCTATACCTACAAGGTATAGCGAGGGTAGTGTGACAACCCTACTGTTCC